>JAWHQI010000193.1:2978967-4223450 GCA_033032865.1 Dactylorhiza incarnata | reverse complement strand
GAAAATTTGATACACGTGTAGCTTAATATATAAGCAAAAGGCCCACCAGCGAAACCCGCCGTCCCAATGGACATAATTTATCACGAAGAATGAGCATCTGCTACCACTCTCCAAACATTAGTCGTCGCGGACTGCTGCTAGGGTTTCTCTTTGGCGGCGTGCTTGGCTGCCTTTTTATCCCGTGGTACTGCATCACTCTCGTCTCGCTTAGCATCTATTTGTTGCCTTTGATTTCTGCCATCAGGTGCCACTTCTTGTTCTCCACGTTTTCGTGCCATTGCGCTCTCTTTCAGCATTCGTTTTCATGGTTTTTTTTGTTCGCTGGATGAATGATTCGTGCGTGCGCAGAGTTCATGGTTTCATCTCTAGACTTGTATTAAATATGGCGGTTTATGCTGTTCCCTGCTGTCTATAAGTCTATTGATGCATCTTGAGAGGAGTTTGAGCATTTTTACATATATTTTTCTTTAATTGTGTCACCAATTACAATTTTAATCTTCTGATCCCCTTTCTTGAGTAAATAAAAATAGTTTGATTCCGAAAACACACCTGTGAGGCCACCAATGAGCAAGCTTCCATGCTGTCCGCTATTCAATGAGCTCCATATGGTCAACACTCATTAGTTCCGCACACAAAGCTTAGGTGTGTTTTTCACATGCCTAGAAAATGGAAGATTTTGCTTAGGTGTGTTTGGTGTAGGATACACGCATAATATATTTCATCCTTGTTTTCTATAGTTTCCTTCTCTCTTCTCTTGCATTTTTGTCTTCGATTAGGATCTCGTAGTTTGATCGTTAGGGAATCATTTAAATCCTTCAATCAGGTGGACGAAGGATTAGTATGCTCCAAGTTGGTATCATAGCTTGTGATCCTCGGTGACGACGAGATTTGGATCCTTAGGAGTCTAGCAATGGAATTTTGCAATGAATTTCTTGGATGACTTCTTTGACAAGGAACTGTTGCGAATCAACTCTCGCCGTCTCCTGAGTCAAACATCAGATTGATAAACTCACTTACCCACATAAGTAGAACTCATGCTATCAGTGTCACTGTTGTCAATTTGATCAACCCAACTTCTCCCGATTCCCAAATATATGATCAATGGCAGGGAAAAATCGACCGAACTATTGGAAATTGGAGGTAGAAGTGTCAAAGGTTCAAGTGGTTTCTATAAGAGAGTAACATGATAAATCCTTGATGTAATCCATCAAATGTCCGCGGAAGCAAGAAATCAGATAGATTTGAATATGGCGGAGAATTCTCCAACCATGAGAGCCAATCACTAAAACTCAAATTATCATATTCTACGCAGTTCTCTCGAGTGGATTTTCTAGATTCAATGGCGACCTACATGAATGAATATACAAATTTGAATGATTTTGTAGTTGGATGAAATCTAGTGAGGGAGACAACTCTCTCTAAGGAACTCATCAAAATAGCCCCGTAATTTCGGGAGAAGGGGTGCCTCCTCAAAAAGTGGGTCGCAGTGACCAGACCCGGACGACTGTTTACCAAAAACACAGGTCTCTGCAAAGTCGTAAGACCATGCATGGGGGCTGACGCCTACCCAGTGTCGGAGGGTCAAGTAAGTTGTTGACCTGATGACATGGGAGCCGGCGACCGAAGCCCCTGTTAACGGCTTTCGTAAATCGTAACTATAACCGTCACACAGTACCCAAACTTGGAGGAGCTAACCAACGATATTCCATTGTGGGAGTACATTGAGTCGTGTATACTCTGTTTAGAAGTTGATTGTAGGATGATCCTATGAGTGGTGATGAATCTCAAGCAAGGAGGTACAATCTAGAATATTTAAATATATTTGTTGAGCTCATGAATTGCATTGAACTACTAGTAGGTTATGCCATTAACTGACTATTTTTCCCTCCAATATTCACTAAGGCATGTGGTGTAAGATAAATTAGTAGAGGTATCGATGGCGCGTCACGCCCTACATTGGTCTATTCCCGCAGGAGGCGGTGAACCGCTACCCGTTCGGGCAATCCGAGTCCACGGTTGCGCCCAGATGGTCGTTCCGAGTCGTTTTGATATATTATTTTATATATGTTTTGAGTTGTATTTGACCCCCGATCAGACCAGACAATATGAGCTGTCCAATTCGGGTGCCCTAATTTTGTTTTGAGTTTAAATAGTGCAGGATCCGGTTGTAGTGAGCATCAAAGGTTGGTTGCAGCTTGCAAATCACCGATCACGGTTCTTGGTGCGACGCCGGAAACCACCCTCCTTGGTTCAACTCCAAGGTAAATCTCCTCCTCCCTCTCCACCCGCCAGCCCGTTGCCCCTCTCAGGCCGCATACCCCGCCGTTCTTTCCTCCCCTCCATGATCGACCTCGTCGATGCAAACCCCCACCCGCCATTCCTGAATCTGCCGCCATTTTCCCGCCCATCCTCCTTCTATTCGTCCCGTGCCTTGTTTCTCCTTCCCTAAAGCCCCACTCTCAAGCTAGTAAAGCCTTCTCCTGCCTTCTCCCTTGCAGCCGAGCCCCTCATCTCCTCCCCCAACCCTACAGCCGCCCCTTCTAAAGTCTCCCACTGCTGCCAACCCCATTATTACCCCATCCGTGAACCTCCACTACAAACCAACCCCTACCTTGCCGCACACACCATTCGAGCCCCCACCAGTCCAGAACTCCTCTCCCGGCGCCTCCCCACTTGCAGCGACCTTGAATGTCCACAATCAACCATCATTTGCTGCCGCATGCACGTGTAAGTTGTAGTCTTATTTTCTAATGTTGTGTATTTGGCACTTTACCTGTGGTGGATGTCATTGTTATTTGCTATTAGTACTGCACTTGTATGATTTGCAGGGCCTATTCCGCACGCGCTTAAAAATATTTGCGCCTAGATCACTTTGCGAACAAAGCTTGTTTCTCTTTAATTAAAGTTTTTGATTTCTTACGCCTCTGTTAATCTTATAGTAATTAATTATTATTGTTAATTTAATGCGGACATCCTCTTGCATTTACACTATCACATTGCGTATATGATCGCATTTAGTATGTTCATCTCGAGTCGACCTGCCGCTGCATAAGGTATCCTTGAAGTTACAAAAGAATAGCATCCAAGCAAAACCAATCCTTTGTTTTTGAATTTCAAATCTAATGTCCATTTCGTCTACGAAGCACTGCTCCATACTTTCAAGTTTCCCAACATCCTAAAGTTCCGGTCAAATTTTGTAATTTATAACCTTAATCACCAATGTAAGAATAAGCGACAATTATTGTAATGTAGATGGAGGAGAAAATCAGATCTTGATGGAGAAGGGTAGGAACTTGCTGTCCTGCCAAGTGAGGAAAACAAAGAACCCTTAATTACACTTCAAGTCTCATGCGTACTATGTTTGACACGATGGATTATAAGACTGCGAGGGTAACAAGATCAATGCAAAGGAAGGCTATTAATATCATCACATATATTGTGAGTACACAACTTCTTGGAACCTAAGATAACCAAGAGATTGTGATGTTAGTTGAAGGAGTTCCCCTATTTTTGATGTCTGTGAGAGATTATAATAGAAATCACAGCTCCTACATGTGTGACTTCTTCATTTGAGTGGATGTGATATTATAGTATAATTTAAATAATGGTTACTTTGAGTAATATTAGTTGAAAATACGGGCAATTAAAATGGAGTTTAAGGCGGGGTAGTATAAAATTTCTTTATCCGGCTCGCCTCCAACTGAAGCAAAATTATTGCAAGTCAGAAGACCCGCAAACTACAATCAAAACAATCTAATTGAACATGATGAATATGACATTTGTTGCTCTGAAATACACGCCCGACAACCAGACAAGGATGATGTTGATGTTGTAAGAAATACATTATCTTTCATATTTGTAGGAAGCATTGAGAAAATATGATGCTTTGTATAAGGAGCCAAACCTTTACGACCAAATAGGACACATGATCGTAGATTCTTATTGAAGGAAGGAAATATTGGATGAGTGTCAAGGTTGTGTATTAACTGCACATTTCTCAAGTACATATACAAAAATGAACTTGTTTTTCATAATGATATTTAGTCCGGACCTCTTGAAGGGAATCCTATCTATATCACCTCGACGAAACCTTCAAAATTTTAAGATCTCACATCTTTTTTTGTGAAACTTAGCAAGTGCATGTTTAGTATACTATCCCCCCTCCCCCCCCACAAAAAAAAAAGAACATCATGCTACATGTAGCTCATCCAACCCTCAACTTCTAGAGAGGTCGCAACACTTATCTCCCTCAGGGTGGTTCTCGCTCATATGTATATAGCTCGCTACACTTACCGTCCCTTGAGCATGGTCCATGTATCTACTAAAATTTCAATCACCACAGATCATTTGATATTGGTCTCCTACAATGAGAGTCATCACTTGAAGGCTACCATGCACCTACAGACTTTGACACTAGCTTGCGGCACATAGATCACACGCGGAGTAACAAAATAATAACAATCTTTTCAATCTCTAGGAATATACACATGCAACTCTATCCCTGAGCAGAACACACTATAATCATCACTTCGAACAGAACCCCTACCACCAGACACCAGTATTGCGGATATCTGTTGACATGTCCGGCATAAAAATTTTGATGTACAAAATGACATAATTTCTATATATATTTTGTAAAATATCTTTATGAAATATATCGGCCAATATATCCCGACGTCCGACGATATATCAGATGACATTTTTAATCTATTTTATGTAGAGCGTGTAATTTAATAAACGACAACACAAAATCATTCCATTGCCTGGGTTGCTTTGTGCCCAAGCTCTCGACTCTCTTCCTACCTTCTCTGTCTTTCTTCCTTGCACCCGTCTGTTGTCGATGTTGATTCTGCTTGACCTTTGGATTTTGGACCAACGATTTCTTTTCTTCCATCGTCATCGACTACTTCCTGGTTTCCTCTAGCTTTCTTCTCTGCATTATACCATTATTACTTGTGCAACATAAAATGTTTATAGTAGTTTAGTAGATTTAGAAGTTCCATAAATATTAAATTTGTAATATATCAATATTTATAAATAAAAATGATTGTATTTATATATGGTTATTCATATAAATAATTAAATATTGTAATCTGATATATCCTTGATATACTAAAACCAACTTGCAAAACCCAATATCTGTTCACACTCTTTTTACCCAAATTAATCCAAGGATAAATTGGAGTCCAACATGCCGTTTTACCAGACCAAAATTTAGTTTCTTGAACATATCATTACCAATGGAGTCTTGGCATATTCCTAATAAATGAAGACAATGAAGAAATGGACAGCCCCAAGAATCATGAAAGAACAAGAGGTTTTCTGGAGCAATTGAATTTTGAAGGTAGATAACTACTTGTAGAAATTTCATTTTCATAAGAATGGTTTTTTGGAAGTATGCTGCACGGCTTCAATCCTCCATTTTGAATTTTAACTTTCTTAATTGTTTATGTTCATCAATCAAGCTCTAAGATTTTGACAATAAACCGATCCCTCAGGGTTGCTCAAAATCTCAGTCGGCCAAAAAGAAGTGAGAAGATACAATTATTGAGGAGAATCTAAAAGATTGTTTTGCAATCCAAAACAAACATGACATCATTGGTTGTGGGAAGCTGATGAAGTAATGATTGATTTACCTCACTAGCGTAACTAAATCATACGTTTTACTGTTCTCACATGTCGCCAATGTCAGGGTACGACGAAATCTCTTTCACCTCAACACTCAGGTAAGACCTCCATCATTGATGTCATTATGGATTTTTGTAATAAGCTGAATCTCAGCTTCGGTCGAAAGGCTAGGGCTAAACACTGACATGTATTTAAATCTATTAGAACATATAAAAGCCCATGTATAGAAAGCCCATGTATGAAGGCTCTTTCCTCCTTGGGCTCCTTTAGTCCCACATTGCCTATTCTCTTTTCTTCCTTTCTCCCTTGTCCTATTTTCAGGACCTATTCTTCTTGTATTAAGTTAGAGAACATAATTATTGGTTGAATATTCCAAAGAGTAGTTCCAACTCTGATTTTCTACATGGTATCAGAGGTAGGTTTCGATCCTGTTATTTCCAGTTGATGCTTTGCTCCCGGCTCTCCTTGGTATTTCCGGTTGATGCTTTGCTCCCGGCTCTCCTCTCCCACTCGCCAACTCTCCCTCTATCCAGCTCCCACTCGTCACTCGCCACCCCCACTCGCCAACTCGCCACTCTCCCACTCGCCTATCCCACTCGCCAACTCTCCCTTTCGCCAACTCCAACTCACCACCTCTCCCACTCGCCAGCTCTTCCTCTAGCCAACTCCCACTCGCCACTCGCCATCTCTCCCACTCGCCAGCTCCAACTCGCCACTCTCCCACTTGCCTATCCCACTCGCCAACTCTCCCTTTCGCCAGCTCCAACTCGCCACCTCTCCCACTCGCCAGCTCTCCCACCCGCCACTCTCCCACTTGCCAATAGCTCCCACTTGCCTCTCCTACTCGCCAACTCTCCCTCTCGCCAGCTCCCTTTAGCCAACTCCCACTCCGCAATGGGAACTGCTGCTGCCCCCACTTCTTCCACTCTTCCGGCTCTTGCTCCCGCCCCCGTTTCTAATCCTCGGGATGAACTCAGGATTACTACCATCTCCCTTGCCGGGAAGAAAAACTTTGTGGAATGGGTTCTTTCCGTTCGCCGGGTCCTTCAGACTAAAGGTCTCCTTCACCATCTTACCCGCAACCCTTCTACCGACCCTACCGAGAATTGGCTTCGCGATGATGGCCGCGTCCAATCTTGGCTTCTGAATTCCATGGAGGGTGAACCGTACCGGATGACTATGTATCATGACACTGCCAAAGCTATGTGGGATGAGCTTCATTCCCTATACTCTGGAAAAGATAGTCTCCAACACCTGTTTGACCCTACCGAGAATTGGCTTCGCGATGATGAGCTCAGTCAAAGACCCTTGTGGAGGCTTGGATACAACATCAGCTCTCTACTCCGGACCTCGCAACTCAACGGGCTCAGAAGGAAGTTGTTGGTATTGCCTTAGTGATGACCCGCGTTCCTCCTCATCTCCACAGTGTTCGAGCAAACATCCTCTCCTCTCCCACTATACCCTCTCTCTCTGATGTTTGCTCCATGTTGCTTAAGGTGACGTCACCTACTGCCCTTCCGACCCCGTCTTATGTGCTCCTTCATCACGGTTCAGATCACAAACCCCCACTTGTTCCCTCTCGGGGTGGCTGCTCTAATACTCGAGGGAGTGGTCGTGACAACCGTCAACGCCCTAAAGGTCCGAACACCCCTCTTTGCACCTTTTGTGGCCGGGAGGGTCACACTGAAACAATATGTTATAGGAAACATGGGTTTCCACCACAACATGGTTCCTCCATACCACATGCCTCCACTGCTCGTGAGGCTGCCTCTTCTCACCCTGACATTGATGCCTTAAGGGGAGAACTGCAGCAGCTGCGTGGTCTGATGTCCATGTCATCTTCCTTTGGTTCGTCTGTCTCCCATACAGGTTTCTCCTGTTTCACCCATAGCCCCTCCTGGATTTTGGATTCCGGTGCAACCAACCACATCACTCCTCAGAAGCCAGCTCTGTATTTGGACTCTCCATGTCCAAAGTTTATTACCGTGGCCAATGGTGATACTACTCCTGCCACTGGTTGTGGTGATATGATGCTTACTCCAACTATCTCGTTGAAATTTGTTCTTCATGTTCCAGACTCTCACTTTAATCTGCTTTCTGTCAGTCGTCTCACCAATGATAATGATTGTCTTATTACTTTTTCTTCCTCTACCTTTCTTATGCAGGATCGGCAGACTCGGAATATCATTGGTAGCTGGCGGCTATCTAATGAGCTCTATATCTTGGATCCACCTGCTCCTGCGCTATCTTCCATTAGTTCTGTTGACTGGCACCGTCGCCTTGGTCATGCTCCTCTTCCAATCCTTCAGAAGGCTCTGCCAAACTATCATTTTTCTTCTTTCAATTGTGAATCTTGTATTTATGGAAAACAACATCGCTCTGTTTTTCCTCCTAATTGTACTTGAAGTATTGCCCCATTTGATTTAGTGCATTCTGATATTTGAGGACCTTACAAAACTCCAAGTCTTTTTGGTTATCGTTACTTCGTTACTTTTATTGATGATTACTCCCGCATGAAATGGTTATATATGATGCGTGATCGCTCTGAACTCCTGTCTATTTTTCGTTCTTTTGCCGCTGAAACCACCACCCAATTTTCTCGCAACATTAAAATACTTCGCACTGACAATGCCCGTGAATACACTAGTCATGACTTCCAACAGTTCTGCAGGTCCTTAGGGACTATTCACCAAACCTCCTGTTCTTATACACCGCAACAAAATGGCGTCGCTGAACGAAAGAATCGCCACCTTCTCGAAGTGGCCCGATCTCTTCTCTTTCAGATGCACGTCCCTACTTACTACTGGAATTTTGCTATCTCAACTGCATGCTACCTTATCAACTGCATGCCCTCCTCGGTCCTCAACTTCTCCACCCCCTTCTCTCTCTTATTCCCTGAGCGCGAACCATTTCCCTTAACTCCACTGGTCTTTGGTTGCGTCTGCTTTGTCGATCATCTTGGACCGCCTGTTGACAAATTAGCCCCACGTGTAACTCGCTCCATGCGTTGGGTACTCCCGGACTCAAAAAGGCTACGTTTGTTATTCTCCCTCTACCCGAAAACTGATTACGTCTGCGGACGTTACTTTCCTTGAACAATAGTCTTTTCATGACACCGCCCCCATGACACTGTCTTCCCCTCGTGATCTCCCACGTCTTGTTGTTCCTACCACATCCCCGTTACCACCTCTTCTCCCAACACCTCCTCTCCGTGTCTATTCTCGTCGCTCCCCTCGAAATAGTGCCTCGCAACAGCCCCTGCCGAGCACAGATGCTCCGCTGCCTGCTGATCCACCCGCACCTTCCACCGCGCATCCTCTTTCCATCTGTCTCCTTACACCGTCTGTCTCCTGATTTGCAGAGGTTTGCGACTTCTTTGTCCTATATTTCTCTTCCCTCTTATGTGCAGGAAGCTCTTCAACATCCCGGGTGGCGGGCCGCCATAGATGAAGAAATGACGGCTCTCTGAGTAAACAACACATGGGACCTTGTTCCCCCTCCTCCTGACCAGTCCCTGGTTAGCTGCAAGTGGATCTTCACTGTCAAATATCATCCCGATGGGCATGTTGATCGCCTTAAGGCTCGTCTTCTCGCTCGTGGATTCACTCAACAACATGGTATTGATTATGAGGAAACCTTCTCTTCGGTTGCCAAGCTCAACACTGTTCGCCTGCTCATATCTCTTGCGGTCCATCGACATTGGCCGCTACACCAGCTTGACATCAAGAATGCCTTCCTCAATGGTGATCTGCTGGAAACGGTTTATATGCAACAACCTCCTGGTTATGCAACCACAGGGGAGTCCCTAGTGTGCCACCTGAAGAAATTCTTATACGACCTCAAACAGTCTCCCCGGGCATGGTTTGAGAAATTTAGTCGAGTGGTTCGTGAGTGTGGATTTACCCAAAGCTCAGCAGATTTCTCATTGTTTACCCGTCGGCGTCCCTCCGGAACTGTTATTCTCTTGGTTTATGTTGATGACATTCTTGTCACGAGAGATGACCTTGCTGACATTGTTCACATCAAGAAGCATCTTGCCTCTCAATTTCACACCAAGGACCTAGGTCGACTACGGTACTTCCTAGGGATTGAGACCGCTCGACGACCGGATGGTTTGGTTCTCTCTCAGCGAAAATATTGTCTTGATCTCCTCTATGATGCTGGCTACTCTGGGTGTAACCCTGTGGACACACCCATGGATACAAACCATCAACTGAGTTCTCACGGATCGGTCTCAGATATGCTCCTTCCTAATCCAGATTATTATCGACGCCTCGTGGGCAAGCTTATCTACCTGACTGTCACACGTCCAGATATCTCTTTTGTGGTTGGTGTGGTCAGCCGCTTCATGCATGCTCCCCGGAATTCCCACCTTCAGGTCGTCGAACGAATTCTTAGACACTTAAAGAATGCTCCTGGACAAGGCCTGGTATACAAGCCTTCCACCTCTTTATCCCTTGTGGCATACTGTGATGCTGGTTATGCTGGGTCTCTCGATGATCGTCGCTCAACCAGCGGTTACTGCACATACTTTGGTGAAAATCTAGTTACCTAGCGAAGCAAGAAGCAAACGGTGGTTGCTCGCACAAACGGTGGTTGCTCGCTCCTCCGCTGAAGCTGAGTATCGTTCCATGGCTGCTGCCGTCTCTGAACTCACCTGGCTTGAGAGTCTTCTCACTGATTTAGGAGTCCAGCTTTCGGCTCCAGCAATACTCTTTTGTGATAGTCAAGCTGCTATATATATTGCTGAAAATCCCGTGTTTCACGAACGCACCAAACATATCGAGGTTGACTGTCACTTTGTCCGGGAAAAGGTTCGACTTCAGAAAGTTTGTCTTCGTCATGTTCCTGCTGCTGATCAAGTCTCCGATGTTCTTACAAAAGCTCTACCTCGCTCTCTGTACCAGAAGTGACTTTCCAAGCTTGGTGCCTACGACTTGTATGCTCCAGCTTGCGGGGGAGTGTTAGAACATATAAAAGCCCATGTATAGAAAACTCATGTATGAAGGCCCTTTTGGCCCTTTCCTCCTTAGGCTCCTTTAGTCCCACATTGTCTATTCTCTTTTCTTTCTTTCTCCATTGTCCT
This sequence comes from Dactylorhiza incarnata, assembly GCA_033032865.1. Lineage (NCBI taxonomy): Eukaryota > Viridiplantae > Streptophyta > Magnoliopsida > Asparagales > Orchidaceae > Dactylorhiza > Dactylorhiza incarnata. The sequence goes on along the minus strand of JAWHQI010000193.1, from coordinate 4,212,736 downwards.
ATTTAAGGACCTATTCTTCCTGTATTAAGTTAGAGAACATAATTATTGGTTGAATATTCCAAAGAGTTGTTTCCAACTCTGATCTTCTACAAAATCCATATAGCAAAATCCATATATTATTAGTTAAACGAGGCTGTTGATTCTTCTATTTCAAAGCCATACCGAGAGTTTGTCATATCAAGAGTATTTATTTAGTTTGCAAATAAAGAGTGATTATTATTATTTGATTTAGTTTGCAAATTAAATAAAATAACTAGGAATTAATTATTATTTAATTCCATTGAATATAATTATTTTAAAAGTTAATTATATTATTTAATATTATTCTATATACTGTATATAAGGGAAAAACATCCGTTGATGAAGCATTCATCTTACCAATTACCTTTTTTATTATAATTTTCACAACTTATAATTGGGTTTAATTTGTGTGTTTTTTCTTTTATTTTAAAAGCTTAATTTTGTCCTTATCCCTCAATTTTTCTTAAGTTTTGTACTTGGCGGGACAAAAAAATTTACAGGGATGACGAACGACAGGGTATACTGCCGTCTGCCTTGTCGGGGCACATGGAACTCTGTGCATGACTGCTTGTATACTTAAATTTGAATTATTTTTATTATATTTTTGATATTTTAATAATTTAATTTATTCACATTTTAAGTACTCTACATTTAAGGAGTTAATAGTTAATTTTAAAAATTAGATATTTAAGAATTTTAATAAACATAACTTTTATATAAATAATTACAATTATTTAATTAAATAACTAATTCCTTAAATTTGGATATTTCCAATTTAAGATGTAAATTATTTCTTATTCATAAAATTAAAAAAATTATTAAGGCATTTTACTTCCTTAGTTTTATTTTATTAGCTTGTAAATAAGGCTCCTTAATGTAGAAATAAGGGACCCTTATAAACTGTGGCATGACTTTTTTTTTTTGAGAAATTAAATTCTGTTCCCGCAATTCCCTCTATCTCGATGGCCAATTTGCAAGTCAAGCAAGAAAGGAATCATGTTCCTTTTCTTCTTTCCTTCCCAACATTTCTCTCTTCATAATCACACGGTTATTGACTTACAGTGATGTTGAATTCTTTTTCTTTATTATTTCTCTTTAGTCATGCAAATCAAATACCTTACAAGATTTCTCTCTCGCAATTTATCTCTCCATTCATGAAAACCAAGGTTCCCTACAACTCCACCCGACACTATAATTATCATCATATCAAGAGCATTTTCCAACTACTTAGGGTCAAGTTTTTGAATCATGGTTTTTTGTTGTAACCCGAAAGTCAAGGCTTTGATACGAAGTTCATTTTGCTATTGATTTTAAGTTGAGCAGCGCACCTTCGACTCGACGGAAGATAACTTGAAATAATTAACTTGCCCCAAAATGACAAACATTCAAACGATGACACAACATGACGTAGTATCCACAAGCATAAATGAAAACAAAAACAATAGTGGATTTTCAATTAACGACAAACATGTATAAATGAAAATGGTGCAAGCACTGAAATTTTCTTCGATTAATAAACATGCATAAAACTAGTTTAACAAAATAAGGGAAAGAGAGCCAAGGAGAATACCTAAGGCTCGCTTGCATAACGAAAGTGGCTCAAATGTGTTAGGTTTTTGTTGGATTGAGGAAACATAGGGCTCGGTTGATAATTTGTGAAGCGACAAGAGACAGGGAAGCGCAAATATGGATCGGTTGACTGGGTGTAACTCGGGTACTAGGGAATCTTCAGTGTCTGGGATTGGTAGGGATTTGGCAGCCGGAGGAAAGTGGGGAAAGGTTTTAGATGGTCGGTCGGAGGCAGAGGTGGAACTGCATGTGGTTGGAGAGGCGGCTCAGAGAGAGGCAACGAATGTTGGTAATGAGAAGGCGGAGAAACGAAAAGAATTCGTTGAATCCATTGGCAGCAGGCTGAGGAATGGTCGTCGGGGTCAGGAAGGAATGTCGGCAATGGAGTCGGTCTACGGAAAGGGGGTCGTCGAGCACTGGTGGTGAAATGACGAGTGGCTTGGCCGGGTAGGTCGAAATAAAGACTTCTCTGTTTTGATCTTTTCCATGGTTGTCGTTCAAGAGAGAGTAGGGAGAAATTTAATGAGATTTTTTTGTTTAGGTATTAAATTTGGACTCTTGGGTTTCAAGCCATTGAACTAGGCTTTGAGTAAATAATCCTGAAATTAAAATAAATATTTTACAAATTGAAATATTTACTTTCAGAACTTATAATAATAAGATAAAATACAGAAATTCATATTTTTTTATAAATAGAGACTTCTCTGTTTTGATCTTTTCCATGGTTGTCATTCAAGAGATAGTAGGGAGAAATTTTATAAACTAGGCTTTAGGTATTAAATTTGGACTCTTGTATTTCAAGCTATTCAACTAGGCTCTGAATAAAAAACTCTTAAGTATTCTCTCACCATTAAATAATCCTGAAATTAAAATAAATATTTTACAAATTGAAATATTTACTTTCAGAACTTGTAATAATAAGATAAAATACTTAAATTCATATATTTTTTTATATCTATATACTATTTATAAAGGAAGATGAGTTTTTGGTGTAACATTTATTATTCTAATTTTACCTCTTTTTTAATTTATGCGTTTGCAATATTAAAAAAAGAACTGGCGGAGCCCGTTCACACACAGGAGGAACTCGTGCGCCCGGTGCGACGAAGCTCTGTGCCCGACTGCTAGTATTTTCTTATGCTTGCCTTAATTATTACTTAGCTTAATTTGACGGACCTTTTCATTCATGATCTTATTGGTCGGTCACTCCAATAAATCCTGCGAATGTGTGCGAGCAAGATGCGCTATACAAGATACATAAGTGTGAATAACATACGTGAAATAAAGAAAATGGCGCGAAAAGCATATACAATACATATGCGAATAAAATTAAAATTAAAATGCAATGATGCGACACATGTTACTTCAATGAATTCATATCAAGACACCCATGGAACCAAATGACAGGTTTCTCTTGGGACTATCGTCCATCGTCTTTATAGAACATGCTTTTTGAATTGTCTCACTGTGGGTGTAGAGTAACATTCTGGCGTGAGATGGCAGGCTATGCATAAAGTACCCTAAGTAGTGGGTTGTCGACAATTCTAACATGTGACTAACCAATTCAATGAATTCATCCATATATATGTTGACCGAGTGGACCTGTTGGACGGTCAAAAATATTGTCTGCCTACCAAGTGTCACCGCGGAAGATAAGTTCCCCCAATATTTGCTAAGTCATTTGTGGAGCGTCCGATTAAGCCATCATATGTATATCATGAAGAGGGAAACTTTATGGCCTTCAGGTGCTGCTGTTTAAGCAACTGCTCGGTGTGAGCAATCCACCCTTATATGCTTGGTTCCCTCAAAAATCAGGATTTCCGGGTGTCGGGCAGTGGAGACCTAGTGGTCAAGGACTGTAAGAATGGTGGTGGTTGCTCAACAGAGCTTCCTAAGTCAAAAGGGTCGATGAAGGCAGAGTCAAATAGAGTTAAGAGGGGTGTTTCAGCCGTACAGGATCTTTGTTTGTGCTAGAGAAGGTTAATATTTGCGTGGGACTACATATGCTCCACCGGAGTGAACAAGGGGTTGAGGAAATATTCCACTTTTAATTGTGATATACCATGGATCTAGTCTAGGGCTTGAACAAAGCAAGGTGTGGAAATTCTTGTTGTCGACTTTGGTAGGAGGACTACGGAGGAGAGTAAAATTTGTTGCTGTTGTCCGCGTGGTGCACATGAAATAGAGGGGACAGATTGCAGATCAGTGCGATCGAGCGACCGTCAAAGGAAACACACTAGGGAAAACAATGACAGGTCATACGGGTTTCACCGTGCCGATCGGTGCATGAGTGGAAACAACACACACTATGAAGGTGTTGAAATTCGATAGCCGAGTAATCGGAGGGTGGTGACGACATGTTGGCCCAATTGTTACCTTACCGTCACCGAAGAAAACATGAGATTTAGTGAGGCGGGGAAAATTAGCGATGGAATTCCATAAAAGAGAACTATGAGAGTTATTACTCTCTTCCCAAGCTATGCATGATACGTTGAAGTCTAGATTTACCCAAGAATGACTTAAACAACATATTTTCTTTTGCAAGGGGGTACATATATATGTTTAAAATTACAAATAAACCCTTATAGGTTCAAGTAGGCTCCTGATCATGGATCGGGTCTATGTTTGTCTTCCTGGAGTATACCTGCAAAATTGGGGGTTTAGTGGCCGATGGGCCTTCCCTTGTAAGCTCGGGTTCCATAGTCATAACACAAGGCATCTTACTTTAGATATCTTTTGTGAGCTCTCCATAACTATTACAAAAAAATGTAGATTCATTGTTGATCCTTGACGTGAACCTACTGTGATGAGGAACTTTGGTCACTTCACAATTACTTCTAATACTATATTGACATATCATACATATCTTTAATAACTTCAACATAACTTTGACAGACATTTCTTCTTTAATGCACACAATATCAATATTGTGGTACTAGATCATACAACTTATCAAGGTTAATAGAAATTATATGAAGATCATTCCTCTATTTCTTATATTTTCATTAACTGTCTTAACACAATAATTGCTTTTATAGTAGACCTTGCTGTTACGAAACCATTATATGAAATTGTCATGTTTGAAGCCTATGCTCCTAGGAACTCTTCTAGAGAGGTTAGAAGTTTTGAAAAGCATAACCCTAAGACTCGTCCCTTCTCCTTATAAGGAACAACTAATACCACTTAATTTATCAACAAGCCCCTAGAGCGTTATAACTTATACATAAGAAAAACAAGTCGGGTCTGAACTTCTCTTGCTGAGAGATGGATCGTCCGAGAGCATGTACATATTTGTCAATGGTTCTTATACATATCATAGGCCGGCTTAGAGGGTAACTCTATTGGTTAATGCTTGTCATATTACTCCATGTTTTGTTGGGAAGTGGGAAAGGGAAAAAATGAAGAGGTGGTCCTATTGTTATGACTTCTAAAAATATTGCTAGGGACGGGTTAAGAAATCATATTGCTAAACTATTTTATTCTGGTTTTTTCCATTCTACTTGGTTTGAAATCTATATTATGTGAGTTGATATAAGTTTGTTGCGAACACGTTTGTTCCTCCTACATATAATGTTGTCGTAAGTTGTAAAATCTTATCCAAAATAACCGAGAGTCTCCTCCTTTATATATAGGAGAGACAAGGAGCTACAAGAGAGCGGAAACAAAACATAAACAAAATTACCGAACATTCAACACTCCCCCTCAAGTTGGGCTTGTGATGTCTGTCAAACCCAACTTGGACATAATGCTTTTAAAAGCTCTAAAACTCAACCCCTTGGTGAGGACGTCTACCAGCCGTTGATCTGATGGGACAAATGGAGTACTCACAGCTCCACTCACTATGTTCTCCTTGATGAAGTGTCGACCGACTTCAACATGTTTAGTGCGATCATGCTGAACTGGATTGTTTTTCGATACTAATGGCCGCCTTATTATCACAGTAGAGTCGGATGTGACCCTCGCCTTGAATCCCAAGATCAGACATAAGACACCGAATCCACATTCCTTCACATATTCCATGGGTCATAACTCTAAATTCGGCTTCAGTTGTTTTTTACTTCTCCAGGTTACCAAATTTCCCCAAACTAGAGTACAATATCCAGAAGTAGATCTACCGTCATCAACTGACCCCGCCCAGTCGGCATCTGTGAAGACTTCAATGGTTAGATCTTTGTTGGGAGTAAACAAGATGCCACGCCCAGGAGAGATTTTAAGATCCCGAAGAATCCGGTGGACAACATCCAAATGGTGAGATTTAGGTGAATGCATGTATTGACTAATAACTCCAACAACATAAAAGATATCAGGGTGAGTATGGGATAGGTAGATGAGCATCCCTACAAGGCATTGAAACCCATTGATATCAACAACGACTTCTCCACCATCCCTCCCCAATCTGTGGTTAACTTCAATAGGGGTATCTACAGGTTTACACCCACTCATTCCTGTTGTTTGCAACAAGTCAAGGATGTACTTCCTCTGGGAGATAAAGATGTCATGCCTGGATCTAGCAACTTCAATGCCAAGGAAGTACTTGAGGTTCCCGAGATTTTTTACCTCAAATTCACTAGCCAATCTTGTCTTCAGGTTTCTGATCTCGTTCGTGTCATCCCCAGTTATGACAATGTCATCCACATAAACGATCAACGCAGTCACTTTTCCTTGTCTGTGTTTTACAAACAGAGTATGATCTGCATTACTCTGAGTGTACTCGAATGTCATCATGGCTCTTCGGAACCTTCCAAACCAAGCCCTCAGAGATTGTTTAAGGCCATATAAAGCCTTCTTCAATCTGCATACCTTTCCTTTAGATCCCTCAGAACCAAGACCCGAAGGTAAAGACATATAAACTTCCTCTTCCAAATCCCCATGGAGGAAGGCATTCTTCACGTCCAACTGGCTGAGGCTCCACCCTTTGCAGGCCGCACAAGTGAGCAAAATTCTGATTGAATTCATCTTTGCTACGAGAGCAAAGGTTTCTTGATAGTCTATTCCAGTCGTCTGTGCGTATCCTCTAGCAACAAACCTAGGCTTGTAACGGTCAACAAGGCCTTGAGAGTTTTGTTTTACTGAAAAATTCCATTTACGTCCAACCACGACCTTGACTTGAGGAAGAAAAATAAGGTCCCACGTGCAATTCTTCTCAAGAGCAATCGTCTCTTCCATCATAGCTTCGTTCCACTTTGGATGCCCCAAAGCTTCCTGCCACGAGATAGGAATGGATATGGAAGACAAAGAAGTGACAAAGGCTCTATGCAAGGATGACAAAGAGTCATAAGTCACATAATGAGGCAATGGATGACAAGTGGAGGCACGATTACCTTGGAGACCATGGGTCAAGCGGTAGCTCTGGTATAATGTGCGAGATCGGATTGTTTGTACCCCTTCGTCGACGAGTATACACCTGCAGAGGAGTAGGGCGAGGGGGCAATGTTGGAGGCAGAACACCAGAAGGAAGAACAGGCGGATAGGGAGGAGAAATATGTAGAGGAATAGAGGGAGAGTTCACTTCCATGGTACCCGACTCCCCCTGAAGTGAGCTCCCATAATAAGACGTGGATTCATGGAACGTGGCATCCATGGAGACAAAAGTCTTACGTGTCACAGGATGAAAACACTTATATCCTTTTTGATTAGGAGAGTAGCCAATGAAAACACACTGAAATGCCCGGGGATTAAGCTTGGATGTGTGGTGCACGTGGACATAACACACACACACAAAGATACGCGGAGGGATCTCAATAGGCGTAATTTGGAGAGCTTCCAATGGGTTTTTATGGTGAAGATACGGGTTGGCAAGCGATTAATAAGATGCGCCGCCGTAAGAACAACGTCCCCCCAATAGTATTTGGGAAGGAGCATCGTAAGTAAGAGGCATCGAGCAACCTCAAGAAGGTGCCGATTTTTACGCTCAGCGACCCTATTCTGGGCAGGAGTGTAGGCACAAGACGTTTAGTGGATGATACCTAAGTCAGAAAGGTATCGCTCAAAGTGAGAGTCCATGTACTCTCGTCCATTATCACTGCGCAACACTTTAACAGTGGCATGGAACTGAGTAACGATCATTTGATGAAAACGTTGAAACAGAGAAAAAACCTCATATTTGGATTTCATGAGGTACACCCAAGTGCAACGAGAAAAACAATCTATAAACGTGACAAACCATTTATAACCAGAAATAGAAGCATGCGAGGAAGGTCCCCAAACATCAGAATGAATAACCGCAAAAGGAGTATCACTAGGAGGGGAGAGCTGAGGAAGAGAGGCTCGTTTGTGCTTACTTAGTTCACACACATCACAAGTAAAATCATTAAACACAGAGTTCGACATAGTTGGAAATAAAAGTTTCATAACAGAGGGAGAGGGATGTTCTAGGCGACAGTGCCAGGAATCCAAATCAGGAGAGGACGCCACATGAAGAGCACGTGGAGGAGCCAAGCTGGAGAGGTCAAACAGGTATAGTCCATCACACAGGCTACCAGAGCCTTTCACCTTCCCCTCTTTCAGGTCCTGAAAAATACATGAAGAGGAAAAAAGTCACGGAACAATTCATAGAATGAGTTAGGTGACTAATAGAAACACGGACGAGAGAGTGAGAGAGGAGCAGAGAATGGTTCCCTTCTCCGCGATTGAGGAAAAAGAACCATCAACGACACTCACTTTATCGCGACCAAACAAGGGAGAGTAAGAGACAAAACCTGAAGAAGAGCCAGTCATATGATCGGTGGCTCCGCCGTCGATTATCCACTGAGTGGGGAAATGGCTGGTGGCAGAATGAGCCCCTGGGGGCCCCTGGTGGGCATAAGAGGAAGACAAAGTAGAGGGCTCGGAAGGTTGGCCGTGCATCATACGTCGGAAGGCCAGAAACTCATTCGAAGAGAGAGCAAAGTAGCAGTAGGAGGAATATCTTCCGAAGCTTCTGAGAGATGAGCAGAGCGTGGCAGAGGAGGACGACCAGAAGAGCGACCATTGCCACGACCACCACGAGGATCAAGACCCCCCCCCCAGGAAGGAGGAAAGCCATGAAGCTTGAAGCAGGTGTCCTTGGTATGACGGGCCTTCCCGCAATAATCACAAAGCAGATGATCCTTCTCACCAAAGCGGGGTTTGTAATCACGAGAGGGACGACCACTAGGGCCAAAATGGGTCACAAAAGCAGAGCCCTCCGCGGCGGAGTCGGGATGTCGAGTCTGACGGCGATCAAATTCCTGCTGAACAAGGCTGAAAATTTTCGGTAGAGAGGGAATGTCACAATCCGCATTTTCCCAACATTTAAAATGCTATCAGAGTAGGGAAAGCTACGCATTGTGATGCCACGTCACGTAGGGGATGCCTACTGACGTTAAGGCAACTCATCCTCCCTCGCAGTTCGAAGAAATTATTATTAACTCAAAGTAATTCAAATATTATTTATGCAGAAAATTAACAAAGCCGTGTCCCTCGGCTAGGTGGATCAACTAGTCCACGCTTTTAAAATATAGTTTTACGCAGCGAAAAATACTTGATTTAGTTACTTAGTGACCTAAGTGTACGTGAAGACCAAGCGAGGTGCACCATGCATGATCGTACGTCTAGATTTACTATATATAAAAGTAGATTTATCATGCGCAGAAACTAGTGAGATTAACATTTCAAATCATGATATGCAATGCTCCAATTGCCTTAGCATATCTAAGCAAGGGGTTATCAAGCCACCCATATCTAATCATTCCAGAACAAGTGTCCAAAAGTAAACAACAAGTAACAGCAGTAGGGAAGCAAAAGTCTAACCAAACGGTACCATGGGCGTCGACACCTGACACGAACCCATGGGCCGACAAGTTCACAAAAAACCCTACCTCAAGAGGGTCAGAAAACGGCAACCAACGCAACTCCACACTATCACCTGCTAGTGTCCAGAACCTGAGGCATTCAAAGAAATAACACCTCAACAACAAGTTACAAGTGGTGCAGAAAACAAGAAGGTAAACAAACCTCCGCGAAACCGGAGGGAAATAGTAGCTGCAAGGATCAGTGATGACAACGCTAGCCGTAAATAATTAACAAGAAAAAGAAACAACAGAAGTAATCAATAATCAGCAGAAAAACACTCACCAAACAAATGTGTGAAAACAGGCAAGGTCAAAACTCGCCATAAGCAAATAACCATCAACATTCAAATTATTAATCATGTTACTCTTGTTCAAATTATAGAGACTGATCAGCTCATCATAAAAGGAGAAGCCGTGCGGGGATAATACCATCTCCTATCGTCACGACCCTCAGAGCATCGCACCGGTGGCACCGCCAACATCGTGTACGACCTCCAACAGAATTATTATTTTATAAGAGCATCGCACTGGTGGCACCGCCAACGTCGTGTACGACCTCCAACAGAATTATCATTTTAAAAGAGCATCGTGCCGGTGGCACCGCCAACATCGTGTACGACCTCCAACAATATTCACATTTTCATGTTTCTTTCAAAGGAAAAGGGGCGAGGCCCATCAGAACATAAGGTAGCATTTCGGGTAATCAAGATGAGTAAAATTATGTTGAGTAAAGAAAATGTGAAGCAGAAGATGAAACTTTGCATAATACAATAAACTGGAAGCAAAAAGCGAGAAAAGGGGGGGGGGGGGGGTAGCAAAGGGAAAGAGCAAGATCACCACTTGCCTTGAAATCATCGGAATCGTCCTCCGAACAACTCCTCGTCGTAGATCGGTCCAAAAGGAGGCACGACGAGGCGAGATCTACAGAAAAATGACCAAAATGAAGGTTAGGGCCGAAAACCCTAGCGTGAAAAGTCCAAGAAACGGGAAATACTCACCACGAACGCGAAGCTCTCGCCGAGAGCTTTCCGGATCTATGCTCGGTTGAAAATTTCGTCCACCGGAGCTCCGTCGGCGGCGACTGGAAGATTCACGGAAAGCTTCTCTCTCTCCGTCTCTCGCTCTCTGGTTCGGCCAGAATGTAGAAGAAGAAGAAGAGGAAGGGGGAGGGTTACAGACAGGAACCTTTAATATATATATATATATATCTAATATACTAACAATAATAATAATAATAATAATAATAACTCAGGCGAATCACACCAACTCACGCTACAAAACTGATGTAATAGTATTAATACTATTGAACTGATATCGTTGAAACAACTACTGAACTGATATCGTCAAAATGGAGGGGCCTGTCGTCGAAATACTGACTTAAATCGTCGAACGGATTGGCTATCGTCGAAGGATTGACTCAAATCGTCGAACGGATGCTCAGATCGTCGAACGGATGGCTATCTGTCGTCGGAATGGAGGGCTGTGTCGTCGAAGGGAGGCTCAAATCGTCGAACGGAATGGAGGGCTGGATCGACATAAGGGAGAGGGCTGGATCGACGAATGGAGGGGGGCTGGAGATCGACGAATGGAATGGAGGGGCTAGATCGACGTAAATTTATATATATATATAATTGAAATTTATAATAATAATAATATTATTATTATATTATTACAAAAAAACTAAACGAACGCCGAAACCAACAAAAAATGCGCCTAAGGTGAACGGCGGCGCTACGAATCCAACGGTGAAGTCGGAATCAAAATCCGACGTGCCGTTCTCGAGATATAAATGTCCGAAGTTTACGGAGAACGTTAAATACATACAAATCTTCTAAAATGCGCCGATGCTCCAAAATGGCTCGGATCGCAACGAAACTTGACGGGCAAATCTAAAATTAAATAATTTAATTTCCTAACGTAAAATTTTCCAATTCCGGGTCATCTCAAAATTTGGTCGACTTGACCCGAACGGACGCGAAAACGGAGACGCACCGCTAACTCGACGTTAAAAGTAACGCCCTGACGTCATAAACATGTCATCACTGCATTAAATAATTACCGGAAAATCAGGGGCGTTACAGGGAAGAGGAGATCTCCCAAGAATCTGGACACTAATAGGATCAAAATCACGATGCAGACCATGGAGAAACTTAAAGATCTGGTTGTGTTCTTCCCGAGCCCGAACAAGAACTTCATCTTCAGGGGATACCAGAGTGAGGGCATCAAAGTGATCATACTCTTGGTAGAGCTGAGAAAACTCCTGGTAATAGGAGGAAGGAGAATGGTCACCCTGCCGCAAGAGGAAAATCTGTCGGCGAAGCTGAAAATCTGAGCAACATTGTCACGACACGAATAAGTAACCTCAGCGCGCTTCCAAATATCTGCTGCAGTGTCCAGAAAGAGGTAATTCCGAGTTATGCATTCCTGCATGGAGTTGAGAAGCCAGGACATCATCAGGGAGTTTTTCGACTCCCATTAAGACCACTCAGGAGAAGCCTGAGCAGGGGCCTTCGTAGTGTCGGTAACATATCCAAACATACGGCGACTTTTCAGGGCAAGAGTAATTGAACGAGCCCACGGGTGATAGTTCACACCATCAAGCTTCATGGTAGTAATTTGAGGAGATCCATGGTCATGGAGAGCACGGCTGGAGCCCAATGTCGACATCGGGGAGGACTCAACACTTCCACCGGAGGACATATTCGGAGAGTCAACACTCCCTTCCATAGCAACCCGAGGATAGAAACCACGGGGAAAAAATAGCAGCTCTAGAAACTTCTCATAGAAAGAGAAGAGCACAGACGAACCCGACGGAGAAGCCAAGCCAGGTGCACAGGAGAGGAGATCCGCACTGTCGTGAGGGCATCACCTCAAGCAAAGAACACCGGACGCAAGGAAGAGGGTCGTTACTGTTGCATACCTCCTGCGTCCGGAAGAAGAGAAGAGGCAACGGGAGCTTGCGACGGGAAGCTTCGACGGGAGAAGTGAAGGCGGAACCTGTGACGGGAGAAGAGAAGGCTCGACGGGAGCTTGTGGAAGCTAGCGACGGGAGGCTGTGACGGAAGAAGGCTCGACGGGTGCTGGCAGAAGCTACGACGGAATCTGGCTGACGCTGAAGGCTGGCGGAAGTTGCGACGGGCGATTTGCAGAAGCGTAGCGGCGCGAGGAAGCGACGAGATCGATTAGGGCTCGCACCCCTCTGATACCATGTCGTAAGTTGTAAAATCTTATCCAAAATAACTGAGAGTCTCCTCCTTTATATATAGGAGAGGCAAGGAGCTACAAGAGAGCGGAAGCAAAACATAAACAAAATTACTGGACATTCAACAAATGCTCGTATGGCCAATATTTTAAAAAGGGTAATGTTAAAAGCACACCAATTTTGGCTATTGACGGCCATATGTTATTGACACACCAAAAAATTTTAATTACACACCACATGGTTATTAACACACAAATACTAAAATATTTAAAATGCAATTGACACACCAAAAAATTTTAATTGCACACCAATACTAAAATATTTTAAAATGCTATTTCAATATTTTCGTAAATTGTGCCTCCATCTTGCTCCATCTTGCTCCATCTTGCTTGCATTACTAGTGAGTAATAGATTTGATAATTGTTCAATTATAACAATCATTAAAAAGAGATAATATATGTTCGACAAAATAGAAGATTAATCTCAATAATATATGTCAATCATCTCTGTTTCAAGCCTTCAAATATCTCCAAATGTCCTCCAAATTGATAGACCTGCAATTAAAAAAAATCTATGAAAACATAAATAGTTTATACAAGTTTAACAAAAATAATAATAAATAATTATTATACCTTAATATGTTGTATTCATGATTTTTAATGAAGGTCCAATACAACCAAAATGTAAGATACCTTAATCTGCACAAGAAGTTTAGGGTGTGGGAATTAATATTAACACTAAATATTGGAATATGAGTAGGAAAGAAAAAAAATGCATACATTGGTTCAAGGTTCCGCCAAATTTACGATTTCATCAACTTGTTTTTTGGAATCACCCACTATAACTCGTGAAACATAAGTCAAGTCCCACCCTTCTGCAACTGAAGCATGATACCTTATCCACATAGATATCACCGGTGGTAGTGGACAATCCTCACTCATCAACAATTGTATTAAATGATTGTCGTTAACAAATCCAATAAAAATAGTCTTCCGATTTAATGGAGGAGCTGAGTGTAAAGGTAGGAATGTAAATTGTTCTCATGACAGAGGTGTCGGAAGAGTTTCTTTTCTTTGATGTCGATAATATTTTTCTAGGCTTACACCGCATGCATACATTTCTGCAACAATTTTTTGTTCCTCAATATCTAATCTACCTGCATAACTGTGTGCTTCAAGATGAACAAAACTATGATTGTGCATTCCACATTTGACTTCTACTTTCCACTCATCTACACAAGAATCTTTTTGTCAAACTAAAGCAAATGGACATCTACATTTTTTAGAGCTAGTTTTTCTTATGTTTCTCTTGACATAGCCCTTTCTCTGTTGATTATCCCTCGGGAAACCATCTCTGTCACAGCCTAGAAAAATCCTTGGTTTTGGTCGACCATCAATTTTATCTGCTCTTTGAATAGTAATGACGAATCTCAACCCTTTAGCAATATTCCGTACCCATTGAAGTAATCCTTCTTTATTAGGAAAAATAGTATCCGTATTAAAATGCATTCCTACATCCTATAAAAACAAAATCAAATAGAATTATCTAACAAAACAATTCAATACAAAAAAACACTTGCATTACAAAACAAGAATAGCAAAAAACACACTTGCATTACAAAATGTTATACCTTAAATCCAGGAGGATTACCAAGAATAAATGTTGAGAATGCTAAGGAAATGGACAATGATGAATAGGGAAGTTGCTCTGCTTCGTTCGTTGACAATCTAACAGAGAATGAATTAGTTCATATCAGCTATCAATCTGAAATAAAATCAAGCATTCTTTTTTATCTCTCACTAGGAGTCTAGGACTAAACAAGTTATGGAATTAAAATAATGCAACAAAAAAAGTTGGACTAACTTCAAGTGCTTCAGATTTACCCAAGCTCCATTTCCAAACCAAGCCAAGGATTTTACCTGCTGGATGCAAAGTTTCAATGTGAGTTTCCCTGCTGGATGCAAAATTTCAATGAGGTGCTGCAAAGCTTCAATGTGAGTTTCTCTTTTGCTGCATTTCGAAAAAAAATTTCCCAAAGCTTCAATGATCCCAACTGAATCGATGAGGTGAGAAACATAAAAGCATGTTGGTCCTACCCTTGACGGAGCATTGTTCGTGCTCGTTTTGATTTCAGAGGAAACAACTGTAAATGTGTCGGCGAACGGAAAGCTTCAATGCAGCGACGGAAAAGGTAATACCGGCGAACGCCTTCATAGTTGATGTGGCAGCAAACGCCTTCCTCCTTCCTCCTACAGGTAACACCGGCAAACGCCTTCCTCGTACTTGTAACACCTGCGATCGGAAGGGAGCGGCAGCGGCGGAAGCGAAGAAGCGGACGAGAGCGCCGTCGGGGGGAGTGCACTTAAAGGTTTTGGTGTTTTTGGAGCCTTAGGGTTTTAAGTTCTTTTGGGGCTTTTTTTGGTGTGCTACTAGCGAAAAATGGGGTGCTTTTAACACCACCCTTTAAAAATAAAGTGTTTAATATCACAAGACTGCTTGAGCCAATTAATGAAATTTGAAGTCCTAAAGGGATAAACTTGGTTAAACTTCGTAAGTGCCAGTTGGACAAATACTCAAAGAATACCATTGATTAATTTTAGTTTAGGATGGTCTAATATTTTGATGGCAATTTATTCGTGAGGGGAGTACAAGGACATAAATTATATTGTTGATCTGATGGCTGAAATTATTGATGAAGGCGGTTTAGATAATGTTGTGCAATTATCATTGATAATGCCCCCTTGTGTAAGGCAACATGAGTAATAATCACAATAGGAGCAATCATTGAATCAAATTTTGCACATATATTTCGGACCTCGTGTTGTGCGTACTCAATGTTGAAACCGGCAACTTGATGAACAAGCCTCGGTCTCTGTGGAGTTCGGGACCCTCAGCAAGCTGAGGGTTGACCAACACTTACTCCCCCCAAGGGAGAGCTCTAGGTTGAAGGTTGAGGCACTATGAACTGGACCAAGGGCTCGGCGAGGAGGTTCGACCACATACCCGGAAGATCTTTAGAGCGCTTCCCCTCCCAAGCCAATGTCGGGCTTGGGCACCACTGGAGGCTCTCCTCACCCCACTAGAGAGAGACCTGGGGAGGGAGAGGGAGAGAGAGCTAGCCTAGGATAAGCTTGCCTCCAAATGGTGCCCCCTTGGTCCTATTTATAGGATTTCAGGATTTGGGCTGCAAATAGCCACTAACTGGTCCGCGAAATTACCAAAATACTCTCGGAAATGGCCTGCGGATAGTCGAATCCCGTTGTTCTGGAGCGCTAAACGCAGACCAACCCCTCCCCCCGGAACCGGGCGAGGGGGGGTACTTCGCGGGGCTCGGCGAACCCCCTAACTAGGGCTGGGCGAGACCCAGCCAGGGGCGGCCCCCCTGCTGATCTCGCCCCTTCCTGCTGGGGCTGGGCGAGACCCAGCCAGGGGCGGCCACCCTGCTGGTCTCGCCCCTTACTGGGGCTGGGCGAGACCCAGCCAGGGGCGGCCCCCCTGGCTGGTCTCGCCCCTTACTGGGGCTGGGCGAGACCCAGCCAGGGGCGCCCCCCCTGGCTGGTCTCGCCCCCCTACTGGGGCTGGGCGAGACCCAGCCAGGGGCGGCCCCCCTGGCTGGTCTCGCCCCCTACTGGGGCTGGGCGAGACCCAGCCAGGGGCGGCCCCCCTGGCCGGTCTCGCCCCCCTACAGGGGCTGGGCGAGACCCAGCCAGGGTCGCCCCCCTGGCTGGTCTCGCCCCTTACTGGGTTTCTCGCCCCCCTACCTTGGGGGGCACGGGACGAGGGGAGATCGCCCCCCTTACTGAGCTGGGCGAGCGGGAGGTCTCCACCTCCACCGCTCGCCCTCCTCTTTCCTTACCCTGGATCATAGTGAACAATAACGCTCCCAAATGCTTCTTATGCTCCGAGGACCTACTCGACGAATACAGGGTTGTACACTCAACCTTTTTTTTAAATATATATTTGCAACCACCAATACTCTGAGATGTGCAAATGTTATAGAAGAGTATGGTGGATTCTCAAGTTGCCAATGCTCTCTATCCATCAGAAATTTCATCACAAGTAATTTTCATGGGCTTACCATTTATTGTATTCATTTCTCTATAGCCATGATTAGATTTGTTTCAACTTATTATGATATTGAGGAGGTTTAAACTCATGAAGATGAGTCAAATGTGGTGGGATGTTCAGAGTGGGGTCTATATAGGGCGTGTGATGATGATAAAGCCCGGGAATTTAAAGTGCTCATCTACAACATTAAATGGTAGGATGATTGATGGGGATCAACCGCAGGATCGACGTTGGACTTCGGGCCACCTCTCAACGGGCCCCGCATTTGTGTGCTCGCGCAGGAGATGTTGATCAGATTGGTGATCCGAGACCACGAGCGCGTCCGGAGCGTCGTTTTATTACTTTACGTATTTTATTTCTATTTTTTGGACTTTATTTAGTATTATTCGGACACCGGGTTTAACAACCAATCATAGTCATTCACGTCGGGTGATCAATCCCCCCCCCCCCCCCCCCCCCCTCCTTTCATTATAAAAAAGGGCAATGGATGCCAGTATGAGGCATTGTTTGCTTTGTGAGAGAATCCAGAGCCAACAATCATATCATGGTGTCGTCGTGAGATCCTGGGGTGCAACATCCCAGTTATTTTTCAGTTTATGCATACTTTCCCATTTCCGTATCCCATCTATCGTTAAACTGCCGCTCAACTCCCGCAAGCCGCACGACGTTTTCCCCATAGCTACAACCATAACTACCCACTCTCCTTCGTCTCTACCAAGATCGATTGCAGTAGAACCCTTTCGAGCCAAGAACATCTACAGTAGAACCCTTTCGATCCGACGACAACCCGACAAAGCCCCTCTAATTTCACGCACGCCGATCCCCATTGTCAATCCCCACACTGTCGACGCTTCTTTTGCTCCATCTCCGTCATCCCCACACGACTTTCATCCACCGTTTTCCCAACCATCCGCCAATAATGCTTCCGGCCGCAGCAACTGCACGCCACCCGCAAACCACCGCCAATTCCCTCAACCTCTAGCTACAAGCCCTTCTCCTCCCCCTCCCCATCCGCAATCCCTAACTCACATTCCTTGTTTCCTACTATAAGATCCTACCACCAGCCACGATTTCCTGTGGCAAGCCCCGTCCCCCGCCCTGTTACCTGCAGCTGAAGCCACCACATCCACCACATCCGCCCACCATCACCTTCCACCACCACCACAACATCCGCCCACCATCACCTTCCACCACCAGAACTTGTGCTTGTGAGTACTTTTATAGCATGTTTCCTATTCTGTATTGAGTACTAGATGAACATTGCACATTTCATTGGAAATTTTTCTTGTATGCGCTCTTGTTCTGTTTTTTTTTTCTATAAAAAATTTGTTTTATAAGTTTGGCTTGAAACCCTTCGTGCGAAGGTTTGCTTACTTGAAATTGTGGTGAATGCCTTGTTTGGTTGCTTAGCCTATTTAACTTATTGCTCAATTAAATTCTGGATTAATTCTAATAGTGCATGCATCATATAATTTAGATTTGTCTGGTCAACCCAACACGACTCACATAGGCTTGCATTAGCATCGATCCATTTTCACAATCTACCATGTGTCAAGGATGTTGAAAGATATTTGATATAACATGACCAATACATGATATCTTTAGGGTTTATGATACAGACAAGTCTAACCTTTACATGGTTTGTGACATGTGGTACTCCATAGCAGAGAATGTAAAGATTTAAATTTATAGATATGGTAAGCTGGTTGATTGAAAAGCTAGAGGTCGAGAGAGATGTCGGCGGATTTTCTAGTTGACTACTTAATAGAGGCAGAGGTGGGGGAGCCCTCAGACTTAGTTTCTTGGAAGATGTGTGTTGACGGATAGTCGGGAAAAAACTCTCTTGGTGTGGGCATTGTTTTGATGAGTCCACATGGAAAAAGGATCGAGCAGGCAATCAAGATTCTCTTCCTCGTCATCAATAATTAGGCTGAGTATGAAGTCATAATAGCAGGCCTTCGCCTGGCTAAAGAGCTGGGAGTTCAGGACCTAATCACGCACACAGATTTGTTAGTAGTAGCATCCCAAATCCGCGGAGAGTTCGAAGTGAGGGATGCTAGTTTGCAACATTATCTAGTGAAGGTGAAAGGGTTGATTGGATTTTTCATATCTTTCTTCTTTCAGCATCTGCCGAGGGAAGAGAATTCCACAGCAAATCGATTGGTAAAATACGGCCCAAGGCCCAGGGGTACTACAACTGAGTTGTTTTGACTGTCCATAGATGAAGAAGAATTAATGGAGATCGAGCAACAAGTTTCTTGGATCAACTCATTCATCACTTTTTTTTCTACAGGGCACTTCCCATCGGAGAATGTAATGATTTAAATTTATAGAGAATGTAATGATTTAAATTTATAGAGAATGTAATGATTTAAATTTATAGCAGAGAATGTAAAGATTTAAATTTATAGATATGGTAAGTTGGTTGACTGAAAAGCTCATTGCCCTCTTTATGATGCAATTTGTGATGTATTCTTTTATCGATTGACCAAGTGTTGTAGATTGTTGACCATGTTGTTAAAGTCATGCCCCTAGTTGTTAAAGGCGCGCCTAAGGCTCACCAGGCTCAGAAGTTTGCGCCTTCGTGCGCCTTTTTTGCGCCTTTGGAGCATAAAAGATACGTCTATGTGCAATTTCTATTGTAAATATTTGTTTTCAAAATAAAGAAAGAAATGATGTAAGAATTCAATATTTTTTTGCATGATTTAGTATTTGTCAAACATAATCGAGCGTTGAGACTTAGTTATGATGCAAGTGATCATATTGATTCTATTTTTTAAGAGATATAAATGATAGTAATGAATTATTAATGAGTAGAATAGATGAAAAATCTGATTAAGAAGATGAACTGATGTTTGATGTTGATTATTTAAACCGAATATGGTTGCGCATTGCCTTCTTCAGGCATGCGCCTGCGCCTTGAGCCTTGCGTCTAGGCTCCAAGACCCCTTTGCGCCTTGGTGCGCCTTGCGCCTTTAATAACTAAGCCTAAGACTCAAGGCACACCGGGCTCAGAGGTTTGAGCCTTGGCATAACAAGGGCAAGCGGCCTCACCCATGTGCGCTCTCTATAGTCTAGTAATGTGCCTTCTGTCTTTTGCCCAGGCCCACAAAAGGAGCGGAGCGACGTCTAGGATGTAAGTTAAAAACAAATGCGCATAATGCCCTTTAGTTTTCTCTCTATTTCTCTTCCGCTGGGAATTGCTACGTGCGAATCCCAAACAAAGCATGTAGCTAGGTTTCCTTAAGCAAAGGTCATCTGTCGACAAAGGTTCGCTCAACCACCCACCTCCGTTGAAGGCTTCTCTTTCCCATAACTGTCAAGGGACACTTCTACGTTGTCGAAGGAGTTTGTTCTTTCCCATGCTTGCTGACTTCTGCCAAGGTTTTACACAAATCGATCACCATAAGGATTCTTTTTCAAGACATTTTTTTCTTTTCAGGCGGTGCTATCTAAGATTCTTCTTTTCTTTTGTTTCTGAAGTTGAGCTTTTGATTTTTTTTTCTAATGTATGAATGAATTTTGCTTATTTCATAATGATTAGATGATGTATTTCTGCATATTGTTTAATGAATTTCTTAATGATTTATTTTTGAGTCTTGCCTTCGTCGGGCATGCGCCTACGCCTTGCTCATAGGATCCAGGAGCCTACACACCTTGATACCCTTTGACCCTTTATTAACTATGATCGCTACATTGTATGGATTATTCTCAAAATTAATGGTTAATTTGGTATCTAAATATGTTGTGTGTATGCAATGACATTATTATATACTATGTTAGAAAAAATTAGAGGGACCAAAGCTGTGAATGGCTTAATGGAGGTCCAAATGCGGTTGTTCCAAATAATGATGAGGAAATTTCTTTGGAGAAGAATGAGTGCTTGAGAAGATAGTTCCATAATGTTATGGAGAGACCCAGATATCATTGGATTTTTCAAATTCACAGGACTTGAACAATCCCTTGAAAATTGGATAGTTTGGAGAGTCGAGTTTCTTTGTTTCCTAAAGATTAGTAGAGTTATTATAGAACTTCAGCACCAATGTTGTAAATAGGTAAGTTATTAAGTGTACTTCGAGCCTAACTTTGTTTCGAAGTGGCTCAAATATTTAAGGGTTGGCTCAATATCGGCTTGAGCTTGAACTGGCTCTAAGTCAAAACTTTAGTCGACTCAAAATTGAGCAATTTCGAATCAACTCAAATTGGATATTAGATGGGCTTAATAATTTTTTTACAAAAATGGCATGTACAATTAATCATATATTTTGAAAACTTCTATAAGGCAATGTGTTAACATTACATGATTATAAATCTACAGATTGTAATTTATAACGATCACATCTGACATTTCCATCAGTTATGGATTAGGCTAAAGAGTTATGGACTTTGTACAGGTGGTTCTCAGATATTAATATGGCCTTGGAATTCGCATATGATAGCCATATTGGGGAACTTCAAACGTTAATTTTTTTTAATAACTATATAGTGCAAGGAAGAAAAGTGAGAGTAACTATATAGTGCAAGGAAGAAAAGTGAGAGTATTTCAAGTAGATATCTCAAGCTAGGGGTCTCACTGGATTACCCGCATTCCACTATCTATTATTCAAATTCCTGCTAAAGGAGGAGTATCTGTCAACAGATAAGAAAGACCATAGGTTCATGACACCCACCCGGGCATTACCGATCTCACTCTCGTTACATTGAATCCTGGTCGAGGAGAAACTCTTTCCTACTTGATCGCTAAAACTTCCATTCGAGCTTAACGCAAGAAGGAAGACATCGATGGCTTAGATTCAATGAATCAGTCATTAAGATAGTTTCCGAGAAGAATTCATACCACACAGAGAAGACACTTGTTATGGGCGTGACGACGCCAGTATCTTCGAGTTATCTCCGCATCTTTAATTTTATGTTATGTTATTTTGTGGTGTTAATTTTAGCGTTTTGACCCATTGTCGTAAGCCCAAATGGGGGGCGTCGCATGAACTTAAATAGTGCCCGGGTGGGCTTTGTTAGTAAGCAAGAAATTAGAACCTAAAAGATTTCTCTCTCTCTCTCTCTCTCTCTCTCTCTCTCTTATTTTCCCTCCTCCCTCTCTCTCTCTCTAACCCACGGGAAAAGCCCGTGAGTCGGCTAGGGCGACTGTTCATTATCCCGCTCGATCGACGCCGCCATCCCTCTTCCTCGCCCCTTCCGTCTGCCGATCATAGCGCCTCCTCCGACCACGAGGTCTAGGGGAAAGGGTCATATCAGTTTGGTATCAGAGGCCACCGCCGGCTCTTCCTCCGGCGCTTCCTCCGCCCGCCCAAACCAGCGCCGCCCTTCCTGCGCGCCCGCCAGCTCCTCGAACGAAGGTCTGCCGACCATCTCCGAGCCCCACATCCCCACAGCAACACCTCCGGCTCCCTCTTCCTCCGCTTCCACAGCGTCCGCTTCCATTCCCAGCCCACAGCAACAGCCCGGCGCCTCTCCTCTTCCGTCGGCCTACTCCCTGCACCACCGACCGTCGGTCCAGCCCTAGTACAGATGTGGGACAGTACTCCCTCGCTCGCGGAAGTCATGGCACTCTTCCAAACCATGTTTGCGACTCAGAACGCCAAAATGGACGCCCTCCACGCACGTCTGGATGCCCTACAAGGGGGGGCTTCTCCTCCGCCGCTGAACGGGGCTGATCACCCTTCGGCAAGCCGTGTGGACTCCGCCACGCCTCCTGGAGCGGATTACCCCGCCAACGTTCGATCGTTCCGGATGGACTTCCCGATCTATGAGGGCCGTGAAGACCCTCTTCCTTGGCTCACACGCTGCGATATTTTCTTCGCAACCCACTGCACGCCGGAGGCAGAACGCATCGGCATCGCCTCCTTCCACTTACTTGGGCCAGCGCAATTGTGGTTCACCCAACTTATGCGCGAACACCCCCACACTTCATGGGCGGACTTCAGTGCGGCCTGCACCTTAAGATTTGGTCCTCCTCTACAGGGCAACCCACTCGGCGATTTGGTGAACCTCAAACAGGACGGCTCCATCGACACCTATCTTGAACAATTTCAACTTCTTCTCTCTAGGGCGACGTCAGTCCTACCGGAACAACAAGTGCACCTCTTCACTGCCGGCCTCCATGAGCGTTTACGTTGGGATGTGGAATTTCTGCTGCCACGTGATCTCAACACGGCAATGAGCCTCGCCAGGGCTTGTGAACGGCGACTGCTATTAGATCGTCCACCTTTGGGACGTCGGGACTATCAGGGCGTTCACCCTCCAGCCAATTTACCCGCCAAGGCTCCACTCCGGGATGATCCTCCGCGACCTACTGTCCGCCGCCGTTTGTCCAGCGGGGAGATGGCCGCGCGTCGTGAGAAAGGCTTGTGCTACAACTGTGATGACCACTTTACACCGGGACATCGTTGCAAACGCTTATTCTGGCTCGAAGTAGATGATCCTCCCAGTGACGACGAGGCAAGGGATGACCGCACCGCAATACCATTTGATCCAGCTTGAGGACAAGCTGTCTTCCGGCGAGGGCGGCGATGTTTTGGGCGTGACGACGCCAGTATCTTCGAGTTATCTCCGCATCTTTAATTTTATGTTATGTTATTTTGTGGTGTTAATTTTAGCGTTTTGACCCATTGTCGTAAGCCCAAATGGGGGGCGTCGCATGAACTTAAATAGTGCCCGTGAGTCGGCTAGGGCGACTGTTCATTATCCCGCTCGATCGACGCCGCCATCCCTCTTCCTCGCCCCTTCCGTCTGCCGATCATAGCGCCTCCTCCGACCACGAGGTCTAGGGGAAAGGGTCATGTCAACACTCTGGTTAGTACAACTCATTAGCATGCTTATAACTTGAAAACCAGGCCATCAAGCACATTTGTTTTCTCTAATTGGTTGTTTGCTCTCGAGTTAATCAAACCTACACATAGGCTAGCCCACTTTCATACATGCCTTTTGTATCACCCTTTCGCAAACTATGATTCAACTGGTCTGATAACTATATCATATGCTTCAAACATAAAAGGAAAGGAGACTCGTTCTTGAGCTATCATTTCACTTTGAACACTTCAATCTAGAGTGAATTGATGGATATGTTAGTGAGGAGACATAATTAACATTGATGGATGGTAGCTGTTCCGTGCGACAAATCATAATCATTCAATATTTTTAGTGAGCTGTTTCGTCTAGTCTATGAGTTTCATCTAGATTGCATTCCTTATCAAGAGATTGCTTCACTTAAGATATTTGACATGTGTGCAACAAGTGTGTCCGATCATCATCATTCCACTCCCACCAAAGTGGGAGTTATCGGCGCTGGTGGAGGAACATAGATTAGAGAGAGAAGTGGAAAAGAAATGCAGTCCACAGTCGTGTAGAGAGCAAGAAACTGGGCTAAATCTTGGGAAGGAATCTTGGTGAGTTGAAGGCAATATCGATTCAAACTCGAGAGAAACACCGATAGAAAGTGCAACCGAGATGGAGAAAAGAGGATCACGTGTGTCGCAGAGGATGGAGATCTCGAGGAAGGCAGAGAGACAGGGGCAATGAGGGGCTAAAAGCAAGCAAAGAAAAAGTAATGAATCACTTATCTTATCAGTGAATACCTAATTGTATAAAACCTTATTTGATACTTGATATGTAAATTAAATTAAAAAAAGAGGAAATGGTTAAAGGCACCGTAGTTTTGGCTAGTCACACCGCTTTGTTAAAGACACCACACTTTTTTTTTGAATTGTCAAAATTAAACATAAAGTCCAAGCTTTTAGTAAAGATAGAAGGTTGAGTTCTTCTTGTTCCTCTTAATGAAACACTGCATCCGCTGAGGGGACTTCACCTGAACTAGCAGATTTCTCACCATTAGAGGGGGCATTTCCACAAACAAGTGGAGTGCAGTTCCATTGAGCAAAATTTCTGAGACCTGGCCGGTTTTCGCAATCACCCGCAACAACATCCAGCTACGTCTGTATCATATCAACGTCATTCGAGCATCCAACCTGCACCATCTACCAGCTCCCGCTGAGTTAGAGCCTTTCTATGGGGATTGTTTGTCGCGATTGGCGGTGGGGATAGGGGGATAATAGTCATATACGTATTTGTAGAGGTCATGACCAATGAGGAGAGATTCCATTTGTAATTTCCAGGATAAGTAGCTTGTATAAGAGAGTTCTATTGAGTTGCTGATAAGAGTGCGATTTTGTTGTGTTTATCTGGTCTGGTGATGGTAAATGTGAGCATTTTCTTACATCATTTTAAACCACTGTTTTAAATGTCGGCCGACATGTCCTGTTTGAGCCAAAAATGACTCGCATAATGAAAATTTAAAGGTTATGTCATTTTTCATTATGTCGGCCGACATAACCGATTAAATCCGCTATATCGGCCGCCGCCGACATTTCTTAATGTCGCACGATCAGAGATTTCTCTCCGCTTATCCTCTGTCCTCGCAGCTGGAAGGGTTTTTTGCAAGGTTTTTTCTCATTTTATTGATTGCACATTTCCGAGCACATGGATTATACTTGATTTTCACTTGTCTCCTTCCAATGCTTTCTTTTTGCATGCTTTATGTATGGAGTATCAGTTGCGTATCAAGTCTTCCACATGTATATGTTGCTTTAACTAGTTATGTAGGTGCGATGTCGCTCATTTTATCTATTTGAATCTTGATTTAGTTGCCGCCACTTGCCAGCATATCAGCTTCTTGATTAAATATTCTCATCTTGTATTTGGAATCAGCCATTTGAAACCAACAATTTTCATGGGGGCAACTGTCAAAAAAAATGTTTTCATTCATGCTCAACATATATTGTATGCTTAAATAAATTTCGGTCCTATTTATTTAAGCTATATTTTTATTTCTCCAACACGAATTCCACCTTTTTCCCAAAATTATATAAGGTTTGATTGCTGAAATTTATTCTATCAAGTTTTGTCATTGTCACCAAGCCTGCCACATTTATTCTTAGTATTGTACAACTAATTTGCATGTTTATATGGAAGTAAAAATAAATCATTGTTTAATGCACGTTGATATCTAAATAGTGTTTGTCATTTCCCTTTCCAACAATGAGGAAGAATGATAAAATAATTTTAAACATTTAAGTGCTTAAAATGAAAATAATAAATGGAGATATACATACGATGAAAATAGATACATGATTAGAAGATAATGATGATTGAAGATAGATTTGAGTATTTTGAAAATAATACAACTAAGTAAAAAATGTGTCCATTGAGTATAATAAATTAATGTAGCTTATAGAGCTAAGATAATATGGTGTAACTTATAATATAATTATTTTTTAGGAATCTGACATATTAAAATGTCCCCGACATGTCTCTGACATTCGACATCTAAAAATCCAATCTGACATGTCTCCGACATCCGACATTTAAAATCTTGTTTTAAACAAGGTAGCATGAACTGCGTAAAAACCATGAAGGAGGGGGCTAAGGTTAGAAGATAGAACCAAGAACAAGATGGCACAGCTGGGAACTGCTCTCTGGTTCCCTGATTTATGATGCAACAGAGCGAGCCTTTATTTTGGTAAAGCATGCTACTGGAGTCACAGTAGGGTAGTGCAAACCTTCAACGATACAGTTAATCGGGAGGCACGGGCGTGGAGACATTTTCTTCGGTTAGGATTTAGCTCGTTAGGCCTGACTCAAGCCGATTTTTTAGTTATCTATAATCTTTAGACGTCGTAATAGGCAAAAGATAGGTATGAAACTTTTTGGTCAACCTTCTTTGTCCTCATGTTGTTTGAGAAATTAGAGTACATTCTCCTTCATTCACTTTCTAAGAGGAAACCAAATTCAACTACGAGTTGTGACTTGGTCTACGGACATGTTAATCATGGACTATTTTCAAGGAGGAATAATGTATGCAATGAAGGAAATTTGACGTGGCATATTGAAGGTGATACATGAGCAAAATACTTTTGATGATGTTGATATTCTTGGTGTTGCGAGTTGGTCGGTCGGTGAACCGTAGATAGAAAATACTGGGGAGGAAGATGAAGAATTTGATAGTATTGCTAAAGTTGAAGTTTCTTCTTATGATTGCATTTGAGGATTTGTGTTTTAAGTTTGTTGTTTGTGCCTACTTAATTTGAATTTGTTTATATTGCATGTCAGTCTATCTCTTTTAAATATTTTTCTACATATATTATGTGTGTCTATTAATTATGTTATAGTCGTGCCAATATCCTTGTTTTATTTTTTTACATAGCACTCTTCTAATTATTTTTTATACCTTCAACCAATTCACATAAAATATTTCACACATAATTATGCTTGACATTAGAAATGACATTACCAGAAAAAGAAACTAAAAAAAACTCAAGCACATGTAGGCTCTGTTTGGCTGGGCGTTTTTGCTCCGATGAGTTTAGACAAAAATGCCACCATCGTATAATGTGTTTGGCATAACAGCGGTTATGACCGCTACTAAGAAAAGAAAACTAGTTTTGAACATAAAATTGAATGAAGTTCTTTAGGTGAGGTCGGACGTTCACAAACGACGGTTCATAACCACCGCGTTCACGTCCTCTACCTGCCAAATAGAGCCGTAGAAGTAGAGCTTGATTTCTATTTATATATGTTTTCGGTTTAATAGTAAGCATACCACTGTGCTATATTTTAACCTAGTTAGTTTCTAGTTGCATTTTGACATTTATATCGGCTTTTTCAAAGTCATTGTTTAAAAGTATGCATTCTGTTATAATCCACTTTATCAATTAAACATACCATCTCATGATTGAAGATTGTTTATATTTTAGAAAGCTGGGAATCCTAGGTGGACAAGGAACCAGATAGTAATAAAAGCATATTTAAAAATATATGCTCACATGTAGGGTTGTTCGCAAACCAGGTTAGTCCGTGAATAATTCGGGAATCGATTCAATTAAGATTCCGTTTTTAGGAACTTTAATCCGGATTCGAATTCAAATTCGGATTCTGAACTTGAATAAATATTATTTCTATTGGCAAGATTCGCGAATAGTTCATGAATAATAACAATATATATTATATATAAAGATGATCTTGACCGTCCGATCAAAGTCTATTTGGTCCATTCATTTGAAGCGAATTTGAATTCAAATCCAAGCACGAATCCGATTTTGAATCCAGGATTTCGTGACAAATCCGAATCTGAATTCAAATATTCGAACGAATATGAATATGAATATCTGCATTCTGTGACAAATTTGGATTCGATTGAAGTGCTATTCGATTCGATTCGGTTCATGAACACCCCCTACTCACATGTGTTTATTCATCACTAAATGAAAAGTTAATTTTGTGGGTAAAATGATCCATATTTTTTTGCTGTAAATTAGAGAATGTGAACCTCATAAAAACGATCATTCTATGAACAATTTATTTCAAAAATGGTGATTTTTGAAAAAAAATTTATTAGGATGCCATTTTTTCACGTTGGTTCATATGCTTTCTTTTACAATCAAGAACTTTAGCACTTTACCCATGATAATTAAGTTGTTGATGTAACTTCTATGTCCAAGGACCCGATAATTTCTCTTTTATGGAAGGGCAAATTACAATGTGTACTATAAGAGAATGTAGAGGAAGGTCCCCCACACTATTTTGGGTGCTCAAGTAGAATTTTGGATCAAAAATATAATGTTTGGAATCTTCGCATTTTTTTCCTTTGAACTTTTTTTTGGAAAAAAATCTTTAGTTTCGAATATTATATTCTCGATAAAAAACACATAAAATAGTGCGGTGGACCTTCTACGTCCACTAAGAGTACCTGCTAATCTGCCGAGGGTATAAAACTTAGGCTCCATTTGGTGCGGCGTTTTTGCTCCGGTGAGCTTGGATAAAAACGCAACCGGCATACAATGTATGTTTGGCATGGCAATGGTTATGACCGACATCAAGAAAAAGAAAAGAAAGTTAGTTTTGAACATAAAAGTTGACGAAGCTTCTTAGGTGAGGTCAGACGCTCGTGAACGACGGTTCATAACCACTACTACGTTCATGACCTCCACCGCCGCGCCAAACGGAGCCTTAGCAACGTTGTGAAGTTATGCAAATCTTTTTAATACAAGTCTACAGACTACTATGAGGATGTCAAATGAATGAAATTAAGTATTTTGTTATTCTTATTTTTATCAAATCATGTACATGAAACTGTGTTAATTATTATAGTACTGGAACATAAGCTTAAGGGAATAATTTATGCATAAAAATCTATTTTGAATGCTGATTTTGTTCCCAGAGAATTAAGGTAAGTGTATATAGAACATTAGGAAAAAATTTCATATTAAATTTTGTAGATTATGAGATGTTTGTGTGCATATAAAAAAAAGGCCAACAGAATATTGAATTCATAATCTGTTTAAAACTCATAAAGATATGCCAAAATAATACTAAATTCACATGGTTCTGCAGCTAATCATATTTTGGATGACGGATGCCGATGAGTACCGCTGTTTTATCGGAGGCCTTTCTTGGTCGACAACCGACGATGGCCTGAAGGATGCATTCGGGAAGTTCGGCCGCCTCACGGAGACCAAGGTGGTTGTGGACAAGTTTACTGGGAAATCGAAGGGATTTGGTTTCGTCACCTTCGAAGCGAAGCAAGCAATGGAAGATGCCATCGAAGAAATGCACGGAATAAGCATCGACGGGCGGTCCATCACCGTGGACAAAGCCCAACCGCAGAATTCCAGCAGAGACCGCGATGGAGGCCGTGATTACGACCGCGACCGTGAGCGCGGGGGTCGTGGCTCCGGGGGCGGGCGGGGCTCCGGCGGCGGAGAATGCTTCAAATGCGGAAAGCCGGGACATTTCGCCCGGGAGTGCCATTCGGACGACGGCTCCAGGGGGGGAAGGTATGGTGGCAGGGACGACAAATATGGCGGCGGCGGCGGACGCTATGACTCAGATCGTAGCCGGGATCGCAGCGGGGGACGGAGCAGAGACGGCGGTTCAGGGAGCGACCGTTATAACCGTGATCGATCCGGCCCGTATGATCGTCGGAGTTCAGGAAGTCGTCGCGATTGATCTGCTTCTTGGATTTGCTGGTCTCTAGGCCAGTGTAGCTTATTATCTGCAAACACGCTATCCTTTTTTTGCAACTGTTGGCTGTTGATTCTTTAAATGCGGTGTCAGCCGCATAAATCATTTTCAGGTGCTTCTTTCTGGAACTCGCCATCTCGATTCATTCGACTACTTTTTTGCTCTGCTTAGCAGTTGTTTCACCCTTGATATATTTGGTCTTGCTTCGCAGTTTTTTTTAACGTAATTTACGCTCAAATTATCGACGAAAATGTTGTCTGGAACATTGATGTTTCTGATGACAGTCGTCTGAGGGGAAGAAGCTGCTATTGTTCGTGCCAGCACATTTGCATATCATCCTCGCATTCATAGTTTGGTCATGTATTGATGTTTCTAATGAATGAATGGTGAGACGAAAGATTGAAGGTTAAATGCGACTCTTTGATTTTTCTTCTCGCCATAATTATAATTTATATTAAGTTGTATGAGCTGCGAGAAAGTTTTGCTGCGCAGGTATATCTCTAGAACTGAAAGGGAGATTGAATTTGATGCTTAATTAAATGATTGCAATGGGAGTTCATGTGATGATAATGAAGACGTGGATTATTTAAGGTCCGTTTGGCATGGCGGTGGCGGTTGTGAACGCCCCACCTTATCTAAGGAGCATCATCCGCTTTTAGCCGTTATGTCAACCACATTTTAGGACAACGGAGTTTTTGTCCAAACACCGGAGTAAAACTGCCGCGCAAAACGGACCCTTAATCTTCTCCAACATGTGTGAATCACGCATTCGACTCTCAAGTTCAGTGTGGGGTGACGAGGAGGGATCAATTGAGGAGGAAAAGGCGGATGCAGGAAGCAAACTTTATTATGAATGAGAGAGCGGAATCATCCCGTGTTATCAGCGACTGCAAAACTAAATATATCTCCTCTTCTTTGTTTACAAAACCAGAAGAAACTCGAGAGCTTTCCGGAGGTTATTGATGACTTCGAAGTCTTTTACTGTGCAGTCGTGTTTATGAGAGAGACGACGAACAGAGAAACATTTATGAGTACTTTGTTTTCTTTACATGTGTTGTGAACATGTAATAAGTTTTTTTTTTCAATGTGTTTGATGTTGCGTTGCGTCGTACCAGTTTTTTTCTCAATTAATGCTAGAAGAGGAAAGGCGCGTAGTGAGTCGATGGACGAAAATTTTCTTCATTCACGTGTTGAGCATATAACTAGCTTTAATTATAACTCAAAACATTTGTGATGATAAGATTTCTTCGCAAAAGCTCGCCTATCGCCTTTCTTTCCCGCTGGCTCTTACGCTCTGTTGTTTGTTTAAAGGTAACCACGGAAGACCGTTGTTCCCTGTGAAAAAATAGGTATGGGACCCGGATCATACTCATGATCGGACGGCTTGCCAATTCCCTATATAAAAAAAAACAGCCGTCCGCACAGCCGATCGGATGGCTGACCGGCCGTCGGATCTCCGATCGAACGGCTGGTCAAGCAACCCGGAACATAGAATAAAAAGTCCGGGTTGAGGACCAAAAAATTTGTTCGTTGTTCCCTTTATGGTCTACTGTAATTAATGTGCCCTGTCGTCGTTTTTTTAATAATGGCAATGCTTGACATTTTCTCAAAGTGACGATAAGTTGGTAAATTTCACGTAATTTTAAAAATATCATAATTTTATAAATATCGTAATTTCATCTAACAACAATCTTACTGAACTTCATCGTGATAAATTTCACGATATTTTTAAAATAACGTAACTTTTTTTTTATTTGCTTCTATATACACCCCTCGGGGTGAAGAACACACGGTTGACAAAGAAATTTTATTATTATTATTATTTTATGTTTTTCGCGATACTCTGTCCCTCCTTATTTGTTTTAGGAGGTTGTTATTCGCAAATCTTGTTTCACTATTCGCAGATTTTGTTTATTCACAGCTCTAAAGGAAGTCAAATTTGTTATTCGCAGATAATTTTGCCACCGAATAGTAAAGAAAATTTTAAAAAAATTGGTCGTCCACTTCGTCTTCATCACTACAGAGAGAGGCGAAATTTTTGAATCCGATCTCCGGAGTCCGATTCCTTCTTTGCTCCCCTGCGTGAACGGGTTCGCTAATCCCGATAGATTTTTAGTTCTGCTCGCCTCCGTTCGATGTTCTACGCGGCACGCGAGCAGTAATCCCGGATAGGGATTTCGGAACGGGCATCGGATGCAAGAATCTCCCCAGAGAGAGAGTAACTCTAACTATCTAAATCTTCCCAAACAAACCTCAGTCATCTAAATTTTCCCAAGCAAACCGAAATCGCATGAACAACGAAGAAATCGTCTTTCTTCCTCAACTAGGTCTCTATCCGTGCATTCATTTTATGAATCACGATCAGTGCACACATTGAAGTGCTCAGAAGGTCGTCAGAGATGTTCCTTCGTTGTCGGGCCCTGCTCAAGAGAAAGAAGACATCGACTGCTCGAGTTTAAAATTGGTATACGGATAACAATTTGTAAGCTCAAATAAGTGGAAAATATTGGTCTACGGTCAGACATTTATGATTTGCGAATAACAATAGCCTAAAATTTTCATTTTTTTTTAATTTATATGTTTTTTCTTTAATTTTAAAAAATGTGCTCTTATATTGGTCGTCTCTTACCTATAATAAAAAAATATGTTGTCCCTACCACTCGCAACACCCATGCACACGGAAAAAGCGAGAGACGGGCGGAGTATAGCGCTTGCGGATTTGCAAGCGGCAGGAGCGGCGTCGTGGCGGGGCAATGTCGTCGTCAGAGTACTGTCGCACGGGGCACCGGGGGTCCCCGTGGACTGACGTAGTCGGGGTACTTTCACGGTTTGTCGTAGGAGCGGAGCCCCGTATCTCTCACTAGTGTGTGTGTGTGTGTGTGTGTGCGCGCGCGCGTGTGTGTGCGTGTGTGTGTGTGTGTGTGCGTGCGTGTCTGTCTGTGTGTCTGTCTGTCTGTGTGTCTGTCTATGTCTGCATGTGTGTCTGTCTGTGTCTGTTTTTGTGTGTCTGTATTACGTCGGGGTACTTTCATGGTTTGCTGTAGGAGCGGAGCCCTGTGTCTCTCACTCGCGCACGCGTGCGCGCACGCGCGTGTGTGTGTGTGTGTTTAATCTTTCACGTAGAAATTGTCGAACTTGTTTCTAACAAACTCTTCGACGATCGAATAACACAGTTCGCGACAAATGGCACATAAGCGTGCATAATCTTAGCACGCGACCGTCAACACCGAGAAGTTACTTTGGGCAAATCATTTGCCAAGAAGGCATCATAACTGGTATGTGCTTATAATTCTTTTTCGTTGTTCCCATTTATAGAAACCGTAGTCGGACGAACACTATTTAGGACCATCGAAGATAAGGTCGGCAAGGTCATACCAATAGCACCCCTCCTCTTAGACCGATTAGGAAGGTGTTCACGACGAATACATGATTTCCAAATCACTCCGGTTTGGGAGGCACAAATTACTCAGACAACTCAAAGAACACATGTGCCTCGGATGTAGACGTGTTTTGGAACACGCCTATGTGCAAGCTTATCATTCTCTCCTTTGAAATCAAAGCTTACAATCTCTAGTGTTTGGAGGGGCCACCTACAACGAACACACAAAAACTTATTGATGCAGACGTCGGGGCCCCTCCGTACCCCGTGGCATCAAACCAGCTAGAGGACCTCGAGCCAGTACGCCTGCCAGAAGGACTGCAGTCCAGACACCCCAACCCATCTCCGCATATGTTCTCAGCGCGACGGATTGTTGAGGCTGAAGCTCGATCTCCAGACCTCCTTGTAAGAACCTCTCTTAATAAGCCTCATCACCGACTGACATTTTTTGGGCTCAAAATTACACTTAAATATATGTTTTTTTTCAAAATAAAATAAGATATATAAATTATGTTATTTTTACTGTTATTTTAGCTAATCATATGTATATATTTTGAAATTTTAGGATAAAAATCATTTGGGAATTTTTTTTAACTACAGTTTTCAGATCGTAATTTTCCCCATAAAAAAAGCCTCATGATCCTGCGTGCGGAAACTCAGATCCCACCGTCTTTTCGTTAGCACGATTTTTGATAGCACGATTTTTGATCTATGATTGATCTAAAATGTATTATACAAATACGATCATATATTTTTAACAGATCACCTCCAACGTTAAAATCACGATAATTCAACTCTATTTGCTCCGGCACGGTGATCTTACGCGCACCTAAATTTGTCTCCACAACCAACGGTGGGATCTCCATTCACATCAAAATTGATGCTGTTGTCGGCCCAAAGACTCTCGGGTCCGAGCCTGGGCCAATCACAAAGCTGGATTTCGTGGGACCCGCAGTGCGCAGCTTGGTCGTCCTCGACATTAATATTCAGGGAGAGCCGTCTTCTAAATTGGAACTCTCGTCATCGTCTTCAACGTCTGAAAACTCTGAAACTGCAATAGATTTCATACAGAACCAGAACTATAACCCTAAATTATTATAAATTTTAGCTCTCCTCCCCTCGAAAAAGATCATCAATTTTATGCGTCCTAACTCCCCCTGCTTTCATTCTGCCATCCTTACATGAACTCCACAAGCAATTCCCCCTGAAATTCTACCGCGAAGTGGACTACTCCTGAAGGGGGGTAACACTGAACAGTGCCAAATTCGTACCTTTAACACAGACGTGCAGTGCTCAGGGACAACTCCCCTGTTCGGCGCCATGCCCCACACAAACTTCAGAGTTGATTCATGGTTATTAAGAAATCTTCCTAAACTCCCCTGCTTTCATTCTGCCATTCTTACATGAACTCCACAAGAAATTCCCCCTGAAATTCTACCGCGAATTGGACTACTCTTGATGGGGGGTAACACTGAACAGTACCAAATTCGTACCTGAGCGCAGACGTGCATTGCTCAGGGACGACTCCCCTGTTCGGCGCCATGCCCCATACAAACATCAGAGTTGATGCATGGGTATTATTTATTAAGAAGTCTCTTCCTAAACTCCCCTGCTTTCAGTCCAAAATCTGAACTTTAGTGCCTAAGAAAACACCATGTCGTCCCCTAGCTTCTGACAGACATGTTGCATCATCCCGCGTTTCTTTTATCACAACGCGGACAAGACTGGTTTGCATATGCGACGCCACCACGCGTTTGCGAACGCTACGCCATCATCATCACGCCCATCCCTGAACATGCCCTGTCTTGCTTCCTTTTCAACAACTTCCATTAAAAAAAATGAAGAAAAAAATTGTTCGCCGAATGGATGACAGTTCATCATCACGAAGGAACTGTAGCTTGTCTGTTTCTTGTATGCGAGGGAGAAGAATACATGTAAATGACGTATAAATTAGTTGTAACTTAGTAGAATTTCATTTGAGTTTTTTACATGGTGTATACATACCAAAATACAGAGCATTGCAAAAAATATACAGAGCTTTTTCCATGTAGAACGACAGAAGGTGAGAGAGAAACCCCACCTCTCATCGATCTCTACCTCGCCGGCGGCGCATTCTCTCTCCTCCCCAGCGGAAACTTCTTTTCAGGTGTGGCAGGGAAATGATAATCCCTCCCTCTGATATCAAAAGGCATTCAGAAGGTTCTGAGCGCCACTACTGAATTTAAAAAAAAAAATTATGCCAAAAAGCTCGCAAGAAGAATTTTTCTCTTTCTCTTTTAAAAGAAGTACAAGAAGGAGAAGAAGTCCAGTCCACCCATGTACACAAAAGTATCACCGGCGGGATGATCCAGATATATATAACTGGCTACCCCTTTCCATTACTCTGCAACCCGACGGAGTTGTGCTGCTTGGACGGCCCAGACGGCGGGATCGGCATTGCCCTTGGCAAGAACCCAAAGAACAGACTCGGATTTCTTGGCAACTCCGGCTGCCGCCGGCTGCTGAAATCCTGCACGTTTCTCAAGCTATGGCAGAGAGGAGAGGCCATAAGGACGAGGAGAAGAAGAAGAAGAAGTGACCGTCTTAAGAGTCGCCGGCCCATAAGAACGATTGAGGGAGGAAGAAAGCTCCCTATACTTAAACGAGAAAAAAAAAAGAAACAGAGCTTAGAGTTTAAGCAACTGGGAATGTCTGGGTGGAGTTGGAAGGCGGAAAAAAAGTCAGTCTTGAATATATTTTAATTTATAGTTCGAATACATACAATCACTCGTTGAAATATATAGGCGGCAGAGGTTAAGTTTCAGGCACTCAGCGCCAGATGCTTCGGAATTTAGGAAGCGGTGGACTGAGATCCTGGAAGACGGAAGGGACAGGGGATAAAGAAGGGCCAAGGTTTCAGGGAATGGAGAAAAGAGATCAATTGGGAAAGAGAGAGAGAGAGAGAGAGAGAGACAGCGAGCAGAGCCGGAGAGAGAAAGTTGGGGGGAGATTTTTATATATTTTTCAATAAAGGAGGGTGCTTGGGTTGAAAAAGAAGAGGAGAGGGGCCAAAGGCGAAGGCAGGGGTTGATAAAAAAAGGTAGCTTATGTCCTCGGGTTAGGTGAGAGAAGGGCTCCACTCCCATTTAATGGCCGACTGAGGAATTACAGCAGCTCCGTTTCAAACCCCCAGCATCACGGCCTGTCTCATGGGCCTCTGTACTCCTTTCTCTCTCTACTTAAACTCTCTGCTAATTAATCCATGGACTCCATTGATGGCCAGCTCTGATGTTATACCAGAGTGGGACGATGGTGTTGACCGCTGATTAGTCATGGCGTGGTTGTGCGTTGAGTGTACATGATTTGAGTTCTCCGCATGATTGAAGCTCTGTTTTTGCTTAAAAACTTGGATTTTGGGGCATTAGATTTGGTAGAATGATGATGCAGAACGACTGGCATTAATTCACAGGGGAGAGAGTACAGGGAAGGCCCACACAGACGACCTGCCATTAATGAGCTTAAGATATTTACAGGGCTCTGTGTTGGGGCGGTTTCTGTCATTCTGCCGCAAGACAATTCAGATTATGACTCAATTTTGCTTTAATGAGTTTGAATTATTAAGTTTGACGTTGAATGATTAAGGCGATTGTTATCGCACTACAGTTTTGACTATCCGCATTTTTTTTGTATGATTTATTACGCGTCTTATGAAAATATGTCTTGTACATATATTTTCAGGAAAAGTGCTCAACACGAAAATTGTAGGTCTCGTCGAGATCTATAACTTTTGTGATGAGCACTTTTCCTAAAAATGCATATACAAGGCGTATTTCCCAAAAAAATTGTTATAGTTACGCATATGTTTCAATCAGGGTGGCAATAAGTCTTGTGCGTGCATTTTTAGGAAAAATGTTCACCACGAAAGTTGATGAGATCTACAACTTTCGTGTTGATTATTTTTTCTAAAAATGCACGCACTAGACGTATTTCCAAAAAGCGCGTAATAACTAATACAAAAAAAGTGTGGATAGCCAAAACTGTAGTGCGGATAACAATCACCTAGTTGGGTTTAGTTTAACATTTTGCAGGTTTTTTTTAGTGGAATCATGCTTTAGAGCCTGTTTGACTAAGCTGCAGTGCTGGGAGAATCAGGGAAGCAGTGGTGGAGGAATCAACTGTTTGCAGATTGATAGAAAAATTTATAAAACTGTTTAAAAAACTGGATTTTTAGTAATGAAAATTAAACAGTGATAATAATGATTAAACAATGCTAATAATTTACGAAGACCAAATAATAATTAAACAATTTGCTTGACATAAAAAATTGCGATAAATGTAATCTAAATAGACGACGATCTCGTGTCTGTGCCGCAAACAAACATCACCTGCAAAAGAGAATTACGATATATTAGATAAATGTAATGTGCAGAAATGACATCATGCTTTGATTTACTCATCACTCACCTAAAAAATTGAATTGATATTTTCCAATTATATCTGAAACTACAAATCGAGAAATAGAAACCCAAAATTCAGAACCCTATCTAAATAAGAATTTCTTTTTTCTTACCCTATCTAAATTTAAAACACTATCTATGCTAATACAAGATTGGCAAGAACTACAAGATCAATAACCTCCTGCAGCAAAAATCAAATCCAAATAAAAGTTACCAAATATCGTATCGCCGTAGAAGACGGGGTCGTCGGCATCGCCGGAGAAATCTGAGTCGAAGGAGAGATCCGCGTCGTCATCGCTGGAGGATCTGCGTCAAAGAAGAGCAGGGCGTCGGAGAAGAGTAGGAGGAGAGATCTACGTCAGAGAAGAGCAGGGCGTCCGAGAAGAGTAGGAGGAGAGATTTGCGTCGGAGAGATCCGCGTCGCTGGAGGATCTGCGTCGGAGAAGAGCAGGGCGTCACAGAAGAGTAGGGCGTCACAGAAGAGTAGGGAATCAGAGAAGACCCTGTCAGAGGAGATACTGTTGAGGCTCCGCTCAAGATAGTCCACAATACCTCATCAACATGTGGAATGGGTATTTATAGTATCTCCAGCGTAGAGCCTAACCCTAGTGACACGTAACCCGTTGGGTCGTTCCGAGTCGGTCCTGACACGCGCGGACATATTATTAAATTAACCTAACAATCTCCTCCTATGTCCGCGGTATACCGACGTTGGAAAAAATGGTTGGTGTGTGTAGTGTTCAACCAGTTCGACTCATTACACAACCGTGTCTGTAAGTACCTGTTATAATATATTGGACTGAAAGAAGACAGTAGTATGTATGCACGCATAAGTATAAAGCATAAACCAAGCAGCATCACATAAAAGTCAAGAGTACAATCAGAGAATTAGGTGCCAGAAGACCTAGTGTCTCGTGACTAACAAAAGAGCAAAAAAATAGTCCAAACAAAACAGGTAAAGGAAAAGAGCTAAACAGTGCTTTAGGCCAAAGAAAGTAAACCAAACATATACTCTAGTAGTTGTACAACCCCCATATCCATCGAGTGAGGCCCAATGTGGAGGGCCGCCGAGACGGGTCGACTAGACCCAAAGGGTCTTAAGACCTTTGGGTATCGCCCGGCGAACCCCCGTAGCTCTCACCAGAAGAAGAGCTAGAGGCGAGAGGGGAGGGGCGGGTGCCCCCCCTCTCGCCCGCGCCCAGGTAGGGGCGAGAGGGGAGGGGCGAGTGCCCCCCTCTCGCCCGCGCCCAGGTAGGGGCGAGAGGGGAGGGGCGGGTGCCCCCCCCTCTCGCCCGCGCCCAGCTAGGGGCGAGAGGGGAGGGGCGCGTGCCCCCCCTCTCGCCCGTTCCCAGGTAGGGGCGAGAGGGGAGGGGCGGGTGCCCCCCTCTCGCCCGCGCCCAGCTAGGGGCGAGAGGGGAGGGGCGGGTGCCCCCCTCTCACCCGCGCTCAGGTAGGGGCGAGAGGGGAGGGGCGGGTGCCCCCCTCTCGCCCGCGCCCAGCTAGGGGCGAGAGGGGAGGGGCGGGTGCCCCCCCTCTCGCCCGCGCCCAGCTAGGGGCGAGAGGGGAGGGGCGGGTGCCCCCCCTCTCGCCCGCGCCCAGGTAGGGGCGAGAGGGGAGGGGCGGGTGCCCCCCCCTCGCCCGCGCCCAGCTAGGGGCGAGAGGGGAGGGGTGGGTGCCCCCCCTCTCGCCCGCGCCCAGCCAGGGGCGAGTGGAGGAGCGGGGGCGACCCTCTCTTTCGCCCTCTACCCTGGTAAGGGGGAAGATCCTTGGCCTCGCCCCACCCCAGCAAGGAGGCTCGCCGAGCTCCGCGAGGTAACCTCTCTCGCCCAGTTCAGGAAGGGGGGAGGGTTGATCTGCGTTTAGTATCTCAGAACATCGGGATTTGGCTATTTGCAGTCCAGTTTTGGCTATTCGCAGTCCAGATCCGAGGGTATTTTGGTAATCTGGCAGATCAGTTTTTTGCTATTTGCAGCCCAACTTGGAAAACCTATAAATAGACCCTAAGGGGCACCAAAGGGGAGAGGTTCTAGATTTCCAAATTTCGGATCTTCTCCTTCCCTTAGAGCTCTCCTTTGGTGCTTCTGGTTCAGCATTGGCTAGGGAGGGGAAGATCTCTCAGGTCTTCCGGGTGTGAGGTGGGACCTCCTCGATGTAGCCTAGGGTCCGTTTCCAAGTCCAAGTGCTCTTGCCTAGAGAGTTGGCTCGAGAGAAGTAGGTGTGAGACCACCCCTTTTTTGGGACCCCGAACTCCACGGAGACAGAGTAGTCGGTTTCAATAGTAGTCATCATCCAGCAGGTCATCCTTCTCAGGATCCCAGTCTGCATGTGCTCCTCCTGCAGCAGCAGCTCCTGTAATTTCCAACAAAGAACTTTATTCAAAATGAATTCAGATATGGAAAATGTACATGTATCTAGTTCTGTTTATAAGAACGTAGTACTTAATTATGCTTAAGAGGGTATTTTGTGGAGTATTTCAGTTTTAACCGCAGAATCTATTAACTGTTTCCAAACGAAACGATATCAGACTTCTGGACAAACGCAGCTATATCTGTGTTCCTATGTGTGATATCCTGGTTACTGTTCTTCTAGGGTTAATTGGAACTCATTAAATGTGGAATGGAACCAATCAACAGGAGAAGGTCCAAAACAAGTTAGATCGTGTTATCAAATGTGGAATAACACTCTCCTCCAAGTTAAGGAAGACGAATCTGGATGAGGTTGTTATCATCAAATATGGAATGAAACAACCAACCAGAAATTCATACTCAGCAACCAAAACACCAACGGAGCACAATATGCTAGATTTGACAAAGGAAGGAATCAAAATATTCAGACTTAGGCTGGTTTCAAACCGCTTTGAGTCCCATTTCCCTCACTGTTTTGATTGAACGGTCTCGGGGCATTCCTTTTGTTAGTGGATCAGCTAGATTATCCTTCGATCGCACATCGACCAAAGTAATAATGCCTTGTTCTTTAAGATAATTCAATAGGGCGTGTCTCAGTCGTACATGTCGTCTCTTAGTGTTAAAGAGGACATTCTTAACAACTTGGACTGCAACCTGATTATCACAGTATAGACTTAAAGAATTGATTTGAACTCTAGACAAGGGAATGTCTAAGATCAAATTTTTGATCCAGTCTGCCTCTTCACCAGCTGAAGCTAAGGCAAATAACTCGGCTTCCATAGACGACAAAGCTATGCAAGTCTGTCTCTTGGACTTCCAAGTAACTGCAGCGCCACCCAATGTGAATATAAATCCACTTGTGGACTTGCTGTTTGAAACTTCTGAACACCATGAGGCATCAGAGTACCCTTCCAAAGTAGGAGGGTGACCAGTGTAGCACAGAGCGTGGTCTTTAGTACCTTTTAGGTACTTCATCAGCCTATCTAGGGCATCTCAATGCTCTTTGCCTGGACTACTGGTAAAACGACTTAGCATGCTTACGGAGAAAGCAATGTCAGGTCTAGTGCAGCTTGTGGCGTACATGAGACTTCCAATGATCTTTGAGTACTTGACTTGATCAACGCTTATCCCTTTATTCGGACTTAG
Source organism: Dactylorhiza incarnata (assembly GCA_033032865.1). NCBI lineage: Eukaryota > Viridiplantae > Streptophyta > Magnoliopsida > Asparagales > Orchidaceae > Dactylorhiza > Dactylorhiza incarnata. Next base: position 4,171,667 of record JAWHQI010000193.1, on the reverse strand, counting down.
CTTGACGTTCGGATCAGTGGGTGTTTCAACATGCCTACAATCTTTATAACCCCAGGTATTAAGAATCTGCTATATGTAGTGAGCTTGACTCAGAGTGACACATCCCTTGTCTACTCTTACTTTCATACCTAGTAGGGTATCGACGGGACCAAGGTCCTTCATATCAAACGTTTTGGCGAGAGCGGACTTAATATCCCTCACGACAGCTAGGTCTGACCCTAGGATCAACATGTCATCCACATATAGGCATATGACGACTGTTTGGTTTGACATCGAGCGGTAATAGAGACACTTGTCTGAGAGACTGGACTGAAATCCAAAGCTCTTTACCACTTGATCAAACTTCATGTGCCACATCTTAGGTGCTTGTTTAAGCCCATAGATGGATTTATCGAGTTTGCACACTTTATCCTTTAAATCTTTATGGACATAACCTTCAGGTTGTGCCATGTAGATCTCTTCATTTAGCTCTCCATTCAAAAAGGCTGTTTTCACGTCCATCTGATGGACGATGAAATTCTCGATGGAGGCTAAGGCTAGAAGAATTCTAATGGTAGATAGGTGACACACAGGTGAATAGACATCAAAATAGTCGATTCCCCCTTGTTGTTTATAACCCTTAGCTACTAGACGTGCTTTGTATCTGGCTATAGACCCATCGCTATATAGTTTCTTCTTCAGTACCCACTTGCATCCCAGGACTTTAGCTCCTTTCGGTAGGTCCACTAGATGCCAGGTATTATTTTGTAGCAGCGAGTTCATCTCATCGTCGATGGCTTCTGCCCATATTAACGCATCTCTCGATCTCATCGCTTCCTGATAGGAAAATGGATCATCCTCTAAGTGGTAGGTGACGAAGTTCTCACCAAAATCCTTATGGATTCTATCTCTTATAGATACTCTAAGAGGAATAGGTTCGACCTCTAGAGGTTGGGGAGCAGTGCCAGAGGGGCCAGCTTCGGGTTCTACCGTAGACTCTGAAATCATGTCAGTAGATCCAGGAACGGTCAGGCCATGATCTTTGATAAATTTATGCTCAAAGAAGATAGCATCTCTAGACTCTATCACTGAATTAGTGGATAGATTCAGAAATCGGTCAACTGCACTGTCTTCTGCACTGCCTAGATAGACACAGGTTGTCGTTCTAGGTCCCACCTTAGGTTTTTTAAGGTCTTGTATACGCACATAGGCGATACAGCCCCAAGTCTTAAGAGTGTCATATCTACAAGGATGACCGTGCCACAGCTCATAAGGAGTAGAACTGAGCTTTGAGTGAGGCACTCTATTCAGAATGTGATTTGCAGTAAGGATTGCTTCCCCCCATAAGGAATTGGGCATGCCAGCGGTCAGGAGCATAGAATTTAACATCTCTGTTAAAGTTCTATTCTTACGCTCAGCAACGTCATTTGATTGGGGTGAGTAAGGAGCTGTAGTTTCAAGGATTATGCCCTCAGTGGCACAGAACTACCTAAACCCAGTTGCAGTGTATTCTCCTCCTCGATCACTTCTAAGTCTCTTAATCTTCAGATTTAACTGGTTTTCTACCCGAGATTTGAAGATTTTGAAGGTCTCGAATGTCTCGTCTTTCGATTTCAATAGGTAGACATGACAAAATCTGGAGAAATCGTCAATGAAGGTAATTAGATACTTCTTTCCCCCTCTAGTGGCATGACTCCAAAAGTCACAGAGGTCGGAATGAATCAATTCCAAAAGTTGTGTGCTCCTAGAAACGGTCTTGTAAGGGTTTCTAGTTATTTTAGTTTGGGCACAAACCTCGCATCTATCAAACCGAATAGAGAAATCTAACGGAATGTTGTGACTCTTAGCTAGATCGCGCATCTTCTTGTAGTGAACGTGTCCAAGTCTATTGTGAAGTAGCTTTGGATCTAACAGAGACGAACTCACTTGATTTATGCACTCGTTTTCTAGGCTAAGTCTATACATTCCATTGATTAAGTAAGCGCAACCAAAGTAATGTGAATTAACAGACAGTGTTATTCTACCGCTAATGGTTGTGAAGGACATTCCGGACTGATCTAACAAACTTATAAAAATTAAGTTTTTGATTAAGTTAGGAACTAATTTAACATTTTGCAATATTAAAATTTTACCTGAAGAGAGGACTAGCTTTGCCGTCCCGGCATGAGTGACGACTGTCGCTCCTCCATTGCAATTCTCGACTCTGTCGCGAACTGCTCTGACGTCCGTGAGAAGACCTCTGTCATTTGTGACGTGACAGGTAGCACCGCTGTCCAGCCACCACTCAGAGGACGCACTGCGGTGATTGCTCCCGATCATAGCCACAAAGGATTTGGGATCATAAGTATCGACCACCATGTGTGCCGCCTGAGGTGGAGCTTCATCCTTTTGCTTCTTCGGACCCCTACAGTCAGCAGCCCAGTGACCCCACTTGCCGCAGTTGTTGCATTTACCCTTCTTCCTTTTGAAAGAAGGCTTCTTGACAGCCAACTGGGCAGGAGGGTCAACTTTAGGTACCGGGGGCTTCCGAGGAGGCTTATTAGGTCGAGAAACGAAGTTGACAGCCTGTGGGGGCTGAGCAACCTGCTCCGCGCTCTTTCCAGCGATGTTCTGGTCCTCGATGTGAATGAACCTTTTGAGTTCATCCAGAGTAATCTTCTCATTCAGTCTGTGCATCTCCGTCTTGAATGTCAGCCACTCCGTAGGTAGCTTGCTCAGGATCAAGTACACGAATAGATTGTCGTCCATCTTCGACTGATCGTCCTCCAGCTTGTTGCGCAGATTTTCCAGCTCTATGATTTGGGAGGTGATCGGCAGGTTCGCTTTGAGGCGGAAGTTGAAAAACTTCTCCCCAATGAGCGATTTGGACAACACCTCCTCCTTCTGAAAATGCGCGTTGAGACGATCCCAGATCTCCTTTGCAGTCTTGTAAGCGTGGTAGGTCAGTGCGAGACGAGGATTGAGGGAATTCAACAGGTAGTCCCTGCAGAAATCCTCATCCTTGTCCCACTGATATTCGTCTACGCCCTCGCTAGAAGACGCAAAGTCACTCTGCACAGTGTAGAAGATTCTGCGTTCCTTCATTCCTAGCTGGACTTGTATTTTCCAACTGAGGAAATCTGACGCTCGAACGATTGCAACTTGGTGACGTCGAGAGCGCTTTTCTTCGACATCGCAGCAGAATTCTAAAACAAAAAAAACTGGAATAAAATCACCTGATTCGCGCGTAGACGACCAGTGTCTTCAGATCCAATCCAGTAATTGTGTGTCCTCCAACCGGCACTGAAATCCCTTTCGATGACGATTGAGATCAGAAAAAAAAAAACTGTGCAATCTTCCACTGAACTTGAGGCAAGACAATCTCCAGGTGAAAGAAACACCAAGCAGAGATTCACGAAAGGAAAACTTCAATAATCTACTCAAGAGCTGTCCAAGATCTACAAAGCATGTAAACCTTGATCTGGATGGACCCCCCCCCCCCCCCCCCCCCCCGAATAAACTAATCTGCGGTAGATGCTGGAAACCTTCTTTCGATTTGCACGGGCTGATCCCTAACCGACACAGATCCACACGAATCTGAGAACGGCTGCCCAGATCCACGAGCAACAGAACCTCTACAGGCGCGGCGACGTGAGAAATCCCGGCGATTCAGCGCAGTTCCGGCGAGAGAAGATCCGCAGCGAAGATGAAGAATAGGGATCTCGACGATTCAAGTTCGAGATCTTGGAGGTTGCAGCGATTGAGATCTTCCTTCAGGAAATCGCGACAAAGGAATTTCCAATCTTCCTTCAGGAACAGGAATTTTCGATCTTCCTTCAGGTCGCAGATCTGGCGGTCATTTCCGATCGGCTAACAGAGACGGAAAGATCCACGCAAAACTTATGATCGGTCTTGAACTTCTTCCTCGCGATCAGCAAACGGGAATCGCGACTGGATCTGGGAAGGTCGGCGACAGGGCTTCCCTTTGCGATTACAAAAAAACGAGGGCGTCTAGGGCTCGCGATCTGAAACGAGAGCGGCGATCTACGATCTCTTTTGATCGGCAGCGGCAAAGCAGCGAGAAAATTTAAGAAACTCTCGATCGGAGGAGCCTTCGACGGGCACGACAAAACTTCTCCTACGACGGGGAAGAAACTAACAGCCTCCTTGCGATCTTTTTCGCTGCGCTGAAGAGACGAGGGAGTACGCGCAGGAAATCGCAAGCGGGGACGGGAGCACGCCGACGGGAGAGAAAAATGAGCGGAAAACCTAATTTTGGTTATCTTGAGAATGTTGAGGCTCCGCTCAAGATAGTCCACAATACCTCATCAACATGTGGAATGGGTATTTATAGTATCTCCAGCGTAGAGCCTAACCCTAGTGACACGTAACCCGTTGGGTCATTCCGAGTCGGTCCTGACACGCGCAGACATATTATTAAATTAACCTAACAGATACCAGTCGGAAGATCGCTGGCTTTGAGGACGGGAACTCGAGAGGAAGAAGATCGGGAGTCTCTGCCGCCGTTAAACCACAGAAACTGCGTCCCACTACTCGCGATAAATTACCGTTTTGCGCTGATTTTTTTCACTGTAGCAGTGTGCCACTCCTGTGCAGTGTTACCAAACAAGCCCTTAATCACGATGACAACTTCCCATTTTTACCGGCCAAAAATAATAATTTCTTTCGTATAATAAAAAGAAAAAAATGTATGTGCTCCCTAGTTGGAAATTCTTACCAGAAGATTCCAGATATAAAACTTTAGGGTAAAAATCATATTAGTCCCGGAGTATTCAAGTCAATGTCAAATTAGTCTCTAGAATTTTATGTTGTGTCAAAATAGTGTTTGAACTTTTCATCTAGGGATATTTATTAGCCTTTGAATTGCACTCAAAATGAAGCCAAAATGTTGGCCAAAAGAATGAAAATGACAAAACTGAAAAATTTAGGGACCAAATTGACATTACCTTGTAACATCAGAGACTGAAATAATTTTATTGTTATTACAACATATTTTATCCGACTGAATTTTTGTTCATAATACAGAAATATGAGTTCTTAAAATGATCGTAAAAATATCATAATTTATATTCCGTAAAATATTTTGAAAAAAGTGTAAGCCAATAATAGTAATTTATAGGAGAAAATATGTCCAACGCACTATGCTTGTAGTAAGAAACTCAAAAATCGATCGAATATTGTGCCGAATTAGAATCGATTACAATTAATTTGACTCAATTTGACTTGAATCACATTTCGAGTCAAAATATGACTTGAATCAACTTAAATTAATTAAAGTATAATACATTTATTAATATATTATGTTGGATCCAGCGTTCTTTCACTTGACCTGTAGCGCCATTTCCTACTTCCTTAAAGAAAAAGTAACGATCTTCCCATCAGTCCGAGCTTTTTGGACAGTTGGTTACGCTTGATCCTACAAGTGGTATCAGAGGGAGGTTGCGGGTTCGAGATGGGGAGGGGGCGCTGATAAATTCCGAAATTTCTCTACCTGTGTGGGTCCCGGCAAGTCAGGCGGCCGCGACTATTTGAAAAATCACCTCTGAGTCATATGGTGCGCCAACTCTGAGCCATGTGGGGCACCTCTGAGCTTGCGGTTCGTGCTGGACGCTGGGGGAGAGGGGATTGTTGGGTCCAGCATTCCTTCATTTGACCCGTAACACCCTTTCATACTTCCTTAAAGAAAAAGTAACGCTCTTCTCATCAGTCCGGGCTTTTGCGACAATTGATTGCGCTTGATCCTACATATTATTATTTTACAATTTAAAATAATAAAATTTAAACCTAAACTAAAGGAGTAAAGCTTTAATGTAATTCAGAGACGACTTAGTTTAAATTAGCATCGCTCAGAATAAAGAGAAAAAATGTATAATTTCGGGCAAACTCGATTCGAATACGGCTGGCTCCGAATCCAACTATTTTGAGTCGAGTAGGCTCCATTTCTATTGGATTTTGAGGTGAGTTTAATCACTCGAAATCAGCCCTAGCTACTCGTAAAATATTTACCTGTGTTGTGCATCAATCAGCTCCATCTATCGCTCATCGGCCAGTTTATTATTTATATAATCGAAGTGTACAAAAATGAACGTAAAATTGTAAATAGACATAAATAGGGGATAAATGTATGTAATTTCATATTAAACAATTTACAAAAATAGTTTACAAATAATAATAATAATAATTTAAAATAATATTTTTGTTCATTAAAAAACAAAAAACGCCACCGTCATAGAATATATTTTTGTTATGACAATTATTATTACAGCCAGTAAGAAAAGAGAACTAGTTTAAAACATTGAAAAATTGATATAGATGAAATTCCTTAAATAAGTGAGTTCAGACGTTCACAAACGATAACTCTTAACCAGCGCATTCATGGTAGGGCTGAGCATATTATTTGAAACTCGAACGTCGCTAAAAAAACGATCGAATATTGAGTTGAATCGGAACGATTACAATTGATTCACCTCAATTTGAGTAGATTCAATTTGACTCGAATCATATTTCGAGTCAGCCTTGAATCACCCGAAATATGATTCGAATCAGCTCGAATTGATTTAAAATATTATGTATTTATTAATATATTACTATTTTAAAATTAAAAACACTAAAATTTAAACCTAAAAAAATACAATCTTTAAGTATTTCATTTGCAAAGTTTAGAAATCGTTCAATTTAATCTTTGAGTCAACTAGTAATAAAAAAAACTCTCAATTTTGAGCCGGCTCAATTCGATTTCAAGTCGACTCGTAATCAAGTTATTTTGAGTCAAGCCGACTCAACTCGAAATCGATTTTGAGCCGATTTCAACTCGAAAATATAACTTTCTAAGAATCGCTCGAACTCGACTCAAAATCAGCCATACTTGATGGCCATCGCCGCTGTGCCAAACGAAGCCTATATCGCCCACCTCATCATTTTCATAAATTTTAAGATTTGAAGAAAGCTCAACTCCTCTATTTTCAAAAATGAAATAAAAATAAATATATTTCATTGGAATTTTATTTCTTTAATTTCATCAAGTTAAGTGGTCAAACTTTCCTTTTGGAATGGACTTTAAATGCATAAAGGTTACGTCCACGTAATATAAATTCAGAGTACATGACTGTTTTTTCGTGTCTGTTGGTCGGTGTTTTTGGGCGGGCTTTCAATGAACTGAGATCTCTAGAACGGATACTGTTTATTTCGCGGTGCAAATTTATTCTTGATTTATTCGACGGATTCAGTAATATTATTCTTTTTTATTTTTCATATATAAAAAATATTTCAAACCCTTTGATGAATGAAAATAAATTCGAACCGACGATCTTAATCCGCTTTCAAGCGACTGCCGTGATCGGGTCATCCGTGATTTGTCACATGTCATTCTTCTTCTTTTTTCGGTCCGACGAAAAGGAAGCTCCTCTTGGAACTAAAAATCGGAGCTTTTAAAAAGAGGTTAAAATTCAGCAGAAATGTTATTTCGCGATATGCTCGGTGAGCCCCTAACAAGACAATTCGTTTCATTTTGCTCGGTAAGGGGCTTCATCTTTGAGTTGGTACTCAACCCTAATAAAAAAATTCAAAAAAAAAAATGTAATTGTTGCAACATTTTCTTACATATCTATAGAGCAATGTTAAAGGCAGGTCTATTTTGGTTGTATGCATGCCGCATTAAAAAAAACAATTTTCTTTTTAAAACATGCAGGCCATGAAACCGACGGCGCCATCGTTCGTCGCCTTCGCCGGCGACCATCTCCCTCCTTCGCCGTCGCTGTCCTCCTTGATCCCCCACCAGCCGTGCCTCTTCACCGGCGGAACCGACGGCGCCATCGTTCGCTGGACTCTATCCGGACACCATGCTCGCCCCCTTGCCCTCCTCCGCGGGCACACTGCGAAGATCGCGTCACTTCTCAGCGTCACCCATCGCGTCACTTCTCAGCGCTTGCGAGGACGGCGTGCTCTGCGTGTGGAGCGTCGGCGGCTAAGATGCCGCCGGCGACGGAAGCTCCCCTCATGGGCGGGTACTCTACTCCATCTCATTTGGCCAAACACCACACCATATTTGCTTCGCGTGCATCGACGGCGAGTCCTCGAAGACGTCCGTGCTGATCGTCGATTCAGGCACCCTGCTCATCGTGCAGACCGTCTTCCATGGGAGCTTGGGCATCAAATCTGTGAAGTCCATGACCATCATCCCGTCATTGGAGGAAACAGACAAGGATATGCAAGCAGGAAACAACGCCCTACATCAATTTTGGACATGAAATAATTGGTCTACATATATTAAATTTGGTCTGCATGAAATAATTGACGACCTGCATATATCGACGGCCTGCATACAGCCAAAACAGGTCTGCGTATAACTTTGCTCTATTTATATAGCTAAACTTCTTAGGTACTATTGAGGGTATTGCTCCCTTATATACGAAGCAGGCACCTTTTTGATGAAACAATATGAACACGGCTTAACCTAAATTCTCGAGTGTTCGTGGATCGAGATGTCGAACCATTGAATTTTAAGTTAATGAAGTTGGGCGCGCTATGGCCTTATTTACGATGAAAAAGTTGTTATGTTAAGATCTCGATACGGAGAAAACATATGTTTGTTGGCTAAATGTTTTGAAAAATTTGTAGGTGAGTTACTCTCACTTAAGATCATGGTGAGATGAGCTCATCTAAGCCGTTGATCACAGATTATACGGTTGTATTTTTCCTAAATACTCCTGTATTTATAAGTAATAATAATGTCAGTATTTTATATACCGTACGATCTGAGATCATACGGTTGTATTTCTCTTCCACCTAATTCTAGGTGAAAGTTGCGCACCTAAATTTCTCTCAAATTTTGTTTAAGGTGAGAAAGCTCATTATCACCAAACAAGCTTGTCATTTAAAAGTAGATTTAGGTGGGGTTCATTCAAAACTCTTTAGGGGGAGAAAAATCCAAAAGTCAAGAAAGAAGACTTTGCGCTTCTTTTTGCTTTGGTTGACTATATGGACACAAATTATTTTGAATTTTCAGAATAAAAAAATGAGAGTTTATATTAGCAGTCCAATTCTTGCTATTCGCATCCCAAAAATTGTAAAATCTTAATTAAATTCGCAGTCCAATTCTCGCTATTCGCAGCCCAAAAATTATAAAAATCCTAATTATATTCGCAGTCCAGTTCTCGCTATTCGCACCCCAAAAATTGTAAAAATCCTAATTATATTCGTAGTCCAATTCTCGCTAATCGCACCCCAAAAATTGTAAAAATTTTAATTATATTCGCAGTCCAATTCTCGCTATTCGCACCCCATCAAATAACCTCCTCTCCATCTCTCTCGCATTGCGTAAACCCTAGCTGTAGTTCAATTGCTCGCGTCATCCCCCCCCCCCCCCCCCCCCCCCCCCCCCTCTTAGATTCACCTTCAAAAAAGAAGGAAATTATCCAACGAAAATCTCAAAAAAATAGTCAGCTTTCTGATTATTGATTAGAGGAAGGTTTGCATGTCATTTAACTTGGTTTAGAGTTAATTCGTCTACGCATGCATTTAACTTGTTTTTCTGCTAGGTTTTTAAATTGTTTTAATCTTTAAGATGTTTTTCTAGGCTTCTAATACTTAATAAATCAGCAAAGTGTTTCGCTTATTTAGGTTGAGAGTGAGGTGCAAATATAATTTTGGAGTACAAATAAAATTTATGGACTACGAATAGCGATGGACTGCGAATAGCCAATTCCGGACAGCTATATTTAGATATCACTTTGTTTGTTGTGATGCGGGCGCTGAGGTCAATTTGCGTGATTTGTTTAGGTGGATTTCACGTGCAAAAAAAGAAAATTTATGCTTTGAGAGTCACCATAAGGAACTTTGAGAAACAAAAAGTCAACTATGATTTTAAAATTTTATTCAAACAATGTTGTTTGATGATACAAGAGCACTATTTAAAGTGAAACTAATAATCAATTCTACACCCGACAATACAAATGTAAGAAAACTATATTGACAGGTGAAAGTAAACAAAAAATGAAAACTAAAGGTCATAAACTATTGAGAAGGCGAAAAAATGAATCAACGAAGGGTGTCGCGATTCGTGCTGATCCGCTAAAAGATTCTCTCTTTTAGCATTCGATTGTTTCTACGAGACTTCTAGTCCGGTTGCAATAAAAGGACAACTTTTCTTAATTTACGATTATTGTTAAGTGAGAAGCAGTAAGCTGTAAAATGGGGAAAATGACTTTTGCTTCCTCGTATGTCCCGACCATGTGGTTTTTCATCACTTTCTAGGGTTTTTCACGACCGTCTCGCTTCTCTGTGACTATTTGCGCGCTCGTCCGCTCCCGGGCTAAGTCGATGGTCAATTTTGGACCGGTTTAAGGAGCCTTGAGTAGACCGCAACAAAATTTACGTAGACACGAGGGCAACTTAGTTGTATATTTGTTTATATTTTGACATGTTATAAACTAATTGAATGTGTTATTTAAAATCATGTCAGACTTTAATGTCCAAATTTGCTACATAATTTCACTTAATTTGTTAGAAGTTTACTGGGCCACATTTCTATGAGTAAATTCGCAACGATGACAATTTCATAGAAATAAATCACAATTTGTCATTTTTAGAGTTGTAGAGGTTTAGGAGTCGCATCAACATACCTGAAGTAATGATGTGAAAAACATATTATTGTATGCCAGTCTCTTCTTTTTTGATGTCCTAGCCTTATTACGATGAACTCGGGTCACTTCCCTTGTTGAATATGTGACTTAATGAGACTTTGAAAGGCTAGTTATACTAGATAATTGTATGGTTGTGGTGGCTACATAATTTATGGTATAGCACGAGATTACAATTTCCTCGGTGCGATGATATGGACGGAGGGTTACGATAATATGGATTCTCTATGATTGCAAACTAGATGATTTCTAGTAGTTATATATTGCGAAGTGTATAATTTTTGTGCACTTTAACTAGAAAAAGTTCCTCGTGGCTTCTTGATGGAGGATCCGCCCGATGACCATTGGAAGTAGTCGTTTTGTAGGGGTAAGGGCATCTTCATTGGGGCTAAGGCACGACGATAGTGATCATTTCTTGAGGGAATGAGGTCTTTCAATCATGCTCTATATGTGAATGCATGTGATTTCTTCGCTTCAGTGAGAGAAAGTAGGGTTGGATGAGTGTGATGCTATCATCACAATCAATGTGAGAATAATTCATCTTCAACATATACACATAATTAGGCTAAGTGGATTGGTGTCCATATGATATTTGAACGGACCGTCGTTCCATAATATGTGTAGTCGTGTGACTTGAGCAATAGTTTCTCAACACCTCTCTTTTTCATCACTTCATGTTGAAAGTGTCTAACGAACTCAACGAGGGGCTCACCCAGTCATACTTGGGTTAAAAAGAGTATATGACCATATTTTCCGAAAAAGAGTAGTGTTAGTCGTTAAGGTGAATGATTGCATGGGCATGATGGAGGATTTGTCGTCGTACATTGAGGCCTTTTGGAGTCATTAGCTATGAGACTTTTTTGAGCCCCCGTTGTCATAATGCGTTGTCAAAATATGCACATATTACAACTAAAAAGGATAACGAAAGTGAGACTTTATTTCAATAACAATTTTTCATTAACTCGAGAGATTTGAGACATAATTACAAGATGACATATGGTATATGTTTAGGCAAATTGATTCTAAATAACTTTCACTTTGAAATTATATATGTTTATACACTTAAGATAATATTTTGCGAGTCATCTGTGTATAAGCAGCATGCCATTTGATTGTTTTGTCGAGATGAAAAAAGCATTAATTGAGATAATAAATAAAGGCAATTGTTATAAGCACACCAGTTTTGGCTATTCGCACACCAATTTCTATGAGTTATTAAGCGTCTTTTGAAAATACGCGTTGTACATGCATTTTTAGGAAAGGTGTTCAACACAAAAATTGTAGATCTCGTCTACAACTTTCGTGTTAAACATTTTTCCTAAAAATGCATGTACAAGGCGTATTTTCAAAAATTCGCTAAAAATTTGATATAGTTATGATCAGGGCGACAATACGTCTTGTGCGTGCATTTTTAGAAAAAATGTTCAACATGAAAGTTGTAGATCTCGACGAGATCTACAATTTTTGTGTTGAACACTTTTCCGAAAAATGCATATACAAGACGTATTTTCAAAAGACGCGTAATAACTCATAGAAATTGGTGTGTGAATAGCCAAAATTGGTGTGCTTATAACAATTGCCTAAATAAAATGTAATGCAATTGCCCTCTACAAACTTGTTGATTTGTCTCCCTACCAAATAAGACAGTAAATTAATAACATGTGGTTGTTGTACAACCCTCATTCTCCGAGGGTGGACCCCCCCAAGACCACGTAGGCAGAAGTCAAAGTCAAAGAGGTCAACGCAGAGCCCGGCAGTTCAAGGCAGAGAAGAGAAGACCTCGGCGAGTATGCAGGCAATACTCGCCAGGTTGGCGAGTATGGAACAGAAGACCTGGCGACTATTGGCCCGGCGTGTGCGAGCAGCACCCAATACTCGCCAGATGGGCGACTATGGCATGATACTCGCCGAGTAACCCATAGTCGCCGGGTTGGGGGTTGGACTATAAAACCCCCCCTACCCCTTGGTTTTCCTATAAATAGGACCCCAGGGGTACTTGGATTGGCACCTGGACTTGAGCTTTGGAAACCCTGTTCTTGCATTCTGGAACCTGTCGCACTTGGCCGCTACTCCCGGTACTAGCCAAGTCGGTGCCTTCCTCGTACCCTGCTCGACCATTCTTTGGTCTTGGAGGGGAAGTCTCTTCGGAGCTTCTGGGTACGTGGTGGGACCTCCCTGCCGCAGCACCTAGGGTCCTGTTTATTGCTCTTCTAGCTCTTCAGTAGTCGCCAGCTTAGTCGTCTCGTTGGACTGCTGGGCGAGTAGCCTCCGGCTGTATCGGTCCGAATCTTGAGGTCAGGATTTTCCTGGCGTCAACACTTTGGTGCGGTGAGCGTGGACCGCAGTCAGAGAAGGAAAGTTCGGCAAGAGGGCGAGATGGTCGTAGGTGGCGACCATGAGGAGGAGGTCGGCAACTCGACGGGAACTGGCAGGTTCGTGACGCTGGAGGTTTTCGAAGCCTTCGCACAGCGCATGGAGGGAGCCATGCGAGCAGCGCTTCAGCCGCGCGCCGAGGTCACTGCGACCTCGCCGCATCGCCCAGTTCCGTCCGAGGGAGGGAGTCCCCCTCGGCGAGCAGGAAAGGAACTCGTGGAGGATGAAACCGAGCGACCAAGGAGGTCGCAATTCTACCAGCCAACCTCGCAAGGTATTCGCTTCCGCGAGCCGTGCGAGCAGGGGAGATACCAGGATACTCGCCCATACGGCAAGTATGGAGGTGATACTCGCCAAGTTGAGGATCGTCGCCGGGCAGGAGGGAGGAGCCCCTTCTGCGAGGAGATCCTTGCCGCGCCAGTGCCAGAGGGGTTCAGGGACCCCTCCTTGAATTACTATTCGGGGAAGGAGGACCCCGTCAGGCATATCCAATGGTTCGAGGATATTGTCTCTATCCGAACCATGTCGGACGCCTTCAAGTGCAGGTTGTTTGCCATCACCTTCCGTGCAAAGGCCTGGGACTGGTTCCATCAGTTGCCCGCCGGCTCGATCTATTGCTTTGACGACCTGTGTCGTGGGCTGACAACCCGTTTCGACACGGCCCGGAAGCTGAAGAAGGAGGCAACGGCCTTGTTTTATCTGGTGCAAAAGCCAGATGAGGCGTTGGGACCTTACATCGAGCGCTTCCAGAAGGAGGTTCTGCAAATCCAGGAGGTGGATAGCAACATCCTGTTGCTGGCCCTGACATTCGGCATCAGTCAAGGCCTCTTCAAGTTGGAGCTCAGTGAGAATCCTCCCTACTCCTACGACAACCTCATTCAGAGGGCCAATAAGTTTGTCCGGGGAGAGGCCTCCAACCCCGACTTCTTGGCGAGGCTGGCACAGGTGACCAGAGGCGACCGTGGAGAGAGGGATGGAATCCCTGAGAAGAGGAAGAGAGAGGAGCCCCGAAGGGAGGAAAGGAAGAGGCCGGAGCGGCAAGAAGAGAAGAAGAAGGAGGAGCTCAGGAGGAAGGAAACCGGGAGGATCGTGGAGAGAAGGCCCGTCGAATCCCCTGAGCGTCGGGAGGAAGGAAGGCGCTACCAGGTCCCCGTCAACCGGCCACCTTGGAGGCCGGCTGGACGGCACCAGCATCAGGATCAAAGGGGGAGATCCCCAGAAAGAAGGACCTTTCGCCAGCCAGATAGGCGTCAGGAGAGGAGGAGAGATGAAGCAATGGCGGTAGCCGGGCGAGGCCGCCGTCAAGGAAGGAAGAAGCAGAAGCCTAGGAGGCGTCAAGCAGAAGAGGTTCCCCTCTACTGTGACTTCCACCAGGTGGGGGGACATGCCATGGCTGCCTGCCCAGACTTTTGGGAAGCCCGGAGGAGGCTGGCAGCAGGAGAAGCTGGAGGAGAGCAGCGGAGGATAGAGGCCCCTGCCGAGCCTCAGGCAGGGCAGGCTGCCGTCGTTCGAAGGAGGAACGAGGACCGGGTCGACCAGGGAGGTCGGGGAGACCTGGGCCAGGGAGGCAGAGTTGGAGTAATCCATGGGGGAGCAGGGATGGAAGCTTCCCGCAAGGGGAGCCTCCATCAGATCTACCGCAGGAGTGTCGCTTCGACCTCACAAGCACCACCCCCGATGGAGGAGATTACCTTTTCCGAGGAGGACATGCTAGGGAACGAGAATCCCTTCCATGATGCCCTCGTGATTCAAGCCGCGGTGGAGGACTTCACCGTTGATCGAATTCTGATCGACAACGGTAGCTCTGTAAATGTCATCTTCAAGGGGACGTTTGGCGGACTGGGAGTCGAAGCTGCCAGGGTTCGGGCACCTGATGGTCCCCTCTTCGGCTTCTCTGGAGAGAAGAAGGAAGTGGAAGGAGGAGCTGATCTCCTTGTAACGCTCGGTGGCACCTCCATCAGCTGTCGATTCGTCATCGTCGACGCCCCGAGCTGTTATAGGGCCATCTTTGGGAGGCCGCTTCTCAACGCCTTCAAAGCCGTCCCATCCTCCTACCATCTGTGCCTGAAGTACTGTAAGGGAGACGTCCAGGTGAGGATCAGGAGCGATCCAAGAGCCGCTAGGGAGTGCTATCTTAGCGCCGTCAGTACCATCAGCTGGATGGCTGACGCGGAAGAGTTCGGAAGAGTGCTGGAGAGCCCGGCCAGGCTGGAAGTGGCTGAAGAGGTCGAGGAGATCGAGGTACTCTCCGCAGCGGGAGTGCCGGGGCTGCTGAAGATTGGCGGGTCGCTGAAGACCGAGGAGAAGATCGAGATGGCGGCGTGTCTGCAAAAGAACGTCGACATCTTTGCTTGGAGCGCAGCTGAGATGCCAGGAGTCGACCCTGAGGTTGCGTGTCATCGCCTCAACCTGGATCCCACTGTCCAGCCCGTCCGCCAGAAGAAAAGGAGAACCGCCACCATCCTCGCCAAGCCAATTAGGGAGGAGGTTAAAAAACTGCTCGATGCAGGTTTTGTATCGGAGATCCAGTACCCAGGCTGGGTCTCCAATGTTGTAATGGTGACAAAGTCGGGGGGTAGCTGGAGAATGTGTGTGGATTTTTCCTTGATGAATAAAAGCTGCCCGAAGGATTGTTATCCCTTGCCTCGAATCGACGCGCTGGTTGATTCAGCCGTCGGTTTTTCTGTGATGAGTTTCCTTGATGCGTTTTCAGGATATCACCAGATCCGGATGCATCCCCCCGATTGCCGCGATGTCTCCTTCATCACCGACGATGGCTGCTACAACTACAAAATGATGCCCTTCGGTTTGAAGAATGCGGGAGCCACCTATCAACGGATGATGGACCATATTTTCAAGGAGCAAAAGGGGAGGAACCTGGAAGTGTATGTGGACGACCTCTTGATCAAAAGCAAGAGTGTCCAGGAACACATAGCCGATCTGGCAGAGACCTTCGCGACGCTAAGAAGATTCAAGATGCGACTCAATCCGGCGAAGTGCGTCTTCGGAGAAGGAAGGGGGAAATTCCTGGGGCATCTCCTTACCTCGGAGGGAGTAGAGCCTAACCCCGATAAGGTTAAGGCGATCCTGGAGATGCCATCCCCGAAGACGATGAAGGAAGTCCAAAGGTTGACAGGAAGGCTGGCGGGTCTTAGCCGCTTCCTCTCTAAGGCCGGGGAGAAATGCTCTCCATTCTTCAAGACACTCCGCAAAGCGGAAAGCTTCGAGTGGTCCGAAGGATGTGAGATAGCGTTCGGGAAGCTGAAGGAGCAGTTGACTCAGACACCTCTCCTCCAGAGCCCGAAAGAAGGCGAAGACCTGCTCGTCTACCTGGGAGTAGGAGCAGAGGCGGTGAGCTCCGTTTTGGTCCGGGAGGAAGGAAGGAAGCAGTTACCCGTCTACTATGTCAGCCGGGTACTGAAGAAGGCGGAGCTGAAGTATCCAATCCTGGAGAAGCTTGCCTTCGCCTTGGTGGTGTCGGCGCGAAAGCTCCGGCCTTATTTTCAGGCTCACTCCATCCGAGTGGTGACTGATCATCCTCTCCGCAATGTCCTAGAGGGAGTGGAGCATTCAGGGAGGTTGGCGAAATGGTCGGTAGAACTCAGCGAGTTCGACATTTCCTTCTCTCCCCGAGTGGCGATCAAGGCCCAGGCAGTAGCAGACTTCTTGGCTGACTTCTCGGTGGAAGCGGAGCCAGGAGAAGAGGAGCTCAATCCAATTCCTTGGAAGATGTTTGTTGATGGAGCTTCGGGCAAAAGCTCTGTGGGGGTGGGCATCGTGCTCGTCAGCCCACAGGGAACCAGAATCGAGCAAGCCGTCGAGATCCTCTTCCCCGTCACAAACAACCAGGCAGAGTACGAGGCCATAGTGGCAGGCTTGCGCCTTGCCAAGGAGCTGGGGATCCGTGATGTCTGGGATTTCACGGATTCAATGGTGGTCGCGTCGCAGATTCGAGGCGAGTTTGAGGTGCGCGACACCACCTTGCAGAAGTACTTGATAAAAGTGAAAGGGCTGATGGGAGGCTTCCAGTCCTTCTTCGTCGAGCATGTGCCAAGGGAGGAGAACTCGACAGCAGATCGCCTCGCCAAGTACGGGCCAAGAGCTGGAGGAACTATCACCGAGCTATTCCGCCCGTCCATTGAAGAGGGAGAGATGATGGAGATCGAGCAACGCCCCTCGTGGATGGATCCCTTCGTGGCATTCCTAGCCAGCGGCCAGCTCCCGGCAGACGAAGGGGATAAAAGAAGATTTTGGTACAAGGCGGCATACTACCTCCTGCAAGATGGGGAACTGTACCGCAAGACCATCTCGGGCCCCCTGGCCAGATGTGTTTCTGAAGACGAAGTACCCCGAGTGTTGGAAGAGATCCACTCGGGAGAGTGTGGAAGTCATTCTGGGACTCGCACTTTGGAGCAGAGGGTCTTGAGGCATGGTTACTTCTGGCCTACTATCCGGAAGGATGCTGAGATCTTCTCGAAGAAGTGCCAGAAGTGCCAGCTCTTCGCCCCCCTTCAGTTGCAGTCGGCCCAGCAGCTCCGATCGATCATCTCCCCATGGCCATTCGCCATCTGGGGGATGGACTTGATCGGCCCTTTCCCTCAAGCCAATGGACAACGAAAGTTCATTCTCGTCATGATCGACTACTTCTCCAAATGGATCGAGGCCAAAGCCCTGGCCAAGACCACCTCTCAAGTCGTCAAGAACTTCATCTGGGGAGAGATCGTCTGCAGATTCGGGATCCCTCTCGCCATCATCACCGACAATGGTCCCCAGTTCGCCAGCTTGGAACTGGAGGACTTTTGCAGGCAACTAGAAACCGACCTTCGATTCGCCTCCGTGCATCACCCAAGGAGTAATGGCCAGGTGGAGGCCGCTAACAAACTGATCATCAACCTACTGAAGAAGAAGGTGGAGAACCTAAGAGGTAACTGGGCAGACCAGCTCCCCTCGGTCCTGTGGGCTCTGAGGACCACTCCTAGCTCAACCACAGGGGAAACACCGTTCAAACTCTCTCACGGGTCGGAAGCTCTCATTCCAATAGAGTTCGAAGTCAGAAGCCCAAGGGTGGTAGCTGCGGAGGACGAAAGCGAAGAATGTCGACTAGAGAATGAAGAGGTTCAAAAGCTATCTCTCGACTACATCGAAGAACTCCGAGATTTAGCTTCGGCCAGGCAAGAGGAGATCAAGCGCCGGATGGCAAAACATTTTGACAAAAATGTCCGCCTCAAACAATTCCAAGCAGGTGATCTGGTCCTGAAAAAGGTGGACGCAGCAGGAAGGTCTGCGGCCGTCGGGAAGCTCAACCCGAACTGGGAAGGACCTTTCATCATCCAGGAAGCACTCCTGACAGGAGGATACCGCTTGCAGAACCAGGAAGGCGAGCTGCTAGGGAGTACCTGGAGCGGCGATGACCTAAAAATGTTTTATCCCTAAGGGGGAATATGTATATCCCATCCTTGTAAATTCATTTCTTTGAATAAAATCTGCATCTCCCTGAAACATGAGACGAGGCAGCTTCTTTCGCATCAACAAAGTTTTCAAAATAAAGAAGTCAGGTGAAGTCAATCTCCACGCTAGGTTGGAAAATGAGCCTCCGACTTAACCCTCGTAAAAACTCAGAACGGATGATGGGACAGTGCCTCGGGTGTGCGTTCCCTTAAGACCAAGCCTCTGCAATGACGGCCGAGATCAACTCCCCCCTTGCATGTTGGCCGCGGTTCCCACCGACTGCATTTCTCGTCCGACTGTAGAGATTACCAGGAAGAAGTCTGGACGCCGACCTTCCGATTCGGCGAAGGGATGATCGATTTCACTAGCTCAGGGGACCCTTGAAAAAAGGCGTCATGTACCCTCGAGAGCTAAAAAGCTCGCAGCAAAGCATTTCATTTTCGAAATTATTGTGTCAGATCATATGAGTTATTGTGCCTAAAGTGTGCTTAACTCCCTGCTAAACTCATCGAGCAACAGGAAGCAGGTCCGATCCACATCCAGCAGCCAAGTAGGATGGAGGCCTCAGGATGGTATGTCCCCTTGGACCTCCCCGACTGCCACTCCGTGCTTGACGTCGTCCTACATCAACATTCACCGCCGCAGGTTGGAAGACGAGCCTCCGACTTGACCCTCGTAAAAACTCAGAACGGATGATGGGACAGTGCCTCGGATGTGCGTTCCCTTAAGACCAAGCCTCTGCAATGACGGCCGAGATCAGCTCCCCCCTTGCATGTTGGCCGCGGTTCCCACCGACTGCACTTCTCGTCCGACTGGAGAGATTACTAGGGTAAAGTCTGAAAGCCGATACCCCACCTTGAGAAGGGAAGCGATCGATTCGACCGACCAAAGGATGGAGACGTTCCAGCACCCAAGTAGGATGGAGACCTCGGGAGGGTGTGTCCCCTTCGATCTCCCCGACCGGCATTCCCTACTTGACGACATCCTCCGTCGACATCTGGTATCCAAGTAGGATGAAGGCTTTGGGATGAGGTGTCCCTCCGGACCTCCCCGACTGCCATTCCCTATCCCTTCTCTCATAAAAAACTCACTTAAATATCATTAAATGATTTTTTATTGGCTCTTCACCAGGTACAGAGTGAGGCCTTGAGAGCATGTATCCTTCGGAACCCTCCAAATCGCCTCCACAACTCGATTCCACCAAGGGAGATATTGAAGAATACGAGCATACACATGCGAGTACCTAGGCGAGCATACACACGCGAGTACCTAGGCGAGTATACATGCGCGAGTACCTAGGCGAGCATACATGCGCGAGTATGATATACGAGTATACAGGTGCGAGAATGAAGAAATGCTCCATCTCGCCGCGATCCTAAGAGCCTAGCGAGCACTCATTCTCGCCTCGAGCCTAGGAGCTTAAGCTGCATTCAGACAATAAAGCAAACACCAAGGAAACAGGCGAGCAAAAGTTTTGACTTTTCGTATGTAAATATTTGATGTCTATAACAAAAGAATCTTCAAGGTGTTTACAAAAGGTCGCCGGGCGAGCAAAAAAGGGTGCCCAGGCGACTAGGCGACATTCTCGCCATCAATATCTACATTTGGCTCGCCGCCACCATCGCCGTCATCATCATCATCGTCATCCTCGTCTCCGGAATCGTCATCCTCTGAGGGTGCTCGCAAGGGGGAGGTGGACTCCTCGGCGAGCAGCGCCGGGATGATGTCCTCCACTGTCAACTCCATTGCCGCCGGCTTCAGGAGATCGTCCGCCTTCAGCTGACTCAGGATGACGGTCCCAGTAGCTCGCGCGATCTCTCGACGAACGCGTGGCATATCGTCGCCATGCATCCGGATCTGCTTGCCGACCCTAGAGGGGCCCGCCACCGATGGCTGTTGCTCGGCAGGCCGAGTTTCCAGCTCAGCGATGCGAACTTGGGCGGCCTCCAAAGCCAGCCGAGTTTCATCCAGCTCTTTCTCCAGCTGGGACATCTTTGTCGCCATCTCCACCTCGGCGATCTTCAAAAGCAAGAAGACACACAAAGTCAGCAAGTTATTCAGCAAAATGGCGACTATCCCGGAGGCGAGTATCATAGAGAAGCGAGTACCTCATGCTCCTTCGCCTTGAGCCCCATGGCGATCATTTTCTTTGTGCTGATCCGGATCACCTCCTCGTACTCCAGCAACCTCCTCGCCGTCATGTGCGCCAGCTCGGCGGAGCGCAGCAGAGATCGCGAGGTCTGGTGTGCCAAGTACTCGGCAGGCTCCTCTCGCAGCCTCTCAGCGTCCTCACGACCATAGATGGCATGAAGCACATCAAAGGCCTCGCCCTGATCCTCCCAGTCCTCTGACCAGGGCGGAAGGTTGGAGCTCAGAGACACCACATGGTCGCCCTCCGACCAGGCGACTAGGCGGCGACCATAGACGTCCTCACCACGAACACCCAAGTTGAAATTAGGGTGGGTATAGGGCTCGCCGGCCTCAGAAGGGTCCGCCTTCTTGCCAAGGTCCCGGTGAGCGACCTCCTTCTTCTTCCTCGAGGGCTCGGAGGGCTCTCCCCTCTCCTTCCACTTCTTCGAAGGCCCAGATCCTTCGCCGATGATCAAGGGCTCATCGCCTCCTGGCGACAAGTCTATGGGCGAGTAGACCCCTTCCCCGTGAACAGAAGTCCCCCCACCTCCTGGTGTGGAAGCCGTCGCCTTCACCACCGCAGGAAGAAGCTCGCGCGGCAGGACATGGACTGCTGCAGCAAGAAGAGTAATAAGTCCAGTTAGTCGCCAAGATGAAGACGAAGAGCGAGTATTGCGAATACTCGCGCGGTGGATTACCTTCGCCTGCGAAAACCTCAGCGAGTTCATCTACTCGCCTCCTCCAGTACACCACATCAAGGCGGCGACCTTTGAAAGCATCGAGCAGCTTCTCGCCACCCTCGCTTAGGAAGGAAACCCCGAAGACGCTCTCCGGTGGCTGGAAGGACTTGTCAGGGACGGCTTGAAAGTCGCCAGCGATGACGACTATTCGCTCTCCCCAGCGATGATTCTTGTTAGCGGTGCCGGCCAGCGTGCAGACGTGGCTGCAGAGGAAGACGACGCCCTCGCCAGTCGCCATGAAATGGAATACTCGCCTAAAGACCGACAGGTCGAAGGCTATTCCCTGGTCGCGCAGGTAGCAGAGGAAGCCCACGATCATCGCCACCCCATTGGGGTTGATCTGGGCAGGGACTATCCCAAAGTAGAGGAGTATCTGGGAGAACTCCGTCCACAATGGTAGTCGCAAGCCCACCTCGAAGTGGCGAATAGGGATCACCCGCTCATTAGTCAAAAATGTGTTTAGTCGCTCGCTCTGGCGAGGAAGCCTCGCGACATACCCTGGCGGGAGGTACTTCGCCCTGACGACCTCCAAATCTTTCTCATTCGTGACTGCCTTCTTGAAGATGGTCGCCGCAAAATTCTTGGCGTGATTGGCACGCCGGATGGTCGCCTCGTCAGTCATCTTTGAAAGGAAGGAAAGAAAGGCGAGTATCAAAGAAGAGAAGGGGAAAGTGAGACGGAGGATACTCGCGCAAGAGTTAGGAAATCGCCAAAGCGTAATTAAGACTCACCCCCCCCCCCCCCCCCCTATTTATAATGGTCGGGTAGCTTGGCGTATCGAGCACGACGGCGCGATTGGGAATAAGGGGGTGGCGAGTATCAAGTTATAATCGCCAATATCAACAAGCTCGCCATACCTAAGGCGACGCGCAGACAATACTCGCCAATGTAAAAGAAGATAGAAAAAATCAAGAAAACCATCGCAGAAGAAGAAAGCAAAAACAAGTAATAAAAGGCGAGTTTCTAATACTCGCCGAATAAATATTAAAAAAAAAAATAGTTCAGCAGTACATGGATACTCGCCAAAAGACGACATGACCTAGAAAGAAGAAAAATAAAGAAAAAACAACATCTACGGAGGAGCTTGAAGGTTCGCCTGAGTGTCTGGCTGTTGAGGTTGTCGCCCGACCCATCCCAAGCCGCGAGCTCACCTGAAGTGCTCGGAGGCCACAGACATAGCGTCCTCGCCCTGACGTAGCTGGTCTTCGATCCTCGCTAGCCGACCAACCGAGCCCATGCTCGCGCGCATCCCCACCAGCTCGTCATGGTGCAGTTGTTGGCGATGTTCGAGCCTCCCAAGTCTGCGCTCAAGCTCGTTGACCGACTGAAGGCGAGATTCCGTAGCGACCAGCCGAGTATCGAACTCTTCCAGTCGAGAAACCCGCGCCTCCAACTCAGCCAGGCGACGATGAGCATCGCTGCTCGCCAGACGCTCTATGCGCGACTCCACTTCAGTCAAACGACGATGAGCATCAATGCTCGCCAAGCGCTCAACCCGCGATTCGACATCAGTCAGGCGGCGATGAGGCTCGCAGATCGCTAAGCGCTCCAGCTTGGATTCCAGCTCTAGGATTGCGCGAGTAGCCCTCTCCTGGTACTCGCGAGAAGGAAGCCCGACCGCGTCGATCAAGGCTCCTATGGGAGTACGAGCACGAGCTGCAAAGAGGGTAAAAATATCAGAGCTTTGACGACTGAAGGAACCAAGTGAAGAAAGTGGCGACTATCAGGAATGGCGACCAAATACCTGGCCGAGGACTACGAGAGCGATGGCGAGGAGAGCCCCTGCCTCGCTGAGGAGACGTGCTATGATGACGCTCGCCTCGCCGAGCAGGATGGGATCCAGCCGTCTGATCCCGGCTAGGAGGCGCGTTCCCACGACCACGACTATCGCCTGGTCGTCCTCCTCCCCTTGGAGGAAAGAAGCCCGAGGAGCCCCCAGTCCCGCCACGGCGCGAGGACTCGCCCTGATGAGTAGAAGGCGCAGTAGAAGTCGAAGGGCGCTGGTCGCCCTGAAGAATTTCAGAAGGAGGGAACGGAGGAGGTGGCGGAAGCCCGCCTACGGGCAGTTGCGAGCTACTCGTTGTCCCCACAAACTGAAGAGGCGGCGGTGGTGGAGGCGGAAGCACGATGCCCGCCAAAGGAGCACGTTGTTCGCTCATCGGCCTCTTCTCCAGCGAGGAGCTGTGAAGAACTCGCCCTGAGCGACCTCCACCCCTAGGCGAGATCATGGGCGACGATCTCAGAGGAGGTACGGCTAAAAGCTCCTCCTGAGCACCAATGGTGGAAGAATCTGCGAGCATAGAAGAGATATTCAGCAACCCGGACCAAGTCGAGGTCAGTTAAAAAAGGTGGCGAGTAGATTAATCGCACCTCGCACAGAAGCGAGATTCTCCAACGGATTCTGGGCCACGATCTCAGGAACGCTCGCCCCCTCGGCGACATTTGGAGCAGGAGGATCAGCGGCCGGCGAGTCGCCCTCATTAGAGAGCCCCAGGTCGTCCAGCATCTGCTGGTGTTGGTCGCCCAAAGGAGCAGCGACCTCTTCCTCGACGGCTTTCTTCTTCTCCTTCTTCTTCTTCTTCTGGGCGAGCCTCTTCCTCTTCTTGGAAGATGTAAGGTCGCCAGATGCGGGATCCAGACGAGGAGGGAGCGAAGAGCCATCAAAAAGGCCGACAAGACCAGCCATGGCCGCCTTAGCCTCGACAGCATAGTCGCGCACCATCTTGAGCGAGTTCAGAAAAGACGTGCCATCAGAGACCCCTGCCCCTCTATTTATAGAGCTCGAGCGTCGGCCAGCGAGATGGCGAGTATAAGCCAAATACTCGCCAGAAAGACAGCTCGTCGAATAAGGGTTGGATGATTCTTTCCGAGCAACTACGTTACTCGCAAAGAGCGGGGATTGTGTACAACCCTCATTCTCCGAGGGTGGACCCCCCCCCCCCCCCCCCCAAGGCCACGTAGGCAGAAGTCAAAGTCAAAGAGGTCAACGCAGAGCCCGGCAGTTCAAGGCAGAGAAGAGAAGACCTCGGCGAGTATGCAGGCAATACTCGTCAGGTTGGCGAGTATGGAACAGAAGACCTGACGACTATTGGCCCGGCGTGTGCGAGCAGCACCCAATACTCGCCAGATGGGCGACTATGGCATGATACTCGCCGAGTAACCTATAGTCGCCGGGTTGGGGGCTGGACTATAACCCCCCCCCCCCCCCCCCCTCCCCTACCCCTTGGTTTTCCTATAAATAGGACCCCAGGGGTACTTGGATTGGCACCTGGACTTGAGCTTTGGAAACCCTGTTCTTGCATTCTGGAACCTGTCGCACTTGGCCGCTACTCCCGGTACTAGCCAAGTCGGTGCCTTCCTCGTACCCTGCTCGGCCATTCTTTGGTCTTGGAGGGGAAGTCTCTTCGGAGCTTCTGGGTACGTGGTGGGACCTCCCTGCCGCAGCACCTGGGGTCCTGTTTGTTGCTCTTCTAGCTCTTCAGTAGTCGCCAGCTTAGTCGTCTCGTTGGACTGCTGGGCGAGTAGCCTCCGGCTGCATCAGTCCGAATCTTGAGGTCAGGATTTTCCTGGCGTCAACAGTTGTCTTCTTGCGAGTTGGGCTCAATCTCACGAGTACTCATTGATCTCACCTAACAATGCTGAGTATTCTTTACCAAATAATTCGCGTAGATTGCATTACTTTCGACTCACCACATTGAGTCTTCGTGCTTTGCCATATGTTATTTTCTCATATCCACCGATGTGACATTCATGTTGGTGTAGTCAAGCTTAGATAAGATAAGATAATGTAGCAAATAAAGAACAAAATCATCAATCATAGAGGAATTAAAAAATCCTTGAAACTTTAATATCCAAAAAGTACCTTAGTTTAGATTTTGTGTATGAAAATGAGAATAAAGAAACCCCTTAAACTTGCAAATAATCTTGTATAAGCTCCTATAAGATCTATATCATATTGTAAATAAGGAGTAAACTCCTACTAAGAGGTCAACTAAGCATGGAACCATTCAAATATTGATTAACACTTCATTGAATTTCTCAAACTATGTCTTTAGAGACTATTTAAGCCATGTGTTGACTTTTTATTTATTTTGCACCACATTTGGGAATACGCTCACTACGTATCAATTTTGAAGGTTTCTTCAAATAAACTTTCATGTATCAATTTTGAAGGTTTCTTCAAATAAACTTTCATCCAAGTCATCGTAAAGGAAAATACATATATAATGACCAAACATGAGTGATTTCAAGATAAATAATTAGATGCACTGACCAAATATATGTAAGTAGTTAGCCATAAGTGTTTGATTATATCTCGCTCAGGTGAGCAAATATTAAGATCTAAAGAACGGTCAATATGTATCTTGATTTTACAAATATATCAACACCCAACACCTTTCCTTTAGGGAGAGAAATAATTTTCCAAGTATCATTAGCCACTGCCTAAGTTGAGCAACTAATGTTTTAGATTGTTTTATTGTCCTTATGTATTAATTAATGGTTTGTGTCTCTATTTCGAGTTGGTCGAGTCAACTTGTCTTCATGAGTCTTTAGTATCTTTGTCGATATGAAAATGATGAATGCGGATAAACATCATTTTTTTAATATTTGTTATTCTAACATAGATCTTAATTTTTTATTGAACTTAGCTTGCCGATGATGAATTTGAAAGATGAAGTTTTCAGAATTGATGATAATGATAGTGAAGATAATGCTTTAGATATTCAATTTAAAAATGAAGAAGAACTGTTTGATGAAGGTAATACTACTGTTGAAAGTTTAGGTCATAGTATATTGCCAACCAATAGACCAAATCCTTGGCCAACTATATCATCGACACATATTCTTCCACCAATTCGGCGAAGGGCTCCTGGTAGGCCAAAAAAGAAACGGATTATGAATGTCAACGAAGAGAGAAATCTCATAAGGATGAGTTGACCATGTAACACTATTACATGATCAAAATTTGGAGTCAAATGACCCAACAAAAAAAGTTGCAAGCCAACTTGAGGAATTTGAATTTGGTATAACTATTATTGTTCTTATTATTTCTCATAAACATATGATGAAATCTTAACTTAAATGTCTGTTTTCAAGTTAAATCTCGTGAAATTTGGAGCAATTGGAGTTGAAGATGTAAGCTGAAATGTATTCTTAATTTGAAATTTGTGATTTTATGTATTTTGTGGCCTGTATTGCATTCTTTCTGACGTAAAATGCGTAAAATGTGTTAATGTAACTCTTACTTTTTTGGGTCACATGAATTATGATTGATCTCATCGAAGTTTAATTTTGTGTCACATGTAACTATTAATTTCATTCTCTAACACAATGTAACTATTAATTGCAAGTCAACTTGAAGTTTGTTTTTTTGGGTCACATGTTGCTGTTGGAACATCCCAATCATTCAATGTTCACTTTGGGTGGTTGGGATTTTGAATCATTAGAGTCATAGTAGAGATTTGAGGAATTTTTATCTAAAATTCAGTGCTAGAGACTCTTGACACATGTGCAAATCATATGTAGTTATCATGGACTTGCTGCCGAAACATCCCGACCATTCAATATCGAGGTTAACAAGATTGTTGATTTGCACCATGATCGATGCTCTGATCCTCCTAACAAAGACTCCGATCCTCCTAACGTTAAAAAAATCTGTTTGGTAAACTCTCATTCTCCAGTGTCATTCTTGGCCTTCAACGTCAAAGCTGCCCAGGACCTCCATTCCCACCACTCTCCTTTCCTCCGCTCCAAAAAGCCACCACCGAAACAAACAAAGCCAAAATTTGAGGTTGATAATTTGTCATTCAAACGCAGAAACTCGGCCAAACTTATAAAGACTGCTTGCTTATGAGAGGTTGGGATGATGAAAATTGAAAAATATTGGAAATGCTTATTATAAGTTATTGTATGTTGAAACTATTAAATGAATGTTAGTAAGATGATGTTGTGTAACCAGAATAGAGAATGTAAGTCGGATGGCTAGGGTTTATGCTCTTAAAAATTAAATTAAAACTTATATATTTTTTTGAAGAAGATATGGTTACATTATTATTTTGTCATCACATGATGCTATTTAGGCTTTGTTTGGTTGAGCGTTTCGCCTCCTCTGTTTGGAGCAAACGCCGCCGGACGGCGGGTAAACAAATGGGCGTCGACGACGTTTACTCTGTTTGCACCCGCCGGACAGAGGAAAATGTGTCTAAATGGAGCTTTTCCAGCCCCGCCTCCCCCTCCGGTTCCAATGCTCCGTTTGGACCCGCCGGCTGCATCCGCCACCACCAAACCAAATGAAGCCTTAGAATATTTATCATCACATGAAGCTATTTTGTGTCTATTGATCCTCCTATAAGTTGCTTTTCCTTAGTATATTCCCTTAATTAGGATATTTCAATATTTCATTAAAGTTGACGACTTAGTTATTGCTATTATAATTTGAGGGAAAAAGAGCCTAACTTTAGCAACTAATTTTAGAGTTTTATCAAAAATAAAATAAAAAATAAAACTAGGCTTGAAAAGGGCACGTGTCATCTCTCTACCAAGTTCTGTCTAGCGGTTCTCAGAGACCTTCTGCCCTAGGAGAGCGCCGTTTACAGTTTGCAGAACGTAAATTTCTCCATTTCCGCCAATCTCAAGCACTTTCCACCTCCTCCTCCTCCTCCTCCTCCATCCCCACGCCGACGCCTCAAGCATCGAGTTGATGGTATCGTATTTCAAACTGTTTAAGCCACCGGACTCTGCACCGATGTAGACGCTTTAACCCGACGACCCATTAATCATGCATGTTGGACACCATCGATTTTCCCAGTGGTCGATCAAGATTGTTCTCCGAGGCCTCTCCTACTTATCAGGTTGATGGATCATGCTTCATAGAGACGAAGATACCTTCGTCTTCCTCCTTTCGAAGCTTCAACCTAGTTTCTCTCTCTCCCTCTCTCCCCCTTTATCTCTCTGCCGAGGCAGGCGAGGACGAGAGAAATAATTTCAACATCTCCCTGCGTGCCTTAATGCAGCCCTCAGTGCACTGCATTCTCTCATGGTGAAGGACGAGAAGATAATCGATTTAGGCCTCCGCTAACCCGAACCCTAGATTTCATCACGTCGTCTTTCTAATGGGAGATGCCTTCAGGAAGGCTGAAGGTGGCTCTGTAAGACAAGATGTCGTTCTCTCCATTTCCTCTTGTCCCTTCACCACTTTCCCCAACCCATCTACCTGCCACCGATGCGGGCTCTGTCTGATTGACCGGATCCAAACCTTCTATAGTCTATGGCGCATCGTTCTCCTCTGCCGAGAATGTTTTGCTCGCATCAGGTCAGCCCAGATGTGTTCCTACTGTTTCTCGTTGTTTCGAGAGTCGGAAAATAGTTTTCTCGACTGCTTTTTGTGCTTTCGCCGTGTCCACCGCGCCTGCGTTCCTCTGCACCACCGCAACTTTTCGCATTCACAGCTCGATGCCGTCAAGTTTTTCTGCATCGACTGCCGCCCCATCCCCAAGTTACGGGGAAAAGATCCTAAAACTTCTGGATGCTCTGCATCCCATACCACTTTTATGGTTCCATTGATCAGCGGGGCAAAATCTATTTCGGAGAAGAAAGTTGCTCTGCATGCTAAACCTAAGGAGAATGTCACGAAGGAAAAAATGGTGGGAGTGGAATTTGGGGAGCTTAATATGAGAGAATTTGGTGCTATTCAATTAGTAATGGAGCCTTCTAACACCAATTTGTCTGTCTCCGATGAGAAGATGTCTGCTCTATTGCATCATCAACCAATAAACGAATCAGACAAGATATCCATGAGTTTGTTGCATGGGAAAGAGCAATGTAGCTGCGATGCTATTCTTAGAACCGTTGACTCTGATTCTTGTGCCCACCATAGCAAGATTGAGGACAGTACCAGGAATAAATCCCTTCCGGAGGATAGTTTGTATTCTGAGTCAACGCTGGCTAGTTGTCCATCATTCAACGCAGCTTGCCCAGAGGATTTGATACTGAAGGAGACCGAAACCTCTATAAAGTTTCCAGATTCTATTGATGATGGTGGTAATTCTAGTTCTGAAATGTTACCATGTCATAGTTTGAATACTTGGTTCAACAATGCAAAGCCAGGTGATTGTGATGGAGAGGGGTCGCCTAAACTGCAGCGAAAGAGCATTGAAGCAGTAGGTCTGGACTGGTCTATGAAGAAATATTTCCGAAAACGGTGGAGTTCTGGAAGAATTATTCAGACGAATTCTCAATCAATTTTGAGTAACAGTCGATTATGTGAGCCGGAAAATTTGGATATGATGAAGCAAACTAGTGTATGTAGTACAGATTCTCCAAAAAAATTCTCCTTACAGGAGAAGGAAGGCTCTCTAAGGTTTCCAGATTCTATGTATGCTGGCAGTAATGTTTCCTCTGCATCTCTACCATGTCATGGTATGAATACTTGGTGCAACAATGCAAAGCCCGAAGATTGTGATGGAGAGGGGTCACCTAAACTGAAGCGAAAGTGCATTGAAGCAGTAGGTCTGGACTGGTCTATGAAGAAATATTTTCGAAAACGGTGGAGTTCTGGAAGAATTATTCAGATGAATTCTCAATCAATTTTGAGTAACAGTCGATTATGTGAGCCGGAAAATTTGGATATGATGAAGCAAACTAGTGTATCTAGTACAGATTCTCCAAAGAATTTCTCCTTACAGGAGAAGGAAGGCTCTCTAAGGTTTCCAGATTCTATGTATGCTGATAATAATGCTACCTCTGCATTTCTACCATGTCATGGTATGAATACTTGGTCAAACAGTACAATGCCACTAATAAACTGTAAATTTGGTGATGGTGATGGAGAAGGATCTTCAACAATTCAGCGAAGTAGCATTCATGCAAGATACTCACATAGGACTCTGAATAAATATTCCAGGAAACGTCGGGGTTCTGGAGGAATTGTGCAAGGGAAAACAGAATCTATTTTGACTAATGGGCCATTATTTAATCAAAATAGGGAATGCAACACAGCTTCTTCAGGGGATTTCTTCTTGAAGGAGAAGGAGAGCCCCCTAAAGTTTTCAGATTGTACTGATAATGGCAGTAATGCTGGCTGTGCATTGTTGCCAAGTTATAGTTTGAATGATTGGTCATATAGGTCTGTCCCAATAACAAAGTACATGTTTGATGTTGGTGATGTAGATGGACCATCTAAAATGCAGCGTATGAGCAATGCAATAGGGTATAGGACGATGAAGAAATATTTTCGGAAACATCGTGGTTCTGGAAGAATTATGCAAAAGGGAATTCTGAATGAAATTTGACTGATACTCCATTGTTTAAGCAAGAGAATGAAGAATTGATGAAGAAAATAAGCTAGTGCAACACAGGTTCCTCATGGAATTTCTCCCTGAAGGAGTAGCGGGGCCCTCTAATTTTTCCAGATTCTACCTATGATGGCTGTAATACTGGTTTTGCACTGTTATCATGTCATAATTGAGTACTTGGATGAATAGTTCGTTGCCACTAACAAAGTATGGATTTGGTGCTAATGGAGGGCGAAGAGAAAGGGCATTGATTCAATAGTTGTACCGTTGTTCTGGAAAAATTGTGCAAGGGATTTCTCAGTTTCGATTAATACTTCATGTTTTGATCAAGAGAATGCGGATGCTAATGGAGGGCGGAGAGAAAGGGCATTGATTCAAGGAGAAGATGACGACTCTTTAGTTTCCATGTTCTCATGACGATTCAAGGAGAAGATGATGACTCTTTAGTTTCCATGTTCTAATGACGATTCTTACCATGTCATGGTTGGGACACTTGGTTGAATAGCACAATGCCACAAACAGAGGATAAAATTGTTGATGGAGATGGTGATAGTGAGCGGTCCTCTAAAATGCATCTAAAGAGCATTGGTGCAATAGGTTCAGATAGGCTCTTGAAGAAATATTATAGAAGACATTTGGGTTTTGAATAATTATGCAAGGGAATTCACAATCAAGTTTGGCTAATAGAGTAATAGTCCAATGCATAAGAAAATGGGGATCTGATGAATCAAATCAAGAGATGCTGCGCAGGTGGCATACATGGCTTTCCCATTGACAGAGGAGGAGATTTCTCACATGTTTTCAGAATTTACTGAAGATGTAAGTAATGATGGCCCTGCTTTACTTCCATTTGATATGTTCAATAACAAAATTCAGCTGATTAGAATTGATATTTTATGTCCAGATACGCAAGAGATATTTCAGGAAGCAGTCCTGATATGGAAGAATTATGTTAGGAAAGAACATGTAGATTTCACTTTGATTATCTGCTGCTACTATATTCTGGATACATTTCTTCCAGCATGCCAATTAGACACAGGTAATGATTTTCAAAACTGCATTACATGGTTTGTAATCATGTTATAATTATTCTTGATGCATATTTCTGCTAGAATAATATTATCATTCTTTACTTTCACCTTTTGACTTTTGTACCCCAAGCTATTCCTTTTTTACTTATCCAGTTTCATCATTTACACATTCTGTCTGATTTGGTGGTTTTGCATATCCTGAACATGGCGAGTAACCTTTGCATATCATTCTTTACTTTCACCTTCTTTTCTTGTTCCATCTAGTTTGAGTTCTTTTTATTCTTATGAATCTATTAAATTTTAGGTTTGAAAAGTTTTTCTCTTTCGAGATGATAGTTAATTATGCATTTCTTTTTTGTTCTCTTTGCCTTTAGAAAATAGTTGAAAGTATTTGTTTGTTTAATTCCCTAAGTTTGAAAATTTCAAGAATTATGTGACACATGATGAATCTATAAGTGACCCACGGATGCACTATTTCTATATGAATCTAGCAGGTACACGACAAATGCAAATAAAACTACTGATCGACTATGATGAAGGTGAGAATGGATGCAATCACACAAAGCAATGAATAATGCAATCACTACTTAAACCCCAACCCTAATCCAAATGATTCAATCATGTAACTATTTCTGATGTGCAATTAATTAAACAATGTTAATTTTAAAATTCCGCGCAAACATTACACTTGATCACAAATAGTTCTAATTTAAGTTAGCCAATAATAATTGCAAATTAATAGAGATTGCACTGAAATTAAATATATGACAAATATAAATTTTGCGCACATACTGAAATTAAATAAGCCAAAAGATTAGGAGCAAAATATAATTAGAAATAAGCAAGTGCATTCAAATAAATGCGAGAAAATGAAATAAAAAATTGAAACTCACCGAGTAATCGAATCTGATGCGGGTGGACGCTGTAGGAGGTTTGGGATGTCCGTAGTGCAATGCGAATGGTCGAATGCGTGGTTGGTTGGGAGATGAAGTGTGGGGAATTCTAGGGTTTGAGGATTTAGAGATTTTGGATATTTTGGTGGAGAGAGGAGCGCGAGAGTGTTGTGATTAAGGGAAGATGATGAGGGAAGGCTTGTCTAAGTTGGGTGAGACAACAGGTGGGGGGAGGGCGGGCAATACAGAGCCGTCATGGATGGTTGAACTGATGCTTCAAGAACTCGTGGAAATGATTAATAGAACCCTTAATCCATGAGCATGAATGAACTTATGCTTCAAGAAATTGTGGAAAATTCGTGTGCACTGGAAGGTGAATAATCATATGTGCATTTAGGGAGGTAAAGTCCACAAATGTCACATATTTGAAAACAAATTCAGAGTACCGAAAGCCTGAAAGGTGAAATCCGAGAGCATTAATACCTTGACTTGAGTTTTCCGCCTTGCTTGTCCGCAGAGATTGGGGGAGGGTTTGGCGATTCGGCTGTGGGATGGTTTCAGTAAATTTCTCAGCAATGCTCAGAAGTTCCCATTTGCGCACCAAACAACTAGGACGAGCTGCGAATTCCTCACAAGTTCCGACAGCGGGAGGCAATTCCTCGGCAAATCTCGATAGATTTTATTTTCTCCACTGACAGCGATGCCGTGCTGCGATCCGATTGTTAGATTCGGCAATGTGGAGGTGGGTAACAATGATAGAAACCCTAGGAAAAAGATGAAGGTGGTGCTCGTTGATGGAAGAGTATCGAGGAAGGAAAATGTGGTATTATTTCTAAAAGTAATGATAAACGCGAGTCTATGAACTTCTACCTTCTACGGTTCTACCTGAAATCACTTTTAGGCGAAAATGTACAAATTAGTGGTGAGGCGTTTATGACCATCACACCAAATATGTGTAAAAAGGTGGTGCCATTTAGTATAGATATTTACTTAGTAAATTACACAAGTTGCGGTTCGGTTCTATTTCGGTCTGGTCCGGATCAGGTCTAGAATTTTGAAACTGTTTGAAAATTGTTTGTTGTGGTTTCCATTTCGCGCCCGGTCCGTGTAATAAAATGAAGGAACCGCGCCCGGAGCCTTGCTATTCATGGTTCCAGCATTTAAACCAGACTAAAATAATTCACAAGCGGTTTGGTCTGGTTCTATGCATTTTTGGTCGGTTCACAGTTCCCGACTCTAAGTGATAGATGCGATATAAACCGTCATTCTCCTAGTGTAGTATAGACAAGATTGTAAGTAGCTGCATGAACTCAGACGTCGCGTCAATCTCTTACCTCCCGATATGTGCGGTGTCCATTGAAGGTCGTCGCACGATGAAGTTGCTGAAGGTCCACAAATGATACGTTGTTGTAGTGGTGGTTGGAAGTGCTGCAATGCAGTGAAGATTGAGGCTGAGGTGAAGGCATAACTGAGGCTGCAGTGAGGTATTGGTTTGAAGGCTCGAATAACAAGATGACTCATCATTTAGAATTTGATCCTCTGCATCAAATACATGATGAATGCCCGTATTTCAATTGTTAGATTGAAGGATGTTGTGTGGTGAAGACTGAGGATGAGGTGAAGGTATAATTGAGACTTTAATAAGGTGTTAGGTTGAAGGCTCCAATAACAAGATGACTTATCATTTAGAATCAAATCTTTTACACAAATACATAAATACCCATATTCCCAATGATATAAAGCTCACAAGAATCCGACACAATTTTTCTCAAGGAAGAGTATAGACTTATTCACTTAGCACTCAAATTCATAGAAGTTCGCTAGTTCCTAAGGGGAATTTCTCAGGTTGTGTGCGAATCAACACCCGATCGCCTTCTTCAAATATTGGGAGGCTTATCAATGAATTTATCAAATGACCGGATGATCTTCCAGCTAAGTATCATCTACAACAATAATGTCCTTAGAAGTAGGTGCAACAATCATCAAATTCAATGTTGGGCTCGCGACTCTCACTCGGGACATGACTCGTCACTACACCATGGAGAGACTCTGAGGAACCTGTACTCAAAGGCGAGTCTACGGTACAGGCACTAATTAATCCTAGGTTAGGAGAAAGAGGAGGGTATCCCATTACTCCAGTCTCAATCGATTGCTCATAATAACTCTCTATTGGTGCCATAGGGTCGGGGTCTGATTAAAATGCAGACTACTCATCAGGCACTGAACCTTATTGGAATGGTATTACTCTGTATGAGGTTCCCTATCTGCCGTGTCCATGTGGACACGCGTAGGCACAATGATGGTCTTGGACTGGGGAGGACTCCTCATGATGGGCCGTTCATGGTGTGAGTTTATGCGACTAACCCTAACGGATCACAAATATTGCTTATAATGGAGGGCTACCTGAAATATTTGCTCGACAGACTCTAAGTAATGATGTATCGACTTTATATATCTTGTCCCAGAGTCCAGATCAAAACTTGGAAGTAGCTGCAATGAGTTTCTCTTGGATGTCGCTCCTTACTACTAACTCATCAAATCTAGCCCTATAATCGACAACGTACAATGGACCATGTTGTAGGGCAAACAACTACATGAGGAGACGAGTCCTATAAGAAGTTGGAAGATATTGCTGACATAACTTCCGCTTCATTTCTACCAAACTAGTAATGATGCGAAGACGATCGCGCTCAAGAATCCTCTCTATCCTACTATAATATGATTTAACCTGATTGAAGGATGCAATTTTCGCGAATCTAACACAACACTCATCTAATAACACATCTATCCTGGTAGTACACCATTTCTACGAATGAATAACTAAATGATTTGGACTCAGTAAACCATCAAAAGCTAGGGCAACTCTTCAAAATCTATACTCGAGGTATTCATGATACCAATCATGATTTGGCTTTTGATAATTGTAATAATCAGAGTAGTCATATTTACCATAGCCAAATCGTAATGGAAGTCCAAATTATCTCTATAAAGAGGTGGATGGGATGATTTGTACAGTAGTGCGAAAATCTCTGGTAAGAATCTCCCAAAGGTAGATCATAAACAAGCTCATAGTACAAAAATCTCTCGAAAAAATCTTACTGGAGTTGAGCATAAATAAGCTATGGATACTAAAATAAAGGAGATGGTAATGACTATGACCTAAATGATACACATCCTGATCATAATCAAACCCTACTCTAATGTTAGCCTGTCGCTCCATGTTAAACCTATAAGCTCTACTACTGCGTGTCACAAACTAGACGCGAACCTGAGGTTCTGATACCAATAGACACTTGACAAATCTATAAGAGACCGGTGCTATGCCCGCCCCATCTCTATATGAATGTGAGCAGGTACGCGGCAAATGCAAATGGAATTACGGATCAACTGTGATGAATGTGGGAATGAATGCCATCACAGAAACAAATGAACAATGCAATCAAGACTTAAACCCCAACCCTAATGTAAATATAAATGATTCTAGCATGCAATTATTTACGACGCACACTAATTAAACAATGTTAATTTTAAAATCCCGTGCAAACTTCACACTTGATCATAGGTTCTAATTTAGGCTAGCTGATTATAATTGCAGATTAACTGAGATTTCACAGAAATTAATTGAAGGGGGAATAAATTTTGCACACATACTGAAATTAAATAAGCCTAATTATTCAGAGTAAACTATAACTATAAATAAGCAGGTGCATCATAACAATGCAAGAAAATGAAATAAAAAAATAGAAACCAAATAACTGGATCTGATACAGGGTGTGTGCCGTACTCTGTATCTGGTGCCCTATCTGCCGTGTCCATGAGGACACGAGTAGGCACAATGGTGGTCTTGGACTGGGGAGGACTCCTCGTGATGGGCCGTTCATGGTGTGAGTTTATGCGATTAACTCTAACGGATCGCAAATATTGCTTATAATGGAGGGCTACCTGAAATATTTGCTTGACAGACTCTAAGTAATGATGTATCGACTTTATATATCTTGTCCCAAAGTCCAGATCGAAACTTGGAAGTAGCCGCAATGTGTTTCTCTTGGATGTCGCTCCTTACTATTAACTCATCAAATCTAGCCCTATAATCGACAACGTACAATGGACCTTGTTGTAGGGCAAACGACTACATGAGGAGACGAGTCCTATAAGAAGTTGGAAGATATTGCTGACATAACTTCCGCTTCATATCTACCAAACTAGTAATGATGCGAAGACGGTCGCGCTCAAGAATCCTCTCTATCTTACTATAATATGATTTAGCCTGATCAAAGGATGCAATTTTCGCGAATCTAACATAACACTCATCTAATAGCACATCTATCCTGGTAGTACACCATTTCTACGAACGAATAACTAAATGATTCAGGACTCAGTAAACCATCAAAAGCTAGGGAAACTCTTCAAAATCTATACTCGAGGTCCTTCTATGCATGATACCAATCCTGATTTGGCTTTTGATAATTGTAATAATCAGAGTAGTCATATTTACCATAGCCAGATCGTATTGGAAGACCAAATTATCTCTATGAAAAGGTGGATGGGATGATTTGTATAGTAGTGCGAAAATCTCTCGTAAGAATATCCCAGAGGTAGATCATAAACAAGCTCATAGTATGAAAATCTCTCAAAAAAATCTTACTGGAGTTGATCATAAATAAGCTATGTATACTCAAATAAAGGAGAGGGTACTGACTATGACCTAAATGATACACATCCTGATCATAATCAAACCCTACTCGAATGTTATCCTGTCGACGCATACTAATTAAACAATGTTAATTTTAAAATCCCGTGCAAAC
Source organism: Dactylorhiza incarnata (assembly GCA_033032865.1). Classification (NCBI taxonomy): domain Eukaryota; kingdom Viridiplantae; phylum Streptophyta; class Magnoliopsida; order Asparagales; family Orchidaceae; genus Dactylorhiza; species Dactylorhiza incarnata. The sequence goes on along the minus strand of JAWHQI010000193.1, from coordinate 4,134,338 downwards.
TTCACACTTGATCACATGTTGTTCTAATTTAGAGTAGCTGATTATAATTGCAAAATTAACTGAGATTTCACTTAAATTAATTGAAGGGTGAATAAATTTTGCACACATATTGAAATTAAATAAGCCTAATTATTCGAAGTAAACTATAACTATAATTAAGCAGGTGCATCATAACAATGCGAGAAAATGAAATCAAAAATAGAAACCAAATAACTGGATCTGATATGGGGTGTGTCTTAGACTGACTTGGGGTGGACGTAGGAGCAATGCAAATGATTGATTGCACGGCTGGCTCAGAGATAAATTGAATTCTAAGGTTTGAGGATTTAGGGATTTTGGAGATTTCGGTGGACTGAGGAGGTGCTTGAGAGTGCTGCGGTTAACAGAGTTGTGTGTGTGTGTGGGGGGGGGGTGTTCAGTGTTGGGAGAGATGGCAAGTGGACTGGGCCGGAGCCAACAAAGATGGTTGAATTTCGTGGCGTGGGCGTGGAAGGTAGGGGAGACGGATGGAGGTGTTTGGGAAGTCAGGAGAGGTGGATGGAAGCAGTGGCAAGGTCGGGAAGTGCAAGGGATCTAGCTGATAGCGGAGACGGCTGCAGGTAGGTCGGACTGGATAAACCATGGCGGGGTAGAGGATATGGCGGGGAGGTCACCAAAGGCTGAAGATGCGATGGGAAGTGGAATGGGTGCAGCCCCTGGAATCGACACCATGGGTGTGTGTGTGTGTGGTGGTGGTGGTGGTGGTGGTGGTGTGGGGGGGGGGGGGGGGGGGGGGAGTTCCGGGCTTCAGCACCCGAACGAGAGATGGGCGGTCTGGTTACCACCAATCTTCCTTGACGACCGCCGATCGTCAATCCATAAACTGCCAATGGCCTAAATTGATCCAATGGGCATGACTTATCTCCGTCACTATGTACTTCTTATAAAGCTCCCTCTTAATACCATTTCATAAGGTCTATTGCACATGTTCAATTATTTGTTAGCTCAATCTTAATATTCTTTTGTTATGGGGCCCTTAATACTGTCAAATTTGTGTAAGTAAATTGTACAATTTAGTCATTATACTTGTGAAAGTTATGATAAAAGAAGCATATTATGAAGCAAATAGAACATTCTTATTTAATGTTGATTGATTTGCATAGAATAATGAAGAATACCATATATTGATTCAAAAAAGTGAAGTGAAATTAACTATGAAGAAGATGCATTAACGAGGCTTTAGGTCTGCGACTATTAAAAAATTAAAAGAAAATGTTTCGGGGATGCGTTTTTGAAAGTTTTTCTACTCCTAATTATTTTCGGGACTATACGTAAGGCTATTGCAAGTATCCTTACTTCATAGATGAACTCTTCATGATGCATACCAGGTTAGTTGAGAGAATAAAACTTGCCCTACATATGAAATTAACATCTCGTGAAAATCGGTTCACAATCCCAATAACAAAAAACAAGCACAACAACCATGAAACTAGTGTTCACAAATTCTTGTTAGAAATCTATTCAAAAAATAAATTCACTTGGGAAGCACAAAATCATATAAAACCAATCCACAATCTCTTCATGATGCCACCAAATTCACCACCAATATCAAATTAGTAATAACTGTAAGAGTATATTCGGACGAATAACGAGCTCGGGGGCTATGCGTGTGGAAACCCTAGGTATTCTGCTATATATACCTAGCTGGAGGCAACGGAGAGTAAGTTCCACCTTGACTTCCTCCGGATGTTTCGAGCAGCCCCCTCTACAATAACATCGTTTGCTACTAGCAAAACATGAGTAATAGTTCTTTGGAAGCCCAAAAACTGAAATTACAAAACTCTTGACAATAAAGTAACACATCTATGACGAGAAATGGAATATGGAGATACAAACTCATCACGAAGAAGATAATGCCGTCCTCCACATCCAGGATTAGAGCACTTGTCACACATCAAGCCTTCTAAAAGCATAGTTTAGCTTCCTTCGTGAATTGTCAAATGCAGACCTAGAGGTGGTTGACCTCTATTTGATGAAAAATGATAAATTGAAATTAGAACCCTCCCCAACAAGTTCTAATACCTTCAAGGTTTCAAATCTAATGAAAATACTAAATTCTATTAATAAAGAGAATAATGATTTATATCAAGTGGTCCAGTAGAAAATATGCAAAATCAACACCCCTCCGAACACCATAGGAGATGCGACCCTTCCTTGAGAACGCACTTCGGTGCTTCGTCTCCTTCCTTTCTTTCCAGATATGGCTCTTTTCTCCTTGATATTCTTTTTTAAGGTTTTTAGGTTTTCTTCCTCACCTTTAAGTCGAACCGATGCATCCAGGCATGCATCAACCCCCTTTCTTGAGAAGGATTTGTCCCAGAACCCTGAGGTTCTTCATATGATAGCATCCTCACACGACCACCCCGCAACAACCTTAGATCCAATGCTTGAATTCATTGATCCTCTGAATTTCCAACTACTATGAACGAGACAATTGGCTATGGGTCCTTGCAAGAGGAAAAGGCCCCTCGCAACTGCTCCTCGTAACCAATATCTTTATTTTACTTCACCGACTCTGTTGTGGAAGAAGTGAAGCTAGAGCAATCAATCTCTCATCCTTAGAATAACAATGAATGCTCAAGAATCCATTATGTGTAGCCTTCCAGTCAAGCTGCCCTGGACGTCTAGGAAGAACATAACAAATGTTTAGAGGAATCTGATCGCACCATGCTCTAGTAGAGAATAAATTTATGCTTGCGTTAGACCTTCACACCACCATCTTAGCTGAGTCAGTGTAACTGATAGAGATGCAAATGGTGAGTGGCGGGCTAACCAAGTTTACATTGATGTGATTGCTTTTCACAAACCTTGCCTTGGATGGGATACTGAGTGTGAAATAAATTTGCCTCCATTGCTTCTCAGCCCGCACTTGGATTCCCAATAATCTTTTAATCACCTAAAATTTTTCCCTCGTTAGCAAACTTAATGATCGCAATGCCCTTGCAATAAGATCTAACTCCTCACTGGTCAACATAAGTTTCTCAGCATCAACAAATTCCTGGTCCGCCATGACCCTGCGGACGTGACATTCATAAGCAATCTGTCCCACTCCCGGGCACTTGAATCACTTAATGGTAATTGATTTAGGCTGTGGTCTCATTTTCTCGACCTTTTCCCTAAGTTGTTAAAGGCGCGCCTCAGGCGCGCCTAAGGCTCCAGGCTCACCAGGCTCAGATGATTGCGCCTTTGTGCGCCTTTTTTGCGCCTTTGGAGCGTAAAAGGCGCACTTGGGTGTAATTTTTGCTATAATTTTTTCTTTTTCAAAATAAGGAAAGAAATATTGTAAGAATTCAATAATTTTGCATGATGTAGTGTTTGTGAAACAAAATCGAGCATCGAGGCTTAAATATGGTCCTAATGATCACATTGATTTTATTTTTTAAGAGATATAAATAATAGTAATGAATGATTAATGAGTAGAATAGACGAAGAATCTGATCAAGAAGATGATTTGATGTTTAATGATAATTATTTAAATTTGATGTGATTGCGTCTTGCCTTCGTCAGACGCGCGCCTGCGCTTTGAGCCTTGCGCCTAGGCTCCAAGACCTATGTGCGCCTTGGTGCGCCTTGCGCCTTTAATAACTAAGCCTTTTCCCTTTACTTTCCCTGATCCTCCTTAAGAGACTTAACAACTAAAATACTCTCATAGATTGGCTGCACTTCCTTCCCTCCAGTTCTGGAATATGCGTTGCTAGCTCCTCAACAATTATTTTCCAACCTTTTGCTAACTTGATCACGCCTTCTAAAGAAAAGTAGGACTACAATTCCATAACATCAGAATCTCTCCGTTCTCTACTCAGAAACTTGGCTATTGCATATTCTTTATGCTCAGTCATGTACGTATGCTGTATTTAAGTAACAATGTCTCAAATTCACACATGATTCTCTACAGTAAGGTTAGCTTTCCTTATTTCTTGTAATCTTACATATTCTATATTTAACTGTTCACAACAAATCAATTCTTCAGGAGCTTCTTCAGCTTTAGTCTAACTCCTGACATCACCTTTGCTGTTTGTCTCCTCCGGGATTTCTGATTTTTCCATTAGAGTCTTTCATATTGCTTTAGCTTCAATATTGCCATCTTGCACCTCTTTTTGTCAGAATCTTCATCGAAATCAAATATCTGCTCAAGATCTTGAGCCACTCAATGAATTCATCAAGACTATCTTCCTCTAAATTCGGGTATTGCGACCCATATGTTGTTACCTCGTATGCTTTCCTCTTTATGTGGCCAACGACCTCAGGACTCAATTCCATGGGGAGGTATGGTAATGACTTAACAAAGAGAAAGCAAAGTTAAGCACACATTTGACTAGAAGGAGAAGCGAAGCCATTGCCCAATGAGCCCTCCCTATCAAAGACTCTTCACTTGCATCTTCACCTTACTATCACGATCCATTGCATGGCTTGTCTTCTTGGCTTAACTGGAATTTGTTATTGGCGATGGAAGAGTTCATCCATTCGTTCCCTCAATTTCTCAATGTTATACCGGAGAATCTGAAGTTGAGCCTACTCCAAAGTGGCATTTGGTGGAACTACGTCTTCAATATTTTTTTCCTAATGCTCCAATATTATTTGATGTGCACCAGGCCAGTTAAGAGAATAAAACTTGCACAAAATATGAAATTAGCTTCACCAAAAAGGCTCAAAATTTAGGTATTTTGACCCAGTCGTCTCCTTGAATGTTTTCTCTCTAGTAAGCCAACGGTATCAGGGCTCAATTCCACAGGGAGGTATGACAATGACTTATCAAAGAGAAGGCAAGCGAAATGTAGGTTCAACTTGAAGGAGAATCGAAGCCATTGCCCAAAAAGAAGTCCATAATCCCAATAACAGAAAACAAGCTCTAAATTCAGATATTTCCACCCGTATGTTATCACCTTACCTGTTTTCCTCTCTAGGAGGTCGATACCAGGACTTAATTCCACCGGGAGGTATGGTAATGACTTGTGAAAGAGAAGGCAAGCGAAATGCAAGTTCGACTGGAAGGAGCCGCCCACATCAAAAACTTTTCACCTGAATCTTCACCTGAGCTATCACGATCCGCTGCATGGCTCTTGTTCTTGGCCTAACTGGAGTTTGTTGTTGGCGCTATAAGAGTTCTGTCATGTGTTCGTGCAATTCCTCGATGTTAAGCTGGAGAACATGGAGTTGATCCTGCTCCAAAGTGGCGTGGAACTACCATTCCAAAGAGATGTGCACTGGTCTGGTTAAGAGACTAAGATAATACAAATTGCACAAATCTGAATTAGGTTCTCCCAAATTCAGTCCACAATCCCAATAAAGGAAAACAAGCACAATAGCCACGACACTCCCACAAACAATCCACAAATCTTTGTTAGAAATTTTTACAAGAATCAACTTGGGAAGCACAAGCTCACATAAAAACCAGAACCTCCTTAATACTGCCAAATTCGCCACCAACATCAAAACAATCCACGACCTCCTTAATACTGCCAAATTCGCCACCAACATTAAATTAGTTGTTCAATGTTAAATACTAATAGAACAAGGTTAGTAGTTTTCATAAAACCCAACAGCTGGACTCAGAAAACCTATGCTTAGAAATTGAAATGGAGGAGATGCAAACTCGCCATCGGAGAAGATAAAGTTACCCATCACTTTGCGGATAAGAGCACTTTCCACACTAGGTGGATACTGTTATGTGTACGCACGATCCATCATCTATATGTTTATTTAAATGTCGTGTCATGCACTTTTATATTTCACGTATGTTTAGTTAAATGTGTTGTCATTATTTTATACTTAGAGCATGTTGTAGTTGGTCCGAGTATATGGACCTAATCATCGTGTCTTGTATCTTTATAATTTGTACCACATAATGTAGTATCTATTTAAGGACCCCTTGGGTCATGAGGAGAATCAAGCAATGCATTAATCTCATATTTCTCTCTTAGCCCTCTCATCTCTTCTCCTCCCTCAAGCTAGGGATTGGGTTGAGCAAGACTCTTGTTTCTCTTCCCCTCTTAGGTTGAGCTCATCTCACTTATCACATTCCCAATAAGTTGAGCTCGTCTCTCTTATATCTTTGCTTCACCCTTATTGCATTCTCTGTGGGTTGAGCTCCGCTCTCTTGTATCTTTGCCTTACTCCAATACCACTACCTTCGACGATATATTGGCGCGCTATATGTTAGCCTATAACAATTTGATATCAGAGCGCCTTTGGAGCGTAAAAGGCGCACTTGGGTGTAATTTTTGCTATAATTTTTTCTTTTTCAAAATAAGGAAAGAAATATTGTAAGAATTCAATAATTTTGCATGATGTAGTGTTTGTGAAACAAAATCGAGCATCGAGGCTTAAATATGGTCGTAATGATCACATTGATTTTATTTTTTAAGAGATATAAATAATAGTAATGAATGATTAATGAGTAGAATAGATGAAGAATCTGATCAAGAAGATGATTTGATGTTTAATGATAATTATTTAAATTTGATGTGATTGCGTCTTGTCTTCGTCAGACGCGCGCCTGCGCTTTGAGCCTTGCGCCTAGGCTCCAAGACCTATGTGCGCCTTGGTGCGCCTTGCGCCTTTAATAACTAAGCCTTTTCCCTTTACTTTCCCTGATCCTCCTTAAGAGACTTAACAACTAAAATACTCTCATAGATTGGCTCCACTTCCTTCCCTCCAGTTCTGGAATATGCGTTGCTAGCTCCTCAACAATTATTTTCCAACCTTTTGCTAACTTGATCACGCCTTCTAAAGAAAAGTAGGACTACAATTCCATAACATCAGAATCTCTCCGTTCTCTACTCAGAAACTTGGCTATTGCATATTCTTTATGCTCAGTCATGTACGTATGCTGTATTTAAGTAACAATGTCTCAAATTCACACATGATTCTCTACAGTAAGGTTAGCTTTCCTTATTTCTTGTAATCTTACATATTCTATATTTAACTGTTCACAACAAATCAATTCTTCAGGAGCTTCTTCAGCTTTAGTCTAACTCCTGACATCACCTTTGCTGTTTGTCTCCTCCGGGATTTCTGATTTTTCCATTAGAGTCTTTCATATTGCTTTAGCTTCAATATTGCCATCTTGCACCTCTTTTTGTCAGAATCTTCATCGAAATCAAATATCTGCTCAAGATCTTGAGCCACTCAATGAATTCATCAAGACTATCTTCCTCTAAATTCGGGTATTGCGACCCATATGTTGTTACCTCGTATGCTTTCCTCTTTATGTGGCCAACGACCTCAGGACTCAATTCCATGGGGAGGTATGGTAATGACTTAACAAAGAGAAAGCAAAGTTAAGCACACATTTGACTAGAAGGAGAAGCGAAGCCATTGCCCAATGAGCCCTCCCTATCAAAGACTCTTCACTTGCATCTTCACCTTACTATCACGATCCATTGCATGACTTGTCTTCTTGGCTTAACTGGAATTTGTTATTGGCGATGGAAGAGTTCATCCATTCGTTCCCTCAATTTCTCAATGTTATACCGGAGAATCTGAAGTTGAGCCTACTCCAATGTGGCATTTGGTGGAACTACGTCTTCAATATTTTTTTCCTAATGCTCCAATATTATTTGATGTGCACCAGGCCAGTTAAGAGAATAAAACTTGCACAAAATATGAAATTAGCTTCACCAAAAAGGCTCAAAATTTAGGTATTTTGACCCAGTCATCTCCTTGAATGTTTTCTCTCTAGTAAGCCAACGGTATCAGGGCTCAATTCCACAGGGAGGTATGACAATGACTTATCAAAGAGAAGGCAAGCGAAATGTAGGTTCAACTTGAAGGAGAATCGAAGCCATTGCCCAAAAAGAAGTCCATAATCCCAATAACAGAAAACAAGCTCTAAATTCAGATATTTCCACCCGTATGTTATCACCTTACCTGTTTTCCTCTCTAGGAGGTCGATACCAGGACTTAGTTCCACCGGGAGGTATGGTAATGACTTGTGAAAGAGAAGGCAAGCGAAATGCAAGTTCGACTGGAAGGAGCCGCCCACATCAAAAACTTTTCACCTGAATCTTCACCTGAGCTATCACGATCCGCTGCATGGCTCTTGTTCTTGGCCTAACTGGAGTTTGTTGTTGGCGCTATAAGAGTTCTGTCATGTGTTCGTGCAATTCCTCGATGTTAAGCTGGAGAACATGGAGTTGATCCTGCTCCAAAGTGGCGTGGAACTACCATTCCAAAGAGATGTGCACTGGTCTGGTTAAGAGACTAAGATAATACAAATTGCACAAATCTGAATTAGGTTCTCCCAAATTCAGTCCACAATCCCAATAAAGGAAAACAAGCACAATAGCCACGAAACTCCCACAAACAATCCACAAATCTTTGTTAGAAATTTTTACAAGAATCAACTTGGGAAGCACAAGCTCACATAAAAACCAGAACCTCCTTAATACTGCCAAATTCGCCACCAACATCAAAACAATCCACGACCTCCTTAATACTGCCAAATTCGCCACCAACATTAAATTAGTTGTTCAATGTTAAATACTAATAGAACAAGGTTAGTAGTTTTCATAAAACCCAACAGCTGGACTCAGAAAACCTATGCTTAGAAATTGAAATGGAGGAGATGCAAACTCGCCATCAGAGAAGATAAAGTTACCCATCACTTTGCGGATAAGAGCACTTTCCACACTAGGTGGATACTGTTATGTGTACGCACGATCCATCATCTATATGTTTATTTAAATGTCGTGTCATGCACTTTTATATTTCACGTATGTTTAGTTAAATGTGTTGTCATTATTTTATACTTAGAGCATGTTGTAGTTGGTCCGAGTATATGGACCTAATCATCGTGTCTTGTATCTTTATAATTTGTACCACATAATGTATTATCTATTTAAGGACCCCTTGGGTCATGAGGAGAATCAAGCAATGCATTAATCTCATATTTCTCTCTTAGCCCTCTCATCTCTTCTCCTCCCTCAAGCTAGGGATTGGGTTGAGCAAGACTCTTGTTTCTCTTCCCCTCTTAGGTTGAGCTCATCTCACTTATCACATTCCCAATAAGTTGAGCTCGTCTCTCTTATATCTTTGCTTCACCCTTATTGCATTCTCTGTGGGTTGAGCTCCGCTCTCTTGTATCTTTGCCTTACTCCAATACCACTACCTTCGACGATATATTGGCGCGCTATATGTTAGCCTATAACAATTTGATATCAGAGCCTCTCCATCCTCTCCACGTTCATATCATGTGCTACAAAGCTTGTGGAGGACGATGTAACCAAATCGAGAAACACATATATCGAGCCGTGCATCTTTTTTATGTTTCCCCTTAAGCAGTGTCCCCTGCCACCTCCTTGTTCGAGCCGCACACAACTCCTTTTTTCATCCCATCTTTGAGCCATACATCACATTTCCTATCATTCGTCAGCTACTGAATTCAATAATTTTTTAATTCATTACTTTTTGGAAAGGTTCACAATCTTCCTCGTCAGTTTCCCTTATCGGGTTCGGTGCCAACAAGGCAGAATTATGTATTGAGTCATTACCTAAGTAATTAATGGATTAATCAATTAAGCCATCGCTTAATTAATTGATTCAATTAATTTATTATTAAAAAGGAGGGCATAACTCAGCAGTCTCACAATGGCGTATGTGGTTGCCTGCAAGAACTACTTCAAGGCCATGCCATCATTGGAACATGCTCATTTAGACCTGGCTGCCTTACACGACATCACATACAAGTTTAGCTACTCTAATTGCCAAAGTCTAGACCTTCAAGCTGCCTAACAAGTTCCTCCGCCGCCCATTACACATTTCGAAGTTGTGCCCAACTCGCACTCGGCCACCCTTGATGCACAATTATCATCCCTGCTGTTTCCATCCAGCACCCTCCTCTCCAGTCGCAGATTGCCTCGACTTCAAGCTTCACGCCACTTGTTCCGCTGGTCATTCTTCAACCATTACTTCAATCTGTCTCTCCTCATATACACGTCTACTCCAGATTCCTGCAATCTTCATTCCTCAAGCACCCAACCTCCATGATCACTGCTATTGCTTCAACTTGTGCTCGTTTGATTCCGCCTCTCCTCAAGTAACGGCCCCTTGACGACATCACCATTATTCACATCATCAACGAACACGATAGAGGCTCCCCTCTCGAGGATATCTTCGCTCCAACGGTCCACTACAAGTTGTTATGACGCGAAATCAAGGAACCCTAATAAACCACCTTGCCAATTTCTATACACCCTTCTCTGAGCTTGAGGACAAACTCAAAGTCGAGGGGTAGGATTTTATGAGTCCGCACGATCCAGCATCTATATGTTTAATTAAGAGAGTTGATATTAGCAGTCCAATTTTCGCTATTCACACCCCCAAAATTGTAAAAAACCTATTTATATTCGCAGTCCAATTCTCGCTAATCGCACCCCATCAAATAACCTCCTCTTCATCTCTCTCCCGTTGCTTAAACCTTAGTCACAGTTCTATTGGTCACGTCGTTTTCCCCCCTCTTAGATTCACCTTCAAAAAAGAAGGAAATTATCCTGCGAAAATCTCAAAAAAGTAGTCAGTTTTCTGGTTAGAGGAAGACTTGCATGCCATTTAACTTGGTTTAGAGTTAATTCTTCTATGCATGCCATTTAACTTGGTTTCCTGCTAGGTTTTTAAATTGTTTGTCTTTAAGATGTTTTTCTAGGCTTCTAGTACTTAATAAATCAGCAAAGTGTTTCGCTTATTTGGGTTGGGAGTGGGGTGCAAATATAATTTTGGACTACGAATAGCGATGGACTGCGATTCGCCAGTTCCGAACTGCTAATATCAACTCTCTTAATTAAATGTCTTGTCATGTCATGTACTTTTATATTTTGCACATGCTCAATTAAATGTCATGTCATCTGCCATGCTCAATTAAATGTTGTTATTTATATTTCGAGCATGTTGTAGTCGGCTTGAGTATAGAGATCTACATTCTACATCGTGTCTATATCTTTATAATTCATGTCCCGTCATATAGTCTCTATTTATGGACCCCTTGGGTCATTAGGAGAATCAAACAATGAATTAGTCTCTTATTTCTCTCTTGGTCTCTCACTCTTCGTTCTCTCCTCTCTTCTCCCTCAAGCTAGGAATTAGGTTGAGCAAGGCTCCCCTGTTCTTGTTCCCTTTTTAGGCTGAGCTCGGCTCCCTCATCACATTTTCCGTAGGTTGTGCTCGACTCCCTTGTATCTCTGTCTCGTTCTCACCATCACTGCCTCCGACGAAATATTGATGCGCTATATCTGTTACAGGCTCTCCCTTGTATCTCCGTCTCGCCCTCACTGCCTCCGACATCCTTTATTCCTTGTAGGAGAGTATTCCTTCCCCCTTGATTTTCTCTTTTAGGGCTTCTTAGGTCTAAGCATCAGGATATGCATCACTACGGCTTCTCGTTCGCAGCCTAATCATTTCCACGGTATCTGCTACCAATGCATATGGTATCGTCTCCTTAAATAGTCTATTGACAAGGAATTTTTCCTTGTACTTGTCCGAGCTTAGTGGACCCATCACTCTTTCATATCGGTATTGGTGAAGCTCTTCATTGTTTCCAATTTCCTTTGGCTGAAATTGTTTGCAACTTGTGCAATTTAAAGCTCATTCCCACTCACATTTGCTTTGAATCTTGATATGTCAATGTGTTCTAGTTTTGCATTTACCCTGGTTTGCTTTGCGGTAAGATAAATCTTGATCATTGAATCATTCCTATAGTTAACAGTTCCATTATCTCTGGACTCCAGGAAAGTGTGAGCATTGCACTTAGCATTGAATTTATCCTCATTTTTGAACATTATGTTTAATCCAAGTGTTTAGTGTTACAGGTTGAAGGTTCACTTAAATTCTTTAGCCAAACACACCCTTTACAATCCTTAATACTTCGCTCTAAATTCAATGTTCCTACAGGATGTCCACAATTGTATTTACGTGTCATACACGTGCATACAAAACAATGGAACCCAAATATCATTTGCTTCTTGATTCTTGGTGAATAAAAAGTTTGGGAGAGCTTATTATGTTTCTTATTTGAGTTTAATTTTTTTGTAAAGGCCATTTTGGTTTTTTCAAGTTAGTTTAATTTACTATTTTATTAGCATTCTTGAAATGAGGAAGAAATACGCTTTTTGGGAGTATGAAAATCTGATGTCACTTGTCAGGTCAATGGTTCCTTCGGGATATACCCAAATAACACGGGAGATGCGGAATAGTGATGTAGTCTTCTAAAGAAATCATTGCGTAGTATTTAAAGCACATAAAACCATGAAGCAGTGTCAATTCTCCTTCGATTATGGGTCGAAAGTGCTTTATAACGAAGATGTCAAGTAGAGATAGAGACATGAGTCATCAAAAGAATCGATAATCACATGCAATATAGGAAGATCAAATCTTCAATTTAACATGAGACGATTTCTGCGTCAAAGAACAAATGGATGCTATCGAAGAAAGATGTCCAGGTTGATGCTCACATTGAACGAAAAAAAATTCCTGGAAGAAGTTTCGAAGACATAGTTGTTAGTTTTTGCAATGGAGAAAAAAATCCTGGAAGAAGTTTCGAAGACATAGTTGTTAGTTTTTGCAATGGAGAAGGCTTACATATGGGATGAGAAGGCCAACATTGATGTTCATGAGGCATAATTGCTTCTTGACGTAGGCTTGATGAAGCAAGCAAATGCTTGAAGGTGTCAAAGTGGCGTTGCAGTTTCAACCTCCTTTTGTCCTTCAATTGGTGGTGCTGACAGTTGTTGGGTGGTGCATTGAAGATAACAAAATTGTAGGGCCAATGCATTTTCATAAAGGAGCAACACTGGAAGGAGCGATTTCTAGTTGTATGGTGTAAGTTTAGCTTATTTCTCAATGCTTCGATTAGGAGGCCGAAGTAGCGACTATAGAGTGTGAGAGTGTCTATTGAGTGTCTAAAGGAGAGGTGAAGTGTCGACGGGATCATCCATGTAGAGATGTCTGTGGGAGGGATTGCTTGAATCAATGAGTAGGGCAGCAAGCAGAAGAAGGTTCTCAATTAGTGATCATAGTACGACTATAGAACCGTTATCTGATATCATGCTAGAACTCAAACATCCAAAAAACAATTTGTTGTAGGTAGAGAGGCCTAAGATCTATATTGGGTCACAAAACACCATTGTAAGCTCTTCTCAATGTTGGGACCGAAGACATGAATCCAGTCTAAAAACCTTGATAAGAGGTTGCCCGTATCAACAACAGAACCCATATAGTCCCCAATCATTGGGGGTATGGGCGGGGGAAGATTGGAAACAGACCTAACCTTTGGCACTATGCACAAAGTGGCTTCTCTCAGAGGAGAAAGACCTAACCTTTGACAATAAATGCACAAAGTGGCTGCTCACAGAGTACCACTGAAATAGTGGCCCCATATACCGTCGCGTTTGCTGCAGAATCATGCCCTCAAATCAAAGCCAAAGACATCAGAGAGGGCAGACCCAAGAATCCATTTTGATTTATGTGCACATAACCATGATTCCTTCATTCAGCATCCAGAGCATTGGTGAAGCACATAAATTAAAATAAGGTATCAACAGACATAATAAAATACCCTAAACCCGTATCAATAGATATAATAAAATAAGGTATAGCAGAAGCATGAATATGAGTCAAAATTGGAAGAGCTTCATTATTGAACTTAATGGTAGACATAAATTTATTGAAGGGTATTGCTTCAAGAAAGTGACATCGACTGAGATAAAAGCTCATTGAAGATATGTGGAATGATGTTGTTATGGATCCACATTGGGGCCAGACTTATCAGCGTCGCACACAAACCACCAAGGAGTGATCACACTTTATTTCTTTATTTTTCTGCGACTCGTGTTTTATCTCACTTGTGTTATATCCCCTCATTTTCTTCTCCCCCAACCTTCGGAAGTGAGCTTCTCTACTATTCCTTTAACTTTTCCTCCACCCTATAGTCCCTCAGTTGATGGTATTTCTCCCATTATTCCGGTTATTTCCACTACCACCCCAACTTTGCAGGTTTATATCCAGAGAAATAAGAGGGCAAACATACATGATCATTCCCTGATACCAATACTGCAACCAGATCCTACTTTATGGCCTATTGATCTATCCATTTCTCTCAGATATTAGATCATGTACCAAGCATCCCCTATCACATTATGTGCCTTACAGTCTTCACCGCTTCACATAAGGACGTCTTCCTTGGATTTCATTTCCCTCATCTTGACATGATGCACTTGGAATTCCTAAGTGGCAAGAAGCGATGCTTCAGGGGATGACAACTCTAGAAAGGAAATGCACATGAGATCTAGTGCATCTTCCTCAAAAAAATTGTTAAGGTGTGAGTATTCTCTATCAAACATAACTTTTAGGGGGTTGTTGAAAGGTGAAAATCGTGATTGGTAGCAAGAGGTTATACTCAAAACACTTGGCGTAGATTATTAGGAAACCTTTGCACCTGTGGCAAAGACGAACTCTATAAAGGTATCACTATCTTGTGCTAATTGCAAGGGCTGAAACCTCAGCCAGTTAGATGTGAAGAATGTGTTTCTTCATGGGAGCTTAGAAGAGGACTACATGATTCTACTATCTGGCCTTGCCCTTAAGGGGTCTGAGGAAAAAATCTGCAAGTTGAAGAATGCCATTTATGGACTAAACTAGTCTCCTAGAGCTTGGGTTGGGAAATTCCGTAAGGCTATGATGCCCTTTGGATACAACTAGACCAATACATATCATATACTGTTCATCAAGCACAAGACATCTAAATTTATTGCCCTCATTGTCTATGTTGATGACATTGTTATAACGTGGGATGATATTGAAGAGATTCAGATACTGAAACAAAAATTGGTGAATGAGTTTGATGTAAAAGAGCTGTGAAAACTCATATACTTCAGGCATTGAAGTTGCAAAGTAAAAACATGATATCTTTATTTCTCAAAGAAAATACATCTTGGACTTTCTTGAGAAGACATGGATAAGACCTCGATTGAAGCAAACCACAAATTAGAGAGAGATGATGGGTAAACAATTGAAGATATCACTAAATTTCAAATATTGGTAGGAGATTGATCTATTTGTCCCATACACGCCATGCCATCTTTTATGCGGTGAGAGTAATCAGTTAGTACATGCACTTGCCAATGACCCACCATGTTGATGTTGCCCATAAAATTCTTAAGTATCTCAAGCCCTCACCAGAAAGCACCATCATATTCGCTCCCAATATTGGATTGAAGATTGAAGTTTACACAGATGCAGACTGGGCTGGGTCTATTGAAGATCAATGATTTACTTCAGAATATTGTTCCTTTGTTGGGGGGGGGGGGGAGATTTTGTTACATGGAAGAGAAAAAACACCTATTTGTGGCAAGATCAAGTGCAGAAGTTGAGTTCAGAGCCATGAACCATGGGGTTTGTGAAGGCTTATGGTTTCACTCCTTGATGAGTGACCTAGGCCTTGCTGAAGATGAACCCAACATACTATATCGTGGCAATAAAGTTGCTCTCAACTTCACTTACAATCCCGTCCAACATGACCACACCAAACACATTGAAGTGGACATACACATTATCAAAGAGAATACATCAGACATACAACTTGCTTGCATTCTCACAAAGGCGTTAAGTGTGAGTGCTTTTGAAAAGATTGTTGGCAAGTGGGCCCGATAAACATCTCACACCCAACTTGAGGGGGGAACTTTTAGGATTTATGTGTATTATTTGTATGTTCACGAGTCCTCTCTATTGTATGCTCATCTCCCTTATATAAATGAGGTGATTATTTGGTAATCAATTAAGTCATTTCATTTCCTCAACATATTGTATGATGACAGGTGGGTATCGACCATAAATCACCATGAATGATGTCGTCAGCATCGATGAATGGTAAGAGGTGTTGTAACAGTACTCAGCCCAGGCCAACTGGCCCACCCCAGAATTGGATTATCTCCTCACCAAGCACAAAAAGTACATCTTTATAGTCTTGCTTACAATCTTTGTTTGGCTGTCAGATTGCAGGTGGTATGCAAAAGAGAAGGACAGTTTGGCACCGTTTAGGCAGAGCAACTAGCGCCAAAATTGTCCTGCAAAGATTACACCGAGGTTTGACACGATGGTCTTAGGGATCTCATTTGGGGGGGGCACGATGTACTCAAAGAAGGCGCGGGCCACACTAACTGCAGTATAAGGGCGCCTCAAGGCTATAAAGTGCGCTCCCTTTAAGAAGAAGTCCATCACAATGAAAGAACATATTTACTTTGATAACGCGACAAACCCTCAATGAAATTCATCAAAACCTTGGCCCAGACTTGTAAGGAGATATGTTGGGGCCGCCATAGCCCTGTTGAAGTGTCTGAAGACTCTTATTCGGCTAGCAGATGGTGCATGTGCTAACCACACCTTTTAACACCTTCCAGAAGAAATCCATGCGCTCTCTGTACTGCCTTGTACACACCTTCATGAGTAAGATTGTAGATCGTGCTGATGATGAGCGGCACTAACGACGAAGTCAGGAGGAGATAGATCTTTCCTTTTTGCTGAATCAGTCCCTCTGTGCAACTCCACTGGTTGGGTGCGTCTCCTGCATTTATGCGAGCTTGTATCTATGCCAAGATGGGGTTGGAATTTGTCTCCACTTGAATGGCATCGAACAATGCCAAATTTTACTCATAAATAGCCAGTAAGACACCTTCCTCCTCGTCGCGATGGGAAAGAGCGTCAGCCACTCTCTTTACCTACCCGCCCCCTCCTGGTACTCCACTGAGAAGTCGAATCCCATGAGTCGACCAATTCAATGTTGCTAGGGGAAGTGGTCTGTTTCTACTTCAAGAGATACTTGAGACTTTAGTGGCTTGTCTTGATGCTAATGATGTCCCCACAAGTACGATCTCCAATGTCACATTGCCTTAACCAAGCTGATCAATTCCCGCTCCTTCTGTCGTAGGTTCACACCCCCTTCTCGATTCGTCAAGTCTCTCAGACTCATGTGAAATCAACAGTTATAGGTGCATGGCTGCGAGGGCCGCCTTCAAAGTGAGGAACATTCGTGTTGACCCCGGTGTCTACTTGAACCCGTTCTTCTTGAGCAGGCTCGTCTGGGATGCCGCAATTACCCCGTATTTTTGAATGAACCTATGGTAGCAACCTAATAGGCCTAGGAAACCTCACAACGCCTTTGCGATGTATGTTGTGGCTAGCTCTTCTCTGCATCTAGTTTGCCAGAATGAGTTGAGATCCCATGGTTATGGATAATATGGCCCATGTGGGATCACAAAGGATGTAAATGGCTCTTCGATGTTTATATGGCTCTAATTCAATGTATTTTGACATATTATCTGCTTTGCTTTGTGATCTATATGTTGGGATCACCTTATTTTAAGTTGTTTTAGTTGTAAGACCTCGTGGTTGTAAATGGATGTTGGAGAACTTGTTGATTTGATTACTCTATATCATTCTTGTGCACGTCTTGGATTAGGAAATGAAGGTATCGACAAGAGTGACATGCATGTAGAGATGATGTTTGTGCATTTGGTGAAAAAGAGTTGCATTGCCATACATTAACATTTTTTGAGTACTTGAGTCGAGAATTCAGGTAGGAGGTGCTTCTAATTGAGTCATAAGGATTGAAGACGATGAATTATGGGGGATTGTTTGAACCTCTTGGACATGAGTCAGAGAGACTTGAAATTGGAGAAAATGGGAATAGTCCTTTGCAGAAACAGAGTGTCATATGAAGTGAAAGAAATCGCCAAGGCATAATATTGGAAATTTCTTTCACAGCTAAGGTAGATGTTATTGAAGATGCTTTAGTCACTCGGGAATCGACATCATTTAGTGCAAGGGTAGAAGCACCTTCTAAAATTTGAGTCGGGAAGTGATTTAAAATGTCCGTAACAAAAGCTTGAAATTTTCCAATATAGGTGGGGCTGTCAGAATAAGGTTTTTAAGCCATATAAAGATTCGTAGCCCGAGTCTTGGTACCTTGACATGTAAGGAAGTCTAAAAAGATGGACTTAAGTGCTGGATCAATCAATTGTTAAAATAAGAAGTGTTGAGCGTTCATCTTTTTCCAAGCCTCTTTCAGTAGCGGTGATTGCATCAGTTCCTTTTCTTTATGCTCTTCTTAGTCTTGACTCATAAGCCAGATCTAGACAACATCATATCAAGAGGTATAATTCCTCCCCTTTAGTTTTTTCGTATTGATGAAATGATGATGGCTCGCAAGTGATGATAATTTTGAACATGAAAAGGCATTTGTAAAGACTAATAGGAATTCCTTTTATTGTAAATTTTTGATGCAATACAGTGACAACAACAACAACAACAATACTCAAGCCTTTATCCCACCATAGTGGGGTCGGCTATATGGATCCTCTGTCGCCATTGCGCCCTATCTTTAAGCATAGTCTCATTAATGCCTAAGTACATCATGTCTTTCTTTATAGTTTCATTCCAAGTCTTTTTTGGTCTACCCCTCCCCCGTTTAACATGTCTAGTGACTAAACTCTCACAACGCCTAACAGGTGCCTCTAATGGTCTCCTATGTACATGTCCAAACCATCTATGCAATACAGTGACCTTGAAAAAAAATGTGATTTCACGAGGTGTGCGTTTGAAAAAGCTAATGGGAATTCCTTTTATTGGAATGTTTTGATTTAATCTAGTAACCTGGAAAAGAATGTGACTTCATGAAGAGTGCGTTTGGAAAAGCTAATATGAATTCCTTTTGGCTCTGTTTGGGAGGCCGGCGGCGGCAAGGAAGGGAGCAAACACCATTGGGGATCGGGACTGGAGGGAGGGGGCCGGGTCGGAGCAGAGCAAATCGCTGTTTTTGTATCTTAATGCAAATTGATGGTTAAAAAATTTAGAATGTTGATGTAAGAACTTAACCGATAGAATAAGCAAACTAACAAATTGAAAACATGCTACATTAAACATCGAGTGAGATAGATAGATAGTGTGTGATGGAATACAAATAAATATATTACTATCAAAATTAACACTTTAAAAACTGGTACATTGGAATTTGAATGTTTTAGCGCTGGCATTGTAATAAATTGACTTGCACAGTAAAATAAGAGAATATGTTAATGAATTAAAGATAATTTGTAAAGTAAAATCAGAGAAGAATTGCACAATAACACTAGTTGAGCAGTATTGTCTAATATATTTCAGAGACCAAACTCCTACTTGTTCCCTCAATCACCCAAACCCTCGACAACACCAAACACTTCCCGTTCTCGTCGAACACATTCAAAGATGGAGCAGAGAAATGATCGATAAATAGCTTGAAGAGAACAATTGTGATGACCCAGGGCCGACCAACTCTGGATCACACAAGGATCACTGTGGCCTCACCTGGCATCGTCCGTGTGATGACCCAGGGCCGACTCACTCTGGATCACACAAGGATCACTGTGGCCTCACCTGACATCGTCCGGGCTGCAACCCAAGCACCCAACCCATCTCCATCCACAGGCGGGTTGTTGGTGGACACAACCTCCCTTTGATGAGGCAAACTTGATAGTTAAGCATGCAACACGGGGACTTCCCAGGAGGTCACCCAGGTCAATTGGTGATAAGAAGTTGAAAAACTCCATAGTTAAGCGTGCTCGGGCTGGAGTTGTACTGGGATGGGTGACCTCCTGGGAAGTCCCCGTACTGCATGCTTAACTATCGAGTTTGCCTCATCAAAGAGAGGTTGTGTCCACCAACAACCCGCCTGTGGATGGAGATGGGTTGGGTGCTTGAGTTGCAGCCCGGACTGTGACGACCCAGGGCCGACCCACTATGGATCACACAAGGATCACTGTGGCCTCACCCGACCCATCTCCATCCACAGGCGGGTTGTTGGTGACGACCCATGACCGACCCACTCTGGATCACACAAGCATCACTGTGACCTCACCTGGCATCGTCCGGGCTGCAGCCTAAGCACCCAACCCATCTCCATCCACATGCGGGTTGTTGGTGGCCATAATCTCCCTTTGATGAGACAAACTCGATAGTTAAGCATGCATCACGGGGACTTCCCAGGAGGTCACCCATCCCAGTACTACTCCAGTCTCCAGCCCGAGTTGAGCTCAATTGGTGATGAGAAGTGGAAAAACTCCATAGTTAAGCGTGCCACCTTTGGAAGAATAACATATATTTACGTATGCAATGCACAATATATAAGCAAAGTAATGTAACGGAAGCAGTAAGCAAAATAAGCATATCAACATATATTTCTTGTCTTTTTTCCAAACATATTTTCCTTTTAGAAAAATAGCTCATTCATTAGTCAGCGCTTACAGTACGTCGGTTGACCTAACTGGAGGCTTACTGCCCTTTCAGGCTCAGTTGGGACCCATCATGTCCTGTAGATAGCGAATCCGCCGACAGGGGTTCAACTCACAGAATATGCGTCCGGGACTAGACCACAAAACAGTCTTTAGGGAGCGCTACTCCCTCCAATTTATATGTCTGCGAACAAGACCACAAAACAGTCTTCGAGAGCATTACTCTCTTATATCCCTTCGAGCCAAATATTGGGCTAACATACTTGTGCACATCACCACACAACATTATAATAATGTTCATAGTAGTCATCATATTGCAATGACGCATCTTGAATTATCTTTATTCATCGCAAACCGGTCAATTTTTATCCCAGGATCAGTCTAGTCGCAAAAGACCCCAGTGGACTAATCTTATAATAATGGCGGTCCGACCCCACGATAATTCCACACGCGTAATTATTTTCATTAATATTATAATCATTTCCATAATAACGTGCATCGACGTATCTCAAATTATCAACATTGGTCGCAACCGCCCAAGTTCAGTTTAGTCATAAAAGATCCCACTTGACTGAAATAATATTGGTTCCACCTCATGATAATTCCACATGCATAAATAAATCACTAATTATTATATTGTCGCACGATAATTTGCAAAGCATTTCCATATTATCAATATGCATGCAATATACAACTCGTGACCTCTTGGGAAGTCCCCGTGCTGCTTGCTTAACTATCGAGTTTGCCTCATCAAAGGGAGGCTGTGACCACCAACAACCCGCCTGTGGATGGAGATGGGTTGAGTGCTTGGGCTGCAGCCCGGACGATACCAGGTGAGGCCACAGTGATCCTTATGTGATCCAGAGTGGGTCGGTCCTGGGTCGTCACAACAATACCTAAGAAAAAACACAATTTATCCGCTGTAGTCTCCTAAGCATGAAACCAAAGGGGGTTTGCATACTCAATAGTACAGATGAAGCCCCTAAAAAGACCATTTCAATGTAAAATGAAAATAAACCATTTCAATGTAAAATGAAAAAAAAAAAAAAAGAAAGCTTAGAATAATTTTAGAATGCATTTACTATGATAATTGGAGTGGACACGCATCTCATACATCTGAAGACTGTTGTGAGAGAAAGAAGAACAGTAGGAAGATTTAAAGATTGAGAACTCAAAGAATTTCATTGATAACGGCTGGCACGACGTTTTTGCTCCGGTGAGTTTGGACAAAAATGCCTCTGTCATTGAATGTATGTTTGGCATGACAACACTTATGACTGCCACCAAGAAAAAAAAAACTAGTTATGAACATAACAGTGAATGAAGTTGGTTAGGTGAGATCACCAGATCGGGCGTTCACGAACGACGGTTCATAACCACCGCGTTCACGACCGCTACCGCCGTGCCAAACGGAGTCTACATTTGGAAGGCATAAAAACAACAGTTAGTAATACAAGTAAGAGAAAGATCAAATGTCACTTTTGCAAAGCATATCTATTCACAGTTCTGTAAAGGTGTATAGTAAGAGAAGAAGGAACTATGGTTTTATAGTTCGATACAGTACCAACAGATGTAGTAACAAAGGAAAAAAAACTTTATCCTGAGAAACTGAAATGAAGAGGATTCTTATTGTGTGAAGAATTTGGGTGCGATGCTGAGCCGTCAAGAAATAATAGCCCTTGTTTCGAGCACTTGCAAGGGAATAAGAAACAGAGAGGAAAGAGAAATTAGGGTATAGCGAGACGGTGAGTGGGAGAGAAGCGATAAAGAAAATGGGATCTGAGTAGAGTATTACCTTCGACAATGCTCTAGATGCCATTACGTGGCAGGAAAAAGAAATGATAAGAAAAGACGGGCGTGGTTGACAATGCCCTAAATGATTTTTGCCAGTTTACTGAAAGAGAGGTGTTGTTGTGTGACCTTAAGGTCATTGGTTCGAGTCCTGCAAGCAGCCTCTTGCAAAATGCAGAGTAAGGTTTGCCTACATTTCACCCTTGTGGTGGGACCCTTCCCCGGACCCTCGTTGCGCGGGGATGATTTGTGCCGGGTTGCCTTTTTTTACCGATAGAGAGGGTCCAGGGAAGGGTTACGGGTTCTAGTCCTGGAAGCAGCCTCTTGCAAAAATGCAGTAATTTCACCTTTGTGGTGGGACCCTTTCTTGGACCCTCGCTGCGTGGGGATGCTTAGTGCACCTGGCTGTCTTTTTTACCGATAGAGAGGGTGGTGGCAAAAAGGGAAGGTTGGCAGTGATAGGGGGTAGGAAATTAGTCATCAATTCACGCTCGAGAGGGGGGATGTGAGGCTTGGAAGTTTTGCCATACTCTGTTGTGGACGAAGAAGGTTGTTGTCGTCAATATATGGAGGCCGAGAATGAAGTGGGTATCGAGCGACAAAAAAGAGTTTTACGGAGGGATATCAGCTGAGCAGGAGACAGAGAGGTGGCGAACTCGCGAGATTGGAAGATTGAGTATGAGGGCATCTAAGTATTTGGGTTGGAGCGATTTTCAACTTAAAATCAATAAGCAGGGATACTAAAGATGATGGATGATCAGACGACTATTATAACTTTGATGGTGAAACACATTACACGTGGTATTTTTTTTATAAATGATGTGTATATAGACACACACACACAAATGTATGTATATGTATATATACACACACACAAATGTGGTTGTGCACGGGGCTACGCATATGCCATACTTTTCTTTGTTTCTAATGGGATCCGCTTGTCTGCGAGTTGCTACAGGTGCCCAAGTGCTCTGCCCGTTTGTGGGCTGCTTTGCTTTTCGGGGGCACTCAGATCTGCCCGTGTAGCTGCTTTGGCTGTGGTGAACATTTTGTTTCCGTCTTGCGAATATCATTTTCTTTGGGAAATCATGTGATACTTAATGGAAGGTTTCTTATAAATAATCACACCACTTTTTTCTTCGGAAAAGCATCTTACATTTGAACATAAATGATTTTTTACTTGATTTCTATTATGAGTTAACTAATAATTTAGCATTCTCACATCATTTTTTTTCTTGATGACAGGTTCATCGACAGTCTGTTTCGTAGATGATTTACCATTGCATTTATCGTCAGGTTTACCCACATATCCGCTGTTCACACGGTACGTCCCTCTGATTCATGGTTGTCGCCCAATTGAATATATTCTTGGAAGTTTCCATGTAGGGCTCCCTTCGATCCCTTTTTGCATAAAACAATGATATGTGATTGTTGTAAATAGCATATTTCTTACAATTCTTCATCCCAAGTATCTTTATTGTTTTTGAAACCACATTCACGTGTCTCGAATCCCTCAACTTCGTTTTAGAAATGTGAGCAATTGTGAGAATCAATGTAATTTTCATAATAGAAGCTTGCGTAGAGGTGCATCAACCCTAAACTTATTTGGTTATAGGTGCTTGAGGCCCGATATTTATTGTAAGTGCGTAAGGCTATGCAAATTTCTAATGTGGGACTAAATTCTCAACACTCCCTTACGTTTAAGGCGCCTCTTAACACGGGAGCTTTCTAATTTTGGAAGGAAAAAAACTAAAACGAAATAGTTGTAGGCATAGTATGGGTGCAAGAGCTATATGTTGAAGTGCACAGATCTTCGTGAGCTTTTGATGCGACTAAATTATCAATGCATGAACACGGCGGGATTGATATTTTAACCCTAAGTTTTTGTTAAGTGTAGTAATTACCGAAGTAAATTGGGAGCCTTGGCGCACCGGTTGAGGTGTTTCCGTGTGACCTTGAGGTCACGGGTTCAAGTCCTGGAAGCAGCCTCTTGTAAAAATGCATGGTAAGATTTGCCTACATTTTACTCTTGTGGTGGGACCCTTCCCCGGATGCTCGCTGTGCGAGACTGTGATCCTCTCCATTTGGGACCCCAAATGGAGGTCTATTTTATGGTGATGATTGATTCCCACTTTATCTAAAGGTTCATAATTTTCTGATTAAAGGAAAAATATAAAAGGATGGGATTAGTGAATCCGTCGGATCAACCACGAATTAATCTGGACTGTGAAATTGATACTATTCATTTGGACTCGAATAGAGAGGATCCTAGTACTGCTGCACGGGGATGCTTTGTGCACAGGGCTGCTCTTTTGTAGTAATTACTGAAGTTTGCTTGTCTTGAAACTCACAACTAAAGGATGGAATTTGGGTAGGTGTCAGGATAAACTAAAATGCTATAGCCACTGTTCCCTTCAATTTCTCAGATATATGGAGTCAATGAGTCGTATGATTCTTTATTTAGTTGGTGGTGTTGAGAGTCTTTTGGTTGAATTCTCGTTGTTCTTTTTCGGAGTCCTCTGTTTGGCGTGAAATATTTAGGACCAGGGCTCACCCGATCTTGACATGTGGCATTTGTTTTTTCTAAATGATTTGCTCTTATCATTTGTGATCACTTAGGCACGCGTATTTACCCTTCTCAAACGACCATTAGGGTTTAGGATTTTATCATATTTCTTTTTATACTTCCTCCGTTATTTTCCGACTCTCTCACCTCCATCACGTCGGAGATCACAACTTCTTCTTCTTCCATTAACCAACTCTCCCTTTCGGCCCATTGGCGATCATAGAGTTGTTTCTCCAATCTAGGTAATTGTCGCATCTGTTTCACTAGGTTTAGGTTTGTTTTTTACTTTTTTTTTAACTGCAAAAAGGTGTTGGAGAGGTCAAACATGACTTCTCTACGCATCCACGCTTCAGTGGAGCTCATAATCCCTAAATAAATACTTAGATAACCAATAGAGAGATAGATTCCTAGATAAATTTCTTGATCAATCCTTAGATCAACCTCTAGGCTTTAGATAGATCAATAAATAAACCTCAAGATATTCCCACAGATAAACAACTAGATAAACTCTTAAATAAACATGTAGAAAGTCACCAAGAAAATCCCACAATTAAAATCATAAATACACCCATAAATAACCATTTAGAGAAACCTTAAATATACTTCAAGATAAACCCCCTAGATATAGCCTAAATAAACATCTAAATAATCATATAAATAAATCCCTAAATAAACCCTAATGGAATCCCTAGATAAATTCTTAGATAAACATGTCCACAAACACATAAATAAACTTCTAGATAAAGCCCAATATAAACTCTAGGTAAATCTCTAGATAAATCATAAAATAAACCCTGAGATAAAACCCTAGGTAAACTCCTAGATAAACCTTGAGATAAACTCCTAGATAAACCTTGAGATAAACTCTTAAATAAACACATAAATAAAGTGCTAAAGAAACATGCAGAGAATTTTCTAGTAAAATTCCTAGATAAACCCCAAATCACCTCTAAACAAACTATTAGATAATGTTTTTAATAAATCTTTAGATCAACCCTTTGATTGACCCCTAGATACACCACTAGATAAATCCTCAGATAAACTCTTAGAGAAATACCTTGATAAACCCATACATAAGTATGTAGATAGACCTATATATAAAATCTAGATAAACCACTAAACAAACCCTAAGACAAACTCCTAGTCAAACCCATGTACACACCCTAAACTACTAGTTAAACCCCTAGACCAAACTTTAGCCAAATCCAAAAACTAACCTCCGGAAAACCCTTAGCCAAACCACAAACAAACCCTTAAAAAATAGTGATAAATCCATAGAATTACCCTTAGATGGGCCCTTAGACCAACCCCTCGAACAAATCTTTAGATCAACCCTTTCATTGACCCCTAGATACACCACTAGATAAATCCTCAGATAAACTCTTAGAGAAATACCTTGATAAACCCATACATAAGTATGTAGATAGACCTATATATAAAATCTAGATAAACCACTAGACAAACCTTAAGACAAACTCCTAGTCAAACCCATGTACAAACCCTAAACTACTAGTTAAACCCCTAGACCAAACTTTAGCCAAATCCAAAAACTAACCTCCGGAAAACCCTTAGCCAAACCACAAACAAACCCTTAAAAAATAGTGATAAATCCATAGAATTACCCTTAGATGGGCCCTTAGACCAACCCCTCGAACAACCCATAGATCAATCCCTTGACAAACCATTGTATAAACCCAAAGATAAACTTCTAAATAAATACCTAAATAAACTCCTATATAAACTCTTTGATAAACTCTTAGATAAATCCATAGATAAACCTTTAGGTAAACCCTGTGGTAAATACTGAGATAACCAATAGAAAAATCCTTAGACAAACCCCTAGGTAAACCCTAAGAAAAGCCCCTAACGAACCCTTAGAAAACCCCATAACAAATCTCTAGATAAACCCCTTAATAAACTCATAAATAAACCCTTTGATAAACCTTAAAGAAACACTTAGATAAACCTTTGAATAAACCTTTAGACAAATCCCTAAATAAATTATTATTTAGGGGTTTGTCTTGGGTTTGTTTATAGGGTTTACCTCGGGGTTCATCTATGAGTTTATCTGGGTGTCTAACTAGGTATAAATCAGTGGGGGCTCTATGAGTTAATTGACTGGTTAATCTGACAGTTTATTTATGGGTTTATCAATATTTTTATCTATGAATTTATCATGAGTCTGTGTAATAGTCTGTCTAGGGGTTTTGTCTAGGAATTCATCTAGGAGTTTGTAAAGTTCGGTCTCGCCCAATCATTTATGCCAAGTGTCATACACTTCTGCGTATGGGTCCAGAAAGAGCGGAAAACGAGCACCGGACACCCAAAAAAACTCAAAATCGGTGTTTCGTGCGTATAAAAAATTGTGGATTTCGGGCAGTTCTAAGCTAATAAAGAGCGTGTGGATTCGGATATAGAAAAGACAATCATTGAGCAAGAATATTTAACATATGGTGGTGGTGGTGGCCCTCTCTTAATAAAGATGAAGCTTTTAGCTTTGAAGAAGAGAATCCATTAAAAGCAAAAGTAATGGTGTTGGATTGAGAATCAGTGCAAGCTATACACGGAAGTATAGACATCCTAAATTTTAAGGAGAAATATTAAAAAAATCAAATTATTATCACATTGAGTGAGTAATTTCCCACGTGGGGTTCGTTTGAATGCCTGCCTGCGAAGGATGAGCTTGTTAAAATATGATAATTTTTTTTAAGTTAATCAATTGTTAAATATATGAATACCAAATCGTACTATCCGCGAAAAAATTAATTACTCCGCGAAACCCGAATGCTCACTCCAACTGATTGTATTTTCGTTGATGAGACGAAGTCCCTCAGGTGTTTGATAATGTATCAGATGGTGTTCAAGCTAGAAGAATTTTTTTTATGAGGTCATATTTCTTAAGCTTCATATCCCAAATGGAGCGTAATAAATTTGAAGATGCAAATAATGATTCTCATTGGATTATGCTATGCAGGAACAACCCGAGTTCCGCTCCCTTTCCGCCGGTTCGAAGGAGGAAGGCCGCCGGTTCGAAGGAGGAAGGCCGCCAGTTCAAAGGAGGAAGGCCAAAAAAATCAGGTAATTCACTCTAAAACTATATATCAAAGTGAGAAAAGCAATGCTCATTTTTCTTAAGGATTCATAGTATTCAGGACAGCAACATTACACAAACTAAAATTAAGGAAAATAAAATTAACTTTTTAATGTGCATTTATATGATATTTGAGTTTTTGGTGTGTAAATAGCAATGTGATGTATACATAATTTTGTTTAGCTGTTAGTATAATTTTGACTGTCGATAGGCAAAGCTTTTAACATTGCTCCAAAAAAAAAAAAAAAATTACTTGGATAATATAAATTGTTTTTTTTATTTAATGTCAATTTATCATCACTCCATTCATAGCTTCTCACTTTAAAAAGCCTCATTCTTGTATTATTATTACGAAGCAATACTCGGCAAATTAGCGCCAATGAATGGAATTTTGACAATGAATTTTAAATTATTTAATAACTTTATTTAAATTAAGTTATATATTAAATAAGGATGCGCTCCATTCCCCTACTTTTTTTTCCTCTGGTTATGCTTTTTATAAAGAAAGAAGTAGCCGCAACTCTGAACCCACTCTTCTCAATCCCGTCTCGACGGCCGCCATGTTCTTCGCCGCCGGCGCTCTGCTGTCCTTCTTCCTCTTCCTCTCTCTAGCGCTAATCCACGAAACCCAAGAAGCTATCTCATCTGGCATCGTCTACCAAGCACTCAACAGATCGCAGAGTGTCGACATAGGCGTGGGCTCTAATCTCTCTGCCAACGGCGCCGCCTCCTGGCTCTCCCGCTCCGGCCGCTTCTCCTTCGGCTTCTATTCCAAGGGAGAGGGATTCCTAGTAGGCATACAGCTTATCATTAATTCTAAAGAATCCATGGTGGTTTGGACGGCCAGGCTAGATCTGAAACCCTTTTCCAAGGCCGCGACTCTCAGATTCACCGCCGACGGGTTTCTCCTTACTCCAAACAGTGGAGGAGGGGATCCGCCCTTTTTCCTCTTCAACTTCTCCTCATCGGCCTCCTCCGCCGCCATGCTCGATAACGGCAACTTCGTCGTCTACAGCTACAGCTCAAACTCCAATGTTACGACCTCGGCCGTCTCCCTGGAAAACCTAGCCAATCCCACCTCAGCTAATCACCCATTGGACCCTAACAAAGCCGTAGGATGCAGTGCAGTTGGTCCCTGCCCTGATCCCTATGACCGGGGCTGCGGTGCCATTGGTGGCCCTGATCCCTATGACCGGGACGGCAGGAGCATTGCTAGTTGCAGAGCCAACTCAAGCTCTACCAACATCATCTGGAGGAGCTTCGATTACCCGACCGACACCATTCTAGGGAGCCAGTCCCTGCTGTGCGGCCACAACCTCACCTCCGCCGCCACCGGGAACAACCCATCAATCGAGGCTCACGTCCTCAGTATGCAGTGCGACGGCAACCTCGTCGTCTACCCTGTTAACTCCTCCGCCGCGATCTGGGCTTCTGTAACTTCCGGCTACAACTACAGGAGCCTCGTCCTCGACGAAAACGGTCTTCTCTACTTGCGAAATGACTTGGGCAGCAACAAGGATCTCTCCGGGTATAATCCCCAAAACGTACAAGCAAATATGATCTACGCCGCGAGGCTTGACGCCGACAACATTTTCCGGCTGTACGCGGTGAACCTCGACACCAACACCAGCACCGAGGTGAACGATATTCCCTATTACAAGAACAAGTGCTACGACCCAGAAATCTGCGGCGAGAACAGCTACTGCTTGGTCGTCAACGACGCCCCCAAGTGTCAATGCGTACCTGGTTTTACTTACATTCAGGCTAGCGCGGAGAGAGCCGGGTGCCAGAGGAGCAGAGTGTTGCCTAGATGTAAAACCGCTGGAGGCGCCACCACTGTGTCCATGGAAAAGGTGGAGCACGTAGTTGGGCTCGATGAGTTGGCATATCTCGTCGTCTTCGCCACTACCGCCGACGACTGCAGCAGTAAGTGCTTGGACGACTGCGACTGTTACGCCATCATTTTTCGAGAGCAGCAGTGCTCCAAGCTCAAGCTTCCGCTGTCCGGCGGGAGGATCGACGCCGACGATCCCAGCGTCGCCTTCGTGAAGCTGGGGGTTGAGGCAGGCTCCAACAACCATATCGGGAGCGACCAAAGGAAGCGAGAGGTCCGCGTTTTTGCAATTGTAGTCTCTGCGTTGGTCTCCGGCATTATTTGCCTGGCGGTTATAGCCTCGTGCGGCGGCGCGTATTGGCTCCTCTTCGGTAGGTTCCGAGAGAAATGGGAGAAATGGGAGCTGGCCTTCTCGGAGGATATCGCGCCCCGCTACTTCGACTACAACGAGCTCCTGTGCGGCCCCGCGACGTCGAGGAGTGAGCTGGGGAAAGGCGCCCATGGCACAGTGTTCAAGGTTAAACTCCCCATGGGCGGTATTTCGGTCGCCGTGAAGATGCTCCACGGAACAGAGAGTGATGCAGAGAAAGACTTCAGGACGGAGATGAGTCTCATCGGGAGGGCTCGCCACGCGAACCTGGTCCGCCTTCTCGGCTTCTGCCATGACGGCCCTTGCCGTCTCTTGGTCTACGAGTACATGTGCCGGAATTCTCTGGCCAAATTCATCTTCGAGAGCCAGAAAGATCGGCAAGGCTGGGCCCGGCGGGTCGGGCTCCTGCTCGGCGCGGCCCGGGGAATTCACTACCTCCATCGCGAGTGCGAGACCAAGATCATCCACCGCGACATAAAGCCGGAGAACATCTTGATCCATGAAGACTGGACGGCGAAAATCTCTGATTTCGGGCTCGCCAAGTTTGTGATTGCGAGTCAGACAAACGCAGCTACCAGGACCGTGGCGGTCGGGACGGACGGGTATATCGCGCCGGAGTGCCAGCGGGGGGACGAAACGTCCGGGACCGTCATGTTCACGGAGAAGGCAGACGTGTACAGCTACGGCGTGGTGGTTCTAGAAACTGTCTGCGGCAGGAGGAACAAAGACGGATCAGATCTCCGTGATTTGGCTCGCAAATGTTACGACGCCGAAGAGATATGGATGCTGGTGGGCGGCGAATTAGTGGTTGCATCGGAGCCGGAGAGGGTGGTGAAGGTCGGCAATGAGGAGGTGAAGGAATCGGCGATTGAGACGGTGGTGAAGATTGGGATTTTGTGCGCTCAAGAGGATCCGCGCGCCCGGCCATCCATGGAAGATGTGGTGATGATGCTAGAGGGGGACCTGGATGTTCCAAACCCGCCGCCGTTGCCAAAGCCGGAGAAGGGGGTTCACTTTGAAAGGATCTAGACTGTATATGCGTTTTCTGTGTTAAACCACGGCACCCATTTTTTATTCCAAAATCCGGGTCAATGATATGAGATTCGGGACGCCTATTATAAGCACGCGTGGACCGTCTAGATAAACAGTGTGAGACTAATCTTCGTTCATCTTTTATGTTTGATGATGTTGTAATCTTGAACTGTAAGAGTTTGCTAGATAGCTCCGTTAAGAAGATGATATATATATATAGTTTGTATGGCAATCTATATATATTATGTTTATAATTATTTGTCTATTTATATCGTTTATAATATTAAAAATATGTGGTTGTTATATATAGAAGTGTATCAGATCAAAAACAGAAATGTCCGCTCTCAACGCACGTTTGCAAAATAATCTATGCTGGCTGCATGATTGCGCATAATCTAAGCCGGCACGGACACCCGCGCACCGCCCAGACCCCTCCAGTTGCTGGCATTCTCTATGCCCTCCGGGCCACACGTGCGCACTCTTTCGCACCCGCATGCATGTGTGTGCATTTCTAAAGCGCACCTCCAACACTTGCGTCCTTTCACCAACGAGCGCGCGAACAAGCGCGCAAGCACAACGATCTTGTGTGCTCCCTGCTAATATTTTTCTCACAAATCAAGTTTCCTCCGACACTTGAGCAAAGATGAATTAATTCATGAATTGGGAATTTTTTAGATTTTCTATGTAAAATACCTCAAATTTTGAGGGGCAATTGATGGGGTTCCCTAAAAACAAATCGCTCAAATCTCACCACGACCTTCTCGCCGGGACAATTCCAGCCGACTCAATTTCACGCAATTCTAAGTCCGTTTGGTCTCTCAAACCGGCGCTGGAATGCACAAACTCCTTATACGCACAAGTCGCGCCCAAGCAAGAGCGCTCCCAGCGCGCACGCACGATGCACGGTGCGCCTGTGCGTGCGACCAACATGCATGCACGCGTGCCCCTCACGCGTGAGCGCGGCGCGCGGATGTGCGCAACACGCAATCACAGCGTGCACGCTACAATGCACACACCCAGCGTACGCGCGCCTCGTGTGGTCCCCGCACGTGAGCGCCGTCGCTACGCTCTCCTTCCACCGTCTGTTGTCTTCGCCGGTGAACCTTCCCGGAACACCGAGTTGCCCGGACCGCCTGAGGTGCATAGTCGTAATATTCTTAAAATCGGTGATCCAGGTGCGGAGAATCGTGCGTTGTTATTCGTCCATTCAATTGTCAAGAGGGCGCAATTTTGCCGCTACGACAGGACAGACAGGACTGCGACAGTACCGTGATTATTAATTAATGCGAAAATAGTTATACACAAATTTTAAGGTTTTGTTAAAAAAATCTTGTTATTATTCATATGTTATTACATTTTGATCGCTACTTTAATAAATTAAATTAATTGATTTCTATCGTTACCTGTCAAATCAATTTTAATAAAGTTGACATGCCTAATGATAGTCTATCTTAGTAGGTATAGAAGCTCTACTAAAAACATAATCTATATGCTCCAAGATAAATCTAGAGATGCAACATGATCATCTTAATGTTCTATTAGTAATCTTTCATTTCTAAAATGATTTCACTGGTCAAATCAATAGGTTGGCTAAATCTCATTAGTAGTGGTCAAAATTAGTGTGATATTTCACATGAGCACACCATTGCTTCCGCTGTTAATTTGTCTGTAATCTAAGCTCGAGCAGGATGTCCCAGAATTTATGGACTTCTTTTACTTATGAAAGTCAGCTAATACCACTTTGTAATGTTTTCTAAGGGTTAATGTTTACCATTCAATTTCTAAAATTGAAAAACTGAAATATATATATAATATATATATATATATATATATATAGAGAGTTGTTAACCGCATGCCAGTGTCAGCTGTATGCACGCAACGATTTGTAAAAAAAGAATCGTTTTCCCTTTTAAACTGCAGGCCCTAAAATCACTCTCGTCCGCTCGAAGCTCTCTCCCGAGTCGCTTCTCTGCTCGTCGTTGTCTCCTCCGCTCCTCTCCTCTCCCAGCTATTATAGTACGCGCGATGCAGGACGACGACCCCAACAATTGAAAGTTGCTCGCCTCCGTCATTTGTTTATCCACGGTGGTCTTCTTCGTCATCCTCCTCCACGCCTTTGGCCGCTGGCTGCTCAGCCGCACCACCGGCGTCAGTGAAGTTCACCTCCCCCGCTGCTGGAGCTCGGCGGTGGAGACGGAGGAGGTGGTGTTTTTCGGGATAGTTGATTGGCTGGACGCCATGGTGGTAGCAGCGTTGCCGTAGTGGTGGCATTTTTTGGAGGAGTGATTTCATTTTGCCGGGCATGAGAAATAGGAAAACTCTATAATGGGTTAAAGAAGAAGTGATGGAGAGCTAGAGACTGAAGAGAAAATATGTATTTATTTAAGAAAATATGAATTTATTTAAAAAAAATATAAATTTGATTTTTGAATATTGCCTGAATCTTGCTACTATGTTCACAGATAGGTGAATAAACAGCAAGTCTGGACAGAATGATAGTAGAAAATTTGGACAGAAATGCAGAAATTTTGGAAAGACCTAAAAAACCGGCCTGAAGAAACTTCGGGAGTGTTAGAATTAGCCTAACTCACCTGGAAAATCGGCTTAGCAGGTGAGGGTTGCTGAACCTTATGAACGGATCAAAGAGGAGAGGATTGGCAGTGTGGGACTATTATTAACATCCCCCTCGCCCATAGCATGGGCTGACCGGACGGAACCGGGATTCATAGCTCATGGGCGGATCGGACGGAACCGGACGGAAAGACGGACAGAACCTGCCTCTGATACCATGTTAGAATTAGCCTAACTCACCTGGAAAACCGGCTTATCAGGTGAGGGTTGCTGAACCTTATGAACGGATCAGAGAGGAGGGGATTGACAGTGTGGGACTATTATTAACAGGGAGGAAGGGGAAGAGGAAAGACGGGGCGTGAGGATTTTTGGTTTTTCGGAAAAATGAGGGGGTGAGCCCGTGTTTTGAAATCGCCTTTTAATGGGGGCACGTAGAGCATCGTGTCCTCAGGCCACCAAATTTTTTTTCCTGCCGGTAGAAACTAATATGACTGAGAAGAAAACCAGCAAAAAATAAAAAATCTGAAGCTTGAAAACCAGCAAATCACAAAAACAGCTGTTACCTTTTGAAATGCTCGCAAAAAAAAAAAAAAAAAAACTGCCCGTATGCATTTGCTCAGAACATAACAATTAAATATTATATTGATGCTTATGCTCTTAGGGATATCATGCCCGTATGCATTTGCTCAGAACTGCTTCATTCCTAGTTATCGCATAGCCTTTCAACCCTTTACCTAATATTATTGCGATGAAAGATACCATGGAGGGGATACTACGAAGAGGATATGTTGCAGATTGTCACGCAGACGCATTCGTAAAAATCCCTCAAACTCCGATGAAAATAAGATCCCATGAAATGACGTTCTTTCCTATGCCTCTCACCTAATCTTTGAGTTTGCTCAAAATTTAGTTATTTTGTATCTTTTAATGTTCGCCGGCGCGGGCGGGATCAACTTTGAATAGGGCCAATGGGATCTAGAATGGTCGCATGATCTAGAATGCAAATAAATAGAGGGCTTCAAAATTAAAATAAAATATTTAATTCAAATGTAAGAGTAGATATTTGATTTCAAATTTTTTTTTTTATAACATTCCTAAAGTTTAATACAACACAATGAAAATATGACATCCGGGAGAACGAGTAGACCGTGTTGACTTGGCCTCGCCGAGTCCTCGGTTCTAAAAGGGACAGGAACTGCGCGGCATACTCCGTCTGAACCCCCACCCTTCTCTATTCTGTCTCTCCTCCGCCTCGCCGGCCGCCATGTTCTTCACCGCCGGCGCTCTGCTGTACTTCTTCCTCCTACTCTCTCTAGCGCTGATCCAAGAAGCTACCTCATCTTACAGCGCCAATCAGCCACACAGATCGCAGAGTGTGGAACATCAGTCTACGGACATAGCTGTGGGCTCTAATCTCTCCGCAAACGCCGCCGCCAACTCCTCCTGGCTCTCCCCCTCCGGCCGCTTCTCCCTCGGGTTCTATCCCAAGGGAAAGGGATTCCTAGTAGGCATACAGCTCATCATTAACCCTAAACAACCCATGGTGGTTTGGACGGCCAGGCTAGATCTGCAGAAACCCTTTTCCAAGGCCGCGACTCTCACATTCACCGCCGACGGGTTTCTCCTCACTCCGAACAGTGGACAGGATCTGCCCTTTTTCCTCCTCAACTTCTCCTCACCGGCTTCCTCCGCCGCCATGCTCGATAACGGCAACTTCGAAATCTACAATTCTACCAACATCACCTGGACGAGCTTCGATTACCCGACCGACACCATTCTAGGGAGCCAGTCCCTGCCGTGCGGCCAACACCTCACCTCCGCCGTGAGCAACTCATTATCCAAGGCTTACGTCCTCAAGATGCAGTGCGATAGCAACCTCGTCATCTACCCGGCCGTCAACTCCTCAGATCCAATCTGGTTTTCTGCAACGGCCGGCTACGGCTTCAACGGACTCGCCCTGGACGAAGACGGTCGTCTCTACTTGAGCAGCGACTTCGGCTCCTCCAAGGATCTCTCCGGGTATATTCCCCCAAACGCACAAGCAAATAGGATCTACGCCGCGAAGCTTGTCGACAACGTTTTCCGGCTGTTCGAGGTTACAGAAACAACCAGCACTGATGTGAGCGATATTCCCTATTACGATAACAAGTGCTCCAACCCAGAAAGCTGCGGCGTGAACAGCTTCTGCTTGCTCGACGGCGACGTCCCCAAGTGTCGATGCCCGCCCGGCTTTGCATTCATTCAGGCCAGCGAAGAGGAGGCCGGGTGCCGGAGGAACGAAACGTTGCCTAGATGTAATGCCGCAGGAGGCGCCCCCAATCTCACGATGACAAAGGTGGAGAACGTAATCTCTCCGGATGTGCTGGCATATCTCGTCGTCTTCGCCACGACCGCCGACGACTGCACCAGTAAGTGCTTGCACGACTGCGACTGCCACGCCGCCGTTTTTCGAGACCAGCAGTGCTCCAAGCTCAAGCTGCCGCTGTCCGGCGTGAGGATCAATGCCGACGATCCCGGCGTCTTCTTCGTGAAGCTGGTGGATGCAGGCTCCAACCATACCAAACCGCATCGAAAGGTCGTCCGCGGCGTTGCAGTTACAGCCTCCGCGTCGGTCTCCGGCATCATTTGCCTGGCGGTTGCAGCCTCCTGCGGCGGCGCGTATTGGCTCCTCTTCGGTCGGTTCCGAGCGAAATGGGAGAACTGGGAGCTGGCCTTCTCGGAGGAGATCGCGCCCCGCTACTTCGACTACAAGGAGCTCCTCTGCGGCCCCCCGACGTCATGGAGTGAGCTGGGGAGAGGCGCCCATGGCGCAGTGTTCAAGGTTAAACACCCCATGGAAAGTATTTTCGTCGCCGTGAAGGTGCTCTTCGGCCTGGAGGGCGGTGCAGAGAAAGACTTCAGGACGGAGATAAGTCTCATCGGGCGGGCTCGCCACGCGAACCTGGTCCCTCTTCTCGGCTTCTGCCATGACGGCCTTTTCCGTTTCTTGGTCTACGAGTACATGCCGCGGGATTCTCTGGCCAAATACATCTTGGAGTGCCACAGGGATGAGCATGGCTGGGCTCGGCGGGTCAACCTCCTGCTCGGCGCGGCCCGGGGAATTCACTACCTGCACCGCGAGTGCGAGACCAAGATCATCCACCGCGACATAAAGCCGGAGAACATCTTGATCCATGAAGACTGGACGGCGAAAATCTCTGATTTCGGGCTCGCCAAGTTTGTGATTGGGAGCCAGACGAACGCGGCTGCCAGGACCGTGGTGGCCGGGACGGACGGGTATATCGCGCCGGAGTGCCGGCTGGGAGACGACGCGTCGGGGACCGTCATGTATACGGAGAAGGCGGACGTGTACAGCTACGGCGTGGTGGTTCTCGAAACTGTTTGCGGCAGGAGGAACAGAGACGGATCAGATCTCCCTGGTTTGGCGCGCATGCGTTACGACGCCGGCGAGATATGGACGCTGGTGGGCGGCGAATTAGTGGTGGCATCGGAGCCGGAGAGGGTGGTGAAGATGGGCAGACGGGAGGTGGTGAAGGAATCGGAGATTGAGAGGATGGTGAAGATTGGGATTTTGTGCGTTCAGGAGGATCTGCTCGCCCGGCCATCCATGGAAGATGTGGTGATGATGCTGGAGGGGGACATGGATGTTCCAAACCCGCCGCCGTTGCCATCGCCGGAGAAGAGACGCTCACTGTTAGGAAGATAATTTGTACGGTAATCTGTATATTTTATATCATTTAGAAAATTCTCGATTGCATCATGAAATTGATCGCATTCTTGTAATTACTGTCATTATTTTAATATATTTTATTTTATCTAGTTGCATCAAAATATAGCCTATAATTATACATAGTGAAAGTTTATGCAACATCATTAAATTGATTAGAATTGGGCCAATATATTTTATTGTATAATTACATCAAAAATTCACATATAAGACTTGTGAAAAAACAATAGAAGAAAGAAAACAGAGAGATATTTGAGCCCCAACACCACCACATCACACATAGTATTGTACTATTGTTCACCCGAGGCTTCCCTTGCACGTGCGTCCATGCGAGCACGCGCACACAAATATATGCATATATACATGTATAAATACTCGAGTCAGATATGCGCGTCGCATAAACCCTTTAGAGTCAACGATCTAGGGAGGGGGGACTTGCAAACACGTGGTTCAATCATTGCCCCTCTCTAGAAGGCGCCAATAATACGAGTTGAATATTGTTAAATAATAAATATAAAATAATATTTGGTCTTCGTTCTAAATGGGCTTAATTTTTATAAAGAAATAACAAACCCATGAATTTTAAAGTCGTTAGAAATGATTACGGCCATCAAATCTGGTATGATATTTCATCAACTGTCGGATCAAACCGCTCTCTTCACTTTTTCATAGGTCTCCTAAACCTACTAGGGGATGACCTAAAACTATTAAGGTGTAGAATACCATACAACATAAAATTACAATTTTATCCCTCAATTTATTGAAAAAAGAGAATCATGTGACCCATTTTTTAATCTGAGAAAAATTGTCAAATAGTGAGATTTGAACCCAGGTTTCCACTATGTCAAGCAAAGATAACAACCATCAGACCATATAGTTTTGTTGAACAAAACTGAATTACATTATATATATACATATATAAATATAAAGCGCTCCCGTCGAAAGACGCTCCCCTGCTGAATGTCGCCCTAGCCAAATGATTCCGCCCCTGCCAATTGTCGCCCCCACTGAATATCACCGCCCTCGCAGAATGTCGCCGCCCGCACAGGGGTCCCCATGCCCTGTCACTCGTGTGTGTGTATGTGTGTACATGAGTACTCGAAATGACCGTAAAAAATATACATCAATATTATAATATTTATTTTGTAAAAAAATATAAGTATATATTAAAAAAAATATTTTATCTCTCTACCTCTTCCTCTCTCTCTCCCTCTCTCCCCATCTCGCCGCACTCTCTCCCCCTCACCTCTCTTTTTGGTTAAAGCCATGAGGGCCTCTGGGATTTTAGTGAGGGAGGAAAAAATTTGCTTTGAATTATTATTTGCAGTCCAACATCAGGATTAAATCTTCAAATCGAATGGACAGAATTTATTTGATGACTTTTAAATGCATGAAATTAAAAAGTCATCTATATTTCTTTATATATAGTATAGATATATAATTTCTCCACCGACTCACCAGACCGCAACAATTTCAAACCATTATTCCCACATCATTGGCCATAAAAGTCTACAAAACATATCCAGTAAAATAACTTAAAACACAGCTATAAAACAAGTTGCTACAGGAAAGCACCCAGTCACGGCATACGACGAATAGGAGTGAAATCCGCTCTCAATCGCAAAATCGCAACCATACCTTTGGTCCATGGGTATGCAAAGGCGGGAATGCCTCCATGGATTTCATCATCACCAAATATGTGCAGCCTCAGCAGAATTGTTGTGCAAATTGTGTTAAGATTGCTCCGAATCACCCTTTCCTAGTTCGCCCGATTCTCCGCTCGGCTGACACAAAAATATGAATGGAAGATCGAAAAATTTAGAAGCAGATCCGTCCACAAGTTAGAGAGTTCGCAGAATAGACACTGTACCTGAATCTGCCGCAAGAGTTCATCAAGCTCAGCGCTGATCTCCGTAAAGGATGGTCTTTTCGCAGGGCAAGTCTCCCAACATTTCTGCATCAGGCGCACCAAGGCTGGGTGCATATTCTCTGGAATCTCTGGACGCAGGCCCTGAATAAATAAATACATAAATAAATACATAAATATGTACATATATATATATATATACCCATCAAGATTAATTGGCTACTCTTGTGCGATGAAAATTGAAAGAACAAAGGAAATTAATTCAATGAAAAATAGTTGAATAGCCCTTTTAATAGAAAAAATATTTAGAGGTCCCAACAAAAAATTACGGGATGAGTTGAAATCGGGGAGCTCCCCGAAACAAATACAAAGAATTTTTGATGCAAAACTTGTGAGATCTCAAGTTTCCAACCGTTCTACTTGAAGTAGCCCGTGTCGACATGCGCATCATCCCGATTATTTGATAATTTTGTACCAACTTATATAAAAGAGTCCTTACATAGTTGCAATTAAGCGTCTCGGGCGACTACATGCATGTTAATTGGTCGGCCGCTCTTTCTCTCAAAAATGGTGGCATTGTTCTGACCCAATCTCGTGCAGGGTATCTATATCCATGGACATATTCTTTTGGGAGTATGCGTAATTATAATCCTTCATCCCAAGGGGAGATGTAGAGTAAGATTCAAGATCTTGTTTCTACAACTTTAGATGACCTCATGGTAGTCTCAACTTCACTTCTTGGAACAATCATAAACTTATCCAAAGGTCAACCTCTTACCATCCGGAATTCTTAGGACCTCTAGAGACCAACACGTGGTCAAGTCACCATTCATCTTGACAAAACCTTTGCTTCAATTGATTTTGTTATGTGCTTTCCGGAGTAGTGGCCGGAGGGGATACTGTTAAGCCGGAACCACGGCTGCTTAGGCGGGGCGTGCTCGGGAGGAGAGAACAGCCAATATCTCATAAAAAAGACTAGAGGAATAGCGAACAACTTCTTGTATAACATTACAAGACCCAAGGGATCTCTTAAATAGAAAATACAAGGGGCATGAATGCAAATCCCCGACACTTAGACAAAGATACGATAAAACCTAATGAAGGACACATAATACAATCATTACACACAAGATAAAGATAGAACATAATAACTGGGCACGAAGTTCATAACAACTCTCTCGGTCTTCAAATCGAGCTTGTTCACAAGCTCGAATGAAGCTCGACCGATTTGATCATCGGGCTAATTTACATCGGGCCAAAACAACTTCCAGTAATGAGTCGTTGTAGCGGAGACTGTAGCGAGTGGTAGACCATCATCGTGCTCACAGATGTCACGAAGGGCTGTAGAGATCTGGCGTGGCGGGGGCACTAGCTGAGGAGAGATTGCCATGCATAATGGTTGGAGGTGGGGCAAGTGTGCCTGCTAAATGTGAGTCGCGGCGATCGAAAGTGGCGACGCTGGATGACGGGCGGTCACTGGCAGGAATGGCGCCATAGGGCACATCGGAACAAGAGTCAGTGGCCGGGGCGGGGGGGGGGGGGGGGGGGGGGGGATGGCAGAACGAATGGCACGGGGATCGAAGCCAGTGAGACCCGCGACGTCAAAAGCGATAGCTGGCACAGAGTCGACAGAGTCTGCGGATGGAGTGAAGGATGCTGGATGGAGGTGGCTGGCAGAACGCGGGGAACAGAGCTCACGACCAAGGAGATCCGCGACGAGGAAGAAGTTGCGTCTGGAGGAGGCGCACATGAGTCGGCGGTGGAAGAATCATCAGGCTCGATGGCTGATGTCGGACTTGCGCTTCTTCGTGTGGGCTTCAGCGGTGGCATAAGATGTCATAACAATGCGCATCAGATCAAAAAATTGACTGAGTTTGTCCGAGAATTCGCCCATGACGAAGCAATTAATAATTAAATTCGCTCATGACGAAGCAATTAATAATTAAGTAATCAATTAATTGATTAATTAATGAGATTGGATGAGTGGCTCTTTCTAGCGCGGAGATCCAGAACTGCAGGGCGCAAGGCTTGAAAACAGGAGCTGGGACGTGTCTTCCTGCGTGAGCTCAACAGACAGGAACGACGAGCGGTTGGCTCAAGACTGGAGTGTCCGGTTGCACGTGCTGGAGGAGCGAGCGTATGTGGGAAGTCCTCGTGGTGTATAGAGGAAGGCAATGATGGACATCAGAAGCGCAAAAGAGCATGTGTAGTTGATGAGGGCTCTCGAGGGTCCAACGGTCGTGGGTTTAGGGCGGACAAAATCGGCACAGGGAGAGATTACTGGGTCGATCGTAGGCGAAGGCGTGCAGGTCGACGAAATCAACGGAGCCTGTCGATCGATTTGAGCGAAGATGAAGTCGAGGGAAAATAAGGGCCAGCGAGGGCATCATCTTCATCAGTGAGGGCTTGCATCTTCATGTCCCAACTGAGATCGTGTGGTTGCTTCACCAAGGCAGATGCTGACTTCACGCCCGAATTGGGACAAGAGCGGCCCGATGAGCGGAGATGCGCAGGAGAAGGGAGATGTTTTTGTTTCCCGCTACAGAACGATCGGCGAGGGCTTGCACGTGCAGTTGGAGGCGACATCAGAGAGTTGTTCCGTTGCGGCGGAGAATTAATCGCGCTGATACCATGTTGTTATGTGCTTGCCGGAGTAGTGGTCGGAGGCGGAGGGGATACTATGGGGCCGGAACCGCAGCTGTCTAGGCGTGGTGTGCTCAGGAGGAAAGAACTGCCAATATCTCATACGAAAGATAAGGGGAATAAAGAATAACTTCTTGGATGACATTACAAGACCCAGGGGTCGCTTAAATAGAAGATACAGGGGGCATAAATGCAAATCCCCGACACTTGGACTAAGATACGATAAAACCTAATGAAGGACACGCAATAAAACCATTACACACCACATAAAGACACATCATAAAAATTGGGCACGAAGCCCATAACATCGGCTGAGATGATCTTTCCAGTAATTGCAGACGACGTGGAGATGGAGGCAGTGAAGTAGAACCAGAGGGCTTCAACGGGTATGGGCTTGGCTGGAGACAATACTCAGATCGGCGGCTTCTGGTGCAGATGACAGGGGCGAGCGGTAATGCTGGCCGAGGAATCACGGGAAAATGAAGGAGGGGTGTGCGCTCTGATACCAAGTTGTTATGGGCTCTTTCCCGTAACAACAGTAGCGTCACCGGAGGAGTGGTCGGAGGCAGGGATGACGGCGGCGGAGAGTACTGTGGAGCCGGAACCGCGACTGCTTAAGCGGGGCATGCTCGGGAGGAGAGAGCTACCAATATCTTATACAAAGACAAGGGAATAGAGTAACTTCTTGGATAACATTACAAGACCCAAATGGTCACTTAAATAGAAGATACAAGGGGCATAAATGCAAATCCCTGACACTTGGACTAAGATATGATAAAACCTAATGAAGGACGCCTAATAAAACTGTTGGAGTTTATGAGTCTTATATTATTATGCCGGTCCTTAACAGTAGTCGAGTTTAGTCCCACACCGCCTATCGGTGTTATGTGTCTGGTTGCAACTCCTACATAATGACCCTAAGTGGATGAATAAAGATATTAAGGATTTAGCTTTCTTATTATTCAGTATGGTATCGGAGTCTGATATTCCTCCCTGATCTTTTCTGCTCCCACATGCGCCTAGGGCAACGGTTCGGATGCTTCTCGCTCGATGGACTCACCGCGGCTTCGTCCTCTTCTCTCCTCGTTCGGTGGCCTCGTCGATTTATGCCGATCCCGCTAGCTTTGACTTCCTTGACGATTTCGTCGCTTCTCAACTTTCCGCCGATCGCCGTTTGATCTTCGTCGTCTCGTCGGTCTCCTGTGGCGTTCCAACCAGCCCTCCGTCATTCTCATGTGTCGATCCCGCCGCCTGGAGCTGATTTCGCCAGTCACGTCTGCTCAAGCAGCTCGTCTACTTCCGTTTGCCGCTCATATTGATTCAGATGCCGTAGATCTCGTCTGCTGCTCACTGCTTTGCTGGCTTCATCGATCCGATCGGCTGCTCTCGACAACAAGTTTTTCCTGCTTCTTTCATCGCCACTTTTTGTCGTCGACTCCCGTGGTTCTGTTTCCTGACGACACAACCGTCTGACGTACTGTTGCGTCTTCTCTGTTGACCTCGACACTCCTGCTGCATCTTCCATCGACGATGCTTCTTCCCGCCGATCCCATTGGCGATTCCGCCGCCTCTCCTATTTCTTCCGACTGCTGCTGCTTCGTTCTTTCCCGCCGTCGGCCTCCTCCGACTGAAGATGTTCCCGCTGACGATCCTGCTGCTGCTCCAGTTGACGTCTCCTCCACCCCAACCGCTTGTTGCTGCTTTCCGACGACTCCATCTGCCTCCAGTCAATGTTCCCCCTTTTTAGGGTGGTAATATCCCGTCGATGATGATGCTTGGTGGTAGTTTTTAGTCGTTTTTATGTGTCTTTAATTGTCCTTTTTTATTGTTCTTCGTATTGCTTAGTATGGTCTTGGTATGTCTATATGCACTTGTGTTCCATGTGAGGGGGAGTGTTTGCGATGAAAGCGACTCGGATGATCTTTCCCGACCTTTCGCCTTCGTTCCACATGACCTCTAGGCTTATGTTGTATGTTATTATGCGTCTCCCCAGATTTCATTCGATGGG
The DNA here is from genome assembly GCA_033032865.1 of Dactylorhiza incarnata. Taxonomy (NCBI): domain Eukaryota; kingdom Viridiplantae; phylum Streptophyta; class Magnoliopsida; order Asparagales; family Orchidaceae; genus Dactylorhiza; species Dactylorhiza incarnata. The sequence continues at coordinate 4,090,550 of JAWHQI010000193.1, read as the reverse complement.
TCGTGTGTTGGGATACGACTGATAACGATGTTCTAATCTCAGCGGGTTGTGTTGCGTGGGACTGTGTCATGTAGGACCGCTCTTTGTGCGGATTATCCCCGACAGATTATCTCCTGTTGCCCGTTTGATGATTTTCTCCACACCGTTTGTTCCCTTTTGCATGTTGTGTGTAGGTGATGTTGGTTGATCAGTTTCCCGCGAGTCCACGTCGTGTGTAGGTCATGCGTCGTGTGTGGGTCAGCGTCCTGTGTGGCTATGTCTCGGCTTGATTTCCCGGTTTGGAATTTCCCCCGGTGACTCGTCTGATGTTTTGTCCCGCATCGCCTTATGTGTCTAGTTAATGCCTCTAAGTGGATGAATAAAGATATTAAAGATTTCGCTTTCTTATTATTCAACAAAAACCACTACACACCACATAAAGACACAACATAATAACTGGACACGAAAGCATATAACAGATTCAAATCATGAAAACTTACAAAGTGAAAATAATAAAGAAGTTGGTGAACATCCTGCCTCAGGCCCATCAATTTTAAGTACATCTTTTATGGTTTGGCATTTCTTTTCAAAAAGGAGCAAAATCATGTACTTAGCATCCCATATCCAAATACTCATCATATGAGTTTCTATCTTCATATTTTCATAATTTTGGTTCCAAAGTACTTTATATCCATTTATAAAAGTGGTAAAATGGAGTTACCAGACCTAAATGGAAGGAAGCTGCTACTAAAGAGTGATGAAAGCATCAAACAAGAGTGCTACTTCGGTTCTGATGCCACTTCCAAAAAGAAAGAAGATTGTAGGCTGTCGACGAGTGTTCTCCAATAAACTGCATTCAGATGGGAGTATTGTGCGTCATAAGAATTATTTGGTGGCAAAGGCATACTCTAACGCACAAATGCTTACTTGGATATGTTTGCACCAGTAACAAATATGAACTAAATTTGCATTTTTTTTAACTAATTTGGAATTGCCTTTGTATCAGTTAGATGTAAAAAAGGCATTTCTACATGGGGATATTCAAGAAAAACTATATATAAAAATCCCTCCAAGGTTCACTGATCATAAACATGAGGGAAGGCCAACGCTCAGGCGATATATGATCGAAAACAATCTATAAGAGTATGTTTGAGAAATTTCAAATAGTGATGATGAGAAAAGAAGGAAAAAGGATAGCCTTGATATACCTATGTTGATGTCAATTATTTCAGATGATGACTAGGATGGAATTCAACAACTGATATATTTGGATAGTCCGAATAAATCATGTATGATGGTGCAAATCAACAGTTATTCCTACCGAGTCTAATTTAATCACAAGCTCAATCAAAATGGTGGTACGGATAAATTTGTATGAAAAGATATCAACCATTAGTGGGACTATCTTTCACACTTGACCCAATATTAAGCGTGAAATGGGTTTCGTTAGCTAATTTATGCATTATCCTAAAATAATCACATGAACATTGTTCTAAGAATCAAATAATCCCCTTATTCCTGAAGATTTGTTGAAAGATTGGAGAAAGGCTTCTTAAATGCTTATTAGGATGACTTACAAGATGATAAATTTTTCTAGCTCTGGTCCTTGAATCTTTCTTGGAGGGAATCTAGTAATGCGAACTAAAAATGAAGTATATGGTGGCCTAAGTTTAGTTCAAAACCTGGACATTAGGCAATGGATAAGGGTGGAAAAATGTTACTGTTAGAATAATAATTGAAGTAATTTCATTAGGAGGAGATCCCAATACATATAAGGGAGAACAAATGTGCTAATAGCACACCAGGAGAAATAAAATAAAAGTAGAAACATTAAATATGCTAACACTCCCCCTCAAGTTGGGTGAGTGATGTTAATCATGCCCAACTTGTTCACTAACTGGCCAAATGAACTTCCACTCAATCCTTTGGTGAGAATGTCGGCAAGTTGCCCGTTGGAAGGCACAAAGGGAGTACATATGATCCATTTTTCAATCTTCTCTTTGATAAAGTGTCGATCCACCTCGATGTGTTTTGTCCGGTCATGTTGAACAGGATTGTGTGCAATACTGATGGCTGACTTATTGTCACAATACAAACGGATAGGTCCATCTTCCACTAGACCAAGGTCGCTCATTAAGGCCCGGAGCCATAAGCCTTCACATACCCCATGAGTCATAGCTCTAAACTCAGCCTCAGCACTAGATCGTGCCACAACCTGTTGTTTTTTGCTCCTCCAAGTAACAAGGTTGCCTCCAACAAGAGAGCAATATCCAGAGGTGGATCGCCTATCATCCACTGACCCGGCCCAATCAACATCAGTATAGACTTCAATCTTTAGGTTGGAACTCGGGGAAAACAGGATTCCCCTTCCTGATGAAGATTTGAGGTACCTAAGAATTCTGTGAGCAGCATCCATGTGTCGGGTCTTTGGAGCATGCATGTACTGACTCACAACACTCACGGCATAAGAGATATCCAGACGAGTATGAGACAGATAAATCAGCCTCCCCACTAACCTTTGGAACCCCGAGATATCTTCAATCTCCACCCCATCATCACACCCCAGCCAGTGATTTGCCTCAATCGGAGTGTCAGCCGGTCTGCATCCGCTCATCCCCATCTTCTCAAGAAGATCTAACGTGTATTTCTGCTGAGAGAGAAAGATCCCCTGCTTTGATCTGGCAACTTCAATTCCCAAGAATACTTGAGTTTTCCCAGGTCCTTGACCTCAAACTCTCTGGCAAGCTTCTGTTTCAGATTCTGAATTTCCTCATGATCATCACCAGTTATGACAATGTCGTCAACATACACAATGAGAATAGTAATTTTCCCACACCTACGTTTGATAAACAATGTATGGTCTGCATTGCTCTGGGAATAGCCAAACGACACCATCGCCTTGTGGAACCGGCCAAACCAAGCTCTTGGGGACTGCTTCAGTCCGTATAGAGCCCTCAACAATCTACATACTTTTCCTGCAGCACCAGCCGGAGTGAGACCCGGAGGAATAGACATATAGACCTCCTCCTCCAAGTCACCATGGAGGAAGGCATTCTTCACATCAAGTTGCAGAAGGTCCCAATTTTTGCAAACAGCAACAGATACCAATACCCTGATGGTATTCATCTTAGCAACCGGGGCAAACGTCTCCTGATAATCAATGCCATGAGTTTGGGTATAACCCCTTGCAACCAACCTTGTCTTGCACCTCTCAACAATCCCTTGTGGGTTTTGTTTCACCGAGAACACCCACTTGCACCCAACAGGTTTTTTTCCATGGGGAAGAGGGACAAGATCCCATGTATGGTTCTTCTCCAGAGCCTTCATTTCCTCAACCATTGCCTCTCGCCACATAGGAGCCTCAAGAGCCTGTTTCCATGACACAGGTATGGAAGAAGTAGCAAGAGAGGAGATAAAAGCCTTGTAGGAGGTAGACAGAGAGTCATAAGATACATAATTAGCTAGAGGATGGCGGGTACAAGACCGGATACCTTTTCGGAGGGCAATCGGGAGATCAGAAGGCGAAGGCCCTGAGTCAGGATCCACTGACTGTTCTGGTAACATAGCAGAATCACGTGTGCTTGTCCCCTTTATACGCCGAGTATATACCTGCAAGGTCAGGGGTGAAGGAGGCATAGAAGAAGGAGGAGAGATAGGGAGAGAGGCCACCTCCACTGGAATAGGACTCACTTCCACGGGTAGAGTCTCCCCCTGAAGTGAGGGATAAGGCGTAGGTATGGGCAACGAAAGAGAGGGAACACCCGAGGGTGAAAAAGCAGACAGAGGGTAATATGACTCAGATTCACGGAAGGTGACATCCATGCTGACAAACACCTTCTTGGTCGGTGGGTGAAAACACTTGTACCCTTTTGCGTAGGAGAGTAACCAATAAAGACGCACTTGGGGGCACGAGGATCAAGTTTGGAGGGACGAGGTTGATGGATGTGAACAAAGCAAACACACCCAAACACCTTGGGAGGAAGACGAGTAGGAGGCACACAAAGTGTTTCCAGAGGGGAACGGTTCCCGAGGATACGTGTGGGCATACGATTGATGAGGTACGCAGCAGTGAGGACGGCATTTCCCCAATAAAATTTTGGAAGATGCATGGTGGACAAAAGACAACGAGCAACCTCCAACAGATGACGATTTTTCCGCTCAGCAACGCCATTTTGAGCTGGGGAATATGCACAGGTAGTCTGATGTATGATGCCGTGATCAGCAAGGTAGCGTTCAAACTGTGAATCAACATATTCACGGCCATTGTCACTGCGAAGGATTTGAATTTTGGATTGAAATTGGGTAGAGATCATGACATGGAATTGTCGAAAGACAGAGAACACATCACTTTTGTGACGAAGCAAATATAACCATGTAGTACGGGAGAAACAATCAATAAATGTAACAAACCAAGTACAACCAGAAATAGAAGGGTGCAAGCATGGACCCCATATATCAGTATGAATAACAGCAAATGGACTAGAACTAGGCAACGAGGCATGCTTAAATGAAGTACGATGATGTTTGTTGACACTACAGACATCACACACAAAAGATTCAAAAATAGCAGTAGACAGTGCTGGAAATAACAACTTCATAACAGAAAGAGGGGGGTGTCCCAGGCGACAGTGCCAGGAGTACAACGAATGAACAGTGCTGGAATGAAGAGCAAGAGCAGGTGGAGCAACGCCAGAGTCAAGCACATAGAGATCATTCACCATGCTACCAGAGCCAATCACCTTCCCCGTCGTCAGGTCCTGAAACATACAAGAAGACGGAAAAAAGGTCACAGAGCAGTGCATGGAGTTGGTCAAATGACTAACTGAAAGTAGATTACGAGTAAAAGCAGGCACGTGAAGAGCAGAAGACAATGTGAGAGATGAGCAGGGGATGGTACCCTTGCCAGCAATGGGGGAGAGGGAACCATCAGCAATGCTCACCTTATCACGCCTAGAAAGCGGAGTATAGGAAACAAAACCTGTAAAGGACCCGGTCATATGATCCGTGGCCCCAGAGTCAATCACCCAGTGGGTGGAAGGAGAAGAAACAGCAGAATGGGCACCTGGCAGTCCTGTATGAGCGTAGGAGGAAGAGGCAGAAGACTCCGTAGAAAGACCATGCATCAACCGTCGAAGAGCTTGCATCTCATCCGCAGTAAAACCAGCAGGGGTGGCAGAGGCATCAGGGCCAGAGTAGCCAGGAGAAATATCGGCAGTAGCATCAGTAAGATGGGCCGCACGCGGAGCAACATGACGACCCGAGGAGCGACCAGGACCACGACCTCCCCGAGGTGGAGGACCCCCTCTTGGGGTAGGGAACCCATGAAGCCTGAAGCAGGTATCCCGAGTGTGACGGCTCTTGCCACAATAATCACATAGGAGATGATCCTTATCAGAATTCCTCAACTTGGGATCTCGGGATGGACGAGTCCCAAGAAGAGAGGGAATGGTAGCAGCCAGAGCAGAATTCTCTGGCACAGGATCCGGAAGAAGGGTCAGACGACGATCGAACTCCTGCTGCACGATATGTAGTCTTCAGAAAGTGAAGGGATCTGTGGTCGCCCGAGAATCTGAACACTGATCTGATCGAAGTCACGATGCAATCCATGAAGAAACTCAAATATGCGATTGCGGTCATCCCTGGCTCGAACCATCGCCTCATCAGTAGGACTAACAAAGACACGAGGATCAAAATGATCATACTCTTGATAAAGCTGTGTGAACTCCAAGTAGTACGCTGAAGGAGAACAGTCACCCTGCCGGAGTAAGCTGATCCGACGGCGCAACTGAAAGATCTGAGCAGCATTGCCGCGGCGATAGTAGGTAGTCTCCGCACGACGCCAAATATCAGCAGCATTGTCGAGAAAGAGATAGTTGCGAGCAATAGACTCTTGCATCGAGTTGGTGAGCCAAGACATGACCAAGGAATTCTCGGACTCCCACTGCGGCCACTCAGGAGAAGTCCTATCCGGTTCCGTCATATGGCCGGAGACATAGCCAAAGAGGCGCCGACTCTTGAGCGCCAGGGTGATAGGACGGGACCATGAGAGGTAATTGGATTCATCAAGCCGGATAGTAGTGATCTGAGAGGTATTGTGATCAGTGGTTCCACGGTAGAAGATCGACGGAGGACCACCAGAGAGAGGAGCTGGAGTATCACCGGTGGAGAGGGAGGCTGGAGTTACACCGGTGGAGAGAGAGGGAGAAACCGCTCCGCTAGACCCCGTGACTCAGAAAAAAAATCTGAGAAGGAGAGCAAACCGGAATAGAAATCCGAATAAGGAGAAAGCCCAAGAAATTAGGGCATCAAAGAGACAAGGAGATCCATCCATCCAAATAGCACGAGGGCAGGTGGCGCCGGAGAACATCTCAAGAGCAATACTCCGACGCCATTAGAAGAGAGCGGAAGAGGAGGCGCTGGCGGGGTTGTCGAGCGGAAGAGGAGGCGCTGGCGGGGTTGTCGAGCGGAAGAGGAGGCGCTGGCGGGGTTGTCGAGCGGGAGCGGAGTTGACGAGAGCGGAGGTTAGCGAGCGGAGTTGCCGAGCGGGAGCGGGAAGGCGGAGGCTAGCGAGCGCGGGCCGAAGACGAGCGAGCGAGCAACGAGAGCGACGGGAGGATTAGGTCACGGGACGCTCTGATACCATGTTGAAATAATAATTGAAGTAATTTCATTAGGAGGAGAACCCAATACATATAGGGGAGAACAAATGTGCTAATAGTACACCAAGAGAAATAAAATAAAAGTAGAAACATTAAATATGCTAACAGTTAAAATTGGGCAAGCTCGAGACTTGCGGATTTGAACTACACGGTGTTGAAATATTGTGCATTTAGTCTTTACGAGGTTAGACGACACCACTATAGTGAGATAAAAGCTTGAGTCTTGTTTTGTTGCAGTCTTTACGAGGTACAACTTGAGGTGAAACAAGAGGGTATACAAATTTAACAAGACAACATGAACAGGGTTGCAAAATATGAATGAGGGGGATCATGCTTTTCAAAATGTCAAAGTGGTGGCTTTGAATGGGTAGGTGGGGGTGGTTGTAGGAGGTCAATTAGTTAAAGCAACTGAATCGTTTAGGTGGTCAGTTGGATTAAGGATCTCAGTTGAGATGCATTTGTAAGTACTGCATAAGGTGTTCTAATTTAAGAGAGTGTGGAGAAAAAGTATGAAAAGAAGAATCCTAATGGGCTTTGAAATATTAAAAAGCAAACTTCAAGAAATTAGCTGTGATACTAATTTGATGCACAGCCAAATTGAGAAGATGAAAAAGAATTGCATAAAATGAAAACAAAGATATAAAAAGTAAATTCTTCAGCTTTTTTTGCCGAATCCTTAAGAATGAAGAGTAGGAAGAGGTTGGAAGTGGATTTGCCTCATTGGGTCTCAAATGACTGTGAGCATGGTATCCATGTACTTATATATTTACTAAGCTGAGAATTGGGAAAACTAGTCAACTGCATCAATAGAGGTGAATAGAAGTTACAAAGAGTTACTTTCTCTGGTAAAATTTTATGAAGGGTTGGTCATTTGGATGAGGCAAAGCTATTAAGTCCTTCAAATTTCAAGTAGAAAAACAGGGTATTCCCATGTCATCTGCACATCTGACGCAAATTTAAACCAAATCCTTCCTGAGGTGAATTTGGTCTATTTTTTCAAGCTTCCTAACTATAGAACCACTCTGGTCCAGGTTGTGAAACAATAAGGGTAGAATTGACATTATACTATCATATAATACGGTAAATCAAATACTTGCATTTGTAATTCTTTGATTAACATAAGAAAAAAGTACAAGATCTGCATAAATTGGAAAGCACTGGACCTGTCTTACACCTAAAGCAGCCTGCAATGGTGTCATGCCGTCATAAGGGATCTGCATGCCAACTTCATCCATCAATAAGTTTATAATATGGTTGGTGAATCAACTGTGCATAATCTGACATAATTACCTTTGAGGTTGCTAGCTCCCAAAGAACAATAGCAAAACTGAAGATATCCACTTTCTGGTCATAGGGCTGATGATTGATTACCTATAGAAAGAAAACATGCATACATTAGTAATATAATAAATATATCTATAGGGAATATGCATATTCCCTTGCTAACACCATGAAGAGATTGACAGACCTTCAAACGCCATCATTTCCATTCATTTTTGCTAGAAAAATTATTAAATAATATTTTTATATTATTTTTGAAAAACAAGACATGATGACATGTCAAGCAACCCTCCCCTAGGTAGCTATTTTTAAATCTTACTTTTCATCTTACTTTTGAAAGATCACATGATGACAAGTCAGGCTAGCTTTCCCTAGGCAGCGGAAACCTCTATGCCACTTCCTTTTCACAGTTCCTTTTTTTAAATGCTCTCGCAATTGCGCACACGTGGAGCCCAAGCACGGGCGAAGCCCTGTGCATGTCTACTTATATATATATATAGAGAGAGAGAGAGAGACAAGAAGTTGTGCATGGGGTTCTCTATGCCCCGGTGTCACAATACATTCACTGTTTGTCGTTCCCGTAGTTTTTTTTGTTACACCGAATACAAAACTCAACAAAAATGGCAGAAATGATGATACTTTTTAAAATTAAATAAAAACATAGAAATTAAATTACTTGTAAGAAATAAAAAATTATAATAAAGGGTAAAATTGGAAAGATGAATGTTTCATCGAAGGGTCTTTTCCCTTTATACACACACACACACGAGTGACCGTGCACAGGGGCCCCCGTTCCCCACGCGATAGTACTCTTACCTCTCTCCTTTCCCCACCTGCAGCATGTCGCAGAGATCAGATCCCCAACCTCGCTTAACGCTCTCTCGCTCAAAGAAATGCATGAAAAGCATTTATTTTGTCTGATAAAATTATTATTAAAGTGCAATATTTATGAAATAAATATTTTAAAAATAAAATGTATATCCTATTTTGACAGCTATGTCAGTGGCCAGTTCCAAGTCTGTGAGGGAGCAGTTCTCCCTCGGTCTTCGTTCACATTCAATTATATTACATAAATATCAGAAGCCATCTAAGAGAAGGAACCCGAGCTGTTGGATCAGAAAAATGGAAAGAGCAGTTTCCAAATTGGTGAAAAGAACTTGAGGGAATATCGTGATTTACGTATATGCCCTTATATTTTGATTTCTTTTGAAATGAATTAAAAAATATACAACAACACACAAGTCTTTATCCCACCATAGTTGGGTCGGCTATATGGATCCTTTGTCGTCATTGCGCCCTATCTTTAATCATAGTCTCACTAATGCCTAAGTACAACATTGAACCATAAATGTTGAAGCCAGGAAAATCCCGACTCCAAAATTCAGATCAATGCAGCCAGAGGTTACTGATCCCACGGTCAAACGCCACGGCTCGGATAGCTAAAATAGGAGAGAGAAAATGACTATAAGCACACCCCAAATGCTCCAGCAGGGAGGTCCCACCACATACCCGGAAGTTTAGGAGAAACTTCCCCTCCGCAACCAAAAGCTGCGCGAGGTACTGTGAAGCAAACAACTGAACTTGAGCCTAATTACACTCCCGGGTTGAGCACCCTGCTAAATTGCAGGACGCAAATTTTGATCTAGGGACCAAGCCAAAGTCTTACCTATCACCAGGCTTAATAAAGAGATCATGTTGTAGTAGTATGTATAGCATAAGCATTAATTCTTACAAAGAGTTAATGTTGAGCCTAAGTATTCCATGCCGGCTAGTTTTAAAACTTACTAATTGAGGCTAAGAATTTGAAATATTAAGTAATTATTATTATTCCAAAAATTACTAAATATTACATAGGAACTTTTCTCTTTATATAAAGTAAAAGAGAACGAAGAAGATACACTTGGAGATGCGGTACTAAATACAAGAAAGAAGAAATAATACAATGAGCTCCATTTTGGATTTTTTACAAATAGGCTTTAACACTCATCCTCAACTTGGAGCATATATACTGATAATTCTCAGCTTGGCACAAATATTAGAAAAAATGAGGACATTTGTTTAGTGAAAGTGTCGATCAACTTATATATGGTTTTTAAATATGTAGATAACAAGTTTATTATATAGAACTTCAATAGAGGATAGTTACAAGTTTCACCAAAATATTTTAAAAATGTTCTCAACCACTTTAAATCACAAACAGTATGAGTCATATTTTTGTATTCAGCTTTGTTAGCGAAATCCATGTAATAAGCCCATGTACATGCCCATTTAGATCTTCTTCTCTTTAGTCCCACACCATGTATAAGATTTTCTGTCTCACTCTCCCTCCTATATATATGTATTCTTCCTTTGTATTTACATACAACAAATATATATATAAGTTTTGGGTTTTCTCAACATGGTATCAAAGCAGGTTTCGATCTGAAACCGGTTCCCCCCCCCCCCCCCCCCCCCCCCACAATTTTCTTTAACCGCACTTCTTGCGGTCTTGTTTTTCTCTAACTGCATCCTCCTAGCGGTCTCCGTCTCCAGCATTGCTCCCCCCGCGCTTCCCTCTCCTCTCCTTGGCTTTTATAGCCTGCTTCCTTTGGCGCGTGGGACCCATCTCCTCCTCCTTCCCGCTACTCTGCTCTGCCCGCAGCAGCTCGAGCGGTGTCCTCCTCTCGCAGCTCGAGCGATCTCCTTCTCTATCCGCATCCTCTGCTCCGCAGCAGCTCGAGCGGTCTCCTCCTCTCGCAGCTCGAACGATCTCAAGCCGTGCGGTCTCTAATCCTGCTTGCTGCGATGTCCCCTGCCGGTCTCCTCCGGCTCGCAGCAGCGGTCTACTCGACTTGCGACCACTGCGACTGTACCCTGCCAATATCATCTCCTGCTCGCTGCGACTGTCCCCTGCTGGTCTCCTCCGGCTCGCAGCGGTCTCATCTCCTGCCGTGCGGTCTCCTCACCTGCTCGCCGCGGCTTGCGACGTGCCAACCTCTTCAAGCGGCCTTCTGCTGCTCTGCTCTGGCCGCTACTCGTGCGGTCTTCCCAGACAGCCGCTCCTTGGACCCGCAGCCTCTCCAGACCGCTGCCCTGCCCCCTGCCGCTGCTCTTGCGGTCTCCCCAGACCGCCGGTACTCAGACCGCCTGTTTTTTTGTTCCTGGCTGCTCCGACCACCGATCGGTCTCATGGGTTCCTCGGTCAACTCTCCTGACTTGCCTGCTGCTCGCGTCGCTCCTTCTCCCGAACTCCGCGATGAGCTACGGATCACCACGATTTCCCTGTTCGGCAAAAAAAACTTTGTGCCCTGGGTGCACTCTGTTCGCCGGGTCCTTCAGGCCAAAGGACCCTTGCTCCATCTCACGCAGGCACCTCCCTCTCCTTCCACCAATGATTGGATGCGGAATGACGGTAGAGTTCAGACATGGCTTCTCAACTCTATGGATGGCGAACCCTACCAAATGGCCATGTATCACGAGACGGCTAAGGGCATGTGGGATGAGCTTCATTCCTTGTACTCGGGCAAGGACAGCCTCCAGCACCTCTATGACATTATTACTGATCTCCAGGCTCTGGATACGGGCGGGGCTGCGGACATGACCTCCTTTGTTGCTCGAGCTAAGGGTCTTACTGAAGCATGGATCCAGCATCAGCCATCTACCACTGATCTCGCAACTCAACGAACTCAGAAGGAAGCCGTTTGTATTGCTATGATGATGGCCCGTGTTCCTCCACATCTGCACAGTGTTCGAGCTCAGATACTCTCCTCCACTACAACACCTTCCCTCCATGATGTTTGCTCTATGTTACTCAGGGTAACTCCTCAATCTGAGACTCATACAGGTCTTTCTCAAGTTCTTCTTCAGCGACCTCTCCTGCCAACTCCTCCTCCTGGTCGTGACTCCTCCACCAGGGGAGGACGCCACCCGTCTCGGGGACGAGGACGTGGTGGCCGCTCTTCTTTGAAGTGTACATACTGTTCTCGTGAGGGTCATCTAGAAGCTACATGCTACCGTAAACATGGCCTACCTCCGCATCTGGCCGCCTCCGCTACTCCAACTCCTTCTGATGCCCCTGACTCTTCCAACCTTGGTGCACCTACTCGCCAGGAATATGAAGACCTTCGCACTCAGTTCCACCAGCTCCAAGGCAGTATTGATCGGCCATCTGGCTCGGTTGCCTCTTTCTCTACTCAAGGTATCTCCTGTCTTTCTTACAACTCTCACTGGATCGTTGACTCTGGAGCAACTCATCATATCACATCTCAGAAACCGCCTCGGTATTCGACAACCTCTCACCCGCCATCTATTATTGTTGCTAATGGCGACACTACCCCGATCTCTGGTGCTGCTGATCTCCGACTCACTCCTACCTTGCTACTCTCCTCAGTTCTTCATGTTCCGGGCTCCCCATTTAACTTGCTTTCTGTTAGTTAGTTAACACGGGATCTTGACTGTTGCATAACTTTCTCTCCTTCATCTTTTGTTTTGCAGGATCGCCGTACACGGAGTACCATTGGTAGCGGTCGGCTGACGAATGGGCTATATCTCTTGAATATCCCACCTATCAGTCTTTCTTCCATCTCCACTTCCGACTGACATCGTCGTCTTGGGCATGCTCCCCTTCCGGTTCTCAAGAAAGCTCTTCCTGGTGTTTTGCTCCAAGAGTTCACTTGTGAATCATGTATCTACGACAAGCAACATCGTGTTTCTTTCTCTCCTTCTTGTACCCGGAGTGACACTCCGTTATCTTTAGTTCATTCTGATGTATGGGGCCCATATAGGATCTCCAGTGTATTTGGATATCGCTACTTTATCACTTTTATTGATGACTACTCGCGTGTTACTTGACTTTATTTTCTTCATGACCGCACTGAGATAACTTCTGTGTTTCGCGCTTTTCTATCTGAAATACGTATGCAGTTCTCGACGCCTCTTAAAATTCTTAAGAGTTTGGTGTTATTCACCAAACCTCCTATGCCTACACACCTCAACAAAATGGCGTGGCCGAATGAAAAAATCGCCATCTTCTCGATACCGCTCGGTCCCTCATGTTCCAAATGCAGGTCCCCACAGAATTTTGGCACTTTGCTATTTCAACTGCGTGTCACCTCATCAATCGCATGCCTTCATCCGTTCTCAGCTTTGCCACTCCTCTAAGCCTTCTTCTTCCATCCACTCCTCCTTTCCCCCTCCCACCCCGAATTTTTGGGTGTGTTTGTTATGTTCACAACCTCAGTCCACCAGCAGACAAACTTGCGGCTCGTGCTACCAGACAAATGTTTGTTGGCTACTCTCGAACTCAGAAGGGCTATGTGCGCTACTCTCCTACAACAGGAAAAGTGACTGTCTCGGCCGATGTCACTTTTTGTGAAGATCAACCGTTCCACCTATCCTCCTCTCCCTAATCCATACCTTCTACTATTACTCGTCCTATTGTTCCAGTCGCGCCTTCCTCCCCACCGTCACATCCATCCCCGCCTGTGATCCGTCCGCCCATTCGCTACGTCTATTCTCGCCGTATATCCAAGGATATTTCCCTACCGGAGCCGTCTGCTACAAATGACACACCGCCAGCGGTTGATCCAGCATCTTCCTCAACGGCTCATCCAATGGCTAGCTATGTGTCTCTACACCGGCTTTCTCCACCCCTCCACCAGTTTGCTACTTCTCTTTCCTCCATCTCTATTCCTAACTCTGTGCAGGAGGCGCTTCAGCATCCGGGGTGGCGGGCAACTATGGAAGAAGAGATGAATTCCCTCTGGGCCAATCACACCTGGGAACTGGTTCCCCTTCCTCCAGGTCAACATTGTGTTAGTTGCAAATGGGTCTTTGCGGTCAAACAGAATGCGGATGGGACTGTTGACCGTTTAAAAGCCCGTCTCGTGGCCCGGGGCTTCACTCAGCAACAAGGCTTATATTATGAGGAAACTTTTTCTCCAGTAGCAAAACTCAACACTGTTCGTGTTCTTATCTCCGTGGCTGTGCACCGGCGTTGACCCCTTCTTCAGCTCGATATTAAGAATGCATTCCTCAACGGCGATCTGAAGGAAATTGTGTTTATGTGCCAACCTCCCGGGTTTGAGACCACGGGGGAGTCTCGTACAGTTCGTGTTTGCCGCCTTCTAAAGGCTCTTTATGGTCTCAAACAATCACCACGGGCTTGGTTTGATAAGTTCTGCAAGGTTCTCTTAGCACTTAGGTTCACTCGGAGCTCCGCCGACTTCTCTCTATTCACCAAGCATGGACCAACTGGCACTGTAATCCTTCTCGTCTACGTTGATGATATCCTGATTACTGGTAATGACCTCTCTGGGATACAACAACTCAAAGAACATCTGAACTCGGCCTTCCAGACCAAGGATCTTGGAAATCTTAGATACTTCCTTGGGATTGAAATCGCCCGACGACCTGATGGGCTGGTTATGTCCCAACGAAAGTACTGTATCGACTTACTTCATGAAGCATGATACTCTGGGTGCAAACCTGCGGATACTCCTATGGATGCTAATAAAAAATTGTGTGCTGCTGGGTCTGATTCTGACCAGCTTCTTGAGAATCCAGAATACTACCGACGATTGGTTGGGAAATTGATCTACCTAACGGTTACTCGACCAGATATCTCGTTTGCTGTTGGTGTTGTGAGTCGCTTCATGCATACTCCACGCACTTCTCACCTTCAAGCTGTTGAGCGTATTCTCAGGTATCTAAAGACCGCTCCGGGACAAGGCCTTGTCTACAAACCATCCAACTCACCATCTCTTCTTGCATACTCGGATGCTGACTATGCCGGGTCCCCTGATGATAGGCGTTCCACGACTGGCTTTTGCACCTATTTTGGTGGACACCTCATAACATGGCGAAGCAAGAAACAGACTGTGGTCGCCCGCTCCTCGGCTGAGTCTGAATACAGGGCTATGGCTGCTGTTGTGTCAGAATTAACATGACTTGAGAGACTCTTTGGTGACTTGGGTGTCACTCTTCCTTCTCCGACAATACTTCGGTGTGACAGCCAGACTGCAATTCATATAGCAAATAATCCAGTGTTCCATGAGCGAACAAAGCATATTGAGGTTGACTGTCACTTCATCAGAGAAAGGTTCAAGCAAAGAAGGTAGATTTGGAGCATGTTCCTGCTGCAAGACAAATTGCTGACATCCTAACAAAAGCTCTTCCTCGGCCGCTATATCTTCAGTTCTTATCCAAGCTGGGTGCCTACGATTTGTACGTTCCAGCTTGCGGGGGAGTGTTAGCGAAATCCATGTAATAGGCTCATGTACAGGCCCATTTAGATCTTCTTCTCTTTAGTCCCACACCATGTATAAGATTTTCTGTCTCACTCTCTCTCCTATATATATGTATTCTTCCTTTGTATTTACATACAACAAATATATATATAAGTTTTGGGTTTTCTCAACAAGCTTCTGCACTAAATTTGGACAATAATATTTTATTTCTTGCTTTTTTAAGTGACAAGATTTCTCTGGTATAGGTGTATTATCCAGAAGTGAATTTTCAATCTACTTTATCATCTGCATAACATCTCACCCCTCCTTTGAGTTTGTGTTCAAGATCAAAGAAGGGTATGAGAACTATTAAGGTGGTTTATCTGGTTCCTTGATTTCATGCTAGACTTCCATGTAGCAGGTTGTTGGGGATAATATGTCCTGTGGAGGGGAACCTCAGTGGTGTTCGTTGATGGCACAAACGATGGTAATGTTGTCGGGGAGTCGTTCCTTGCAGAGAGGTAGAATCAACGAGCCTTGATGGGTTTGATGACTAGGAGACCAAGGAGTGATGAATACGATGATCTGGTGTGGAAGCGTCCACTGAGGAAAGACTGTTGGCAGCAAGCTTTTGAAAATTGGACCGGACCGGCAGGTCCGACCGATCGGACTGCCGACCGGAACCCTACCCGGTCCGATCACGGTATAAGAACCGCCTTCTCCACGGACCGCCCGGAAACCGGGGAACCAGGCGGGTTGACCGGAAAACCGGGAACCGTGGCTGGTTCCCCATAACCGGGCGAGTCAAACAGGTACAGTTGGACCCAAAAATATTGTAAAAATTGCTGATATTGGGAATCGAACCCGCACCAGTTGAGTGAATCCGAACGCCCCATCCACTGTGTTAGCTAGTCTTAGTTGAAAACTTAAGAAATATAATTTATATATAATATTTCTATTCATATTAATTAGTATAATAATATTATTCATTCTAATTAACTTATAGACATGATTGTATGTGTATACATAAATGATATAATATATTAATTTATATAAAATATAGGGATATATTGTATTCTATTATTCTATATATGATATTAATTTCAGTTCAAAATATTTTATATAATAATGTTATAAAACTATTTGATATAATATTGATTATTTTTAATTATTTTGAAATTGTTATTAATATATATATATATAGCGGTTTGATCCCGGTTGAACCGGTTCAACCTTGAACCTTTCGTTCCACCGATTCGATATCCGGTCTGGTTTTCAAAATCTTGGTTGGCAGTAATGGATGGAGAATGACAATAAAACATGTGGCGTAGAGCTTGAAGTAGGTTGAATTTATGGTTGTGGAAGAGGGTTGTGGATGGAGACTGCCGAAACTAATATTTGAAGTCGAAAAAGGGTGCCCGCTGCTTGTGGATGGTCGAGGGCGACTAAGGAGCTTGCGAAATGTGAATAACAGTGATTGGAAGTGGCGGAGCTAGCTGGTGAGCAAACGCCAGAAGGAATGACTCGAAGTGGTCGACGAGACATATGGCATGGAACTCTGAGCAGACGGAATTTGTGGCTGAAGATTGTCAGGTATTCTTTGATCAATGTGCCGATCCAACCCCTAATCCCTATCAAGCCTCGCTCAGGGCGGGGTTTTAAGAGTTCGGGGAATAGTGCCAGCGTCGTTTGAGTCATTTGCGCTGATGTTGTTGATACCTCACACATCATTTGTAGTATCTCGTGGATTTCATCTTAATTGTCGGAAGTTATGTCAAAGTGAAAGAAGAAATCAATCAACTAATCTAATAAAGATTTAATTAATTAATAACCTGATTTATGTTGTGCTGGAGGACACATGCGCCTTAGATGGTGTGAGGCTTGATGGGAGAAAGACACGACGGCTACTGTGCAAGGCTTGAGATTAAAAAAAAGAACGAGTTGTTTACATGAAGTGAAACAGGGCTCATTGTGGTGAACAGAGAGAACGAGTTGCGGCTAAATTGAAGGAACTTGCAAGGAGGCATTGCAGGCACAATTGAAGGGACAGGTGCAGAAGCTCGATTGCGCGAAAGAGGTAGCAGATCGAGGAGACGAAGATGCGCAGGGAGATCGAGTGGTTAAAAACATTACAGTCATTGGATGTCTAGAAAAAGACAATATGGGCTCGTCGTTCACGGCTGATTGGGGTCGTCTTTTGGTTTGTCTTTGGATGAGGACTCGACTGTGCTGGCATGGGATGGAATGACATGTGGAAGAAGAAAAATAGAGCATGAGCCGACTATGCTAGCTGCGCTCAGTTTTGACTCGGCTCACAATGACGGTCTTGGAATCGTATGGGATATAAAGCTCTAGGTTTGCATGGAACGCAGAGGAATCGAAGCTCGAAGTATTGTTGGTTTAGTTTACGGAGAAGGACCAAGTTGTTACGGGCAAACCCACGACTCAGTAACTCGTCAGAGGGACGACCAGAGGTGGCAGAGGGTGATACAAAGGAGTCAAGCTCAACCGAAGGAGGGGATAAAGGTGAAAGAGGAAAGTCTTGCTCAACCCAACCTCTGTCTTGAAGAGGGAGAGAAGAGAAAATACAAGTGGAATAGCAGTAATAAGTCACAACACTTGGGCTTACAAGAAAATGGAATTCAGAAAATGGGACAATAATAGATTCCCAATTATTAACTCCCATTTACCACAATAATGGTCACCTCAAAAATCTCCAGAGCACATTTTCCCTCCATGTCAATAATGCATCATGATCATTGTAACCTTCTTTTCTCCTCCATTCAAATCATCGCAATGTGTCCACTTCAAAATAGCTTAAAACATATTAAATGGTTTAAATATGAAAAAAGGATAACCATATATTGACACAAGGTTAGGTTGTGTGAGTAGTATCTAAACAAATGCAACCCTAAGTGCGATGCCAAGAAATAAAACCCTAACTATCCATAGGATAATGCAAGGATGCAAGGACTAACCAACAAAGTATTGCAACTAAAAATTAAAGCATAAAATAATAGCATTTAACCAACAAGCATTATGCAATTAATTCAAGTGTGCAAAAAGTTAGTCTTTCCTCCCATTAGAGGATCGTTAATTAGTATGCGGGTCAAATAGATTCTTCAAGTCGCAATTAGTCTCAAAAAATGCTTTGCATAACAAGACATCCATAATCATATAGGAACCGAGTTCATACAACAATGCTGAAAACCAATGAAACCAAACAACAAGACTCACATGTGAGGGATCATAGGCGAAGGAGCGGAGATCCGGTGATCGGGAAAGCGATGGAGGCTTTCCGGAAAGGGGAAGAGTGCTGCAGGTGAATGTCCTCGACAGGTGGAGGCTGTTTTATGGACAGATTTCTGTGAGGAAGAGTATTGGGGTTTGACCAAGGGTTTTGGAGGGGTGGAGGGGTTGGACATGGCTTGGGTAAGGGATGCGATGTAGTATAGCGGCTAGCGGCAGGGTTCCAAGGGCTGCTAGGTACTGGACAGGGGATACGTAGGGCGAGGGATGAAGGTAGTGTATTTACTAGCTGGTGGAAGGATTGTGGGTAGGTGCTGGGAGAGAGTTTTGTGGCTGGCAGCTGCTTGAGACAGGGGCGGCTAGTGGGGAAATGTTTGTCATCAGGGAAGATCTGGCCATGGGGGCTATGGAAGGGGCTGCCACAGAGTTAAGGTTTTCGGAAGTGGCTGCTGCAGGTTTTGGGGATGGAGGGAGGGATGGCAAGGCTGAAAATACAAGGAAAGGGGCAAAGATACAAAGGAACATACCACAACGAAGTCACCTTGGGATTTCTTAGAGTCGGTACCACGAGAGATCGTCGGATATTGGGAAGAATGTCTCCAAAATTTGAAGACTTCGTCAAAACCAGCCCCCGCCCCTCTTTCATTTATAGAGCAATGTTATGTGCACACCAATTTTGATTGTGCACACAAAGTTATGTGCATACAATTAAATTTTATTTGCAGACAAAATTATATGTGCACACAAGCACTTCTCTTCATCGGAAAGATTTGGGTGTTCGGATTGTTCTTCTCTTCGTTTGTTGCCGAGGGATTTTAATCCTTCGCATCAGTTCAACCGTTTTCATCAAACCAACCTCAAGCTCCATATTCCAAACTCACGCTAACCCTAAGGAACATCATCTACAAATCTAGCCCAGAAATCCAATCTTAGATCATATCCTATGAAAGAATAACAAACCTCATATCGGAGGGGAGATTGAGCTCTCCGGAGAAAAAGTAATGGTAGAAATCATCAAGCCATAGTATCAACCTAGATATTTTCAACAGATGATGTCTATGCCGCATCTCCCAAATTCGATCCACAATCCGCTCCGCCTCTGGGACGGTGGCCAAGTCATCATGTTGCCATTTGTCTAGGAAGCGGAGGAGCTGTTCTGGAGACAGGACAACTCTTCCCTTCGCGTAAACCTAAAATGCCCCCCTCACGTGGTCCGGATGATCCGCCTTGCTGGATATGAATCTCCTTGTGAAGCAACATCAGTATTTGTAGCTCCCCATCCCCGTCAATTTTTCTGTTATTCGTCGACCTTCCTTCCTCAGCACCGCCGGCCGACGCATGAATTTTGTTTTGGGCAGAAACGCCCTCGGTTTTGCTAATTTAGGAAATGATCGTGGTCCGGCAAGGTTACCCGAGTGAAGGCTGTGAAGCATTTGATCGCCATCTCCCCAGTGCCTCCTACGTTCTTTTTAATTTTTCCCTCCACTGTTTTGGTCGGAGGAAGAAGAGGCTAAGGTTGGCCGGCAAGCAAAGAGTTTTCTAAAAGGAGGAAATGAGTAAAATAATTTACTTTGTTGTGTGCACATAGCCAAAGTTGGCATGCACGTAACATCGCTCTACTTATAACTGTCCCGGACGGCTATGATTGTTCACGATAGTTGTCCGATCTCGCTTAATAAAACAATAAAAATACACAGAAATATGGAAACGTCACTCTGGACGCAACCGCGGACTCAGAAAATCCATCGGACGACACCAAATATGGCAGGAGACAAATGAGCTTTGAAGGGGCCCAAAACTCTTGCTCCAATTTTTTTTTATCAATCCTCATCATATATCTTCCTAGTTTTTAGCATTTTAAGCCTTCATTCAATAAATCTTTGTATCAACGAAAATAAACCTAACCAACAGTATTGTGGGGCAAAGTAACATGAAACAAACTAATTGAAAGAAATGTGGGTAACACTTCGAGAGATCGACCTTCCTAGTTCTCCTTCAGGAGTTGTTGCAAATCGAGTTGGGTCGCGCCATACCCCATCTATGTTTTAAATAGCCAAATCTTGAGAGTCAATCTTTTGTTCTTGTTCTTATTTATAAAAGGTGCCTTGAGATTGTATGAACAATTGAAGAATATGGATATCAAATTGTAAGAATACCAATCATCATCACCTCTTTATGTGCAATTCTTTTCTTTGCTACGCACTCTGAAGTCTTGACTCAAATTCGAGCAAGTGTGGTAATGCCCCCACTTGACATGAAAAGGAACCCATTCTTAGGAACAAACACACCCCATAAAAACCTAGGAGCACCCCTTCATACATATAGTCATCCTAATTTCCATAGGATTTTTACCCATCTCTCAGCATATGACCAACAACTATTAGTCAAATGCATCCTCTTGGCATCACAAAGCTTTCTACCGATCCTTGCATGTCGATGTTCTTGCTTCTGATTAGCAAGTGTTAACATTTTGGTTACTTGGGAGAAGAACAAATGAAAAAATGGTGGCAAAACTAAAAGATAAAGTGAAATAATCTTAGATCGCATTGTAGGAGTAGCACCAAGTATAAATAACATATTTAAGTAGTTCTAATATGTATATTTGATGGGAAGAAGATGAACAAATGATATGAGTAAATAGAAGTTGTGTAAAAGGCTCAAGAGAATTACAAGGGTCTCATAAAGTTTGATCCAAGTAGTTCGATAAAACCAAAGATGATGAAAATATCTCCACCACACACTACAATTCATTGCACTCATGTAGCCATGCTTAAAAAAATTGATATTGGCTTTATGATAGAAGCACCCTACATAATTCACACTTGATGAAAGAGAGACTATACTAACAAAAATACCAAATAATGAAATCACCTAGCTGAATCAGATTTTGGCAAATTTCAATAAAAAATGGCAACCGTAGAATACTCATTGGTAGCTGATCCAAGTAGTTCGATAAAACCAAAGATGATGACAATACCTCCACCAAACACTATAATTCATTGCACTCATGTAGCCATGCTTAAAAGAATTGATATTGGATTTATGATAGAAGCACCCTACATAATTCACTCTTGATGAAAGAGAGACTATACTAACAAAAATACCAAATAATGAAATGACCTAGCTGAATCAGATTTTAGCAAATTTCAACAAAAAATGGAAATCGTAGAATACTCATCGGTAGGAAACTTCGCCCAAATAGTCCAGAAATATATTTATCATGATCTGCAAATATTCTTTGGATCATACAGACGACTTCTTTGTCTGGAAGGTGCTTCAATCTTTTCAAGAATACATCCTTAATTTTTTTATTGATTGATGCTGAAGAAAATTTCCAAAGCAAAAAAGAGAGAAGGGACAACACTCCGCAGTTTCTCGGGCAAGAGAACATTTAATTTGGTTCTCATTCATGTCACTTCAATCATTTTATTTATCACAAAGCTTTATTTTCTGGTTCCTATTATCATGATCATTGTTTGATTCCACAATCTCTAAAACATAAGGATACGGGCACCGTTTGTTTGGGTGTTTTAGCTCCATCTCCGGTGGAAGAAAAATGCCATCGAAACTAAATGTGTTTGGTAAACCTCCAGCCCAACCGCAGCGACGAGGAAGGACAAAAACTCCATTTTTAGCATTCTTACCCACTACCCACCACAGAGTAGGAGCTCTCATACTCACCGCTCCCTCCATTCTCATCGCTCAAACAAATAGAGCTATAATCAATAACAAATAATAGGTCAACCTTCAGGAGGTTTCAATCAAAACTTTCCATAAGCTGTCAACTACATCATGGCTCATATGTTAACAATGTGGGCCAGAAATGTTAAGGAACTAAAGAATCTTACAATGTCCTATAAAAAATGCTACGAAACAATACTTCTCACAGCAGCTTTCCACGAAAACCCAGTTTATAAATTTTGTTAGAGCTTTAAAAAAAATTTATGATGACCAACTGAGGCATTTTTTGTTAGAGCTGTCAACCCAGTTTATAAAATTGATGATCAATCCCTCCACACAAGTAACAAATGCACCCACAATATAGCATTACATCATTAAAGAAACTCACATTATTAGTAGCTTGATTAAGTCATTCCATCAACTACCACATTGCCCCTCCAAGACCATATACCCACAATACCTTTCCGTATCCACTATTTATCCATCCACAAGGCACAACTGCACAAGTATCCAATAATGTCCAAAACGTTATTGTCCCGCGTGAGACCATTAGAAAATAACATTTCCATCATCAAAATCCTACAAGTAAATTGACTTTCTTGTCCTGATCGCAAAGGCAATCCATCATGTATACAATTAGGTTAAAATTACAGAACGTCTACATAAAATTATAACTATTCTTGATGTGATTATCTCTGACAGTCAGCTCCTATATACAACCCTTAGATCATACCACCGATTTTCCTGAGAAATTTTGGTTTAGGTATAGTCACCATCATGGTCTATAGCTAAATAATCATACATACAAATGTTCCGTAATTTTAATTTTACTATTTTTTTTGTATTAATCGCAACCTTCACAAAGCATCTTTAGACCAATAAATTACACACGAATGTCTCCAACAATATAACAACGAAATATGTGAAGAAGCTCTAAAACATAGGTATAGTAAACTAAAAATTAGTAGCTGAATAAAAAAACATCATATACTACAAGCACTAAAACAAATGTAAACTGAAAAATTAGTGACTGGCTAGAAAGACATGATATACTAAATACAGAAGCACTTTATAGCATAATCATCAATACCTTTATATTACCATAGCAAATGGAAGAGATTTGAGATGCCACCAAAAAATAGGCAAAACCTGTGTGAAGCCTTTTTTTTAAACCAGTGATTTTATACATGTCGGTCCAGCCATTAAGAACTAAAGCAAACTTCCTTCGGCAACTAAAGGTTTACCATTCATAAGTTGACAAAATCGACACATAATGAATGGTGGAAAGAAGAGACCTCGGGTGCCATCCATCTGTATGTTCCTGTTTCTGCAGTCATGACTCCACCTTGGCTTTGAAAACGAGCAACTCCAAAATCTGCTACTTTGACAACCTTGGAACAAAAGAACCAGAACAGCATTAAACACGGGAAGAAGCAACATATATGCTGTTTGTATCGACTGAAGCAACAATATGGAAAAAACATGAAATTAATAATCATTGCTCATTGTACAATTGGGTTTTGATGGCCATGAGTTGCCAAGCAAGCATACATGAGCGACTGTTAAGGAAGCATAAGGTTTCGTCACATAACTATTAAAAGTTTCATTAGCCAATTCAGAGTTTATGATACTACATTTACATTTGAGGTAGGATCACATTTTTAAACTTTTCATAATACTCTCTGTCAAACTCATTAAAAATGCCATTACAGAAATTTATATAAGCTCTAGCTCATATTGCAGTCGAACGTAATTGATCAGGTTAGAATGCCCTAAACCGGGCGTACATATATAGTTCCAAAATGAAAAAACATAAAAACATAATAATTATATTCAACTCTCCCCCTCAAGTTGGGAATATATATTGATCATTCCCAACTTGTTTGTGTTGTCCTTGAAGTTGTCGCTGTACAAACCCTTGGTGAAGACGTCCGCAAGCTGATCGGATGAGTTCACAAAAGGAGTGCAGATATTCCCTTTGTCTAGGTGATCCTTGATGAAATGTCTATCAACTTCCACATGTTTGGTTCTATCATGTTGCACTGGATTGTGCGCAATACTGATGGCAGCTTTGT
Source organism: Dactylorhiza incarnata (assembly GCA_033032865.1). Lineage (NCBI taxonomy): Eukaryota > Viridiplantae > Streptophyta > Magnoliopsida > Asparagales > Orchidaceae > Dactylorhiza > Dactylorhiza incarnata. The sequence goes on along the minus strand of JAWHQI010000193.1, from coordinate 4,066,421 downwards.
TGTCGCAGTAGATCATGATAGGATTGTTCCCCTGAAGGCCAATGTCCCGAAGGAGAGTCCTCAACCACAATCCTTCACAAACACCTTGTGCCATTGCCCTATACTCTGCCTCTGCACTTGATCGAGCTACCACATTTTGCTTCTTGCTCCTCCATGAAACGAGGTTGCCTCCCACAAAAGTGCAGTACCCTGTAGTTGATTTTCTGTCATCTTGACTACCAGCCCAATCAGCATCTGTAAACACTTCAACTTCTAAAGATTGGCCGTTTTTGAAAAGGATCCCACGGCCGGGTGCCTTTTTGAGATACCGTAGCACTCTAAAGGCCGCCTGCTGATGACGAATGGAAGGAGAATGCATATACCTACTAAGGACCCCCAGAGCATACGTAATGTCAGGGCGAGTATGGGACAGGTATATGAGTCGTCCAACCAAACGTTGATATTTTGAGACATCCACCTTTTCTCCACTAGTATCTGCATCAATTTTGTGATTAGCCTCAATGGGGGTGTCCACGGGTGCACACCCAAGCATCCCAGTCTCTTCAAGAAGATCTAGAGTATACTTTCTTTGGGAGATGAAGATCCCTTGTTGAGACCTTGCCACTTCAATTCCCAAGAAATATTTCAGCTTTCCCAGGTCTTTAACTTCAAATTCCTTGCTCAGTTGTTCCTTCAAGTAAATGATCTCCTCCATGTGATCCCCGGTAATGATGATGTCGTCCACATACACAATAAGAATAGAGACCTGGGCACCTTTTCTCTTAATAAAGAGTGTGTGGTCAGCATGACTTTGAGTGTACCCAAGTTGAAGCATGAACTTGTAAAAACGCCCAAACCACGCCCTCGGAGACTGTTTCAAGCCGTACAAAGATTTTAGAACCCGACACACCTTCCCCTTGGACCCTTTGATAACAGAGCCCGGCGGAATATCCATGTATACCTCCTCCTCCAGATCACCATTCAAAAAAGCATTCTTGATATCTAGCTGAAGTAGTTCCCATCTACGACTTGCAGCAACAGAAAAAAGAACGCGGATTGAGTTCATCTTAGCAACAGGAGCAAAGGTCTCCTGGTAGTCAATGCCCTGGGCCTGGGTATATCCCTGAGCCACCAAACGAGCTTTATACCGCTCCACAACACCATCTTGGTTTTGTTTAACTGTGAATACCCAACGAGATCCGACCGTTCGCTTCCCTGGAGGAAGGCTCACCAGCTGCCATGTTTTATTCTTGTCCAGGGCACGCAATTCCTCCTCCATTGCCGCTTTCCATTCAGGTATTTGAGCAGCCTCCTGCCATGTCTTAGGGATAACAATAGATGAAAGAGAAGAAACAAAGGCTTGATGTGCCTGAGAAAGGTGATCATAACGAATGTAGTTGGCAATGAGATGTTTAGTGCTACCCTTCTTACCTATAAGACGGGCAAGAGGAATATGGAGGTCGTCATCAGAATCTGGGCTGGAGGCATTCACCGGTACTGGCGGAACATCTTCAGTCTGCACATGCTCAACAGTCGTGGGACGATGGGAGTATGTGTATATGATCGGAGGAGCGGAGGTAGAAGGAACAGGAGCAGGTGGCGGAACGGGATCAGGTGGAGGAGCAGGAACAAAAGGATGAGTAGCACAAATCGGAAGCGGGGAGTCGGTCATCTCGGCACCAGTACTAATCATCTCCCCCTGACGAGGACCAAAGTACGACTCCCCCTCACGAAAGGTGACATCGACAGTACAATAATACCGACGTGTCGGAGGGTGATAACATCTATACCCTTTGGTGGTAGAAGAATAACCAACAAAAACACATCGAAGGGACCGCGCATCAAGTTTATCACGATGCGGGGTATGGACATGAACAAAACACACGGAGCCGAAGATACGAGGGGGAAGATGAGAGGTGTGGACAATGTGTTTTTGTTCTAGGCGAGAGAGAGGCGTAGCAAACGAGAGAGCACGGGACGGAAGGCGGTTAATGAGATGTGCGGCGGTAAGAACAGCATCCCCCCAATAGGATTTAGGGAGGTGCATAGAAAGAAGTAAGCACCGGGCCACCTCCAGCAACTGCCGATTCTTCCGTTCGGCCACCCCATTTTGAGTGGAGGTGTGGACACATGTAGTTTGATGGATTATACCATGGTCCGCAAGATAAGCCCCAAAGACACCGCGATCGTCATATTCTCCACCATTATCACTACGGAACACACGTATTGTGCCTCCGAATTGTTGGACCACCATCTTATGAAAGTTTTGAAAGCAAGAAAGAACGTCACTTTTCTTTTTAAGCATATAAAGCCAAGTAGTGCGAGAGTAGCAATCAATAAACGTTACAAACCATCTAAATCCAGATAAAGAGAGAACAGGGGATGGACCCCAAACATCAGAGTGAATAACATCAAATGGATACAGACTAGGGACAGACAAATGAGTAGAACGACACCGTACATGTTTAGATTGTTCACAAGCATCACAAGAAAATGACGGAAGTAAATGATGAAAAGCAGGAAACAATTTAGTAAGATATAAAGGAGAAGGGTGGCCAAGGCGCTGATGCCATCGTCGAAGATCATCAAGAGTCGGAGATCTGGTGGAAGATAGGGCACTGGGAGAAGACTGGTTCAGCAAGTACAGGCCACCGACATTCCTACCACTGCCAAGTGTCCGCCTCGTAGCCAGATCCTGAAAAACACAAACATCAGGAAAGAATGTCACAGAACAGTGTAATGAGTTAGTCAAGTGACTAATAGAGAGTAAATTTCTGGGAAAAGAAGGAACATGTAAAACAGAGGAAAGTGATAGGTCAGGAAAACATGGAACTGTCCCTTTACCGGCAATGGCAGAGAGGGAGCCATTGGCAGCAATAACCTTATCACGACCAGAAAGGGGAGTATAGGAGGTAAAACCTAAGGCAGAGCCAGTCATGTGGTCGGTCGCACCTGAGTCGATTATCCACTCAGAGGGTGTGGAAGACACGGCATGAGCACTGGACAGACCTGAAGTGGCAACAGCAGCATGGGAGGAAGCAGGAGTAAAGTCAGTGTGAGAGCGCAACAAGCGTCGGAAGGCCTCTAACTCAGCGGTAGACAGGCCTCCAGAGGTATCGTCCAGAACGGCAGTAGAGTGAGCAGAAGACTGAGAGCGGCTATCAGAGGGACGACCACCACCACCACCACGGTACCCTCCTCTACCGCGGGTACCAGAGCCCCGACCACTTGGAGCAAGGTGCGAGTGCAGACGAAAACAAGAGCTTTTGACATGGCATGTCTTCCCGCAATGACTACAAACAGGGGAAGGACCACGAGTCATACTTGCCAGCGCAGAGTGATCGGTAGCAGAACCAAGAGTGCGACGGCGATTCTCATCACTGAGGAGCATGCTGAATGCCTCCCGAAGGGAGGGAAGAGGCTCACGATGGAGAATGTGCAGACGAACAACATCAAACTCCATGCTAAGGCCCATAAGGAAGACATGAACACGGAAACGGTCTTTATTCTTCTGAAGTGCCACCGCATCAACCGTACAAGCAGCAGTAAAGGTATTAAAGAAGTCTAACTCCTGATAAAGACGCTCAAACTCAGAGTAGTAGGCGACAACGGGAATAGTCCCCTGTCTCAATTCCAGAACACGGCGAGTGAGCTCATATACCTGCATCGAACTGCCTGCCTGGGAGTAAGTATCACGGGCTCTCGTCCAAATATCATATGCGGAGTCCAACAACATATAGCTTCGATACACCTGAGGGGACATCGAATGAAGCAGCCACGAGACGACCAACGAATTGTCCGCATCCCATTTGCGCCACGAGGGATCGGAACGTGATGGCTCAACAATAGTACCATCAATAAGACCATACAACTGGTGGCTGCGAATCGCATGTTGAGCCGCCCTAGACCATTCCAGGTAATTTGTGCCATCCAAGGCGACTGTAGTAATCTTCAAAGACTGGCCATGACTCCGAGGAGGATCACCCGAGGAACGATGCAAAGCATCAACCGGAAGAGCCGAAGATGGAGGGGCCAAAGATCCGGGAAGAGCACCGGATTGAGAAGAGGGAGAAAAAGTGGAAGGATCTGGGCTGGAAGTATCTCCCATAGAGAAAAAAGAAGATCTCAAGAGGAATGAGAGAACATCCTACGGGTGCAGACTAAATCTGAAAAACGAAGAGAGCACCCGAGGATGGAAGAGAGGCGTCTCCGGCAGCCCCCATGGAGGACAAAACTGCAAGCCGAAAGAGAAGACGGAAAAAAAGGGCGAGCCCTGCTAATGGAGGAGATGTGTCGGCCGACTGGAGGAGATGCGTCGGCTAACGCATCCAGCCGCTCACGGCGAGCAGGCGACGGGAGATCGGCGAGAGGAGCGCGAGCCTTGCTGGCGGCGAGAGGAGCGCAGGAGATCGGCGCGGGAGACGTCGAGCGGAAGCAGGCGACGCGACAAAGGAGCGGCGGAAATTTCCCTTTCGCTCTGATACCAAGTCGAACGTAATTGATCAGGTTAGAATGCCCTAAACCGGGCGTACATATATAGTTCCAAAATGAAAAAACATAATAATTATATTCAACTATTGCTGCATCTTTTAATGTACTTCAAAGACCAAGGATTTGTATGAGAGCACGATGGGAGAGCAATGGTAGTCCTGAATGCAGTGGTGAAAATATATAGTTAATGTTTGGGTAGATGTAGTCGTAAACACCATTTCCCATAACTATATTTTGGGCAAAACGACACCATAGTCATTCAAGTGTAGTTAGACATTAGATGTTTCAAATGCTAAGAACAAATAGAACTGAATTTGGGCCAAAACACGCTGCAATGGAAGTTCCAAACGCAGGTAAAATGTCACCGTTGTGTTTACTACCACAATTTAACACCGCCAACTCTGAAACACCAAAAACTGTCCCAAATAGATCATAAGCTAACTTACAACACAATTACAAATGCTTAAGCTAATATGCGAGCAAAAGAATATTTTGAGTGTAAGAGAATGGATGGTTTATTTGAGGTATAATGGAGGGTGTACTGTTATGACCCTAAACGATCCAAAATTGTAAAGCAGATAATGGATCCTTAACCATGGCTACCAGAGGCAAGAGCTCTAGGGGAATGCTAAACAATAAGAGAAACTAAGAGAAGAGAAAATAGATAGCTCCTTGCCTGTCCATTGCATAAACTTAACACTCTTTAAATAAGAATTTACATGAACATTTTGCCACTAACTCAGCAAACTGGGACTATTCACTAAAATACCAAAAGATGAAAATAACCTAAAATACCAAAAGATGAAAATAACCTAAAATAACAGTACATAAACACAAAATAAATAATAATTTGGTTAAAGACTCGGCCTCTGATGTACACCATAACATCATTCTCTACCTTCAAAATGAGTCTCTCTTAAAGCTCGACCAGAGTGTACATTGTGTTGACCTCATCTTGGATTTTCTTTGAGCCCACATCCTCTCCTTCTTGACAAATGTCGATTTCAAGAAAAGTGCCTTATAGCAGTAGATCAAGTGAATGATTCATCGCAGTTGAAACAAAATTTGTGTGCTCTTTATCAGCAATTTCTTCCTTGGAAAGTCCCTTGATGATAGTGGGTGAAGTTGATTCACTAACTGCACTTCATCTCCCATCATGATAATTGCTAAATTGTGAGTATAATCTTTCATAAGCAGCCGTCCATAGATGTAGCGAGGGAACCCGTCTTCAAGAGGACTATTGACAGGTAAAAGTTGCGGCCTAGCAGTCGGCCATAGATGTAGTGTGGGAAAGTGATGTTGCCGCTTTTGACGTTGAGACTGCCCTCAATTCCATCACTGATGTCGATGTTCTTTGCAAGATGGGGTCTTCGAAGGTGGTGAGGGGTTCTTTCCGCACTGCATTGCTGGCTCTAGAGCGGGAACATTGCCACACACATGTTGTGTCGTCGAGGACCAAGTGTGGAAGGCAGAGCTGGAGACCCAAGTGAGGGAGTTGACCAGCTCGTTGAGGGTAAATTTCTTCGACTGCAATGTCTTTTTTATACTAGTTAGAATAACTTGGCAAGGAAAAAAACAAATCTAGCATCAGCGTGTGCTTGATTTGTAGGAGTTTAACGATAAACACTCCAAGGCGAATGGGGAAGGGTGTGCTAAGGGAGGAGGAATGGGTCGACAAGTATGAGAAGTTGCAGCCGAGTCTCTCGAAGAAGGCAAGCATTGAGGTTGACCTGCGACAATCAGCTAGAGGAGGAGAAAATCCACACGAGAGAGTTGACGAGGGGAGGGGAGGCGAAGAAAAGGGGCAAGGCTTGCCGGCTTGTGCTTCAACGAGGGAATTCATCAAGCAAGCCGGTCTAGAAGATAAAGATGACCTTGAGGCTGCTGATGAATCACCACTGCCTCACAAAGTCCATGTCATTCGAGGCTTTGTGCGAGAGTTCGCCTCATTCATCAAAGCAGCCAAGGAGAAGTTGTCGAAGCCTATCAGCTCCAAGGAGGACAATTCTGGTGAGGAGTAGCTAATTCTTGTTGATCATAATTTTGCTCGCTTTTGTGTACACTTGTTTATATGCAAATGATAGCAATCGATTGCGATCTCAGTTTAGGTGAATGTCGTTCTGTCTGTGCCAATTGATCTCGTAGAGAGTGATAGAACTCGTAGGGAAACTGCTAAATGTGCAGGCATTCGTGATGAAGCAAAGGGCGCATCAAATGTTAGAGAAGCAGGAGTGAACTCGATAGTCACCACAAAAGTGAGGTATCATGGGCACTGGAGTAGCCTCGAAAATCACCGAGAGAATGTGAGTATGGGCGCTGGACTAGTCTCAACAATCACCGCGAGGATGCGAGGTCCTGGGCGCTGGAGTATCCTCGACAGTCACCGCGAGGACGCCAAGTCCTGGGCCATGGAGTAGCCTTGACCGTCACTGCGAGGATGCGAGATTCTAGGGGTTGGAGTAGCCTCGACCGTCAATGTGAGGCCGCGAGGTCCAGGGCACTGGAGTAGCCTAGATAGATGTAGATGTGATTAAATTTGGGCGTCCATAATCACTTATGCGTTATGCTAATACGAATATAATGATCGCCCGTTACAGTTCTTAATGATTTTGCCCATGCGTAGACTAGAGAGTACCCAACCGCTATACCTCTTATTTGTTTGTTCAAACAAATAAATGTAGACCCTTCTCAATTTTAGTATGAGAGAGAGCCCGCAGAGCAGGGTGACCATTGGTTACAAGGTCTTATCAATTTCACTTGTGTGTGGATGAGCTCCTTAGCAGAGATTTTTTGGGTATGTCGTAAAAATCATGATGAGGGATGGAGCAAAGTTTGCACATGTATTTATATATTAAGGTAAGAGTGCATGCACGGGATACCCCCGACGGTCAAGGATAGAATCGCTTGAGATCGCCTCTGCTCCAAGTGTTGGCGAGGATATCACCCTCGTAAGTGTTCAAAATGTAAGCTCTGGATTGCCTAACTTCGTGTATTATGTAGGGTCATACCAGTTTGCACTGACCTGGCCAACAGAGTCCTGGAGACCTGTGACTTCTTTAAGACCAGGTCGCCTACTTGAGGACTACATACATCCATCTCAATGAGAATGACACATTCGACCCGTGAGAGAGTCAAAAAGGGGTGTACCTCGCCACCGCAATGGGGGTGGTATGAGGAGCCCAGAGGATGGCATGCATCTCATCAGGCAATTGCCCTTGGCTTCGCCGACTTTCCTCTTGAGAAGGTTCAAGATGAGCATGTTGACGGCCTCGGCCTGGCCATTGTTGTGAGGATGTTGGACCGATGCGAACATGAGGTCGATCTCCCGCACTTTACAAAAAGCTGTCGAGCTGCATATTTGCATGACTTGCTCAAGAAATCGTTCGCACTATTGGGTTCTGTTAGAAAAATCCATGTAAAGTCCTTGTAAAGGCCCATGTATGAGCCCATTTAATTTCTTGTTCTTCTCTCTTTCCTTTAGTCTCATATTGTGTATAAGGGACTCCTCTCTCTTTCTCCCTCCTATATATATATATTCATACATTGTATTTGATACTTGAGTAACAATATACAAGATTCCGCTCTTTTCTACATGGTATCAGAGCCTTCGGTCCGGACCTGCGTTCTCCCAATTTTTTGACCACCAACCCCCTCCCTGCGAGCTCAGTCTGCCGGCGGTCTCCCTTTTCGTTGACCGCACCCCCCCCCCCCATGCGATCTCTGCTGCCCCTCTCTCCGTCCCGCTTGATCTGCGTATCGGCTCTCTTATAGCCTCCTCCCTTCTGACAAGTGGGCCCCTCTCTTTCTGATCGCTCGGCTCCCGTGCGGTCTCTTTCTTGCGACCTCCTGCTCGCAGCTCTCTCTTTGCTCGCAGCTCCCTCTGCCGAGCTCCCCTCCAACGACCTCCTGCTCGCCGCTCCCTCTGTCGGTCTCCCTCCAGGGGCCTCCTGCTCGCCGCTCCTGCGGTCTCCCTCCAGCGACCTCCTGCTCGCAACTCTCTCTGCCGAGCTTTCCTCCAGCGGCCTCCTGCTCGCCGCTCCAGCGACCTCCTACTCGCAGCTCTCTTGGTACAACAAACATGGTCTGCCTCCCCGTCCGATTGCTTTTGTTGTTGCTGACAGTCCTTCTGCTACTCGTGTTGATCTTGAAGAAGTCCGCCTCCAGCTCCAGCAACTCCACGACATGCTCAGTCGCCCTCCTGCCTCTGTTGCCTCCCCTGCCTCCATCTCCAACGAAGGTATCGCGTGTCTCTCCAGTAGTCCACGTTGGATAGTGGATTCAGGTGCTACTCACCATATCACCTCGCTAAAACCACACCAATACTTGGATTCTCCGCATCCTAAGTGTATCACAGTAGCAAATGGCGACACCGTTTCTGTCTTCGGCTCTGCTGATATCCTCCTCAATTCCTCTCTCTCTCTCCGCTCGGCTCTTCATGTCCCGGGATCCCCGTTTAATTTACTTTCTGCCAGTCGCCTCACTGCCGATTTGGATTGCTCAGTAACATTCACCTCTTCTTCTTTTCTGATGCAGGATCGACGGACACAGAGTATCATTGGTAAGGGACGACTGCAAAACGGGTTCTACCTTCTTGATGTTTCTCCTACCGTCCTCTCTTCAGTCTCCTCCGTTGAGTGGCATCAGTATCTTGGGCATGCGCCTCTTCCTGTCCTTCAGAAGGCTCTTCCAGATATCTCTCTTCCTGCTTTTAAGTGTGACTCGTGTATTTTGGGGAAACAACAACGTTCCTCTTTTCCTTCTCACTGTACTCGGAGCTCTGCTCCTTTTGTTTTAGTTCATTCCGATGTTTGGGGCCCCTAACAAAATACCTAGTATCTCTTGTATCGCTATTTTATCATCTTTATAAATGATTATTCTCGCACAACATGGTTGTATTTACTTCGTGATCGCTCCGAGCTTCACCGTGTATTTCGGGCTTTTATTCTTGAGATTCGCACGCAGTTATCTAAAAACATAAAAACTCTTAGGACCGATAATGCTCGCGACTACACTAGCCGTGAATTTGTGAATCTCTGATCTGAGTTTGGGATCATTCACCAAACGTCGTGTGCATATACCCCCCAACAAAACTGCGTTGCTGAACGTAAAAATAGGCATCTGCTCGATGTTGCTCGATCTTTCATGATTCACATGCAGGTACCCAAAGCCTATTGGAACTTTGCGCTGTCCACGACATGTTATCTCATTAACCGCCCACCTTCCTCCGTCCTCCAGCATGCTACTCCGTTTAGCCTCATTTTCCCCTCCACTCCGGCATTCTCTCTCACACCCCGCATATTTGATTGTACTTGTTACGTTCACCTTCTGGGTCCATCCACAGATAAGTTGGCTCCTCGGGCGGCCAAACACAAGTTTGTTGGCTATTCCCGTACTCAGAAAGGTTACGTTTGCTACTCTCCCGATACCCGTAAAGTGACCGTTTCTGCCGATGTTACCTTTCAGGAACCTTTCTTCACTGCTCCAACACCACCTCTTCCACCACAATCCTTCCCTCGACCAGTCATTCCCGTTACCACTCCTTCACCACTACTCCCCCTGACTCGGCTCCTGCTCTCCACAAGCCCCCTTTTATCTGTGTCTACACCCGTCGCCCTCCTCGCTCTGTTGCCCCAACGCAGTCGGCATCGACCTCTGACACTCTGCGCTCTGCTGATCCGGCACCAGCCTCCACCGCTCATCCCTTGGCGAACTATGTATCCTTACATCGACTCTCCCCACAGCTTCAAACCTTTGCTACTTCATTATCCTCTATTTCTATACATAACTCTGTGCAGGAGGCTTTCCAACATCCTGGCTGGCGGGCAGCAATGGAAGAAGAAATGACAGTCCTCTGGGCTAATCAGACATGGGACCTGATCCCTCTCCCTCCAAACCAGACTCCTGTTGGATGTAAATGGGTCTTTGTCATCAAGCATGCTCCTGATGGGACAATTGACCGTCTGAAAGCCCGACTGGTTGCTCGTGGTTTTACTCGGCAACAAGGTCTCGATTATGAGGAAATTTTTTCTCCGGTGGCCAAGCTCAACACGGTTCGTGTCCTCCTCTCCGTAGTTGTACATCACCAATAGCCCTTACATCAACTGGATATCAAGAATGTTTTTCTAAATGATGATCTAAAGAAACGGTCTACATGCAACAACCTCCCGGGTTTGAGACCACGGGGGAGTCCCAAATGTGTCACCTTAAGAAGTCAATCTATGGTCTCAAACAATCCCCTCGGGTATGATTTGACAAGTTCAGTAAGGTTGTTCAGGAAGTTAGCTTTACTCGGAGCTCGACAGACTTCTCTCTGTTCACTCGACATCGAACAAGAGGAACGGTTCTTCTGTTGGTATATGTTGATGACATCATAATCACTGGAGATGATTCAAAGAGAATACAAGCGGTCAAACAACACCCCAGCTCTGTATTTCAAACAAAAGATCTGGGGAACCTTCGATACTTCCTTGGTCTTGAGATTGCGAGACGTCCTGATGGACTTATCCTCTCTCAACAGAAGTACTGTCTCGATCTTCTTCAAGATGTTGGCTACTCTGGATGCAAGCTGATCAACACTCCTATGGATGCCAATCACAAGCTGTGTGCGCATACCTCTGATGCTGATCTTCCTCTTCAAAATCCAGAATACTATCGACGCCTGGTTGGAAAACTGATTTACCTAACGGTCACAAGACCAGATATACCCTTTGATGTTGGGGTTGTCAGTCGGTTTATGCATTCCCCTCGAATGTCTCATCTTCAGGCCGTTGAACGCATCCTAAAATATCTAAAAACAGCCCCTACTCAAGGGTTTGTATACAAAACCACATCTTCTATTCCAACATTGTTTGCATATTCTGATGCAAATTATGTTGGTTCCCAGGATGATCGGCGCTCTACCAGTGGTTTTTGTACCAACTTTGGAGGTCATCTTGTTACCTGGCGTAGTAAGAAACAAGTTGTGGTTGCTCGATCTTCAGCTGAAGCGGAGTGCCGTTCAATGTCATCAGTTGTCTCTGAGCTCACATGGCTTGAAAATCTTCTCACTGATCTAGGAATAAAACTTTCCCCACCAGCTATCTTACTATGTGATAGTCAAACCGCTATACACAGCCAAGAATCCAGTTTTCCACGAAAGAACGAAACACATTGAAGTGGACTGTCACTTCATCCGGGAGAAAGTTCAAATGAAGAAGCTAGAATTAAAGCATGTTCCGGGTACTGACCAAGTTGCTGATATTCTCACCAAGTACCCTATTTTATCAATGCCTGTCCAAGCTGGGTGCTTACGACTTGTATGCTCCAGCTTGCGGGGGAGTGTTAGAAAAGTCCATGTAAAGTCCTTGTAAAAGCCCATGTATGAGCCTATTTAATTTCTTGTTCTTCTCTCTTTCCTTTAGTCCCACATTATGTATAAGGGACTCCTTTCTCTTTCTCCCTCCTATATATATGTATTCATACATTGTATTTGATACTTGAGAAACAATATACAAGGTTCCGCTCTTTTCTACAGGTTCAATCAAATTAGAAAGTGGATAGTAGGGCTTTGAAGAAAGATGCTTGCCTTTCACCAACTTTTGATAGGAATCGATTAAGAGCGGTGATCCGGCCAGTGAGTTCTCGGAGTTCTTTGATGTTAGCCAATGAAAAATTTGCAGAATGGTGTGCATCTTATCGAGATTAGGTTTGATGCTCTGCAGGGTGATGAGATGGCCCATAAACTTTCGACTACTAGCACCAAAGGTACACTTAAAATGACTCAGCTTCACCTCGCCTCAAAGGACCCCTTCTAACCAAAAGGTCATCCACACATATTCGACATTTCTGCCTTTCTGGTTTCTGAATATCATGTTCATAGCCTTCTGATATGTTGCATTAACGTTTTACTCCCAAAGGGCATGACTTTAAACCATTCACTTGTTGTTAATGGCGAAAGAGGTTTTTATATGATCGAGTAGATGCATGTAGATTTAGTGATAACTGGAAAAGGCATCGAGAAAGTTAAGAAAGGAAAAAAATAGGAAGTGCAATCTACTAAAGAGTCGATTATTTGCAGGGAGTAACAATCCTTCGAAGAGGCATCATTTGAACTACGAAGTCAATATACATGTGTCATTGTCCAAAAGGCTTTTTCACTATACAACATTGAAAATTCACTCAGGGTAATGGATTTCCCTCAATCCCGCTTTCAATAACTTTTCTACCACCACCCGAATAGGTTGGGCGAGCTCAGTGGCCAGCATCCTTCTTCTCTGCTTCACAAGGCGAATAATTGGATCAATGTTCAGACAATGGTAGGCAACGTTAATGTCGACGCCAAGCATATCTGTTGCTGACAAGGCAAACACATCACAATTGTCAAAACTCTTAAAGACACTTCATCAGCAGTGCTTGGTCGTTCGGTGTGAGCTCTATGTTGATGTTCATGGCTCCTCCCTCCACAGCCCCGACATATAGACCTAGGCAACGTCTTTGGTCCAGGTCGTCCTGGTTGGCCCTTCTTCGGCCTCGTCCTCCTCGATCACACCGGTCGCCTTTATGAAGAACTTTCGGGCGACGATCAGATCTCCCTACACAGTGTTCTTGCGTTCTTTCTCCCAAAACCTTTCCACCAGATGGTGGGTAGAGATGATCAGGCCGTAATTGTGGATGAGCGAACATCCGAAGATGGATTTGTAGGTGCCAGGTCCGTTGATAACGATAAACTTGATCATTCTCACCGCTCTAGAGATGGTGAAGAGAAACTCGAACTTTCTACCTCTGTGCGGTCTCCAACAAAGCTAAATATAGGTCATCGCAAGGCTTTATGGATGTTGTGTCGAGGCCAATCCATATGAAGGCGCTCTTGAAAAGAACGTTCACGAACTCCCGATGTCAATCAAGATGCACCGCCAGGTTGCAGATGACGGATGTCGGGTTCATGTCGGTTTGAGTTTGAAATGTCAAATGTCAGATTGCGCGGGATATATCGGTGATATTTTACAATGTCAAACGCAGGTTCATGTCAGAACGCAGCCCGGTGCACAAAGCATCCCTGCGCGGCGAGGGTCTGGGGAAGGGTCCCACCACAAGGGTGAAATGTAGGCAAACCTTACCCTGCATTCTTGCAAGAGGCGGCTTCCAGGACTCGAACCCGTGACCTCAAGGTCACACGACAACACCTCAACCGGTGCGCCAAGGCTCCCCTTTTTATTAACAATGTCAGCTTTTAATATTTAAAATAAATTTATTAAAATCCCTGCCATTTTATAACCAAAGGAGGCAACCACAATGAAGATTTCATACAAAGGAGACATGATGATCTCATACAAAGGAGGAAGCCATAATCAGTGATTCAGTGTATACTAAATAGCAGAATATAGGTGAAGTAGAATAGAGAAGAATAACATAATAAAGCTGTAGAGTTAGAGCAGAATAGAGAAGTTGATTCAGTGGTTATAACAGAGTAACATGCTTACAGAAAATCAACGTGTAGAATACCATCCACCATTAGAGATGATGCAAGAAAAATAGAGAGGAAGAGAAGTAGAGGAGAGGAGTAGAATGCCAAAAAAACAAGGAAAATAGCATATAATATCAGCCACCCACCATTAGAGAAGAGAAGTAGAGAAGAAGAGTAGAATGCCAGAAAAAAATATTGAAAAATAGTAGAATAACAGAACATAAGCAAATTCAAGAAGAATCTAAGAAGATATTAGGAGAAAGTTAAAGAAACTTTAAAAAATAAATTCAGGATGCTATCCTGATATTAGAGCTTTAGAGGAGCAAAGAAGAAGATAGATCCAAAACCAGAAACGAGAAATCAGTCACCAAGTCATAAATCAAAGAAGCCGGGAAACTGAGCCATCAAAACTAGGGCAAGAGAAAGAGGCGTCGAAGCTAAGGGAAGAGAAAGAGGCGTTAAAACTATGGCAGAGAAAGAGGCATCGAAACTATAGCAAGAGAAAAAGCCATCAAAGCTAGGGCAGGAGAAAGAGGTGTCGAAGCTAGGGCGGGAGAAAAAGAGAGGACCGAAAAGGAGCGATACAAGAGAGTCGTTGTAGCTAGGGCAGTGAAGAACCAGTCCATTATCGGAGCCTCAAGTGTGGAGACAAAAGTCGACACTTTAGGCTACCAGATAAAGACCTTGCATCCATGGAAGACTCAAATCTCTTGATATGACTAGATAGATCTTAGTTTTCATTGTAGGTGGGGAGTGTTGGTTGGAGGAAGCCCACTGGAAATGGGCAGACTAGACCCGATAATTGAAGGGGGAGGGGTTATTATGGTGATTTCCATCGGTATCAGTATCGAGGGGATCAATATCTTCTTCTTCAGGGATGGAAGGGGGAATAAAAGTGTTAGGAGCTATGTGGGTTGTGGAACAATGATGATGCAGTGCAATATTCTCATGAGTGCACGCAGAAGGAGAAGGATGAGGGGAAAGAGGAGCAGCAACAGAGGGATTTGTGGTTTTGTTCATGGTGTATTGTTGAAGGCTTTGAGAAAGTGTGAGAAGAGTCTACTGGATGGAAGCCGAATCTTCCTTTGGGGCGTATTTGGGGGTAGCAGGGGTGTTTTGGTTATTACATTTGACCATGATGATGGAATTTCAGATCCAAACTCTGATCTATGCACATCGCACCTTTCAGGGTGTTGGACACAGAATTGTCAGTGGCCGGAGGAGACTATACTTCCAAAGAGAACAATAACGGTAGAAATCACCAGATGACCCACTGAACGCCCGAAAGATGCTTAGAGCTCTCTCTCTCTCTCTTCCTGAAATATATCACCAATCTCTTGTATTCTTAGTAAGTCCCAAAATATGTATGTTCTCTATTGTAGAGAGGAGCAATTATAATTTAGATTCTAAAACCGTCAAAGAATTAGTACGAAGAAGTGGTCCACTAACAATATGAATAACGTCAAACGTAACTGGTTTTAACTACTCGTCAGTTATCAAGGCAATTTGTGTACCATTATCTAGTGGGTCCCAGAAGAAATAATGTGAGATGGTTTGAAAAGAGAGAGAGATGCATCTCACGGTTAGTGAGGTGGTTATCGTCAAGAGAATTGGTAGGAAGGTCATCACCGAATTGGCGAGAAGGTCATCGCCAGGGAAATTAGCGAGAAGTCCACCGTCAGGGAAACTGACGGGAAGGTCAACGCGGCCTATAGGTAGTGGTCGTGGGAACAAGGTTGAAGTTGTCCGTGCGAGCGGGTGCCACACAAGGGGTAAGAGTTGCACAGGGTTATGGGGGGGGGGGGGGCGCCATCCACGTCTTGCTCTCGAAAAATTTTAGTCAGCAGGAACCAAATTAATCACATAGCCAACAATATACCAAGTGAAGAGAAATAACTGGGATAATCACTCTCTTGATGTCCTTTGTGAGGGGCGTGCCTCAAAAAATAGATTCTTAGATGTTGTGCAATAGTAATCTCGCTCTGATGCAAAATCATGAACCGTACCGTGAGTCGAACCTCGAACCAATTTCTCTTTACAAAGTTGATATCTGAGAAATGGGAAAAAGTTCTTGTAAATTATAGTAAAAAATCGTCAACCCAGTAACTAACCACATTAACTTGTGTATCGAATTTGATTTTCAAACTATCTCTAGGGTAATTAATAACTATGCATGAATGAATCAAGAACAATTTAATCTTCAAAGTATCTCTAGGGTAATGACTATACATGAATGAATCAGAAACAATTTTCTAGATATACTTTTCATTACATAGTAAGAGTATTCATGTAGGATCGAAGCCGAAGCTGGTTCGTCACGACCATGAAATTTCTTTAAATTCACTGGCCGGAAGTTGGGTCAAGGATGATAACCAGCCAAGAAGTAAAACGGCAAGAGAAACTTAAATAAAACAAGTCTTCATCCATACCCATGGTTACTAGAAAGGCACATTTAATGCATAGAAAGAGCTTCAAACTCCTCTCTATCCATGCCTCGGCCTATGCTAAGCTAAGCTCAAATAAGTCGCGAAGTGAATCAACGTGTGACCCGAGGCCTCCCTAAAAAGAAAATAAATCCACCAAATGTCTAGCAGAAGGATGCTAGTGATGGTTGATACTCCTGCCACCTTATACAGCTGGCAATAATGAAATAATTCAACTAGTGTGTCTCCATCCACAGAAATCTCACAATAAAATTTTAGTAAGGAAAATACAATTCAACTAGTGTGTCTCCATCCACTGAAATCTCACAATAAAATTTTATTTTCAGATAAAATGCAATCCCCATGTTATCATCAACAGAAGCAATTTTAACATAACATTCATCTCCAGTAGTGTGATGATCAAATTCTTTGAACCAGCTAAATATGTACTGGATTACAAAGAGGTACCATTTATGCATGAAATAATATGGAAATAATCTAATTCCAACTGAAAGGTCTAAATTTAGTATGTCCTAGTAGAAAAATACAAAACACTTGAACACTTTTAGGCAGAAGACTTCACCAGCATTCCAGCTTTAGAACATAGCATATACAATCCAACTAACAAATTAAGGATCTGTTTGGGGCAGTTGTCGTGGATGAGAGAGCTCCATTCTCATCGCAAACGCTATTTATGAACTGTTTGTATGCTCAGCAGTGGGAATAGAGCTTCTTCTAAAAAGGCATTTTAGGTTCTTTTGGAAAGTTGCAAGTGAGCCCACGGTCAGTTGTCGAGAAAGCACGTTCCGCTAGAGGTAAATATCGCAAAACATTCCCATCCAATGCCCTAGCCTCACTCTTCGCTCCTGCCTCGCCGGCCCCCCTTCACTCTGCCTTGGTAAGCTGCATCCCAGTTCTTCGACGGGGACGACCTGCGTTCCATGGCGAAAAGCTGCTTTGATCTCTTTCTGATTTATGGTTTTATGAATTTTCGATTCATGTGATTCATGGTAACAGGTACTAGTAAATGCCTTGGTAAGCAAACTATACTATAATTACTATGGTAACAGGTACTAGGAAATTCATTGTCATTGATGTAATACAGATGAACCTGTAATAGTTATTGTTTATAAAACAAAAACCTTGAATCTGGGCTTTTGTACTTCATTTCCTTTCATCGAAATTTTCAGATTTTCTGAGGTTCCCTTTTCATTATTTCTTGAAGAACTAGCTTTGCGACATCCCTTGGATGTTCCATGCCAACTAAAATTTTTCTAGTGAAATTCAAATACTCAAAATTTTTTGGTTGTTAGCTACTTTACTTACAAGTGATTTGTGGAGTAGTTTTCTCCAAGCACGATAACAATTCAGGTAATCTGAATTTCTGTGCATACTTCCATTTTACCTGTTCCATTTTAATTTTTTTCCATATAACTTTTTAAACAAAGATTATTTATAATTCTTCTTTACATTATAGATGAGCAATTTGATCATTTAAAGGTAAACAAATATCAAACAGTTGTTCTTCCAAACAGATAAATATAAACACTATTCTAAAAAGCACTAAAACACAGCTTCTCCAAACAGTCTGCAGCTTCTTCATCACTATTTTCTTGATAGCTCTATTCTCACCTGTTGAAACCGAAATCTTGAGGACAAGACTTGGTCTCTGTGGAGTTCGGGGTCCCTAAGAAGGGGTGGTCTCACACCTACTTCCCTCGAGCCAACTCTCTAGGCAAGAGCACTTAGATTTGGAAACGGACCAAGGGCTTAGTGGGGAGGTCCCGCCACATACCCGGAAGTCCCCTTGGAACTTCCCCTCCCAAGCCACTACTAAGCTTGGGCACCACTGGAGCCTCTCCTCACCCTCTCTAGAGAGACTTGCTGAGGAGGGAGAGAGAGGAGAGAGCTAGCTAAGAATGAGATCCTCAAAATGGTGCCCCTTTGGTCCTATTTATAGGTTTTTCGGGTTTGGACTGCGAATAGCCAAAACTGGACTGCAAATAGCCAAATCCCGCTGTTCTGAAGCGCTAAACGCAGACCGCTGGACTGCGAATAGCCAAAACTGGACTGCAAATAGCCAAATCCCGCTGTTCTGAAGCGCTAAACGCAGACCGCTGGACTGCGAATAGCCAAATTTGGACTGCGAATAGCCAAAACGGGACGAGAAGGGACCTCCCTTGGGCGAAGGGGGTACCTTACGGGGCTCGGCGAGCTCCCTTATTGGGCGAGGGCGAGAGGGGGGCACCTGCCCCTCATCCTCTCGCCCCTAGCTGGGCGAGGGCGAGAAGGGGGGGGGGGGGGGGCACCCGCCCCTCCCTTCTCGCTTCTAACTTGGCGAGGGCGAGAGGGGGGGCACCCGCCCCTCCCCTCTCGCCTAACTTGGCGAGGGCGAGAGGGGGGGCACCCGCCCCTCCCCTCTCGCCTCTAACTTGGCGAGGGCGAGAGGGGGGGCACCCGCCCCTCCCCTCTCGCCTCTAACTTGGCGAGGGCGAGAGGGGGGCACCCGCCCCTCCCCTCTCGCCTAACTCGGCGAGGGCGAGAGGGGGGGCACCCGCCCCTCCCCTCTCGCCTAACTCGGCGAGGGCGAGAGGGGGGGCACCCGCCCCTCCCCTCTCGCCTCTAACTTGGCGAGGGCGCGAGGGGGGGCACCCGCCCCTCCCCTCTCGCCTCTAACTTGGCGAGGGCGAGAGGGGGGGCACCCGCCCCTCCCCTCTCGCCTAACTTGGCGAGGGCGAGAGGGGGGGCACCCGCCCCTCCCCTCTCGCCTCTAACTCCTCCTCTGGTGAGAGCTACGGGGGTTCGCCGGGCGATACCCAAAAGTCTTAAGACCCATTGGGTCTAGTCGACACGTCTCGACGGCCCTCCATGCTGGGCCTCACTCGATGGATATGGGGGTTGTACACAATCCCCGCTCTTTGCGAGGTTGGTACAACCTCGGAAAGAAAAAGTCCAAGCCCAAATATCCATCGAGGGGGGGGGGGGGGGGCAGAACCTTGCTCCCGAGGATCATTCGACTCACCCAGCTAGTGGGAGCCTGGAGTGAGGAGGACATCTCGGTGTTGAACTCACCCATCGAGGATCATTCGACCCACCCAGCTAGTGAGAGCCTGGAGTGAGGAGGACATCTCGGTGTTGAACTTACCCATCCGAGGATCATTCGACCCACCCAGCTAGTGAGAGCCTGGAGTGAGGAGGACATCTCGATGGTAAGCCCTTCCTTCCGAGGATCATTCGACCCACCCAGCTAGTGAGAGCCTGGAGTGAGGAGGACATCTCGATGGTAAGCCCTTCCTTCCGAGGATCATTCGACCCACCCAGCTAGTGAGAGCCTGGAGTGAGGAGGACATCTCGGTGGTAAGCCCTTCCTTCCGAGGATCATTCGACCCACCCAGCTAGTGAGAGCCTGGAGTGAGGAGGACATCTCGGTGTTGAACTTACCCATCCGAGGATCATTCGACCCACCCAGCTAGTGAGAGCCTGGAGTGAGGAGGACATCTCGATGGTAAGCCCTTCCTTCCGAGGATCATTCGACCCACCCAGCTAGTGAGAGCCTGGAGTGAGGAGGACATCTCGGCGTTGAACTTACCCATCCGAGGATCATTCGACCCACCCCGCTAGTGAGAGCCTGGAGTGGGGAGGACATCTCGATGGTAAGCCTTTCCTTCCGAGGATCATTCGACCCACCCAGCTAGTGAGAGCCTGGAGTGAGGAGGACATCTCGGCGTTGAACTTACCCATCCGAGGATCATTCGACCCACCCAGCTAGTGAGAGCCTGGAGTGAGGAGGGCATCTCGATGGTAAGCCCTTCCTTCCGAGGATCATTCGACCCACCCAGCTAGTGAGAGCCTGGAGTGAGGAGGACATCTCGGCGTTGAACTTACCCATCCGAGGATCATTCGACCCACCCAGCTAGCGAGAGCCTGGAGTGAGGAGGACATCTCGGCGTTGAACTTACTCATCCGAGGATCATTCGACCCACCCAGCTAGTGAGAGCCTGGAGTGAGGAGGACATCTCGGCGTTGAACTTACCCATCCGAGGATCATTCGACCCACCCAGCTAGTGAGAGCCTGGAGTGAGGAGGACATCTCGATGGTAAGCCTTTCCTTCCGAGGATCATTCGACCCACCCAGCTAGTGAGAGCCTGGAGTGAGGAGGACATCTCGGTGTTGAACTTACCCATCCGAGGATCATTCGACCCACCCAGCTAGTGAGAGCCTGGAGTGAGGAGGACATCTCGATGGTAAGCCTTTCCTTCCGAGGATCATTCGACCCACCCAGCTAGCGAGAGCCTGGAGTGAGGAGGACATCTCGGCGTTGAACCTACTAATCATATAAGCAAAGTAACTTCATCCATCTAATGGGGGGATTTCCCTTGTCAAAAACCTCCTGGCCCAACCAGTGAGGGGTAGAGCTTGTTACAAAGGAAAACCACAAAAAACAGAAAACAAAAAATAAACACATCATGCCCCCCCATGGTACTCGCCTCTCCGGCTGCTCGCGCGAGATGATCATTCCTCTGCTTCTCCTGCCACTCCCATCTGGCTCATGCTCTCCATGATCTTCTCCATCTCCTCCGCCCCTGCTTGCCAAGAGATGCTGTTGACGGCTGTGACGTAGCAGTGCCTCGCCATCCTGGGGTCTCCGCGGATCCTGACTTGGATTCCTCCAGCGTTGAGCTTGAGGCATTGGTGGAAGGATGATGGTACGCATCGGAAGGCGTTGATGAGGGGTCTTCCGAAGATGGCATTGTAACTGCTAGGAGCGTCAACTATGACGAACCGACAGTTCCTTGAGCCTCCCCCCATCGTCACTTGGAGTCCAACTCCACCCTCCACCTCTTTCCTTTCTCCGGAGAATCCGAACAAGGACCCATCTGAGGCCAGCACCCTCCTTGGCTCCACCTTCAACTCGTCAAATGCCTTCTTGAAAATGACGTTGACAGAGCTCCCGTTGTCAACGAGGATCCGAGAGACAGTGTAACCTTCGATGGCTGTCTGAATGACTAGCGCATCACAGAATGGATCCTCGTTATCTGGCATGTCCTTGCTTGAGAAAGTGATTTTCTCCTCGGGAGGTGGGTCCTGTGACGTTGAAGCGACGCTGCGTCGATATACGGCGTGGAGGCTTGCCTTACGGGTGGCCTCGATCCCTACCCCCCCGTGGATCACCGCGACCCGTCCTTTGGCTCCTATGTCAGTTCGGTCCTCGCAGATGTCGTCGTCCACTACTGCTCCAGGTGGAACTTCTTCAATCCGCACCGGCGGCTGCTGTTGTGCCTGACCTCTCGCCTCTCTCACCTCCAAGAATTCCGGGCAGGTGGTTGTTGCATGCCCCTCTGCTTGGTGGTAGTCGCAATACGGCACCACCCTTCCCCCCCTTCTCCTACGGGCTGGGATGTCTCTTGCTTCCACTCCTCCTCCTCTTCGAATCGCCATAGCTTGAGCGGGTGGGGGTAGGAGCTGCCTAGGGGCCTGCCTCCAAGGAGGAGGGTTGGGCCTCCCTTGGCCTCCGTAGAAGTTTCCCCCTCCTTGGGCGAGACCCCTCCCTTGCTCCTGACCCCCTGAGGTCCCTGGTACCCTTGACCCCTCTGCTCTTCCCTCCTCCTTCCTTCCTGCTGCCTGAGGCCACCTTGCTCTCTTGGCTCGACCTCCACTAGCTTTGCCAACTTCTTTGCCAGCCCCGGGTTCGCCGCCTCAGTGGCTATCTCCTTTGCAGCTTTTTCCATCAGGTCCTCAAAGGACAGGGGAGGCTTCCTAGTTAGGCGCATTTTGAAGAGGCTCTCTTGTAGCCCCACGGTGAAAGCCATCTGGAGGGCATACCCTGGCACCTCCTGGATGTTCTGGATCTCCTCCTGGAATCTGTCCATGTACTGGGCCAACGTCTCCTCGTGCCTCTGCTTGACCAGGAAAATGGACTCAGCATTCTTCTTTCTCTTCTTGGATGTGGAGAAGCGTAGCTGGAAGCTTCGGCTCAAGTCATCAAAGCTGTAAATGGAGCCAACCGGGAGCTGGTGGAACCAGTCCCTAGCTTTGTCCCTCAGGGTGGTGGCGAAGAGACGACACTTAAACGCGTCCGTCATGGGCCTGATGGAGACGGTATCCTCGAACCACTGTAGGTGCTGGACGGGATCATCCTTCCCGGTATAGAAAGTCATGTTGGGCTCCTTGAAGCCTTCCGGGATGGGAGCTGAGATGATCAGCTCGCTAAAGGGTGACCCCCCACTCGCCGGCTTCGCGAACTCCGCTCGCGCGACTCCTGCTCCGAGCGAGACCCCACTCGCCGGGCTGGGAAAAAGCACTCGCCCGGCGAGGTCTCGTTCGCCACTCTCGGTCACTGGCTCCTTGCCTGGCCGACCCCCTGGGGCGACCTCTCCTGACCCCCCCTGGGCGAGCACTCCTTGCGACCCAGAAGGCGGTGTCTGGGGGGAGGGAGCCGAGCAGTCACCTCCCCTGGAGATGCCTTGGAGTAGCTCCATGATTCCCTTGATGGTCGTCATGAACTCTCCCCTTCCTACCACCTCACTTGGGATGTGAGACCCCTCATCGTCTCCTCCTCCGAGGTCTCCTGCCATGAGATTTGGCTCAAGAACTTCTGTGCTGACCACTCTCCACGCTCACCGCACCAAAATGTTGAAACCGAAATCTTGAGGACAAGACTTGGTCTCTGTGGAGTTCGGGGTCCCTAAGAAGGGGTGGTCTCACACCTACTTCCCTCGAGCCAACTCTCTAGGCAAGAGCACTTAGATTTGGAAACGGACCAAGGGCTTAGTGGGGAGGTCCCGCCACATACCCGGAAGTCCCCTTGGAACTTCCCCTCCCAAGCCACTACTAAGCTTGGGCACCACTGGAGCCTCTCCTCACCCTCTCTAGAGAGACTTGCTGAGGAGGGAGAGAGAGGAGAGAGCTAGCTAAGAATGAGATCCTCAAAATGGTGCCTCTTTGGTCCTATTTATAGGTTTTTCGGGTTTGGACTGCGAATAGCCAAAACTGGACTGCAAATAGCCAAATCCCGCTGTTCTGAAGCGCTAAACGCAGACCGCTGGACTGCGAATAGCCAAATTTGGACTGCGAATAGCCAAAACGGGACGAGAAGGGACCTCCCTTGGGCGAAGGGGGTACCTTACGGGGCTCGGCGAGCTCCCTTACTGGGCGAGGGCGAGAGGGGGGCACCTGCCCCTCATCCTCTCGCCCCTAGCTGGGCGAGGGCGAGAAGTGGGGGGGGGGGGGGGGGGGGGGGGGGCACCCGCCCCTCCCTTCTCGCTTCTAACTTGGCGAGGGCGAGAGGGGGGGCACCCGCCCCTCCCCTCTCGCCTAACTTGGCGAGGGCGAGAGGGGGGGCACCCGCCCCTCCCCTCTCGCCTCTAACTTGGCGAGGGCGAGAGGGGGGCACCCGCCCCTCCCCTCTCGCCTAACTCGGCGAGGGCGAGAGGGGGGGCACCCGCCCCTCCCCTCTCGCCTAACTTGGCGAGGGCGAGAGGGGGGGCACCCGCCCCTCCCCTCTCGCCTAACTTGGCGAGGGCGAGAGGGGGGGGGGGGGCACCCGCCCCTCCCCTCTCGCCTCTAACTTGGCGAGGGCGAGAGGGGGGGCACCCGCCCCTCCCCTCTCGCCTCTAACTTGGCGAGGGCGAGAGGGGGGGCACCCGCCCCTCCCCTCTCGCCTAACTTGGCGAGGGCGAGAGGGGGGGCACCCGCCCCTCCCCTCTCGCCTCTAACTCCTCCTCTGGTGAGAGCTACGGGGGTTCGCCGGGCGATACCCAAAAGTCTTAAGACCCATTGGGTCTAGTCGACACGTCTCGACGGCCCTCCATGCTGGGCCTCACTCGATGGATATGGGGGTTGTACATCACCAATGATTTCTCAACAGCAACCGCTGTCCCAAATAGAGCCTAAGGCACAAACAGCGGGAGTGTGGTATATGGGATTTACGGAAGCATTGCAACTTTGGGTTTCCTGTCAGAAGAAAGTAGCAATACTATAGTCTCCTCCTATTCAATCAAGTCCATTAATCTAGAGATATGATGATTAGGCAAAAAATTAATACAACCTCAACAAGCTTGGTGACTAACGTCTACAGACACCATCGATGGTATTTCTTTGGTGAAATTCACATTTGTTTTGTATAAATTTTAAGGTTTGTGATATGATGCATAATGACTTACTTGACATATGCAAGACTGGGAACATTGAGAAGGTTTTCACGTAAAATCGTTACAAAGAAAAGGTCTATTCTAAAGAATATAATTAGAAATTGTTAAAAATATTTAAGGCAAAACACTTTGAAAAAGAGCTTCCATAATGCAAATCCACAAAATGGCAAGAGTCATAAGATGGTTATTGACTAAAGGCTAACAAGTTTAACAAACAACTATGCAATGTTAATCCATGCCAGAAACAAGGCATGCTTAAATGTGAAATAATTTTTCGTCAACATAAAAATTTCAACTTGAGCAGGTATTTGTAACACCTGAAATTTCAAGTACTTTCATAAATTTTAATTTCATGGTCCGACCGCAATTGATTTAATCAGCTGCACACCGCCGACCAAGGTATCTACGCTAGCTACAGTTATATTTTGTGTTAATTAAATAATCAATTAATTTCATGTAGTAGATAATTTTCCGTGCAATGGCACTTTCATAATTTAGTTCATTCGGTAATGACCTAGAAACCTTATAATTAAGAAATCGAGACTTGTGGTTACTCTCACGCCACTCTTACACCTTTTATCGTACTCGACCCCTTTCTAATCATGGGACAGGTATCCTCTCGTCGTTACTGCTGATAGTTAGGGATTTCTTCTTCGTTCGCCACTTGGACGCTGACTACAGTAAGCTCGTCGTCTGGAGTGCGCACCTGGAGTCGCAAGAACCGCACGATCCCTCAGTCGATCTTCCCTATCGATCTGTTGAAGATTATCCCGTCGTTTGTGTCGTCTCCCAGAAGATTGGGCCACTGTTGTTGTCGACCTTCTTCCTCTTTCGTCCGCCAGGTGATGGGTGTGGGACTTTGTTTCGTCTTCAACGCTTTTGTCGTGGTCTAAACCAGGTGAGACCGGCTTTGCCTCTCCGAAATTTCCTTTTTTTCTATTAGTTCGTGGAATTACCTTCATAAGATTTCAGTAAACCCAAGAGTTTTCAAGGGGTTCTTGGCACGGTTCGAAGAAGGAGAGATCTGTTGTTAATTGAAGAAGAGCAATTTGTAAGTGGTCTTATGTTGATGACTCTTTACGTTGATCATGCCGACCACTATATGCAAATATTAAAGTGGTCTTATGTGAATGACTCTTTACGTTGATCATGCTGACCACTAAGTGCAAAAAATTATAGGAGGCATGCGGAGGGTTTTTCCTTCGTGATTGATGGAACACACCATCATGCTCATAGGGTGTAGTAGACCATATGAGCCTCAATTGGGGGTCGACACCCCATGGAAGACTACTAGATGCGAGTCCGTATTTCGTGACAGGAATACACCACAGGGCTTACGTTTGCCAATAGAGACTCAAATTACTAGAATGTGCTTTGTAATTCATGAAACCAAGAACAAGTAGAAAGTAAATTTGAGTTATCTTAACTTTGGATACGAATTTAGAACCTGGATATCTCTGCGCTTTAATGATTCCGAATTTTGAGAAAAAATCTAGTATATGACAAAATATAAAAAAGATGAATTATATTAATAAACTTACTTTTATAGAAAAGTATACATGGTGCCATAGTTAAGAATCTTTTCCTTAACTTAAAATATTGCATTTAATTTATTCATGCATTTTTTAAAAATATTATGTGTTAGTGTCACTGGGGGGAGAGTCTTTCTTTCTTACCAGTAGGCTAATCCATTTTAAGAATTTACTTTTAAGGAGAATCAGATCGGCAGATTAGCTTAAGATAAGCTTCCAAGAATTTCTACAGTTTTAATTTGTCTTTCCGTTTAGAATGATGTATCACATTTATGTGGACTTGACTATAACAGACATTGTTTAGACTCCAGTTATTCAGACTTGTTGTACTTTATATTTCTAGTTGGCTCTGTGAATCAGATTTTGAGATATTCCTTAAACTCTAGCCTCACTCTTTTGTTCTGTTGTATGCTTTAAATATTTCTTTCATCTGTGTTGTAATGTACCAAATTTATTATTATTGCATAGTTTGTTTCATATCATGAGTGACGGCCCAGCTTCTGAAATGTTGTTGAACTAGGTATTAGTGAATTTGTTCAAGAACCTATCCACACGCTAAGCACCAAAAGACAAAATTTGCATGCAAACACTATAGCTGACCATGTTGTCACTTTCCAATCAAGGCCACTATCCACTAATACACTTGTAACCGTAAGTTCCAAGTGATCATGATGGGTAGAAACGTGGCGGAGAAATGATATGTGCATTATATATATATCGTCATGTCGCGAGTGTTCTTGTTCTGGAATGTGTGTGTGTGTTCTTCAAGAACGACCGAGCCTGAACGCACGGGCAGCTGGGTCGTTCCTTCAGTGGATTTGGTACGACCGTGCCTGTTCTTGAAACACGGGCGTGCATGAACAAAAATAAATTCTTCCCAGAATTCCAAGGTTTTGCCTGTGCGCTTTCTTAAAGTACGACCATGCTTGAGTGCACTGGCAACTGCTTCACTTTATGTTGATGGTCAACCTGATTATTCACTCTTCAAGCTCGATTGTGCCACCTTGTGGGCACGGTCGTGCCTCATCTTTTGACAGTCGTCATCTTCTTTTTATACACCCTTCCATTTTCCCAACAATTCGACATTGTTCGTGCACGATCGGGGGCACGATCGTGCACAGTTAATTTTTCTGCTACTATTAATACGTGAAATTAGGGCTGGGCAGAAAATCTTTCATTCTGTCTCGTTCTTCTCTAGGTCATGAGACTCCAACAAGTACGGAAAAGGTCTTCCACTACAACCTAAGCCTCGAGGAGAGATTTCCAAGAGAAGAGAGGGTTATTATAAGGTGCTTGTGAAGGAGACATGGAGTAGGGAAATGTGGAGAGAAGACGGGCTATATAAGAGCAAGGTAACAGCTTCTCCCTTACCTCGGAAGCGTCCAATGCACAAAGGAAGGCCGTATTGACAACCCGTGACGCTTTCTTTGACACCCTAGGAGTAGGCTCTCCGCTCTCTCTGTATCTATGGTACTACCTTCTCCTCCACCCTCTTTCACCCTTGGATTTTCATATTTAATGGTTTGTAAGCTCACTCTTAAACTTCCTAGTGTAAATCATGCATTGTAATTGATATTTGTGTTATTGATTTAATTTATGCCTACTTTATCATTGTGGAATGAGTTTGTATGTTGGTGGGGTTCATGCTTGTGATAGTTAGATGAGACTAGGTTGAAATTTAGTTTTAGAAATCAGCACGAAATCGTTCGCCTAGATAGCCCATGGTGTTGGATTTTTGTGTATCTTCACCTGCGCTCCTTGAGATCAACATTCGGTAATTATTTACCAATTTATTACTTCGACTGGTGCACTGTAGAATCTCTTCCGACAGGAATTGCGGGCGCACAGTTCAGCGGTCAAGTTTTTATCATTGTTGTCGAGGAACGCGGTGGACTAAGTCAGAAGGTCATGGAATGAACCTACCAAACTAATTTAGGCATTTTCTCTTTTGTTATTTTCATTTTCTGTGTACATTCCTTCTTTGTCTTGCATTTATTATTCTCTACAGGTTTTCACTAGTTTTTTATTTGTAGTTGTGATTGCAGTAGGTCTTGTCCTTTATTATTATCTATGACACGTATCCACCTCCAAACCAATTATGTATCCTTATCAGCAATGCAGATGGTATGGAGCAATGAACCACAATAGTGATGAGTGTTATTCCCACGGTTCTTCATATGGAGAATCAACACCTATTGATTCCTCATATTGGTAACCAACCTATTATAGCTCTGCACCTCCACAGAGGTCGATGCCTCCACATATTGATTTGGTCTCCTTGAAACCAATGACCACTAATATGCATTATTGTTTTCGTCACCGAAATGGTCACGTGAAAGAGAACTGCATTATAAATAGTCATTACGGAAGGAAAGGAATTGCATTATATATAGTCATTTGTTAGGAAAGGAGACGGTGGCCACGGATCCCTCACCCTCCATCTCTTTTTCAGTCCATTCACATGTTGAGAAGAGGTCTACATTGCCTCCATGTTTGCTGAGGAGCAATGCAGATTTCTTTATCAACATCGCTATTGATCCTGATGATGCCGATTTGGAAATGTTATCCATTCATGTAGCATCATTACCTTGGATTTCGTGTCAAATGATTGAATTTCTATATTTCCTAATTCTATTAAAAATGTTCTTTCTTCTAATGTTATTCCTGACTCTACCACCACTTCTATTGTTAATCATGTTGATGTTGTTTTGCAGGATGTGCCTGAGGAGCCCGAAGTCGAGATGAGTTGTATTGAGGAAGTTGTTCTCCCCAGTGAGGAAGTTTTTACCTCACCACCAGAGGAGGACATCCAACATCACTGAAGGTCTGTGCAACACATCTGATTCTGGCATTGCAATGGAGTGTGCCGACAACGATCAGTGCACTGAACCTGATGGGAGTGACATCGAGATCACTCCCTCCATTATGGACTCTTCTACATCTAGTTTTGATTTAAATTTAATTCTTGACTCTACAATTTTACTTGATCCTCCACGGAATGATATTTGGCGTGATCCTTTTATTGATTGTGCTGAGGGACGCAAGCAAAGGCAATGAAAATTGCCATTTCTTCACTGCTGACGGACATTGGGTGTTCCTCTTATTCCTCCTTCTCCTTGCTCATTTATGGAACACTGCCCTTGAGGAGAAGGAAGAAATTGCAATGGTGTTGGTATAATTTACCGATGCGTGAACTTAAGCGAACACCTGAGCACTTTACTTTTTAGTCCCATTAGCTATAATTGTTAATGAATACGAATAAGTCATGCTGGGGACAATAAATCCAGTAGTTCTCTTTAATTTTCTTGCATTGCTTTTAATTGCTTTTGCTTGCTTGGATGCGTGTTCGATTAAATAAAAGCATCATTATGTGTCTACAATTGCTAAATTCATACATATCATTCAACATTCGTTCGCCTCGTGTCAATGTTGTGAATTGGTACAAGGATTTTCAAAATTCCTTTGCGCACGGTCGTGCGAGTACAACATACACGGTCCTGCGCCCGCTGTTCACCTTCCCTCATTTCTGACCTAACTCGCTTGCACACTTTCGCGTGTGGTATGCCGACAAACCCTTTGGAGAATCGACGGCAATCCCTCACTTCTTGGCCTAATTTCACCGCAAATCTCTTCCTCGTGGGCCATCGTGGGCACGTTGCTTCTGCTAATTCGGGATCATGCACCGGTTCTCCAGTCCGTGCGTGGCATTTGTTGGCAGTGGTCGTGTGTCGTCTTCCTCCTCCTAAACTCGTGGTTAGTTGCTTGATTCCTTCACTTATTCTTCTATCGAGTCAACAATGTCTTCTATAGTCTACTCTAAGAAGAAAATTACTGGTTCATAGAAGCAGTGTGGCGATGAGGGAGGAAACTCCCGGGTTAATGAAGACAATATTTGTGACGTGATTCTCTCATTTCCTCACCCCACACAAGTGTAGAGGTCGTCTGATTGAAGAAAAATAAGTTTATGGACTATAAATGTATTAGTTGGGATGTTCTTCGATCGTTGCGTCTCCACCGGACGGTGCGTGAGCTTGTGAGGCAGGGGAGTTGGGAATCCCTGCTCGGCATCATTGAGATTGGTTATTCTGAGCTCTCCCTAGAATTGTCCACATTTAAGTTTAATAAGGCGAATACGGAATATCCCCAACTGATGAAGTTGAATTTCGGTGTTCTGGGAGTCGTGTATGCCCTTAGCCTTGGGGAGTTCTCAGTTTTTCTCGGCCTCTAAATAGATGATTGTGCCCACTCGGCTGCGTTCACCAGTTTGCATGTTGAGTTTCCAGTTACTTTCCCGCCTGATGCGTACAAGAGGGCGATCACGGACGGGATGACGCCATGTGTGCCCCGCAAGGCCAAGGCTACTATTATCCACCGCCCCGAGCTTTGTTATATGCAGCATCTTCTCAGCCACACTATCACTGCTTGCAGCATAAGCAACAATGTGGTGGGGCGTCAGGGCTTACTATATTTATATAGCATGGATAGGAGCGTCCCAATCAACTTGGGGCACATGGTTGCTCAGATTCTTCTTCAGCAGTTAAACTATTTTCAGGTGTGCAGTATCTTCTCAGCCACACTATCATTGCTCGCAACATAAGCAACAATGTGGTGGGGCGCCGGGACTTACTGTATTTTTATAGCATGGATAGGCGTGTCCCAATCAACTTGGGGCGCATGGTCGCTCAGTTCCCCATCAACCAGGAACACATGATTGCACTTAACAAGCCTAAGGCCTAACACCCCCACGATGTTGCTTTAGTGCAGTTTGCACATTCTCTTGCATAAAATAACAAAAGGTTTGAATAGGATACAGATAGACTAGGTAAGCCATGTGCATGAGCGAAGAGATAAATAAGGCTATCAACTGATTGAAATTAAAGTATGAAGTTACTAAATACCGTTACAAGTTGTTAGAAGTCATTCAAAATCATTAAGTTACTTTTTACCGGTGTGGCAATTAACAGGAAGTTAATGGCGATATATATATATATAAATCACATTTATTGGTTAAAAAGATGATTTTTAACAAAAGACTAGCAACTTCAGCAAACTAATTTAATGTTAATTCTCCTCTATCAAAGATATCCCATAGGAATAACACTGAATTATGAAATATGGAGGTAAATTTTCAATATTCCACCTAAAAGTTTTAATTTAGGGTGCATACTTCGATGTTGTACTTCAGCAGTTTAACTGTTTTCAAATCCCAGCGGGTGATTTTTAACCAAAGGCAAGCATTTTCAGCAAGACTGCTTTAATGTTACTCTTCATGTAGCAAAAATATCCGAGAGAAATAACACTGCATGAAGAAATTTGGAAATAAATTTTCAAAGTTCCACCTAAAAGTATTATTAGCACGCATACTTGGTTGTTGTCCATTAACAGGTTAGCTGTTTTCAGATCCCTGTGAATGATGTTCTTTTGGTGCAAGTAATCCATGCCATTGCACACATCAACGGCAAACTTCAATAACAAAGAGAGCTGCAGGATGTTCTTCTGCTTGTGCAAATAGTCATAAAGACTTCCTCCATGCATATACTCTGCAAATAAGATGATTCATTATACGCTCCTAGCATTATCATTTTGAATATGCATGATTAATTATATATATGGTTATTTACTGGGACCTCCCCTAGAAATTTGCATAATTACAACTTGCGCCCGTCTAACTTTCGAAATTACAAAAACCTCCGCTCAATGTTTACATTTCATAACATCCATGAACAAAAGTACCCCCCTGGGAGCAAATCTTTCAGGGGGGGACTTTTTGTGCATGGATGTTATGAAATGTAAACATTGAGGGGGGCAAATGTAATTTTGAAAGTTAGAGGGGTGCAAGCTGTAATTACGCAAACTTTGAGGGGAACTCCCAGTAAATAACCATATATATAAGGATTTTGTGTTTACACTATAAGGAGCAACTAATACAAGCAAGAAAACAAGAAGATTTGCAAAATGTTGCGGATTTTAAAATTTTAGCCTAAGATGTCTAAAACACCAAACTCCATCCTAAGTAGATTGAATCGTGCATCGGGGAGTGTTTTTGTAAATATATCCACTAGCTGAGATTCAGTCTCAATGAAGCTAACCTTGACATTTTCTTTCTTGATGTGGTCTCTAAGGAAGTGGGGTCTAACATCTATATGTTTGGACCTAGAATGATGAACTGGATTGTTTGTCAAGTCTATAGCACTCTTGTTATCACACCTTAATTCTACATTTTTGAAGTCCCCAAAGTCTTATAGTCTTCGCATCAACCATAGTGCTTGTATGCAACAACTACCTAGTGCAATGTATTTCGCCTCGACAGTGGAGAGGGCAACACAATTCTATATCCTACTCGACCATGACACTAATGCAGGCTCTAAAAATGACATGTGTCATTAGTTCTTACAATCTAATGAACATCACACATAATCAGAATCAGAATATCCGTGCAAAATAAAAGAGTTATTATGTGGATACCATAAGCCAAGAGTAAGGACTCATTTGAATCGGCGATAGGATTTCCACAGAAATCATCTGCGCCAAGGGACCGCAAACGCGGTTCCCGCGGCGCGGATGATTTCCGCGGAAATCCGCGGGTTTTGTGCGGCGGGGCGGAGCCCCACCGCCCGACCGCGGCGGGGTTGAGTGATATGTATTATATTATGTTCTAAAAGGAATAAATAATTTTGAAAACATGTTTCAAAAATCTTAAGTCTTACATATTTTTGAGTAACTATTTTATTCTCTAGTATACATGTGTTATATGTGATAATTTTGATAATAATTTCTTAGTTTATGCTCCAATAACATGATATACCTAAATTGTTTTCATTACTAAGTATATATAGAGAAATTTGAAAATTTTATTCTACTAATACAATGGTCGTGTCTCTTCCAAAATGACCAGCTGCACCACCGACATGCAACTCCTAGACTAAGGTGGTGTTTGGTTCAGCTGATGGGGCGCAGTGCGGTTGGGAAAAACGTAGTTTAGGATAAAGGCGGCGTTTGGGCTGGCTGATAGGTGAAACTGCGTTTATTAATAAACGCAATTTATACCTAGCCTCTAACTGCGGGCCAAAGTAACGTATGGACCGCAGCTGCCGCATCTCCCCCTCCTGATTCATTCTCAGCATCTCGCTCCTATTTTTCTCCCTTCCGCCTTCTCCGCGCTCGACAGTACGGTTGATGCCTCCTCTTCCTTCTCCCGATCTTCTCCGGCAACGCCTACCGTGGACGCTTCCTCCTCCTTCTCATCTCCTTTCGCACAAACAACTTTTTCAAAACTTTGTTTTGCAAACTCCATTACCCAATTAATTTTTTTACAAAACTCAATTTTCCAGAAACAACACTTATCTCAAACTCCATTTTCTATCAGCAGCTTTCCATCAGTAACAACTCAACCAAACAAAGCCTAAGTGATCTCAGATGGATGAATGGGGAATACATAAGAGGGTACCCACGAAATAAATGTTATGATAGAAGCGCGGTAGTCTATACCAATTGTTGGGAATGCATAAGAGTTGCACCACTGCACTTCTTTTAATTGCAATCTGCTAGCACAGCGGACGCACAAGGTTCGTGACATAACGAACTTGCATCATCGTCAAACGACCCACCACCACCGGAGAAGCACCCCACAGAGACTTGGCCTTGTCGTGTTTATACAGCCCATCATCGTCTCTCCGCACCCGCAGTAGCCTACACACTCGTAGCAGCCCGACGCAGCCTTGCCGCATCTATTGCAGCCCGAGGCCGCCTTGCCGCACCTATTGCAGCCCGTCGCCGCCTTGCGGTACCAACATCCACCGTCCTACCCCCGTCGACGTGCTTCGTCGCTCGCCGGCACTCAGCCGCCCTTGGCCTCGTGATAAAGAGGAGATGGAGTGTTCTCTTCTTTGAGTTCCATGGTGTGGAGCTTCTTCTTCCAGGGAGCTTATATAGAAAAGGAGCTGCCAGCTTATCAAGTCCAGACAACTTTCGCGTTAGTTGCTTTCCTATAGTGAGAAGTCTTTGTTTCTCCTTTTTTTTATTTAACATGTGGGTTGCATTGGGTTGGGTAGGTAGCTGATTGGATGTTAGGTGAGATGTTGAAATTTCAAACAAGCACAACAATCACCATCTTAGTTTGAATTTCACACACAACACATTTTGCACTAAGGCATCATCTGCACAAAGCACTGCCTACACAAAGCAATGTCTGCACAAAGCACTGTCTACACAAAGCAATGTCTACACGAAGCATCAATCTGTACAAGCACCACCTCAAGCTCGAGGCGTTAGCCGGCTTACTCCATTCGACTCCATCTCTGCTCTAGCTCAACCTCTGAATGTCGTCGCAAACTGATCGTTGAAACTGACTCACAGTACCCGAGTCCCAGAAGGACAATCATCTGTACCACTACATCAATTTACCATGTCGGCCTCAGAAATTATGGGCACACCACCTTGTATTGTGGTCCTCATCAGCCCCGTTCCCGAAGGAGATGAACTTTCGTGCACAAAACGTGCTGAACCTAGTACACGACGATATATATGGGGTCCATCACGTTGTCCACCCCAGGAGGCAAGATGTACTTTCTACTTTTGGTGGATGATCTCAGGCAAGATGTACTTTAGTGCACAAAACGTACTGAACCTAGACACTCTTGGACTCCAAAAACAAAGCGGCAGCAGCAGCCATCAAACATCTCCAGGCAAGTGTTGAGGTAGAAGCGAACCGCAAGCTGAGGACCCTCCACACCAATCGAGGCGGTGAGTTCATGTCCGCAGAGTTCGGAGAGTATGTTTCGGACCATGGGGTCAAGCGGTTCCTTACAGCACCATACTCTCCACAACAAAATGGCGTCAACGAGCGGCGAAACCAGACGGTGGTTGCAATGGCAGGAGTATGCTCAAGTCCAAGGGGATGCCAGGAAGATTTTGGGGCGAGGTTGTCACGAAGGCAGTCTATATCCTCAACAGTGCACCAACCAGCAACGTCGACGGCAAGAGACCTTATGAGGCATGGTACGGGAGACGTCCGAATGTCCACTAATTCCGCATGTTTGGGTGTCTAAGACACGTGAAGGTCGTAAAGCCAAACATAAAGAAATTGGACGATAGAAGCATTCCCATGGTGTTCGTCGGCTACAAACCCGGTTCCAAGGCTTATCAGATGTATGTTCCGGTAGGTGGAAGAGTACATGTGACCCGTGATGTCGTGTTCGACGAGGAGGCGAAATGGGAGTGGGGTACAACAGAAGGTGATGAGCAGCTGACTACGTACGGTGAGGTATTCACCGTGGATTACTTTGATAGCTCTATCCAGGAGATGGTCATAACAACATGTCAGCACATGAAAGTGATGAGGCGTCGGTACCTGCTATGCCGAGTTACATGCCTGACAGCGGGCAAGTGACGCAGGCAACTTCTCCATTTGTGCCCACACAGGTGGCGACACCACCCACCCTCGGCGAAGTGGAATTTGCAGCCCCGCCAAGCACTACTTCTCCCACTTATAATGGAGTAGTGTCGCGGTACCGCACGTTGACGAATATCTACCAGAACACAAACGAGCTTGAGCAAGAGTACAACGGACTGTGTCTTTTGGCGATCGAAGAACCTGTGTGCTTTGCAGAAGCCGAGAAACATGAGTGCTGGCAGCAGACAATGCGAGAGGAGATGAAATCCATTGAGGATAACTTGGCATTTCACTAAATTGCCAAGCCTGGCACACTCACGTTGAGGAGGGACAAAAACTAGAAGGAAAAAAAAACAAAGAAGCAATACACCTGAGAATAATAAGAACTCAAGTTAATTTTTTTTTTGGCTTATCAAAACCTTTGTTTTCATGCATATATATATATAAGCAAAAGGTTACATAGGAAGTAAAGAAAAACTTTGCCACTATCTCCATCCTCAAGCAAGGAACGTGGCCTAATAAAAAAAAGTCTACAAAGGGCACAACCACTATCCATGACCAAAGAAAAATATGGTATTGACCCTAATCACGTGAACAGTACCAAAAGAATGACAAGATTAACATCAACATTCCCCCCCCCTGCCCTAATCTTGTACTTTCATCTTCACGACTTGGAGACCTATCTTAGTGCGCATCTGCAAAAACTTGAGTCGACCAAGTGGCTTTGTCATAATATCGGCGAGCTGGTCACCAGTATTGACATACTCTACCTCTATCTTCCCATCTTCAGCACATTCCCTAATGAAATGATAATGAGTATCAATGTGCTTACTTCGGTCATGGAGGATAGGGTTCTTGCACAATGATATGGCTGATTTGTTTTCCACTTTGATTGTGACGCAACCGGGCTCCTTCATCAAATCACCGAGTAAACGCCCTAGCCAAATGCATTGGCATGTTGTCGTGGTGGCAGCAATGTACTCCACCTCGTAGGACGATTAGCCCTGTGCAGGAAAACCGAAAACCGCACCAAACCGCAAAACCGCACCGCACCCCATTTCAAACCGAACCGATCGGGTGCGGTGCGGTTCGGTTTCGGGGGTCTGAAAACCGCACGTGCGGTTCGGCTTGACTTAGGCTTCTTAAAAACCGGTGGAACCGCACCGCACCGCAACCCTCTCAAAATTAAGTATTAAGATATAAAAACTTAACCCCATTAAAAATTAAAACCGAACCGATCAAGTCATAGTACATTAATACTTAATTCTTATTAATTATTATCTTATAATCCAGTAATCCTACAGGTACATTAAGCCATATATCGCACCGCACCGCACCATTAAGCCCTAACTTAGTACTCCCAGTCTCTCTCTCGCCTCTCGGTCTCAGACTCTCAGTCTCACCAAAACGGCGAAACTGAAACGAAACCCCTCAATCCCTCATATATCGCAGGCTCGCAGCAGACTTCCAGGCCGACGGCGACGGTGCAAAGTTAGGGCTTGTTGAGTCGTTGATGCGTTGCGCCGCTGCCACGATCTGGCGGTTGCACCGACTGGCGATCTTCCTCCGATGCGGTGAAACCTCCCCTGATCTGGCGATATTCCTCCGATGTGGCACTGCCACGTTTTCTCTAACCGTGAGCGACCACTCCAACTCCTGCAATCCCCACTCCCCAGTCCCCAGCGGCTTCAACCTCCAGCCCTCTAAGCCGGCGATCTATACCCGCCTGGGCCGCCTCACGCCTGTCGACAACTGCTTGTCTGCTTCGGTATGAATCATTGAATAGGTTATAATTTATGGCATTCACTGATTTAGTTATTTCTGTCATTCACACTTCACTAATTTCTGGCATTCACTAATTTCTTCACGATGTACAACGTTGTTGTTAAAGGATCAGAAAAACTGTCAAAAAACTGAAACCGCACCGCACAAACCGACGCCAAACCGCACCGCACAAACTGACGTCAAACCGCACCGAAACCAAACCGCATCTCACGGTTTCGGTGCGGTGCGGTTTTGGCCGGTCGGAAACTGCACCCCTGCGGTGCGGTTTCGGTTTGTCCCCAAACCGCACCGCACCGCTCGCAGGGCTAAGGACGATAATGCCACCACCTTCTGCTTCGGAGATTGTCAACTGATTAGGCTTCTCCCGAGAAGATACAACACAAATGTTGTGCTCTTGCGGTCATCGACACCAACCGACATGTCGTTGTCGATGTACCCATCAATTGTGGCTCTACTCAGTACCACAGATGTACCGCAAAGTATATTTCACTACTGCTAAGTGCTTATTGTTTGGGGCCTCCATGAAGCGGCTTACATGCCCTACGGAGTAAGCGATGTCGGGTCGTGTATGCAGCAGGTATCTCAGGATCCCCACAATACTTCTAAGAATGTGGCATCAGTAGGAGGATTAGTGGCCACCTTGCTCAACTTGAGCCTTTCTTCCATGGGGACTTGGCACGGGTTACAGCCAACCATGCCACACTTCTTCAAGATCTTCAGTGCATAGGCCGACTGACTAAGAGTAATACCATCGTCGGTTTGGTGCACCTCTATACCCAAGTAGTAGCTAAAAAACCCACGTCACTCGTGCTGAACAATTTCTTCATCTCCTCCTTGAACTTGTTGATGTGATCCGGTGATAATAAGATCATTGAAGTCCACACTCACAAGTAAATTTGATGTGCCAATGCCTCTTTTGTACATTGCATGCTCCGACGCACTCCTCTCGAACCCTAGTGATATGAGACTGTTGTCCAACTTCGAGTTCCATGCTCTAGGTGCTTAACATAGGCCATAGAGTGCCTTCTTGAGCTTTAATACCTTCTGCTCATTGTTCTCGCCCATGAAACCGGGTGGCTGGGTTACGTAGACCTCCTCTTAAAGATCGTGTGTCGTAATGCTATGATCGGCCGCATTGTTTCTAGACGAGCGACCAGGGCAAATTCTTCTTCAAAATCCACGCCCTGTCGCGGCACGTATCCTTTTGCAACGAGTAGTGCATTTTACTTCACCACAGCACCATGTGAGTCCTTCTTGACTTTGTACACCCATTTCAAGCCAATGGGTCGACACCCACTTGGCAGTTCAGTGAGATGTCAAACTTCATTATCCCCAATGGATTTCATCTCCACTCACATTGCATGCCTCCATCACTCATGTTTCTCGACTTCTGCAAAGCATACAGGTTCTTCGACCGCCAAAAGGCATAATCCGTTGTACTCGTGCTCGAGTGTCTGCGCCTTCGCCTCCCGGACTCGCTCGATACCTATGTGCATCATCTGCATAGTGTCCCACGCCTTGTTGGCGGAGTCCTTCACCCCCATCATGGATAGCATCTCTGATGGTACAGCTTGGAGGATGGCCAACAACGCCATCCTATCAAGTCGATACTCGGCGTCACCCGGCTCGATCGCCTCCCAGACTCCCTGAGCGAGCAGATTTACTCTCATCTAGAGAGCCCAGTCTGCATAGCTTGTACATGTGAGCATCGAGTAATGTAGTGTTACCCCCGCCTTCCTTACTTGATGCACCACCAATGGTCGTCCATCACTGTTAGCGGAGTCATCGTTGTCACCGCACAGCGCCTTAACATAAGATTATGATCCCGACATCGTCATAGAATCAACCTGCCTATGATACCAAATGTTGGGGTTAATGTGGAATCCATCCCTCGGGCACAACCAAATCAATGCAGGGTGACAAGAGAAACGCACAACAATCTGAACCGCACACTGCGTATATAAAAATATATAACTGCAAAATCCATATACGAAGAAGTATACCGACGTCCATTACAAAAAAATGATGGGGAGAAACCGAACTTGCTCGATTCGCGGGAAAAAATAGAACAATCTTGACTGCAATCCGCTAGCACAGTGAATAGCTTTTGTGTGAGGGTGTGAGCGACCAAGGTGTTGATGGCCATGCCAGAGGATGGTTGCTTTGATACCATTCTATCTAGGGGTGAACATTCAGAACTACAAACCGCAAAAATGGCCCGCACCGCACAAACAACTCTGATATTTAAACCGCTTCACGTAGTTGCGGTGCGGTTTAGACTTTTTATAAACCAAACACGTGTTGTGTGGTGCGATTTTCAGATTTTGAAAATCGCAGAAACCGCACCAACTGCTCGCTTAATATTAAAAATATAGAACAATAATGTTAATGATGAACTATCAAATAGCACCAATATGAAGTTGAATGTAAAGATGAAACATAATGACCAAAGGTAGTAAATTTTATAACTCGCGCTTCTAATTTTGCATGATTTTATGGACATTTGTCTTTGAATTCTCATTGCAAAACTTCGTTATTTTAAAATTTGAACTAATGTTTGGCTAATTTATTTAGATGATTATTTTGTTATGGTGTCATATATGAGATGTACTTGATTTACGCTTTTTTAAATAACCTTTAGAAATTTGGGTTTCTATTTTGACTTTGTTTTTCTCAAACCATCGAATAATTAGCATGCAAAAAAATGCAACGCAAAATACCGTGTTGTACACTGCAAATTTTTGGTGCGGTGCGGTTTTGCTCGGGTCAAAACCGCACCCTTGTGGTGTGGTTGGGTTTGGGGCTCAAACCGCATAAAACCGCACCTCGCATACACCTAATTCTATCATCAGGAAGGGGCATGGAGTGGCTTCCTGCAAAGAGCATAGCAAAGAAATGGTTCTAAAACGAGAAGTGGCGTCTTCTGATAGAGGAAGAGGACTAACAAGAGCGACAAGGAAATAGAAAACTAGTATGAGGAACTAAACAGGCAATTTATGTTTTTTTTCATAACCCAAAAGATGCTCATTAGAGTAGTTCAAAGATTGGTGGCTTCATGTGAAGTACTAAATGCATCATAGGAAGAGGGTAGAATCATGAAATTCAGCTTGGCATGTATTGGGATGAGTCAAGGCAAACAACACCTCGTATAGTGTGGGTTGTTACATCTTCGGTCATAGGTCTCTTCCTTTCAAGTATGATACTACCACTTCTACGGAATACAAGCATAAAACAAGGTGTAAATATAGTCATCATAGAAAGAGGGTAAAATCAAGAAGTTCAGCTTGGCATGGATTGGGCTGGGTTGAACCAAGGCGAACAACACCTTGTATAGTGTGGATTGTTGCATCTTCGCCCATAGCTCTCTTCCATTCAAGTATGATACTACCACTTCTAGGGAATACAAGCATAAGACAAGGTGTGAAAAAAAATGCATGAATGGTTGGGAGATAAAGCAGCATAAGATAAACATTTGGAGATGTGGTGCTGAGTACAAGATTTTATGTCTTCTCGAATGGCAATGGGTAAGTCATCAAAAGAAATATTTATATCGTCCAAGACCAAGTCAGAATGCGCGTGAACTTCTTTATTCACATTATTTTGTAAGTTTCCATGATTTGAATGGTTTGAAGAATATGACTTTGGTAAAATGTTAGCAGCAGCCTCAAAATTACGTCCTAAGAATTCGGTTGGTGAGTTCCTCTAGAGAGGGTAGGCATTCGGGTGTGTATTGACTTCTAGAAGGGGGTTGTCCTCTAATGAAGGTTATGGTTTGTACCAAGATGAAGGTGAAAAAAACAATGAGACCATCCCGACAAGGATGGGGTGGCGTTGAGTACAAGATTAGATGTCTTCTCGAATGGTGATCAAAAGAGCTATTTATAGCATTTAGGGCCAAGTTAAAAAAAACGGTCATCAGCTTTTCTATTCTCTTCACTTTGTAAGTTCTCATAAATTGAATGCTTTAAAGTAGATGATTCCATCTAGATGAGTAATGACTTTCGTAAAATGACAGCATATTGGACTTTAAAGTAGGTCCTAAGAAATTCGGAAGGTAAGTTCATGTCAAAAGGGGGAAACCTCTTCGTGTATGTCGGCCTCTAGGGGGTTGCTGACCTATGGATGAATGTTATTGAACCGAGAAACAAAATTCGAGTTTTACTCGGTTAATCATGTTCGACCTTTGAAATCCCTAAGCGTGTTAATCGTTATTTGAGAGTGAACTTCTCGAATGTTTATGGATCGAACCGAGGCAGCATCATTACTTCCACAAGCTTAATTGCATAAAATAATTTATGATTAATTACAACAATTGAAAATAATGAAAACGTTCAAGCCAAGCTCTTTGATAATTAAGTGGGTCACATAAAATTAAGCCAGTAAATGAAGCATGAGAAGAGCGGAGTTTACTCAAAGCATACGCAAAACTACAGAAAGGAGTGGCCAATCTCCAGCACAATTGCACGAGGGCTTCGTCGATCGCAGTCTGATAACTGAAGGTAGCAGATGAGGGTAGAACAGGTTGTCAGAATAAGAAGAGCGAAGTCGACGACAACCTGAAGGAAGAAGGTGATCCCAGTGTGACTGATCGATGACGGAGGAAGAAGCATCGAGCGACCTGTACGTCGATGAAGAGGGTCGACTCTGGCGACAGCAGCTCGATCAGGTGTGATCGTTAGGGAACTGAGTGGTCTTGGAATCGCCGACCCTGAGGTCCTTTGTCGAGAACGACGGGGAAGACGACAGTAGCGCTCAGAACTCGCCCGAACAATAATGAAACCAGCTTAACAGAGAGACGAGTTTATTTCTCAATTCTCTGGGGGTTTTTTCAGTCCCTTGTTTCTTCAAATCGGGGCCTTTTATTTGGAACCCAAAGTTTATCAAATGATTTATTTCCAAAGCTATCAAGTAATTTATTTCCTAAAATCTTCCTCCAATTGATTTTCATTTATTGAGAATACAATTTGAAATTTGTAATATGAATTTATTTTTTACTTCGCTTTATGTGTCCATAATTACTAAGAGCTTGCATTTTCCGTCCTAGCTATTCAAAATTGTCAGAATATTTATTCATGGTCTCACAAGGTGGTCAGACCGGTGAGTTATAAACTCGAAATGATAACTAATGCGTTGGAAACAAAAATACATAATATGAAATGATGAAATAAAATAACTGAAGGATGGCAGTATCATGCGTCATCAGATGCTACGAATGGTGCATCAATTCCCCCGGGATTGAAAGAACTTGACCGGCGAAAACTCACAAAGATTGGTAATGAAAATATATGGGCATGGTCATTGCAACCCTAGGATGCTAATCCAAGAACTATCAATAATGTCATGTCCCTGCCAAGAAACCAAATAGCATCAGTACGTCCTGTGACGAGTGCGAAACTCTCGTACATACAGAACCTGTGCTAAGTTGGCCGGTATGTCTGGGGCTGTAGCAGGTGGACTGATACTGTAACGAGGTGGATCTATATAGAACAGCGTCAGGTCAACTACGTTAAATATCAATGAAGTACTGAATTCAATGGGCAGATGTAGGTAGGCTTTCTCACCAACGCTCTTTCAAATCTGAAATGGACCTAATTTCTTCTGTTGTAGTTTATGATATATGTCAGGAGTAAATCTCTACTTTCTGAAATTAGCAAACATTCAATCTCTTTCTGAAAAGTATAACTCTCAGTGATAACGATCGGCCATGGATTTATATTTTTCAGAAGTTGCTCGCAATTTATTAGCAATATTCTTATGCAATTCTTTTAAATAATCAATGAGAAATTGTGCATCGAAAGAAATACGTTCAAGAGATGGCAAAGAATGGAAGTCAAGCAGGTGTGGTATGGAAAAACCATAGGCAATCTCAAAAGATTTATTAGTAGAACGATTTTTAGAATTATTAAATGTGAATTCAGTTTGAGGAAATACAAGATCTCATTGTTTGGACTCTCTCCAGTTAAACACTTGAGAAGGTCTCCTAAACTCTTATTAACTACTTAAGTCTGTCCATCAGTCTTAGGGTGATAAGCGCTATTAAACACGAGTTTGGTCCCTAGTCATCCCCACATTGTTTTCCAAAAATAACTTCTAAAGAATGTATCTCTATCTGATGAGATCGTCCTAGGAATATCATACAACCTCTTTAAAAAACAACTCGGCGACAACAACGAGAATGGAGGTCTTCCTACATGGTATAAAATGAGTCATCTTAGAAAATCTATCTACCACGATAAAAATTGAGTTGGCTTTCCTCTTAGTGCGAGGAAACCCTTCACGAAATACATCGAAATATCATCCCATGGTCTCTCAGGAATCGATAAGGAAGTATATAATCTAGTATTTTGAGCATGTCCCTTATACAAATGACATGTAGAACAGTGTCTAATAAGCTCGATGACATCTTATGTCATTTTCGGTCAATAGTACCTAGCATTGGAGAGATCTAACAGTTTGAATTGTCCTACGTGTCCTAATTCGGAAGAGTGAAGCTCCCTAAGTAGTGTCTCTCGAAAGGGTTCGTCGCAGATGCGAAGGCGGGTTCCCTTGAATAAATATCTCTCACTCACCATATACTGAATAGTGGGATTAGCCCCACTAGAATGACAAGAGGCCCAAATGTCTCTAAAGAAATGATTAGTTGTGCACAACTCACGCTGAAAATTTAAGTCAGTAATGTGAGGTTGAAGGGTGACTAATAAGTGTGAGCGTCGAATAAGGGCGTCAGCTACCGGGCTGGTGTTGTCGGGTTTGTGCTTAAAGTGAAAATAAACTATTGAAGATACACAACCCACTTGGCAGTCGCCTAATCTCTATCTGAGATTTCGGATGCTTCAATGCCTCATGGTATGTGCTCAACACAAACTCACGTTGAATCAAGTAGTGTCTCCAATGGCGAAAAGCATGAACGATGGCATAGAACTCAATGTCGTAAGTGGAATACCTAGTCATTACTTCGCTCAACTTCTCACTAAATTATGTTATAGGTCGATCCTCCTAAATCAAAATTGTGTCAATGCCTATAATGGATGCATCACAATCAACCTCAAATTTTTTATGAAAATCGGGCAACGCTAAACAGGTGCGTCAATCTCTCCTTAACTAATAGGAACATCCGCACTGCCTCTTAGGTCCAAATAAATTGCCCTTTTTTTAAACAGTCGGTAACTGGCATAATAATTTCACTAAATTTTTTAATAAAACATCGGTAAAAAATTGCTAGCCCAAGAAATCCTTGGGCCTTAGTAATCGTCATAAGGTTGGTCCATGATTCAATTGCCTTAACCTTCTCACCGTCAACTTTAATACCCTCTGATGAAATAATAAATCTTAGTAAGGTCAGACCATCAGTCAAAAGGTGCATTTCTTCAAATTTGCACATACTTTATCAGTACACAAAAATTTTAAAACTTGCCTAAAATGAATCAAGTGTTGTTCAGGATCAGTACTATAAATCAGAATAGCATCGAAATAAACAACTACGCAAACTCTAATGAGTGATCTAAGCACTTGAGTCATCACTCATAAATGTGTTGGGTGCGTTGAAGAGTCCAAAGGCATCACCAGCCATTCGTATAAACCC
Organism: Dactylorhiza incarnata; assembly: GCA_033032865.1. Lineage (NCBI taxonomy): Eukaryota > Viridiplantae > Streptophyta > Magnoliopsida > Asparagales > Orchidaceae > Dactylorhiza > Dactylorhiza incarnata. Next base: position 4,021,645 of record JAWHQI010000193.1, on the reverse strand, counting down.
TCTTTTGTTTAAAATACAGTCTTCCACTCATCCCCAGGTCGGATTCGAATCTGCTGGTATCCAGTCTTCAAGTATACTTTTGAAAATATACTAGAGCCACTAAGCATTCAAGCATGCCCTCCAATCAGGGGATCGAAAAGTGATATTTAATAGTGATTTTATTAATCGCTCGACTATCGACACACATGCGTCATGTCCCGTCTTTGGGGAAATTAACAATGTGGAACGGCACACGGGCACATGCTCTCCCTAATATGACCTTTCGATATCAAATTAGTCACCTACCTATTCTCAAGCTCTTTCGAACTCCTATGGCAGTGAGGTAAATGAGGCAAGCTAACTCTTGGCATCAAATCAATGAAGTGTTGGATATCTCTCATTGGAGGGAGCTGATCGGGTAACTCTTCCGACATAATCTCAGAAAACTCATCAATACGAGGTCGCGATGCACTAGGAATGACTATCGTGGAGGGAGTGGAATCAATGCCTAAGAGCATATAGATTACATTACAATTTTTCATCTCCTCCTGAAATTGCAGGCAGTTAGTAACATAGTGGCAGAGGAGAAGGATATGGCAGAAACAGTACTAAATGTGTGTGAAGACCTCTCTGGGGCTCTAAGAACAAAGATATTCTTCTGGAAAAGAAGAACAATCTTGCGCACATTAAGCTCGAAAGAGTGAGTTTTTTACAACATCATGTAGGACATGTTTGTCGTACTGCCAAGGTTGTCCTAGAAGGATGTGCAAACCTCGATAACGGCTACATGACACCAAACAGTATCCTGATATGTGTTACCTATGGAAAACTCTACGAGACACTGGTGTGTGATAGGTATCGTGGTGATGTTACTGACCCATGATAGACTATAAGGTTTTTCAATGGGTTGTGCTTTCAGTTTTAATTTTTTGACCATGCGTTAAAAAACAAAGTTCTCCACATTGGTACTATCAATGATAATGGAACAAAACGATCACTCGATGCGGAAGGTCGTACGAAAAATATTGTTCTTCACCAAATCATCATCAGCAGGGATCCTAGAGGTCAATAAACTGTGTTGGAGAACACAAACTAACTGATAGGTTGTTACCTTCGACCTCTAGCTCGCTCACAAACTCGGGCTCATAAAAGGGTCAGGCTGAGAGTCACAATGAAAGACTCCATACTCCAGTTTTTGCCCGTTTTCAGAATCAACAATAGCGACGAAATGACATCACAGGCATTCAGACGATTTGCGACCCGGTTCCATACACTTAAAACACCTAAACACGGACCAAGTTCTACTCCTTATCATTCCCTTACCCCTAGAGGGAGCGACAGGAAGTGCAGGTGTACTTGGAGGATGATCGAACGAGAGGGTCCGACATTCGTAACCGTAGGGGTAGATGTGTGAGTAGGTGGGGTTATTAGTAGACCTTATTCCAGAAGTTATCCTCTGCAGGGCCTCTACTCTACATGCTCGACTTGAAACCTCTCCCAAGTCCCTAGAGGCATGAAGCTCCAATTGGTCCCTAATAGAGTATTGTAACCCGTTCAGGTAACGGGATATAGTCATGACATCATCATCTTGGAGGTCGAAGCAAGACTGGATAATGAGAAACTCATTTGTATACTCATCAACAGATAATTTATCTTATTGTAGGTTGTGAAACCTACGATAGAGGATCTGTAAATAATCAGGAGGAACGCATCTCTTGTGCAGTTGTGTTTTGAACTCACCACATGTGATGATCGGGGACATGCCCAAATTGAACCTAGAACGCTCTAACTGTCCCCGTTAAACTAAACTGGATTCCTTCGACCTAAGTGTAGCATACTCGACTCGTCTAGCTTGGGGAAATTGTTTTCAGACCATGAAACGGTCCATCCTGTCACACCAATCTAAGCAACCCTCGAGCTCTAATCTTCCTTCGAAATCTCCAACTTCTATTTCGACTCATAAATCCCAACGGGATTGATCTCGTAAGTCATGATTTGATCGAAATGCCACGGGTTATGGTTTTTTTAATCTAGTTTCCTAGGATTAAGGTGATGCTCGATTTGGGATGTCGGTCTTGCCCTAAATATCAATCATTTTAGCCAAATTCATCATTTGTGTGCTCAAATAGCTAAATATCGATCATTTTAGCCAAATTCTTCATTTGTGTGCTCAAATCGCCAATGATATCTTCTAAATGAGCTACACGATTTTCCATTTAAAAATAATCTTTTTTTATTAAATACTTAAAATATTTAAAATAGATGGATATTTTAATGAGAGAAAATGTTCAATTTTAAATTATTTGAAATAACACATGTTTTAAACTTAAATACATATATATATATACTATTCGAAAAAGAAATATGGAGGCATGGAATTTAAAAGTCATTGGGATCATCTGATCCGTCCAAAATGACATGAAAAATAGGGACAGTCTGTTCCTTTCATCCGCGTTGCTGCCCTAAATCTCCGCGACCTCATTTCACGCGACCTAGCAGTTCCGGCTCCAGATTCCCGACTCCTCCCGCATCTTCACCTTGCTACCGCCCTACGAAGCAACGTCGGCATGGATCTCGGCTCTCTTCCCGATCTCCCCTCTCCTCGTCGCTTTGCTCCTCAGATCGCTCCAAAGATGCACACTCTTGCTCCTCTCCAATGATGCCACGATGGGAATCGTCACCCGACAAAGCTTACGTGAATCTGTTCTGTAGAAAATCCTTTTTTCGGAAACTGCCCAATGTGCCCATTGAGTTCTCAGAAAGGGTATATGGTATGGCTTTTTTTTAAACTTCATTAATTTTTTCCTTCGACTTCATATCATAGGATATTATAAACGCATCACTGTCAAGTTCTTAGTTTTCCTCTTTTATAACTTTCATGCTAAATGCATGCAAGGTTTATGATGAAATGCTTCAAAGAAAAATAAACTAAGTTATAAATTCACAAGGTTTCATCCACTTCTGTTATCTATAACATACAATGCCAACCATCTTTTTTATTCCAGAATTTACCAATCCATACTTTCATCCATTCTTAAGCCAAGTTTATCACTATTATTATTAGTATTTTGGGGGCAATCTTAGTTTTGGTTTGGAAGCAAAAAGAATCTTGACTAAATTGATGCACAGATCTTACCTCCATTGATCCATTGTTTATGGTGATTGCTTTGACATGGCGCCGAAGGAGGAAGCGACGCAGGTGCCGGTGGCATTTAGGGCATCAACCATCTTCTTTTGGGTTTCTTGCTGATAACTTCTCACAATTAAGTTATCTTGATCCATATTTTTAATCCTTTTTCTAATTTATTTGATAAATATGGGTTAAAAAGCATTAAACATGAGTAATTTAATACTTGGTTTAAGTTTGGGTATTATCATCATTTTCCTATGTTTTTATTGTAGAAATTCTGATGCATCCAACTTGAAGAGTCGAAGATGAAACGCACTTAAAGTTCAGGAAAATATGTTGCAACAAATTAAGTTCGGTTGGGCGCAGAAGAAAAGTGCAGAAAAAAAAATATGTTGCAACAAATCAGCAGTTACGAATTTTGAAATCCGAAATTTTCAAATTTGAAGTTATGAAAATGAAAAGAGGCCTTGATTCAGGAGAATAGGGGCGAACGACCATAAATACTGAGGAGGAGAAAAAACGGAAGCATCTTTTTTTGAGACATAAACGAGAGGGGAGGAGATCTAAGAGGAGGGTACTAGTTCTTCATCAAAATAGGAGTTGCGAAACTTCTAAGTGGGATTTCCTGCGGCACTTTGAATTTCGATCATCATATTTAGTAAGATCTTTTTTATTGTGTGGTGTGTTTCTACAGTCATGAACTAGACTTCTAGGTTTTGTATGATGAGAGTACTACGACTTATTGTGATGATGTTTGTCTTAATTTCCTTTATGAATGTTTGATGAACTATTTTTATTGAATTTGTGATCTTGATATTGAAACTTTCGGATTAAGTTTTCATTCTCTATTTTGCTTCGAGATTCGAGAGGTGAGTTGTGTAAGTTTATGGATGAAGGTTTTCTTCCTGCGCTTCGAGATTCGAAAGATGAGTTGCGTAAGTTTTTAACCGAAGTTTTCACCTTTTACTGCGCTTCGAGATTCAAGAGATGAGTTGCGTAAGTGTGTCATAAATTCAATATAACATAGAAGGGAGAAAGAGATTTCATCTTCTTGTTAGCAACATTGATTTTCATTTTTCATATTATTCTTCATTTTGCCTAAGTTAGAGATGACTAGGGGAATAAGGAATATAAGGATTTCGGATATCGAGAGATAATGATTTCTACTTTAAAATCATTGCAAGATAGTTTACCGAACATTTTCATAAATCATCATCCTAAAGATTCATCACAATAGGCATAGGAAATCAAAATACAAGACTATTTCTCCAAATAGATAAGAAGTATTTCTAGGAAATCGTCATTAAATATTATTAGAGTTTTTATCCGTTTTCAAAATCACTTTATTCGATCTACTTGGATTTAAAGAAAATGTTCAACTGGTACTTGCAAGCGTTAGATTAGTCACTTCTCCGTGGGAACGATTTTTTCCTCTCATTTTATTACTTGATCCAGCATGTGCACTTGCGTATATCTATTTTTCGAGTATCAAGTTTTTAGCACCGCTACTGGGGAAGTGTAAACTAATTTAGCTTCTTCTTGCAATATTAGTAATTCTGAGTATTTGGAGCTCAAGTATTTGTTTTTCTATTTGAGAAAAACATTGTAAAGTTGTCTTCTTTTTAATTCCCTTTTTATTGTTATTTTAAATTTTCTATGCAGACCTCCATAGTGGTTTTGTATTTGTCCAGCTAGTTTATGCATCATTTCAAGTTGTGAATCCACCCCGCAACATCATGTTTTCTTACTTTCAGTGTCGATGGTGCGGGTCTTATAATCATAATAGTGATGAATGTTATACAGGAGACCATGGTTATACGTCATATGCTCACCTTATGGAGCACCAATATCCTATGATATGTCATATGGCGAGCCTAATTCTTATAATTACGCACCTCCACAACAAGTATTGTTCCCTTATTTCAGCCCGACCCCTCAAAGGCCGAGAGGAAATGGGAAACAATGCATGTTCTGTCGTAGCACCGACCACGCATTAAAAGATTGCGCTGCATTTAAACATCAAAAGGAGGAGGATGAGCCGGATATTCGAATCGTCTCGTCCTATTCTCATTCTGGCGTTCCTTCTTCCTCTGATGATATATACGCAGCATCAACTTGTCTATGGGGGACTGTTGCGGATATTTCTATCAGAATATCTGTTGATCAGTGCGATGACATGGTGGAACCTCCTCTCCCTACGCATTCATCATCACTTTGGGATTCACGCCGGGAGGAACCAATCCATATATTCTCTGATATTGTGTTTGACGTATTACCTCCATTGCATAAACTTTCTGCACCCATTTTCGTTGATCCTGTTGTAGCCATCCAGCAGGGCGAGGTTACCGAGATTGTAGTCGAATCGCAAGAATTCGACAAGGACATCTCACCGGTTGAGGAAGTATCCACTTCCTCACTCGTTGACGGTGCCCATGTCGCTTGCGTGACTCTTTTACCCTCTGATATCTCTTGCCCCGCTTTGGATGTCGACAACGGTGAACGGGATTTGGAGCCTGTTGGGAGTGAGACCGGGACCACTTCCCCTATTTTCAATTATTTATGTCTTTCTTCTAATTTATTTCTTAAACCTCATTCGCCATCTAAGTCTATGCAGGTTGATGAGTCGCAGAGGCATCAGGAGGATAGAGAGCAACAAGCTCAATTTGATGAGGTGAGCATCCTCTTTTGTGAGGAGGTTGATCCCTCCTCCATCGAGGCAGCTCCACTTGTTGCTTTCTCCCCATGTATTGTCCCTGTGGACGTGGACACCTTGCTAAACAAGGATAAATATTTTGATGAGATGAGTGAGGAGCAGACCTCCTCTCCTCTTACTTTTTATTTCCCTCACCAGTGAAGTTCAGGTATTACTATCCAGGAGAGGAAGTGATTGTGTTATCTCCGTACCAGTACCCGTTACCGCAACGGATATTAAGACAACTATATATATATATAAAGAAAAAATTTAATTATTTTTTAATGAAAATGATTTTTTAATGTTTCTAACAAAATCGAATCAACTAATCCGCATGAGTAAATTAACAGAGCTCTAATACCAAACTGAAGTAAACCGAGATGCCAAATTCGAATTTTGCTCGGTTAATCACGTTCGACGTTTGAAATCCGTGAGGGCGTATCGTTATTTGAGATTAGACTTCTCGAATGTTATGGATCGAACTGAGGCGACATCATTACTTTCATATGCTTAATCGCACAAAACAATTTATGATTAATTACGACGATTGAAAATAACGAGAATGTTCAAGGCAAACTCTTATATAATTAAGTGGATCGTATGAAACTAAGGCACTAAATGAAGTATGAGAAGAGCGGAGTTTATCCAAATCAAGAGTAGATCATCTCAAGCACAGTTGCAAGAGGGCTTCGTCGATCGTTCTACAAGCGCAGGCGCGGGTAGAACAGGTTGTCGAAATAAGGGGGCCGAAGTCGACAATAACCTGAAGGAAACAGGCGATCCCGGAGTGACTGATTGGCGACGGAGGAAGGAGTGTTAAGAGACCAAGACGTCAATGAAGAGGGCCGCCTATGGCGATAGTGGCTCGATTGGGTGTCATCGTCAGGGAAGTGAGCGGTCTTAGAATCGCCAACCCCGAGGTCCTCTGGCGAGAACGACGGGGAAGACGACAGTAGCGGCGCTCAGAACTCGTTGGGAAACAGTGAAGTCGGCTAAACAGAGAGACGAGTTTAAGGCTCATTTCTAAAAAACATTTCAGTCCCTTGTTTCAAATGATTTGTTTCCAAAGTTATCTAGTAATTTCTTTCCTAAAATCTTCCTCCAATTGATTTTCATTTACGGAGAATAAAATCTGAAATTTTTAATATGAATTTATTTCCTACTTAATCTAATGTGTCCATAATTATTTATAGTTTGCTTTTTCAGTCCTAACTATTCAAAATTGTCGGACCATTTATTCATGGTCACATGATGGACAAACCGGTAAATCGTAAACTCAAATCGATAACTAATGCGCGGGAAAATAAAAATACATATTATGAATTGACGAAAGAAAATAACCGATGAATGACGGTATCATGCGTCATCGGATGCTACGAAGGGTGCGTCAGTTATTGTTTGTTTCAAGATGTGAATGTGAGAAAACTATGAGAACAAGCAAAACTGTAGGAATGGGGTCCTGAGTCTCACTCAACGTCCCCCCTGAGATGAAGGGTTATATGGGTCATGTTCCTAAAAGGTAATATCAGTGGAGGAAACACCCAGTAAAAGATAACGTCAAAGCCTACATACCCTTCTGACAGAAAAAATAACCAATGGACATACATAGGGTTAAGTTTGTCACAGTTATGGGGATTGAATATACATACAAACAGTGCATCCAAAAACTTTAGGTGGGAAGTGATATTTGGTAGAACCTTTGACAAGGAGGGGGTTGTATTGAGTGATCCGTGAGGGAACTTGTCAATAAGAAAGGAAAAAGTACAAAGAGCACCCCAAGAAATCACAACATATTAGGGAAACCTACTGCCAATGAAACTGACTCTGGTCTACTAAATAAAGAGTAGATTACTCAACTTTTGAAACTACTAATATCTAATAGATCATCATTCAGTTTACTTAACTATTCGTGGACCAATTTGATAGAAATTCCATGGGACTTGATGCTTCGAATTCATCCCCTGGATAACTGATTCAAAAGCTTGCAATCATATGACTAGTTTACCTAATTTAGTTAATTCAGATTCCCCATATTTCGGTGTTGAAAAAAATAAGGATAACTAACACAATTGTTTCACATATATTGTAAGAAAAGGTTTAATTAAAATCTCCTAGTATTGATCTTATATAAATTTAATTGTAATTTTGATTTGCAGGTTTACTGACAAATAAATGGGCTATGCAACTTTCATAAGGATCTCTTTCGTGATAAAAAAACACAAGTGTCTCGAACGCATTTTATCAGGCGCCAATATGGTATGAGGAGATGGATGGCGGGCGTAGTAGCGTTGAGATCCATCTTTTACTCTCGTATTTATTTCATTCTCACACTTTTGTCATTTCATTGATTGCATCTATTTATAGGGCACATGTTGTAACGGGCCATCTGGACCCCATATCCACAGCCAGGGGGTCTCAGCTAACCCTCGCAAGCTAGACGTAATGGAGATGTGGCCTTAACCCTAATGCACCAAAGCGTTAAGGGGCTTCTGAGACTATTCAGGCTACTAATGCACGTTCATACAGAGCTACGGGGTGATTGTTCCCCTCTAACGAGCCTGCTTAAGAAGAATGAGTTGCAGTGGACGTCAAAGGTAAATCAAGCATTTATTAATATGACTGAGGTCATTCGGGAGGAGGTGACATCCAACTTCATTTTGGGGAAGATATAAGAGCGCATAGAGATAGGAGGAGCCCCTAATCGGTGGAGCTATAGAGAGGGGCTGATCAGGCTCAACAGGAGAGTTTATGTTACCGACATGCACCCGGAAGACCCTCCATGGCGAGTTTATTCAAGGCGGAAGCATAATGCAGAAGGGCGAACCGGACAACAGGACGGGGGGCGTACCGAACCGGGTGACGCGGTGGCAACAGAGTAGCTGTCGGACGGCACTACCGCCTGGCGTCAGCGGCGGCGACAGCGGGGGGGGCCTATCGGCTGGCGGTATCTCCGGGCCTTGCGGGAGGCGACATCTTCGGCGTTATCTTAGCATTAGTTTAATATGCTTTATTTGTTTATTTGGAACATTTTAATTTGGGAATCCCTTTATATGGGGGGATCATCTTGTATGAGGACTATCTTTTGATCAAACAACTTTTGGAAGAGGGTTGTTCCCTCTTGCTCTCCTCTAACCCTAGCAGCCCCTCTCTATCTCTAACTCTATCTCTCTCTCTCTCTACCTCATCTCCCCGGAAGGTAACATTTGGTCCGACCTGCCGCTCCGCCCGCCCATCGCGCCGCCGGAAATCCATCATGCCGGACTCTACCCGCCTGAATACCGCCGCCGATGCGTCCGCCTCCGACGACGCCATCACCGCCCGCCTCGCCGGCCACGACTCCCACCTCGCGAGCCTCCAATCCAGTATCGACGACGTCGCCGCGACCGAGCACAACATCCTCGCCCAACTCGCCGTCGTCGCCGCCATCGCCGCTGTCTTGCCGCTGCCGCCCTCGCCCATGGTACCGCCTGCAGCGACAGCGCCGGCCGATACCGCCTCGGTGCTCGGCACGCCTCCCACCCCGATACCGCCGGCCTTCCGCGCACAGGCCCACTTTCCATTGGGGCCGACGTTTCCGCCGCCCGCACCTTTTCGGCCCCTCTCGCCCTCGACGTGCCTTCTTTTTCCGGGACGGATCCAATGGGATGGATCGCTCGAGCGGAACAATACTTCGATCTTAATGGCACCCCGCCGGTGGACCGGGTCGGCACGGCCATGGTGGGCATGGATGGTTCGGCCCTTCATTGGGCTCGCTGGCTCCGCCAAGTTCAACCGCTCATCCCTGGCATGAGTTCAAGCAGGAGATGATTAGCCACTACGACTCACGCTACACCGGTTCCGCAATTGAGCGGCTCTGCTCCGCCCGCCAGACAACTTCGGTGGATGCATACATTGACGAATTTGTGGCACTCGTCACGCAAGTTCCGGGCCTTCCGCCCGACCATTATTTGGGGTTCTTTCTGCAGGGCCTTCTCCCCAACATCCGCTCCCGCATCCGCACCCACCACCCCCGGACCGTCTCGAAAGCACTGGAACTAGCTCGGGCAGTGGAAGCCGACATCGGATCCCGCACCGCCGCCCCCCATTTCCGACCATCACAGCACCGGGAGGCCGCTCCTCGGCACCCACCCCCGGCAACCGGCCGGCCCCCTCGTCCGGACAATCCTCATCGCGTCTCCAACACGGAGTACAACGAACTTCGTCGCCGCAGGTTGTGTTTCCGATGCCGTCAACCATACTCACCGCAACATGTCTGTCCGATCAAGGAATTTCACGCGATTATTGGTGACAGTGAGGGCAACGGATCCTATACTGATGCGGTGCCGGAGCTGCCGGAACCACCCACTTCGGACCCCGAGGAGGCCCCCCTTAATGTGCTGGAGTTACCCTTCTACTCAGTGGGCGGTTTAACCGGCCCTCGTACCATGAAGTTGGCGGCTCTGATCAACAACCGGCCGGCTATCGTGATGATCGATAGCGGCGCTAGTCACAACTTTATGTCGGCTCACCTAGCCCGCGACCTGGAGCTCCCCCAATCCCCTCCCCGGACTTCTCCGTCTGCCTCGGCGATGGGCGCCGCCGCCCCACCTTGGGACAGTGTGGGGATGTTACACTATCTCTAGGGCCGATCATGGTCACAGCGGACTTCTACTTGTTTGAACTAGGCGGCCTCGACGCCATCTTGGGCGTGGCTTGGTTACAAACGTTGGGGGATGTTCACGTAAATTGGGCTACCATGACTATGTCCTTCCAGCACCAAGGGCAGCCGTGTCACCTAGTTGGCGATTCCACTCTCCTCCGCTCTCCAATTTCCTTCCGGGCTATGACACGTGTCACGGACGTCGACTTCTCAGCATGGTTATGGCCGCTTGAGTCCACCTACCCGACCACAACCGCTCCTATCCCCGCCGATCTTGAAGAGGTGCTCACGGCTTTCTCCGATGTTTTTATCGCCCCGCCAAGCCTTCCCCCGACTCGGCCCACGGACCATGCTATCGTCCTCAAACCAGGCGCTGCGGCGGTATCAGTTCGGCCTTACCGGTATGGCCATGCACAGAAAGACGAGATAGAGCGGCTCGTCCGCGAGATGTTATTGGGGGGACTCATCCGACCGAGTGCTAGCCCGTTTTCCAGTCCGGTTCTCTTGGTTCGCAAGAAGGATGGTAGCTGGCGGTTTTGTGTGGATTACCGCGAGCTCAACAAGGCGACCGTGCCCGACAAATACCCGATCCCGGTGATACAGGAACTCTTGGATGAACTTCATGAGGCGGCCTTCTTTACCAAGTTGGATCTTCGCGCCGGATATCACCAAATTCGGGTCCGCCCCGAAGACGTGCCGAAGACGGCATTCCGCACGCACGACGGCCACTTCGAATTCTTGGTCATGCCTTTCGGCCTCACCAACGCCCCGGCCACTTTTCAAGCAACAATGAATGATATCTTCCGGCCGGTCCTTCGTAAGCAGGTTCTTGTTTTTTTGATGACATACTCGTATTTAGTACCTCTTGGCAGGACCATGTTCGCCACGTGCGGGAGACTTTCACAACCCTGCGGCTCCACCACCTCACTGTCAACCGGAAGAAATGCACTTTTGGGGCCACCACGGTGAGCTACCTGGGACATACCATTTCCGCCCACGGCGTCGCCATGGACGAGGAGAAAATCCAGGCGGTCCTTCGCTGGCCGACTCCGGCCTCTATCCGGGACGTGCGGGCGTTCCTCGGCCTCACCGGGTATTATCGGCGCTTCATCAAGAACTATGGCGGGTTGGCCCGCCCTCTCACCCAGTTACTGAAAGCGTCGGAGGACGGGCCCTTTGTGTGGCCGCCGGCCGCAATGGCGGCATTCGCCGCTCTCCAGGCAGCATTGGTGCACGGCCCGGTACTGGCCATGCCGGATTTTCGGCAACCGTTCGTCGTGGAATGTGATGCATCGGGAGTCGGCGTGGGGGCGGTTTTGATGCAGGTCGGCCGACCCATAGCCTACTACAGTCGGGCGTTCTCTTCGGCCGTGCGCAGTCGTTCGGCTTATGAAAACGAGCTCATGGCCCTCGTCTTGGCGGTGCAGCATTGGCGGCCATACCTCTTGGGCCGTCCCTTCATCATGTGCACAGACCACCATAGTCTCTGCTACCTGCTTCAATAGAAAATCGCCACTCCAACGCAACAGTTTGGGTGGCCAAACTCCTCGGGTATGACTTCACGATCGAGTTCCGCCCGGGCAAGACCAATAAAGCGACCGATGCTCTCTCACGCCACCCGCACGCGCCGGAGCTGACCGCGATATCGAGACCAATTTGGGAAGACGCAGCCATCCTTCAGCAAGAGGTGGTTCACGACCCTCATTTACAGGAGATACGGGCGGCTCTACTAGCCGACCCGGCGGCACGACCACCTTATTCCTTAGTAGGGGGCCGGTTGTTTCACCGGAACCGCTTGGTCCTGTCGGCCTCGTCATCCCGCATTCCGCAGTTGCTCGCCGAATTCCACTCCACACCGTCCGGAGGTCACGCAGGAGCTTTCCGCACATATCGCCGATTGGCCGCCTCACTATATTGGCCTCACATGCTCCGCCAGGTGAAGGCATATGTGGCGGCCTGTCTAGCCTGTCAGAAGGCGAAATATGAGACGATGTTTCCAAGCGGATTACTTCAGCCACTGCCGATCCCTGAGCGCGTCTGGGAGGACGTTGCAATGGATTTCATCACCCGTCTACCGCGCTCTAATGGATTCGACTGCATCTTGGTGGTGGTCGACCGCCTCACAAAGTATGCCCATTTCATCGCCCTCCGACACCCGTACACCGCCGCCTCCGTGGCGGACAGCTTCATCACAAAGATCGTGCGACTGCATGGTTTTCCCCGCTCCATCGTAAGTGACCGTGACCCGCTCTTCCTCAGCAGCTTATGGAAGGACCTTTTCCGTCTTCAAGGCACTCGTCTCCGGATGAGCACGGCATACCATCCGCAATCGGATGGGCAATCGGAGGTACTTAATCGATGTTTGGAAACATATTTGCGATGTTTCATTGGCGAACGACCCGGCACCTGGGCAAAGTGGTTATGTTGGGCGGAGTATTCCTATAATACGGCGTACCACCACTCCGCAAACACCTCCCCGTTCGAGACGGTCTACGGCCGCCCACCCCCGACCGTGCTCCGCTACCTTCCAGGGGAGTCCCCCGTTACTAGCTTGGTCGATCATCTACATGGCCGGGACGTTATTTTGGACAGTTTAAAGCACCACCTCTGGCGGGCACAAGCCAAGATGATCTCGTTTGCTAACCGTAAGCGTCGGGACCTCTCGTTCCAAGTTGGCGAGCGGGTCTTCATCAAGTTGCATCCCTACCGACAGCTCACGGTGGCTCGCCGCACCTGCCCCAAATTGGCCCCTCATTTCTACGGGCCTTTCGAAATCATCAGTCGGATCGGCGCGGTGGCCTACCGGCTACCGCCTCCGCCATCCAGATGGCAGTCGCGTCCACCCGGTCTTCCATGTGTCACAACTCCGGCGGGTCATCGGCGACCACCCCGTCACCGACCACATACCCGCCGCCCTCGACTACTCCGAGGCCGAACCTCTCTATCCAGAGGCTATCCTGGATCGCCGCCCGCACACACCGGGAGACACCACCATCGAGGAGATTCGGGTCGCGTGGCGCAACCGGCCAACCTCCGCAGCGACATGGCTTCTACGAGATGATTTTCGTCGCCAATTTCCGGACTACTGCCTTGAGGACAAGGCCAATTTCCCAGACGGCGGTATTGTTACCGACATGCACCCGGAAGACCCTCCATGGCGAGTTTATTCAAGGCGGAAGCATAATGCAGAAGGGCGAACCGGACAACAGGACGGGGGGCGTACCGAACCGGGTGACGCGGTGGCAACAGAGTAGCTGTCGGACGACACTACCGCCTGGCGTCAGCAGCGGCGACAGCGGGGGGGCCTATCGGCTGGCGGTATCGCCGGGCCTTGCGGGAGGCGACATCTTCAGCGTTATCTTAGCATTAGTTTAATATGCTTTATTTGTTTATTTGGAACATTTTAATTTGGGAATCCCTTTATATGGGGGGATCAACTTGTATGAGGACTATCTTTTGATCAAGCAACTTTTGGAAGAGGGTTGTTCCCTCTTGCTCTCCTCTAACCCTAGCAGCCCCTCTCTATCTCTCTATCTCTATCTCTCTCTCTCTCTACCTCATCTCCCCGGAAGGTAACAGTTTACCTCATGTTGACGCCATCATTGGTCCTGCTCATCATCAGCACCATCCACAACCTCACTTTTAAGGGTATGGAAAATACATTAAAGTGAGTGTGGGCGGGCTTTTTCTGTAATGTTGAAACCAAGACTTGGCCCCAACGAGGAGATCGGACCCCTTAGAGGGGGGCAGGTAGCGCCTACTGATCCCGCGAAAGCAACAGACCGGAGGCTAAGAGCTTAACACAGACCCTCGGCTGCAGCATGGAGGTCCCACCACACACCCGGAAGATCTTAAAGCGCTTCCCCTCCCAAGCCAAAGCTGAAGCTGGGCACCTTGGAGAGCTGGAGGAGCTAACCAAAGAACTCTTGAGGAGAAGCAAAGATCTGGAATGCCCTCTCAAGGTGCCCCAAATGGTCTATTTATAGTTTTTTTAGTCCGGTCTGCCAATAGCGGGATTCCGCCTATTGGTTTTGCTATACGCACCCCAAAATGGTCTGCTAACAGCCAAACTCCGCTGTCTGGAGGGCTATTGGCATCCCACCAAGGTTATCAGGGTAAATTCACCTGTAGACCCCTGCTGGGCGAGTGGCTCGTGAGGGCGCCACTCGTCATAGCTAAATGCACCCCGGAGCCGGTTTGGGAACAGACCTCGCCCTGACCATGCACCATTCGCGAGATCGAGTCTCCAGCCCATCTCACCTCACCATAGCTTGATGCTCGCCCTGAGAGTGCCAAGCCCACAGCTGCCTCGCTCTCGCATCACACTCGCACGGATGTCAGCCTGGCTCGCCTCCTCCTCGCGGCCCGCTCGCTGCGAGGCGGCGAGCCCTTGCCCACTTCGCCCTTGCCCACTTCTGGGGCCCTGCCGAGACGGCAACCTGACCTCTTTGTCGAGCCAGCTCCCTGCGAGGTCCTCTCTACTCGCTCCAAGTGGGCGAGATCTCTTAAACCTCCCTCGAACCTCTTTGGCCTCGACGAATTACGGGTTAAACAATCCCCGCATTTTTTCGGACTCGGCACGAGGTCGGAAAAAACAATGAAGAACCCGTGGTTCGGAGAGATTGTAGATTGAGCGCATACCACTCTGGGTGAGTGCCTGATGGAGCCGGCATTCCCCTGCTTCCCTTGCAACTCTGGGCGAGTGCCTGATGGAGCCAGCACTCGTCTGCTTCTCTTTCATCTCCGGGCGAGTGTCTGATGGAGCCAGCACTCGCCTGCTTTCCCTTTCACCTCCGGGCGAGTGATTGATGGAGCCAGCACTCGCCTGCTTCTTTTTCACCTCCGGGCGAGTGCCTGATGGAGCCAGCACTCGCCTGCTTTCCCTTTCACCTCCGGGCGAGTGCCTGATGGAGCCAGCACTCGCCTGCTTTCCCTTTCACCTCCGGGCGAGTGTCTGATGGAGCCAGCACTCGCTTGCTTTCCCTTTCACCTCCGGGCGAGTGTCTGATGGAGCCAGCACTCGCCTGCTTCTCTTTCACCTCCGGACGAGTGCCTGATGGAGCCAGCACTCGCCTGCTGTCCGCGCCTCTTCGGGCGAGTGCCTGATGGAGCCGACACTCCCCTGCTTCGCTTACACCTTCGGGCGAGTGCCTGATGGAGCTAGCGCTCGCCTGCTCAATTCGCCTTAAACCGAACTACATACCTTACCACTACTCGCGCGAGCCTCGCTTCCCACTCGCCGAGCTGTACTACATTGGCGAGTGAGTGAGATCTCGGTCGGCAAATAAATGTTGAAGTTCTCTATCCCCCTCCTTTGTTTCCTTCTTGTGAAGTTCACCCCTTTCTGAGTGATGCCCGTCCTTCGCCAGCTATGTAAGAGCCTGTCTGTCGGGTCTACACCAAGCCAACTATATTTTTGGGGCTAAATACCTTTTGAAACCTTCCTGCCACCGAGCGAACCTACGGCCCTGTGAGCTTGGTGGGAGCCTGGTCAGCGGACCAGCATCGGGGCTAAGTACTTTTTGAAACCTTCCTGCCACCGAGCGATCAACGGCCCTGCCAGCTTGGTGGGAGCCTGGTCAGCGGGTCAGCATCAGGGTTAAGTACTTTTTGAAACCTTCCTGCCACCGAGTAATCCACGGCCCTGCCAGCTTGGTGGGAGCCTGGTCAGCAGGCCAACATCGGGGCTAAGTACTTTTTGAAACCTTCCAGCCACCGAGCGATCCACGGCCCTGCCAGCTTGGTGGGAGCCTGGTCAGCGGGCCAGCATCGGGGCTAAGTACTTTTTGAAACCTTCCTGCCACTGGTCAGCGGGTCAGCATCGGGGCTAAGTACTTTTTGAAATCTTCCTGCCACCGAGCGATCCACGGCCCTGCTAGCTTGGTGGGAGTCTGGTCAGCGGGTCAGCGGGTCAGCGGGTCAGCATCGGGGCTAAGTACTTTTTGAAACCTTCTTGCCACCGAGCGATACACGGCCCTGCCAGCTTGGTGGGATCCCGGTCAGCGGGTCAGCATCGGGGCTAAGTACTTTTTGAAACCTTCCTACCACCGAGCGATCCACGGCCCTGCCAGCTTGGTGGGAGCCTGGTCAGCGGGCCAGCATCGGGACTAAATACTTTTTGAAACCTTTCATCCCATTAGTTATCATATTACATGCAAGAAAAGCTAAGTTTGAAAGTAAATCATCGTACTACATGAATTTAAGGGTAGAAACGTTTTGGGTCGTCACTGCTTAGCTCGGGACATCCCTTCTGCCTCTCATTCGTCTCCTACTCCCAGGCATGGTCTTCCTCGATCCCCACCGGTTGTTGTTGTTGCTGCAACGGATCCCTTGTCCCTCTCATTTCCAAAAACTCTGGGCAGGAGGACGTCGCGTGACCTTCCTCCTGGTGGAAGTAACAGTAGGGTAACGCAACCATATCCCCTCCTCTTCCTCTTCTTTCTGCTTTTCTGGCTCTCTTCCTTCTTCCCCAGCCAATCGACATGGCGTGCTGAGGCGGGAGGAGGAGTGGTCTTGGGCCCTGCTTCCACCTTGGGTCTGGAGTCATCAACTCATTCCTTCTACTGACTTCCTGTTGCCTCGTCTCCGGCTCACCCAGCTTCGCCAGCCTTTTCGAGAACTCTGGGTTGGCCGTCTCCCCCTCGATCTCCTCCGCCGCCCTTTCCATCAACTCTTCAAAGGACAAAGGGGCCTTCCGCTTCAAGTTCATCTTGAAGAATCCCTCCCGCAGCCCCACCGTGAAGGCAAGCTGGAGGGTGAACCCAGGTACCTCCTGGACGAGCAGGACTTCTTCCTGGAATCTGTCCACATAATGGGTCAACGACTCCCCTGGCCCCTGCTTGATTTTGAAGAGCGACTCGGCATCCTTCTTCCTCTTCTTCAAGGTCGAGAAGCAGAGCAAAAGGCTACGATGCAGGTCCTCAAAAGCATAGATCGACCACGTGGGCAGCTGGTGAAACCAGTCCCGGGCCTTCTCCTTCAAAGTGGTGGCGAAGAGTCGGCACTTGAAGGCGTCCGACAAGGGCCTGATGGAGACCATGTCCTAGCACCACTGCAGGTGTTGAATGGGGCCATCCTTGCCTGTATACAACATCATGGTCGGCTCCCTGAACCCCTCGGGGAGTGGTGTCGAGAGCACCAACTCACAGAATGGGCTTCCCCGCTTCACCCCCCCTGACCTGCTCCACTCGCCCCGCGAGCTCCCCGGGCGACCCGGCTCCTACCAATCTCGCACTCGCCGAGGGGCCTCTCGCCGGGACCCCACTGGCCGGATCCCGCCTGCTGGGACGGTACTCTCCAGGACCCCACTCGCACTCGCTAGGCTGGGGAAAAGCTCTCGCCCTGCGAGATCTCGCTCCGGCGCCTGGGACGTCGCCTCCTTTCCTGCCCTCTGCCCTGGGGCGTTCTCGCCAAAGCTGGAGGGGCCACCTGGGGCGCAGGGGTTGCGAGACCCCCAAGTGCCATGGCGAGAGCGCACTGAAAAGCCCCGAGCAGGTCCCTCCTGAGGTCTGTCAGCATACCGTCGCTGGCGCGCTGGGTGGTGGCGAACCGCCAAAGCCTGCTTCTCGCTCGTCCTCTCCCGCCATCTCTCTTGCTTGGAACTTTCTTGTACTATCTGCACTCCACGCTCACCGCACCATAAATATTGAAACCAAGACTTGGCCCCAACGAGGAGATCGGACCCCTTAGAGGGAGCACGTAGCACCCACTGATCCCGCGGAAGCAACAGACCGGAGGCTAAGAGCTTAACACAGACCATCGGCTGCAGCACGGAGGTCCCACTACACACCCGGAAGATCTTAGAGCGCTTCCCCTCCCAAGCCAAAGCTGAAGTTGGGCACCTTGGAGAGCTGGAGGAGCTAACCAAAGAACTCTTGAGGAGAAGCAAAGATCTGGAATGCCCTATCAAGGTGCCACAAAGGGTCTATTTATAGCTTTTTTAGTCCGGTCTGCCAATAGCGGGACTCCGCCTATTGGTTTTTCTATACACACCCCAAAATGGTTTGCTAACAGCCAAACTCCGCTGTTCTGGAGGGCTATTGGCAGCCCACCAAGGGTATCAGGGTAAATTCACTTGTAGACCTCTGCTGGGCGAGTGGCTCGTGAGGGCGCCACTCGCCAGACTTCCTGCGAGCTGGGCTCGAGAGATCTCCTTTTGCGAGTGGAGGCGAGCCTCCACTCGCCATAGCTAAATGCACCCCGGAGCGGGTTTGGGAACAGACCTCGCCCTGACCATACACCATTCGTGAGATCGAGTCTCCGGCCCATCTCGCCTCACCATAGCATGATGCCCACCCTTAGAGCGCGAGCCCACAGCTGCCTCGCTCTCGCATCACACTCGCACGGATGTCAGCCTGGCTCGCCTCCTCCTCGCGGCCCGCTCGCTGCGAGGCGGCGAGCCCTTGCCCACTTCTGGGGCCCTGCCGATGTAACATCCGTAAATTAATACGCAAAAATTAAATTTTGTTCGCAGGGCCCGATCTCGAGCAAGAATGACCAAGCTTGCGACGGATCGAGGTATAATTTCTCCACCATCTATTGATGCGTGCCAGTTAATTAGTTTAAGGAAGTTTGGGCTTTTGTTCTCGACGCGTCGCAATATTTTATTCGAGAGCGTAGCGCGTAGACACAATAGTCATTAAAGTTTGACAATCGTATTCTCGTAAAATACCATGTTAAATTTTTGGTCCTAAGAGATTTAAGGCAATTGCTGTCCCGTTTTACCCCCTTTTAATGGTCGGTTCAGTTTGAGCAACCGCAACCCTTCACCCTTTGGCGTAACCGCACGGAGCACGCGCCCCCTTATATCGTGTAGACGGTTCTTCCTCAAGCGCACGCTCTCATTTCCCTCTTCCTCTCGACTCCCCGACCCCGTGAGATAGGAATTAGGGCTTCCCGTTTAGGCGCGTGCGGAAACCGCTGCTTTTTCTCCTCGTGAGTTCTTGCCTGCGCCTGCTAAGCCGCCGACGCATCGTCTTCCTCGTCTGGGAGTTCGCAGGCAGCAACCCTGGACATATCCAGCCCTCCTCCTCTGTCGATAGGGGGATCAGTCGAAGCCAAAAGCTTGTAAGTCATCGTCGTCTCTCGTCTTCGTCGCTTTTACGATCAATAATGACTAGGATCTCTCGCAGAAGGCCGCTTATCTCTCTATAACCGTCCAATCAGTAGACCCCAAATCTGCGTACTTGTTGATCCGCCGGCTCATCGTTGTTCGTACGTTTGGAAAGAGGTAAAGAACCATTATCCATCTTATTTCAAGTCGTTACTTCCGTTCATTCCATTTGTTAGCATATATGATAGCGTGTTATGTTCATGGGAACCCTAGGTGGGAAGAAGAACATAACCGTGTTTATTCAGTATAATCCTGAAGGAACTATGCCGCCGCGTATTGTGTACGAGCGTCGTAACACCGCTGTAAGAAATTCTATTCTTTTTGGCTAGATATATCACACAGTATTATGTACACGTTTAAGTGTTATGAAATGAGACTATACTAGTATGAAATGTAGGAAATTGTTTAGCATAATTAGCCATGCATTCCTTTAGACGTACAGTTATAGATATGAACTCCAGAAAATGTACACGGGGCAGTCCTTTAGCGTAAAATACGACCAGCGTCATTCAACTAAATAAATAAGTGAACCGACAAATATTTCAAATAATTAGGAGGCACGATTGGGACTCTCCCCATCGTGATAGATAGAGGCGCACTATCTTACTTATGGGGCATAGTAGACCCTATGAGCCTCAAATACAGGGAGACGTTTTCTCCAATAGAAATTCAGAAGATGCGAGTCTATGTTCGCGGGATACTAGAACCTCTGCGTTCGTTAGTTAGGACTCAAATCGTTAGAATGCGCATAAACAGTTTCTCAGCATAAGATTTTAAGAAAAATTCTCACTAGACAAACATCACTCAGCATGCTACAAAATTTAGAAATGGTATTATAGCTAACTTTTCTTTGTGGAGCTTGAATAATTATGTTTAAGATATTTACAAACTAGAACAGACATTTATGTTAAGTATTTTATAGAAAAGCATGCATATTTTAGCATTGTATAAATAGTTCACTTTTGTAGAATAACAGTATCGTTTTCAAAAGAGAAAGCAAGAAATCATGTTCTTTATAAATTATTTTTAGTGTCACTAAGAAGAATGACTTTTCTTACTCGTTAGTTGAGCTGACCCATTTTTGGGCTTCTCATTTCAGGGGTCACAGGTGGGGTGTTGCGTCTAGGATGAGCGCATTGCAGACGTTCCCCTTATAGTTTGTTATCAGTCTAGTTTATTCCATCAGTTCTGTTTTATGATATTAAGCATGTATCCAGACTCTCTAATGTTTTTTTTGTATCAGACTATGTATGAGACTTTCAGTATTTCAAGTATTTTGGCTCTTTAAATTTTAGTGGCTCTGTGAAATCAAGTTCGAGGTACACTTTTACCATTAGCTTCTTTTATTACTTCCGCTGTAAGTACTCCTTAGCACTTTTTATTTTATGCCTACTATGTTACCATTTTATTACCGCTACTTGGTTTGCTTCTTATCACGGGGCCCAGCCGGACTGCTGATTTGTGGTAAAACTAAGGTGGGGTGTTACAATTGGTATCAGAGCTAGGTTTAGGATCTCACGACCCAGAAAGTTCACAGAGCCTTAGGATATCAACTGAATCATTCTTTCGACGTTAGAGTCATCAAATATCATCTAGCTTAGTTATGCGTTGCATAGAAATATCTTTCTAGTAGATCCTTCATGGTGATCCGTATATCAATAATCATTTTCCTTCCAACGTGTAGGCACCGCGTACCAACGAAGCGGGCGAGCCTTCGCGGCAGAATACCACTCCTGAGATAGTCATGGATGACGGTGGTGCACCAGCAGCAGCACCAGCAGCACCAGCTGCACCAGCAGTACCAGACCCTACCGACTTATCAGCTGTTATTGCCAGGGCAGTGGCCTTAGCTTTGTTGGAGTTCAGCAATGGACTGCCTGCAGCAGAACCAGCAGCATTTCCCGTACCTGCCGGAGAATTAGGAATGGATCGTTATCTGAGAAATTTCCGGGATCTTCAGCCCTCAAATTTCAATGGAGAAGAAACACCGATTGAGACCAATGATTGGCTGATAAAGACCCGTGACCTGCTCGAAGTGATGCAGTGCCCAGAGAACAAGAAGGTTCCTCTAGCTGCCTTTCTCCTAAAAGGTGAGGCAAATCTGTGGTGGACTAGGCATCTTACGGACGACCCCGCTGGTAAGTAATAATGTTCAGATTACCTCTTTATTCTAGAATACCTTGCCCTTTTTAGCGTAATGCTAAGTTGGGTTTTCTTTGTATTAGGTCGTACAGCAGATATGTTCACGTGGAACAATTTCTCGACGGCACTAGCTAGCTGGTTTGTGCCCCCGTCCGAGCGCCACAGTCTCCAGGAGAAATACCTCCGGCTCATTCAGGGGGACAGAACTGTAATAGCCTATGAACGGGAGCTGACTCATTTATCTCGTTATGCTGGCAATATGCAAGGGGATGAGAACAAGAAGTGTAGCCGTTTCGTGGACGGACTGCGTGACTCTCTCAGGCAGCCACTGATGACGATGGTCAATGCTGATTATAGGAGCTTGGTGGACACTGCTAGGAAATTGGAGGCTGATCAGCAGAAGGTGCAAAAGCGAATTAATTTTCGTTCAAAGCGGACTCAGGATGCACCGCAGCAGCAACAACATCAGAACAGGAATAATCAAGGAAAGAACTGGAACAAGAAGCAGAGAACTGATGATAAGAACGGTGGTCAGACCGAGTCCAAGGTCAAAGATTACCCCCTCTGTCCTAAATGCTACCGCCACCATCTGGGTGAGTGTTTAGCTGCTGCAGGAGTTTGTTACAAATGCCATCAACCGGGACATATAGCTCGTTACTGCCAGGGAACTCCCGTGGTTCAGGTACGAAATTTCATTTGAGGAATCTTATGAAGTTATATCTTTCCCTCAATAGGCCTAATTATGATTCTTTTATAGTCGAAGTTTGAGGTCGGTGGTCCTAGCAGAACCGACAGAGGAAAGACTCATGTTGGAACCGAGGAGAAAAATACTGCAGGACATGGTCCGGTGCAACCCAGAGCTTATGGGCTAGGCCAGCAGGAAGCTAAGGATCAGGAGGACGTGATGACAGGTATGTGTACGTCCTAGACGTTTTAGTATTTCTCTCCTTAGTGACACTAAAATAATACCTTTGTTGCATTCATGCATGTAGGAATACTTATGATACAAAACGTTCCCTCCAAGATTCTCTTTGACACGGGTGCCTCACACTCGTTCATAGCAGAATCTCTGGTGCGTAGGCTGGATTTAGAAGTCCTTCCAGAGCCCGCATCTTTAGAAGTTATGATGCCTAATGGATCCTGTTTGCCGACCAAGAATAAGTGTAGAGCTCCGGTGTGTTTTGGAGAAACTGAAATTTCAATAGAAGCTTCACTCCTCCCTATAGCAGGATTTGATCTGATTGTGGGTATAGACTAGCTTTCAGCTATGAATGCAAGAATTGACTGCAGGAACAAGGTGGTACGGTTCGAAAGACCCAACCAAGTTGCATTTACCTTTCAGGGTATGAAGGGAGTCTCCAAGTTAATAATCTCCTCAATCAAGGCTATAAGATGCAAACTTCTTGGTACTGATGAATGTTGAAGCCAAGGTTAATCTGCTAGAAGTGTCTGTTGTTAAGGACTTTTCTAATGTCTTTCCAGAGGAGTTACCTGGTGCCCCTCCTACCAGAGAGATTGATTTCCAGATAGATCTTATTCCTGGAGCTGCGCCAGTGGCCAAGAGTCCATACCGAATGGCTCCCAGAGAACTTGCCGAGTTGAAGATTCAATTGCAGGAATTGATCGATTTTGGTTTCATTCGCCCCAGCACTTCACCTTGGAGTGCCCCTGTTCTCTTTGTCAAGAAGAAAGATGGTAGCATGAGATTGTGCATAGACTACCGTGAGCTTAACAAGCTGAAAATTAAAAATAAATATCCTATTCCCAGGATAGATGATTTGTTTGACCAGCTCGAGGGATCTAGCACGTTCTCCAAGCTAGATTTGAGGTCGGGTTACCACCAGTTGAGGATTCGAGATGTGGACATCCAGAAGACAGCGTTCAGCACTAGATATGGACACTATGAGTTCGTGGTCATGCCGTTCGGGTTAACTAATGCCCCGTCCGTCTTTATGGATCTGATGAATAGGGTGTTCCGAGAACTACTAGACCGATTCGTGATTGTCTTCATAGATGACATTTTGGTTTATTCAAAGAGTCAAGAAGATCACGTCGAGCACCTCCGGGCAGTGTTGAACACTCTCATGAAGAATCAGTTGTATGCCAAGTTTTCAAAGTTCGAGTTTTGGCTTTCTGAGGTCGCATTCTTGGGACACGTCATCAGTCAGAAAGGTCTCGCGGTGGATCCGAAAAAGATAGAAGCAATAAAGGATTGGCCAAGGCCGAAGGCAGTGACTGAAGTTCGCAGTTTCCTCAGTCTAGCAGGATATTACAGGAGATTCATTAAGGACTTCTCAAAAATAGCGCTACCAATGACTACACTTACCAGGAAGGGAAAAGTCTTCACATGGACAGTTGAGTGTGAGCTTGCGTTTGAGGAGTTAAAATCTAGATTGATGACCGCCCCGATTTTGAGCTTACCTTCTGGTTCAGAAGGATTTCAGATATATAGCGATGCCTCAGGTCAAGGGTTGGGTTGTGTACTCATGCAGCATGGTAAGGTCATAGCTTACGCCTCCAGGCAGTTAAAGGTTCACGAGAGAAATTATCCTGTGCACGATTTGGAACTTGCAGCGGTCATCCACGCCTTGAAGATTTGGAGACACTACCTCTACGGAATTCGTTGTGAGGTCTTTACGGATCATAAAAGTCTCACGTATATATATGATCAGCAAGAGCTTAATATGAGGCAGCGTAGGTGGGTGGAATTCCTCTCAGATTATGACATTGGTATCCAATACCACCACGGGAAAGCAAACGTGGTAGCTGACGCACTTAGTAGGAGAGGTTCGAATTATGCCCTCATTACCCAGCAGGAAGAACTTGTTCGAGCTCTGGAGAGATTAGAGATCAGTATCTTACCACGCTCCAGTCTTGGTTCTGCAAGGTTAAACTGGATGGAAATCACTTGTGATATTAAAGACAGGATCAGAACAGCTTTACCCCTATATCCGAAGATGGTAGAGGTTTGGGACTTGACCCGGGCTGATCAGAAGGAGAGGTTCAGCATTCAGGAGGGCATACTTCTTTTCGATAATAGAGTATGCATTCCAGACGTTGGTCACCTTCGTGAGGACATATTGTTTGAAGCCCATAATTCCAGATATTCGATACATCCTGGTAGCACAAAGATGTATGCAGATCTTAAAAAGATAGTCTGGTGGCCAGGTCTGAAGAATGATGTGGCGGAGTATGTTGGCAAGTGTGAAACCTGTAAGTTGGTTAAAGCCGAGTGTCAGAGACCGGGGGGCAAGCTGAAGCCCCTACCTATTCCGGAGTGGAATTTTGAAGATATATCGATGGATTTTGTTCACGGCCTTCCCCGATCGCAGAGTGGGAATGATTCATTATGGGTTATAGTTGATCGTCTTTCCAAGGTTGCCCATTTCATTCCCAATAAGAAAACGGATCAGGGACCGAGATTGGCTCAGTTATATGTAGATGAGGTAGTCCGACTCCATGGTGTTCCGAAGACTATTATTTCAGATAGAGATGGCAGGTTTACCTCCAAGGAATGGAAGTACGTTCAGGAGCGGATGGGCACTAAGCTACTTTTCAGTACAGTCTTCCACCCGCAAACGGATGGGCAGACAGAGCGCACTAATAGAACTATGGAAGATATGCTCCGTATGTGCATTCTAGACTTTGGAGGTAAGTGGGAGAAGTATGTCACCTTAGTAGAGTTCTCCTACAATAATAGTTTTCAAGCTAGCATTGGGATGACGCCTTTTGAGGCTCTTTATGGTAGGCGGTGTCGGACACCGTTGTGCTGGGCAGAAGTTGAGGAGAGGTCTTCCAACAAAGAATCTTGGGTGGACAAGACCACAGCTCGAATCAAACTCATTCAGGAGCGTATGAAGATAGCACAGGATCGTCAGGAAAATACTATGATCAGAGGCATAGATCAGTGGAGTTCAGCGTAGGAGACTATGTCTATTTGAAGGTCAAACCAGTCAAGGGTGTCTCTCGAATCAAGCGGATGAAGAAGTTGAGTCCAAGGTTCGTTGGTCCATTCAAGGTGCTGGAGCGCATAGGTGAGGTTGCTTATAGATTGGCCTTGCCCGAAGAAATGAGTGGTCTACACGACGTATTCCATGTCTCCTATCTGAGGAGAGCGGTCAGAGATCCCAGTCAGATAATCGGTACTGAGGAAGCGCCAATCGAACCAAATCTTAGTATTAATATCCAACCAGTCAGGATAGTGGACACAAGGATTCAGAAGCTCAGAAACAGAGAGATCCGTTTTGTAAAGGTCCTTTGGATGAACTGTGGCCGACCAGAGTACTCATGGGAAAGAGAAGATGAACTTCGGAGCAATGCAGATTATGCTTTCCTCTTTGAACCAGGTATGGTTATAGTTTTCGAGGACGAAAACCTTATTAGGAGGGGAGATTTGTAACATCCGTAAATTAATACGCAAAAATTAAATTTTGTTCGCAGGGCCCGATCTTGAGCAAGAATGACCAAACTTGCGACGGATCGAGGTATAATTTCTCCACCATCTATTGATAAGTGCCAGTTAATTAGTTTAAGGAAGTTTGGGCTTTTGTTCTCGACGCGTCGCAATATTTTATTCGAGAGCGTAGCGCGTAGACACAATAGTCATTAAAGTTTGACAATCGTATTCTCGTAAAATACCATGTTAAATTTTTGGTCCTAAGAGATTTAAGGCAATTGCTGCCCCGTTTTACCCCCTTTTAATGGTCGGTTCAGTTTGAGCAACCGCAACCCTTCACCCTTTGGCGTAACCGCACGGAGCACGCGCCCCCTTATATCGTGTAGACGGTTCTTCCTCAAGCGCACACTCTCATTTCCCTCTTCCTCTCGACTCCCCGACCCCGTGAGATAGGAATTAGGGCTTCCCGTTTAGGCGCGTGCGGAAACCGCTGCTTTTTCCCCTCGTGAGTTCTCGTCTGCGCCTGCTAAGCCGCTGACGCATCGTCTTTCTCGTCTGGGAGTTCGCAGGCAGCAACCCTGGACATATCCAGACCTCCTCCTCTGTCGATAGGGGGATCAGTCGAAGCCAAAAGCCTGTAAGTCATTGTCGTCTTTCGTCTTCGTCGTTTTTACGATCAATAATGACTAGGATCTCTCGCAGAAGGCCGCTTATCTCTCTATAACCGTCCAATCAGTAGACCCCAAATCTGCGTACTTGTTGATCCGTCGGCTCATCGTTGTTCGTACGTTTAGAAAGAGGTAAAGAACCCTTATCCATCTTATTTCAAGTCGTTACTTCCGTTCATTCCATTTGTTAGCATATATGATAGGGTGTTATGTTCATGGGAACCCTAGGTGGGAAGAAGAACATAACCGTGTTTATTCAGTATAATCCTGAAGGAACTATGCCGCCGCGTATTGTGTACGAGCGTCGTAACACCGCTGTAAGAAATTCTATTCTTTTTGGCTAGATATATCACACAGTATTATGTACACGTTTAAGTGTTATGAAATGAGATTATACTAGTATGAAATGTAGGAAATTGTTTAGCATAATTAGCCATGCATTCCTTTAGACGTACAGTTATAGATATGAACTCCAGAAAACGTACACGGGGCAGTCCTTTAGCGTAAAATACGACCAGCGTCATTCAACTAAATAAATAAGTGAACCGACGAATATTTCAAATAATTAGGAGGCACGATTGGGGCTCTCCCCATCGTGATAGATAGAGGCACACTATCTTACTTATGGGGCATAGTAGACCCTATGAGCCTCAAATACAGGGAGACGTTTTCTCCAATAGAAATTCAGAAGATGCGAGTCTATGTTCGCGAGACACTAGAACATCTGCGTTCGTTAGTTAGGACTCAAATCGTTAGAATGCGTATAAACAGTTTCTCAGCATAAGATTTTAAGAAGAATTCTCACTAGACAAACATCACTCAGCATGCTACAAAATTTAGAAATGGTATTATAGCTAACTTTTCTTTGTGGAGCTTGAATAATTATGTTTAAGATATTTACAAACAAGAACAGACATTTATGTTAAGTATTTTATAGAAAAGCATGCATATTTTAGCATTGTATAAATAGTTCACTTTTGTAGAATAACAGTATCGTTTTCAAAAGAGAAAGCAAGAAATCATGTTCTTTATAAATTATTTTTAGTGTCACAAAGAAGAATGGTTTTTCTTACTCGTCAGTTGAGCTGACCCATTTTTGGGCTTCTCATTTCAGGGGTCACAGGTGGGGTGTTGCGTCTAGGATGAGCGCATTGCAGACGTTCCCCTTATAGTTTGTTATCAGTCTAGTTTATTCCATCAGTTCTGTTTTATGATATTAAGCATGTATCCAGACTCTCTAATGTTTTTTTTGTATCAGACTATGTATAAGACTTTCAGTATTTCAAGTATTTTGGCTCTTTAAATTTTAGTGGATCTGTGAAATGAAGTTCGAGGTACACTTTTACCCTTAGCTTCTTTTATTACTTCCGCTGTAAGTACTCCTTAGCACTTTTTATTTTATGCCTACTATGTTACCATTTTATTACCGCTACTTGGTTTGTTACTTATCACGGGGCCCGGCCGGACTGCTGATTTGTGGTAAAATTAAGGTGGGGTGTTACAGTCCAGACGGCAACCTTACCTCTTTGTCGAGCCAGGTCCCTGCGAGGTCCTCTCTACTCGCTCCAAGTGGGCGAGATCTCTTAAGCCGACCTCGAACCTCTTTGGCCTCGACGAATTACGGGTTATACATGTAAGGAGCTGAAAGACAAGAGGCAAGGAGGACGTGGGCACCTAAACTATCTGCCAACAGGATTATTGCAGCCTCTTCATGTTCCATCACAAATATGGGCTGAGATCTCCAATGATTTCATAGAGGGGTGGCAGCGCTCGCAAGGCAAATCGTTGCTTTTTGTGGTGGTAGACCGCTTCTTCATTGGAGCACATTTCATACCACTGGCCCACCCTTACACAGCAGTTAGTGTGGCACACCCTCCAATGATTGCATGGTTGGAGGCAACCCCAAATCTTGGGTAGCGCACTTGGCATGGGCCTTGTATTGCCACAATACTTCTTGCCACTCTACATTGAGGGCGGTGCCATTCCTATTGCCACAATACAAGTGGAGGCTAGGGTGAAAGGAGTGGACCAGAGTGGAGATCAAATCATAGCCACGACTCGAGAATATATTCTCCAAGCTCAAGAGAGGGCTAAGAAACACAATGATGACAAACACACATCCATGGAGTTATAGGTGGACGTTTGGGTATGACTGAGACTGCAACCCCACAGACAATTGACGATCCCACAACGCCTCAGCAAAAAGCTCTTGAGGCGTTATTATAGGCCCTTCCATGTGTTAGAGAGTATTGGGATGGTGGCTTACATTCTGGCATTGCCGGCCAGATGGAAGATATGAGACGTCTTCCATGTCTTAAGACTAAAGGCGTTCACAAGAGAGGCCTAGAAAACCTTTCCATAGTTACCACTGATGTTCGATGGGCGTCAGATGTCACGGCCAATGAAGGTCATTTGGTACCGCCACAATCGAGGTACTTGTGAATTACTCATTTGTTGGGAAGGACCACTGCAGAAGGAAACTTGAGAGACCAAAATACTTTCGAAGGTATACCCTGACTTCGAACTTAAGGACAAACTCAATCAGAATGGGGAAGTGATGTCACAGAAGCCTTTATCGGGCACCTATAAGGCGGGAGGTGGGATGACGGGGCGCAGTAACGTCAAAATCTATCATTTACTCTCGCACTCTTTTTATTATCACATTTTTGTTATTTCTTTAATCGCATTTATTTATGGGGAACGGGTCTGATCGGACCACAAGCATTTTCGATTTATGGAAAACATACACAGATTCACGTTACATCCTGGCATGCTTGAGTAAAAATTTCATTTAGGCATCTTATGAAGTTTTAGAGCTCCCTTTATACCCCACCGCCGAACCCCCCTTCCTTCTCTCATGCCACTCAGCCATCCGGCACTAGGTCCCGCCTTCTGGCCTCCCTCCGTTGGCAAACTTCCTCCCAGTAGATGACTGCGTGTATTGGGATGGATTGAGGCACGATTGTTGAAGATAGAAGTCGTCGGTCTGATCCAACGGGCATGAGAGTGCCAGTAGCTATCGGTTGCATCTAGCACACAAGCACACGGTGCTCCCTCGTCCCAATTGTGGCAGGGACTCCTCGCGCATTCGCTCTCCACTCGCTCTGCTTATCGACATCCCAACTTCGGACACCACGGAAAGGCTCCAACCGCCAACCTCATCATATATCACCACCGATGATCAAAGGGGGAACAACATTCTCACCTACATACATTCGCTTCCTCGATCGCATCTCGTCGGGTGACTCAATCCTTCACGCGGGCCTATGACAAAAAATTATTAATACTATCTCAATTACACTTTATGAACATATAAATCGATGGTAAGATTTGTTTCCTAAATTGTTTTAAAGGGTGACTTGCTCTATGCTCCATTGTGACATTTTTTATTTATTTAAAGATAATCGTGCTAAATTTATTTCAAAACAATATAGTCTTTTAAAGCTGTTCAATTTTATCCACAGTGATGTTTAGTGACCTGCAAAAGTTATTTAACTTGACAAAAGGAATTTTGATTTTTAACTTTGATTGATTATCACTCCTGTATTGGGCTTACTTAGCAAGAAATCTGATGTGGAAATCATTCAAAGAATTTTATTTTATGATTGAAATTATACTTCATTTTTAGAAAATTACAAACTTTAATCAGACGATAGCATATTATTTTAAGAGAAAATGGTAGAATACATCAATCAAGTCACAAAACCCCAACAAAAAATTGCAATCTTTAATCAAACGATATCATATTATTTTAAGAGAAAATGGCAGTATACATCAATCAAGTCATAAACCCCAACAAAAAATTACAATCTTTCATCAGACAATAGCATAGTATTTTAAGAGAAAATGGCAGTATACATCAGTCAAGTCATAAAACCCCAACAAACATCGACAAAAGAAAAAATAAGGACATGCTTAACTACTAGGGCCCTCATATTTTAATATGAGCGTCCCCAAATATCTTTGGGGAATTATCCATGATTTTTTACTTATTCAATAGAATATCAACCTATGTGTTGTATTTTATAATGTTTTTTTGATACTCCAAAAGAATTGATCCCAAATTTTTTTAAACAATGCATCTAATTGCATTTGGTTTGTTAACACTCTTCAAATATTTAGATGCAAATTGGATCCTGAGAAATGTGCATTCATTGAATCCGCTCCAAATAAAATGAAGGATATAAATATTTTAAAATATGTTAGCAAGAATGCAACTTGCATAACAAAAATACTAAGTTTAAATTTAAAAAAAAAACATGTTCAAGTGGAGAACAATGAAAAAGAAGATAAACTTTGGGATTTTTTCGAAACTCTACTAAATAACAAAGAGAATGATTTGTTTAGTCCACATGTGTCAGGCATGATGTAAACCAAAACAGGGGGAGAAGTACTACAAACTAATCAGGATAATCCTAAACAAGAGCTTCAGGTTTATACAAGGAGAAAGAATCGACGAAGTAGTATATCTGAATACCCCTCTGGCAACTAATCAGAGTCTCCAAATGATGGTCGAATGATCAAGCTTTGATGTTCCTAAAGCAACTAAAAAGAAACAAGATTATGCATCAATCACCCCATTGTCAAATATTTGTCATATAAAAAAAATTCAATAATCACAAGCAATTTCTTTCTAATATTTCTACATGAATGTACCAAGATTTATGCAGAATGCCATTGAAAATTAGTTTGGAAATTAGAAGTGGAGGAAATGAATCGATGCAGGGTAGGGATGTGTGAGTGGACCTCTAGATGATGTAAACACTAGGTACTGTGCCGGAGAAATAAATCTTATATAGCCCTAGGATGATGTATGCATGCAAAGAGTGATCCGACAATGTTTTACAAGAAATAATTAATGCATAAAAATTAAACACAGGTAGTAATCAGATGATTTTTAATAAACTAGCAGGCTGGGATTTCCTCCGATTGGAGGGGCGAAAGCTAGCAAGCCCAAGCTAATGCGTATGAGGGATTAAATAAGGTCAATGGCAGTGTGGATGAAGAAATAGAGGGCGGATGAATGGGAAGGTGGCCATGGGAGGCAAGGAAACACAAGAAATGAAAAGAATAACACCTACAAGATAGCACCTAGAGTTTTGCGGAGTCGGCACCACAAATAGACCACCGGAAGAAGCTCTCCAAAATCTGTGATAGTTCAAAAATCAACTCTTCCTCATCTATTTGTAATAATACTCTAACATTACTTGAGCAACTATCTTGCACATCTATGATTTACTGTACGCGATGGCTGTCAAATCTCACTAAATAAAACACAAAAAATACAAGAAAAAACCCCAAATATCCAAACATCACTTCAGACGCGGTTGTACATTTGGATCGTCTGTCTGGCGATGCCAAATATGGCAGGTAACAAATCAGTCATGCATGGGCCCTGAAACTCGTGTTGATCCCCACCATAAAAGCTCTTACGAAATATGAGACTTAACAAATTATAGAACTATAAAGAGGCAAGAAAATGGAAGAATGTAAGTTGGTCGTCTTTATGAACACAAGGTTAATGATAGAATAGAAAGGTACAAGAAAATATTTGAAGAGATATGGATATATCCATAGTCAGGCTGATCACATGATGACCTTCAAACTTTCAAAATTACTAAGCTTAACATTTTGATTGTAATAATACTGATTTGTGATGATAGAACTGAAGTTTAAGAACTTAGGAAAAAACTTGCATATGAGTGCGAGAACAAATATTTGGGGGAATAATGCTTCCTTGATGTGGAATTTGTCAGATCTAAAGAGAGAACCTTTGTCAACCAACAAAGTGTCTTACACTTGATGAAACTGGAATACACCTATACAAGACAATCAAAACCTCCGTGGAGCCCGGTCCTATAGTTTCAGTCTGGCCAAGGAGGTAGAACATAGAAAGAAATACCAAAAATTTGTCGGTAAACTCATTTATCAACCATATACTCATCTTGAAATAGCTTTACATGTGTATGTAGTGAGATATATTACTAGGGGTAAAGAACATTGAAGCGGCGTACAGATCCTTAAATACAACAAAAATACCTGTAAGGGGAAAGATTTAAAAAAATACATAAATATCCAAACGTTGCTCTGGAGGAGACAGCGGACTCGGATCGTTTGTCTGGCAATGTCAATTATGGCAGGGGACAAATCAACCCAGAATGAACCCTGAAACTCGTGTTGATCCCCATCATGAATGCTCTTAAGAAATATGAGACTTGACAAATTATAGAACTATCGAGAGGCAAGGCAACAAAAGAATGTAAGTTGGTCTTCTTTACAAATGTAAGGTTGATGATAGCACAGAAAGGTACAAGAAAAGATTTGAAGAGATATATATCCATAGTCAAGCTGATCACAAATCCATAAATACATCACAGAAACACCTGCAAGGGGAAAGATTTTAAAAAAACAAGGATATCTGTAAATTGAAATTTACATTATTACTTATTGGGAAGAATGTGTAATGAATGGAAGGCCCGCATGTAGTTATTTTACCTTTGTTGGAGGTAATCATGTCACTTGAGGGAGTAGGAAATAGAATGGTGTTGTCATGAGCAATGTCATTGCTGAGTCTGATTTAATAGCCCATGAATTTATGAAGTGATATGGATAAAAGAGTACTTGAATAATTGAAGATTTTTCATGCCTTCAACTCTAAAAGTTCACTGTGATAAAATCTCTATAACTCACAATCCTTCTCTCCAAGACACCACAAAAAATATTGAACTATACAAGCATTTCATCAAGGAGAAACTTGACAATGGAATAATTTGAATGCTAAGCATTCAAACAATTGATCAAGTTGTAGATATTTTCACCAAGGGAATGTCGAATTAGTTTGAGAAACTAGTTAGCAAGCGTGTCTACAAGCTAGCTTTAGAGAGAGAGTGCAAAGAAGAAACGAATTATATTTTAAACTACGCAGATGGCCATATGGTAATTAGTTCTTTAAACTATACATATGCATATCGTTATAACCTTATTTTATGTTATAGCGCAAATTTGCGAGGAGTAGCTGAGGTAATTGGGCGGACCTTCGATCATAGAGAACCGAAAGGATAAAGGTCATGGTTTTCTTGCACCATCTTATATATCCTTCAGTCAAAATATAATACATAATAGAAAGTTTAAAATAGCCTTTACCAAAGCCCAACATGTCAAAAAGATAGAATAACCAACAAACAGTAGTGTTAGACATGATCAAGATTACCAGTAACAATGCAGAATTCTAGTGGATTTGAGCATGCACCAACAAAACGAACAACATTTCCGTGCCGAACCTCCCTGATAGATACAATAAACACCATAACGTTCAGTATTGATCAATTCAGTAGGGACAAGGATAACAGAAGGGGAAGACAGCACTTTCAAATGTTAACTACAAAAATAAAATAGCTTTGAAACTATAATTCACATCACTTAATAAAGCCTTCCATGGATAACTGTATAAATCTCACCTCAGTATCATTAGTTCTTGTGCAAATTCACTCCTCAAGGTGTCATTTAAATGCTCAGATCGTAGAATCTTTATGGCAACATCCTGGCCAAGATAACTCCCACGATATCTTTGCATCAAGGAACAGGAAATTTAATGAATCAGTAACAAAAATGATGTACATATACATATGCATATATATACGTGCACACAAATATATATATATATATATATATATATATGTCTGAATATATGCACAGCATATTAATATACATTAATATTTATGACGTAGATGTACATATATCTGCAGAAGCAATTTTTTGACTTACAAATCACCACATGATCCACATCCAATCTTCACTCCCATTTTCAACAATCTTCTATCTATTTCCCAGTCGCCATGTATATGTTGTATAGCCCGTAGAGATGAGCGAAATAATGACCCCTACAATTTTTGCAGAACAAAATAACCTAACCATTTAAGAACAAGTCAACACGTAATAACACTAATTGTGGATATTCTTTAAATGAGGCAATTTCTTCAAGTAGATTGATGATTATAAAGCGATACTGTGTTTCCTTTCGTGGCGATCCAAAAAGAATAATAACTAAGAGCTTTGGAGAATTCCAATTAAGGCCATCATTTTTAATCATAAGTGAGACATGGGTGGTAGTCCAACTTCTTTTGATTTAGCTCTACGAACCAGAATTTTTCTTTAGCATGATGAAAAATAGAGTTCTTGCTCCACCCTTTTTGCTTTTAGAGCATAAAAGGAGAACTCCGGGACGGTTGAAGCAATGAAATTATTAGCCAGGACCATCTCCAAAATTAAAAGACATGCGCTTTCTTGTAAGAAAAAGTACAAAGAGATGTGCTGACACTTCAAGATATCAATAGAAAAATAAGTAGTATGTAGGCTAGCATCCATGTACATAAACTTACAGCTACAACGGAGAGGAGAGAGAGCAAGAGAAAGAGGTTGACTCTAGCATTCACTTTAATTACACATATGGATGCACATACAAATAATATGAAATATTGCAACTACAATACAATGTAATACATATGGACCATGATTACAATAAGTAAATCTGGATTATTCAATAAACTCGCAAACATGTACCTCGGAATTTGCAATTGTTTCCTTAAGCTTTTCTTGAAGACCATCAGTTTCCTGAGAGTATCATTTGAAGTAAAGGAATTAGTTTCCCCTGAATACAGGATAGCATGCAAGATGGTTGTTTAAAATGATGTGCTGTAACTTAAACGCATCACCTGGCTTGTTGGTATGAGCACAAGCATTTATGTTAATTACAGAAACGCAAGAAAAATATGAAGGGAAATAGTTAATAACAAATCAAAATTGAGTTGTCTCCATGAGAAATACAAAAAATGCAAAAAGAATACTAATGATGTACAGAAATGCAAGTACAAAAAATTACAGAAATGCAAGAAAAATACTAAAGATGTTCTAGAAAGATTGAGGATCAAAAACAATGCTGCGAAATTCTCATAGAAACAATAAATTGCCCCATCATTCTTTGAATCTATGGATAATTTACTTCATATCATTATGTCAAGTTGTCTCATCCAAAAGAAACATTTACAAAACATAATTCTCTTCCGAACACAAACAACTATTGTAATCTTTCCCTTTGTAAAATTGCAAGAGATATTATCAAAGCTTTCATATGACACCTGATACTCTCCAAGAATCCAAGTGTGTTCCCCTCAAACTCTGGTTTTAATTTACCTTGCTATGTAAAATTTCTTGTCTCCATCACCGCTTGTTTTTCTCAAGATTTCTTTAAATAACCCCATGCAAGGGCAAACAGATTATCTACTCTTCTCCACTAGCCTCCTCATTGTACAGTTCCTTTCAAGTCCATTTATACAATCAATTCCCATCATTCCCATGATCTTCAGTACGCAGACAAAAGGTATGTAAATAAAACATGTATATTTAAATATTGGAAAGAAAATACTTAGAATATGCTTTGTAGGATAGGACCTTTATGTTTTTATGTTATTCTGATTATGAATTTACTATCATTTTCAAGGCATCTAACCAGAAGGCCGCCATGATTCACTGTGAACACTCCAAGACTCAAATAGTGATCACTAAATCTAATTAATAAAAAATAATTGTTGATGGGCATAATTCACTGCAAACAGTCAATATTTTATTCCTTTCAATTTACGTAACAAGTGTTGCTTTCAGATATAAATTTTCTACTTAGCATTGTAGCTAATAATTGGTGCTTGAAAGAAATTGCACTGTTGTAAAAGTCTTTCAATTTATTATTGATCATCTATACATGGATTTCTAATATTTTTTATTGAAACATCTTAGAGTTCGCATGACAAAGAGGAAATGAGATCATCCATATGATTCATGGTTAATAGGTAAACTCTTGCATTCAATATCCTTTTTAAGAGTTTTCAATTTTCAATATAAAACACATACCCATTACGTATGTTAAAACATTCATTAAACATTTGATTTACTCAATAAACATGGCTTACTGCTGTATCCATGCCCAAGCACTCTACAGTTAAATGCCCAAAGATTTCACAGTTAAATGCAGAAACATTTAACATAGAACCGCCCAGAACAAAGAAAAAACAAATAATAAAGAGATACATGTGATGCTCTTCAACAAAATAAAGATCAAGTAAAACATAAATTAAAACTTACCAAAACAATGCAAAATTCACTCAGTTAACTTCACAAAGGGGACTTACTTCATCAGGCCATCCATCAACAACAAATACATCTAATGAATAGCCATCAGTTGTTGAGAAAACATGAGCTTCCCGGATGTTTAGACCAATATCAGATAGCAAAGCTGACAACTAGAACAGGAGCACAGTTAGTAGCTTCTAACTAAAAGATGTTAGGGGCACAACAAAAACAGGTATGTTCTGATTATATCCTCACAAAGAGAGTAGTAAGGTTTACACAGATTTAGAGAAAATAATACAATTATCAGCTTTAAAGGAAATGATATCAACAGATGAATTACAAAGTTGATTCAATGAGAAAAACAAATTAAATTAAAGAGATAACAGAAATGTAGTTTTGCCAGCATGTTATTTATATAAAGGGCAGCACGGAGCACAAAGCATTTGCGTGCAGTGTATAACATCCGAAATTTTAATACGTTTATAATTTCAAAATTTCAGGGTCGGGTCAGACTTTAATTACCGATGTCGCAGTCATAAATCGAGGTTGTCATATGTTATAACTTTAGGGTGGTAATTTGATTAATAAAATAAATTATGAACTTTAAATTGACGTAATGTAGTAATCCTCGGGTGTGCTCAATCAATAACATAATTGTAATTAAGGGGGAAAGGGCGAAATTTCATCTCCACTTCAGGAAAGGGGCCGGTTCACGCGTTTTAGGTCTCAACCGATAGGTAGCTTTCACGCACCTTTACTTTTTCCCTCCCAGTCGAGCACACGACATAAGTGAAACTGTCGTAACTCCCTCCTCTCACAGACGCTCCCAACGTATCTTCCTCCGCTCAATTTAGGGCTTTCGATCCTCACTTTCTCATCGATTGGAGGCAAGCCGCTTATAGGGAAAGCACTGACCCTTCCTCCTTCATCAAAAGTTGTCTCTCTCCCACGACCCGAGCAGGCGACATTTAGGGCTCCCCTCTCTTCGTTCATGTGAGTCAATCGTGCAGAGGTTGTTGTCGCTCCAGTTCTTCGATGACATCAAGTGCTAGGTTCAGTCACTTCTCAGACAACCCTAGACACCGCTTCTCTGCTTCTCGAGGAGATCCAATGATTGTTTCCTGTCGTTCATCTCAACTCATAAACTCCCATCCACTGTTAGCGGCAGGTATTCACTGGGATAGATTTTTCCTTGAGTTATATGCTTCTTCACCTCCTATTTCTCAGTTTCAAACTATAAAACCTCGAAGACCTCTCCTACAGAAACTTCAGCAATCCTTCCAGTCGTTCCCATAGCATTGTTTGGTCACTGCCCTGTTGTTTCCAGCCCATAGTTGACCAATTCCAGAAATTTCGAGCAGGTAATCATCAATGCCGCCCTTGCAGTACATTGTGAAAAGTTTGTTAGATTTCCAATCATTCTAGTGTCTTATGTGTTGGATCTATGGTTGCCGACCCTCTCTCATGTATGTTAGAAAATGTTTCTTCCAAATTTCAGAAAAACTATCCCTAGTGGTACTGCAAAGGGATTGTTGTGCCTAAAGAGGAGGGTTACAATATCTTTTTCAGCGTCGAGGATTATGCCGCCGCACCGCGTTTGCAAGTGTCGCAAACCCCGAGGTAAGAAAATCATTTCCTTTTAGTTAGACATATTACATAGATAAATTAATTCAATTCCATCTAAGTAATCTACCTTTGTACGAGGAGTTATGACATGAGTGAAAATATAAAGAAAAATTGTATATTTCGCAAAGTGGGAAATGTTAAATTAGTAAGTAATCAAATGTCACTATTATGTGAATGTCTATATTAAGATGCAAGAAATGTGTTATGGCTTCCCTTACAAACGTATGTAATAATGTAAGAAATTCACTTCCTTTTAGCTAGACATACCGCATAGATCAAAAGATGATTTTGGGATCAGTACAATGTCATATAAGAATATGATACGAACATGAAATCTTGTATAACGCACTTTATGCATAGATGTGAATAGTAGATCATAAGTTAATCATCTTGTCGTGATAATACGAATCATGTATACGAGAATGCGAGAAGCGTCATCTTGTATAGTTAGACGTATAATGTAGATATATGAATGGTCCCCTCAAATGTAATTTTACCATAATATGAAGAATAAATAATACACGTATCTATGAAAATACATCTTATGTATATATGAAAATAGTGAGTCATTGTTTCATGGTTTTATGACAATAATATGAATAATGGGGATTAAGATGTAAGAAGGTCCTTATGTAATTTCTCTACGCTCAAAAGTAAGTCTATGAATTATGTGAATGCTAGAGACCAAGTATCTCGTGCATAGAAATCAAGAAAGTGAAAATCGTAATATAGCTAGTTTATCGTGTCATTTTCATTAACATAAAGATAGTATATAAGACAAACACGATGAAATTCATATTATAAGAATGAAATCTTATGTGAGCGTTCCCCCAAGATTAATCGTACAAGCTAGTAATAAGAAGTTTAAAGGATTAATGGAACACAAAATTTAGATTAGTGGCTTTAATCGGGTGTGCGTTTCTATGTTCATGTCGGCTACTAATAAGAAGATAATTAGGAGGTATGATCGAGACTTTTCTCTCGTGATAGATAGAGGCGCACTATCTTACTCATAGGACGCAGCAGACCTTATGAGCCTCAAGTTTGGCGGGAGACGACACCCAATTAGAAGATCAGTAGATGTGAGTTCGTGTCCTTGAGACACTAGAACAACTGCGTTCGTTAGTAGAGACTCGGATCGTTAGAATGCGCATAAGAGGATGCTTAAGCTAGAACAAGAAGAAGAAAAGTTTTAAAACATCTAGACTTCAAGGGTATGTCGAAATCTAGAAATCTCTATAGTTTAACGATTTCGAAACTTGAATGAAAATGCATATCATGATCACACTAGAACTGACATTTATGTTTAAAAATATTTTTGATAGAAAAGCATGCATAGAACATAATTTACATTTATTAGTATAAAATGCTACATTTCAAAGCATGTTCTTATAATTGATTTCAAGATATTTTTTTAGTGACGCTGGGGAAAAGTCTTCCTTGCTCGCCAGTGGGTTGATCCGTTTTTGGAATTTTCATTACAGGGATTATGGGTCAAGTTGTTCGCCCTTACTTCCTAGTTGGTTCAAACTTTAAGGTACTTTATTAATTTTAACTCTAGTCCTTTATTTCCGCTCTAAACTAGTTAATCTTGTTATGATACTAATTTTATATTGTTGCTTAGTTTATTTCACATCATAAGTTTCGGTCAGTCTTATGAATTGATGTCAAACTAGGTAAGGGTGTTACACAGTGAGGGTCCAGGGAAGGGTCCCACCACAAGGATGAAATGTAGACAAACCTAACCCTGTATTTTTGCAAGAGGCTGCTTCCACATGTTATTTATATGATGAAAAGAATTTTCGTTAAATACTTGAACATGAATCACAATGAATAGAAAAGTATACTTCACTTTCAAATTGTATTGTCATAATAACGACTCTTTTCATCATAGAATCAGTTTCTAATATCAAATGTCATGAATGATAAATTCAATTTATGTATTTATCTCATGTTTTCCTGAATAAATGTTGGGGATCATAGTACACAAGAGGGTCGACCCTTATCAAAGCTCATTCGGGTTAACAATAGTAGGAGGAATTAGGATCGTCGTATGGACGGTCCGAGCCCATAGTCGTGTTCAGAGCGACGACGGGGTGCACATTTCATGTGTTTTGTATCGGAAAATAATAGTCGTTCGTCATTTTTCTCAAACCTATATATAGAATTTTAGAAGTCATTTTCGGGCATTGCAGAATTTGGGCAGAAATTTCAAGTTGTCGTGATCACTCTACGGTGCCGAAGCCGTGGAATATAGGTGTTGAAGCCTAGATCCGCTCCTCCACTGCATTGGCTAGTCACCCTCCAGTTCCTTCTGCGAGCCGCCGGATAACACCCCGCCAAGGGCCAGTCAGCCTTCACTCCGACTCCATGTGGCGTCCACTCATGTAACTATCTTCATTTCTTGCTCGCCAGTGGGTTGATCCGTTTTCGGAATTTTCATTACAGGGATTATGGGTCAAGTTGTTCGCCCTTACTTCTTAGTTAGCTCTGTGTTTCAAACTTTAAGGTAACTTTATTAATTTTAACTCCAGTCCATTATTTCCACTCTAAACTAGTTAATCTTGTTATGATACTAATTTTATATTGTTGCTTAGTTTGCTTCACATCATAAGTTTCGGCCAGGCTTATGAATTGATGTCAAACTAGGTATGGGTGTTACACAACGAGGGTCCGGGGAAGGGTCTCACCACAAGGATGAAATGTAGGAAACCTTACCAAGTATTTTTGCAAGAGGCTGCTTCCACATGTTATTTATATGATGAAAAGAATTATCGTTAAATACTTAAACATGAATCACAATGAATAGAAAAGTATACTTCACTTTCAAATTGTATTGTCATAATAATGACTCTTTTCATCATAGAATCAGTTTCTAATATCAAATGCCATGAATGATAAATTCAATTTATGTATTTATCACATGTTTTCCAATTAAATAAATGTTGGGGATCATAGTACACAAGAGGGTCGACCCTTACCGAAGCTCATTCGGGTTAACAATAGTAGGAGGAATTAGGATCGTCGTATGGACGGTCCGAGCCCATAGTCGTGTTCAGAGCGACGACGGGGAGCACATCTCATGTGTGTTTTGTATCGGAAAATAATAGTCGTTCGTCATTTTTCTCAAGCCTATATATAGAATTTTAGAGGTCATTTTCGGGCATTGCAGAATTTGGGCAGAAATTTCAAGTTCTCGTGAACACTCTACGGTGCCAAAGCCATGGAATATAGGTGTTGAAGCCTAGATCCGCTTCTCCATTGCATTGGCTAGTCACCCTTCAGTTCCTTCTGCGAGCCGCCGGAAAACACCCAGCCAAGGGCCAGTCAACCTTCACTCTGACTCCACGTGGCGTCCACTCATATAACTATCTTCATTTCCACAAAACTACCCATTAACTCCACAAAAACAGTCTATAAGCGTTGTAACAACCCACTACCAAAGGTAGTTATTGGCGGCTACTCCTTTCAATCCCAGAAGCAGTGCCCAGCCCTCCTTGGCCACGGACGACAACTCCCAGACTCTATTCTGGCAACAGACCAGCCGCCCAATCCCTCTCATTCGACCACACCTTGCTGCCAATCACTGCTTCAGGTCCCTGCTTCAACCGGCTGCATTGCTGCCTCATTCCAGCCCCCTCCAATTCAACACCAGGCAGCCCCCTTCGGTACTCCTCCACCCGCAGCCCCCATCAATCACCAACGCCTCCCGGGAACAAAAAATAGTGCAGGAAACTCTGTATTCAGCAACGTAACCGCCTTGAAACTGCTGCCCTGAAAACTGCAGCAAAATTCTCCATCGGGCCTTAATTTGTGTGGGTTCTAATTTGGAAGTCTATTTTAGTGTGTTGAATACTTGTTGGAATGTATACAATTTGGGATATTAATTGGTAACAGTTTGCTCAATATTTCTATCCTACTTACAAGATTTATTCGCCGAGTATCGGATCGATGCACTCTTTAATTTTTATTAGAACTTGCTTGTGTTTCTAGCGTCTAATCTCAATCAAGCATGATTGCGAAATCTTATGCAAATTTTGGAATTTATTACAATTGAATGTTGGGCTACGCATGATCATTGCATCATTTAGATTCCCCCTCATCACCACACTCACACTCATTCATTACTTCACACCCTTCACCTTACCCTACATCAAATTTGGTATCATAGCTCAAGGTTAGGATCATTTGTATGCTTTGTAGTGGTAAGTTGTTTAGGCGTGGTAAGAGAGGATCCATTCCCTTAGACAGCTAAGCTACTAGTTCCAACACCGATATGACGATGTACAAATTCCAAAAAAATGGCTAATCACTTCAACCAAATTGTGCACAGTTTGATGACCTTAGGGATCAATTTGGAAACCTTAAAGCACAGTTTGGATGCCTCACTACCAAAGCGGATGGACTAGATCCCCTTGGGAATACCGGTCACGCTACACCCCGTGCTCGGGAAGTCATTAGGCCAAGTTATTCATCGTGAGGATCACTACACCGTTAGTAGTAAAGTAGATGCACCAATATATGCTAGGTAGCATTGTCAACTTGCAGTTAGGTAATAGGTACTGCTTTGTCGAGAAATCAAAATTTGCAGCCAGCCACAAGTATTTGGGGAGCAAATCAAGGAGCATTTAAGTGTATTAAACCATTAAACAACATATTACACCAATGTATAATGGAGATTTCTTGAGACAGCCTTATTGTAAAGACTACATTAACATTAAGCAAGACTATCCAATTAAACAAAGTCTTGTTTTTGTTAATTTTGAGAAGTTCACATTAATGCAAATAAAATTGTACAACGCATACAGTGTAGAACAAAAGAGTTAAGGGCACCCCGGTGCACAAAGCATCCCCGCGCAGCAGAGGGTCCGGGGAAGGGTCCCACCACAAGGGTGAAATGTAGGCAAACCTTACCCTGCATTTTTGCAAGAGGCTACTTCCAGGACTCGAACTCGTGACTTCAAGGTCACACAGCAACACCTTAACCGGTGCGCCAAGGCTGCTTCCAGGACTAGAACAAAAAGTTAAACAACATAAATAAGCATGCTCTCCTTCATACTTTATCAAATTTATAAAGTTTGACCTTGACCATTAATTTACCATTTTGTAAAGGGAAGAAGTAAGCCCGCTGATAAAGACAAGAAAACATTATAATGAATATCTAATCATGTAGGTTAATTGAAAATTTAAAGCCAACTGAAAATGCTAGGAAAGTATCTCCACACCAACCTGACTAAGAAGCTTTGGCTTGTCAACTGTGGAAAATATTATCTCATGGATAGGAATATAAGGGCCATCATCCCTGCAAATTAACAAACGAAAAGATATGTATCTTCTAAATAGTTCCAATACCAGAAGAATTCTCCAAGAACAAGTATAGCATTATCAAGAATAGATATATTCAAGGAAATTCTTTTAATGAGCTAGTTTATGTGTATGACACCCCTCCCTCTAAGAAGAAACAAGCAAACGAATCTGATAAAGCTTTGAAGGTTTGTTCGGATCATGATTGAAATAAAGATCAACAGTTAGTGAAATTTGCATTTGCATTGCTAAAAGAAAAAAAAGGAAGCCCAAGGCTAGAACTACAAAGGCAAGATACCATCCGCGTCATCCTGGATAAAACACACAATTCTAAAAAGCACATATCTACATATTCGATAAAACCCTTTATTTGTTCCTAGTTATCATACATTAAGAACCGACACGAGACTAATTCTAAATGAGAATGCGGGCAGACACTTAACAATTGCAAACGAACAACTAACCTAGTACGAATGGGATACAATTATACGAGTCCGCATAAATAATAAGAGGTGCAATTAATTGAATAATATAAATTTAAAGCTCGTGCAATTAACCGTGATTACAATTAATTCAAGGAATGTTTTCCTATCCATGTTCCTAGGTTGTGACCAATTCCAAATACCTAGAAGAAAAACTATGATAAAAACACATACATACCATTCCCTTATATATATACAAAAAGCACACAAATCAAAATGCCCCTACTAGTTCATAAGGGTCGAACTAGATTAATGCACCCACTATTTGGGTTACAACACAAGTATATGTAGGATAAGGCACTCGTATATGTAACAATATATTTGGTAAGATGACAGTTGTTTGTAAACTGAGTTGGGGAAATTGTCGGAAAAAGTGTATTCTAAACTATTGCAATGAAGCTATATTTTTTATTTGGAAAACCCAATTGCCAATGTATTGTGCCT
This sequence comes from Dactylorhiza incarnata, assembly GCA_033032865.1. Lineage (NCBI taxonomy): Eukaryota > Viridiplantae > Streptophyta > Magnoliopsida > Asparagales > Orchidaceae > Dactylorhiza > Dactylorhiza incarnata. The sequence continues at coordinate 3,976,909 of JAWHQI010000193.1, read as the reverse complement.
GTATGATTATTTGTAACTATTTTTAGCTAAATGTCTTAATAACATTAGACTGGATTGGGCTTTGATAAAATTAAGGGTCCACTAATTATCAATATATTATTTATAACATATTTTTAGAAATGCTAATATCTATAAAATATATTATTAATTACATATCTATAAAATATACTATTAATTACAAGTTTTCATGAATTTACTCTAGTGTAGATGGTTGGAATCTTCAGCAAACATAAAGACATCTTGAGATTGAATCTCAATATCTACATTTTTCTCTTCTACCTAAAGCTAGTCGGTACACTTATCTGGTTTTCTGAAACCGGAAGCAGTTTCCGGTTTCCCAGTTCAATCGAGCGGGTTGGCAGTTCTTGGGCGGGTCGGGTAGCCGGTTATACATATTAGCTAGACCGGCTAGCCAACCGGGTCACGGTCAAACCAGTTCGACCGAACGGTTCGGTACGGTTTTCACAAGCTTGATTATAATATTGTTAAAGTTTTCATAATATTATCTCTTAAAAACTAATTGTTGAAACATGATTTGCCCATGGAGAAATTATGAATTAGAAAATATTAGTAAGATGAGGATGGAGAAAATGAAGGGCAAGACAACAAGTCGAACGGGTCATTGTATTTGATGAGACAAATAGGGTCAGGTTATTAATTTTACGAGATTAATAGGGCCAAGCAAGAGAGAGATGGTGAGAGAGTGGAAGAATAATGGAGGAGTGAGGAAGATAGAGAGTATCACATAGTATAATGTTTGCCCATGATTGTTGTCGCATCCTCCGGTTGAGATCTCCTCATCAAAGAACTAGACAACATCCTCAGGCGAGATCCTGTTGTAGGAGCCCTCATGGAGAGGTCCTCCTCAATAAAATCTTCCTAGGGGAGTCCTCATGGAACGACTCTCAAATTATAGTGTCCATCATCCTTACTCTAGGACTTAATTCACCACCCGACATTCCTCTTCCAGCTATAACATCTGACATGTCATGAAGGTACTAAATGTCATAGAGCTATCCCCGCTTTTTGGACGTATCAAAATCTATTTATGCCCAAATAACTCAAGTTTATCTTTTTTCCTTGTGGTGTCAAGGACACTTATGGTGAAGTCCTGGAAGATTACGGTGTCTCCTCCCTCAGATGTGTTGTCAAAGTATGCCCTCGTGTTGTTGTGGTGTGAGGATTAAAGATGACTTATTGTGGGAGTCGTCCCTTTTGTTGATGCATACAGAGGTGGGTTATTCATGAGAGATGGCCTCCTTCGGGGTATACGTCGCTCCTTCCTTGGACGTGTTGATCATTGCGTCTTCTGCAAAATGGGAGGTGTCCCAACCAGATGGGATCACGTATGCCCAAAAGGAAACAGAGATCACACTGGGAAGGGAGATGGACATGAAACGATCATCTCGAAAGATTGACTTCATGTCTGCCCAAAGGGAGATGGTTGTTAATCACGTCATGGATGGGGCAGCCACTGTCCTTAGCAGAATGTATGGACGCGCACTGATCCTTCAGGTGAGTGTATGAGATCACCGGATCCCATGTGCCATTCCCGCGTTGCGGAAAAGATAAATCGCTACTTTTTTTGAAAGAGTTTCTTATTTTCATTCTTTCATGTTGTTTCTCAATCAGAAGATAATTTGGCATGGAGTGACGACTGATTGATTTGGAATTTTAAATGGAAGTCACTTAGGATCAGGGTTAAATGGTCGAGGGAGCCATGCCTGAAATTTCTAAGTGGGGAAGTTAGAAGACTTGTCACCAGTCCAACACCCTTGGTGAGGGCACGCTTCGAGTAGCTAGAAATTTCTAGGTTGCTATCGTTGGTTTAATAGACAATCATTAGCAAGGTCGCTAGAAACTAGAAAGGTGAGTTCAATTGAATGATTGCTTTTCATTTCCTTTTTTCTTCTTTTCCCGTGTATAATAAAATGTGAGGTCTCCATGAAGTTCCTCATATGCATAGTGCATTTCAGTTTATACTCCTTTTCCAAAAATTTCATCTTAAAAGACAATGAACGGAATGCCATTGGGATATGTCCATCATCCTGCTAATTTGTCCAACAGCATCGGTCGAGGTAGAAGACAAACACTCTTCCTTCATGGTGTTTTCTGAATCTTCAAGTCCATTATGGCTGGAACGTGATATTTATTATGACCATGTTGGTGCCCAGATCTGCCAAATAGTAATGTGATGATCATCTTGTACGCCACTTACCTAAGAATTGAGGATGCTCGATGGGACCTCAACGTCCTATGGTACCTATCTAAGATAAAAGGTGATTCGAAAGGATAATCACTCTCAATAGCGTGAACACGAAGTAGAGTTCCTAGATGAAATGGTGGCAGCACTATGAGTGGCATTTCTTTGTGAAGAGTTGAGACCCCTAGAATGTTATCACCACACCTTGCATTGTTCACAGATGTGACTCGTACTCGTTGGATACTTATGATGCCCTAATTGTTCACTTTCTTCAAGACAAGCTTGAACTCTTTTTCTATTTGGATCACCTCACGTAGACTAAGGAGTATAATCTGCATTTCAGTGAATTCCTTATAACTCACTCAGTTTAAGGATTTTTTTTCAGCTACTTTTCGCTTTTATTATATTTTTTTTCTCACATTCAGGAAACATCATCAGCAAAAGTCCAACCTTATTGCACTGAGGAAGATATCATGATCGTGACCACGAAATTAATATTGCCTTTGATCTTTAATGCCCCTCATCAGGATGACTCTTCTCATCATCTCTCTATTTGACCCAAACTCATTTAGGTTCCGTTGTCTAATTAGCAATGTTACGAGGTCGCGTAACTATTGGCATCAGATGGTTCCTTGCTCGTAGTCACAATCGAAAACACAACATTAGGTGTAATTGTGATTGTCAGTAAGCGTACTCATCATAGGAAGACGGAAGAAATAAGGCATGTTTAATTGCGCAGGCGATGCCAAACACGGAAGTGTAAAGGGGAGTGTAGAGTTCATAGACGTCAAATTGAGATGTGATCTCCTCACGCCGGGATGAGGGAAGGATTGCTTTGGGTTCCACAGGGTATGGTAGACAGAACATCGGTGGAGACAGTGCGGCCAATGTGAGTGATTATAGCAAATCAGCTTGACCACAAAGTTTTCATTAAGCTGTAGATGATGCAACACCTCTCGCTTATGAGAGACCTCTGAGGGAAGAGGGTGTTATAGTTATAATCAGCATCTAAGTGGATGTAATGCCACTGCCATCATCTTTGTGAAAGATCTTGGCATGTAGATGATGAGGATAGATTTGAATGGGTCGTCTCTCAACCCATGTGATGGCGCGATCAAAGTAATGTGGGTCTCAAAGTCGTGCGTACACATCATCTCTTGATGGAATTGATGTAAGAAGTGTCCAAGGGAAGAGAGCTTGTGATGGGGATCGGTCGCATGTTCGTGATCGGAGATCGGGCCACCACTCGGCGGGACCCTTTTTTGCTGATTTGGCGGAGATGCATTAATCGGATCGTCGATCCGAGGTCGCGAGCGCGTCCGGAGCGTCACTTTTCTTTTCATATGTATTTTTAATATTTTTTGAGTTGTATTTATCGTTTTAGGACACCGGGCGTAACGGACGATCATAGCCGTTCACGCCGGGTGCCCAACCGCCCCCTCTCGTTATAAATAGGGGCGGATGTTCTCATTTTCATGGGGATTGTGTATTTTGTGAGTGAATCCAGAATTTACGATCATTCGTGGTGCGATGCCGCGAGCCTGGGGTGCGAAGCCTCAGCGAATTCAGTTATCTTTTTATTATTCCGTTCAATACACGTTTATCCCATTGTTTCCATTCCTCTCCCCACGATCCCATTCATAGGAAGGAGAAAACCGCCAGTTGCTGCCCTGTACACCATCAACTTCCTCGCCTCTCCCCTAGCCGCACGGTAACTGTTATCTGCTTCCTCCTTCATCGTCGAACTCCCTCCTGCGCCTGCTGTCGCCGGACTTTTACTGCTCAACTACTTCCTCCCGGCGGAAGAAGTAACTAGCTCCATCGCCATTATCACTGTTCTCCTTCTCGCCTGTAACCGCAGCCCACCTTCAGATCTATCACAAGCGCCCTCCATCAGGCTCCTCTCCCCCCTACGGCAGGTTGACGCCTCCTCCGCCAGCCCGAGCCCTAACTGTCGTGGATCCACCGCAAGCCCTTCGACCGACCACTGTTCATCTTCCACACAGCAGCAAACCACCTGAGCACCCTCCCCTCTCCCCTCAGTCCAGCAAACCCTCCATCAGCATTTCCTCATCCACACCTCATTTTCCTTGAAGGAAATCGGCTCCTTTCCCGATTTTAGCAACCAACGTCACTTCCGGACGCTGAACCAACCCAATTTCACCAGCCCGCTACTGGATCCTTCTTGCTTTGTAAGGTATAATTGTATTGTGTTCATTTATTTTCTATTTTAAATATTGGATGACATGTATTTGTTTGGGTATTGAGATTGTTAGTGTTGTTCAATTTCTTCGAATTCTATAAGTCTTATTTTGTGCAAATTGTAGTGGAAAGCACCTTGTGAAACTCGAATGTGATCTCGCTTACATGCTCGAAAATTAATGATTCATTTTGTGTATCGCTGCTAATTAATATAATTTGATTTTGCTACAATTAATTCCGGGTTAATTCAAAACTTGCACGCATCATTTAGATTGTGCTTGATCGCATTCATTCCACGCATTCACATAGGTTTGCATTAGCGTGTCGACACCGCCGATTATTTCACATTGTCGTCTCTCGTCTTGTCCTGCGTCAGTTTGGTATCAGAGCCCAGGTTAGGGCTTACTTTAAAATACGCGGGACTATATATTACGTCACCCAATGTCTTATCATAGTAGTCGTCACTACACTGGTCCTCAATTTGAGGAACCACCATCCGTCTACACTCGATCCCATAGAGTGCCACCAGAGAGGTCTTCACATTATTATGATGATTATCGTCGTCCTTATCCCCGCACTCGGAAGGATCATGTTGATCCTTCGACACGACCTTATGATGGTAGAGTTGAGTATCGCTCAGGTCATCCTCGCTACACACCTCCTCTATTTGAGGAACCTGAGTTTGTATACGCACGAACCCCACCGCACGTTCGGAGGACTCACGTCCACCCACGAGCACAACCTGATTATCCTCAAGAATCCTATAGAGGTCACCCTCAGCGAGGTAGCACCACACGTAGTGGCCTTCCTAATGTTCCGAAAGCGGACATGACGGAAGCCGAATTTCTGCACTTGGCTTTTAAAAAGTTTGATCAATTGGATGCACAATATGATGATCTTCGCACTCGTGTCGCTGTCATTGAGGGCCGGCGAGAGCACTCCACTTCCCAAAGCAGGGAAACCTCACCAACTTCACTTGATAATCTCTTTGAGGATGAACGGGTTGCCCTTCCACCACAGGATGTGCGTACTAGGAATCAGCCACCCAGAGAGGCCGCTCCACTTAGAAAGCCCGCCCTCGACATTATACCTATTAGTTCACTATTGAGTATAGGCTTTTTTTACACTTCACCTGATGGCGCACCGAGCCACATCACGATTGGGAGCCGAGAGCCTAGTAGTGATCTCGTGGTAGCCACCTCACCTCTATTGGGGAACACGACCCCTTATGATGGTTTGCTTTTGGAGGTCCATTCCCCTGTTGACGGGTTCTTTGGCAACCCCCCTGCTGAGCCTCCAGTTGAGCCACCTCGTCCTTGTAAGGATGAGATTCAGGTGAGTGACACACTTATGTATTGAGATGTTAACATCTCTCTCTTTATCACCCCTGATATTGATAGTGCTCCCGAGAGAGGATCTTGACTGTTACAACCAGTATTTAGTGTTCTCCCTAGGAACACTTAAGTATAATTCAGATGTTTTGAGAGTTTGTCATCTGGTCACTCGCACTCATGATGAGTTTTGGGTCGTACCACCTGCTGACCCGCCAGATGAGTTCTTTCTTGTGAGGGACACTCACCACACACTAGATTCGCATCCTATTATCGATGCCTGCGATTTTCACTTAGATGATCATCGCATTCGCGATGATTTTTCATATGTCCTTCCTGGTGAGCCCCCTGATGCGTCACATTCCCTTAGCAAACATATCACGTTTGCTACGCTTCACCTGCATCATCGTTTATCTGAGGACACTCCATATATTTTTGGGACCTACATTGGTACTCGTCGCATTTGTGACGAATTTTATTATACCCCTCCCGGAGAACCCCCTGATGAGCCACATGTCGATCTACCGCTCATTTGGGATATATCCATCTTTAGTAGGACACTCGAGTTTGAGGGTGCACTCACTGACCCGCTGATCTTATGTCTTACTGCCCGCACTTGTAGAGACAGTTCGCACACTACATTGACACATCTTATTACTGATGTCTCCGCGGTTCACTGGAGTGATCGTCGCGCCCGCGACGAATTTTTCTATATCCCACCTTTCGAGCCTCCTGACCATGTACCCCTTTTAGGAGTTTCTTATAGTACCAAAAACCCCCGGTTTATTGAGTTGGTCATGTTAGTAGTTCGTCTTTTACATTTGTTGTTTGTTCATTTACATTTAGTGCATGAATCATTTGTGTTGTGTGAGTCACATATGTTGTATGTTTTGCATCATTTGCATGAAATGCATGAACTAATCCGGAAGAAAACTACTAGCAATATTAAGTTATATATGGTATGGGCAGATAGACACAGACGTGAGCTGCATTTTCGGGTGTGCAAGCATATCATGGTCGAACTTTGCAAGGAGGGGCTCCCAAAAGGAGTCGCTATTAAACTACAACTTAAGCGAATGAGTCATTATAGGGTTATAAAGAAAATTGGGACAAATGCCTACGAGATCGATTTCCCCGCAGATATGGGTATTCATCCCGTATTTAATACGAAAGATTTGACACATTACTTTGAGCCTCTCTAGCATAGAGACTCATACCTTGAGCCTCTTCTGCCACCCTCCCAGTTACAGTGTGCCACTTCCCATGTTCACCTTGGACGAGAAGCCGCGGACTTGCATGCACCACCCATGATTCCACCAGTTTTTCTGGATCCACCAGCACGAGAGGTGAGCGTTGAGAGCATTATTGTTATTATGGCGCACGAGTGCATCACCACTACAGTCGGTCTGTATGGCCGTTACTTGGTGCACTGGAGTGGACGCCCAACCTTTGTTGATACTTGGATACCGACGACAGAGCTTGATAGACTTACCCTGATCTTCGACTACAGCTCAGTCATCTTCATTACTCCGAGATGAATGTTTTTCAGTCGGGGGGAATTGATGGGGATCGGTCGCATGTTCGTGATCGGAGATCGGGCCACCACTCGGAGGGACCCTTTTTTGCTGATTTGGCGGAGATGCATTGATCGGATCGTCGATCAGAGGCCGCAAGCGCGTCCGGAGCGTCACTTTTCTTTTCATATGTATTTTTAATATTTTTTTGGAGTTGTATTTATCGTTTTAGGACACCGGGTGTAACGGACGATCATAGCCGTTCACGTCGGGTGCCCAACCGCCCCCTCTCGTTATAAATAGGGGCTGATGTTCTCATTTTCATGGGGATTGTGTATTTTGTGAGCGAATCCAGAATTTACGATCATTCGTGGTGCGATGCCGCGAGCCCGGGGTGCGAAGCCTCGGCGAATTCAGTTATCTTTTTATTATTCCATTCAATACACGTTTATCCCACTGTTTCCATTCCTCTCCCCACGATCCCATTCATAGGAAGGAGAAAACCGCCAGTTGCTGCCCTGTACACCATCATCTTCCTCGCCTCTCCCCTAGCAGCACGGTAACTGTTATCTGCTTCCTCCTTCATCGTCGAACTCCCTCCTGCGCCTGTTGTCGTTAGTGTCGCCGGACTTTTACTGCTCAACTACTTCCTCCCGACGGAAGAAGTAACTGGCTCCATCGCCATTATCAATGTTCTCCTTCTCGCCTGTAACCGCAGCCCGCCTCCAGATCTATCACAAGCGCCCTCCATCGGGCTCCTCTCTCCCCTACGGCAGGTTGACGCCTCCTCCGCCAGCCCGAGCCCTAACTGTCGTGGATCCACCGCAAGCCCTTCGACCGACCACTGTTCATCTTCCTCACAGCAGCAAACCACCCGAGCACCCTCCCCTCTCCCCTCAGTCCAGCAAACCCTCCATCAGCATTTCCTCATCCACACCTCATTTTCCGTGAAGGAAATCTGTTCCTTTCCCGATTTTAGCAACCAACGTCACTTCCGGACGTTGAGCCAACCCAATTTCACCAGCCCGCTACTGGATCCTTCTTTCTTTGTAAGGTATAATTGTATTGTGTTCATTTATTTTCTATTTTAAATATTGGATGACATGTATTTGTTTCGGTATTGAGATTGTTAGTGTTGTTCAATTTCTTCGAATTCTATAAGTCTTATTTTGTGCAAATTGTAGTGGAAAGCACCTTGTGAAACTCGAACGTGATCTTGCTTACATGCTTGAAAATTAATGATTCACTTTGTGTATCGCTGCTAATTAATATAATTTGTTTTTGCTACAATTAATTCTGGGTTAATTCAAAACTTGCACGCATCATTTAGATTGTGCTTGATCGCACGCATTCACGTAGGTTTGCCTTAGCGTGTCGACATCGCAGATTATTTCACACTGTCGTCTCTCGTCTTTTGTCCTGCGTCAGCTTGTCTCACTCTTCCTCTTGTTGACAAGAGTGAAACAGAAGGATAGCTTGCCCTTTAAACCAACTAAGTTATTGATGAACCACAATTGGAGATTGAATACCACAAGAGTATCAAACCCTTCAAGGTTTAAAGAGGAGGTTGTTACAGGCCAACCAGTAAGGCATCGAAATCTCAAGCTACGAAGAATGCTAGGAGAAGGAAGGAGGGGGAGCAGAGCTCAACCCTAACCCTATAAGGAGGAGAACAAAGGAACTAGAGAGGAAGATAGACTTTTTCAGAATTTCTTTGATAATAATTTCATGAGCCAAAGAGGTCTACCTATAGCATCACATAATGGCATGGGTGTAAATAACTCCAACATAAGAGAAAAGTTCAAAAACAATAAAAATGTGTTAAGGACTCGCACATCGACTCGATTAATAAAAGACGTCTAACATGAGCGCATGATGACGTTAATTAACGACATAGATAATTGATCATGAGAGACCATAACATTCGACCCGTACATCGAATCGATTAATAAAAGCCGTCTAACATGAATACAAGATGAAGCTAATTAACGACAGATAACTGGTCGTTTGGGACCATAACATCCCACCATACTTCAAATCGAGCTTGTCCTCAAGCTCGAACGAGGCTTGCAAGGCCTGATCATCAGGCTCTTTGAATTCCCACCAAAATAGCTCCTTGTCGTGCATCGCTATAGCAGAGGCTGCATCGAGAGGCAAGTTGTTATCGTGCGCACAGATGTCATGAAGGACTATAAAGACCTGACGTTGTGGAGGCGCTTGCGATGGTGGGGAAACAAGAACTGTGAAGATCGGTAAAGCTTCTTCATGCTCTATTAGGATTAGGATCGATGGCTGCTCTGGTGGAATTAGGCCCCCAAAGTGTCCATACGTTGTGAGTCTGTCAGTGTTGGTGATGAGTCGTGAAATGGTGACTTAGTGAGATATTGACTTCTCCAATAACGGTTGGAACATCAAACAGAGGAAAATTTGATCGTCTAAGCTCATCTCCATGCCAAATTAATAAATCCAATTAATCATTAATCGAATAATGAGTTCATGTGGATGGCCGCTCAGGGCTCAAGGAGACAGTGGAAATGGTGGCTTGAGAGAAGGAGATAGTTGCAGCGATTTAATTAATTAATCGAGGAAGTACTCAGTTACTTAACAAGTCATTCCACTAATTTTACCACGTGACACTATGATGGCTTGTAGTATGCGGCGATGGCCACGATAAGGGAAGTCGGCGGGTGGCTCAAGTGAGAAGGGCTATGGCTTGATGGGGACAGAACAACAGGCGTGCGAGATGGATCGGCCGCCACGGAGTAGCAAATGTCGTGGGTCGTAGAGCTCGGCTGGAGAGTGATCGCAGACGACGGGGAGCGCAAATCCTGGTTCGTCGAGCGTGGAAAAGTGGAGGGACGGGAACCATGGGTGTCATGATCGGCTGGGAACGGCAAGTTCGCAGGGTCGATGATGGCTCCCCTTGTAGAACTAGGGCTCGCTGCAAAGAACGATGATTGTGTCGTGCTTGGAGAACAACGAGCGCACTGTGCTTGACGACGAGCTCACGAGAATGACGAGCTCACGAGAACACGATAAGCTTGGTTGGTTGCTGGAAGAACGATCGCAGGAAGAGGGGACAACTGCAAACTGAGGATAAATGAATCACGACTGCACGTTTGGTGATGTTAATCGAATGTCGCCCTTGTTATGGGGTTTTTTGCAGAGAAAGGAGGAAGGGAAAGTAAATAGTCGTGGTAGAGCATGTTGAAGAGTAAACACTTAATCTGGGGTTTCAAAAGACCCTCCAAATGAACTGAGCAATCGAATTGTAAAGTAATGATCTCGATTATTTCATAGAGAAAAGGTGCAAATAGTAATTAACAAATTTACGACAAAAAGGAGTAGGGCAACGAGCAAGCTCTATTTTTTAAGATCAAAATTAATTCGCATAAATTTATAAATAAAAATAAATGCATGGTGAGATGAATGAGATATGTACCTCGGGATCACAAGTGCAGTGTCGGATCTAGTCTTTTCTAGGCGCAATGGTAGCGAAGAGAAGAATCAAGGTCGGGTGGACTATAAAAGACTAAATGTAATAGGATCTTCGGGGTTGGGAGTGCTCCGGAGGAGCTGTGGAAGGCTAGTAAGAGGTCTATATAATATTATAGACACTACACTAATACTATACTATTAATATACTATATTAATATATAGTACATAGATCGTGTAGGATGGAGATTACCGAAGAGGAGGATGGGTGTGGATTTCAGGGCTCTCGGCGCTGCAATAAAGGAGGTCATCACCTGGGATGTCGGGGTCAGCGGCAGAGACAACAGAACTAGTCGAAATCGTGTGAGGAACATCGTGGACATATCACCAACCCTCGGCTAGTGCTCCAGCGGCGAGCCCTGGAGAAGTGTTGTCGGGCGACCGGAATTAGAAACGAACAAACGATTGGGGCTTCGAACGATTGGGGCTTCGAACAATCGGGGCGAAAGGGCGACAAAACAAAGAAATCTACACTTTGCCTCATTTCCTTCTCTCTTGCGAATTGAGAAGGGGACGAATTTTTAATGGTAATTAATTATATAAGAAATCGGGTCAATAAGAGGGGTTTTAAAGGGTTGATTTACCCCCTTGATATTCTCTCATAATAATAATTTTGAAGTTAAGTAATAAAATACTTTAATTTTGATATTATTAATTTCATAATTAAATACACAATTTAAAAAAATTATTTTACCGACCCTAATTGCCACTACGACCTAACTTAACCGACCATTTTATTCAAGGTTTTATTGATCGATCACGTCAAGAAGTTGTAACAAAGAGTAAAATCACCTAGTCTGCACGAGTGGCATACGTGACTACGTAGGCATAAAATGAGAACAAAAATAAGTGTGTACATGGAATATGCGTGAACATAAAATACGAAGAAAAATAAAATAAATTTGCTACTACGATGCGCCCACAGGTTTGCATCACTATCCTAACACAAAAACACCTTAGACTTGTTTACAAGATAAAGATGATAAACTGTAAGTCTCATATCAATCTGATGGCAGTGGATTGTAAGTTAAATGAGAAAAGAGAGTTGTTGTATAATCCCAAGAAATAATGCAGATTGATTGGGAAGCTAATTTACCTTGCCCTCAAACTGCCTGATCTAGCCTATCCAATAGTATACCAAATTGACTCATGGTCTCCCCGAGACTCCCTCCGTGTAGTACTACTGTGGGATTCTTCAATATTTGAAAGGAACTCTTCGAAAAGATCTATCCTATGTACAAATGTGGCGCTTATGTGCAAATGTGGCGCTCATGTCTCCCCGAGACTCCATCAGGAACTCTTCGAAAGGAACTCTTTGAAAAGAAATTCTTCAATACTACTGTGGCCCTCATGACTTGGAGAGATGTACAAATGTTGATTACAATGATTGAATTGATACTAGATGTTGAACTACATGTTATGGTATTTTTGGTTGGTACTTGGTAACCCGTGTCATGGAAGTGTCATAGGTACAAGATGGTGTCATGACCTTCTGTTGAATATGCATATAAGGAGATGGTTGAGCCTACATGGTCTCTGTTACGGATATTCATGGAGACGACCAACCATGGCGGGTGTACACGCGACGAGCAAGTGCGGTGCAGCCCGGGGACGGCAATACTAAACCGGACCAAGAGGAGACCATGGAGGGGCCGGCGGTAGTGGGGCCATAGCGGACCGGCGAAGGCGGAAGGATATTATTTCGTTTCCTAATTATCATTTCCTAATTTATTTATTTCCTAATTTATCATTTCCTAATTTATCATTTCCTAATTTATTTCGTTTCCTTTTTATGTATTTCCTATTCAAATGTTTCATATTTGTATGTGGTCTCCCCCTCCTATATAAAGGGGCTGATTTTATGTTGTATGCATCTTGGAAGTAATATCAAAGGGTTGCTCCCTTGTTCTTCGTCTCTACCCTGTCTCCATCTCTCTCTCTCTCCCCGTACCGCTAGAGAGAATCCGGACTAGGGGGAGAGCCGGCGGTGGGGAGAGAGAGAGATGGAGACAGGGTAGAGACGAAGAACAAGGGAGCAACCCTTTGATATTACTTCCAAGATGCATACAACATAAAATCAGCCCCTTTATATAGGAGGGGGAGACCACATACAAATAGGAAACATTTGAATAGGAAATACATAAAAAGGAAACGAAATAAATTAGGAAATGATAAATTAGGAAATGATAAATTAGGAAATGATAATTAGGAAACGAAATAATATCCTTCCGCCTTCGCCGGTCCGCTATGGCCCCACTACCGCCGGCCCCTCCATGGTCTCCTCTTGGTCCGGTTTAGTATTGCCGTCCCCGGGCTGCACCGCACTTGCTCGTCGCGTGTACACCCGCCATGGTTGGTCGTCTCCATGAATATCCGTAACAGTCTCTCTCATAAAATTCATGGTATAGTTTTTCCTCTGACTCATCCTACATGATTGTCGTGTGAGAACAAGGATTCTGTTCACATTCAGAACAATCCAACATTTCATAAGTGTATGAAATACATTGAGGTGGATTGTGATAATGTTCCTGAGAAGGTAGAAGAAAATATCATCCTCCTCAACTTCAAGAAGATATGCAGATCAACATACAGAAAGTCATTGTAGACCATTGGGTGGGAACGGTATTTGGGAAATTTGTAACAAATTTGGTAATGATTAATATCTATGCACAGCTTTGAAATGAATATTAGCACATATATCTGTACTTTCTTTGGGCACACAACCGATTTCCTATCAATGACCCATCAGTGTGTGTATATATATTTATATCCATACCTATGTGTATGTACACACATATATATACTTCCAAAGTTCGTGAATGGATAATAGGCTCTTCATCAATTTTTGTTTACACTAAAAAAATGGAGAACATATGGTTAAACTAAAGTGCAATAAAAGCAAATTATAATGCCTGGTAAAACAATTGATTAAAGAACTGGACATCAAAATAGTTGATTAAAGAAACGGACAGTAAAGTAATTGATTAAAGTGTTGAACAGTAAAACAGGTGATTAAAGGCCCGGCCAGAGCACCCGGATCCAGAAATACCTAGCAGAAAGAGCTTCCATGGGGGAACTTCCATCTTCATTGTCCTCAATGGTCTTTTCAGCATCCAAATTCAAGTCTTCAAGCTTTGAGCAAGGTTCAAAGTCAAACCCACAATCCTTACTTATACTCAGAAAATTGCTATCAAAAATAAAAAAATTCTATCAATCGTAAGTAACAAAATAAGACATTAAATATTAGACAACCTGATGGATATGGCAATTAAAAACTCTCACGTACAGTTAATATTAGAATTTACTCAGTCCGCATAACCAAAAAGAGTACTTCATAATTTAATACTCTTCAAGAGTGGGAATCAGAAATTTGGTGGCATTTCTCCTTCTGCTCATTATCACGAAATCCTCTTGAAGAGGAAACAAGACCAAGAAGAAGTTGATTACTCGACTACTTTCTAGCCCTAATATGCAACTCAATACAGTATAGAATAGTCGAGAGGAAAATTGCTCTGATGGGATTGAGGTACCACTATGCAAAGGGAAAAGAAAATGTCTTATATGTTATTATCAGCATGATGGAAATTATGTGGAATGCAAATGTTCTATTTCCCCTATCCCACTCTTTCATTCTGCCACCTCATGCGCCCATTCTCTAACCTTCCATCCATTTGAATTAAAACAAAAGCAGACACTTTATTTTCCCATAAAAGCTTGTCCATCCTTCATCGATCTACGAACCTGTTGTGGGCTTCACACCCAATTATTATGTTGTCTTTAACCGTGTCAGTCGAACTGTATTATGTTGTTTTTTATTATGTTTTATTGTTGATTGTCGTTTATGTCGCATTTTATGTAAGTCCAAGTGTTAGAACGTATTTATGGTATGTCCTTTGTAAGTCTTGGGTCATAGAATGGCATGCAAGAACTAGCCATTCTCTCTGTCCTTAAGAAGTTTGGCATTTCTCTCTCTCTCACATTCCGCCAAGGCAACCGCGGTTCCAGCTCCAGTATTCTCCTCCACTATCATCTCCGCCTCTGGCCGCTCTTCTGACAACTTTACCGACATTCTAAGACGAGCTTGTAACAACACGATATCAGAGACAGCCTTCCCCCGGTACCAAATTCCTCCTCCCCGCTTGCGCAAAGACCATCGTCGCAACAACCATTCCCAACTTCGTCCTCCCCCTCAACAGCTGAAAGTATTTCCCGCGTCACTTTCTCGTCGAAAATACCTTTCAGGTTCATGCACGTGTGAAAAGGATCCTTTTGCTATCAGCAACTTCCGACTCAGGGTCCCCTGCTTTCCATCTGTGTCAACAGCAACAGCTCCGTGTTAGCAGACAACAACTCCTCCTGTGGCAGCAGTTTCGTCTTCATCATTGACGGGATCTACAGAGTCAAACCGCACAGAGCCTGTGATCTCCTAGTCGTTGCACAAGAACAAGTGGCGTTGATTTCGTCGTCATATCTAGTATCGGTGGCGGCGGCGGCCCCAGCGTCTGATTCGCCACACGGATTTCGTCGCATGTATCCGCCTTCAAGCCCCTCGAGCAAAGCGTCAACCTTTCAAGCCCTTTGCACCATCCACCTGCCTTATATATATATATATATAGAGAGAGAGAGAGACACACACACACACACATCAATATAGGGAAGTGTCGTTGTTCACATGGTGCACCAAGTTCCAGCACGTCAATCCCACGTGTTCCGCCAGAATCAGGCCAACCCGAAACATGGTAGACTCGCCGGATCAGCTAAGTCAGCTTATGATCATAATGCAAGCCCTTGTGGTAAATCAAATTGCATCAAACCTACAACATACAAAAGTCAAGGCACGACATCATGAGACCATTGCTGCCCTCTCCAAGCGGATCAATGATCACAAATCGATGCAAGAGGTTGTTTTATCTGGACGTGGAGGACCCTGATGATGAGGGAATTTGGTGAAGTGGGCACCGTCTTCGATCTCCCTTGAGCTTGAGGACAAGATAATTTTGAACGGTGGGAGAGATGTTACGGGCATCGCACTCAGTTATTATGTTATCTTTAATTGAGTCAGTAGGACTTTATTATGTTGTCTTTTATTATGTTTTATTATTAATTATTGTTTATGTTGCATTTTATGTAACTCCAAGTATTTGGAATTAATTACATTTTGGTAGCACTCTCTCTCTCTCTTGAGCACACCCCGCCTAGGCAGTCGTGGTTCCGACTCCACAGTATCTTCCACCACCATCATTTCCGCCTCGGAACAGTCCTCCGACAACTCTATTGATGTTCTACGGCGAGGATGTAATATGGTCTCTCTATTAGACTATTAACCCGTCAAACCTCCTCTCACCTTCTCTCGATCTATCAAGTACTTCATCCCCCTCTCTTCCTCTTATTGTTGGAAATAAGCACATTGGTTAGTAACAAATGGGATAAATAGGAAATGAAAATCGATACAATAGTAGTATTGATGTATACTTCATATTTGATTTAAATTAATAAATTTGGGATTCATTTTAATTATGTGGCAGAAGCAAAACTTTTCACGAGTAATATTATGCCAACTGGAGGGAGTCAATCTCACTGAAGGATAGGGAAGGGCCGGTCGCGGGGTTTTTCGGGAAGGGGGCGACTCTACGCGGAACGTCTGTCGGCGTAGGGAAAAAGGGGGGAAATCAACAAAAGGCACGACGAAACACTTGGCAGAGGGTGAAGGAGAGGTCGTCAGTCCCTGGAAAGGCCTCCAGAGGCAGCAGCGTGGCTGGAGAGGCTGGCGTCGAGCGATTGGGAGCTCGGCAGAGGCTCGCTGGAGAGAAACCGAATGAGAAAGGTCTCGTTCAGTTTCTATTTTCCAGGCTGGTTTACACGATCAGTTTAACATTTATTTTATAAGAGGAGTTTTAACGGGGCTTTGAAAATTTCATAACTCTTCAGCTTAAATGGATTAGGAAAAAAATAGTCAAAATGAGGTTACAATCTCTTAGGCTTCTCCTCGTAAAATTCTAAAATTAATTTCTAAAATTTTTCTTTTCAAGCTTGCCTTGATTACCATATCACCTAATTTAACGGACATTTGTATTCAAGGTCTTATTGGTCGGTCATGCCAATAAATCGGAAGAACGTGCACGAGTAACATGCGCGATACAAAACATAAACGCGCTAACAACATGCGCGGAAAAATAAAACACAAACATGCAAAAAACGTGCGTGAAGACGTGCGCTACATGAAAAAAAAATAAAAGTGCAAGAAATAAATAAATAAATAAAAAGGATGTGACTCAGGTTGCATCAATTATCTATTGATTTTATTCCATAATTCATCATAAAATCACACAATATACAATAGAATATATATATATAATTTTAACAAGAAGACAATTTTGAAAAATCAAAAGGAGAAGAGCTCCTTAGCCACCTTAGAGCCAACCAACTAGCTCCTTTCTCCGCCTTGACTTTCTTTTATAGTCAGAGGCAAATGACTTCTCTGTTAGTATGCCTCGTTGCAATCTTTACCACAGCTTCGCCACAGAGCTACACCTGACTGATATTGATGCAGACAGCGCTCGCAAAACCAAAGTTTACTTTTACGCATGCATTTCATTTTTTTTAGTCATGTCGAACATTTTTCTTTTATGAAGGACTCTTGTTTCGCGCTTTTATTTTCCTGTATTTTTTGGAGAAGTTGTAATGGTGTATTCCCTATGACATAATTAACTAGATCGTACATTTAGTTGTTTTACATTAATCGGAGGCATAATTCTTTGATTTGGTCAGGTAAAACCTTGTTTCCTCTCCTACTCTCAACTTGAGCCTTAATCCTAATTTAAACTCCAACCTAAGTAATCGTTTGATTTGGTCAGGTCAAACCTTATTTCCTCTCCTACTCTCATCTTGAGCCTTAAACTTAATTTTGAGCCTACCTGCTATTTTATTTTCATTAGAAGTCTTGCTTTGTTTTAAAACAAAAAGTCTATTAAGAAAAAGGGAAAGTTCAAAAAAAAATCGGTTAAAAAAACATATTTAAGAAATTAAAAAATACAAGCAACAACAAAGAAAATGAGAAGATACTAGACAGCATCAGTTCCCGTCTCTATTGCACGTGAACAGTAAGCTTGATTGGGCGCAATTTTTCCTGTAACCCACATCTCATGGAGCCTATTGAATGATTAAAAAATTTATAAAAGGAGGCTCTTCTCCCTATTCAAGAGAAAAAGAAAAACCAAAAGGATTTGGAAGGCCAGTGAACTTTTCTCCCCACCTCTTCCCTGGACAGAACCGTAAGTTTTTTTTCTTTTCTCCCCCTCCACCTCTTCTTCGTGATTTCTTCCTCCGTCTCTCCACGGATTTCAATGTCACCATACTTCTTCTACACCGCCACTGCTCCATTTTCCTTGCAAACCACCGTCGGCTTTACTCCGTTTGTGTGAGGAATCCCGTCTTCCACCGGATCTTCAATCAACCGTCCCACCCCACCTTTTAATTCCCAATGAGATCAATCCTAATTTTTGGGTTCGTCTCTTCCTAATTTATAGTAATTAACCTAGTTTCTGCGGGAAGTTTTTTTTATCCTTTATTTTATTTCATCTTTTCCTCTAAGTTGGCTTTTCCTCGACAAATATTTTGTTATTATGGATTATATTGACTACTGTAGGGTCGCCGTTCATCTGATGTTTTGCGTCGCAAAATGAAATTAAATTGTTGCAGATCGCGCTCCAAATTCGCTTGCTAATCCTAACGTCGCTTTCTTTAATTTAAATTGCATTAAAAAAATAATTTTTCATTGCATTCATCTCATCGGGTGCGACTACGAGTGCATCAGATATTGATACTCTTTTGTACGACTCAACTTCAAGGAGAAAGTATCCAAATGGCATAGAAGGTACATAAGTCTAAGAATCTTTATGAGGGTTTACAAATGAGTAACTGAATGTGATGCGGAGCAGAGGCGAGGACGAGCTTTGGGCCCATTCGGGGCTGATTTAGCCTACCTTGCACGGATACTTAAAAATGCTCTGCGTATCGGCTCGTACGCGTATCGGATACGGGAAACGCTAGGAAACGCTCGGAAACCCGCTGCTCTCCGCTGGTTGTTCCCGCTGCTCTCCGCTGGTTCTTCTTCTTCTTCTTCTTCTTCTTTAAATCTGTATGTATTAAATCTGTATGTATTAAATCTGTATGTATTAAATCTGTATTTCTGCTGTATTAAATCTGTTTCTTCTTTAAATCTGTATGTATTAAATCTGTATGTATTAAATCTGTATGTATTAAATCTGTATTTCTGCTGTATTAAATCTGTTTTTCCTGTATTAAATCTGTATTTCTGCTGTATTCCTGCTGTTTTTGCTGTATTCCGCTGTATTCCTGCTGTATTTTGCTGTATTTTGCTGTAGGTTCCTTCTGAATATTGTTATAGAAATGCAGTTTACTTATTATTGTTGTTTAAATTAGGTCTTAACTTGCGTAACATGGATTCAAGTAGCGGTTCTGGTGTTAGTGAAAATGACGAAAAGCCTCTTTGGAAATATGTGACAAGAGGGAACAAGTTAACTGAAGGAGGTGGGAGTATAAGTTGGACTTGTAATTTTTGTGGTAAGCCTTACAAAAGCTCATACACTCGCGTGAAGGGTCATTTATTGAGGATCAAGAGTAGCGGAATTGGAGCATGTAACAAGGTTCCGGCTTCAACATACAAGGACATGTTGAAGGAAGATAAAGATGCTCAAGAGCTTATTGAGCGACGACTTCCAAAATTTATACCGGTGGCTCCAAGTACTTCAAGTGGAGTTGGAAGTGTTGGTCCTGTTGGAAGTGTCGGTGATAAGCGGAGAAGAAAAGATGATACAAGCGGTAACGGAAAAAATCCAATTTCTAGTGCATTCAATAATGAGGATAGAGCTCATTTGGATGCTTTAATTGCTAGAGCATTTTATTCGGCGGGGTTGCCTTTCAATCTAGCAAGAAATCCTTATTGGAGAGAATCATATTCTTTTGCTGCTAGTCATAATCTTGCAGGATATGTACCACCCGGATACAATTCACTAAGAACCACCTTGTTGATGAAGGAGAAGATAGAAATTGAAAAAAGATTAGCTCCCATTCGAGGGATGTGGGTAGAGAAAGGAGTTAGTATTGTAAGCGACGGATGGAGCGATCCACAAAGAAGACCACTCATTAATTTTATGGCGATAACCGATTCAAAAGCAATATTCTTGAAGGCGGTTAATTGTGAAGGTCAAACTAAAGACAGTACTTTATTGCCTCTTTGATCAAAGAGGTCATTTTAGAAATCGGATATGAAAAGGTTGTTCAAGTTATAACGGATAATGCGGCAAATTGTAAGGGGGCGGGCCAACTAATTGAGAGTGAGTTTCCATCAATTTTTTGGACTCCTTGTGTGGTGCACACTCTCAATCTAGCTTTGAAGAACATATGTGCCGCTAAGAATTCGGAGAATAATGCGGTTACGTATGAAGAATGTTCGTGGATTACTCATATTGGTGATGATGCCATGTTCATTAAAAACTATATAATGAATCATTCCATGAGATTAGCTATGTTTAATGAGTTTGTGGGCTTAAAATTATTATTCATTGCCGAAACTCGTTTTGCATCACTGATCATCATGTTAAAACGATTCAAACTTATAAAAAATGGACTCCGAAGAATGGTTATTAGTGATCATTGGCTTCTATATCGTGACGATGATATGGAAAAAGCGAGACATGTGAAAGAGAAGGTGTTGGATGATGATTGGTGGGATTCCATTGAGTATGTTCTTTCATTCACCGCTCCTATATATGACATGATTCGCTTTTGCGATACGGATAAGCCTTGTCTTCATCTTGTATATGATATGTGGTACACAATGATTGAAAGGGTGAGGAAGGCTATCTACTCTCACGAGAGGAAAAGAGAAGAAGATGTGTCTACCTTTTTTGAGGCAGTACATGTTATCCTTGTGGATCGTTGGAACAAGAATAACACTCCGCTTCATTGCTTTGCGCATTCCTTGAATCCAAGGTATTTATCTTTTTAATTATAAATATTTTGTCTTTTGTTTGATTGATTTTTAACTTAATATTTTTTTAAAATCCATTAGGTATTATAGTGAACAATGGCTATCGGAGGATCAAAATAGAGTTGCTCCGCATAAAGATCCGGAAGTTAGCAAGGAAAGGATTAAATGCTTGAAAAAGTATTTTCCAAGCTTAATGGAACGCAATGTGGTCGCCAAGGAGTATGTGGAGCTCATTGACAAATCGGGAGATTTTAACGATTATGATTCAATTCAAAATCGTTATCTCTTAGATCCAAAGAGTTGGTGGATAAATCATGGCTCGCCGGCCCCTTCACTCCAAACCATTGCATTGAAGCTATTAGTACAACCATCATCTTCTTCATGCGCCGAGAGAAATTGGAGTACTTACTCCTTTATCCATTCAATGAAAAGGAATACAATGAAACCGCAACGTGCAGAAGATTTAATAAACATCCATAGCAATCTTCGACTTCTTTCTAGAAGAGATCAAAAATACAATGAAGGAGAGTCTATATTGTGGGATATTGCGGGCGATGGCTTTGAATCATTCGAAGATGTAGGTACACTTGAGATAGCTAATCTATCGCTTGATGAACCAAGGTTGGAGCTCTCCGTTATTGAAGAAGATGATGAAGTTGATACTATTGGAGAGAATGTTTAATTTTTAAGCTTGATGTTTGCATGCGAATGTAACGAAACAATGATCAATTGATGTAATGATGTGGACATGTGATATATTGTTTTTTATGATGCTTGTTTTCTTAAATCTTTTCTATAGTCTTATAGCATTATATGAAATGTTATTTTTTGTGATTGTTCATCATTACATATCATGTGAAGAGTTTGTTTATGTGAAGAGTTTGATGGTCAACATTACATCTTATTGAATGTAGTGATTGAGATGGTACCTTAGTTTGTTAGTTGTATTTTTTTATATTGATTAATACATATATTAAAATAATTAAAAAAAAAATTTAAAAACGTTTCCCGTATCCGTATTTTTTTAAAAATCGCGTTTCCCGTATCCGTTTCGTATCGTATCCCGTATCCCGTTTCCGTCCCGGTGCAACGTAGGATTTGGCGACTTACCATATATGGCGTGCCCGGATCGACGATCCGACTCCGTGGATGCGTTCGGATTCGTGTTGCGAGTCGATTTCATATATTACTTTATATATTTTGGTTTATTATTGTTGTATTTAAGTGGATTTTCTCCCGGCCAATCATAATCGTTGATTCGGATGCCCTAGCTTTGTTTTTATTATAAATAAGAGAGTAGTGGGCTGATTGGAGGCATTGCAGAATTTGGAGAATAGAAATCCCGGATTCCAGCGATCATCCCACGGTGCCGACTCCGTGGAACCCTAGGTGACGACTCCTAGGCTTGTATCTCCCTCCCCAAGGTACCCCCTAACCCTAGCCCTCTTTTCCCCCTCTCAAACTCCCTCCCGCAGCCCCCAACAGCCCCCCAAACAGCCACCATTTTGCTGTCCAGAATCCTATATTTTCCTATTCAATGTTACTATTCAAAAATGAAATTTGCTATTCCTAAACTATAGTTTTACCCTCCTATTCCTCCGCCTGCCTCCAAGCCTTCCTTCCAGCAAGCCACCGCCTGAGCCCCCTCCTGCCACCGTGTTTAACACCTCCAGCACCCTCTGCCTCCAAACCGCCAGCCCCAGGTCTTCCCCAAACCGCTGCCGCCCCTCTCCCAGCCACCAGCCTTGCTGCCGCCCCTCCCAGCCACCTGCCGCTCCTCCTACAGCCCCCTGATTCCGCTCCAGCAGCCCCACCTCCCCAGCCACAACCCTAACCGACCATCCTCAGCCCTCCCCACGTGGATCCACTTTCCCTCCACCCTAAAAACTCTAGATCATTCCAGATCTAGGGTTTTCGCCCCCGATCCGTTACTCCCTCCACTACACGCCACCCCACTTCCCGGATCCGCTATCATACACTGGATCTATCCATCCCCCACCCGGATCTACCCTCTAGTGGCCGGATCTATCCATTTCCGGCCCGATCTCCTCATTTTCCACAGTGGACAGCCACCTTCCTCCGTCACGCCTCCGGTTCCTCCATCGATCGCCGATCTACGCCTCCGAATTCCAATTCTCCATCACCTCGATTCAGCCCTCTACTTCGTGAGTCTTATTTGTATTGGATTATTATTCTTAGCATATTTATATTGGATGGGATCTTGTACCTGTTTTGGATATCTTGCATAGTAGTTGTTTGTTAGAATATTATTGTGATTTGCAGGGTTTATTCGCCGCGCGCTCTTGCTTTGGCCCTTCACGCGGAGGAAAGCCTAAACCTGTTTCGCCCTAATTTAATTATTGTATCTTGTTGTGAATTATCTGCGTGGGATGTTATTATTTATTATTCAATTGTGATTTAACCTGTCGGGCTTTGCATAGCATGTAGGGTTATGTTCTGGTTATCTCGCCGCCTATAGATTCGTCCTGCGTCAGAATGCAGATGGGCAACCTCAAAGGAATTATATATATATATATGTGTCATGTATGTATTATATGTATGTAATATGCAAATTTAATAATAGAGATGGGCAGCATTACAGCTTAATGTTGAGAGCTGCAACAAACATTAAATTAAAGTGAATGAAAATCTAAAAATGATCTTACAGCATCCAAAAAAATTATTAGAAATACATAAGATAGAGAGAAACTAACAGAACAAATAACCAATATAGTGATTACAGACTAAACTAGATGAGTAGGTAGTTTGTTATTCACGAGCTGTGTGCTAGAAAAATGTGCAACATGCTAAGCTGTGTGTTTGACCTGAAACAACACTTAGCATGAATAAAGATAAACAGGATAAAAGGTGTTGCCTGAGCTGTGGATCATCCACCGTACAAAAAAAAACTCAAAAGAAAGGCCTGTTGCAAATTCACTGTTCTTCTTAACAAAATTGATCCTGCTCTCATATTCTCAATCATCCACTGACATTTTGTACTGAAATTTTCTAGCCTCTTCCAACTTAAGTAGGTTAAAGGGTGACGTGGGGTGGAATTCTAAATACAATCAACGACCATGGTGACTGAAGCTTAACCAAATATAAGATGCACACACAAACAATTATGATATCCGACACAGGATTACACGTAATAATTAAATTGAGAGCACTTGCAATATAACCACAATCAAAATTAGAGGCTTAAGAGAAAACTTGCAGCTAATTAATTCATGAGCAGTGAAATTGCGTTAATTTAATGTGCGTCGTCTAAGCAATGGAAATCACAAGACTTCTAAGGAAAAAACAACCTCCAAATAAGTATTACTAACAATATGAGTGCAACACGTACAGTGAAGAAGATTACAACTCCAAACACAAACTTACATGCGCCTAGGGGGCCTGAAGGAAGAAGATAGAGCTTGGATGTGTGGTTGTGTATCCTCTGAGAAATGTTGGTATGAAGAGAGATAGTGGGTTGGATATGGGGTTGTTTGGAGCTGATAGAGGATGTTGAGGCTAGGGAGAAGTGTTGTGTTGGGTAAAGGTGGTCGGAGACTAATGAGGGGCCCGGGAAGGTTCCTACATGGAGATGGGGACTGGATTGAAGAATATAGGAGTTAGAAGTAAACATGGCATGCAGTAGGAGGGGATGGGTGCTAGGAAGGGTTCGGCCTGGGGAATTCTAAAAAATTTGGTGGTGCGCGTAGCAGTTAGAAGGAGAGGGAGGGTTTCGGTGGAGGATCATGGACTATTGGCGGTTCTTAAGATGCCTACAGCAATTAGGGGAAGTTGGGGGTTTGGATTGACTAAAGGGAGTGGCGGGGTCGATTTTGGGTAGTGGTTAGAGAGGGAAGCTGCGGTTGGTAGTTGTTGAGTGAGTGCGAGTGATTCTTTTTATGAGTTAATGAGAAGAGTAGGAAGATGTGGCCAGTGAAGTAGGAGACAAGTGCTCTCATTATACTGGCTCTGCGAGATCGTTCCACAATACATGTCTGGACGACTTCGTGCACCTATACTTCGCTTTCTCACGGTCAAGCTTCTAGAATCGCAAGCATTTGGCTGAACCAACAAAAAAAATGACTCTCGCAACCCCTTCCGATCTTGACTATCACTCGCGAGCTCTCCGCCTCCGAAAGATCGATGTGATTACCTGCCTGTAAGTATCTCGCGAACTCCCTGCACCCGCCGTCTTGCCTCCAGCGCCCTGTGAAACTTCCTCCAGCGTCCTGTGTTCTCTGTCTTCGTTGGCGAGTAGTCACTGAAGGGCTCTCGCCTTCTGCTCACTTGCAAGCTCCATCTCGACAATAGACGAACTGGCGGCCTGAGTAACTCAGCTCACTCGCAACCTCTGTTGAGCCATTTCGCGCCTTCCATGACTCTTGTGGCTCATTTTTTAATAAACACAAAATTTGTTTTCTCGCACTATCCCTTGACTTGATGGCCATATCTTCATCCTTTGTTGAGCACGTGAGGTCGTGATTGCAAGTTACTTCCATTAGATTGGATGGTACCAACTATCTGGTTTGTAGCTGTTGGAAAAGTCCATGTAGAGGGCCCGTATTTGGGCCCATTTTAGATTCTCTCTTTTAGTCCCACATCTTGTATAGGAATCATTCTCTCTTTCTCCCTCCTATATATATGTACTCTCTCTTTGTATTTATACACATAAGAAATATATACAAGATTGGCTTTTGTCTACATGGTATCAGAGCGAAACGGTCTCTCCTGTATCTGACCGCAGACCTCCCCGCCATTCCGAGCGGTCACTTCTTTTCAAACCGCAGCCCGCCCTCCTGCGAGATCTCCTCTCCAGCTTCTGTTCCTCATCGCATTTATAGGTTTCTCAGCCTGTCCAGTGGGCCCCACCACCTGCGACCTCTCTCCCTCTGCCGAATTCGCAGACCGCCCGAACTCGCAGACCGCCTGCGCTCTCTCTGGTCGCAGCTCTGGCCGCACCCTCTGCCGAACTCGCAGACCGCCCGCGACTCTCTCTGCCGAGCTCTCCTCGAATCGCAGCTCTAGCCGCGCCCTCTGCCGGACTCGCAGACCGTCCGCGCTCTCTATAGTCGCAGCTCTGGCTGCGCCCTCTGCCGAACTCGCAGACCGCCCGCGACTCTCTCTCTGCCGATCTCTCCTCTAATCGCAGCTCTAGTCGCGCCCTCTGTCGGACTCGCAGACCTCTGTCGCGCCCTCTGCCGGTCGCGCCCTCTGCCCTCTGCATGCGATCTCCTCCTGCTCGCAGCTTTCCCTGCCGGTCTTCTCCTGCTCGTTGTGGCCTCTCCCTGCCGATCTCCTCCTGCTCGTTGCGGCCTCCCTCCTTGCGCCTCCCAGCGGTCTCTCTAAAGCAGACCGTGCGGTCTTCCTTGGTCAGCCACCCTTCCTGTTTTTCCTTCAATGGGATCGTCTGTGGACTCCACCACGATGCATGATCCTCCTCAGCCAGACCGCCTGGGTCAGCCTCCAGAACTTCGTGATGAGTTGCAGATCACCACAATCTCCCTCTCCGGAAAAGTAAACTTCATACAATGGATACACTCGGTCCGGCGAGTTCTTCAGTCTAAGGGACTTCTGGGTCATCTCACCCAAGCACCTCCATCCCCTCCTACGGAGGACTGGCTCAGGAATGACGGCCGAATTCAGACGTGGCTTCTCAACTCTATGGATGGAGAGTCATACCAAATGGTGATGTATCATGAGACTGCTAAAACTATGTGGGATGAGCTTCATTCTCTATACTCGGGCAAGGACAACCTTCAACATCTCTATGACACCATCACAGATCTCCAGGCGTTAGATACGGCCGGGGCTGCTAACATGATCTCCTTCGTTGCTCGCACCAAGACTCTGGCCGAAGCATGGATCCAGCATTAACCTTCAACCAATGATCATGTTGCTCAACGAGCTCAGAAGGAAGCTGTCATCATTGCTATGATCATGGCTCGTGTTCCACCACACCTGCAAAGCATCCGAAATCAGGTTCTGGCCTCGGCCATTACTCCTTCCCTCTCAGATGTGTGTTCCATGCTCCTCAAAACATCAGCACCTCTGGCGGCTCCTGCTCCTCCCTCATAAGCCCTTCTTCAGAACACTCCTGCTCCCTTACTTCCTTTGCCTCCACCGGATCGTGGTGGACGTTCGACATCTCGGGGAAGGGGGCGTGGTGGTCGTTCTCGACCAAAATGTTCTTTCTGTGGGCGAGATGGCCACTTTGAGGCGACCTGTTAGCGGAAGCCTGGTAATCCTCCTCGTTCGACTGTCGTTGTTGCTGATGACAGCCCCTCCGTCTCCCACGCCGATCTTAACGCACTCCGCCTACAGTTCCAATAGCTTCAAGGGATGATATCCCCACCTGCCTCCGTCGCCCCCGTCTCCAATCCAGGTATAACCTGTCTCTCAACAAGTCCACGCTGGATAGTGGACTCTGGTGCTACTCATCATATCACCTCGCTACAGCCACCAAAGTATTTAAATACTCCTCATCTGAAGTGTATCACTGTGGCCAATAGGGCGACTGTTCCGGTCTCCGGTTCGGCTGACCTCTCTCTTAGCCCCTCCATCTCTCTCCGCTCGGCTCTTCATGTTCTGGGATCCCCGTTCAACTTACTTTCAGTTAACCGTCTTACTACTGACCTGGATTGCTCCCTAACATTTACATCCTCTTCTTTTCTGATACAGGATCGGCGGACGCAGACTACCATTGGTAAGGGACAACTGCGTAACGGGCTCTACCTTCTCGACGACTCTCCCACTATCCTCTCATCGGTCTCCTCTGCTGAGTGGCATCAGCGTCTTGGATATGCTCCCCTCCTAGTCCTCCAGAAGGCACTTACCGATGTATCTTTTCCTGCTTTCAAGTGTGATTCTTGTATTTTGGGCAAACAGCCGCGTTCATCTTTTCCCGCACATTGTACTCGGAGCTGTGCTCCTTTTGATCTATTACATTCTGATATATGGGGGACCTTATAAAATTACTAGAATTTCTGAATTTCGATATTTTATCACATTTATTGATGACTATTCTCGAGTCACTTGGTTATACTTACTACGCAATCGCTCTGAGCTCCGTCGTATCTTTCGGGCGTTTGTCCTTGAAACCCGCACACAATTCTCCGTTACCATTAAAAAGCTACGTGCTGATAATGCTCGTGAATACACAAGCAACGAGTTTTTCAATTTATGTTCTGAGTTCGGGATTATTCACCACACTTCGTGTCCCTACACACCCCACAACAAAATGGTGTTGCTGAACGGAAGAACCGGCACTTGCTTGATGTCGCCCGCTCTCTCATACTTCACATGAACGTCCCCAAAATTTATTGGAACTTTGCGGTCTCCACAACCTGCTTTCTTATTAACCGTCTTCCATCCTCCGTCCTCAACAATGCCACTCCTTTCAGCCTCCTCTTTCCTTCTACTTCGGCCTTTCCCCTCACACCTCGAATCTTCGGATGCACGTGCTACGTTCATATCCTGGGACCGTCTACGGACAAGCTGGATCCCAGGGCGGCCAAGCAAATTTCCGTTGGCTATTCACGTACACAGAAGGGCTACGTTTGTTATTCTCCTACCACCCGAAAAGTCTTTGTGTCACCTGATGTTACCTTTAGGGAGGATCAGTCATTCTTCTCTGCTCCAGTACCCACACTTACACCAATACCTCTCCCACAGCCTGTCCTACGACCTATCATTCTCGTTCACACACCGGTTCTTCCTTCCCCAACTCCTGCTCCTGCCCCCTACAAGCCACCCCTTATCCGTGTCTACTCTCGCCGCACTCCTACTCTCGTTGCCCCTACGCAGTCGGCCTCGACCTCGGGTACTCAGCGTCTGGCTGATCCAGTAACAGAATCAACCGCTCATCCTATGGCGAACTATGTTTCATCGCCTCTCTCCCAGGCGCTTTTTTTGGGTCCGGAGTCCGGAGTCCGGGTAATCTCCAGGAGATCAAATTTGATCTCCCAGGAGATCAAATTTGATCTCCCAGGAGATCAAATTTGATCTCTCTAGGAGATCAAATTTGATCTCCTGGAGAAATTTTTTTGAGATCAGAATATGATCTCCAGGAGATCAAAATTGATCTCCACATAATCTTTTAGGCTGTTTTTGATATCCTAAAATTCATTTCTATAACCAGAGATTAAAAAAAATACGTCAACCCATATGTTTTCTTAAATCCCGAACCTAAATTTTTGGAAACGGGCTCCGGACCCAAAAATTTCTCCTAGACTTCAGACACTTGCTACCTCTTTGTCCACAATTACTATTCCTAACTCTGTGCAGGAGGCTCTGCAACATCCTGGCTGGCGCGCCGCCATGGAGGAAGAAATGGATGCTCTTTGGGCTAACTAGGCATGGACTCTGGTACCCCGTCCTCCAGGACAGAAACCCGTTGGGTGTAAAAGGGTGTTTGTTATCAAACATGCTCCTGATGTCACCATTGACCATCTGAAAGCTCGCTTGGTTGCTCGTGGCTACACTCAGCAACAGGGTATCCACTATAAAGAGGCTTTCTCTCCGGTGGCTAAAACTCAACACTGTTCGTGTGCTTATCTCTGTAGCTGTACATCGTCGGTGGCCCTTATTTCAGCTGGATATTAAGAATGTGTTTCTTAACGGCGATCTCCATGAAACTGTTTACATGGAGCAACCTCCCGAGTTTGAGACCACGGGGGAGTCTCTGATATGTCGTCTATTGCAGTCTCTTTATGGTCTCAAACAATCACCTCGAAACTGGTTCGACAAGTTCAGCAAGGCTCTTCGGGAGATTGGCTTTACTCGGAGCTCGGCAGACTTCTCCTTGTTCACTCGCCAACAGGCAACAGGAACAGTTATTCTTTTGGTTTAGGTGGATGACATCATAATTACTGGAGACGACGCAAAACGAATACAGGCGGTCAAACAACATCTTAGCTCTGTCTTTCAGACAAAGGATCTGGGTCACCTTCACTACTTCCTGGGTCTGGGGGTCGCCAGAAGACCAGATGGTCTTGTCCTCTCTCAGCGAAAGTACTGTCTCGATCTCCTTCATGATGTGGGATACTCAGGTTGCAAACCAACTAACACCCCAATGGATGTCAATCACAAACTGTGTGCTCAAGTCTCCGACTCAGATCTGCAACTACAGAACCCAGAATACTATCTTCGTCTTGTTGGAAAATTAATCTACCTAACGGTAACAAGACCTGATATATCCTTTGATGTGGGTATGGTCAGCAGATACATGCATCCCCTCAAAGATCTCACTTTCAGGTCGTCGAAAGGATTCTTAGATATCTCAAAACAGCTCCTGGTCAGGGCCTGGTTTATAAAACATCATCTTCAACTCCAAAATTGGTGGCATATTCTGATGCTGATTATGCTGGGTCCCTGGACGATCGACGGTCAACCAGTGGTTTTTGCACATACTTTGGAGGACACCTGATTACATGGCGGAGTAAGAAACAAGCTGTTGTTGTGCGATCTTCAGCTGAAGCAGAATATCGGGCAATGGCATCTGTGGTCTCTGAACTCACATGGCTTGAGAGCCTCCTGACTGACCTTGGTGTAAAACTTCCTTCACCAGCTCTCCTCTTGTGTGATAGTCAAGCTGCTATACACATTGCCAAGAACTCGATCTTCCACGAAAGAACAAAGCACATTGAAGTAGATTGTCATTTCGTCCGGGAGAAAGCTCAAATGAAGAAGCTAGAGTTAAAGCACGTTCCGGGTACCGAACAAATTGCGAATGTCCTCACAAAGGCCCTATCCAGCACTCTCTTCTATCAATGCTTATCCAAGCTTGGCTCCTACGACTTGTACGCTCCAGCTTGCCGGGGAGTGTTGGAAAAGCCCATGTAGAGGGCCCGTATTTGGGCCCATTTTAGCTTCTCTCCTTTAGTCTCACATCTTGTATAGGAATCATTCTCTCTTTCTCCCTCCTATATATATGTACTCTCTCTTTGTATTAATACACATAAGAAATATATACAAGATTGGCTTTTGTTGCAAGTTTTATTTCCCGCTTTTATTTTTATGAATTTCCTCACGTGTAGTAAGCCCAAGTGAGGGCCACAACTCTTTTTATTATTTTCTGAACTTTGGGTTTGGTTTGGGTGACCCTTATGGCTGGGTTCAGTGGTTATGGGAAACGAAGCAAGAAATTAGAATCTCCTTTTCTCTCTCTCTCTCTTATTTCCTCTCTCTCTCTCTCTTCACCCTCTCTTTTCCCTACGAAACCCGACGGAAACCCTACAGCAGCAGACGCTCCGCCTACCGCGCGCCATTCTCGCTGGTGTTCCCTCCCTTGCTATCGGAATACTTCCTCGGACACCATTGCGCCTCCTAGATCGAGGCTCGTGACTCGCTCTCAATCGGGAGCCCATAACATATTGGTATCAAAGGGAAATCCTTTCCCTTCCGGTTCCACCAGCTACATTCCGCCACATCTCCGTACGCCGCCAGTCTCTCCCGCGCGCGCTACTTCAACTCTTACTTCGACTCTGCCAGTCCCGACGTCCGTCGGCCTCCTCCCAGCGCCCGCATCGAGCTCCCTGCTACAACCGCTGGTTCCTATAGATGAGGGAGGCCGCACACTAGGTCAGATCATGGATCTGCTCTAATCTCTCATGGAAACGCAAAACAAATGCCTCGCGGAGCAAAATGTGATGATGGCAGCTATCCAAAATCGATTGGATACCATCCAGCCCGCTCCAACGCCAATGTCAGCGCAGATCTCGTCCACACCGATCTCCCCGCCAACAGCAGGTTCGTCCGCGCACACCGAAGAATCGCGCAATGACAACGCCTCCCATGTCTGCTTTGCTCGAATGGATTTTCATCTCTTCGAAGGCAGCGAAGACCCCCTCGCATGGCTCACCCGTTGCGACATCTTTTTTGCTAACCAAAAGATTCCCCTGGAGGATCGCCTCGGTATCGCGTCCTTCCACTTATTAGGGGCTGCTCAACTATGGTTCTATCAAATCCATAAGGAACATCCAGATCTTACTTGGGATGCCTTCAAGACGGCTTGCACTCTCCGCTTTGGACCGCCTCTCCGCGGAAATCCCCTGGGTGATCTCATAGCCCTCAAACAAACGGGCTCGGTGGACGACTATCTAGAACAATTCCAACTCCTGCTTGCTCGCACACCATCTGTGCTCCTACCCCAACAAGTGTCGCTCTTCACGGCCGGCCTACATGACCGCTTACGGTTTGACGTGGAGTTTCAAGTTCCTGCCGATTTATCCACCGTTATGAATTTGGCTTGAACTTTCGAACGGCGATCACACTTGGATCGCCCGCTAGGGTCCCGTCAGAAACCGCCCGATCACGGCAAGGGGGCACCTCTTCCGGAAGACCCGACGCCAAGGCCAACCGCCGGGAAGACTCCATTCAACCTCCCTTCCGTCGCCGTCTCTCCACCTCTGAAATGGCGGATCACCGGGCAGCGGACGCTCTCTCTCGCCGCACCCAGGATTCCGATACCACCCTCATGGCCCTTTCCGCCCCTACCGCGGATATTATGACCATCATTCCTCGTGATTTCCAATCCTCTCCTAGCTTATCTGAGTTATTCCAGCGCTGCATGGAGGGACGACTTCACCCACAATGGAGCCACCGAGACGGGTTGCTCCTATACAAAAACCGAATCTATTTGGACGCCGCTTCTCCATTAATCCCACAAATTCTTGGCGATCTTTGCGGCCGCGGTCACGAAGGCGTCCATCGCACTCTCCAGTGCGTGCGGGCTGAATTCTATTGGAAAGGATTATGGGCACATGTGAAGGCTTTCATCGCCGCATGTTCCATCTACCAGAAAACAAAACGGTTCATCTCTTACCCGTTGGTCTCTTGCAGCCCCTACCCATTCCGTATCAAGTATGGGATGATATCTCTATGGATTTTGTGGAAGGACTCCCTACGGTCAAGGGGAAATCAGTCCTTATGGTGGTGGTAGATCGTTTCTCAAAAGGGGCTCATTTCATTCCCCTCTCCCGCCCTCTCCTTGTGGAGCATGTCGCACAAGTCTTCTTCCAGGAAAATTTTCGGCTACATGACATGTCGGACAGCATTGTCTCCGATCGGGACTCCATCTTCATAAGCATCTTTTGGCGTGAGCTCTTTTCCCTCAGCGGCACGAAACTTTTTTTTTCTTCTGCCTATCATCCCCAGTCTGACGGTCAAACGGAGGTGGTCAACCGCACCATGGAAATGTATTTGTGATGCATCACAGGCGATAGACCATGGGATTGGCTAAAATGGCTTTCGTGGGTGGAGTATTGCTACAACACGGCGTATCACACATCACTCCAAACAACTCCCTTCCGCCTCATCTACGGTCGTGATCCGCCCCGCCTGCTCTCTTACTCGAGCCATACTGCTACCATCACCGTCGTGGACAACGCCTTGGTAGACCGTGACTTATTCTTGCAGGTTGCACGAGACCGCTTACAAGCCCGAAACCGCATGGAACTTGCTTATAATAGGGGTCATCGGGAGCTAACATTCAACGTGGGTGATTAGGTTTGGATCCGTCGACGTCCCTTCCGCCAAACGACCGCAGCACGCCCATCGCCAACAAGCTCGGCCCCAAATTTTATGGCCCTTTTCAGATACTACAACGCACCGGAGAGGTGACCTACCAAGTTAGCTTACCGCCAGAGACACGTATCCATGACGTCTTCCACGTCTCCCAGCTCAAACCTTTTGTGGGAACAGCACCAATCAGCCCTCTAGTTGTCGTCCCTGTCCAGCTTGAGGACAAGCTGTATTCTGAAGAGGGCGGAGATGTTATGGACCCGATGTGGGGTCGAACTTACCACCGCCGCGAACGCCAGCCTAATGCATGAAGAGGGGGGGCGTGGATCGTTGCCGTCGCAGCAAGATTTATTTCCCGCTTTTATTTTTATGAATTTCCTCGTGTGTAGTAAGCCCAAGTGAGGGGCACAACTCTTTTTATTATTTTCTGAACTTTGGGTTTGGTTTGGGTGACCCTTATCGCTGGGTTCAGTGATTATGGGAAACGAAGCAAGAAATTAGAATCACCTTTTCTCTCTCTCTTCTTTCCTCTCTCTCTCGCTCTCTCTCTCTCTCTCTTCCCCCTCTCTTTTCCCTACGAAAACCGACGAAAACCCTACCGCAGCAGCCACTCCGCCTACCTATCGCCATTCTCGTCGGTGTTCCCTCCCTTGCTGCCGGAATACTTCCCCGGACACCATTGCGCCTCCTAGATCGAGGCTCGTGACTTGCTCTCAATCGGGAGCCCATAACACTCACTTGGCACAAATCTAGCAATTTTACAACAACAATGAAATAAAATGACTCTTGTTCATTTTTTGGCTAAGTTGTCAGAATCTTTGACCCATCGAACATCAGATCACATTTGACCCTCTTCCTAGCTTGACTGAAGTTTGTGTTAAAATTTTCCGCTTGACTGCCACACCAACTTACCATTGGAGATGTTTCCGCTCTTGTCGTTGCTTCTGGAGGACGCGGTTGTGGACGAGATTGAAGGAGAGCTACTCGTGGTTGAGGTGCCTTACAATCTTCCTCCCGCAAGTGTAGTTATTATGAATGCATAAATCATACTGAGGAAAATGAGGAGAAAAACATGAAAAACCTGAATGGGCAAATCAAGTCTCCACAGAGCCAACTTGTCTCTGAGAGTACATCTAGAACCACTCTTTCTCCCAATGCTTTGGACATGGAAAGACTTGAATGCCTCCTTTGTGCATAGGACTCTGCCCAAATCCCTCAACCTCAAGTTGTCGTTGTGCGTCGCAATGGTAGTAAGGATGATTGCATTACCTCCGAAAAATCTACGACGGGGATCCTTAATTCTGGTGCTTCTGCTCATATCTCGGGTAGCAAATCACTCATCAGCAGGTTGTGTGAATCTTTTGGACATTCTCATGTGATGCTCGCTGATGGATCCAAGTTTGTTTTCAATGGTGTTGGTGATATTTATACCCTCGTTCCATTGGCATATGTTCATTATGCTCTTAAGTTTCCTTTGAGTGTTGCCTATGTAAGTCAATTAACAAAATCTTTACACTGCAGCGTAACCTTCTATCCTTACAATTGTTCCATACATGATCTCAGGACGCGTAAGACAATTGGTGGGGATATGAAGGCAGATCTGGTCTCTATTATTTGCAGAAAAAATGGACAATCTTTTGTTGTTGCCTTGCTTTCATCCTTAACATCCCTTTACCAATGACACCTTCGTCTCGGTCATTCGTCCATCAACAAAATCCAAACCTTTTTTATGACTATGAACTGCAAGTCCTTTGAGTGTGAAAGTTGCAAACTTGGGAAACATCATAGATTTAATTTTTCTCCAAGTACTAGTCGTAGCGAAAGTCCTCTCTTTAGTTCATTCAGATGTTTGGGAGCCTTGTAAAATTTCATACCGTTCAAGGATAAAATATTATGTATCGTTTATCAGTGATTGGTCAAAAATAACATGAAATTATCTTTTAAAAGATCGTACTGAAGTTTTACATAATTTTCAATCCTTCTATAATGTAGCTAAAAACAATTTTCTTGCGCTCTTCGTGCGATACGCACTAGCAATGCTCTTGAAAGCATGCAACATGATATTCAATCTTTTTTTCTCTACGCATGGGATTGTTCATCAAACTTCGTGTCCATATACATTACAACAAAATGGTGTTACCGAAAGGAAAAATCATCATTTACCGGGTGTTGACCGCACTCTTCTTTTCATATGAATGTACCAAAAACTTTTGGTCAGATGGGATTTTGACGGCTAACTACCTAATTAATTGTATGGCGTCCTCTGCTCTTAAGGATGGCGTCCCATATCAGCTTCTCTTCCCTTATGAACTACCTTTTTATCTTCTACCTAAACATCTTCGGATGTATTTGCTTTGTCCAAGACTTAAGCACAGATATCAATAAATTGTCTTCTCGATCCATTCATTATGTTTCTTTGTACTCTTGTACTCAAAGGGGGTATCGATGTTATGACCATGTTGGAAAAAAACTATGTCAGTGTTGATGTCACCTTTTTTTGAAGACACAATCTTCACCCCAAACAAAATTCCCACAACTATTCAGTCCTCTTTGTATACTCATGTCTTTCATGTGCAGTCTACTATTATTAACCATCCTCTGCATGCATATGCAACGACATAGGCCATCGTTTCCGGCTAACTTACCCTCATTATCGTCTCTTCGTCTGACAATTCTGAAAATGGCAATCCCTTATCTTTATCGGTCTCCTTCTCTGACCTTGATTTACCAATTTAACTGCGACGTCACTGCCCTACATATCATATTTCATATTGTGTCTCGATTAATCATCTTACTCCTGTCACGAAGCATTTTATTGCAGCTTTATCTTCAATCAATATACCCAAAGTTGTTGTTGGGCCTATGAAGCATCCTATCTAGAAGGCAGTAATGCAAAAAGAGATGAATACGTTGCAAGCTCAACATATTTGGGAACTTGCACCTCTACCTCTGAATTCAAAGACCGTTGAGTATAGATGGATATTTACCGTGAAATATCTACTTGGTGGCTGTATGGAACGATTCAAGGCTCGTCTTGTGGCTAAAGGATACACGCAAACATATTGTGTTGACTTTTTCAAAATATTTTTTTCCTACTGTAGCTCGGTTAAACTCCGTCCGCATTTTAATTATTGTTGCAGTTAACAAAGGATACCCCTTGTAGCAGCTCGATATCAAGAACATCTTTCAATATGTGCATCTCCTTGAAACTTTCTACATGGAGCAAACCTGTGGGGTTTGTGCTCGAGGGGGGGAGTCTTCTAGAAAAGTGTGCAAGCCAAATAAATCTATTTATGGATTAAAACAAAGTTCATGTGCTTGGTTTGAGAAATTCTCTCATGTTTTAATCCAGTTTGTATGGTCTGACGCTCACATTATGACCATTCAGTATTTGTAAAAGTAACTACAATTAGCATCGTTATTTTGATCATATAGTGGATGATATTGTGCTTCCGGGAAGTGACTTAACAAAAATTCAAGCTACAAAGGAGCACCTTACAAAACACTTTGTAACTAAAGATGTAGCCAAACTCCGTTAATTTTTGGGAATTGAGGTAGCATACAACAAATCTAGTATTTATTTGAGTCAACGAAAATAAGTCAGACCTTCTTGAGGGTAAAAGATTACAAGGGGAAAACTTACGACCTCTCCTATGGATCAAACTAACTCCTTATGGGAAACTGATTCAGAAGAACTCATCGACGTCAAATAGTACAGGAAATTGGTAGGCAAGTTAATATACCTAACAGTTACTAAACATGAAATCTCATTTGTTGTGGGAGTGATCAGTCAATTTATGAACAAAAAATACAGGAGATTGGTAGGCAAGTTAATATATTCCAACTTCTTCGACTCCTAAAAATATCTCATGGAAAAGGACTACTTTATAAAAACTATGGTCATGTTGATATCGTCGGATATTCTGATGTTAACTATGTTGGTTGAAAACTAGGTAGAAACTCTATTCCTGGATATTGTTACTCTGGTTGGAGGAAATTTTGTCGCATGGCATAGCAAAAAATAAAATGTAGTTGAAAAGTCTAGTACTAAAACCAAGGTTTTCAGAACCGGACCGGACATTGAACCGGAAGAAGGAGAGGTTCAAGGTTTAACCGGTTCAACCGGTTGAACCGGGTCTAACTACACATGCAAAAATTGTGAGATATATAGTCCTGCAAAACAAATTAAGATAAATAGATACCACGTAAGATCATAAAATATTTAACAACAAAAAATATTAAAAATCAGTCATGTGCAACTTAACAAATAATCAATGTTTTGTCAAATATTTGCATAAAACAATACATTAATATTTTAAAAGAAAAATAATTTTAAGTTTATTTGAAAATAAAATATAATTCAAAAAATTATTTAGATTCATGTATCAAATTGACATCAAATATTATTACAAAATATATGATATATATTATATATTAATTTATATATGATACCATTTTTAAAAATCAATTTAAAAAAATATCCATTGATTAAAGCGGTGATTAAGAGCTTAAGCAAAAGAGATATATTTTTCCGTTAACTGCTACGATTTTTAAAACCAATTTATAAAAATATTCATTGCATTATTCACACCGAAGTAGCAGCAAACAAGAAAAATATATTAGTCCCACATCGGTCCAGGTGCTTTTTGTCACGTGAGAGGAACAAAGGACACTACGTTTATAATAGTCCCACATCGGCAATATGAACTAATGCATTCCCGCCTTCTTATTTAATGGGACGTATAAGCACAGAGAGGAATACCTCCTCTATTAAATTTAGAATTTTTAATTAAAAAAACATAATTTAATGCCCCTCCCAAGACCCGCCCGGTTGAGCTAAACCCGCTCCGGTTAGCGGTTTTACGGGCGGACCGGCCGGTTCACCGGTTCTTGACCGGTTCAGAGCGGGAGCGGTTTTAGAGCTCAAACCGGACCGCCTGGTGCGCCGGTCGGCGGTCCGACCGGTTGAACCGGCCGGTCCGGTCCGGTTTTCAAAACGTTGACTAAAACAGAATATAGAGAAATGGCCCAAGGCACTTGTAAAATACTTTGGGTCAAGTCTCTTCTGGAAGAATTTGGGCACTCCACTCTCTATGTTGTTCAGTTATAATGTGATAATTGTGTTGCTACCTTCATTGCCAACAACCAAATTTTCATGAACGTGTGAATCATAT
The DNA here is from genome assembly GCA_033032865.1 of Dactylorhiza incarnata. Lineage (NCBI taxonomy): Eukaryota > Viridiplantae > Streptophyta > Magnoliopsida > Asparagales > Orchidaceae > Dactylorhiza > Dactylorhiza incarnata. Next base: position 3,938,462 of record JAWHQI010000193.1, on the reverse strand, counting down.
TGAAGTAGATTGACATTTCGTAAGAGATGTGGTTCTTTCCAAAAATAGGCATACTCCACTAATTAAATCAGAAGATCAAGCGGTCGACCTCCTCACCAAAGCTCTTAATGAGAGGAGAGCTCAATACGTATGTAACAAAATGTGCATGATTGATATATACGCTACAACTTGAGGGAGTGTGTTAAAGCCCAAAATTGTAAGCCCCATATTTGGCTTCATGTTTCTTTATTCACCTTCTTTTTTATTTGTCCCACATCTCCTATGGAGTGTTTTGGAACCCTCATTTTCTGTATAAATATGCATGCATATTGTATACTTTGAAAATTAATCGAAATAGGAAATTTTACAGAAGAGTGGGAAGTTAAGGGTAGTTAAGAGTGGTAGAGGTTGGTTGTAGTACATTTCAAGGGAGGAGTGGGTAGTTATGGAAAGGTGAGTGGGTGATGGAGGTAGTTATAAGAGTAAAAGTGGGGAATTTGGTAGGTATGGGGAAGTGATAGGGTGACAAGATGGTAGTTTAGGGAGATGGCTAGAGTTGGTGGTGGTGGTGGAAGCAAGAGGTGGCGGCCAAGGGAGGGGGAGGCCTAAGCTTTGGCACCTAATTTCCGCTAATTCAGTACCATGGGGAGAGCTGAGAAACCCTATAAATCTATCCAAAATCTTTGATGGCCTATTTATAGATGTGGATGATCATTATGAACGATCTTGATCGTTCAATCATAATGGTCGTCGCATGTACATAAAAATTTAAAATATATATATATATAAATAAATCAAGCTTGTAAATGTCGGCCGACATGTCCGACATGTCATTTTTGAGGGGGAGTCGACACTTTTCCGTCACATTTGGCAAATCTGACGTTTTCCAGTATTGCAGCCGACATGACGGACATGTCGGCCCAATATTACGGCTAATGATGGTATACTAATCTTTGCGACATTAAAGGGGAAAAGTTGCTTTTGGTGAAACATTCAAAATTGCCAAATATAGTCCTACTGTTTTTATCTAATGACTTAACATATATTATAATCTATTTTAAAAAAATAAAATACAATGCACATTTAAGTAATTACACCATATTCTTAAATTAAAGTAATGATGAAAATCCAAAAAAATAAAAAAGTTTTTAGTTTAGTTCTTATACCTACTATGATATGTTATCATTAGGCATGTCAACTTTATTAAAGTTGATTTGAAAAGTAATGATGAAAATCAATCAATTTAACTTGAAAATTTAATAATGAAAATTAATAATATATGAATAATAATAATAATGATTTTTTAACAAAAATCAAAAAATACGGTATAATTAATTTTCGCATTAATTAATTAATAATGTGTATATTTTAAACTGCATTAATTAATTGATAGGTGCGAAGCCTCATGTCTGTCGCGGTCGAGGTACTGTCGCGATTGGCCGTAGGGGACGAAGCCCCGTGTCTGTCACTCGTATTATATATATATATATATTAGTTATATATATATATATATTAGTTTTATATATATATTAGTTTTATATGTTTTTTATTTATATAACCACTCGACGCCTCGTCTCACATTCTGACAGTATCGTGCCCTAATCGCTCTCTGGCTCTCATCTTCTTCTCAGCTTTCGTCGTCTTCTCGACACTTGCTCTCTGGTTCTCTGGTGAGTCTCGCATATGGCTCTCTGGTAATTCTCGCATCTGGGCACTGGTGATTCCGTCTGCCGTCTTCTTCTTGTCTGTCGTCTTCTTCTCTGGCTCTCTGGCTCATCCCTCGGCACACTGAGACTATTTATTCCTCTATTTCTCTAGCTCTCTGGCTCATCCCTCAGCACACTGTTAGGTTTATCTCTCTTCCTCTTTGTTTCTCTCTTCTCTCTTCCTCTAATTCTCGGCATTGTGGCTCTCTGGTTCATCTATTTCTCGGCATTGTGGCTCTCTGGTTCCTCTATTTCTCGGCATTGTGGCTTTATGGTTCCTCTATTTCTCGTCATTGTGGGCATGTGGTTGGGTTCCTCTATTTCTCTGGTTCATTGTGGCTCTATGCAGTCGGGTGGCAATGTGGCTCTATGCAGTCAGCTAGCATTGTGGCTGGGTGGCAGTCGGTTGACTGTGGTTGTGCTGGACTTGGGGCATTTTGGCATTGTAGTTCTCTTTCACTATTTCTCTCTTCCCTCTTCCTCTACGATTGCGACATTGTGACATTGTGGCTTTTGTTATTTTTCATTGCATCGTATGATGTGAAAAACTATTCAGCTATACACTTAGGTTTCAACATTATTTTTGCAACAAATGATGATGATTTTTGTGATACCCTTTGCCCTATTTAAACTACTTATTTGTTATTGTAGTTTATATTGAATAATGGACATTGTGACTGCTGGACAATTGATGTTATCGTAGGCAAGAGGTTAATTTGGATTTTGGAATAATGAATATCGTTGTTTTTACGTGATGCAAATATGCAATAAATAATATTTCTGATGTTACAAAATTAATGTTGAGCTTTAGGTTATTAGACTAATCAATAATCATTGATGAATGATAGCATCAATATTGCGGGAATCTATATTTAAAAATATTCATTAATGTTGCCTTTATTTTTATTTATTCAAAATTATTTAAATTTTTGTGCACAATGCATTCATCAGAAGGTTCTAGCAAGATTCCTAACGCTTCTTCCATAGTAAGTCGAGATCCGTGTTGGGCATTTGGTGAGAAGGTGACTCCAAATGACACCATCAGATATGATGCGTATATTGCAAGCAAATTGTGAATGGTTGAATTACACGCTTGAAGCATCACTTGGCGGGGATAAGGGGCAACGATAAGGCATGCTAGACGGTACCATCTGATATTAAAGAGAAGGTTGAGGGATATTTAAACTCTGCACAAGCAACCAAAAAGTCTAAAACTGAAAGTTTGCAAAGAATTTTGGAAGATGTAATTGTTGGAGGGGATAGTGACAAAGAAGAAGCCTCGCAAAGGAGTCTTTATGCAGGGATAAGTACTAAAGGACCGACGGATCAATTTGTCCAACTCCAACCCGTCGAGAGCAGCAAAGTGGTACAAACCACAATTGATAGTAAGTATAAAAAACCTAGAGATGACGCATGCTTGTATATTGCTAAGTCGGCATACGAGACAGGCATTCCTTTCAATGTCTTGTATGCTATATCCTTCCAGCAGACGTTGCATGCAGTTGGGCAATGTGGACCACGGATGAAGAGGCCAACCCCATATGAGATGAGAGAGAAATTCTTGAAGATGAAGGTTCAACGGACGAATGAGATGCTAAGTACATTCACTCAAACATGTAGGGTGTATGGTTGCAGTATTCTTACAGATGCATAGACAGATAGAAAGGGGAGAAGCATCATGAACATAGTGGTGCACATTATTGTTGGGGTGGCATTTGGTTATCCAAGAATGTGTCCTCGTCCACACATGATGAAAAATTTATTTTTAATTTAGTGGATGAGGCGATTGCCAGCCCAAATGGCCCAAGAGAGGAGAATATAATACAAGTGGTGACAGATAATGCATTCAATAACATGGCGGCATCAAGGTTGATGGCTTTGAAGAGGCCAGGGCTCTTTTGGACTTCATGCGCTGCACACACAATCAATTTGCTTCTCCAGGACATTGCTAGATTAAAGCAAATCAAAAATGCAATTGCAATGGGACGTCAATTGTCAGTGTTTATATATGGTCATATTATCTCCTTTGACATGTTTAGGGAGACTACAAAATATTTGGAGTCCCATGATCTTGTGCACCCTGGAGTGACCAGATTTGCTACAACAATTCTTTCGTTACAGAGCATCCATGAGAAAAAGAGGCACTTGCGGGAGATAATTACATCAGCAAGGTGGGATGCTACCAAATTTTCCAGTAGTGAGGCGGGCAAACAGGTATCTTAGTACTGTATTACATATTGGTTTATGAATATGATTAATCTGTTACTTATCATCTATCTATCCTCTTGAGTTGTAGGCTACAACTATAATTTTGGGTGGGACTTTTTGGCTAAATGTTGAGCTTGTTATTCTTGTATTTGCCCCATTGGTGAAAGTCCTCAGAAGAGATGATGGGGACACACCTTCAATAGGATGGTTGTATGGTGATATGAAGAAGGCTAGAGAGAAGGTTGTTGCTGCTCTTGAGTTTAAGGAGAGTAAATATCTTCCCATATGGAAGTTGATAGATAAAAGAGTAGAGACTAAGATGAGCGACCATCTACATCTAACAGGCTATTTACTGAATCCCTTCTTTTACTTCCCCAATAGAGAAGAGATAGATGGAGACCCAAAGTTCATGGGTGGGTTTATTGACTACCTCACTAGAATGTACTCTCATGACATTCCTATGCAAGATGCCATTACTGTTGAGGTTGAAGTTTATCAGCTAAAGCAAGGGGCATTTTCCCGGGACATAGCAAAGAGGCAAAGAGTACTGTCATGGTTTAATCCAGGTATATTTTCATCAAACAATTGTTGGAATATTTTTTTACTAAACAACTAATAATTTGTTATTTTCATAAGCTCTTTAGTGGAAGTTCTATGCAATTGAAACTTCAAATTTGAGAAAAATAGTCATGAGAATCTTGAGTTTGACAACTAGTTCCTCCAGTTGTGAAAGAAATTGGAGCACTTTTGAGATGATAATTTACTTGTAAATATATATTTTAAAATGATATTTCAATAATATTTTAAGATGATAACAATTTTTAATGTTTATTTCATATTTTGATTCATTCCAAGAAGATAAATATACTAGAAAGCAAAAGATTGAATGATCTCGTATTTGTAAAATTAAATTCTAAGTTGAAGTCTAAATATTCTGATCCATCTCGAGACCCATTGTCTGCAAAGCGTATTGATGAAGGAAAAGTTGTTGAGTGGTTAGCGGGTCCTGCTGATGATGTTGGATATGATGATGATGATGATGATGATGACAAAGTTTTCCTGGAGAAGGGTTGATTTGGACTCAGATTGGTGACATGGTTGATGCTGATGTGACTTCTAGGAGAAGTGCAAGGTCGGCATTAAAACAGGCGTGTACGACAAAAGCGAAAGGAAAACGACATATGTCAAAGAGGGATGTGGATGAGAAGTTAGAGGAGGACATTGATGATGATGCTCTAGTGTTTTACATTTTCGACGACTACCCAACTGATGAAGAATCATGATGTTATTTAGGTGAGTTGTATTAAGTTAATTCTTTCTGTCATGTTTATTAATCTTTATTCTTTAATATAGTTCATAGTTCTTACTCAAATGTTCGTTAATTGAATTCAGGAAAACAATATAATAGATTTATATAAGAATAGCAGATTTTGTGGAGCATTAGCATTTTGGTAATAAGGTGAGGTACGACTATACTTTCTAGTTTAAATGTTTAATACTTTAATATGATTTTGTGATGTTGTATTACACTATTACATGATTGAAGGTATGCAACATTTCTTATTTATTATAAATTGATTAAACACTTGTTAGTAGGTTAATTTTCTCATATGAATTTTAGTTTAAACTTAATTAGATAACATAATTACCATCTAATTAAAAAAAATATTATGATATAATATATATATATATAATATTACAATCCGACATTCTAAAATGTCCCTGATATATCTCCCGCAATCAGACATCCGACATAAAAAATTCAAACCGACATGAGTCCGACATCCGACATCTGCAAGCTTGAAATAAATACATAAAATAATCTTGCAGTCAATCTGAACATGATTGTGGGCTCCAGTTGTCCAAATGACAATCCTTCCACTGTTTTCTACGGGTGGAGACACGTACGAATCTCAAGAAGTGATGATCAGATCTCATGGTGTGATCTCAATCGCTCTATGTAATCTCAACATGGACAAAAGCTATCAAACAAGCCTAATTGTTGTTGGGGACATCAAATGTCTATAATTGATGTTACATACAAATTGTTTGTCATTAAAATATGATAAAAATTTAAGGTGTCCTTGGAAGCTGGAAATAACTTCTAGATCCAAAGCTATACAAATTCGGAAACTGCCTTAGTACAAACTCCCTTGAGGCTGATGTCAACACTTTAATAAAGATAACTTGCACAGAATACAAGTGAAGTCTAAAAGGCTAAATTGTAGATGCAAGTCCAACATCAATGCATTGACTACACTTTTTTCTTTTCCAAATGTACAGCAGAAATCGTCCGCTAATGCAACTTAAGTAATGCTCTTATCAAATCATGATCAGAAAGTTGAGTTTAAATCGAAGAAACAACCTCCAAAACAAGGAAAATTCACATACAGTAAACCCTCCAACTATGCCCAAGTAACACGAGGGACTCAAACTCCCACCTTGAGTGATATTACCCCACTCATAAAGTGTGAGGCAAGGGCTCTACTCCCATTACACGGAGTGACTCCAAACAAAATGGGGGGAAAAACTTAAAACTATTGGACAGAAAACCGTGGCATCATATGTCCATAAATAAATTTCCATGGAAATCTAGTGATATGAATAAAAATAATACCTTCATGAATCGAACATGGAAAGCTGGACGTTTCAGAGGGTCCTTTGCATCTTCAAGTAACTTCTGGTGCAACAGAACGACATCTGCTCTATCAACATTAATATCAACTCCATAACTGCACAAAGAAAGCATCCAAATCCAATGATCCTCCTTAATGATAAATCAAAAAATGAAAGCCGGCTGGATGCAAATGCAAGCTTCTCACATTAGAGAAATCTTCAAAAGAAGCAAATTTAACCTCGAATTGAGATAGAGGGGGACCCAAACATATCAGATATGCTTCAAATAAGGCCATGCTGTTCCAAATTAAACGTGATTGATTCAGACTGAGAGCAGTATAAATTTTCAAAAAGTGGCAGGCTGGCAGCATCAAAATTGTCATGATGAATCGGTGCACCTAATTAATCAATCAGATCAACAACAGCTATGGATCATGAAGTATGACCAGACGACCCCACATAAGCACAACAAAAGAAGCGATGAAAATGGATATTAAGATGTCAAAGGGATAGCAGCCACCTAGAACTAACTAACTGAAGGAAAATTAATATAAAAAAAATTAACGCCAAAATCCGGACACCAAACCCTAGAAGTAAACCAAATACAAATTAAGAACACGAGCAGACAAACCGATACCTCGTCGGCAACCGGCTGAAGTGAGCATCGAGCTGATCCCTGAAGTCCGGGTTGGAGATCGCCTCGGGGTTCTCGCTCTCCACAAGCCTCGCGTAGATGTCGTTCTTGATGTCGTAACACGGATCCTGATCGGAAAACCCCCGTGGTGGCGACGAGCTCTCCCCGACACCTTCCTCGATGAGCTCCATCCCTCTCAAGCGAGCTCACCGGCCTGGAATCATCACCAAACCAGAAGTTAGGGTTTCACGGTAGAATCACCGGCGGACGAGATGGGTTGACGGTTGATGACCGAAGGCGGGCGGCGGATACGAGGGGTTAGTACGGGGAAAAAGCGGTATTCGAGCTTTTGGTCGAATGTTCGAGGGTGGGGCGGGAGAGAGAAAAGAAGGGGACATAAACAGAGCAGGCCAAAAGTAGAGCGGGCTTTCGGAGCGAGAACAAGATACAGAGAGAATGGGGTAGGGATGATGATGGTGACGATGTTGTAGGCTTCGGATTCGAACTCGGCTTCGAAGGTGCGGATCCGGCCATATGACTGCATGATCCGGTGAATCCTACCAAACAGCGTTTGTCATACGGAACGATGCAGAATAGTAACACGAGGATAATACGGTGTATGTTTCCAATCCCGAAAGCAGATTCACAGAACTATCATCCCAGGAATCGTGAAAACGGAATAAAAGTATTACCAGTGGATTCCCTTTAGTGCTCCAGTTCACAGTGAATCACATCACGGTCCTAACGTGAACTGACGTGGCAATTCAGATAAGGGAAAAGCGGAGATTATTCTGTACATGTAGCACATATACAGAATTTTACGAGACCTTTTTTTAGTGCAAAATTACAACTGTAATGTTATTTACAGTTGTAAATGGATTGTATTTTCAGCTGTAAATTATAATCGTAAAAATAGTTTAAAATTTTTACTTTTTTACAATTGTATTTTCACCCCATAATAAATACATTGGAGCATTTAAAATGTCCGTAAAAATACATTGATCAATATTTTGTGAAAAAATTAAAAATATAGCAGAAATTTGAATTTGCCGCATGACTCTTCATATAGGTTGGACCAGGGGCAGATCGAGAGGGGGACCCGAGGGACACGTGCACCCCCATTATTTTTCAAAATTGTTAGTGTATTTGGATTCCTCTCGTCGAGACAATGAATTTTGACTACTTATATGTCAAAAACGGTGGCCAGATGAGGAAAAAAACGGCTCCGATAAGATGGAAGCGTTCTCACGTCACGTAACTAGTTTGTCTTGGGACAAATATTGGTTATTCGCGGGCCAAAGCTGGCTATTTGCAGACCAAAGTTGGTTATTCGCAGACCAAAGTTGGCTATTCGCAGACCAAGTTCAGCTATGTGTACCCCCAAAATTAATTTTTAACATGTGACTCGCGACCCTCCTACTCACCCCGCTACCATTTGTGTTTTGAAATTTTTTATGCACCCACATTTATACTTTTCTGGATCCGCCACTATGTTGTACGTATTTATAAAAAAAAAAACGGCAAAGCGAGACTGTACGGGCAGATATGTCAAATTTATGATCGAAAATATACTTGTTATTATTTTACTTTTATATCATATTAGCTTCTTCTTTTTTACCAAAGCAAGAATGCTCGTGATTATCCTTATATGCATACTTTGTAAATTTTGTATGGTATGTCCGCTGTGATAAGAGAGATTTTTGGAATTGAGTCCTGTTTCAAAATTGCGGTGTGGAAGCCATGCTATGTTGACGTGTGGCATAACAAAAGAAGAAAAAAAAAACAAGTGTGGGGAAGAAACAAAGAAAATGTGGGGACTAAGTAGGCCGGGTCAAAGGGACATTATGCGCAAGGCGGCAGTACTACGCTAATTAAGCGGGTAAATGTGCGCATTCTTCAAGCGCAGGATGATGGCTTTGTAAGGCTAAACAATATCATCACAACCAATTTCATTTATAAGTTTGAGCATAAACCTAGAAAAAATATATGCATAAAATTAATCTATTTAGGGTTTAGGGTGAAGACCTTGCTGGACGTTCTGGTTCTAGATCTGGGTCAACGGTAGGTGACGACAAGGTCCGCTCCCTACCTTCTCAAGATCTGATCTGAGAACATTATTCTGATCACTCAGTTAGCACTGCGAGCAAAACAATGGCAGCAAAATTTGAGATTCAAAAATACGACGGCAAAATTGACTTTGGCCTGTGGCAAAAGCGGGCCAAAGCGCTTCTCGTCCAGCAAGGTCTTCACAAGGCTCTCCTCGGAAAGGAGAAGTCCGGGAAGAAGGACGGGGAGGAGCTGGATCTGAAGGCCATCAGCACGATTCAGCTGTGTTTGGCCGATGAGGTGATGTACAACGTTGTCGACGCCGAGACTACGACGGACTTGTGGAAGAAACTGGAGGAGTTGTACTTGTCAAAGTCTCTCACGAATAAGCTATACGTGAAGAGACAGTTGTACAGCTTGAGGATGTCCGAGAGCAATCAGTTACTGGAGCACATGAATGTGTTCAACAGACTCATCTCCCAGCTGCGTAGTATGGACGTTAAAGTCGAGGAAGAAGACCAGGCTCTTCTCCTATTGTCGTCATTACCGAAGTCCTTCGATCATCTGGTCACCACAATTATGTATGGGAAGGACACCCTTAAGATGGAAGAAGTGATGACAACGCTGCTCTCGAACGAAGCGAGAAGCAAGTCGAGCTCTAGAGCCGACGAGGGCTTATTCGTGAAGAGTAAGGACCCATTTCAGGGTAGATCGAGAGGGAAAGGCAAAGAGGAAGACCGACCTAGGTTTAAGTCCGGGGGCAGGAACTCGAAGTGCCACTACTGCAAGGAGGAGGGGCACTGGAAAAATAAGTGTCTGAAGAGAAAGGAGCAGGCGCATGAGCCACATCAGGCTGCGGTGGAATCTGAGGATGAGGACGATGCCGACGTTCTTCATGTTTTACCCAGCCTTGAGAGCACAGGTTCCTGGATCATGGATACAGGATGTTCGTACCACATGTGCCCAAACATAGAATGGTTCTCTATTTTTAGGCAGTGTGAAGGTGGTCGTGTTCGTATGGGGAACCAGTCATAGTGCGAAGTAGTGGGAGTCGGTAACATCAGGATTAGGATGTTTGACGGAGTGGTTAGGACTCTCACCGACGTTCGGTATGTGCCTGGGTTGAGAAAGAGTTTGCTTTCTCTAGGCACTCTGGAGGCTGTCGGGTATTCTTATACTGGTAGCGGAGGATATCTGGAAGTCAGGAGAGGCGCGCAGATAGTCTTGAGAGGAGAGCGTTCCGGAACGCTCTATAGACTGATTGGCACCACGATTGCCAGAGGAAAGGCGAGGAGAGAGGTCAGACCGTCTCTCGGGCTACAGGACACGGTACCATATGCTTTCCATGCGATATCCTCAGATCCTGGTTCCTATGCTTTCCATGCGATATCCTCAGATCCTGCTTTCCATGCGATATTGGTGCTTTGATGAAGAGGATGTATAAATTAAATGTGGGGAAAGATGATATGTTGGGTGTAGGAATTTTATGCTCTATGTTGTATGTTTATAAATGTTGACATGGAAGGTTATTTGTGTTTGTTGTTGGCTAAACATATATATGGATTTACTTGGTGAAGATTAGTGGAGGGGAAAATTCATTATAAGTTATGGGGTTTACTGAAGGGGTTTTGGAGATGGAGAGAACTTAAGTGTATGGATTTGTTCTTCATGAGGCTGATAAATGGAGTTGTTGAAATTCTTGGAACTATAATTCTTGAAAGGGGTGTATGAAGATTTAATGTATAGGAAAAATATAATGTGGGAGTTATGCTCAAAGTAATGAAGGATGTTTGAAAATCAGTAAATGAAATGCTAAAGATGTTGGGAATGTTATTGTATAGGATTTCATAAGACTTTGATTTAGAGATTTTATGGCTAAGTTCTCTTACCTTTACGATACCTCCTGAAAAGATGTCTAATTTATATGACACCTCATAACAGATATCCCAAAAGATGATGGAAAATTTGACGAGAATTCAGAGAACAATAAAAGGAAGGGAAAAGCAAGGTGAGTACTTATTTCTTTAATTATGCATAGCTTTGAATTATTTTCATACACGCCTAATTAGCTTTTTATACTGAAAATATTTTAGTGACTGTACATTGACATGAAATTGAAATCGTTCACATTTATAAATCACAGATTAATATGAGAATTTCTAGAAGGTGTAGCACTGAAGTAATTGTTTGAAAAACCACTGATACCTGATACGAAGATTGAATACGAATATTGAAATTATGCACGTGAATAAGAACAACAAGAAAATATAAAAGTTGAATAAAAGATAATATGCATCGATGCAACGGAAATGATAAAGGTTAACCCAGTCCGTAGGGGGGCGTGAATACCCTATGGAAGAGGCCGTTGAAGGCCAGAGGCCGCTGAAGGCCAGAGGCCGTTGAAGGTCAAGAGGTCGTTGAAGACCAAGAAGGGATAATCGACAGCAACCCTTATGATTTCCTAATTTAATAAAGCTAAAGATAAACAAGGAATCTGATTTAGCAATTGATTATGAGAAATCTACTGATTGATGATGGAAAATGAAGTGAATACGTTACGTCTGAAAGAATCTGAAAATTGCTGAAAAGAGTGTGAATAAATGAAACGAAACGACTGTTAATAACAAAAAGAATGAATGAAGATCGAATGTGAATAGAAATTATTAAAAAAAATGAAATGAATAGATCACATGAATGGATTTTGAAACGTAAATCATATATTATTATTGATACGAACGAAGAATGAATATGAGTATGAAAAAATATGAACTTGCATCACTAAGAAGAGAATAGTCGATGATACGAACGTGAAAGAACATAAGAATAGATAATTCGCTGAAAAGAACTTGATGAACCTAACGAATTGAATACATATTAATACTGATGTTTCTTTCGATACTGCCATGTAAAATTTATGCATATTGATACTGATGTTTCTTGGTTGCACGTACAATAGTTAAAGAGGTACGCTACTCGCTTAGTCATATTCAATTCTTTATGACTAAACCCGTTGGTTTTACATTTTTTTAGGAAGATGCGAGTTTCCAGAAGACCCTTAAGAAATCAAAGTGGTTCAGAGAATAAAAGAAAAATAAAGATCAAGCTAAGGTATGAGTAAAATTTTAAGAAAAGTTTTTATTATGTGTTTTATTCTGTATTCACTATACTTACTTCTAAAACATCCTGGCATGAAATGATAGGAAAATATGTTTTGATACAGATTTCATGTGAGGTCTGAATAGGGGCCTCACAGTCCGCCCTACCATACAATCCATAGTGTACAACCCTCATATTTCCCGAGTCGGTGTGACCCGACCCGGATGAGGCCAAGATTACGAAGGTGATCGAGACGAACAAAACAACCACGTGGAGACGGCGAAACTGACTAAGGCAAAGCAGATCCGGGAGAGTGGGAAGAAAGAACATTGGGTCAAATGGGCCGAGCGAGTGAGAAGAGTCTCACTCGACGAGTGGGGGGGCTGCCCCACTCGCCCGCCTAAGAGGCGAGTGGGGAGCTGCCCCACTCGCCCGCCTAAGGGGCGAGTGGGGGGCTGCCCCATTCGCAGCCTAAGAGGCGAGTGGGGGGCTGCCCCACTCGCCCACCTAAGGGGCGAGTGGGGGGCTGCCCCACTCGCCCGCCTAAGGGGCGAGTGGGGCGCTGCCCCACTCGCCAGCCCAAGAGGCGAGTGGGGCGCTGCCCCACTCGCCAGCCTAAGCGGCAAGTGGGGCGCTGCCCCACTCGCCCGCCTAGGGGGCGAGTGGGGAGATGCCCCACTCGCCCGCCTAGGGGGCGAGTGGGGAGCTGCCCCACTCGCCCGCCTAGGGGGCGAGTGGGGAGCTGCCCCACTCGCCCGCCCCTGGGGCGAGTGGAGTGCCTCCCACTCGCGGCCAAGCTCGCGAGTGGGTCGACGTCCACTCGCGCAGGCAAGGTGGTCTTGGTTTAGGTCGTCCCCTCTCATTTGGGGTATTTTTTGCTATCCGCAGTCCGATTTTTGCTATTCGCAGTCCATTTTTGGGAAAGTCTATAAATAGACCCCCATGGGCACCTTGGGAAGGGTTGGTTCCTACCCCCTCTCTCGCGTGTGAGCAAGCACTACCCCTCCCCTCCCCTTGACGTTGAAGGTGGTCGGTGAGGTGTTCCTTAGTGCCCTCCAAGGTGCCCAGGCTCAGCATTGGCTTGGGAGGGGAAGCGCTCTAAGATCTTCCGGGTATGTGGTGGGACCTCTGCGCTGCAGCTTAAGGGGTCCATTTGTGGATTCAAGTGTTCATCAAGTCCGAGTCTCTTAGTTCCTAGCAACCGGTCACGGGTCTAGGCTCAGGTCAAGTAAGGATTAGTCGCAACCCCCTTTCGAACGCGGAAGCCGGGAAACTGGTTTCAACATTCTGGTGCGGTGAGCGTGGAAGCGACTAGTTCGGAAACCTCTGAGCCAAGTCCCATGACTGGAAGCGACGAGTTGGGAGACCCGCCTCCACCTTGCGAGTATGTGAAGAAGAGCGACTTCGACGAATTCAGCAAGAGGATCCTGGAGTTCATGCAGGCCGCATCCTCCGCTCGCGGCGAGTGCTCAACACCACCTGCACCTAGGATCCCCTCACTCCCCCTAGTGGAAGTGAGAAGCAGTCAGCAAGAGAAGGGGCCAGCCTCGGAGGAGGGCTTGAGCCTCCAGGCACGAGTGCTCTTCAACGGTTCGCCCCGGACCAGCTGCCCCGGCGGGGAAGTGATGGGAGCACCTCCACCCAGCCAGGATGAATGGAGGAGCCCTTTCTGCGAGCTGGTCATGTCAGCCCCCGTTCCGAATGGGTTTCGCGATCCTGCCATGTCCTACTACGAGGGGGATAGCGATCCTCTCCAGCATCTTCAGTGGTTCGAGGACATGACCACGATCAGGCAAATGTCGGACGCTTTCATGTGCAGGCTTTTCGCCGTCACGTTCCAAGGAAAGGCGAGGGATTGGTTCCACTCGCTTCCGGCGGGAACCATCTACCGCTTCGAAGATCTGCGTCGAAGTTTCTTGTTAAGGTTCTCTACCTCAAAGAAGAGGAGGAAGAGCATGGAGGCCTTGTTCGCAGTCAGGCAAAAGCCAGGGGAGACGCTGGCGAGCTACATGGATAGGTTCCAGGCGGAAGTCCTTCTTGTCGTCGAGGTGCCCGGACATACCCTGCAGCTAGCCTTCACCCTTGGGCTGCAGCCTGGGCTGTTTCGGATGAGTCTGACTCGGGACCCTCCCCTGTCTTTCGAAGAGCTGATGAAGCGTGCTGATCGTGAGACCGAGTGTGAGGCTACCAATCAAGAGTTCGTGGCTAGATTAGCTGAGGAGGAAAGGAGAGAGCGTGGAGGGAAAAAGAAGGAGGAAGTGAGGAGTCAAGAACAACATGGACCTCCCGTTGGGCAGGAGCAAGGCTGGAAGTCGCAACCGACAGCCGCCCGACCAGCTTAGAGGTCACAGGTTGGTCCCCCTCAGGGCCAAGGAAGGGGCCACTTCCAAGGAGGAGGTTATCAGGGGAGACACGGGCGGTTCCACCCAGCAGGGTGGCAACAGAACTCGGGGCCGCTGCAAGTCCAGCCCCTGCAAGCCATGGCCATCGGCCGGAAGAGAGGCGGAAGGAAGAAGGATCGTTGGGAGAAGCCGAGGGGCGAGCTGGCACTGCTATACTGCGACTTCCACCAGCAGGAGGGTCACGCAACCGCAGCTTGCCCGGAGTTCCTCGAGATGAGGGAAGGAGGAAGAGCCCCAGCAAGGGGAAAGCAGTTGTGCCTGGAAGGACCACGGGCGGGGGAGAAGGGGAAGGACAAGGAAGAGGATGATCCATGTGAAGAGAGGGCCGATATAGGGGCCCTGGGAGGGATCGGGGTCATCCACGGGGGAGCGGGCAAGGAGGCCACCCGGAAGGGGAGCCTCCACGCCATATACCGTCGCAGCATCGCCTCGACTTCCCGATCCCCGCCCTCAAGCGGGAAGATCACCTTCTCAACTCAAGACCTGCCGGCCAAAGAGGACCCCTTCTGCGACGCGCTGGTCATCAAGGCGGCGATCGAGAACTTCACCGTCTCCCGGATCCTAGTCGACAACGGGAGCTCGGTGAACGTGGTCTTCAAGAAGGCTTTTGAAGGAATGAAGGTTGACGCAAAGCGAGTGCTAGCATCGGATGGGCCACTTTTCGGATTCTCCGGGGAGAGGAAGGAGGTGGAGGGGGGAGTCGAACTCCTCGTCACCCTGGGGGGAACTTCAAAGAACTGCCGGTTCGTCATCGTGGATGCGCCGAGCAGTTACAACGCCATCTTCGGACGTCCCCTCATCAGCGCGTACAAGTGCGTGTCGTCCTCCTACCACCAATGCTTAAAGTACAACTCCGGAGAACTCTAGGTGAGAGTCAGGGGAGATCCCCGGGAGGCGTGTCAGTGTTATGTTACTGCAGTTAACACGATCGGATGGATGCCAGCAGCCGAAGAAGTGGAAGAAGTGATGACAAAGATGGCCAAGGAGCAGGCAGCAGAGTGAGCCCGGAATGGGCGAGGTGTAAGGAAATGCCCAGGGAGGGGCGAGATGTAACGGCGTGCCCAGATAGGGGTGAAGTGTAGTGAAGTGCCCGGATAGGGGGCGAGATGTAAGGAGGGGCCCAGAAAAGGGCGAGTTGTAACAGGATGCCCAAAGGGGCGTAGCGTAGGTAAGTTGTAATAGGTAAGAACTATGAATGGGAAAGGGGTTCTGGAAGAATATCCAGGTTCAAAATCCCTGATTAGAGACCCTCCGCCGGGCTAAGTCATGCCGGTGGAGGGGGGACGTACAAGGTCAACTCGCTGCTTGGCGATTGGATTGGGAAGGCGTTGAGTTCCTCCACACCCGGTTGAGCTAAGACTCCCAGGACGTGGATGGGTACTTCCACCTCCAAACAGATTGGGAAGGCGTTAAGTTCCTCCACACCCGGTTGAGCTAAGACTCCCAGGACATGGATGGGTACTTCCACCTCCAGTCGGATTGGGAAGGCGTTGAGTTCCTCCACACCCGGTTGAGCTAAGACTCCCAGGACGTGGATGGGTACTTCCACCTCCAGTCAGATTGGGAAGGCGTTGAGTTCCTCCACACCCGGTTGAGCTAAGACTCCCAGGACGTGGATGGGTACTTCCACCTCCAAACAGATTGGGAAGGCGTTGAGTTCCTCCACACCCGGTTGAGCTAAGACTCCCAGGACGTGGATGGGTACTTCCACCTCCAAACAGATTGGGAAGGCATTGAGTTCCTCCACACCTGGTTGAGCTAAGACTCCCAGGACGTGGATGGGTACTTCCACCTCCAAACAGATTGGGAAGGCGTTGAGTTCCTCCACACCCGGTTGAGCTAAGACTCCCAGGACGTGGATGGGTACTTCCACCTCCAAACAGATTGGGAAGGCGTTGAGTTCCTCCACACCCGGTTGAGCTAAGACTCCCAGGACGTGGATGGGTACTTCCACCTCCAGTCGGATTGGGAAGGCGTTGAGTTCCTCCACACCCGGTTGAGCTAAGACTCCCAGGACGTGGATGGGTACTTCCACCTCCAAACAGATTGGGAAGGCGTTGAGTTCCTCCACACCCGGTTGAGCTAAGACTCCCAGGACGCGGATGGGTACTTCCACCTCCAAACAGATTGGGAAGGCGTTGAGTTCCTCCACACCCGGCTGAGCTAAGACTCCCAGGACGTGGATGGGTACTTCCACCTCCAGTCAGATTAGGAAGGCGTTGAGTTCCTCCACACCCGGTTGAGCTAAGACTCCCAGGACGTGGATGGGTACTTCCACCTCCAATCGGTAGGATCCCTGACTAAAAGAGACCACTCCACAGACTCAGTCATATTAACAGATGAGAAACTCATCGGGCCAGTCAACGACTCGGTGACCGATTCAAGCAAAGGTATCAACTCCTCAAGCAGTAAAGAAAAAAAAAGATAAGCTGAGACAATTCGTTTAAGATAACTACTGATTCGTTGATAACATGTACTACACGAATTGTTACTTCACTTTTCTAGTACATGCAGGCTTGAGGGAAAAAGGCAAACACAAAAAATACATAGTTCTCAGGAGGAACGGGGGAAAAGAAGAAGTCACAGGCCGCCCTCACGACCATGGGGAGTAGCCGCTGCTAGGGGGCGAGCCGGATCGCCCAGGTGAAGGAAAGAGCTCGGGTAGGATGTCGCTGGCGGAGACCCCCCTCCAGCTGTCTCGAATAGCGTCCACGTCATGGAGGCGACTCACCAGGGCTCGGGCCGTTGACGCCATGATTTTCCCCCGAGCGCGCTCGACTTCAGTGGGTCGAGATGGGGCTGGCCTCGCCGCTCTCGAAGGTGCACCTCCTTCTCCTCCCCCTTCTCTTAACTGCCTATGCGCCTCGGCAAGCTGAGCCCACAGGTCCTGCACTTCCTGGTCCGACTCCTCACATCGTCTCCTGAGCGAGTCGGCGGCATCGGGTCCCTGCAGACCGGCAAGGCAAATAAGTTAGAACCTATGAATAATAAGGAATTAAAAGGAGAAAAGGAAAATTCATTGAGGTGGGCGCGAACCAAGCCCCCGGATGACTCCTCCAGGAGTTTCTCAGCAGTGGCCAAGCGAGCCGCAAGGTCGGTAGCTTTCTCTTCTGCATCCAGCTTCGACGCGTCCGCCCGCACCGACCGTTGCGAGAGACTAAGACCTCGGCGGGAGGCCATGTGGGAGAGTTCGGTTGCGCGGAGCTAAGCCTGGGAGCTCGCATACGCGAGGTCACGCATGGACATCTCCCGGTAAGATGCAGCGTCCTGCCGACCGTAGATGCCATAGGTAAAGCTATACGCCGCGCCATCCGTGATATCTCCCTCAATCCACGAAGGCCGCTGGGAGGTGAGGGAGACCCGGTTCATCGTCTCGTCCCAGTAGACGATAGGTTCGCCTAGAGGGTCCGTGGCCTTTCCCCCCATCTCAAAGTTAGGATGATTGGCCAATGCGTTGGGGTCACTCGGTTGCCCCCTCTCCCTAGGCAGTACCCTGGAATCCCTTCGGCAAACTGCCTTCCCCCGCCGCATCCTCGGCTCCTTCGGTGGGGAGGAGGGCGCTCCCTCCTCAACCACCCGCTCCTTATCCCTCCTCTGACCCGACCCAAGTATCTTCGGAGCCGAAGCCGAATCAGCCGCAACCTCCTCGTTGAGCCCATGGGCGGAGGAGGAACTTCCTCCTGCGGAGGGAAGGCGTCGAGGAAGGGACCGAACACCTGCACAAGTTGGGACGAGTTGAGCGGCAATGGGAGGAAATGAGCCATAAGAAAGACAAGTTGTCGAGGTCCAAGTACCTTCCCCCGGTTCCACATAGGTGAGTTGATTGATGTTCTTCCGGAGGTGATCAACCTCAAAGCTCGCACCCTTGAGGAAGCGGTGCAGCTCAGCAGCCTCCCCACGTAGTGAGGGGGGTTTACAAACCTTCTTGGGCCTCTGTATGGGGGAGAAGGGGATGCCGCCCAGGTCACCCCGAACGAACACAAATGACTCGTTCCAGTGGTGGACCTTGTTGGAGGTCTCGTGCACCTCCATGTGTGTGCCGGTCAGAAAGCACACCCCGTCAGCGGTCGCTCGGAAGGTGAAGATCTTGCGAAATACGTTCAGGTCAAACATCACCCTCTCCTCCCGCAAATAGCATGCGTAAGCTGTTAACATCGAGATCGCATTTGTGTTAACCTGAGCCGGGACTACGCCAAAGTAGTCCAGGAACTCCTTCACCTCAGGCCACAAGGGCAGCCGTAGCCCAGCCTCGAAGTGAAGGAGAGGAAATGCAAGCCAGTTATCGTAAAAGGAGTTGACGGTCTCACCCCCTGATGGGCATCTGCATTTCCACCCTTCGGGGAGGTAGGAAGTCCTAAAGGCGGAGAGCTCCTCCTTGGATACTTTCCTTACGGGGAAGGAACTCTCTGAGAAGTTGGCCGCGTTTTGTTCCCGACCATTCCTCTTGACAGCTGAACAGTTGGATGCCATCGTGTGGGAGTGGAAGGAAAGAGTAGAGCCGGATCTGGGAGAAAGGCAAGGCAAGGGAGGAAATGAAGGTGAAGGTCCAAAGGGGGAAGGAGGGCGTATTTATAAGGGGGTGGGGGTGAAAGGAGAGGCGAGTGGATCATGGGATCCACTCGCCCAAGGGCATGAAGGGGGGGTGGACCAGGTGGCCCACTCGCCCCGGGCGAGCGGACCACAAGGCCCGCTCGCCCCGAGCATAGGTAAGTGGACCTTGAGGTCCACTCGCCCGGTGCACGGGAGTGGACCTCATGGTCCACTCGCCCGGCAGAGGAGGGAGGGCCTCACAGCCTTCTCCCCTGAGGTAGCGATGAGGACCGAAGGGTCTCTTCGCCTACGTCTCCCCCCTGACACACCACCCAACTGCTTCGCCCTCGGACCGTCCGCCCGAGGTCCCTATCCCCCGCCTGTTACTCCACTATCTCAGTATTGCTGCGCTCACCCTGCATGAAAGTTAGCCAAATAGTGACAGCTCAACTGAGATATAACTCAGCAGGGTTATTAAAACAAACATGACATAAACATGACAACAAATGGTCCGGCCGCGGAACAGACGAGCTGCTGCGACGTGTCGATCCTCATTATTACATAACAAATAGTACATCCCCAAAGGTGGGGTGGGGGGGGGGGTGGTGGCTAACGCGCCGTCCACTTCCAGAAGCCCTGATCCAGGGTGAAGGGGACCCCCCCCCCCCCACGCGTGGATTCAAAGCATGCCTTGGCTGAGGAGAGCTCCTCGGTCACGGTACGCACGGAGGCCTCCACCCGGCGAAAATGATTCCCGAACGGTGTCGTCATGCCGCCGAATGCGAGCCGGACCTCCCCTCGTAGGAGATTGAGTTCAGCCTCCAGCCTCTCCACCCGACGCTCCAGCACGCCAACACGGGCGAGGGGGTCGGGTCCGGAAGATAGCCTCCCCTCCCGCAGCTCCTGGGTAAGAGTCTCCAAGCGGCTCAGACGGACGAAGACGTCGGGACGGTCCCCTACGGGCTCCGAGATTGCAGTAGGAGAGTGGGGTGGCGACGAGACTTCCTTTCGGCTCGACTGGCCCGTCGAAGTCTTGCCCCCTCCAGCAGATGAGTCATCATGAGCAGTCGAGAGGGCGGCAGGTTCCCGGACGAGAGAGATAGGACTCACCCGAGCGTCTGCACCCGTTCCCTCTACCACTCTTCGGATCCCTTCGAGGTCATCCGCGAGAAGCTATGAACAATGAAAAAGCACGTTGTCATGGACAGATATAACCACAAGTGTGAAGCAGGAAGGAGGAGAGAACCTATACCATATCCATATCCAGTCCGCGGGCAAACTCGGTCACCCCACGAAAGGATGACGACGCAACCTCCTTCACCAACTCGGGGCGGGGCTTCTTCCGAGGCGATCACACCGCGGGGCGGGTAGGAGAAGACGGAGGGCCATGGACCAGAGCCTTAAGCTCCGTCACGTCAGACGAACCCTTCCCAGCAAAGTCTTTGAAGCGAGCCCTGAAGTCTCGAGGTGGATCCATCTCATTCGAAGAGGGAGTGGGGAAAGCGCTCAGGAAGGGTGCTCTTCTTACCCTCCTCTTCGAGGGGTCTTATATAGCCATCAGGTGGAACCCTCCAAAGATTCCCTCCGGGTCCCACCAACTCGTTCAATAGGTGGGTTGGACTTTCTTTTCGAGCTTGAGTCAAGCTCGCAAAGAGCGGGGATTGTGTACAACCTTCATATTTCCCGAGTCGGTGTGACCCGACCCGGATGAGGCCAAGATTACGAAGGTGATCGAGACGAACAAAACAACCGCGTGGAGACAGCAAAACTGACTAAGGCAAAGCAGATCCGGGAGAGTGGGAAGAAAGAACATTGGGTCAAATGGGCCGAGCGAGTGAGAAGAGTCTCACTCGACGAGTGGGGGGGGGGGGAGCTGCCCCACTCGCCCGCCTAAGAGGCGAGTGGGGAGCTGCCCCACTCGCCCGCCTAAGGGGCGAGTGGGGGGCTGCCCCACTCGCAGCCTAAGAGGCGAGTGGGGGGCTGCCCCACTCGCCCGCCTAAGGGGCGAGTGGGGGGCTGCCCCACTCGCCCGCCTAAGGGGTGAGTGGGGCCCTGCCCCACTCGCCAGCCCAAGAGGCGAGTGGGGCGCTGCCCCACTCGCCAGCCTAAGCGGCGAGTGGGGCGCTGCCCCACTCGCCCGCCTAGGGGGCGAGTGGGGAGCTTCCCCACTCGCCCGCCTAGGGGGCGAGTGGAGAGCTGCCCCACTCGCCCGCCTAGGGGGCGAGTGGGGAGCTGCCCCACTCGCCCGCCTAGGGGGCGAGTGGGGAGCTGCCCCACTCGCCCGCCCCTGGGGCGAGTGGAGTGCCTCCCACTCGCGGCCAAGCTCGCGAGTGGGTCGGCGTCCACTCGCGCAGGCAAGGTGGTCTTGGTTTAGGTCGTCCCCTCTCATTTGGGGTATTTTTTGCTATCCGCAGTCCGATTTTTGCTATTCGCAGTCCATTTTTGGGAAAGTCTATAAATAGACCCCCATGGGCACCTTGGGAAGGGTTGGTTCCTACCCCCTCTCTCGCGTGTGAGCAAGCACTACCCCTCCCCTCCCCTTGACGTTGAAGGTGGTCGGTGAGGTGTTCCTTAGTGCCCTCCAAGGTGCCCAGGCTCAGCATTGGCTTGGGAGGGGAAGCGCTCTAAGATCTTCCGGGTATGTGGTGGGACCTCCGCGCTGCAGCTTAAGGGGTCCATTTGTGGATTCAAGTGTTCATCAAGTCCGAGTCTCTTAGTTCCTAGCAACCGGTCACGGGTCTAGGCTCAAGTCAAGTAAGGATTAGTCGCAACCCCCTTTCGAACGCTGAAGCCGGGAAACTGGTTTCAACACATAAGTGAGGCAATATGCATTCTCGTCGGAGTCTTCGTCTTCAACCCAAGAGGGAAGGAGGGAAGACATTGATACCATATTCGCCCCATCATTCCAGGCGAGTAGGGGGGGCCCCGACGCAGTCCAAAGCCCACTCCCCCAGGCCAAAATTGGGGTGCGACGCCGACACATCTGGGTCGCTCGGCTCGATGTCCATCTTGGTCGAGGCCTCCTGGTCGCCGGTTTTAGTGACCTTCATCTTCTTCCTCCCAGACTTGTACTTCTTCAGCGAGGGTGTGGGGGGGGGGGAGGGGTCTATGTTAACCACGACCCTCTTCCCTTTGCTGGTGCTGGGAGCGAGCACATCCAAGTCCGAGGAGCAGGCCTCCTCCGCATCCATCACAACTTTGAGCTGAGGAGTGGGCATGGTTTTGCTCGCACTTGCATAGGGAAGTTGCACCGAGATTTTCCTCTCGCCTGCAACAGAAATAAGGGGGGGGGGGAGCTCAGCCCTGAGAAGGGGAGAACAGGAAAAATGGAAGTAAATGAAATACAACATACCTTCTCCCGACAACACAGGAGGGAAGTTGCACTGCAGGTAGGCGACCTCAAAGTTCTTCCTGGCAAAGAACTTGTAGAGCGTTGCCGCCTCACCATCCATGCGAGGGGCCTCGTAGATCGCCTCACCCTTTTGAATAGGAGAGTGAGACAGGTTGTCGAAGTCTCCCTTGATGAAAAGGAACCTGTCGTTCCAATGGTGAACTTTGTTCACCGACTCACTGACCTTCCCATGCGTACTGGTCAAGTACGCAGACTCATCTGAAGTTGCGTGGATGATACAGATCTTGCGAAAGATGGTGAGGTTGAACTCTACCTTCTCCTCGAGCAGATAACACACGTATGCCACTAGCACGACAATCACATTCATATTAATCTGCGTGCGCACCATACCAAGGTACTTGAGGAATTGCTTCACCTCAGATCAGAGAGGGAGGTGAATTGCAACCTCAAAATGGGGAAGGAGGAAGATGAGTTGGTCTTGATAAAAGGTATTAATGGTCTCGCCCCCATCTGGGTGGCGAGCCGTATACCCCAGAGGCAGAAGCGTCGCTTTGAACGCGAGGTAATCTTCTTTCGACACCTTCCCATCAGGGAAAAGGTGGTCGGTGAAATTCTCGACATACTTGCCTCGCCCATCCACGGTCTTGGAATCGCTAGCCATCTGGGAGTAAGGGTTGCGAGTGGAGACATCGAGATCCAGAAGGGAAGAGGAGGAGAAGAAGGGCTTGAGTATGGAGTTATTGCGGTAGGTGGGGGAGTATTTATAGAGGAAAGGGAATTGCGAGCAGGGGGCGCAGTTATTGGCACGTCCCACTCGCCCTCAATCTCCTCACTCCCACCCGCGCCGCGAAAACTGGCAGATCAGAGAGGCGGGGTTAAACGCAGCAGAAAATAACATTGTCCAGGTGCATGAAGGAAAAAGAAAAAGAAAAAACATATCAACATTTTAAAGGAAAGGAGGGCGAGAGCAGACTCAGGGAGGATGCCACTTCCAGATGCCTCGACCTCGCATGTGCACCCTTTGACCTCGTATGGTACTGGCGCACATCGCGGGCGGTGGAAACCTCCTACTGCATAGCGCGCATGTTGTCCTTGACTCACCGCAGATGGTCCTATAACGGCGTGTCGTCGCCTCTAGTGCTCTACATGACCTCCTCTGCGAACAGGGTATAATCCCTTTCCAGTGCACTCATTCGTAGCTCCAGGGCGAGGATGAGAGGGAAAGAGTCAACCTCGCCTGAAGCCCTCTCCTCTGGAGCTCATGAATCATATATCCGTATTTTTGGAGGACCCATGCCAAGCGATCCTTCAGCTCGAAAATGCTGGAGGGGTCACCAAGAAACTCGCCAACCATGGAAGGGGAGGGTGGCGCCGAGTAGATCCCTACATAACTCGAATCGTCAGCTCCCAAAATCTCGTGTTGATCTGAGAATGCTAAGGAGTGGTCAGTATACTGTTGTGAAATTATGAGAAAAGAGGCGAGCACCGATCACTTATCGCGCGAGGACTCAACACCTTTCCCCTGGCGTTGGGGGGAGGGCTCGCGGTACCAAGCCGAGGGGAATTCCGACCACACGCCAAAGGGATTTAGGGGGGGGGAGCGATAGGGACTTCCCCGCACCCCCTCACAGAAGAGCTTTATCAGGACCAATTGCTATGGGAGTAACAATGAGGGTAGGAGCAGTACTTGCTAGAGTGATGGTTGCAACGTTGAGCTCCTGGGCGAGATCGCGGGAAGGCGGCTTCCTAGGCTGAGTGATCTCGACAAGGTTGACGAAAGGGGAGATTACAAAGAAAAACGTGGGGTTAATTATACTCATAACGCGCGAATAGGGCACGAAGGGGGTTGTTGGATCACTCACCAGGTACCTAAGGGAGAGCATCAACCTCAATGGAGAGGTTGGGCTACGAGGATTATGATTACGTAATGGTGGGAGTTGAAAGAAAAATCGTAAATGGTTAAAAGGAGGGGGGGGGGGGGGGGCGTACCTGGCCGGAGGTTCCAAGACTCAGAGTGAATCCGGGTTGTTGTTGCCCGAGCGGTGTCCCCGCCTCTCCCATCAGCTCACACCTAATCTTCCTGACATTTTTTTTTCCAGCGCGTCAAAGGAGTGCACGAGTAGTGTTCGGAGACAATGGCCAGAAGGCCGGAGGCGTCTTCCTTGCTTCTTTCCTTGTGGGACGCAATGCGAGCTAAATTATCCTTAGATGGGGGCATGTTGATCAAAAAGAAAGGGACTGAGAGGAAGTAGGGGGAGAAGCGGGGGAGTCCTTGGAGTTGCCTCCCCCCTCGGTATTTATTACCCTCTGGTGGGACCAATTAAAAGATTCTCTGGAGTTTGAGCACTCACCAAATA
Source organism: Dactylorhiza incarnata (assembly GCA_033032865.1). Lineage (NCBI taxonomy): Eukaryota > Viridiplantae > Streptophyta > Magnoliopsida > Asparagales > Orchidaceae > Dactylorhiza > Dactylorhiza incarnata. The sequence goes on along the minus strand of JAWHQI010000193.1, from coordinate 3,913,536 downwards.
GGGGGTTGAACTATCTTTCTGAGCTTGAGGCAAACTCACAAAGAGCGAAGATTGTGTACAACCCTGTATTTGTTGAGTGGACTCATCATATCAACAAGAAGAAGGGAAGAAAAATACAACATTTTGAGAAGAGGGGCGAGTGCGGCTAGGGGGACTAGTGCACTCGCCAACCATGGGCGAGTGCACCCCTGACAGCTTGGCCCACCCCCGGTTCTGGGCGAGTCGCGAGTGCCCAACATCATGGGGTACTCGTCGGCCCCAGGCGAGCATGCCTTAAGTAGCGTGTGCTCGTCCCCTAGGGGGAATCCATTTTTCCAGGGGATTTCGTAATGGCTTGTGGTTAGTCATACCAAACAACGGGATTCTGCTATTAGCAGATCAATTTGGGCTATGAATAGTAATTTCAAAAACTGGGATTGCGCTATCCGCGGATCAATTCAGAAAAACTATAAATAACCCCATGAGGCGCCTTTGGAGAGGATTCTCTTTTTTTCTCATAGAGCTTTCTAGTGCTCTCTAGGGTGCCCGACTCAGCTCTGGTTTGAGAGAGGAATTTCTTTTTGATCTTCCGAGTTTGTGACGGGACCTCCTCGCTGCAGCTCACAGGGTCTGTTTTTCCACCAGTGTGAATGAGTTTTCTTACTCCGAGTGCTCGGTTCAAGGTTTTCACTCAAGAGAAATAAGTGCAAGCTACACCCAGTCGGTTCGAACTCCGTTGGCTCAAGTTTCCGGGTGCAACGTTATGTTAACCGAGGTTTCCGAGCTCAACAACAAGGAAGCAAAAAAAATAGTAAATATGATTATAAGTCAACAAAAAAGACATTTCACTATTTGAGTATGTTTTATTAGCGGAACAAGAAGTAAAAGAGAAGCCTATAAAATTGAATCAAAGAAGAAATTCAAATAAAAAAATGTTTCTTGAATGCATCGGTGAGGAAATGTCAACTTACATTACTAGTCATTTAATTGATGTCATAAATGTACTTTGAGATGAGCATTATGCCATTATGGTTACCGATTAGCAAGTCAAGCCTTAGAAATGAGTGATAATTAGATGAAAGTACGACAAGATTTATCGGAAGAAATAAAGATAATCAAGACTTGTACAACAATGTATATGAGAATGTGAGATTGACATAGTTGTTGGCATCTTTGGAGTGCACTTCTTCTCTGACACCCACTCGACAAATGGATGACGTTGTTGAACATGAGATTAGTCATTTCATCATGTTACAATGTGGTAGTTGTACATTTCTCAAAATTTCAGTCGTTCACAGTCCTGCCATTGCATTCACCCCTCCAACGACTAAGAAGACTATTTATATTGATTTTGCAACAACAACCATTGCATTCAATTGTTAGTGCGCAAAGATTGTTCACTTCCGCCAGTGATTAGTATGTGGATGAGATATCACACTATAATTGCAGACGGGTGATATTTGAATTATAAAAGACGAGGATAAAATCGTTAATTTGGCGGATCCTTAAGGTATTCATGTTTTCTATTATTATTCAGTCAATAAATATTTTTATATTAAAATTTAATTTTCCAACATAATGTCTCATGTAGGTATTGAAGTCTCCTATAAATGCATTGAATCATCATCATTAAATATGATGTTTAAACAAAGGTATAAATGATTTTTCTAATCTTTGTTTATATTTAATATGTCGCTAACTTGCAATAGTTTCATATATATGCAAGTGTGGAAACATTGGTGGAATTTTGGATGCCCAAAATTTGATTGTATTTTGTGCTTTCATTTCTACAAGATTTGATATGTAATTTTTGATGTTTATCTTTATTTGCTAGTTGATTATTAAACCATATTAAAAATGGAGTTGACTAGAATGTTTATATTTTTGTAACAGCTCATAACTAGTCATATAGAAAAAGAAAGAAAAGTCAGAAGTATATTGATGTGTTAATATAGTTTGACCGTCAATATCATAAATGGGTGTGTTTTAAGCTTGCTCAGTAAAATTTGCTTTTTTATCTTCTTCCACTTTCTTCTCTCTACCCCAGGCCACCTCTAGGCCTTCGTCTGTTAGATTAGGATTTCAGAAGCAGGTTGCTTGCTGAGAGAGAGAGAGAGAGAGAGAGAGAGAGAGAGAGAGAGAGATTCTCGACTCTAGAGGGCTTCTCTCCCGCTCCTGTCCTCACATCAACTATACTCGCGGTTAGTTCCTTTTCTGATACCTATTTTTGCTCGATTTTATTTGCCGCATTTCTACGATCTAGCTTTCACATGTTCCTTGCCGCGAACACTCAGATCTGCGAAACATAGGGAGCCTTTTTTTTTACCAAGCCTCGATAAATTAAAACAGAAACCATGGCGGGGAGCTTCGCCAACGGTGCCATGAATCCAAGCAGAAAGGCGGAGCCATTACCGGAGGAATTCGATCCCAAGGAGATCGTCTCTCCCATGGCATTGGAGTCGGATGCAGAAGCTGCGGAAGAGTGCGCAGAGACGAGAAGGGAGATCGTTCTCGGGAGAAATGTCCACACAATGTGCTACACAATCAAGGAGCCAGAAGTTGACGATGATGTTACCGGGGAAAGGGAAGCCTACATGGCCAGCGTACTGGCAAGATACCGGAAATCTCTCATCGAAAGGACCAAACATCATCTAGGTATGCAGTTTCCTCTATTTCAATCAGACAACGGTTCAGCTAACGCTATTAATTGTTTTTTTTATTCGGGCTGCCTTTGAGGCCAATATATTTGTGAGCTTGGATCTGATTTACTCAAATGGAAGGGAAATGAAGCTCTGATTAAACAATTAATTAAACCAAACTTTTAAATAATGTCACCATTACTAGCCAGTGTTAAACAAAATGGACATTGAGTATAAATAACAACTTAAGTCAACCTCATCCATTACTCTGATTAGTTCCAAATTTTGGTCTTTCTTAAAGAAAGTAGCTCAACCATGAAATGCCAAGCAGTCCTTATGTGCAGATGGCTATGGGTTCCCCTGTTTCATGGCTACAAAGGCCACCTAGATGTGATGATTTATCTCTTTGACTCGTAAGTCATCGTATGGGATTAGTTTATCAAATAAGGTTAAAATATCGTAATGAGAGTTGACTTATGTAGAATGTTGGTAAGCATATAATATTAAGTTTGATAATATACAATTTTGGTGGTGGCATGAAGTTGATAATTATGACTTAATATTGTTAGGAGATCCATATATCTTTGTGTGATAGTTCAAGTATATTAGGTTTATCTTTTAAAAGATGGGAGGAGGGGGAATCTATGAAGATGTTGTTTATAGAATTTAGGATGGGTGGTCAAAAGGGAGAGCATCTTATAAGTAATACTATAAGAGAATATCGTAAAGACTTGAAGAAAAATTTAATAGAGCAATGATTAAGCAAAGTATTTTCTATAGATTACATGGGTGAAAAGGAGTCCCCAATTATCAAGTTCCATGCAATAGAAATAGAGATTGTAAAATGGATTCATAGAAAAATGATACATTGAGAAGTTTTCGCATGAGTAGTTTGTGAGAGTGGTACCTATTAAGGATAAGCAATAGAAGACAAGTTGCACCATTAGGATGAATAAATAAAGGGTGCGGAAGGATTAGGAGGGCAAGGGTAGACCAAAAGTACTATTGATAAAACTTATAAAAAATGTCTATAAAATAGATTTAACTTCTCAAGCAACATTCAGTAGGAGTGCATAAAAGGAAATAGATTGGGAATGAATGGAGACTGAAGATTCATGATGATGGCTCTAGATAAATATAATATGGTCAATGGTGATAATGACCTATAAATTAAAATTGGGATGATATACATGTAAATTCATATGTTTAGAGTGGCATACAGTAAAAACCACATCATTATTTTCATCAATATAAGACCTTGTGTTAATTATAAGGTCTTAGAAAGGACAGTAGGACAAGAGACTAGCATCTCGGAGAATTAACTTGGATTTATGCCAGGGGCGGTCGACCATGGAAGCTATACATCTCTTGAGGAGACTCATTGACAACTATCGAGAAAGAAAACAAGATTTGCATATGTTGTTTATCGATCTTGAGAAGACTTATGGTATGGTTCCAAGAGAGATCTTATTGAGAGTCTTAGAAAAGAAAGGTGTAAATGTATCATACATTGACATAATCAAAGATATGTATACAAATTCAATGACGAGGGTGAGGACATCTGGAGGACTAACACAGGAATTCCCTATCACTGTTGGCTTACAACAAGGTTCAGCTTTAAGCCCTTATCTGTTTACCCTTATCTTAGATGAACTCACCAGACATATCCAACAAGCAATACCTTGGTGTTTATTGTTTGCGGATGATATCATTTTTGTCGATGAGACGCGCGAGAGTGTAAACACGAAACTTGAATCTTGGCGAGACACTTTAGAAAATAAGGGTTTTAGGTTGAGCAGGGTAAAGACGGAGTATTTGGAGCTTAAATTTAGCAGTACAAGAAGGACGAATGACTTTGTTATTAAATTGGGTGATCAAGATATTTCCCGCTGGGAGTGCTTTAAATATCTTGGATCGATAGTTCAAAAAAGATGAAGGTCTTGATAAAGATGTGATACATAGAATCCAAGCAGGTTGGTTGAAGTGGAGATGCGCGTCAAGGATCTTATGTGATCGTAAAGTACCATTAAAACTTAAAGACAAATTTTACCATACTGCAATTAGACCAACGATGCTCTATGGTTTTGAGTGTTGGGCAGTGAATTGTGTACATGAGCAAAAAACGGGAGTTGCGGAGATGAGAATGCTTAGGTGGATGTGTGGACACACGAGAGTACGAGACTGAATAAAATTAGGAATGAATGTATCAGGGATAAGACAAGAGTGACACCAATTGCAGAGAAGATGCGAGAAGCTCGACTAAGATGGTTTGGAAACGTACAAAGGAGACCATTAGAGGCACCTGTTAGGTGTTGTGAGAGTTTAGTTACTAGTCATGTTAAACGGGGGAGGGGTAGACCAATAAAGACTTGAAATGAAACTATAAGAAAAGACATAATGTACTTAGGCATCAGTGAAATTATGACTAAAGATAGGGCACAATGGCGACAAAGGATCCATATAGCCGACCTCACTATAGTGGGATAAAGGCTTGAGTGTTGTTGTTGTAATATAAGACCTTGTGTAAATTTTGCATGATCTAATGTAAAAGCTAGATATCTCATCGAGGAAATATTGATGGGACTGATTGGTTTGTTTATCTAAATGTGTATCTTTTTTGTTTATTTCCTAATGAAGGGGAGCCTTGGCGCACCGGTTGAGGTGTTGCTGTGTGACCTTGTAGTCATGGGTTCGCTTCCTGGAAGCAGCCTCTTGCAAAAATGCAAGGTAAGGTTTGCCTACATTTCACCCTTGTGGTGGGACCCTTCCCCGGACCCTCGCTGCGCGGGGATGCCCTTTGTGCACCGGGCTGCCCCTTTGTTGGTTTACTTCCTAATGAAATCTTTTGTATTTCAAGGAAATACTGGAAGGGTATGAGAACATAAATATGTTGTTCTTTGCAAGTTGCTTGACACTTTGTTTACAAGAAATAATCTATTAATTTATGTTAGTTTCTACTCTGATGTATCCATCGTGTATTATGTTAACAATTCTACATAGTTTGCATGCAGAATTATCAACAGGAATACATGATATTTAATCTGGAGTATGATTTTAAGCAGATGATTTCGATTTGGATTGATGCAGATTGCAGAATAGTGAATGCAACATGAGATAAATTAAGGAAAAATGGTAACCAGGATTAATGGCTTATTTTTCTCGAAACAGATTAAGAATAAGAGACTTGTTTTCGTAGGTCTACTTTTATTTGTGTGATAACTTTGATGCGATCAATTATGTGGTAACTGTGACCTATGCGTACATGTCTTTAATGCTTTGTGAAACTCTAGTACTCATGTCATTAGTTTAAATTTTTTTAAAATGAAGGGCAAGGGCATATTAGTCTTTTTTATCCCATTGGTTTCTTCTACATAAGAAAATTGAATTTCTTTTATCATACTTATAGAAAAAGATTCCACAATACTAATTAACGACGGAATAAAAAACTCTCTTAATATCCATGCACCTCCTCTCTTTAACCGCTTGAGTGATCTGCGATGCTATGTGCTTGCTCTTAATCCAATCTATGTGCAAGATTAGTGATGGGAATCGCGACACATATATATCGACTTACACGATGATCGAAACTGTTCATCTTATGTAGATCAACGATCCGAGCATTAGTTGTTCTTTTCATTTTTATTTAAAATTGTATTTTTATGTATTTTTGAGTCGGAACGATCGAACAATCATAGACGTCCGTTGCCCCATAGAGTCTATATATAGAGGGTGAGAGCTCTCATTTTGGGGATTGAAGGATTGGGGCATAGAAGCCATCCTTTGGTCATTTCGGTGCTAAAGCCGAGTCCCGGGTGTGAAGCCTTGGATCCCCACCTCCACCTTGCCGTCCACCACAATCATCCCCTCACCTACAACCGGCGATAGCCCCTCCTCCACCTCCATTCCCCTTAGCTTCCCCACATCATCCCACTGCCCTTTCCCCACACCAAGAGGCCGGCCACCTCCCCCCCTTCATTCTTCCTCAATTTTCCGTCCACCACCTTCACTCCCCACAAAAGCAGCTCCTCTACCCCCCATTTCCATCTCCGGCGATCACCGTAGTCGCCGGCCACCTCCGTTGATCCACCACCACTTCTCCTTCATTTTCCCATCATTTTACATTTTCCGGCGATCGCCATAAAACTTCTCGGGCGACCACCACCCAGCCGGCAACCAAGTCTCACCTAAAATTAAGGCAAACCACCCCCACTTCACCAGCCGCCCCCCCCCCCCCCCCCCCCCCCCCCCCCCCCCCCCCCCCACACACACACACACACACACACACACACAATTTCAGCCCACATTTACTCCCAACTGCAGCCCCATTCCCCACTCTTTCCCCCCAGCCGCCCCCCACCCACTCCCTTCAATTTAGGAATTAATTCCTAAATTTCAGCCCCCATTCCCTAAATTCACTCCCCACCATCCTCTTTCCCCCTCATAGACGTGGAGCCTCAATTACCCCTGCTGCAGCCGAATTTCCCCATTCCCCCACTAGACCAGCAGCTGGCCTGCTCCCCCATCCATCCCTCCACGTGGAACCACCTCCCAATAAACCATATTTAGTGCAGAAAAAGTCCAGGCTGCTGTCCTCTATTCTCTGCCCCCTTCCAGCGGCTGTCCCAACTTCGACAACTGCTGCCCACTGCCAAAACTGCCTCCCCGCGCAGTCTAAAGTTGCTGTCCCAGTTTCTAGACAGCCATGTACAGCAGCTGAGTGCTGAAAACAGTCCCGGACAGTCCTCCGAAAGCACCTCCAGCCCTCCCCTCTTCATCATTTTGCAAAGTTCAAGGCGTGTGTTATTTCTTTATCGTTGGGTCTCGTGTTTGTTCTCTAGTTGAAGAGATAGTGACTTATAAGCTTTGTTTTCAATTATTTTTGAGTCTTTGTAATTTCATATTTATCTAATTATTTGATTTTCCGCACTCTTGCATTTGTACCATCTCACGTGTTTCCAATCAATTGTTGCAATTATTGAAAAGCTTTAACTCTTTGTGTCCAATCAAATTATTTTTGCTTTATAAATATCAATTGTTGCAAGTAAATCATCGGATCTCATGTGTGGTTGCATATAAGAGTTTTCACATTATTTCCCCGCATATAGGACCGTCTTGCGTCAACTAGTCCAAGCTTCGTGCTAAGATTTTTCTATCTATCTCAAGGTCTACCATAGCTCTTTTTCATTCATGTTGTCATCCTTGTGTTTATCTCGAGGAAGTTGGAAAATAAGTATCGGTCTTAAGAAATATGTTTATGAATTGGCAAGGGAAAGATACTTACTGGAACATGAAATGGGCACGAGTCTTTGAGATTGAGTTTTAAAATTGTGAAATTGTTATGCAATGGTGTCGTTTTGTGTTTTAATAAGCCAGTTTGTTATGATGTCATTATGCATTTTAATTATGAGTCATATTTTAGGTGTCTTTAGTAGTAGTTAATTTAGAGTCTTTATGCATTTTTTTAATTAGCCCAACTGTTAAGGGGCTTATTGCAAAAACATTTCTTGTAAGTCTAGTGTCCCATGGCTGTGGAGTTACAAGCAAGAAGTTATCTCTCTTCCTTCTCCTCTTTTTAGGGTCAGGTATTTGGTAGCTCTCCATCGAGTTTTCCGCCAGGCCTCCATAGTATCTCCGTCTCCATCCTTTCCACCTCCCATTTGGTAGAGTCAAGGGACGCTCCATTTTAGGATTGAGATCCGTGAATCCATTAGCTCCCATTGGCATTCACAATATTTGATATCAAAGCTAGCATTCTTCCTTCATATTTCATTACCCACCAAAACCGTGATTCCTTAATTGATTCCATCTCGTGTAATCACTTCTGTCATTGACTCGCCCAACTTGTAACAACCCGCGACTAGCCAAGCGTGACCTCCTTTCTACAAGTGGGATCGACACCTCCAGGGATACCCTAATCAAACATGATCAATGGACAAAGCTCTGCGACTCACTGAAAGATGCAATCCCATGCACTCACTTACAATACCCTAGTCACATTCCTCGGCTGTTCCTCGCATGAACACGTCGTTTGCGTCTAGTGGGCCAACAATTTCCTCAAGGGAGTTCCTTCCAACTGACAATTTCACGCAAAACGTTCATGCGAACTGTCGTTCTCCACAAAATCCTTGTTGACCTTTCTCTAGCACCCATGTCGACGCCTCTTCTCCATCCACTATTTGCAGAAAGCCAATGCTGTAGGTTGCTTCTTTCTGTTGAAACCAGGAGCCCTCCCATTGTTCCCTTTGAGCAGCTCAAGATGCACGCTGCTCCCTACTAGTCACAAACACCTCGTTCTACTAGGCTTCATCATGGTCTGCATAGCTCAAGCCACCCACTTTCTGTTCCTTCGAGCCAAATGCTTGTCATATTTAATTGATTAATTAATCAATTAAACTGTTGGGGGGAGGGGGGACAAACAACTTTCGTCTGACAATGACGTTACCTCCCTCGGGAACAGAAAATTCACGTGTTGGTGCCTTAACGAATCTGAGCTGACTCATACACAACAACACCTCTATTCACTGCAGTCTGCAGCAGATCACCCCGCATGATTATTATCCATATGGATACACAACTATTTTTTCGAACTAATCATATGATCCCATTCCCAACCAACATCACGTGCACCCAACTCAGTCTCTATTACAATCTTGACAATACGATTACCTACAATGCATTCCTCCTTAGTAGGAACCGCCATGGAACCCCATTCCACTGCCACGGAACCCAGTTCCACTGCCACCATAACCTCCAAGATTTGGGTGCAACTTCATCGAGCTATACCAAAAGGCGATAACACTACTGGACTAGCTGATGGAGAAGTAAGCAACTACCAAGGCACGACGATTGGAAGTTAAGATACCCAACTGCCAATCGAGACACCAGAGCTCATTGATAGTAGCCAGAGCACTTCACCGACCTCTGCATGGCATGCGGCCCGTCCTACAGCCGTTACACCACCACTGTCCTTACCCAGCCTGCAATTTCCTCTTCAACCTCCTCTTCAACCGTAGATTCCGACGACTTCGAATTGGTAGGTCAATCACCAACCGCCACTCCGAGTTGCTCCTCCTGAATAGGTGCCTCCTTTGAGCAATCAAACTTTTACCATCTAACGGGCCCTACAACAAACCACTCTAATTGTCCTCTCACAACGGATCCCTTCACGATTTCAGTCACTTGAGGGCCAAATGGATGCTACTAGTCTCAGATGTCTCTGATCACATCGCTGCAAAACTGACAAGCACCCAATATTACCAACTTTCGCTTCATCGGTGACCAAGACTGGCGCCACTTAGTGATTCAACAAATAGTGTTCCTTTCCGAGCTTGAGGACAAACTCGAACTGAAGGAAATGTGGAATGTTATGTGATGGTGTCGTTATGTGTTTTAATAACTTGGTTTGTTATGATTTCAGTATGTTCTCCTTTTAGGGCTATATATTGGGTAGCTTTTCCTCGAGCTCTCTGCATAAGCATCCGCAGTAAGGCTTCGTAGCTTCTCCTCCACCATCCTCTCCATCTTTGACCGCTTTTGGTAGAATCTAGGCATGCTCCCCCTTAGGGTTGAGATTCCGTAATTTCACTTGTTCCGCAACAATAGACCACGATTCCCATCGGAGTTTACAATAGAAATGTAATTCCATCTTCTTCCCATTGTATCCACTTCAAGAGACAAATTGGTGCTTTTGTCGTTTCTTTTGTTGATGGTTGGTACTATGCCATTGGCCACTATTATTCTTGCCATTTCTTTTGTATTCATTTGTTACGGGCTTTCTTTCATAATATCGGTAACTTCATAGGAGGAGTGGCCGGAGGTGGAGTTGACGAAAGAGGAAGATACAATGAAACCTTAACCGCGACTGCCTAAGCGGGCGTGCTCGAGGAGAGGAGAGAGCTTCCAAAATCTCACTTAAGACGAGAAATATATTTCTCCCTTTCATAATATTGCAAGACCACAATGGTCTCTTAAATAGATGATATAGAGGGGCAAACTCGTAAATAACGACACATTTTAAGGAAACATAATAAAAGACGCACGACATACGATATGATAAAATATAATTAAAGATGCAATAATTATCTAGGCACACAACTCATAACACCACTCCCGTCGTCCAAAATGAGCTTGACCTCAAGCTCAAGGGAGATCAACGATGGTGTGAATTTCATCTGATGCCCTCCTCGTCGGAGTCCTCGACGTGCAGATAGAAAAGCCTTTTGCACTTATGTCCACGAGTGTACTGCTCGTCGCAGTTATAACATAACCCTGTGCGTGCCGTGCCAACATATCAACTCGAGATAGTTGACAGAACGGCGGGTCCCCAGCGGAGTCGCCAGTGTCAGTGGGCAAGTAGGCCTCTCGCGCCAGCTGGAGGCGACGGTCGCATAGCCTAGCCAGACTCATAACAGTCACTAAGTCTGGAGGGACCTCAAATTCGACATCCAGTCGCAGACGGTCGCGAAGCCCGGTGGTGAAAATGACAACCTGCATCTCCGGGGAAAGTGTGACGTGCACCAGAAGGAGCTGAAACTGCTCCAGATAATCGTCCACAGAGCCCGTCTAACGCAATGTTGTAAGGGCACCGAGGGGGTTACTGCGGATCGGAGGACCGAAGCGCATGTTGCAGAGTCGCTTGAAGGCTTCCTACAGTCCCAGCTGGTCGATGAGGAGACGAGTAGCCCAAAGCAGAGCGGAGTTGAGAAGGTGGAAAGTGACCAGATGAAGCCTTCCAGCTGCCAGGGTTTGTTGATGGCCAAAGAATTGCTTGCATTTGGTGAGCCATCCCAAAGGATTAGTTTTTCGATCGTAGGTTGGAAATTCCAACCTGGTGTAGCGCGGTAGAATAGCAACTTCAAGGCGGATGAAGGCCGGTGGCTCATAGCGGATAAGTGGCGGAGACGGCGCCTGATCGCTGCTTGTGTTATCTGTAGGCGGGGCAGTAACAACTGGGAGGGAGGCGGTCAGCTCTTTAAGCTTGTGGGTGAGTGTGGTCATATCTTCCTGATGACGTGCTTCGACGTCCTGATTATGTGCTTCGACGTCCTGAAGGCGTGCATCCAGGGCGGACATGAATGTTTGGATCCGGTTGAGAGCAACCAAAGTTTCATCCATAGTATGAGTGGAGTGAGAGAGGGAGCGGGTGATAGGGCGGCGTGAGTCTGGAGGAGGAAGCTGAACGGGCGTGCTGAAACTTGGAGTGCCACGAGAGCCGCGACGCTTTCCAATAGTGACGGCGATGGAAGGCACTATAATTTATATGAGGCGTGCTGTAATAGTGGGCCTGAACCGGCGTGTCGGTCTAGCGACATATGACTCGAGGGAAAAGATGGATTTGGGGAAAAGAGCAGCATATGGCTCAACGGGACAAAATAGCGGCGGCCTGGGCTCGAGGAAAAGGTTGGCGTCTCGATAAAATAGGTTGTCGAGGCGCGGGGCTCTGGAAGATGACGACGAAAAGCTCGAGAGACGGCTGGAGCAGGGAGACGTCGTTTCCTCGGACAGGGAGGTTGCTTCGCTGGAGTGCGGAATCGGAGTTGGGATGTGTCGTTGGCCACATCGAAAAAGAAACGCAGAGCTGACGTCGTTTTCTCGGACAGACGGCCATGAGCGTGGTTGTCTAAGTGGAGGAAGTTGGAATGTGGCTGGAGGATCGAGTTGGTCGGCTAGGGCAGCGTTTGGACGACGCGCACGGCTGCAGATCTTGTCGAGCTCGTCTACACAGGCAGAGCCTTTTTGAGGGCAAAGCAGAGGGCTGATAGAGTGGGTCTTGCATGAAATGACCTGACGAGGAGGATCGATGGCAATGCACTGATCGAAGTAATAAAAATGGTAAGTGATTACCAAGTATCGATCTCACGAGGAGCACAAAGTAGAGATTACTAGGATGTGAATACTTAATTATCTAGGTCAAGTGATGGTTATATGGTTAATTTGATTAATTCGAGGGCAATGAAAGAAAAACCTAAACTACAAGCATTCATTCAACAAACTCCATTTCATCACAAACATTGCATTACATAAAACTAAAATCAAGATTACAATGAAAATTCCTTCATAATACATGATTCAAATGTTGTTCAACACAACCCATCCATCCACATATAATTAGAGAAGAAAAACAATGAACAAACCATAACTTTTCAAAGAGATAAAAAAGAAATACAAACAACGCATGAGATTTTGCCTCGGGTACCGATGAGAACGTCGGGCCATCAATCCGAGCCTCACCGCGATCCTTGGTTGCGTCCGGGGTTGAGAGGGCGTTGTCACCAACCCTCCAACGTTGCTCGTATTCTCGTTTGGATTGCGTTCTCCATGTTCCTTCTCCTTCTCCCGTAGGTTTGTAGATTTGAGCATCAGAATCCTTCTCTTGTTAGCTTGGGATGATGGAAAGCCTAGGGCAGAGCCCCTCTGCCTGGAAGAATCGAAATAGAGTCAAACAAATTGGCAGAATGCCGAAGATCCCGACCCCCTAGTCAAACCGGCCTTTTATAGATCGGCCCAGAAAATTTGTTCTTGCACGATCTTGCACGATCTTGCACACACGTACGATCAGGCGCACAGTCGTGCGCCCCCATCGTCTGAGAAGGAAGAGACGACGAGCGGGAAAATGAAATAATGGGCGACTGATTTTTATTATTAGCAGATCTTCGTGCACTCATCGCACGGTCGTGCGAGAAGAGAGCGCACGAGCATCCTCGGAATGACCTGAAAGTGAAGAATTTCTTAGGCAGCGAAAACGCACGACCTTGCGAAGGTAAAATTGCACGTCGGTGCGGTTTGGCTATATGCAGCTCATCGTGCGATTATCACACGAGTCGTGCGAGAACAAAGGCGCATGATCATCCTTGGAATGAAGTTTTGAAGGCCAGATGTCGTGAAAATCACACGACTGTATGATATTTAACTCGCGCGACCGTGCGTTTCCCGGCAGAAGGCATGTTTAAAAGAGAGACTCTGATGGAAGAATTATTCAGCCGCCAGGACAACGAAATCAAGTTAAACAACTATAATGAACATGGGGCATGAAAGATAAAAGGGTGGAGGTAGAGAGATTACCGGGGTGCAGTTTCCGTGCCAAGTCCTAGCATAAGTGTCTGTTGCTCATACCAATGACGCTCATGAGGCCACCCTTGACGACTCCCCCCATCAAGAGTTTTTTTCACCGAAGAGTTTGATGCTCTAAGGCGTCTTATCTGTTCCCAGGGAGACTCCACCACATCCCTTGCTACATCAAGTATACCAAGTGCTAACTCCGCATCCCCAACTGAGTCTGAATGGATCATTTATTATGGATCATTGATTATGGTGCAGCTGAGACACATCCTCAGGTTTTACCCTATACACTCCCTTTTCGGGTTGTGATAAAGTTATCACTGTTAACGATTCTTTTCCATTATTGGCAAAGGGATTGTCTCATGCTCCCCTGCCATGTCCCTCTCAACTATTTTACATATTCCTTCTTTCTCGCGAAATTTACTTTCAATTAGCTCTTTAACCAATTCCTTACATTGCTCAGTAACTTTTCCCCCCTGATATTTGAATTTTAGGATCCGGCAACGAAACAACATATTGACAGTTGTAGGAACTGTGGAAGACTGTACATCTTGGATCAACAAGCTCATCAAGCTCTCTCTAGTACTCGTCCTCCCTCCTCTACGAATATTCAATGATTGCATCAACGTCTTGGGCACTTCTCCTCAACCTAACCTTCTAAAAATGTTTCCTAAGTTTTCTAGTTATATTATAAATTTTGTTTGTGATCCTTGTGAACTATCAAAACATATACGACATATTCCGAGTAATATTTTGTCTCCTAATATGCTTCTTTTTGTTGTCATTGATATGAATGTTTGGGGACCTTCCCCTTTGCTCTCCTTATCATGTCGGATTAGTTTGTGACATTTATTCATTTGTTTTCTCACTCTACTTGAGTTTATTTATTAAAATGAAGAGTGAAGTTGTTGACTATTTTAAACTCTTTCACAAAATGTTTGTCACTCGGTTTGGAAGTACTTTCAGCTCCTTCGAAGTGACAATGAGAGTGATTATGATGATTGTAGTGTTTTGTACTTTATCTTGCTAATCATGGTATATTCCATGAAACTACCTGTGTACGTGCCTCCACCCAAAATGATGTTGTTGAACACATGAACAAACACTTCCTAAAAGTTGCTCAATGTCTTCTTTTTACGATAAATCTTCCCGAGTCTTATTGGGGCAAAGTTGTCCTCATTGCGGCCTACCTCATTAACTGCCTTTCTTTTACTACGTTTCAATATAACTGTCTTATTCTCTTGTTTATCATCAAATGCTTCTCCCACACCTCTCACCTTCCTCATTGTGTGTTTGAGTGTGTCTACTTTGTTCATATTCATCTCATTCTCAGGAATGCATCTTTGTTGGATACCTCTTCATCGATGCTACCGCCCTTCCTCTTGACGATTCTTTTGCACATTGGATGTTAAATTCGTGAAGAGGAAAAATTCTTTGGCTCTGGTCAGGGGGGAGGAGTAATGATGACGAAGCTCTTAATATTACCCTTCCAATTGCAGCCTCTTATATTCCTCCTCCCATTATTGCTCCTGTCACAACTTATACTATGGTTACCACTTCTACTCTCGTCACCACTTTTGTTCCTGTTACATGGAAACTCATTCCTCTTCCTCAAGTATAACGAAAAAATGTTAGTGCCGAGATTGTACAATCCTCTACAGTTCAGACACTACAGATACTTCAAAGACAGATCTTGTCGAAGATCTCCATCAACCCTTTGTATGTTTTAAGGGTAAAACAAACTCCACAAAGCATCCCATTGTCAATTATATCTCATGTCATAGTCTAACCCCGACATATAAAATAACAATTCTCTCTCTTCTATTAGTATTCCAAAAACTTGGCAAAAAGCGATTAATATATCTGAATAGCGGAAGACAATAGAGGAAAAGATGCTTGTTTTGGAGAAGAATTATACTTGGGAAGTATCTCATCTCTCACCTCGAAAGAAAACTGTTGTGTCGAAATGGGTCTTCTCAGTCAAGCAAAATCAAGAAGGAATAATGGAAAGATACAACACTCAAGGGTCTACTCAAACCACTGGAGTTGACTACTATAAAAGAAGCGTATATGAAGCTCAATGTAAAGGGTCATTATAAGCATCTTGCATAGTTTAAGTCTCACATTGTGGTTTGGAGTTGAGTTGTCACTCCTCACAACTATAAATATGTGCATATGTATTTATATTTATTGATGTTAAGGAATAAAATTATTATGTCTTGTTTGGCGATATTTCATATGTATCAGAGTCAGGTTCCTAAAATCCGCTCTCATCGATTGAGCTCTCGTTCTCGCTGATTGAGCTCCCACATCCGCTCCCAACAAAATTGCCGATCACGTACGCATACACGACCTCCTGCTCGCCAATCCCGCACGACATCCAACTCGCCATCTTCTGTGTACATCCACCCGATCTCCCCTTTATTTATACGCACAATTGGACCTCCTTAGCCAAACAGAGCACGCTCGAGATCACCTCTTTGAACTCGCTTCTGCGCTCCCCAGATCACTTCTAAACTCGTTCCGATGTCCTGAGATCGTCGAATCCCCTGCTCTCGCCGAAGATCGCTTCGACCACTCTCTCTCGTATAGTGAACGCGCCAAAGAGCCTCTACTTCTTCGGATCTCGCCGAAGATCGCTGATGCCGATCTCACCGAAGATCGCTGTTGCCGATCTCGCCGAAGATCGCTGTTGCCGATCTCGCCGAAGCATTCTCCTCTCCTGAGCTCTCCATCGATCTCCGAACTCACCGATCGATCTCTCGAGCTCGTTGAAGCTCATGTACTTGCCAGAGCTCTTTGTTGTCAACAAAATCGTTGTTGTTCTCTCCTTAACTCTCTTCCTTCTTGGACTCGCAGCTGCTCCTTGCTGTTCTCGCGAAGCTCGTCTTTTTCTAAAATCGCAGCAACGCCCTTGAAGCTCACCTGTAACGATGGGGTCAAATGCTGCTTCATCCTCGCCCACCACTCCCGTTCTTATATATGAAGTCAGAGATGAACTGAAGATCACCACCATTTCCTTCTCTAGGAAGACTTTTATTGAGTGGGTCCACTTAGTGCGCCTAGTACTCCAGACTAAGGGTCTTCATCATCTGACCCGAGAACAATGGCTTCGGGATGATGACTGAGTCCAGTCCCGGATGCTGAACTCTGTGGACAATGAGCCTTATCGAATGACTATGCACCACAAAACTACAAAGACTGTGGAATGAACTCAAGTTTCTCCATTCTGGGAAAGATAGCCTTCAACACTTATTTGATCTATTTTGGGAACTCCAGATTGTTGAACCTAGTTCAGATGGTTATCTGGCGTTATTCGTGGCGGAATATAAGACCCTCATCGAGATCTGGATTCAACATCGGATAACTTGTTATAGGAAACATGGGTTCCTACAACAACCGCCAAGCCCTCCTCACCGAGCTTCTTCTGCGGTGCACTCTCCCAGCACGTCTCTATCCAAAATTGACACCTTAAGGGAAGAACTCCAAAATCTTTAGGGGCTGGTTACTCGAACTTCCGGGTTCATTGCCTTGGCGTCAAATGAAGATATATCGTGTTTTTTTCCCATAGCTCCTCTTGGATAGTGGACCATGGAGCCACAAATTACATTACTCCGTAGAAACCACCGCGGTCCACAGACACTGGCTTTTTAAAGTTTATCACTGTTGTCAATGGAGAAATCACTCCGGTTAGCGGATTTGGAAATGTGCCTCTTACTCCCTCAATTTTTCTCGATATGTACTTCATATTCCTGGTTCACAATTAAATATTCTTTTTGTTAGTCGACTTACCCATGATCATGACTGCTCCATTATGTTTTTCTCCTCTTCCTTTGTGGTGCAGGATCGACGGACGTGAAGTGTCATTGGAAGAGGACAACGGTAAAGCATGCTCTACATTTTGGATCTACCCACCTCAACTCTTTCTTCTGTCACTTTTGTTGATTGACACCGACGTCTTCGCCATGCCTCTCTTCCAATACTATAGAAGGTTTTTCCGAATTTTACTTTTATTATTATTTTACATGCGATATTATATCTATGGAAAACAACATCATTCCACCTTTTCCTCTAATTGTACTAGGAATGATGCTCCGTTTTCGTTAGTTTATTCAGACATTTGGGGTGTATATAAAACAACTAGTTTATCTGGATATCGATATTTTACTACTTTTATAGATGATCATTCTTGCATGACGTGGGTGCATTTACTCAGTGATCAATCTGAGATAATACGTTTCTTTCGCTCGTTCATCGTAGAAACTCGTACTAAATTTTCGACTAATATTAAAACTATTCGGACCAATAATGCTCACAAGCACTAATTATGAATTTCAGGAGACTTGCAATACCTTGGATATTATCCATCAAACGTCCTGTGTTTACACGCCACACAAAAATGGTGTGGCAGAGCGGAAGAACTATCACCTTCTTGAGATTGCAAGATCTCTCATGTTTCACATGCAGGTTTCCAAGATCTATTGACATTTCGCAATCGCTACCGTATGTTATTTAATTAATCGCAAGTCATCGTCCATCCTGAACTTTGCGTCTCCTTTCTCCATCCTGTTTCCATCTACACCACCCTACCACATAACAACTTGAGTTTTTGGGTGTTTACGTTTTGTTCATCATCTTGGTCCTCCTTTGGATAAGCTGACACCACGAACTACCTAATATATCTTTGTTGAGTACTCTCGCACACAGAAAGGATACACGTGTTACTCTCCCACTGATCGAAAAACTATGACATATGATGATGTTACCTTCCTTGAGGATACCCTTCTATTCCTCGTCTACTCCTAACATCATAACACCTGCTCTCTCGCGTCCCAACATTCCTAACGTCCGTCCACCGAGCACTGTGCTACTGACACCACCTCCTCCTCCCCCACTAAATGTGCATACTCGTCGTCAGCTCAGTCAAAATGCCCTGAGACAGTCAACCTCTACTAATGTCACTTATACTTTAACTTATACAACCACAGCTCCCACCGAGGATCCACACTCATGTACAGCTCACCCGTTCTTGGGACCATGTCTCCTTTTACCGGCTATCTCCAGAATTTCACAGGTTTGCGTCCTCCTTGTCTACTATTTTCACACCCTCTTCTGTACAGGAGGCTCTCCAGCATCCGAGGTGGAGGACAACGATGGATGACGAAATGGTAGCCCTATGGGCAAATAGGCCTTGGGACCTTGTTTCGCTTCCTCCCGGACAATCCCGAGTGGTATGTAAATGAGCCTTCATCGTTAAACACCATCCTAATGGTTGGTTGAGCGCCTCAAAACGCGTTTTATGGCTTGCGGTTTTACTCAACCATATGACATTGACTAGAGAATTATTCTCTCCAGTGACTAAACTTAATATTGTCCGAGTATTGTTCTTCTTGACACTCCATCGTCATTGACAGTTGCATCAACTTAATATCAAGATTGCGTTCTTTAATGGAAATCAGACGGAGACTGTCTATATGTAGTAACCTCCTGGCTATGAGAACACCGGGGAGTCTCTTAATGCCGTCACCAGAAATTTATCTATGACATGAAGTAGCCTCCTCGAGCATGGTTTGACAAATTTCAGGTTGTTCAGGCTTTTGAATTCACTCGAAGTTTGGCAAACTTCTCCTTATTTTTACATATCATCGCCAAGAGAGTGTTGTGATCCTTCTTGTGTATGTTGATGATATTATCAACATGGGGGATAATCTAAATGATATATTTATGATCAAAAAGCACTTGACCTCTCATTTTTATACCAAAAATTTGGGGCGCCTCATATACTTCTTAGGTATAGAGGTAGTCCGCCGACATGATGAGCTTGCTTTGTCTCAGTGAAAGAACTGCATAGATCTTCTACAGGATGTCAGATTGATACGATCCCGGAGAGGAATCCGGCAAGGGGAAGGGCCGGTGGAGGTGAGGAAGTGGAAGGAGGGAAAGAGAAGCAAAGCTAGGGAGCAGCCCTAATTTCCATACATCCAAGCATAATGAAAAAGAGTACAACGCAACCCCTTATAGGTGCGGAGTGCGGATAATAATACAACGTACACATAATGAAAATAACATAACAGTTGCAAATAAAAAAATCACGTCGGCGGTGCGTTTTCGGTCTCTCCTCCTCCAGACGGACCCGTCATCGTCTCCCCCCGCGTGCAGACTCGCCACAACGTCTCGTCGGCGTGTGCGTGTCCCGTCCGCATGTGCAACCGTAACAATGCCGCCGTCTGGAAAATATGCCTTGTCCCCAAGGCAGTAGTCAGAGGGGTGGCGACATAAGTGATTTTGGGGAAGCCACGCAACTTCGGACTCCAAATGGTAAGACCCCGCAACATGGACCTCCTGCGGGCCAGAGTCCCCCTGAAAGTGGTAGCGGCGATCAAGTAGCTTGGCTGGGTAGTACGGCGCCAACTGCCGTTTTTCTTCTGGACCAGAGAAAGCTGGGCTGGTCCAATCCTGCCGCAGGCTGGATGACGTCGGCGAGCGCAGTAGAAATCTTCTGGTAGTCCGTCGGGGAAGAGAAAGACACGTCGGTCGGGCTCAAGACGGCCCACAGCCCCGCGGAGAGGCCGGTGTCCGTGGACCGCTGGATCGTGCAGAGGGAGACCGGAGAGCGGAAGAGAGGAAAATCACCTTCAAGGCGACATGGTTGGCCCCCGTGGAGGAATTGCATGGTCATAGTCGCCCAATTGACGCATACATCGCCGAGCGTGCGGAGCCAAGTCACCCCTAAAATGGCATCGATACCGCCTAGGCCGAATGCGTAGAAGTCCGCGGTCACGGAACAGGATCCCGCGAAAATAGGCACGATAGTGCAACGACCCTGAGTCGGTCGGTGGCGTCCATCGACCAGGAGGACCGCGACATCCGGAGAGGGAACTGAGGGGAGACAGAGCTGCTGCACTAGGCGCTCAGAGACGAGGTTGTGGCTTGCGCCGCTGTCTACCATGATGATGATCGGACGATCCTGCAGCGTGCCCGAGAGAGCTGTATGGTCTGTTGGCCGGAGATTCTGCCCGTCGAGGCGCAAGATAACTCCAGTCGATGGAACGTAGATGCAATGGAGTCGAGAGGTGTATCCCCCGCTGAGAGCTCTAGGGCCTCAAAATTGGCCAGGGTAACCTCAGGGTCGATGTCTCCGAAGATGGCGTGGAACTCCTTCACGGAGCACTCATGGTTGGGGGAGTACGATTGGCGACACCGAAAGCAGAGACCCTTGTTGCGAAGCTCATTGTAATCACTGCTCGAGAGGCGATGAGGGGCCGGTGGGCGGCCCGACCGGTTTCCCCAAGGCGTTGGCCGCGGTGGAGGAGTCGTGGCTGGTGGTCGCCTAGGCGGCCGAGGCTGGTGGTCGCCTAGGCGGCCGAGGCTGGTGGTGGTCAGCCGTAGGGGCAGGTAGCCGGGGGGAGAGGTCGGCTTCCACCAGATGTGCCAAGTCCATGACGTCAAAGATTGTGTGGGGGTGGTGCATGCGGAGACGAGAGCGAATATATGGCAGTAGACCCTGCATGAAGAAGCCCAGATAATGGTCGGGGGGGGAGGGGGCAGCCCGGGAACATGGGTGACCAAGGCTACAAACTCGTCAATGTAGTCGTTCAGGATGACTGTCTGGCGGACGCCTCATAGTCGCTCGATAGCGGAAGAGCCAGAGTAGCGGGGTTCGTACCGCCAGATCATCTCCTGTTTGAGCTCGGACCAGGAGAGGCACATGTTGGATTGGCGGAGCCACCGAGCCCAGTGGAGGGCGGAGCTGTCTAGGCCCACCACAGCTGTAGACACCTTGTCGTGCTCCGGTGTGCAGTTGAGGTCGAAATATTGCTCCGCCTTGGCGATCTACCCCATCGGGTCAACGCGGGCCGGTCCGGAATGGGCGGTGGAGTGGCCCCGACGGAAATGGGCGGCGACCCGGCACCGCGGGCGAGCCGGAGCCACCCGGCGGTGCGTTTTCGGTCTCTCCTCCTCCAGACGGACCCGTCATCGTCTCCCCCCGCGTGCAGACTCGCCACAACGTCTCGTCGGCGTGTGCGTGTCCCGTCCGCATGTGCAACCGTAACAATGCCGCCGTCTGGAAAATATGCCTTGTCCCCAAGGCAGTAGTCAGAGGGGTGGCGACATAAGTGATTTTGGGGAAGCCACGCAACTTCGGACTCCAAATGGTAAGACCCCGCAACATGGACCTCCTGCGGGCCAGAGTCCCCCTGAAAGTGGTAGCGACGATCAAGTAGCTTGGCTGGGTAGTGCGGCGCCAACTGCCGTCTTTCTTCTGGACCAGAGAAAGCTGGGCTGGTCCAATCCTGCCGCAGGCTGGATGACGTCGGCGAGCGCAGTAGAAATCTTCTGGTAGTCCGTCGGGGAAGAGAAAGACACGTCGGTCGGGCTCAAAACGGCCCACAGCCCCGCGGAGAGGCCGGTGTCCGTGGACCGCTGGATCGTGCAGAGGGAGACCGGAGAGCGGAAGAGAGGAAAATCACCTTCGAGGCGACATGGTTGGCCCCCGTGGAGGAATTGCATGGTCATAGTCGCCCAATTGACGCATACATCGCCGAGCGTGCGGAGCCAAGTCACCCCTAAAATGGCATCGATACCGCCTAGGCCGAATGCGTAGAAGTCCGCGGTCACGGAACAGGATCCCGCGAAAATAGGCACGATAGTGCAACGACCCTGAGTCGGTCGGTGGCGTCCATCGACCAGGAGGACCGCGACATCCGGAGAGGGAACTGAGGGGAGACAGAGCTGCTGCACTAGGCGCTCAGAGACGAGGTTGTGGCTTGCGCCGCTGTCTACCATGATGATGATCGGACGATCCTGCAGCGTGCCCGAGAGAGCTGTATGGTCTGTTGGCCGGAGATTCCGCCCGTCGAGGCGCAAGATAACTCCAGTCGATGGAACGTAGATGCAATGGAGTCGAGAGGTGTATCCCCCGCTGAGAGCTCTAGGGCCTCAAAATTGGCCAGGGTAACCTCAGGGTCGACGTCTCCGAAGATGGCGTGGAACTCCTTCACGGAGCACTCATGGTTGGGGGAGTACGATTGGCGACACCGAAAGCAGAGACCCTTGCTGCGAAGCTCATTGTAATCACTGCTCGAGAGGCGATGAGGGGCCGGTGGGCGGCCCGACCGGTTTCCCCAAGGCGTTGGCCGCGGTGGAGGAGTCGTGGCTGGTGGTCGCCTAGGCGGCCGAGGCTGGTGGTGGTCAGCCGTAGGGGCAGGTAGCCGGGGGGAGAGGTCGGCTTCCACCAGATGTGCCAAGTCCATGACGTCAAAGATTGTGTGGGGGTGGTGCATGCGGAGACGAGAGCGAATATATGGCAGTAGACCTTGCATGAAGAAGCCCAGATAATGGTCGGGGGGGGGGGGGGGGGGGGGGGGGGGGGGGAGCCCGGGAACATGGGTGACCAAGGCTACAAACTCGTCAATGTAGTCGTTCAGGATGACTGTCTGGCGGACGCCTCATAGTCGCTCGATAGCGGAAGAGCCAGAGTAGCGGGGTTCGTACCGCCAGATCATCTCCTGTTTGAGCTCGGACCAGGAGAGGCACATGTTGGATTGGCGGAGCCACCGAGCCCAGTGGAGGGCGGAGCTGTCTAGGCCCACCACAGCTGTAGACACCTTGTCGTGCTCCGGTGTGTAGTTGAGGTCGAAATATTGCTCCGCCTTGGCGATCTACCCCATCGGGTCAACGCGGGCCGGTCCGGAATGGGCGGTGGAGTGGCCCCGACGGAAATGGGCGGCGACCCGGCACCGCGGGCGAGCCGGAGCCACCCGGCGGTGCGTTTTCGGTCTCTCCTCCTCCAGACGGACCCGTCATCGTCTCCCCCCGCGTGCAGACTCGCCACAACGTCTCGTCGGCGTGTGCGTGTCCCGTCCGCATGTGCAACCGTAACAATGCCGCCGTCTGGAAAATATGCCTTGTCCCCAAGGCAGTAGTCAGAGGGGTGGCGACATAAGTGATTTTGGGGAAGCCACGCAACTTCGGACTCCAAATGGTAAGACCCCGCAACATGGACCTCCTGCGGGCCAGAGTCCCCCTGAAAGTGGTAGCGGCGATCAAGTAGCTTGGCTGGGTAGTACGGCGCCAACTGCCGTCTTTCTTCTGGACCAGAGAAAGCTGGGCTGGTCCAATCCTGCCGCAGGCTGGATGACGTCGGCGAGCGCAGTAGAAATCTTCTGGTAGTCCGTCGGGGAAGAGAAAGACACGTCGGTCGGGCTCAAGACGGCCCACAGCCCCGCGGAGAGGCCGGTGTCCGTGGACCGCTGGATCGTGCAGAGGGAGACCGGAGAGTGGAAGAGAGGAAAATCACCTTCGAGGCGACATGGTTGGCCCCTGTGGAGGAATTGCATGGTCATAGTCGCCCAATTGACGCATACATCGCCGAGCGTGCGGAGCCAAGTCACCCCTAAAATGGCATCGATACCGCCTAGGCCGAATGCGTAGAAGTCCGCGGTCACGGAACAGGATCCCGCGAAAATAGGCACGATAGTGCAACGACCCTGAGTCGGTCGGTGGCGTCCATCGACCAGGAGGACCGCGACATCCGGAGAGGGAACTGAGGGGAGACAGAGCTGCTGCACTAGGCGCTCAGAGACGAGGTTGTGGCTTGCGCCGCTGTCTACCATGATGATGATCAGACGATTCTGCAGCGTGCCCGAGAGAGCTGTATGGTCTGTTGGCCGGAGATTCCGCCCGTCGAGGCGCAAGATAACTCCAGTCGATGGAACGTAGATGCAATGGAGTCGAGAGGTGTATCCCCCGCTGAGAGCTCTTGGGCCTCAAAATTGGCCAGGGTAACCTCAGGGTCGACGTCTCCGAAGATGGCGTGGAACTCCTTCACGGAGCACTCATGGTTGGGGGAGTACGATTGGCGACACCGAAAGCAGAGACCCTTGCTGCGAAGCTCATTGTAATCACTGCTCGAGAGGCGATGAGGGGACGGTGGGCGGCCCGACCGGTTTCCCCAAGGCGTTGGCCGCGGTGGAGGAGTCGTGGCTGGTGGTCGCCTAGGCGGCCGAGGCTGGTGGTGGTCAGCCGTAGGGGCAGGTAGCCGGGGGGAGAGGTCGGCTTCCACCAGATGTGCCAAGTCCATGACGTCAAAGATTGTGTGGGGGTGGTGCATGCGGAGACGAGAGCGAATATATGGCAGTAGACCCTGCATGTAGAAGCCCAGATAATGGTCGGGGGGGGGGGGGGGCAGCCCGGGAACATGGGTGACCAAGGCTACAAACTCGTCAATGTAGTCGTTCAGGATGACTGTCTGGTGGACGCCTCATAGTCGCTCGATAGCGGAAGAGCCAGAGTAGTGGGGTTCGTACCGCCAGATCATCTCCTGTTTGAGCTCGGACCAGGAGAGGCACATGTTGGATTGGCGGAGCCACCGAGCCCAGTGGAGGGCGGAGCTGTCTAGGCCCACCACAGCTGTAGACACCTTGTCGTGCTCCGGTGTGTAGTTGAGGTCGAAATATTGCTCCGCCTTGGCGATCTACCCCATCGGGTCAACGCGGGCCGGTCCGGAATGGGCGGTGGAGTGGCCCCGACGGAAATGGGCGGCGACCCGGCACCGAGGAGAGAGTAGCCGTCCGCGGGCGAGCCGGAGCCGGACGCGGCGAAAACGGCGGCGGCGGACGCCTGGATGGAGTCAATCTTGGAGTAGAGGGCGAGTAGGGAGGCGTGCATGGAGGCGACGAGTTGTTCTTGAGCCTCCACGGGGCGGCTCAAGGCGTCGACGACATCATCGGGAGTGGGGTCTCTGGAGGAGCGAAGGTTGGGGGCCATGGTGCTGGAGCCGGCGGTTCTGCGTTGGGATCGACCGACACAGTCGGCGGAAGCCCACGGGAAGATTTGACGGAGCGAGACGCGCCGAGAAAAAGCGGACAGTAGGTGGAAACGGGATTGACGGGTCGCGAGGCAGACAGGAACACAAGCGACACTGGCGAGACGCGAAGCAGTCGGGATCTGAATCGGCGTGTCGCAATGCAGGCGGGATCAACTTTGCGGGTCGCGATGTAGGCGGAAACGGCAGTCGACACGGAAACTAGAATCATGGACGATATTGAGCACCAACGACGGAATAGCGGGCGGTGAGGCAGGTCAGACCAAATTGATACGATCCCGAAGAGGAATCTGACAAGGGGAAGGGCCGACGGAGGTGAGGAAGAGGAAGGAGGAGTGAAATAGGAGAAAAGCTAGGGAGCAACCCTAATTTCCATACATCCAAGCATAATGAAAAAGAGTACAATGCAACCCCTTATAGGTGCGGAGTGCGGATAACGAAAAATAGTGCGGATAATAATAAAGCGTACACATAATGAAAATAACATAACAATTGCAAATAAAAAGATCACGTCGGCGGCGCGTATTCGGTCTCTCCTCGTCCAGGCAGATCCTTCATCGTCTCCCCCACGTGCGAACTTGCCACGACGTATCGTCGGCATGTGCGTGTCCCTTCGGCATGCGCAACCGTAACACAGATACTTGGCTTGTAAGCTAGCTGACACACCCATGGATGTCAATCACAAGCTCTGTGCTCACTAGTATGACTCTGATCCACTCTACCTAATCTGGAGTACTATCATCGCCTAGTCAGCAAGCTTATTTATTTGACTGTAACTCGCCAAATATCTCAATTGTTTTAAATGTCCTCTGACATGTCCGACATGTCATTTTTTAGGGCAAAACGATATGTTTTTCTAAAAAAAAATCGATTATGTCCTTTTATAAAATATAGGCCGACATGTCCGATTTTTTCCGATATATCGTCCGACACGAGTTTTAAATATATCGCCCGCTATTTTATTTTATATTATATTAGCAGACTAACAACATATATTTAAATCGCCTATGAATATTATATTATGTATGTTTAAATCGATTAGACTTATTATTTCAATTTTTTAACGTTTTATTCTTACAACTAATTTTGTATAATTGTTTCACTATTTTTTAATTTCATATTACAAAAAATATGAAAATATTTAATACGTTTATTACAAAATATGAAAATATTTAAAACATCTTTATTTGCAATAAACTTATTGTTATTAAAATAAAATTGCTGTATACCATTAAATATATTTTACAATGTATCATTTTGTATTTGTTAATAAGATTTTATCTTAGATACTATTCGATTTTATTTCGTAATATAAATGACTCATTTTTTATCTATTTGTTATATTATTTTTCTATTTTTATAAGATATAATTATAGTTAGTATACATAAAAATAAAAAAAATATTTGTAGGACATGGAAATCCGATATTTTAAATTATCCCCGACATGTCTCCGACTTCCGACATCAGACATTTAAAAACTCAATCCGATATGTCGCCGACATTTGATATTTAAAACATCGGGCGCCCTATTGGAGTAGTTAGCTGGTACATGCATACTCCTTGGACATCCCACCTTCACACAGTTGAGAGGACCCTTCGGTATCTAATGAATGCTCCGGGAAAAGGACTTGTGTATAAGCCCTCCTCTTCCCACTCGTTGATTGCCTATTCTGATTCGGATTATGCAGGCTCCATCAATGATCGCTGGTCTACAATTGTCTATTGCACGTACTTTCGCGGGCACCTAGTCATTTGGCGGAGCAAGAAGCAAACAGTTGTGGCACACTCATCTGCTGAGGCTTAGTATCGTTCGATGGCCCATGTCGTTTATGAACTCACTTGGCTAGAGAATCTTCTTACTGATCTTGGTGTTTCTCCTACCTCTCTCGCAATCCTTTACTGTGATAGTCAAACTGCTCTCTATATCGCTGAAAATCCCATTTTCCATGAACGAATCAAGCATATTGAAGTTGATTGTCATTTCATCAGAGAAAGAATCCAACTCCACAAAATTGATCTTCGACATGTTCCCGTTGTTGATCAAAACTCCGATGTCTTCACAAAGGCCTTACCTCGCCCACTTAATTAGCAGTTCGTTTCAAAGTTTGGCGCTTACGATCTGCATACTCCAGTTTGTGGGGGAGTATACAAGAAGCGTATATGAAGCCCAATGTAAAGGCCCGCCTCTATGGCCCATTATGAGCATCTTGTATAGTTTAGTCCCACAATGTGGTTTCGAGTTGAGTTGTCACTCCTCACAACTATAAATTTGTGTACATGTATTTATATTTATTGATGTGAGGTAATAAAATTATTACATCATGTTAGATGATATTTCACAACTACCATGAAAATATTTGCGCCCGTGGCCAAGATGGGCTTCATCTGCCTTATTTTATCCTGTGTTGCATGCCTTGGATGAGAATTACAATAACTAAATGTAGAGAATGCCTTTTTATATTGTGATCTTGAAGAAATATACATGAAAACTTTGCAACAATTTCTGAAAAAATGGATTAGAATGGAAAATTTATCGCCTCAAGAAGTCTCTCTGTAGTCTAAAACAATTCTCCATAGCTTGGTTCAGATGTTTTTATAAAGCTATGACTCTACTGGGATACAAACAAGCACACTCGAATCACATCCTATTTGTTAAAAGAAAAGAAGGAAGTGTGTGGATGACAACATTATCATTGGAAATGGCTTGGAAGAGATCACATGGTTGAAGACGCACTCGTGTCAAGAGTTTGTAGTCAAAGATCTAGGGAAGAAGAAATATTTCTTAGGAATTGAAGCCACAAAGTCTGATCATGGAATCGTCATTTCTCAGAGAAAATATGTCCCGAATCTCTTGGAAGAAACTGAAATACTTGGGTGTACACCAACAAATACTCTGATTGGAAACCAGCTGTCAAATTGATGAAAATCAGGACAGTGATCAAGCTATCATAGATTAGTGGGCAGACTAATCTACCTCTTTCATACTCGTCCAGATATCGCATATGTTGTAGGAATACTAAGTAAATATATGCATTCTCTTAGAATAAGACACCGGGAAGGTAAGTACTAAGATATCTGAAAGAAATCTCGTGGTCGAGGAATTCTATTCTCCAAAAATAAAAACATAAATATTGAGGTATTCACGAATGCAAATTGGGTAGGATGTTAAGATGACAGAAAATTGATAATTGGGTATTGCTCCTTTGTTGGGGAAAACCTTGTTACCTGAAAGAGTTAGAAGCATAATGTGTTTGCGAGATCAAGTGCAAAAACAGAATACAGGACAATGTCACGAGGGATATGCAAGTGACTATGGATGTAGTATGTGATGCAAGATCTAGATTTACAAAATAAAAAACTTATACTTCTCTATTGTGACAATAAAGTTGTGATCAACATTGTTCATAAGAGGACAAATCATGTTGAAATTGATAGGTACTTTGTCAAAGATCATTTAGAGAAAGGAACTATCCGCACACCATTTGTTCAATCTCACGATCAACTGGTGGATATCATTACTAAAAGCAAACCGTGACACATTTATAGATATCATCTTCAAGTTGGGAATGATTGGTATTTACTCCCATCTTGAGGGGAGAGTTGAATTATGTGTATATGTAAAGCCCAATGTAAGATCCATATGAAGGCCCATAGTTGTTTTCCTGTTTTCTCCTCTTTATAGTCCCACACCAATTGTGGAGTTTAGGTGTCACCTCTCTTTGTGTACACATAATGAAGGAATATAATTCTTAACTAAATTTGAATATATAAGTTATTTAGATTTTCTGCGTAATGGATTCAAGATATTTAAATCCATCATACTTAGATATCACTTTATCTTTAATAATGTTGATCGATTATTGTTAATGTTAGATCCATTAATCACGCTAACCGGTTTTTATTTTACTAACTTTAAGCTTTTATATTTTCCAAGTATTTCACCATTATTCTAGTTTCCCACTTATTTCAACATCTAACTTACACTGTCATTGTGAGAAGTATAAACCAACATAATTCACTTCAAATATCTTTTGTGAGTGTGAAGATATTCGATGCAAAAAGATATTGACTTGCTAATAATCCATGATATTATCATATTGTAATCGCAAGTTTTATTCACTCCACAACTACTTCCAACACTGCAAAGATCAATTTTCAGCCCGTTATATTATTTCATTAATTTTCTTAGCATAACAATTGTTTCCATAATAAATTTACTTGGCTTAAACTAGATTATTTTTTGTATTATTATTGTTGTTGTTATTATTATTATTTCTACTAGTATTGCCTCAATTTAGATTCAAATAATATCATCTGTTAAATATGTTACATGATATGTTTTACAACATATTTAAATTTGATTTGATTAGTTCATAGTTCATTGCTCACAATCTCCCATGATTTGTACCCCTATCATCTCCTAGTTACACACTTATTCTTTAAATTTGAAATGATTATTAAGGATGAATTAATTTATAAGCAATTGACCACACTTATTTCCAAAATCCTAAGTGGCATGTGCACGACAAAAGTCAGAAGGAAATCACATGGAGGCAAGAGTTTACATAGTTTGGTCGTGGATCGAGCACAGAGCGTGCAAGACGATCAAGTTGCGATCAAGAAGGAACGAGCCAGAGCCAATGTTAGGGCTGTTGTGGATATATTGCAGGCACACAGAGGTCAAAGGAGGTGGGTCTATGCAATGGATGATTGCTATGAGAAAGTGCCTAGAGGAGAACCATGGGGTGGGATGGAAGGCGCATGTTGAGCAGAGATTGGGGCAATGGGTTGGTTGGAAGAAGCTATGTAGGATATTGCGTGTAGAGCATCAAGCATGGGGACTATCAGTGACCGAGCAAGCTTGATGGGTGCTTGAATGTGTTACTTGGAAGTGGGCGTCAACCCAAGATGACATGGTGGATGATCTGTTGTGAGGTTGGGCTTAGGTTTGAAGAGAGAGGTGAGAAAGATTATGCTACACTCACATATTCGTCAGAACGAACATCCCTCATCGACACAACGGGCGCTCGCATATGGAAGTTGCAATGATATATTCATGGCGAAATATAATATTATTAATTAATTAGTTAATAATAATAATTAATATAATATTATATTAGTTATATTAATTATCGTGTGTGTTGTATTATGGCCTCCCTCATCTATATAAGGGGGAATGACATAAGTGTTGGAGAGTTTTTGATATAGAGGTTTTGGACTCTCTCTCTCTCTAGATCTCTTCCTCTCCCTTGGATCTCTTCTTTTTTACTTCTTATGTATCTCTTTATTATGAATTTAATGCAATGATGTCTTGTTAAGCTGCACATCAAGGAATCTTGTTCGTAACAATTGGTCCGACCTGTCACCTTCTGGCCGCGGTTTTTGTCGCCAGAATCTCACCAGCGATCCCTTCGGCCACCGCTTGGAACGCCTCCTCTCCGACCATGTCCACCGCCATCTCCGTCTACGCGCGACTCAATCAACAAACTGATATGCTCGCCCACCTCCTCGCCATGACGCACCTTCTCGAAGTTAAAGTCAATCGGCTCGGCGAACTCCCTCAATTCCGTGCAGTGGAAACTCCCTTTTGTTCGCTGCCCTCGCTGTCGTCGACCACCAGCTCCGTCGTCATCCCAGGCGCACGGGCTCTGGGCGTCTCCCTAGTCGCAGCCACCGGCTCAAGAGCCCACACCCCGATCCTCACCCGCACCACCACGTATTCAAGCGACCAACAGGCCACCCCCAATGGGGTCTCTTTCTTTATTAATGTCCGGCCATCCGTGCAGGGGTCCTCTTCCACTGTTGTCGGCGGAAATGGACGTTCAATACTTCCCCCAACATTTCTCCCCGACGTCCCTGCCGCTGACCCAGGCCGACTCGTGTCCTCTCCATCCTTGAAGTCTTCGAGCGGCCCGCCGCACCGGAGTACGCTGCTGCCGCTGCTGTTGGTCCAGCCTCCTACAACACCGATCTCCTTCCTTACCAGTGTCGAGCCACGCATCGCCTCCAATGTGAGCTGCCATGCGTCGATCCACCCTCGCCCACTCCTACAACTTCTCTAGCAGCCCCTCGAATGCCACCTCTGTAGCTTTTCCGCCTGCCATGTTGCGTACGATACGGAAAAGCACGCTTGCGGGAGTTCTTGTTGCCTCCCCATCCGCGCATGCCATGGATGGCAACTCTTCCGATAACAAAGAAATCGGTCGAGAAATTTCTCTCTCTCTCTCTCTCTCCGAGTGGACCCTCCCCCCTTATTTTTTTCTCTTTCCGCGTGGACCCCACGGGGCTGCATTTTTTGTTTTCTTTCGTCCAAGCCCACATGGCCTATTTCTCACTGCCTTTATTCTTCTGCCCCACACGCTTCACCCCCTTCTTTTTCCATCCAAATAGCTGAATTTATCTGCTTCACTAGCGGCCAAAATCCACTTTCTTCCTCACTTGTCTTGCTTCATCAACTTTTCCCTCCTCTTTACTTGTTCTTTCTCAAACCGGGCCATCTTGTCCTTTTCCCTAGCTGCTTTGGCCCATCTCTTCTCTATACCCCTTTAGCACTAATCTTCACCCCCACATCCCCACCCACACTTGCTGCCACATTAAACGATTCCCCTCAACCCTAAACCATGAGTGCCTTCTCTCAAACACAAGTTGTATGTTGCCCAAATTCTAAAAGACCCTGATAATTTTTTTTAAAACTCAACCTTGGGGGCAAGGTCGATTTTCAAGGGCGGTATAGTGTTATGCTCACATATTCCTCAAAACGGACATCCCTCATCGACATCACGGGAGCTCGCACATGGAAGCCGCCGTGATATATTCATGGCGGAATATATTATTATTAATTAATTAGTTAATAATAATTAATATTATATTATATTAGTTATATTAATTATCGTTTGTGTTGTATTATGGCCTCCCTCATCTATATAAGGGGGAATGACGTAAGTGTTGGGGAGCTTTTGATATAGAGGTTTTGGACTCTCTCTAGATCTCTTCCTCTCCCTTGGAACTCTCCTTTCTACCACTCATGTATCTCTTTATTATGAATGTTAATGCAATGATGTCTTGTTAAGCTGCACATCAAGGAATCTTGTTCGTAACAGATTAAGAGAGGAAACTTGTCGTTGGAAAGGGAGAAATCCAGAGAAGAATTAATAGAATGGTACTTGTCTCTGATCTAGTGGACACATCTCTTTGTCTCCTTGATATAGACAAACACCAATCACCATACCAAACTGTCCATACTATTGTATAAGTTTTGTCAAATACAAAATAGCTCTTGGAAAGTACCAAAATAGCATAAAATGATTCTAATCAAGTAAATCGGTAACCAACTAAAATAAAATTAACATTAGGGGAAGAACTTGTTACGCCCCCGGACGGATCCGAAGGCGACAACGGGGCTGAACCAACTGGTTCATCCCCCACTCTCTGAAGAACGGCCCTCGGGGGCTGAACCCACCCGGTTCAGCCCCTATTGGGCCGGCCGACCCCCTTGGTCGGCCGGCGTCGGGTCCGGGTATAAATATACCTGGAACCCCTCCTTGATGGTTAAGCAAAATAATATTCAGGTATCATTCTCTCTCTTAGAAACCCTAGTTTTCTCTCTAGTTTCTTCCCCAAATCTCTACCTAGTTCGTAACAATTGGTATCAGAGGATTCGTCCTCCAAAATTTTTTTCCGTCGCATCGCTCCGATCCATCGGCGATATCGTCCCGATCCAGCAGTGATTCCGCACGCCTCCAGCGGAATCGTCCCGCACGCCAACGACTTCTTCGACAACGAGCGGAATCGTTCCGCACGCCAGCCAGCGGAATCGTTCCGCATGCCAGCCAGCGGAATCGTCCCGCACGCCAGCCCTCGACGTCGACTCCAGCGACGACTCCAGCCCTCGACGTCGACTCCTGCGACGACTCCGGCCTCGACGCCGATCCATCGACGACTCCAGCGCTTCAACCCGCGACAGCGACAACTCCAGCCCTCGACAGCGTCGACTCCAGCGCTTCCAGCCCTCGACAGCGACGACTCCAGCACCTCCAGCGTCGCCTGCTCCAGTGTCGCCGCCGCCTGCTGCTCCAGGGCCACCGCCGCCGCCTGCTGCTCCAGAGGCCGCTGCCTGCTGCTCCAGAGGCCGCCGCCTGCGGCTCCCCCGCCTCCAGCCCTCGACATCTCGCTGCTCCAGCGACGTCTCCAGCGGCCGATTCCGCCTGTTTTGGATCCGCTCGACCCCGACTCCTTCGGATCGGCCCAGCCCCGACTCCAGCGGCTGCCGACAGTCCAGATTTCCGTCAGCGAACTCTCCAGCAACGTCTCCAGCGGCCGATTCCGCCGGTCGCGCAGTTCCGGCTCTTCCGCCGATCCTCTTCCGCGACGATTTCGCCGAGCCTCAAGGCGTTTGATTCCAGCGGCTTCTTCGACAACGAGCTTCTTCTCCGACTTCTCCTTGAGGAGTACCTCGTCCCATTTCTGCGGAGTCGACCATGGTGACTCGTTCCCAAGAAGAATACCATCGGTTGGCCACCCTCGAAGAGACTTACACCGGGTTGGCCAACACGGTGGCGGCCATCGAAGAACAGTTGAAGGCTTCAGAAAAACGATTGGCAAAAAAGATAGATACGCGCATGGACGAGCTAAAAAGTTTGCTGACCCAGCACATCAAAGGTCCGACTGTTGCGAAAGAGACCAACGCAGTCCAGATTCTCATTCCGTCTTCAGCATCGGGACACAAAGACGGTGCGGTTCGAGATGGTACCGATCGGGCCTCCATCTTCACTAGGGGACTTGGAATCGACACGTCTGCCATGGATTCCCCTCCATTCTAGGGGCGCCACGAGGACCGGGAGCACATTTTAGATACAATCGAGTTCGAGGTAACTACCCTGACCTTGCCAGGAGACTCCGCATCGCCCACTATGACCGTTGCGGGGTGGCTCGGCCAACAACCGGTGACCATTATGATTGACAGCGGGAGTACACATAACTTCCTCAACCCGGCGGTGGCACAGAAGCTTGGGCAAGAGATCATTAAGGATGCTGCGTCCCAGGTGATGGTGGCAGGTGGACGCACGTTGCACTGCGAAGGCAGGCTTCCGGACGTGAGGGTCAGTGTGTCGGGATACACCGAGAAGATGGATGTCTACTTCTTGCCCATCCAGGGGTCCGATGTGATTCTGGGGACCCAGTGGTTGCGTCAGCTGGGGAGGGTCACTCTGGATTGGGATGAGTTGACTATGGAGTTTGCTGAGGAAGGGAGGGAGTACTGCCTGAATGGAATCAGAATCTTACCAGTACAGGGGCCTTTCTTCGATGCTTGGAGATTGCAAGGAGACGAGCATGACGTAGCTGGGAGGGCGCCGAAGGAAGGGACCGAGCCACCAGATTCCCACCTTGAGGACAAGCTGGGTCTTGAAGGGGTAGGGAATGTTACACCCCCGGACGGATCCGAAGTGACAACGGGGCTGAACCAACTGGTTCAGCCCCCACTCTCTGAAGAACGGCCCTCGGGGGCTGAACCCACCCGGTTCAGCCCCTATTGGGCCGGCCGACCCCCTTGGTCGGCCGGCGTCGGGTCCGGGTATACATATACCCGGAACCCCTCCTTGATAGTTAAGCAAGATAATATTCAGGTATCATTCTCTCTCTTAGAAACCCTAGTTTTCTCTCTAGTTTCTTCCCCAAATCTCTACCTAGTTCGTAACAGAACTTCTCCAAGTAAGGTGGAAAACAGTCCCAACACCTCTAAATGGCAACCAAAAATGCTCCAACAGCACCAAGTAAAATAGGGCAATGCACTAACAGAATTTGGGAGAACAAATGTGGGGATATCATCATGGGTGTTAGAGTTATTAATATTTGGGTATTTAGCATGTTTGGGGTTTAGTCTCACATCGTAGTTTTAGGTTTGTGAGTCTTGTTGTAATCTTATATATTTTCCCTTTGAGGATGAGTAAAATGCACCTTCTATTTTCATTTCATTTGTTTCTACATGGTATCAGAGAAGGAATTGACTCCTCCCTGAATTTTGGTTTGTCCTAATTGTTTGGCGACCTAAGTTCTCCGTGGCTTCCGCTCTCTGATTTCCGTCTCTCCCTCTCGTTCCCGTCCTGCGTTGATAGGGCTCTCGTCGAGCTGCTTGCTTCCCGCTCCCGTTGACGGAATCGCCGTTGATTCCATCACCGGGAGTGTCCTCTATTCCCCTCAACAAGGAAAACTCCTCTGTTCCAGCCTGCGCTCATTCCCGTCGACGTCCTGCTCTCGTTCGCCGGTATAACAAGACTCACAAACAAGTTGACATGGGGAATGTAAGTTAAAGACTCGACTTCTTTGAATATGAGCAACTCATCATGCAAGAGGAACACAAAACTAAATGGGAGGAAAACACACTCCAAGCAACAAGTTGTCCGCTTCTTCACTATATATCACAAATTCTCTGCACCTCACAGGCCGTCAGCCTCTTAAGCAAGCAGCAAAAGTCCAAATTGCAATGAACGCCCTCACAAATTTAAATATTACACATTACTCTCCAAGTTTTTAAATCAAAAGCTTTTCTTAAAAAAAGAAGAAGATAAAAATGCTTGGACTGAATGATCCAAGCAGCCCTCCATGCAGAATGGAGGTTGATCTCCGGTGTTCCACCATTCTTTATTCTTCGCCCGGAGTTCTTTCTACTCTTTGATTTCCTCTTTTAGGACTTCTTAGGTCTTCTTCATCTCCAAACCAAATTCATCTTCTATGTTTGAAATTGTAATCACCATTTCTTAGAGACTTTTTAGGAGGTTTACCGAGTTTAAATTCAATATTGGTATCTTATTTCATGCAATCAAATATTGGTTTTAGTAAATTCCACCATTTTCTAAAACAATTTTTTTTAATTTCAAGCAACAAAATAAACACCAAGTATTTATTCCAATTACCTTATCCTCGATAAATATAATCTTTCTTAAATATATACTTCCTAATTTTTCCACACATTCCATCTTAATTTTTTTCTTCCTACCATCTTCAGCCTAGATGTCTACAACTTCTTTTAATTCCCAACACTACATCAAAACAATGTTGCCTACCTAATTACGATCTTATCCATGATACCCCATCTTATCATCACACGTGTGCAATTCTCCACTTTTATAATTCAATCATAACTCTAAAAGTTATGTATTCATCTATATCCCCGTTCTTCTGTGTAATAGATCCAAGATACTTATAAGACGTGCTACTTTGTGTGAGGGTGTGTTTGGATTGCTGTGGAGTACTTTTTTTAACATCTTCTACTTCTTGCTTCTTTGCGCATATTACAATCATTCGAACTATTGCCACAACTATAACAATACATAGCCTGAGTTCTTACTGTGAAGCTTACAAAATTTATTTTCTGCCAGCAGAGTATCTTTTCCCGTTCCCAGTTAATCCCCCCGCCCTTATGTCATCTTCTATTGCTGAATGCAGGTTACCCTTATAATTTGGACTTTGAGTACGGTGCTCTATCCCAGTTGCAACATTTTTCCATTAATAATCTGGGCGATCCCTTTATAGAGAGCAACTATGGTGTCCACTCTCGGCAATTTGAAGTCGGAGTTTTGGATTGGTTTGCTCGTCTCTGGGAACTCGAGAAGAATGAGTACTGGGGTTATATCACAAACTGTGGCACAGAAGGAAATTTGCACGGCATACTTGTGGGGTAAGCAGCTTTATCTTGAATCCTGATCTTTGGCATTTCAAAACCAGGTTTATATTGGATTTGAATGATCTGCGAAGGAGGGAAGTCTTTCCAGAAGGAATATTGTACGCGTCGAGAGAGTCCCATTACTCTATCTACAAAGCAGCAAGAATGTACAGAATGGAGTGTGTGAAGGTTGGCACTTTGATCTCCGGCGAGATTGATTGTGCAGATTTTGAAAGAAAACTGCTCCTGAACAAGGAGAAGCCTGCCATTGTTAATGTCAATATTGGTGAGCTTTTCTTATATATTCTTCTTTTTTTTGTTCCATTTTCAAGGCTTTGTTCAGGAGGGCGGTGTGAGAGCAGTCACGAACTCTATTTTCTCAAAAAATGTGTTTTAGGCCAAAATGTCACCATAGTCATGCAGCGTGGTCAAGCGTTTGCGGCCATGAATATCCGACCTCAAAAACTGGAATTTGAGCCATAAGAGCTATCAAGAAAATTCCAGCAGATAGAACACCAACATTGCTTTCACTACCATAGTTTCACACTGACGCCAACCAAACGCACCGTTATCCCAAACAGAGCCAAACAGTACAAGAAATTAGCTGATGTTTTGATGCACTGCAGGAACCACAGTAAAAGGAGCGGTTGATGATCTGGACATGGTTATAGAAACATTAGAAAAATCTGGATTTACAGGCCGGTTCTACATTCACTGCGACGGTGCTCTATTTGGTCTCATGATGCCCTTTGTTAAACGCGTAAGTTATATCTTTCTTTTTTAAAATTTAAAATTTCCCCTATTTGAAGCTAATTTATTTTGTTACTAGTGCATGTGGGTTCCATGACTTTAAAAATTAATAATAGAAAAAAAAAATCTCATCCTTACAATATGGAGGGAGACTTCTTTTTTATATAGTATAGATAAAACGCGTCATGAGCTGCATTCATTGTATCTAGTTTGAATCACACACTAACATGTAGAACATGCCTTCAACTAGCGCGAGACACACCAAAGTTGTGTTCAAAAATATAGGAAAGGAAATAAAGGCTTCGTTTGGCACGGTGGTGGCGGTCGTGAACGCGGTGGTTATAAACCATCGTTCGTGAACGCCCGACCTCACCTAAGGAACTTCATCCACTTTCATGTTCAAAACTAGCTTTCTTTTGTGGCGGCGGTCATAACCGTTGACATGCCAAACATACATTCTATGACGGTGGCTTTCTTGTCCAAACTGACCGGAATAAAAAAACACCGCGCCAAACGAAGCCAAAATCTTATGTATATGCTTGTTTGACATTTGATTAATCACATCTAGTATGGTTAATATACATGATAGCATTTACCGGGATCTCCCCTCTAAGTTTGCTAAATTACAAGTTACACCCCTCCCCTTAAGTTTACATTTCATAACATCCATGCTCAAAAAGACCCCCCTGAAAGTTTACTCTAAGGTGGGTATTTTTAGGCAATAACTATATGCAGACCGACTTCAACTATGTGCAGGCCGTGCAATTTGAAAATGGCTATATGCAAGCCAATTTCTGAACGGGTTCACACTTCCTATAGGTTTATAGTTTGGTCTGCATTTAGGCTTCGTTTGGTTCGGCTTATTTGCTCCGGTGAGTTTGGACAAAAACGTCATTGTCATACCAAACATTTTATGCTTATAACTAGTTTCTTTTCTTGGTAATGATAGTAACATTTGTCATACCAAACATACATTCTATGACAATGACGATTTTGTCCAAACTCACCGGAGCAAATAAGCCGAGCCAAACGAACCCTTATTCTTAGATTGCATACAACCGAAATTGGCCTGCCTATAACATGACCCTTGTTTTTTTTTTAATTTCAAAAGTAAGAGGGGTGCAATCTGTAATTATGCTAACTTTCAGGGGAAGTTTTGGTAATTTATTAAGTTAATTTCATTTTGACTTAACATCGTCAAACTCATCACAAAAATCTGATTATATTAAAATCAAGATAATTTTAGGTGATTCATTTTAGACTATAATTCACATATAAATGTGCATACAGTTCCTCAGCTCATTTTCTGTGCTATCATATTTTTTGAAAATAAAAGGCGCCCAAGGTCACTTTTAAGAAGCCCATCGACAGCGTGAGCGTGTCCGGCCACAAATTCGTCGGCTGCCCGATGCCGTGCGGCGTCCAAATCACCCGATTGAAGAACATCAACGCCCTCTCGAGCAATGTCGAGTATCTCGCCTCGAGAGACGCCACCATCATGGGCAGCCGGAACGGCCACGCCCCGATCTTCCTCTGGTACACCCTGAACCGGAAAGGCTACCGCGGCTTTCAGAAGGAGGTCCAGAAGTGCCTCAGGAATGCGCACTACCTCAAAGACCGCCTGATCGAGGCGGGGATCAGCGCCATGCTGAACGAGCTTAGCAGCACCGTGGTGCTCGAGAGGCCTAAAGACGAAGAGTTTGTGCGGAGGTGGCAGCTCGCCTGCGAAGGAAACATCGCCCACGTCGTCGTCATGCCCAACGTCACCATCGACAAGCTCGACGATTTCTTGAATGAGCTCGTGCAATGGAGGGCCCGATGGTACGGAGATGGAGTGGGTGAACCTCCGTGCATCGCGGCGGATATTGGGGCGGATAACTGCTGCTGCGCTGAGCACAGGAAAGGTTGATTCATGATTTTGAACCAAGATGGCCGGCCGCGCGATGTTTCGTGATTTTAAAGCAGCCAGGGGAAGAATTTAATTATTTGATTAAATTTCCATTAGGTTTAAGTTTAGATTTTACTGATTTGGATCATTTTAGGGTTCAGAGGCATCTTCTATTGGCTCTAATTTGCTCCTCCCTCAGAAATCCATTTTAAATTTTATTTGGACAGTAACAAAATTGATTAGTGCTGAAATATATATGGGGCTGGCTTGAAATAAGTTTGATTTAAATCGAAATTTATTCAATTTGGTTCGATCGCGCACGTGTTTGTGTGTGCGCACGTGTTTGTGTGTGCGCACGAACTCACATATATCATGGTTAATAGTAGCTTTATAGCCATTTGAGATTGATTTTATGAATCCTCATTTTTTTAAATGTTCTTAGTGAGAGTTGTTTGAGGCATTAAATTTAAAGTATATCTTAATTGTCTGTTTGGCGCTTGACAATAGTGATGACCGCTGCTAAGAAAAAACATTAATTTTGAACATAAAAGTGGAGGTAGTTCTTTAGTTAAGGCGGGGCATTCATGAACGACGGTTCATAACTACTGCGTTCATGACCACCACCGCCGTGTCAAACGGACTTTAAAGTCCATCCTAATCACTTTGGGGTTTATCTCGTATCCCGTATAATCGCTCGACGCCAACTATATTCACTCGTGAAATATTGCACTTTCTAACATCTGTTGTTTTGCTTGATGAAACCATATTTCTATTATCTAATTTTTGATATATTATGATACGCTCATTATTTCTCTAATTTAAATTTCTCTATCTTCCGAATAATGTTATAATTATAGGCAATTGTTAACCGTACCTCAGTTTTGGCTATCTGCAACTCTTTATATGAAGTATTACGCATTTTTTTGGAAATACGCCTTGCACAAGCAATTGTAGGAAAAGTGTTCAACACGAAAGTTGTAGATATCGTCGCGACGATATCTACAACTTTCGTGTTGAACACTTTTCCTAAAAATGCACTCGAAAGACGTATTGCCGCTCGAATTGAAACATGGGCGTAACTATAACGAATTTTTGGAAATACGCATTGTGCATGCATTTTTAGGAAAAATGTTCAACACGAAAGTTGTAGATCTCGACGATATCTACAACTTTCGCGTTGAACACTTTTCCTAAAAGTGCTTGTACACGGCGTATTTCCAAAAAAATACGTAATACTTCATATAAAAGAGTTGCGGATAGCCAAAATTGGGGTGCGGTTAACAATTGCCTAATTATAATGTAGCAAATGTCTCACTAATTACAAAAAAAAAAAAATCTTTGAGATATCCCTCATAAACCTTCTCGTAACTATTACTAAAAGATGAGAATTGTTATACACTTGAAATTGTCTATCCGTGGATTTATATTATTCGTAGCTCTAAAGAAAACAAAAATTGTTATTAATAAAAACAAAAGACATTCATTCCGACAATTATAAGTACTTCATTTTACAAAAAAAAAATATTGTATTTTCTGAACACAATTAGTAATGGACTGGTTTCAAAAAAAAAAACTTTATAAGTTTGTACGGAACTACAATAAGATAAAATTACAACAGAATAAAAATTGAAAGCTCATGTAATTTTTTATTCCTTAAATTAAATTAAATTTAGTTTGCAAATAGTTGATTTATTTTTCATCAACTATTTTTGTTCTTTTATTAAAAATCTATAAGCTTTACTAGTTGAAGAATAGCCAATAAAAATACCTTCATATGACGAATAGAATATTTTGCTCTGCGTGTAACAATTCCCTACAAGATAAAGACCCAATGCTCATTCTTGAAGCAAACTTATTATGATTGGATATTCATTATTCCCTACTAGCAAGTGCTAAATCATACTCATCTTTAATAGTTTTACATATATTTGACACAAATTTTCAATCTTAACGCACAAATTAAATCTTAATGAACTCTGTCATATGCTCTTTCAATATAAAAATAAATCATGCACTCTTTCAATAAATAAATTAAAAGGGCAACCATATGCACAAAACTTCCCCACGCAGCGAGTGCCCAGAGAAAGTGTAACGGCCCCTTTAATGGCTACCGCTACAATTATACTAATTTACCTACATCAGAGAGCAAGGCCAAATATCCAGAGTGAAGCAATATATGAAAGAGTACAAAAAGAAGAATGTAATACAAAATAAAACCATTTCATGTCATTAACGTTTGATAACAGATACAAGAGTACAACTGGTAGCCCTATACACATCAAAAGGGGGGGTCTACCAAAAGTTTACAACAAGCAAACTGTTTTACATATTTACATGAGAACTATACTACAGACTCTATTTGAAATAAAAATGAAAATCATCGTGGGGACACTCCAAGTCTTTGCACCTCTCCCTGTGCGCATCCAGAACTTCAAATACAGTTGTAGACACCTCCACCCAAAGGCTATACCTCTTTACTTGACGAGAAGAACTAACTATAATGGAAGGAGGAGGGACCTCTTCTTTGACCTGTTTAGTATTTTACTACATTAGTCAAAAGACTACGTGAATTCTTAATCATATATTGAGTTTATCTCTTTTTTCTTAAAACTCTTTCATTACACAATGTCTTTATCTTAATTTTCTCTTGTGGGTGTTATGAAGGGTAAATTCAACTTCATATATATTTTACGTGCCCTTGACTCGCACGTTAAATTGGCAACGCGTACCCTTGACTCGTACACGTATTTGCCAATTATTATTCGTACCCTTGACTCGTACGAATCTTATTAATATATATGTGAAAAGGTTATTCTCCCCGCCTTTTCGTTCGGGTTAACCCTTAATTATACCCAATGCACATATTTATTTCTTTTGCTTTACTTTACTTTTCTTAGCATTTTTCATTACTAAACAAGATTATACAAATAATATGAAAAGTAATGACATGAAAAGAAATAAACTAAGAACTCACATCAACTTTGCCTTTGCCTTTATCCTTGCTGGGCTCATTTCCTCTTCCTCTACCTTGAGACGCCATGTCCTAAAAGATGAGCATAACTTAATAATAAAATCTTTTCTTAATAGGCTCCTCACATTACACTATTTCCCTCTTTACTAGTGCTGCCCTAGCATTTTTAAAGTGGATATATATGCATATGGTAAACTTCCCTTCCTTACAAGGTAAATAGAAGGCTAATGAAGTTAGGGTTTGCTGCCCTAACTTCAAACATATGGCATCTACACTATTAAGGTAGGGGATTTTCATAATAAATCATAAAATACTCAATTTCAGAGATTTGGCGCCAAACCCCTAATTTTTGGTGGCTGCCCTAACATGGAGACAAACAAATTTCATAGGCCATCATCCACTTGACCTAATTTACCCTTAATAGGAACTAGGTAAGTGAAATTAGGAGCATAATATCCAATTTCCAAACTAGGGTTTATGGATTTCCTATCTGAACGTAAAAGAAAGACATGAAATAAGCTTATAATCTCTTCTGAAACTCAAGAGGAGGTGAGATATCAAAATTAGAACTCTTAGGAACCTTTTAGGGTTTTCGGCTAAGCAAAAACGGGGCAACCAATCCAAGTAAAACTCAAGAGGAGTTGAGAGGAAGACCTTACCTTTCTATAGGAAGAAAAACGAAGGAAATCGAAGGAGATCTGGGCTCTCGGGAGCAATTGGCGCCGATCGGCTACGTCCGCCTGGGAGCGGTATTCTGCGGGACGCGAGGAGGAAACCAATGAAGTTATCGGCTTTCTTTTACCCTTAAGAACCGAGTGCGCCGCTTGCTCTTCACCGGACACGTGAACGCCTAATCAACCCCTCCTTGGACCGGCCAAATCATTGAAATTTCCTCCTAAACCGGTTCAGCTCTAGCTCTCATGGGTTGCCAATAGACAATTATTTAAACCTTTTCTTTTCTTGTCTTTACACTCCTAATAAATTAAATATTTGTACACCACATTAATGAAATTAGTACCTGTAATAATTTTTGCGACGTCACAATTCTCCCCTCCTTATTGAATTTCCGTCCGCGGAAATCTTCATTCTATATCTGAATCAAACAGGAAGGGGAAAAGATTTCGCATGACCTCTTCTTTTTCTCAGGTAGCTTCATCTATACTATGTCCTTTCCACCAGACTTTTACGAATCGAACTTCTCTGTTCCGAAGTTGTTTATTCTGCCAATCCACTATTTTATAAGGCTCGGTTGGACTTGATAAGTCAGCTTCAATTCGGATCTGTTCGGAAGGAACTATCTTTTCTGGATCTGCTATATACCTTCTCAAAGAAGACACGTGAAACACATCATGAAGATTCTGAAGAGTATCAGATAACGCCAAGCGATATGCTACCTCTCCAATCCTTTCAATGATTGGGAATGGTCCTACATATCTTGGACTAAGCTTTCCAATTCTTCTGATTCGTGATGTACCTTTAAAAGGTTTTATCTTAAGACAGACCATATCACCCACATTGAATTCCACTTTTCTGTGTCTGGCGTTATAATACTTTTGTTGTCTATCTTGAGCAATTTTCAATCTTTCTCGAACAATTGTTATTGTATTATGCATTTTGTCTACTTTCTTTGGTTCCAATAACGTTTGCTCGCCATCTTCAGACCAACTTAAGGGAGTTCGACATCTTCGCCCATACAAAGCTTCGAACAGGGCCATCTGAATGCTGGACTGATAACTGTTATTATAAGAAAATTCTACTAAAGACAGATATTTCTCCCACGATCCTTTAAGATCTAGAACGACCATTCTTAAGAGATCTTCTAACAATTGAA
Source organism: Dactylorhiza incarnata (assembly GCA_033032865.1). Classification (NCBI taxonomy): domain Eukaryota; kingdom Viridiplantae; phylum Streptophyta; class Magnoliopsida; order Asparagales; family Orchidaceae; genus Dactylorhiza; species Dactylorhiza incarnata. The sequence goes on along the minus strand of JAWHQI010000193.1, from coordinate 3,868,933 downwards.
TGGTTCGCTCAGATTGACCATCGGTCTGAGGGTGAAACGCAGTACTATATAACAACCTGGTTCCCAGTCTTTTCTGAACTAGTCTCCAAGTGTCTGATGTAAAACGCCTATCTCTGTCTGAAATTATAGATCGGGGAATCCCATGATACTTTATCACAACATTGATGTATTGGTCGACTAACCTTTCAACTGGTCCATCTTTCTTCATAGGAATAAAATGTGCTACCTTTGTTAGTCGGTCAACAATCACCCAAATGTCATTGCTTCCTGATTTGCTCCTTGGTAATCCCATAACAAAATCCATAGTTATATCATCCCACTTCCACTCAGGAATTTGTAAGGATTGCAAGTTTCCGCCAGGCTTTTGATGTTCTGCTTTTACAGGTTGACACGTGTGACATTTGGCAATATATTTAATTATGTCAGTCTTCATTCCTGGCCACCAAAACTCTTGTTTCAGATCTTGATACATTTTCGTCCTTCCCGGATGGATATAATACATGGTATTATGTGCTTCATATAAGATCTCTGCACGAAGGGCATTCACATTTGGAATACATAATCTTCCATTCAAAAACAACAATCCATTATCTTCTACGAATGATGATGATTGGCCATTTCTAACTTTTTCCAGGAATTTGACAAAGACAGGATCTTGATTCATTGCATTCCTTACTCTTTCTTTGATTGGATGTTCAATTGTCATTTGATACAATTGGCATTGAGTCTGGGATGAGGAGATGAAAGTGAGAATTTCTAGTTTCTGTAGTTCTTTAAGTAATTCTTTTTGTTCTGTCAATTGCACTGCTATGCTTGCAACATTCTTTCTGCTTAACGCATCCGCTACTACGTTAACTTTGCCTGGATGGTATTTGATGTCTAGATCATAATCTTTAATAAATTCTAGCCATCGCCTTTGTCTGAGATTTATTTCTTTTTGGGAGAAGATGTACTTCAAGCTTTTGTGATCCGTAAATATTTCACATTGAGCGCCATATAAGTAGTGTCGCCAAATTTTTAAAGCAAACACGACCGCTGCTAGTTCCAAGTCATGAGTAGGGTAATTACGTTCAGGATCCTTCAAATGTCTTGAAGCATACGCTATTACCCTTCCATTTTGCATGAGGACGCAACCAAGTCCTTTTAAAGAGGCGTCACTAAAAATTTGAAAACCTTCAGTACCATACGACAGTACTAATACTGGTGTTGTTGTTAATCTTTCTTTTAATTCATCAAAAGCGCTTTGGCATTCCTCAGTCCAAGCAAATGTAACATTCTTTCGTGTTAGCTTAGTAAGAGGTAGAGCGATCTTTGAAAAATTGTGGACAAACTTCCTATAATAACCTGCTAACCCAAGAAAACTTCGCATTTCTGTTGCAGTGCTTGGTTTTGGCCACTTTATAATTGCTTCCACTTTTATCGGATCCACTGACAACCCATCAGCTGTAATAACGTGGCCCAAAAAGGAAACTTCATTCAACCAAAATTCACATTTCGAAAATTTGGCATACAGAGCATGGTCTTTCAAGGTTTGCAGTACTATTGTCAGGTGTTTGGTGTGTTCCTCTTGATCTTTTGAGTAGATAAGAATGTCATCAATGAATACAATAACGAACTTATCCAAGAAATTAGTAAACACCCGATTCATTAAATCCATAAACACTGCTGGTGCATTTGTCAAGCCGAAAGGCATTACCACAAACTCGAAGTGCCCATACCGCGTACTAAAAGCTGATTTGTAAATATCCTCTTCCTTAATTTTCAGCTGATGATATCCAGATCTAAGGTCAATCTTTGAAAAGACCTTTGCATGAACTAACTGATCAAACAAATCGTCGATACGGGGTAAAGGGTATTTATTTCTGATGGTCAGTTTATTTAATTCGCGATAATCTATACATAATCGCAACGAACCATCCTTCTTTTTAACAAAAAGCACAGGGGCTCCCCACGGCGACGTACTGGGTCGGATAAAGTTTTTATCTAGAAGTTCTTGTAGCTGAATTTTCAATTCTGCCAGTTCTTTTGGAGCCATTCGGTATGGTGTTTTTGCAATAGGTGTCGCTCCTTCAATAAGGTTAATAGTAAATTCAACCTCTCGTGTAGGCGGTATACCTGGCAGATCTTCTGGAAATACGTCAAGGAAGTCACAAACTACTGGAATTGTACTCGGTTCCCCAGTTGTGATACCGCTCCCTTTTACCATAACTAGTATTGCCTCACAACCTTTTCTAATTTTCTTCATTGCTTTTATCGAGGAAATCATCGTTTTAGCTACTTCATTGATCCCTTGAAAGAGACATCGTTTTTTATCAAATAATTTGAAGGTGATTTCCTTCTTCCTACAGTTAATAACCGCTTCGAATTTTGATAACCAATCCATCCCCAAAATTATATCAAAGGCAGACAAGGGTAGCACTGCCAAATCTGCTTCTAATGATTGATCACCTATGATTATCCAAATTTTACATCGAAGCTGCGTACACATTTCGGCATTGTTGGGCATTGTGACTTTTAATTCATTCTGGGATTTATAAGGTTCCATATTCAATCGTTTCACTGTCATTGTTGCTATGAAGGAGTGACTAGCTCCGGTGTCAAATAGAACTTTCATAAGATGATTGCGAACATAAAGCATACCTGTTGTCACATTATCATGTGATTTTGCTTCTTGCTGATTTAGATTGAAGACTCTTGGTTGTGCCTGCATTTCTTCCTCTCTATATTGCACTGATCCTGATGCTACTGATTCGACGCCTTTTCCTTTAGTATCTAGCGTAGGAGTATCAAGATGATGCAAGGTAGATGATTGATATGGTCCTCCTTTAGGATTCCTCCATGCTTCTGTTTTCCACAATGGACATTCATGTTTCAGATGTCCAGGACGAAAGCATTTAAAACAAACACCGGATCCCTTCAGACATTCTCCTGGATGAGCTTTCCCACATTTCACACATGTGGGATTACTAAAGCTAGCAGTACCACTTGCTGCTGGGGCTGGCAACGGAGGACCCCTTTTGTGCTTCTTCCATTTGGAGCCTCCACTTTTCCCCGAGAAAGCCTTACTCTGTTCTTCTGGAACTCTCTTTTGCGGAACATCAACTTTTCTCTGCGAGCTTTCCACATCTCTTTCAATTAATTTTGCCGTTTCTACCAACTCATTATAATTTTTAATTCTCTGGGAAATTAAGTGTACCCGAACATCTTCCCGTAAGCCCAACTGGAAACGAAAACAACGTTCTCGTTCATTCGGCACCATCTCACTCGCATAATAAGCCAGCTGAGTGAATTCCATTTCATACTGTACTACTGATCGATTTCCCTGCAATAAACGAAGGAATCTCTCCTGAAGAATTCGCTTCTCAGATGGTGGCACAAACCAATCGATAAATTCCTTCAGGAAGTCACTCCACGGAATATCGGCATTCGCACGTCCAGTAAAGTGGCCTTGAGATAAACTATCCCACCACCTATTGGCCTCTCCTTCCAAGAGGAAGGTAACCAAATCGATTCTTCGATCCTCTGGGCACCGCATAGCTTTAAAAATTAATTCAATTTTCTTGATCCAGTCTTCTGTCTCCATCGGTGATAAGCCACCTCGAAAGATTGGGGGCCTCATATCTAAGAACTGTTTTAGATACATATCAACTGTTTCATGGGCTGGTGCTGGTGCAGTATTGCCCATCCTAATAGCCTCTGTCAACGCTTGCATAATTTCCGCTAAAGGAGGATTTGACCTTCCAGAACTATAACTTTCCTTTGTATCAGCTTGTGCTCTTTCTAATTCTTCTCGCTGTCTTTTACTCATATACGTTCGGGGAGGTTCCTGTTATGAGGAAGGTAAGTTTAAGTTTCGGCTCTAAATTAACGTATCGTAGGTTGGTTTAATTTGTCATTTACATTTCCTTCATGTACTCATATCACCCCAAAGATTCAAACCTAGCTCTGATACCAATTAATTGTAATGGCCCCTTTAATGGCTACCGCTACAATTATACTAATTTACCTACATCAGAGAGCAAGGCCAAATATCCAGAGCGAAGCAATATATGAAAGAGTACAAAAAGAAGAATGTAATACAAAATAAAATCATTTCATGTCATTAACGTTTGATAACAGATACAAGAGTACAACTGGTAGCCCTATACACATCAAAAGGGGGGGGGGGGGGGGGGGGGGGGGTCTACCAAAAGTTTACAACTAGCAAACTGTTTTACATATTTACATGAGAACTATACTACAGACTCTATTTGAAATAAAAATGAAAATCATCGTGGGGACACTCCAAGTCTTTGCACCTCTCCCTGTGCGCATCCAGAACTTCAAATACAGCTGTAGACACCTCCACCCAAAGGCTATACCTCTTTACTTGACGAGAAGAACTAACTATAATGGAAGGAGGAGGGACCTCTTCTTTGACCTGTTTAGTATTTTATTAAATTAGTCAAAAGACTACGTGAATTCTTAATCATATATTGGGTTTATCTCTTTTTTTCTTAAAACTCTTTCATTACACAATGTCTTTATCTTAATTTTCTCTTGTGGGTATTATGAAGGGTAAATTCAACTTCATATATATTTTACGCGCCCTTGACTCGCACGTTAAATTGGCAACGCGTACCCTTGACTCGTACACGTATTTGCCAATTATTATTCGTACCCTTGACTCGTACGAATCTTATTAATATATATGTGAAAAGGTTATTCTCCCCGCCTTTTCGTTCGGGTTAACCCTTAATTATACCCAATGCGCATATTTATTTCTTTTGCTTTACTTTACTTTTCTTAGCATTTTTCATTACTAAACAAGATTATACAAATAATATGAAAAGTAATGACATGAAAAGAAATAAACTAAGAACTCACATCAACTTTGCCTTTGCCTTTATCCTTGTTGGGCTCATTTCCTCTTCCTCTACCTTGAGACGCCATGTCCTAAAAGATGAGCATAACTTAATAATAAAATCTTTTCTTGATAGGCTCCTCATATTACACTATTTCCCTATTTACTAGTGCTGCCCTAGCATTTTTAAAGTGGATATATACGCATATGGTATACTTCCCTTCCTTACAAGGTAAATAGAAGGCTAATGAAGTTAGGGTTTGCTGCCCTAACTTCAAACATATGGCATCTACACTATTAAGGTAGGGGATTTTCATAATAAACCCTAAAATACTCAATTTCAGAGATTTGGCGTCAAACCCCTAATTTTTGGTGGCTGCCCTAACATGGAGACAAACAAATTTCATAGGCCATCATCCACTTGACCTAATTTACCCTTAATAGGAACTAGGTAAGTGAAATTAGGAGCATAATATCCAATTTCCAAACTAGGGTTTATGGATTTCCTATCTGAACGTAAAAGAAAGACATGAAATAAGCTTATAATCTCTTCTGAAACTCAAGAGGAGGTGAGATATCAAAATTAGAACTCTTAGGAACCTTTTAGGGTTTTCGGCTAAGCAAAAACGGGGCAACCAATCCAAGTAAAACTCAAGAGGAGTTGAGAGGAAGACCTTATCTTTCTATAGGAAGAAAAACGAAGGAAATCGAAGGAGATCTGGGCTCTCGGGAGCAATTGGCGTCGATCGGCTACGTCCGCCTGGGAGCGGTATTCTGCGGAACGCGAGGAGGAAACCAATGAAGTTATCGGCTTTCTTTTACCCTTAAGAACCGAGTGCGCCGCTTGCTCTTCACGGGACACGTGAACGCCTAATCAGCCCCTCCTTGGACCAGCCAAATCATTGAAATTTTCTCCTAAACCGGTTCAGCTCTAGCTCTTATGGGTTGCCAATAGACAATTATTTAAACCTTTTCTTTTTTTGTCTTTACACTCCTAATAAATTAAATATTTGTACACCACATTAATGAAATTAGTACCTGTAATAATTTTTGCGACGTCACAGAAAGGTCCCACCACAAGAGTGAAATGTAGGCAAATCTTACCCTGCATTTTTGCAAGAGGCTGCTTCCAGGACTCGAACCCGTGACCTCAAGGTCACACACTAACACCTCATACACTCTTTCAATATAAGAAAAAAAAATCATATGAACTTAATTATATACACTATTTCAATTCATGAAACTTTATCATTATCCAGTAGATGTCAGATTATTCTATTTATCTCATTTACTCCTTAGTATCAAATTCAAAAAAATGTAAGACTTTTGCTTTTATCACTACAATCTTCATGAGACTGCAAGTTGTTCATAGAAAATAACCATAATAAAATTATACAAATAAATAATGTTTACATGGAATAAAAATTGTGCCTAAACCTAGCATAAAGATTTTACCCAAAAAAAGCAAGCAGGCTAAATGGGAACATAGTTATTATTGACATACTTGTAGTCATATAAGTAGATTATTAAAAGAAAAACTATAGTAATTATATAAAGGGCCTGAATTTCCTCAAATGCAGATTTTTTTTTACATTACAAATGCAAGTCACCAACTTTGTGTGAATGAAGGTGAATGATGATCACATGATGTCCATAGAATCTGGGTGGGCGCTGCGACCGCTCGAGGATGACTGGGAGTTGCGATGCTGAGATCGATTGTTTGACGGTTGTTGGTGAGCGAAAAACTGGGATGTCGCCGGCTGCTGAAAACCTCGGTTGAACGGGTTCCCATTCATGCTGGGAAGCTGCCCGGTCGCTATCTTTAGCCGTTGAACTTCCTCCCGCAGCGCCTCGTTCAAAGCTGCACAACTCCGGATCAATGCCTCGCAACAAAGTTTAAATGAAAAGAGCAGTTGAAAAACAGCAGGCAATGGCTAAACTAATGACATCACTAGCCCCATGCACACCGTACAAAGACGAACTACTCTTGGGCTTGCGATCGCGACACTCCGGTCATTGTGCAGTATACCAGGTGCGCAATGTCCGGCGGCGGCTGTGCATTGGGCAGCTGCACAAACTCCTCCCGTTCAAAAACGTTATGTTTTTATATAATATTTTAAATTATTTTTCCATCTTAATATTGTCCGTCATATTGGGGATGATAGGTTGAACACTTGAATCAGAAAGAACTTCCAAAAGAGACTCACGCTTATAACTGTCGTGGGAATTTCCACCAAGCTTAAAAACGTTATCGAAAAAACTATGAGCTACAGTGGTTGATGAGTAGAGGTAGAGCCATGAGGAGAGCTATCTTAGGCTTCGTTTGGTGCAGTGTTGGCGGTCGTGAACGCAGTGGTCATGAACTGTAGTTCGTGAAAGCCGGACCTCGCCTAAAAAAATTCATGCATTTTATGCTCAAAACTAGTTTATTTTCTTGGTAGCTGTCATAGCCTTTGTCTTGCCAAACATACAAACTATGATAATGGCGTTTTTGACCCAACTCACCGGAGCAAATAAGCCGCGCCAAACGAAGCCTTAATCAATCCACTACCACCAAAATAGCTTCTTTTCCTTGTGACTTGGGGAATCCTTCTATAAAATCCACACTGATATCTTGCCATCTCCTGTTTGGAATTTGAATGTGTTGCAATAACCTAATAGGCCTTTGGTTAGCAGCCTTGCACTGTTAAAAGATGTTGCATTTGTAATCATGTACAGTGATGTTCATGCGCTTTCAATAGTATATTTGTCTGAGCCCTTGTACCATTATGCCCCCTCCCAATACCATTGTCATGATAAAGTTGTAACAAGTTTTATACTGATTCATCATCTCCTGCTGCCAATCCTTCATTCTGTTTCAATAGCTTATTAGACAATTGATACTTTGGTTTGAAGTTATCATTTTCCTCTTTTTTTTTCTTCTTATCAATACCTGTATCTTGTCATCCACCCCCCAAGTTTGTCGAATACACGAACCAGCTAGCTATGGGTTCGAGTGGCATTTAGTGATATACATTTGTTGTGGTGATGGTGTTATCGTCTGGTCCATTATGTATTTTAGGCTGTGATGATGATAATAAAGTGATTCCCTAGTAGATAAGGCCTCCATTTCCTGAGAGCCAAGACTACAACTAAGAATTTCTTTTTGTATGCCGGCAATGCATCTGTTACGCCCCCGCTACGCTTTGCGGGGCGTCATTACGTGAGGAGGAGCAACGGCGCGCTAAACAACGGGGCTGAACCAGCCGGTTCAGCCCCCATGCAGTGAACCGGCCGGCCGAGGGCTGAACCGGACGGGTTCAGCCCTCCTTGGAGGGGCCGGCCGGCTCCCTCCTTGCCCGGGTATTTATATACCCGGGCAGCCCCCCTTTGAGGGTTATGCAAGATTTGTTCAAGGTTAGTCTTCTCCCTCTTTAGACCTAATTTCTCCTCTCTTTCTCTAGATCTTCCCCTCTCTCAACCTCTCTAGTAGTTTTGCCCTAACATTTGGTATCAAAGCACTTTCTCTCGGACATGGTGACCACTCGCATTCAAGAGGAGTCCTCACGGATTGAAGCCCTAGAGGAGAACGTGGTTGGCCTCACCGATTCTATGGCAGCCATGGAAGGACGAATCGACGCTCGTATGGAGGAGTTGAAGGCCTTGTTGAAAGGGAAAGCCACTACGAGTGAGGATTCGACCGGATCGGGTGCCGAGGGGGCGGCAAACACCGCACGGCTGGCTGAACACGCGCGGCAGTCGGACGAGGACCGCGTGCGGGCGAGCGGAAATCCGCCTGGCACGGGTTGGATCCCTCCTGGCGGCGGGTGGCAAGGGTCGGGCGGCCCTAGTGGCGCAGCATACGGGGCAGCAGGGGCCTCGGCGGCGGCTTATGGGGGTCCGGCGGCGTCGATTCCGCAGGGATCGGCAGCAGGCGGGGTCGGCGACCTGGGAACGGGCCAGGGGCAGCGGCGGCAGGGCTGGCCGGAGCCAGGGGGCCTTCGTCGAGGCTGGGAGGAGCCGTTTGGGCTTCGGCGGCATCCGGATCCTGCGGGATACCAAGGGGGAGGGCTTCTCCCTCCTCCCCGTGGGTTTGGGCCGCCGGGCATGGCGGGATTGGGCCAAGCATGGGTTGGACCACAACAACCCCCTCCTTGGGGAAACGGTCAGTACCAAGGCTACGGATTTGAGCAAGGTGAGCCCGCAAGACGAGAAGGAGGCCTGGGGCACAACGCTTGACTCCCGGATTAACTCGCATGTACTTCCCGGAGTTCGAGGGCGGCGACGCGTTAGAATGGATTCAAAAGGCAGAACTCTTCTTTCAGTATCATGAGGTGCCGGAAGGGCAGTGGGTGCAGTTGGCGTCCTTCCACTTGAAGGACGACGCTTATCAGTGGACACAGGGGGTCCTGCGGGGACGGGATTACGTGCCGTGGGGAGAGTTTGTGGATGGTTTTACGGCCAGATTTGGGCCACTGGAGTACGAAAACTTCGAGGCCCTTCTTCAGAAGCTCCGTCAGAAGGGGTCAGTGATGGAGTACCGCACCGAGTTCGAGAAGTTGGCGAATCGAGTGCAGTGGTCGGAGAGGACTCTCTACAGCTGTTTCATATCAGGGCTCAAGGAGCACATTCGTGACGAGGTGCAGGCTCACATGCCTCGTTCGTTGAACCACGCCATTACCTTGGCACGCATTCAGGAGGAGCGGTTCAACAGACAGCGAGCCCGCACCGCGAGTAGGACGACTACGACTACCGCCACAACAGCTCGACGGGAGCAAACCGCCGGTAACAAACCGACCGTGACTCGGTTATCGTGGGGTGAGTTGGCGGCTCGGAAGGAGAAAGGGCTATGCTTTAATTGCGATGAGAAGTTTGTGCCCGACCATAAATGCCAGAAGATACAGGTCTTCATGTTACAGCAGGATGGGGACGATGAGCCGGCTCCAGATGCGGAGTTGGAGGTGGAATTGGACGAGAGGGGGTTCGGGGTTTTTCTTCATGCTCTTGAGGGTTGCGCTCCCCCGCTTACTATGCGGCTGGCGGGCCGGATCGCCCAAGAGAAGGTTACTATTTTGGTGGACAGTGGGAGTACCCACAACTTCATACATCCCGACGTGGCACGGCGAGTTGGGCACGCGGTTGACAAGGGGGCTGCCTTTCATGTTATGGTGGCGGATGGCAGCAAGCTGCGATGCGAAGGGGTGCTGAAGGGAGTGGAGCTGCGGCTGCACGACTATGTGGGGCGGACTGACGTCTACCTGTTACCTATTCGGGGCTCCGACATGGTGTTGGGAGTTCAGTGGTTGCGCCAGCTACAGCGGGTGACTTTCGACTGGGACCACATGACTATGGAGTTTGTGCACGGGGACAAGCAGTTTTGTTTGCAGGGTCTCATGTCCTCTCCTATTAAGGAGGTTTCTCTGCGCAGCATGCAGAGGTTGAGCGGGGATGGACAGATGATGGCCGTCCTTCGGGAGGTCCAGACCGGCGACTCCTCGCCTTCTGAGGTACCGGTTCAATTACAGTTACTTCTGACCGCTTATGCTGATGTTTTTCAGGAGCCGCGCACTTTACCTCCAGCAAGGTTCCGAGATCACCGTATTCCGCTCAAGGCGGGCGCTGAGCCTACGAATGTTCGTCCATACCGCTACCCACACGTCCAGAAGGCGGAGATCGAGCGCAGTGTCCGGGAAATGCTGGAAGCCGGCATCATTCGGCCGAGTACGAGTTCCTTCTCGGCTCCCATTATTCTGGTAAAAAAAAAAGACGGGTCCTGGAGATTTTGTGTGGACTACCGTGCTTTGAATAGCGCTACTGTCAAAGATAACTTTCCGATTCCTCGCATCGAAGAGTTACTGGATGAGCTGCATGGGGCGCAGCGGTTCACCAAGCTGGATCTTCGTTCTGGATATTATCAGATTTTGATGGCTCAGGAGGACGTCCATAAGACGGCCTTCCGTACACATGACGGCCATTATGAGTTCTTGGTTATGGCAAATGGGCTGACTGGAGGGCCCGCGACATTCCAGGCCAACATGAACGAGATATTCAGAGATTTTCTGCGGGCGTTTGTTCTGATATTCTTTGATGATATACTCATCTACAGCGCGAACTGGGAGGACCACGTGGACCACGTGGAACAGGTCCTTGCCCGACTTCGACAGCACCATCTCTATGCCAACCGTTCTAAGTGCTCCTTTGGTCAGGAGGAGGTGGAGTACTTGGGCCATTTGGTCTCCGGTCACGGCGTCCGGGCCGACCCACGAAAGATTCAGAGTATGCAGTCTTGGCCACGGCCGGTTACAGTCCGCGCCTTGCGGGGCTTTTTAGGGCTCACAGGGTATTACCGGCGGTTTGTCCAGGACTATGGCAAGATAGCCCGGCCACTGACTCAGCTGCTGCAGAAGGACTCATTTTCCTGGAGTGAGGAGGCGGAGGAGGCATTTCAGGCCCTCAAAAGGGCCATGACCACCATGCCAGTTTTGGCCTTACCGGACTTCACACAGGAGTTCGTTCTGGAGACGGATGCCTCGGGTGTCGGCATTGGGGCGGTTTTGATGCAGGCGGGGCGGCCGCTAGCCTTTTACAGCAAGGCCTTGGCCCCTCGTACTTTGGGCCTCTCGGCCTACGAGAAGGAGATGTTGGCGATTATTCATGCAGTGGCTGTTTGGCGACCATATCTGCTGGGCCGACACTTTAAGATCCGGACGGATCACCAGAGCTTGAAGCATTTCCTAGACCAACGGGTCTCCTCGCCGCTACAACAGAAATGGGTGACTAAGCTCCTTGGTTACGACTACGAGATTGTGTATCGCCGGGGTAAAGAAAATGTGGTCGCCGATGCTCTCTCTCGTCTGCCAGAGGCTACTCTCGCGCATATTTCGGGGCCGTTGGTTGATTCCGTGGAGGATATTCAGGAAGAGGTCCGGCGATCAGATGCGCTGCGTCCGTTGGTGGAGGCTTTACAGCGGGGAGAGACCGTCACAGCTGGCTATCACTTGTGTAATGGCCGGCTTTACTATCGGGGCCGGGTGGTCGTGCCCGCCGATTCAGCCTGGAAGACCGTGTTGATGCATGAGTTCCACTCATCGCCCACAGGAGGGCATGCGGGGGTGCTCCGGACCCTTCAGCGGGCGAGGGCAAACTTTTTTTGGTCGGGCATGCGACGGGACATTCAGCAGTTCGTTCGGCACTGCGAGATCTGCCAGCGGCAAAAATATGAAACCTCTTCTCCGGCAGGGCTGCTGGTACCGTTGGAGATTCCGCAGCAGATTTGGGACACGGTGTCCATGGACTTCATTGATGGACTGCCAAAGTCTAAAGGGAAGTCTGTCATTCTCGTGGTGGTGGACAAGCTGTCCAAGTATGGTCATTTTCTGGCGCTCAGCCATCCGTACACCGGGGAGTCTGTGGCCGCCCTCTTTGCTCGAGAGATTGTCCGCCTGCATGGTCTCCCCCGCGCCATTATTTCTGATCGGGACCCTACCTTCGTCAGTGGGTTCTGGAAGGAGCTGTTCCGGCTGCAGGGCACTCGCTTACATTTCAGCACGGCCAACCACCCGCAGTCGGATGGTCAGACGGAGGTGCTTAATCGTGGGGTCGAGACTTATCTGCGTTGCTTTGTGATGGATGAGCCGCGCAGCTGGCCGGACTGGTTGCATTGGGCCGAGTACTGTTATAACACGGCATACCACTCCGCCAGCAAGATGACTCCATTTGAGGTGGTTTACGGCCGACCTCCTCCTACTCTGGGCAGCTATGAGGCCGGGAGCACCGCTCTTCCAGCGGTGGATCGCGCTCTGCTAGACCGGGATCGCATGTTGGTCACACTTCGGGAGAATCTCCGTCTAGCCCAGGATCGCATGAAGACCCAGGCGGACAAGCACCGCACTGAGCGGGAGTTCGCCGTGGGTGATGAGGTGTTTCTCAAGCTCCAGCCGTACCGGCAGTTGTCTGTTGCTCGTCGCGGCAATCAGAAGCTGTCCCCACGCTACTACGGTCCCTTTCAGATTGTCAACAGGGTGGGACCGGTGGCTTATACACTGGCTTTACCGGAGGGTTCGCACATCCATCCTACGTTCCATGTCTCTTTGCTCAAGCGGAAGGTCGGGCCGCATGTGCAACCGAGCACCTTGTTACCGGAGGTCACTTCGGCAGGTGAACTGCGGCCGCTTCCTGAAGATATTTTGATGCTCAAGTGGAAGAATCGGGGCGCGGAATACCGGCCCGAGTTGTTGGTCAAATGGAAGAACCTGTCGCCGACACACAATTCGTGGGTGGACTTCTTCGACTTCAAGGAGCTCTACCCCGACTACCACCTTGGGGACAAGTTGGTTCTTGATGGGGAGGGGAATGTTACGCCCCCGCTACGCTTTGCGGGGCGTCATTACGTGAGGAGGAGCAACGGCGCGCTAAACAACGGGGCTGAACCAGCCGGTTCAGCCCCCATGCAGTGAACCGGACGGCCGAGGGCTGAACCGGACGGGTTCAGCCCTCCTTGGAGGGGCCGGCCGGCTCCCTCCTTGCCCGGGTATTTATATACCCGGGCAGCCCCCCTTTGAGGGTTATGCAAGATTTGTTCAAGGTTAGTCTTCTCCCTCTTTAGACCTAATTTCTCCTCTCTTTCTCTAGATCTTCCCCTCTCTCAACCTCTCTAGTAGTTTTGCCCTAACATCATCACTTTTTGAACCTAAAGCTTTACAAAGTAAGCTATAAGATGATTATCATGGATCAGCACTGCGCCTATTCCAACATTTGTAGCATCTGTTTTTGCTAAGAAAGTCTTTGAAAAGTCTGCCAACGTAAAATCTGGGGGTCGACTGATGACTTGCTTTGGCTCTTCAAATATTGTGTTAGCTTGCTCTGTTCACTAAACCCGCCTTTTCCCAAATAACTTTGTCGACGGAATTACTACACTAAATCTGGAATTGCCCATTTCATCAAATCGTTCACTTTTCAACTTGGAAGCTTGACAGTAAACGTTGTAAATGGAGTTCCCAACTCTTGCTGAACACAGGGATATTATAAAAAAAAACTTCTCAAGTACGGTTTGAAGAAGTAGTTCATCAAACTTTGAAACAAGGTTCCACACCATCAGTTATGTAGTAATTATATTATTATGAGTCTTAGGTATCAAGTCGAGTGCTTGAGTCAAGTTATATGCGTCGAGTTGCATGAGTCGTAGTTAAGAGTTATTTGCGCTTGTGTCATCGTGGGTCCTATATACAATGACCCTTGGGTCATGCACGAGGCATCAAAGTATTAAATCAATTTTCCTATCTCTCTAACTCTTCTCCTTCTCTAGTTTCCTTCTCTCTCTCTCTCTCTCTCTAGTTCATCTTCTCATCTTCTTCCCCATTCTAGGGTTAGACCCCCCCCCCGTATCTCCCCTCCACTAGACCGACAAACCCCCCAAATAAACACATCATATGGCACAATGATGAATTCGTAATGCCAATAATGAGATCTAAAAGTTGTCTTACCAATGTCTTCTTCTGCAATTCTAACTTGAAGATAACTGGCCCTTAGATAACAACTCCTCAATCATTGGTAGTGGAAATTTATCTTTAATGGTACTTCTGTTTAAAGATCTGCAATCCACACAAAGTCTGTACAACCAAAAATCTGTCGTCACACCAAAATAGAGCCCCTTCAACCTTTTTTCCTCCATCTCTGATGATGTTAGCCTTTTGGACAACCGGCCATCGACCATGGATAGTGCATTAGGTGTAATGGAATATTCGATTTCACTTTTTTTAGTCCCGCTAAAAATATTGGGATAAAGAGTTAATGAAAAATTATTGTGCGAGTGTTCTTAATAATAGTGATTTCTATTAATATAATTATCGGTGAGGATATTATTAGTGTGGTTAGTTCTCCCGGTGAGGATATTATTAGTGTGGTTAGTTCTCCCGCCTCCTCAAGCTATACAAAAGATAAGTTAGAAACCAATTCTCAAAAGAGAAAAATGTTTTACAATGCATACATAAAGGAGAGAGGATAATAATTGTGAAAGTAACTTAGATGTGTATATAAGTTCTAGCATAATATACTATTGTAGGAAAAATAAAGAAAAATAAACTAAATAAGCTAGGGAGGGTTGATAAAATTGATTCATGAAAGATCCAATGCAATGCATCTACATGTCAACAGGAGAACGAAGGATGATGATTAAACTAAACTGGATTTCTCTAGGCAGTTTTGAGATATGTACATATGCGCAAGATTGTAAAAAATATCAAATATCGACGACGTATCGGACTGAGTTTTTAAAAATCGGATATCGGAAGTCGGAGACATGTCGGAGATATTTCAAAATATCGGATTTTTATATCTCCTAAATAAAATTTTTATTTTTATGTATACTAATTATATTTACATGTTCTAAAATTAAAAATTAGTAAAACAAATTTACGAACTCTGAGTCACATATATCCAAAAATAAATTTAAAGAGTGTATCCAAAATAAAATATTAGTAATACACTACGAATACTATTAACAAATACAAAAAAATACATTGTAAAATAAATTTAATATTATACAATAATTTTATTTAGATAACACTAAATTTGATAGCAAATAAAAAAGTTTTAAAACCTAAATATTTTTGAATTATTATAAGTATTTTCATGCTTAACAAATTTATGTTAAAAATATTTAAAAAAACTAATAAATGTGCTTTGTAATATGAAGAAAGATACAGTGAGAGACAATTAAAAATTTTGATTATAAGAATAACACATTAAAGAGAACGAAACATATACCGCTCACATAATAAAAAATAAAAAATCGGACAATATGATGAAAAGTTGCGTTGGCTAATATATATATCAGAAAAAATCGAATTTGTCAGCCAATATTTACAAAAGGACATAATTTATTTTTTTGGAAAAAACATGTCGTTTTGTTCTAAAAAATGACATGTTGGCAAACATATCGAACATGTCGGAGAAAGGCTCTTCAAAAAAATTTAGAGGTTTTGAAACTACCTTGCATAAAGTTTTGATGTATTATTATTTTTCTTCATTAGTGTATAAACAAAAACTGCATCATATCTCTGCAGATAAATAACATGATAAAAGGAGGTAAACATTTTTCATTAAATCAAATTATTTAAACACAACATACTCTATGACTATGCACCGAACTTTCCGTGTACATCAGTACATGTATTATCATTGAAGTTGGTGATCAACAAGTTGACCACAATGGCAACATTGCAGCGCTTCCCCGCTGTCCGAAAGTCCTCGTCTGTGAAGAAGATGACACATGGTGGAAGATGCTGAGGCCACTGAGACCTCGCCCGACCGATGTCTCTTGTGACTAGGGCTTCGTTTGGCACGGCTTATTTGCTCCGGTGAGTTTGGTCAAAAACGCCATTATCATAGAATGTATGTTTGGCAAGACAAAGGTTATGACCGCTACCCAAGAAAAACGATCAATCCTAAGACACGAGGAGGAGATTTCCGCGATCCACGGCTAGATCGGGAAGCAGAAACAAGATCTATGATCCTCAATGAGAACTGCTAAAGCGTTAGAGTTCATCGAGCTCGAAAACCAGTGGAATTGTCAAACAGATGAGGAGAAGCTCAGGGATCATCAGAAAGGTAAAACAATATGGACGAGGGCGAACTCGATGGGGAAGATGAGCGGCGAAGCAGAGAGTCGAGCTCGATGGGGAAGGGAGGCTGGGAAACAGAGCTGCAGAGTAGAGAGGGCTCGATCTGGACTAGGGCGAACCTGGAAATCGCAAATCGTGGAAAAGTAAAATGCGAAGAACGGAGCCCTGGGTCCACCCAAACTGCAGAGAACAGAGCCATGGGTCCGCCCAAAATGCAGCACATTGCGGCGGCAGTGGGAATGAAAATCAAACGGTTTTATATGGCGTGAAGTTTTTGCCTAATCAAACGGGTACTTAGTGATTTGATATGATCATATATCTTTCCAAACACTGAAATTTCTTCTCTAATTATTTTATGTTAGCAGCGGATTCTCCTCTCTAGAGCCTAATGTCTTCAGAGTTGAGGTTGATTTGCAACTCCCATCTGCATTAATGTGCTTGTTGACAATTTATAACAACTTGGGAAGAAAATTTGGTGGTACCATGCAGAGGGAATACAAGAATGGGCCATTCTTTAGCCCCTGATAAGGTCAACTTGAGAGACAACTGGTTATAAACTCTTTATTCTCCACCATCTCCCTCAAGAAGTGGGCAATAAGTTGTTGTAGTGGTTCGATGGACCTGTGGCAAGCTACGAAAAGTCTACCGTGCTCTTTTAGGAGTCTAGGTGCTTGCAAACTGTGTAATTAACGACCTTTTAAAATCAATGTAGAAGGTGATGGGGACCGTATAAATACTAGTGATCCATTATAGAGGTGTTTCCAATCGTCAAATAGGATGATATTGTGTGTACTTCAACCACTGCAGACCATACATGAAGTAGTAACACTAGATTTACTTCACAGTTTTTTAAATAAAATTAAACAATTGAAAATGAAACAAAAGTCAAAATGCGCATGATATGCAATAAAAACGGGCAAATATTTCTTACGAATTTTTACTGGTAGAACACTGCAAATTTCCATGTTTCTGATACGCTGCCTAATACTTTATAATTACCGATATCATCCTAAAATAGTTTTACTACTAACTTAATACTTATATTCATCAGGTGGTGTAACAGAGTGCTATAACAGTAAAAGTTAGATATTTTAAGAGAACTAAGAGGATAACTTAAAAGGATTTGAGTAGAAAATTAGTAAATGTGTAATAAAAAGTTAAAATTACCATCCCGAAGATGAGCCTGTTGTTCCATCGACTGTAGCCGCAACTTAAGTTCCCTATTTTCAGTAGTTAAACCGGTGGTATCCCTCTGTACGCAAACAACAAAAGCACCACCATTATGAGTCTTTATTTTACAGAAAAATTCACAGTTTAGTGCTGATGCACAACAATTTAGTTCCTGTAATTTCCATATTTAGTCTGATGGACATATTATCATCAATTCTTATAAGATGAAAAGCAACAGTGGATTCAAAAGTCAAAAGAAGAGAACTTGAACAAATAGCTCAGGAAGGGGGAAAAACAAAGACAGTTATGCATGATAAACTAATATTTAACCTTATGGTAATAGCAACAAAAAATCATATTTTTCTCTGCAATGATAAGCTGCTTCGGAAGGAGAGCCGTGGCGCACCGGTTGAGGTGTTGCCGTGTGACCTTGAGGTCACGGGTTCGAGTCCCGGAAGCAGTCTCTTGCAAAACTGCAGGGTAAGGTTTGCCTACATTTCACCCTTGTGGTGGGGCCCTTCCCCGAGCCCTTGCTGCGCGGGAATGCTTTGTGCACCGGGCTGCCCTTTAATGAAAAGCTGCTTCGGTAAAAAAAAATTTACCAGGACCCTGTGCAAAAAATCAATAGGAAAAATTACCAGGATCCTGTGCAAAAAATCATTAGGAGCACGCCACATTTTCTCAAAACAACAAATCAGTTAAAAATATTGTGATGTGTTTCTAATGTATTTTTGCAAGAGAAACTCCGGTTTCCTGCTGCTTCACTGTGAAGGCTGATAGAAAAGTCGAACAACATTGCCATTTTCGTATGAAAAAAACAGTTTATAGTTAAATTTCATATGAATCCACATCAGGCTCCAGAGCACTCGATATGACACCCTTAACCATGATGGAATAATTCTAGTTAAAATATGTGATAATCATCAAGGTAAAACCTTAACAACTAGAATTTTAGATTCAAATAGGCATATCTAATTTGCTAGAGCCCATTATATCACTCTAGACTTGAACTCAAACAAAATAATTGCCTCATTGCAAAAGTTTTGCTCTCAAATTATAAATCACCAAAATTTAGCGGCAGTTAATATAGTAATTTCTCTAACAACTTTTTCAATATGAGGTCAAGTGATACGCCTTAGTCGTATCAAGAACAAACACAAACGAGAACTTAGATTGTAATAAAGAAAACAAATATACAATCAGGAGATAACTCCTGCCAAGCATCAGGAGGCTGGGTCCTCCTTGACACTCCACTCTCCAAGAGAGCCCAAAACTCTAAGACTCAAAAGATAAGCAAGACTCCACCCATAGGGCTCCTTATATAGATGGAGCCTCACACCACAAGACACAATACATAATAATGCGTATACGTATCATCACACCCGGACCAAAAAGCGATCATGTTCCCAAGGTCAAGCCTGGAAGGGTCCCAATGGCATGTCGGTGAGACTAGGGAGGCTCCTCTGGTGGGTGGATCAGGTGAAACATCAGAAGCTTAGAGGCGTCGTGGCGGGCTAGTTGCTGCAGAGTTGTGGGACAAGCGACCAAAACGGGCGTAGAGCTCGGCATGAGACTGCTTATCTGCCCGAGAGGTGAAGCAATGTCATGCCTGCAAAATATCGCATTCTCAAGGTCGAGCGAGGTGCACACCAGTTGGGCCAGGGCCTCGGTCGGAGGCCGGATGCTATGAAGACTGATGGTGGAAACACATCCAGATCCTGAACGAGGGTCGTGGGGCCGAACAGTAGGTCGATGAGGAGTAGGTAGTGAAGATTTGGAAGGAAACCCGCTGGGAAGTCTGGTCGAGTTTGGAGAGTGACAAGATGTAAGGGTAGGAGAACAATGAGCTCGAGAGATGTGGGAAGCGAGGAGTCGGGAGATAAGAGAGCTGACATGAGGGCAGGGGTCTCCAAGAAACGGCGGGGAGCAGAAAAAGCATGTGACGACGTGTGAAAGGCTAGCACGGCGCCAAGTGGAGCCTCTGTCACGGATATGTCGAAAGGCGAGTGGATGGGAGGGCAACTGGTGGGAATCAAAGGAGGGGGGGGGGGGAATTATGGGGGTGCGTGCCACGGTCGGCAGCAGGAGAACGAAGCGGGTGTCGGAAAAAGAGGAAGTCGCGGCGGTTCTAATGGTCGAAGACCCACTGAGGGGTGGCGGTGGGATGGATGGAGGAGGAGGCTCGTCGGGAAGCAAAGTGGCGGGCCGGGGCTTAATGGGGGTATGTGGAAGAAGCCGATGATGAATCTCAAGCGCCATGGCGAAGAGAGTATCCATGGAAGCTTCAACTCGATCGCAGCGAGTATGCACTGAGTCCAGAAGGAGAGCCATGGTGGAAAAAGGGGGGAGGTCCGCCAAAAAGCGACAGGAGGCTCAGGAGGGCTGCCGGAATGCTGCAGGCGCCGCCGGATTGCTGCAGGAGCTGCCCGAGGGCTGCTGGGCTGCGGCCAGAGCCGAAGGAGGGCTGTGAGGGTGACGAGAGGCCGCTAGAAGGCGGTCGGAGTTGTATGGAGGCGCCGATAACCAAAGGCGCACTGAAATCTTGCGCTGGAAGAGGGGCCGGTCACGACGAAGTCGATCGAAGCAGGAATCGGTCGCTGGAAGTCGGGCGAAGTTGGAATCGGGCACAGTGAAGGCGATGAAGTCGGGGAAGTCGCGGGTGTGCGAAGCAGGACGCGGAAGCGGTCAGGTGATGCAAACGTCGTGCGAACCGGAGTCGGGCATGGTCGCGGTCGCCGTTGTCGCCGAGGGCAGGCGGCTACCGAGCGAAAAGGAAGCTATCGTCGCGGGTCATCGTTGGCGTCGTTGTGGTTGCCGATCGAGAAGGAAGCAGCACGGGAGAGAAACGCGTGAAAACAGTGGACCGAGCGAGAGGCTTTTGGCGAAATCATGAGCATCCAATTAGGGTTTCGGCCGAAACCCTAAAAGAGCAGCAGGTCGGACCAATTGATACGCCTTAGTTGTATCAAGAACAAACACGAATGAGAACTTAGATTGCAATAAAGAAAACACAAATACAATCAGGAGATAACTCCTGTCAAGCATCCGGAGACTGGGTCCTCCTTGATACTCCACTCTCCAAGAGAGCCCAAAACTCTAAGACTCCGAAGATAAGCAAGACTCCACCAACTAAGGTTCCCATATATTACCATATGCAATTTCGAGATAATCTAGACTTATGCACTAACTAGAATTCTACTTTGATCATCTGAAAAGTGATGTGTTTTCATGATTTTAATTCCTTCTATTTTACCTCACAAATACATGATAGGAATGAGCCATCTGAGCTACACACAAGAGAAGACTGCTAAAAATCTCTAACAGATACGAGAAAAAGATAAGGCGGAAGGAGGTCTCCCTGCAGAAAAGCCTAAAAGGGGTGCAAAAGCCAAACTGCACACTATTAAGCATGTATGAGTAGGTAAAATATGAAACGCATAGCAAAATAAGAGAAAAATCACTCCTACAAACTCAACCAGAGGCACGCAATAATCCTTCCTGCGACGGAGGTTGTAGAAAATGCTTGACTTCAAAAGGCTACTAAAATATTATCAGATGAAGGTAGACTAATAAGGGGAATCAAAGGCAATGCCCAAAGGACAATTAGAGTGAAAGATATTGAAGAAGTATGGACGAATGAGGTTCAGAATCAAAACCTTAAAGGTGCATAAGAAGTCGTCGTCATCTTTGAGGCACACAATCTTATTCTTATGCTGACAACTAGAAGCTCGAGTATGAAAGTATGCAGTGTTGCGATCACCACGCACATGCCACACATGTTTACTCATTTGCTTCGGCTTTATTTCTTCAGCTAGAACAATATGCTTAAGCACTAAACACAAATGCTGTTTCAAGTTTTTTGGATGGGTGAATAACAGTACTAAGATTCAAGGTAGAAATTTCATTTTCCAAATGCTCAATTCTAAATTTAGGATAGTTAAAACAAGACTTGCTCCAACCAATAAGGCCTTACCTGCACTGTTTGATCCTCCAACTCAATGGGATGCTGGAAAGCTAATCATGTGTATTACATCAACAATTCTAGATAACTTTAGAACAGTTAGAATAAGGAGTCCTGCAGGCCTTGAAACAGAGAAGCCACTTAACCTTATAGGGGGTTGAGAGAAGTTTCAAAAGAGATTAGCTGAGGCAAATGGTTTGAGAAGAAAGAGGACAAATAGGAGAACGTAAGACTTGGGAACTAACATCTCCAAGACAGCAACGGACTCACTCGATCCAACCTGACTAAAATACTTTGAGGATGTGCAAGTCTATTGGTCCAAGAGAATTAGCCCAACATAGCCAAAATCTTGAAGATTACGGTCCATCAGAGTATTTTAAAAATCCAAAATGTGCATGAGAAGACCAACTTTTTCATGATGAAATAGAATCTCATTAGAATCCTCTGCACAAATCTAATGTAGATTATACTTACAAGCCAATTTGTGGAGCAAGGCCCAAAACAATTCATGTTTTCCACTATCGGGGTGCCTTAGAAACCAAAACGATAGTGGTTCTCCAAGTCCCGTGCATAGACGATCACATCAATATGACTCCTTGAAAGAAGAAGACAAACATCTACATCTTTCTGTCAAACAAGTAAAAGTACAGCATTGATAGCATGAGCTTCAACCTCAATGTCGTGGAGGCCCACTCTTCGCTTGAGATTATCCAATTTATTTTGAAGTATTGGTCCCTGAGATGACAAAATGTACAATATCTCCTTGAACCTTGACAATTCCAAACTAAGATTTACATGGCGCCCAACGGGGATGCAAGGCAGTTTCCGTCAATATTGATCAGTGGATATCCAATTTTGTTTCATTTGAGGCGGAGCTTGATCTATTGGAAGCATATCAGAAGATAGTTGTCTTTTTTATTGGACCTACTGATGCTCCAATGTGTTCAAAGGTTTAATTTTTTTCTCCTTTTGATCAGCTCAATGAGATGAGACGTAAGGCAAGGAACCAATCATTATAGCCAAACATGGTGTTAGAGATTGTGGAGATAACATGAACTTCAAGCAGCACTCGGTAGGAACAAATGTAAAATGGCACGACCCTTAGCAACTGGATAAGGTTAATGAGGCATGATGGTGAAGACAAATCTTACAATAATCAATGTTGGTATATCTCAATATTTTTAGAAACGAAGTTGCGAAAAAAACATCAAACGAGGTAGTGCTTATCACTCAACATCGATGCAACAGATATTTTTTGGGTAGTTTGAAAATGAGAGTTTCCACCCATATAATTTGCTATAAAGAATGAATTTTGTTTGAAACTTCTCAATTTCTATAAAGGGCAGCCCGGTGCACAAAGCATCCCCGTGCAGCAAGGGCCGGGGAAAGGTCCCACCACAATGGTGAAATGTAGGCAAACCTTACCCTGCATTTAAATAATGTCACATCCAAATAAGTTAAGATACATGAAATTTTGAGGATCTGATGTGTAAAAAAATATTATTATTGTAATACCAAGTTGTTGGCTCCCTATCATAGAGTTAACTGTTTTGGTTGATTACGGATTTTACTAGAATGTAAAGCCCAACTTCGACTCCGCTTTGATTTCACACTCCTTAACAAAAGGTATCAAGGTCGATGGTTTAATTGAGATCAGCTTTCAAGCAGTTTGGGGCTTTGATGGGACTTTGCTTTCTTTCAACAATGGTTCAGCAAGACTCGAGAAGGGAAGAATTCCACGACAGCGTGAGTATGCAATTAGTACATGACATGTGATAGATGAAAAATTCAGTAATAACTAATGTGAAGAGAGCTTGCGCATCATGACATTGGGTTGAAACCCACTTAAAATAGGTGAAAAATATGTCAGTGCAGTAATACTAAGTGGTTGTCCCTTAGTATATACAATTTTGGGGATGAACACATGTTTAACTTTGGCGATAGCAGTATGAGAATATCCCCCACTCTCCAAGACAAGCCACATTGAAAAAGTCGGCCCCTCTCTCAAATTTGTTAAGATCGATGCCCATCTCTTGTCTTCTCTCCCTCGCTGACGCCCTCCTCTCTCTCCTTTCTACTCCCTCTCTCCTCTCTCCTCTCTCTCGTGTACCATAGTCCACAATCACAAGGTGATGAGAGTTCATCAATGTTCATGAGCGAGGAAGACTGATTAAAGATTGCTAGGAGGGGAGAATCAACCAATGCATGGAAGGAAGAATTTAAGTACACCCAAGGTATCTCGACGTCCTCTGGTAAGGAACATCGGCGTGAACGAGAAGAGATGTCCTAATTTTATGTAATTTAATTATATTGTTTCTACAATGTACTATCATACTTGAATGTTATCTTAGAATGATTTTGTATGTTGCCTGAAAGTGTAGAAGCAAACCTAGAACCTTATATAGTTTCCTGACTAGGTCATCTGTATGGGAAGAGTAATCTCATTGTTCTCTCTCCATCGTGGGTTTGTGTATTGGACAACAACAACTGTTGGCTAGTTGGATAATGTCAGTGACAATATGTAGTTAAGGTTGGCCGCGACAAAAGTAGTGGTTCCAACCCATGAGGAGTGTACTAAGCCGCTCACACGCAATAATCAGGGAGTAACTGGTTTGGAACATGTGCTAGAATAAGAGATTTGGTGCCTATTGTAATTTATGGCACTAACCAAAATCATGTGATATATCACCATGGTCTATAATGATGAAAAGAAAATCTGTTTGTAATTGTTTATGTATCATGTCGATTGTCGACTTTTAGTGATATTTTTGCATAAGACTCGGTAGTCTCACATAAGATCGAGTAAATTATTATATGAGAAATACAC
This sequence comes from Dactylorhiza incarnata, assembly GCA_033032865.1. NCBI lineage: Eukaryota > Viridiplantae > Streptophyta > Magnoliopsida > Asparagales > Orchidaceae > Dactylorhiza > Dactylorhiza incarnata. The sequence continues at coordinate 3,844,532 of JAWHQI010000193.1, read as the reverse complement.
AAGATGACGAGTGATGCAACATGAGTTACATTTTTTTCCGACATTTTTATTTGTGTAACGCATGTCTTCGGGCACGTTCTTTCTTTTATTTGTTCGTATATTTACGTTCGTCCGACTTATAAGCTTGATCAATATATATATCTTATTATTAAAAAATCCTGAATATTTCAATTTATAAAGTTAATTTCAGAATTTTAACAGTGGGGGAATACTTATAGTCATTTCAATTAAAAGCTTCAATCAATTTATTTGAAAATCAAGGGTCAAAATTTAAGACCTAAAACCTAAAAGCCTCCTATTACCCCCCCCCCCCCCCCCCCCTCTATTTGAATTGAGAGCTTGGGAAAGAAACGAGAACATAGGCGATGGAGATCGATTGCGCTATATTTGAGGATTTGCCTTTATCGATACTTTTGGATCGTCAGATAGTCGATCAAGACCGTGAACACGACTGACTCGGTTTTTCATATTTTTATGTATTTTATTTATTTTTCTGACTTGGATTTTGAGAGTTAGGATAAAATTACCCGTAAGACAATCGTGGCCATCAGATAATTTCAACCTAATCCCTCTCCCTGATATATCATTCCAGCAGCCGGTTCACAAGGTATCGAGGACTTACGGTTTCAAAGAGGGAACCGCTCGATCTCGGAAGGTGCGATGCCTTCCCCCTCCCGGTGCCGACGCCGGGAGCTTCTACCGCCTCCGGGGGTGCCGACTCCCCCATCTTCCGCCCTGCACTGCCTCCTGCCGCCTCCTACCATACCCTACCAGGTATTCCGCCCCTCTCCACCACAGATCCGAGCCTCCTATTCCCTTCCCTCCCCAAGACACCACCCGAAACACCACTCCAGCGATTCCCCAACCTTCTACATCCCAGATCCGCACCCCCCCCCCCTTCCATCGCGCTGCATATCCTTGCCTTCCCGCACATCTACACTCCAAAATACACCATCTAACACCCCTCCCGCAGCAGGCCCGACTCCTCCGATTTCAGCATTCCTTCCCTCCCCGCTCCAAAATCACACCATTCAACACCTGCCAAATCCACTCTCAAACACCTTCCTGGAGCCTCTCCAACCCTCCTCCATTTCCACGGCAATACCCCTCCGTATATCCACTCCAGCGCTTCCCCAACAATATACCTGCATTTTCCCCTCCTCCAACAGCCCTCCCAGTCCACCAAATATCCACCACCCCTCTCTAAAAAAACCCCCACACAGCAGTATCGTCACTCCCGGACAATCACTGACACCATTGGAGCTTCCCCAACACCACCGGCATCGAATACTTGGTGAGTTTTTTACTTATAGTACTCATTTATTCATATTGTTTGGATATCTCGTATTGTTAGTAATACTTGGCAAGATTAATTTGATTGTTGCATATCTTTATTGGCATGCAAAAGATTTATTTGATTCGCATTTTAATTTCAGCGCACTCTCAATTAACTTGTAATTGTTGTCTGTTTACTTTCATTGCAATGTTTGTAATCAATTGTGACGCTTGCATGAGATTTTAAAATTAATTTGTTTAATTAATTGTGTGTCGGAAAATACTTGCAGGATTGAGTCATCGCATGTGCATCAGATAAGGGTTATCCTTCGTTAGTTCATTGAATTGTGTGTTTGTATTCATTTGCATCTTCATTTTAGGGTTCGTCGTCAGTCAATTACATTCATCGCATGCTCACGTGTGTTGCATTTAGGTTTAGGGCATCGTAAGTCCACATCTTATAGATTCCTCCTGCGTCAAATTGGTATTAGAGACAGGTTTGGGTTTTAGTTTAATACGCAGTAGTAGAGTCTATAGGCTCCTTCATGGTTAGGTATTGTCATTATTCCTCTCCTTTATTTGGGGATCCCGAGTCCATTTACACCCGCTCCCATAGAGTCCCTTCAGAGAGATTCTCACGTTACTACGATGATTATTCTCGATCACAGCACACCACTTCTAGAGATCGTATTGATCCATCGCGTGATCCCACTATGCTAGAGACGATCAGTATGATGATTATCATCGTCCATATCCCCTGCACGCGAGCGGATCGAGTTGATCCTTCAACACGATTTGATTACCGTAGGGATGATTATTATGAGGATCGTCGTTTTGAGAGAGATCTCGAATGTTAGTTTCGTACTGTGCCCCATCTTTTGGCGGCTCATCGAGACCCGAGTCCTTTAGTTATTGCTCGTGGACATGGAATATTACCTCGGGCATTTTGAGTTACTCGGTGAGCGTGGAGTAAAACTTGCGAAACTTAGATTGCTAGATCATGCGAAGGCATATTGTCTTAGCATTGAGAGGACCCATGAGCGAGAACGTCTTCATTGCATCACTAGTTGGGTAGAGATTAAGCATATTTTATGTCAGAGGTATTTACCTGCTTCCTATCGGAGTTGCCTAATCGAGCATTTGTTCTCCCTTCAGCAAGGATCTGCTTCTGTCACTGAGTATATGGATCATTTTGATGAGTTGGAGTGAGGAGCGACATCCGAGACCGAGAGGAGCCAGCTATGACCGCTTCCGATTTCGGTCTAGGCTTCGATCTGAGATATGTACTAAGTTGACCTATCACTACTCTGAGTCTCTCGAGCAGACATTCCAGCTCGCGCTTCATTATGAACAGTCCTTAAGATCCACTAGAGGTAGTCGAGTGGATGACCATCGTGACCTCACCAGTATGGCAGTATGAGTCTCTTCCATTCTGAGGCCACCACTTTGGCTACTCTTGACCCGTCGGACACGATAAAAGTGGTACATGAGACTGATTTATTTTACCCCAGTGAGGTACTGAGTCCGATGAGTGATCCACCCTTTGATTCTGACTCATTTCCTATGATCCCGGCTGAGAGCGAGCATGAGATTCCACATAGTGTCGTGGCGACTCATATCCAGAGTGAGATTCGAGAGTTTAGCATCGACTTTGTAGTAGTTGTCTCTTCCCCTCTAGAGGACGAGGACACTACTAGGATCGATGATACGCATCTCAAGGATCATTCTGCTATGAATAAACTCTTTGATGAGCCCCCCCCCCCCCCCCTCCGTTGAGACTTTTGGAGAGCCACTTGAAGAGTTCTTTCTTTTAGGAGAAGCTTAACTGACTCCAATGTTATATTTTTGTGTCCTTGTCTCACACGTCTTTTTAGATCATCACATTCACGATGAATTTACATACGTACCACCAGGTGAACCACCAAATTTACATCCTTATGTAGCTATTTTCGACACTCCTTCCCTAATGAATTTTTCTACCGACCACCCCATGAGCCCCCTGATGATTCACGCCTCTTGAGTGATATTTGTCATTCCACGATATTATATCTCACTATTGATGTCTCTAGTAGGCATTTGGGTGCTCTCCGTACAGTCGTACACTCGATAATTGTTTCTACGCCCCACCCAAGGAACTGCCAGATAAACCACCCATTTTTAGGAACTCCCACTAGAATCTAGATTTAGTAAGTCAGTGAGTTCGCCATTTTGCATTTGTATCTGTTGCAGGGTTTGCATGTCATATTCCAACGCAAAGTTATATTAAATAATGAACATTTTAAAACTTGCGTCGGTAATCACATGAGAACACGAATATTCAAAGAAAGTAATTGTGTGATGATTTGCATATTATTTGAGAGGTTCCCATTGGGGACAACTATAGATTTAAATGCTAGGCAAATAGGTCCATACACTGTCATGAGAGAATCTCAGTCAAATTTTTTCGAGCTTTATATTACTAGGAACACGTGTGTTTATCTGATACTCAATGTTGATGATTTGATTCTAGATGTGGAGCCACTTAGATTTATACCTTCAGCCTTCCCTTTTAACTTTAGTTCCCAACATCCTTATAGCCTTTCATATGCCCCCGACCTCTACTACGGCTTTACCCATTACCATTGTATCCCTACCATTCACCCTTGCGGCGGCTTGCTTACTATTGGAGCCATGACTACTTCAACGGTATGATGACCTTATGCAGAGACACTTTCTACCTGGAGCGCAGAGAGTCTTACCTAGCTTGCTTTGGGAGCAAGTAGTCTCCATTCACTGGAGATGAATGTTTCTGAGTCTGGAAGATTGATGGAGATCGATCGCGCTATATTTGAGGATTTGCCTTTATCGATATTTTTGGAGTCAGATGGTCGATCAGAGACCGTGATCGCGACTGACTCGATTTTTCATATTTTTATGTATTTTATTTTTATTTTTCTGACTTGGATTTTGAGAGTAAGGATAAAATTACCCGTCAGGCAATCGTGGTCATCAGATAATAACCTAATCCCACCCCCAATATATCATTCCAGTAGCCGATTCACAAGGTATCGAGGATTTACGGTTCCAAAGAGGGAACTGCTCGGTCTCAGAAGGTGTGACGCCCTCCCCCTCCCGGTGCCGACGCCAGGAGCTTCTACCGCCTCCGGGGGTGCCGACTCCCCCATCTGCCGCCCAACGCCACCTCCTGCCGCCTCGTACCATCCCCTACCAGGTATTCCGCCCCTCTCCACCTCAGATCTGAGCCTCCTCTTCCTTTCCCGCCCCAAGACACCACCAGAAACTCCACTCCAGCGATTCCTCAACCTTCTACATCCCAGATCCGCACCTCCCCTTCCATCCGACTGCATATCCTTGCCTTCCCACACATCTACACTCCAAAATACACCTTCTAACACCCCTCCCGCAGCAGGTCCGACCCTCCTCTCCTCCGATTTCAGCATCCCTGCCCCTCCCCGCTCCAAAATCACACCATTCAGCACCTCCCCGTTGTAACGCCCTGCTGTCCAGCCCCTTTCCACTGCCAAATCCACTCCCAAACACCTTCCTGAAGCCTCTCCAGCCCTCCATTTCCACTGCCAAATCCACTCCCAAACACCTTCCTGAAGCCTCTCCAGCCCTCCATTTCCACGGCAATACCCCTCTGTATGTCCACTCCAGAGCTTCCCCAACACCATACCTCCATTTTCCCCTCCTCCAACAGCCCTCCCAGTCCATCAAACAGACACCACCCCTCTCCGAAAACCCTCACACAGCAGTATCGTCACTCCCGGGCAGTCACCGACACCATTGGAGCTTCCCCAACACCACCGACATCGAATACTTGATGAGCTTTTACTTCTAGTACTCATTTATTCACATTGTTCGAATATCTCGTACTGCTAGTAATACTTGGCGTAGATTAATTTGATTGTTGCATATCTTTATTGGCGTGCAAAAGATTTATTCGCTTCGCATTTTAATTTCAGTGTACTCTCAATTAACTTGTAATTGTTGTCTGCTTACTTTCATTGCAATATTTGTAATCAATTGTGACACTTGCACGAGATTTTAAAATTAATTTGTTTAATTAACATGTGCGTCGGAAAATACTTGCATAATTGAGTCATCGCATGTGCATCACATTAGGGTTATCCTTCGTTAGTTCATTGGATTGCGTGCTTGCATTCATTTGCATCTTCATTTTAGGATTCGTCGTCAGTCAATTACATTCATCGCATGCTCACGTGTGTGGCATTTAAGCTCAGGGCATCGTAAGTCCACATCCTATAGATTCGTCCAGCGTCAATAGGCCTTCTCTGTTTCCTTGTAAGCCAAGCCGACGATCCCCGTTTCAGTATCCAGGGTCCCGACGACTCCTTCGCCTGATCCCACTGCCGCCGTCAACCATCCCTCCTGAGTACGGCGAACTCTTGACCGAGTTTTCCCGAAGGTTTCGATGCACCCTCGCCTGAACCAAGTCTGCAAGGGAGCTTATCCGCTAGAACCGACACCTCCAGTCCAGCTTGAACTTCCAGTCATCTCTTGACGTCATCCAATCATTCCTTACCATTTTTCGGCTACTGTCGCGCCACCTTGAGTCAGCAGAACCTCCCGACAACCTTCTTCCTTTTCATCCCTATCCGAGCCATTCAAGATCCACATATCCACCCCAACAGCAGCTCTTACACTTCTACCAGCATAGAACATCAATTAATCCCCTTCCCCCACGGCCCTCTGAGCCCAGAACCGAGAGAACACGAATCGAAACCTTATTGTTCTCATGAGACTATGACATTCTTCCTCCTCACTCTCCTGCTCATTTACTGTTGTTTAATTTGTATGCATATATATTTTGGTGTTTAAAATTCAAAGATTGTCCTAACTCTCATATGTCTGTTTGTTTCATATTGATGATCACCCTAATATGTTTGTGGAAGAATCATTTATAGTGTTGATTACGCTCAAGTGCTAGGTCCTTAGTGAGTGTTGTATGAAACATTTGATTAATTATGATAAGTTCTTATCTGTCTAGTTGAATGCGCAATACTTAATTTAATTTGATTGCAAAATTAACTTAATATCAAAATCTGTCTGGGTTACATCAATGAGTATGGTAATCATTGATTATGTTAAGTGACCAATAGATATGATGATGTGTAATTAAAACTGCGAAGCTCTTAATGTTGTATGTATATAGTAGCAAGTTACTGCAATTATGGGGACTAATATATATTTGAATGCATACATATGTTTAAGACATTCCAGCGTGTTACACGGATTAGGGTTCTATGGATTTAGTAAACAATAACATGTTATCGTGATTACTTGGACTGACTGATGTATATGAGGCACAATAGTGTGTTACCACAATTACATAGACTTGTATGCACCAGACATACTAAAGTCTTACCACTGGACTAGTGTGTTAAGTGCTTTAATGTGCTTTGGTTGTGTTTTATAACTCAATAATAGGCTGAGATGTGTAGTGATAGGTAGAAACCCGTGCAACTTGGAAAACAATCTAGGATACGATTTATACCATATAAAGTAGAGTTAGCATAAATAAATAAAAATCATAGATTTCTCACCTATTCATATTTCATGTATGTATGCATGCACTATTTCCTTACACGGTTATTGCTCAGACATGCGAATGCAATCATTTTACGAATAGGTTTTGAAACTAGCATGCATGAAAAAGAGCATATAAAAGTTTACTTTTCCCTTGAGTGCATTTAAGGATGCCCGAGGAGAAGAAGATTGTATTCAATCAGTAGACTAATATTTTCTATAAAAAAATTCTCTTACAGGGAAGAAATGTGCATGGGAAGGACCTTCAAGGATGTTCTACTATATTTTGGAGTTATAGTTTGTTTATGTTTTGTCGACTATTTATAATTTCATGTATATTCTTTCAATTATTGTATGGAAGATTGTAGTCCTTTATTTATGTAAGAACATTTACTGTCTTGAGTTTATTTATGGATATTAAAGGCACGCCTCAGGCGCCAGGCGCACTAGGCGCATGGGGCCACACCTCTGCTAGGCAGAGGCTGGCGAGATAGTCTAGGCGCGGTGAGGCGCGTCACCCGAAGCGCAAGGCACACCTTGCGAGCTTCACAGGTAACGCACACAAAATCTCCTCGCCCGGTTTATTAAAATTAGGGTTTTTTTCTCCATCGCACACGAAATCTACCCTCGCGTCTCTCCCTCTCACCCGTGTGTTCTCGCCGACAACCTCCTCTCGCCCAATTGTGAAGCTCCTCTCGCCTCATTTTATGCATTTAATAAACTAGATATCATTATTATTTTTCATTTTTTGCGTGCGTCTGCGCCTAACATAGAGTTTAATGAAAGCCTTTAGTTAGCTCTATTATAAGGTCAACATATTTTGTGAAATACTAGGGGTATCACTTTTGTCGAGTACTATTATCTTTGATGTATAGTTATAGAAGATTTTAAAACTTTACTATTTTATCTCAGCTTATATCTTAACAGGAGTAGCAGTCAGATTGTTGGTATGATATCAGTATATGATGGGGTGTTACAACAACGATCATAAGTAAGAAATACTTCTCCAATTTTGAGAAAACCAGGACAACCTGATTATAACAAGGATTAGCATCTCTATTAATTATGAATAATGTAACATGAGCTTAAAAAAAGTTAGTACCTTGTTAACAATTTAATTTGATTTTCAGCCCCTTATCAATATTACTAATAATATAGTAGACTATCAAGTGTGAGATGACAAAAAATCTAACTTGAAAAATAACCGAATTTATTTTTTGGGGTGGGGTGGGGGCACAATTGAACATATATATATATCCCTATTCATAAAGGGACTCATATGCATTACTAATATATCACAGGACGTGCATTTTCCACATGTTGATGGATAAGCGTATTCATGTATGTGAGCAAAACAAATATGGATTCATGCATTCAAATTTGTCTACATGTAAATGCATGCATATGTACAAATGTATATAAGGTAATTCCGGATGCCTTCTTGTTTTGGTTTTCTAATGCACATATCTAAAATGAGCCGCGGGAACATGATGTGATCTCAGAGAGGAATCCGGCAAGGGGAAGGCCGACGGCTAGGAAGGAGAGAAGAGGGGAAAGAGGAAATGAGAAAAACTAGGGAGCAACACTAAAATTTCATTCATCCAAAGATAAACCATAATACAAGAATACAACACCCTTTATAGTAGCGGGGTGCGAATAATTAAAGACGGTCTTCAAATAGTAAAAACTAATACAACATCGAAATAGAAATAATCAAGTAGATCGAGCATCGGCGGACTCTTCCAGGATCGGTGGGTTAGTGTCCGTCGCCTTCGTACGCGTGTAGACCCGCCACGACGTCTCTTCAGCGTGCACGTCCGTAACAATGCCGCCGTCTGGAAAATTTATCTTGTCCTCAAGGCAGTAGTCGGCGAACTGACGGCGGAAGTTGTACTGGGCAGCCACGTAGCACGGATTCCGGTCGATCGGCCCACGCGACAAGGAACTCCTCCGAAGAGGGATCCCCTTGGAGGCGGCATCGGCGATCAAGTATCTTGTCCGGGTAGTACGGCGCCTCGTCAGAAAGATCGAGGTCGTTTGGAATGTGATCTGTGGTAGCATGCTCGCCCACAACACGGTGCAACTGAGAAACATGGAAGACCGGTTGTATGTGGCTTCCACTAGGAAGGCGGAGGCGGTAGGCAACTGCGCCAATACGAGCGAGGATCTCAAAGGGACCGAAGAACCGGGGAGCGAGCTTCGGGCAGGGTCGGCGGGCCATTGATAGCTGGCGGTACGGGTGCAGCTTGATGAACACCTTCTCCCCCACCTAAAAGGAAAGGTCGCGCCTCTTTCGATTCGCAAAGGACGTCATATTCTGTTGATCCCGTTGCAGGTGGTGCTTCAGATGGTCGAGGATGGTATCCCTATCGCGCAAGGTGGTGGCTAAACTCTCCACTTGTCATTCCCCGGGAAGGTGGCGGGCAATGGAGGGTGGAGGGAGGTCGTAAACAGCCTCAAACGGTGTGGTGCCGATCGCGTGATGGTATGCGGTGTTATAGGAGTACTCAGCCCAACTGAGCCACTTGGACCACCCCCGGGGTTGCTCCCCTACGATGCAATGAAGATACATTTCCAAGTACTGGTTGAGGACCTCAGATTGGCCATCCGTCTGTGGGTGGTAAGCGGTGCTCATGCGGAGGCATGTCCCTTGCAGCCGAAAAAGTGTCGTCCAGAAAGTTCTCAGGAAGAGTGGATCTCGGTCGCTCACAATCGACCGAGGGAATCCATAGAGGCGCACAACCCCGTTGATGAAGCTCTCCTCGACGGTGGCGACGGTGGCGACGGCGTAGGGATGGCGGAGAGGAATGAAATGGCCATACTTGGACAATTGGTCCACCACGACCAAAATGTAGTCAAACCCTTGTGAGCGAGGCAGCCGGGTAATGAATTCCACGGCCACATCCTCCCAGATGCGGTCCGAAATCGGAAGGGGCTGGAAAAGGCCGCCCGAAAATGCGGCTTCGTACTTGGCCTTCTGGCAAACGAGGCAGGCAGCCACGAAGGCTTTGACTTGGCGGAACATGTGTGGCTAGTACAGAGAGGCCGCCAGGCGGCAGCATATGCGGAAGGCGCCCACATGCCCCCCAGAGGGCGATGCATGAAACTCGGCGAGGAGGCGGGGGATGCTCAGCGAGGACGGCGCGAGGACAAAGCGGCCCTTGAAGAAGAGGCGGCCTCCCACTAGAGAGTATGGTGGGTGAGTCGTGGCGTCAGAGATGAGGGTCGCCTGAATCCCATTCAAGTGAGGGTCTTCCTCTACTTCGTGCTGGATGGTCGCCGCTTCCTCCCAGACCGGTCGAGACACTGACGCTAACTCCAGGGGCTGGCTCTGACGAGAGAGGGCATCGGCCGCCCGGTTCGCCCGCACCGGGCGAAACTCGATCGTGAAATCGTAGCCCAAAAGCTTGGCGACCAACACTTGTTGTGCTGGTATGACAATCTTCTGCTGCAAAAGGTAGCGGAGACTGTGGTGATCGGTACGGACCACAAACAGTCGTCCCAGAAGGTAGGGGTGCCAATGTTGCACAGCGAGAACAAGACCCATGAGTTCGTTCTCGTACGCGGAGCGGCTCCGAATGGTACTGGAGAAGGCTCGGCTAAAGTAAGTTGTTGGCCGATCGACCTGCATAAGAACGGCTCCCACTCTGGAACCCGACGAGTCACACTCCACGAGGAAGGGCAGTCGGAAGTCGGGCATGGCAAACACCGGCCCGTGCACCAAGGCTTGTTGGAGGGCGGCAAAGGCAGTCGCAGCTGACCACTAGAAGGGGACCTCATCGGTCTTATTCAGGAGTTGTGTCAAGGGGCGAGCCAGCGCCCCGTAACCCTGGATGAAACAGCGGTAGTACCCAGTCAAGCCGAGGAATTCCCGAACCTCCCGTAGTGAAGTAGGTGTTGGCAATGTATGACCGCCACAATCTTCTCCTCATCCATAGCTACCCCTCAGGCCAAGACGGTGTGGCCGAGGTAGCTCACCTCTGACGCTCCAAAGGAACACTTCTTCAGATTGAGTTTGAGGTGATGGCGCTGGATGGTGGTCAAGGTGAGGCGGACATGCCGGAGGTGATCTTGCCATGAAGAGTTATAATGTCATAAACAAAACAAGGGCATGCCTGCGAAGTACCGGTCTGAAGATGTCATTCATCGTCGCTTGGAAGGTGGCGGGAGTATTGGTTAGCCCGAAGGGCATGAACAAGAACTCGTACTGGTCGTCATGGGTACGGAAGGCGATTTTGGCGACGTCTTTCGGCTGCACCCGGATCTAATGATAGCCCGCCCTGAGATCCAACTTTGTGAAGAATACGGCCCCGTGAAGCTCGTCCAGAAGCTCCTGAATCACCAGAATCGGGTACTTGTCCGATCTTGTGGCCTTGTTGAGCTCGTGATAGTCCATGCAGAAACGTCAGCTACCATCCTTCTTCCGGACCAGAAGGATCAAACTGGAGAACGGGCTTGCACTAGGACGGATGAGGCCTCCCATCAGCATCTCACGGACCAGGCGCTCGATCTCGTCCTTCTGCACATGGTCGTAACGGTAAGGCCGCACCGACACTGCCACATCACCTGGCTGGAGGGTGATGGAGTGCTCGGTCGGGTCGGGGGCAGTCCAGTCGGGAGCTCAAAGACGTCGGCGAACTCGGTGAGCATGCCCCGAAGGTCGGTTGGGTGAAGGAGGAGGCACTGTAGCTGGGCACGAGTGGGGACAAAGCCATGCGGAGAAGTCGACGTCGGCGATCCACTGGATCGTGCGAAAGGAGACTGGGGAACGGAGGAGGGCGGAGTCGCCGACGAGACGGTACGGCTGACCCCTGTGGAGGAACTGCATGGTCATGGTGGCCCAATTGACCCGCACGTCGCCCAGCGTGCGAAGCCAAGCCACCTCCAAGATGGCGTCGATACCTCCTAAGCCGAACGCGTAGAAGTGAGCGGTCACCGAGCAGTCTCCCACCAGGAGAGACACGGCGGGGCAACAACCCAAAGGTCGGACAGCGTTGCCCATCTCGCCCAAGCAGACCGTAAAATCTAGGAACGAAACCGAAGGAAGCCGAAACTGCTGCAGCAACTGTGCTAAAAGGAAATTGTGGCTCGCACCACTGTCCACCATGACAATGATGGGACAATCACACAACATGCCTGAGAGCTTCATGGTCTAGGGGCCGGAGATTCCCCCCACCGAAAAACAAGGCAACTCCAAGCGGTGGAAGGTGCCCGTGGTGGTGTCCCCGACTCCGTCATATTCTGAAAGCTTGAGGGACTCAAAATCAGCCAAGGTAATCTCCGTGTCGAAGTCGCCGACCAATCTAGGCATCAAGTTCCCCATAGTAAACAATACCTCTATAAGATGGGATGTGAATTTCGCATAAACGTTGAACGAACAAGGTCATTCTTCTAGCCGGTTTTGTGCGGGATATATCGTTATTATCTGCAAGTCGTTGTGCTTGCATTGGTCTTTGTACTTGAGGTCATTGTTCATGGGATTTTTTGGCCCTCGCTTTTAAGCTCGAGATTTGATTCTATAACAAACTATCATGGTCATCATTTGTTTCTAAAGGAGCCAACATGTCACCCAAAATTGGTAGAGGATTCTCCATCTTAGTTCGGCATGACTGACTCTTACCTTTCTTAAAAAATGAAACATTTTAACTAACTCAAGCACAAAGTGTCACTCAAAAGAACCTAGTGAGTGTTATGGGCTCTGGATTGAGATCGAGTGAAGGGTCTAGAGAGGGAGAGATCCCACGAGGGATTGGCTTACCCCTTCCTAGAGCCTGGAGGTGCAATGGTGGAGAACGGGAAAAATACGGTGAGGAGGAGGAAGAAGAGCTCCAACGGCGGAACTCACGACGTCTAGGGCACGCGTGACTTGGAACTGGAACAGGGAGAATGGGGTTAGAGAGAGAGTGAAGAAGAGAGAGAGATAGGAGAAATAATCAAGCCAAACCGAGAAGACCATATGGCTGGTCCAACACAAGTTCCGCCCTTACTACACGTGGGAAAAATATTACTAAAACCATGCGATGAAAATATTACGCGAGCAACGTCAAAATATTAAAAGGCAATAAAGATAACGCGCATGCGTCCGTCGCGTGAAGACGACGTAGGTACGTGCGGCCCAACGCGGATTTGACTCATCGGACATCATAAAAGTGAGCTTCTCCCTTTCTTTCTTAATTATCTATTCAACAAACGCACCGAAAAGAAGCATAGAAAAGCATAGTAGGCAACACGGGAGGAACATCTTTCTCTTTAAGGAACTGTTACAACTCTAGAGGATTGATGCTCAATATCTAAAATTTCTAATCTTAGATTCTCCTCAACTTTAGAAATCTCATTGCTAATATAATGTGGTTGGTTATACCTAGTTAAATAATTTTTTGCATGCCCAATTAAAGAAAGAAACAATGTTGTCGACTGGGTCCTACACTGGGATATCAGGACTCTAAGATTCTTGATTTACTTCTAGAGTTCTAGTGTCGAATGCATGCTCTGACATGGGCAATTACAGTGCTCTAACTCATCATTTTAGGATAAAACAACTTCTTTAGGCTCTTGTTGTCGGATTGTATTAATCACGGCTGCTGACTTAACTTTACTTCTCCCTATTCTTTCTAACTTATTGTTGACTCCCAAGTCCTTAGACTTGGCTAACTCTTGGCGTGACTTATGGACAACCCATGTTGGTCATTTCCACATCGACTTTTGAGCTTGTCCATGAGCCTTTTGTGTTCAGTCAGCTATACAGAGTTAATTTTCTTCCTGTTGTAGCGTTGAATAGTTGGCGGCTTCTTCACACTTTGTTAGAGTCAAACATGGTTATGATTTCTTGATTGATCAAGCTATTTTTGTGTGATATTTGAAGGTATTGAAAATCTTTTTATTGGGAGTAACTAAAAAGTAATGATTTAATCCTACACCAGATAAGTGAAAAATATATTGGCAACCATATAATAAATGATTTGCCTCACTCAGAACCTTAAGCTTTTGGTAGAAATTTGATTTGACCACTAGTGTATTTGGCCCATCTGCAATCATCCTTTGGTTCACATGCTTCAGCAAAATATATGGAAACTAGTTTCAATCTAGGGTTGAACTAGACTTGGCAATTTGGTTGTCAAGGGACAAAAACTTAGATAAAATAACCCTATACCAAATTTATAAACATTCAACTGCAGGCTACATATTAGCTATGAAGTTCCATAAGACCTATTCTGTATGGTAGCAAGGTAATTTATATAAAAAACAAAATTGATAGTCTAAAAACCTGCATATTTGAGTATAAGAACCAATTCTAGCAATCTTATTAAAGAGCAGTTCATAAAAAGTGGATGATAAGGACATGCTTTCACAGGTTAAAGGAAGAGAAATACAATTCATCGGGAATCATTGACACAGTAAGTGATTATTAGTCTACAAAAACCCATGGATTATGTCATCAATAATTTTCAAGTATAAAAAATGTAGTATTCTTATAAAACAATTATATTGATGAATATATTTGAAAATACAAAAAGAAAAAAATAAGTACTGGAAAATATCCAGTGGAAATGTACATATTCCCAAAACAAAGTACACCTGAAGCAAGGTAAGTTGTGCCGAGAGAGTAGTTGCCTCTGTCTGCAGGGTTTGCACCTTCCTCTCAAGTTCACTTGTGTATCGTATCTTCCTTTCTTTTGATCGTGCTGCAGATTGTCTGTTTGCAAGGATTCTACAACACAAATGAGAAAAATAAGTGGGAAAAGCAAAGAAGATATGTAGAACAATACCACTAACAAATGAAACAATATCATTTTCTTGTACTTTCAGACTATTTTTAGTTTGAAGGGTTGTTTGTTTGAGCGTTTTTGCTCTATCTTCGGTGGGAAGAAAACGTCGCCGCTGGAAAAAAAAATTACCTTTTTTGAGACTGCAGCCACCACCGTCCATCCTCACCTCTCCATTCTCACCGCTCTTAACTCTCACCGCCCAAACAAACATACTCTAATTGAAAGAGAGTAAACAAAAAAAAATGGAAATGAAAGAAACAAGGAAATCAAATGAAATTAGCTATCATTAAATATAACCACAAACCAATTGTATTAAAACTTCATTTTCACTTAAATTTTCACTGAATATAAGTAGAGAATCAAACGGCTAAATATAAATCTATTCAAATTTCATGGGGATAATTTCCTATAACACATCGAAACCAAGGGATCAAGATGTAGTTATGAGATAATTTTGTAGTACCAAACACTACCTAAGGATAGCGTCAATATTGTTAGACAAATGAGAGTATTATATATCCATAAAAAACAACTTTAAGTCGAAATATTCAACAAAGAAATCATATGCCCAGCAAAATGACTTTAAAGACCAGAACACCCAAAATAGAAGACAGATTGTACAAAAAGATGAGAGTCTAAGAACAGTTGAACACCAGCAAGCATCAGAGTAGTCATTCAGTAAGAATAATTTTAACATAAAAGGAGGGAAAGATCAGACCTTTTGGCTCTCTTCGGATCCATCAGAGCCAGCTCCGCCAGCTTATCCGCAGCTATCGCTTTCTTCGCGTAATCTGAGTGCGGTGGCGGGGACTCTCCTTCGAAGGAAGACGTCGCCCCATCCATGGAATTGCTGTACCGATGCTGCGGTTTATTTTCCGGAGCTCCGCCGCCGGGACCACCGCCTCCCTGGAACACCAGTCCCTCGAAGAACGCCGCATCGACTGATAAGCTTCTCAAGTGGGCTCCTCCGGAGGGCCTTCCCGCCTGGGGAGCCGTAGAGGGCTCAGATCTTCCAACCGAGTCTGCAGAGATGGCTGGAGCGGCGGTGGAGCTGCTGCCGGAGATGTTGTCATCGGAGAGCGAGGGGAACTCGATGTCCGCGAGGTTGAAGTCGGGATCGGAGTCGAAGAGGAAGTCGTCGGGGAGGCGGAAGAACGTCTCGGAGTGGGCCCGCCGGTGGCCGGAGCTCCTAGGGTTCGGCGGCATCTGTCCGCCGCCAAAACGCGGGTTCGTCGGTAGCAGGTCGGACGGCCGGTTCGGGTCCATGGGTGAGCGCACAATGAACGAGGGGCTCAGTGTCCAGTGACCTGTAACTGCTGGACTCTCTTATGTTCATCTCCTCTAAAATGACGATAGTCACGATACCAGAGAAATGAATAAAAAATAAAGAGCAATCTTATCTGTATATTTATTTTTGTTACATGTACATCGATCAATTTTATTTGTCTTACAGGCAGAGTTTGGGACTGGCCGGAGAGGGTTGCGGAGTTCCGCAGAGGGAGCACGGGAGCAAATGCCGTCGCGTGTGTGGGAGAGGCATTTATTTTCCCGCCTTGCGGCGGCGGCGGCTCTCGCACCTATGTCCCGCCGCCCATCCAAACAGAACCTTAGGCTCCGTTTGGTGCGGCGGTGGTGGTCGTGAACGCGGTTGTTATGAACTATCTCTCGTGAACGCCCGATCTCACTTAGGGTGCGTTCGTTTGGTAGGTTTTGTTTGACAGGAATTACTTTTGGCCGAAAATCTATGACGCATAGGTTTTTGAATTGGGCCAAAATCAATTCTTCTGTTCGTTTGCAGGAAGATTTTCAATGACAGGAATTGAATCTGCCAATTTTTATGTTCGGTTGTAGATGGAATTGAGAGGCAAGAATTAATGTTATAGGCATACAAAACCAATCTTCGAATCTCCACCAAAACTGATGCAGGCGCTGGTGTTACCGTCGCGTCGGGTGGCAGTGATCTCCGCCGCTTCTTCATCATCGTATCATCGTCTGCTTGTGCAATTTGTCAGGCACGCTACCTCCTTCCTAACAAACATACGAAACGAAGCCGTCGTTCGCGTCTGGCGGTGGATTCTTCCTCGCCCCTCTCGTCGTTCGCTCTCACCAAAGCCGTCGTTTTCGTCATCCTCATTGTACGCTACCCCGTTGTCGACCGCATGTTACCCTACAGTTGATGAACAGTCGGAGGTTGCGAAGCTCGCTCGGGTCCCCCCTCTCTCACCGTACCGCCGTCGTAGCCGGAGAGGAGGAAGGAGCGGATACGCTGCGTTTCCACGCTGCACGGCGTCGACAGCTTTTTCTATGCCCAAAACCCAGCAAAACCGACCAAAAGTGGTCTGTTTTGGGGCTAGTTCATTTTTCTAAAAAGTAAAACCCATAGGTTATCAAGTAAAGCCAATTCCTTCTGGAAAAAACGTCAAACGAACACAATAATTGAAATTGGTGTAACCAAAATCAATTCCTTCCTAACAAAACCTACGAAACGAACATGCCCTTAAGAAACTTCATCCACTTCTATGTTCAAAATTAGTTTTCTTTTCTGTGTCGCAGTCATAATCACTGTCATGCCAAACAAACTTTGTACGATGATTGAGCGTCGTTTTCTTGGTTTAAGAAAAAAGTCTTACCACGTGCTTTTTTTTTTGTTGAATACGCAAGCATCGTTTTCTCCTATATTTATTTATATTAAAAAAAAAATCGCTGACCAGGGTTGGATCAGTACTTTAGTCATTAAATTGCAGCCGATCAAAGCTAATTGCTGGTTCAGCTCGATCAGTGAGAGAGCTCTAAGGCTAACAGAGAGGGAGCCGCCATCACCGGTGCTTTGCCGGTACTCCGCCGGACCTCATCGAAATTCTCATGCGCGATCTCCTAATGTGCATGTCGTGCTGATTGCCGCCTCCAGTCCTGCTGCCGATTGACGCTGACTGTGCGTAAGGGGTTTTGCTCGGTTGAACGAGCGCTCGCTGGTGGTTGGAAAGCCTCGTCTGGGTCGGGAGAACGAGGAGGAACACGAGTGATTAGCTCTCGGCCAAAAGCTCCAATAAATCAGATTTTGTTACAATTCGTTTCTCGAGAGAATGGAGGAAAGCCTCGTCTGGCTTCTGAAACTGACCGATCGTCGGGAGAGGAGTGAGAACGAGGAATGAGAACATGGGTGAGGAGGAGGAAACAATTAGGGGCGGATCTAGAGGGCTGCCCCCTCTACACACACAAGAATTTTATAAAATAGTTAGTGGATTTGGATTTCTCTCGCCGAAACGATGAATTTTTACTATTTATATATCAAAACGACGACCAGATGAAATTCTTGAATTCTCCCGGAAAACTATATAAACTAATTTAATTCTAGTACTAACATGTTATACTATAAATATAGACAATTGTTATTAGCACACCAATTTTGGCTATTCGCACACCAATTTCTATGAGTTATTATGCGTCTTTTGAAAATACGCCGTTTACATACATTTTTAGGAAAAGTGTTAAACACGAAAATTGTAGATCTCGTCGAGATCTACAACTTTCGTGTTGAATACTTTTCCTAAAAATGCACGCACAAGGCGTATTGCCGCCCTGATCGTAACAATAGTGAATTTTTGAAAATACGTCTTGTACATGCATTTTTAGGAAAAGTGTTCAACACGAAAGTTGTAGATCTCGACGAGAACTACAATTTTTGTGTTGAGCACTTTTCCTAAAAATGCATGTACAAAACGTATTTTCAAAAGACGTGTAATAACTCATAGAAATTGGTGTGCGAATAGCCAAAATTGGTGTGCTAATAACAATTGCCAAAATTGGGGAGGCGCGCCGGTGGAGCTCCGGTACGGGAGCAACCACCACCGCACGATGGAAAAAACAAACGGCGGAAGCGAGCTCCAACGGCGTTTGTTCCCGCTAGCAGCTGCAAAACACGGCGAAACGCTCCGTCTCCAACCCGGCCTCCCCACCTCTGATTGCAACCGGGGGTCGTTCTCTATCTCAACGGAGCGCCGCCGCCACCCCAAACCGACCCTAAGTCTCATTTTTTTACCTAAGAAACAAGAAGATGATGAGAGAGTAAAGTCCAAAGCAAAATGTTATGTACAAGCAAATCCCGTTGTGCACAACTGCGCATGCGCAACTGCGCGCGACACTGTGCAACCTTTCGCAGTGCGCGCAAAGGTGCAGCTTACAGTACCCTTGAACAAGGGTGTGCTGCGTGCATCACCCTTGAACAGTGTCGTGCAGCACCCTAGGCCCCCACGGGGCGCATGTTTAATTTAGCACCTCCCCATATTGGGCGCTGACGATTTGGGCGCTGACTTTGTCAGCGCCCACGCTGGGCGCTAAAATTAGCGCCCAGCCTGGGTGCTGATTTCAGCGCCCAGTCTTGGCGCTCAAGGGAGAGCACGCACGCGCCACTCTGTGCTCACAACTCCGCAGAACCACTCGCCACCACCGTCGTCCGTTGTCGTCGCTGACTCTACGCCGCGCTCATCTCCGAGCTCAACTCCACGCTCAATTCCACGCTCAATTCCGCGCTCAACGCCGCTCTCCTCTCTACGCTCAACGTCGCGCTCATCTCCGCGCTCAACGCCGTGTTCAACGCACGCTCACCTCTGCGCTCACCGTCGTCGTCGACGCAACCGCCGTCGCCACAACAACCGCCGTCGTCGCCACCACCACCGCCGATGTCGCTGACAAGCCTGCCCGGACTGCCCGAGCCGTCTGGGGGCATGTTCGTCATTTTCCGAAAACTAGTGATCCAGGTAATTAGAATCGTGCACTCTTATTCGCTAGTTCAAATTCCAAGATAGCGCACCCACCCATACAAACTATAAAAATGTTACTGAACCCTCATTTGAAGACCAATGCCATTCGGCTCCGGAGAGAGTTCCAAGTCTTCCTTTGAAAACTGCTCATTTCTCAAGTCCTCCTTCAAGAGCAGCTTGAAGATCTCATTCGGAGTTTGAAGACCTCCTTTGATTCTCAAGTTCTCCTTCGAAGATGGCTCAAAGTTCTCCCTCGGCGTCCGCTTCGAGTCCAGAGCTCTGTTGTTGCGTTCATCAATTCCTCCTTATCTTGCTCCGCTTGAAGCAACCATGAAAAGAATAGAGAGTTCAAGAGTTTTCCGACGAAGCCATGAAACTCTGTATGCTCTCCTGCTCAAGTGCTCACTTTGCTCAAGTGCTCACTATGCTCGCTCTCTCACTTTCTTACTCAAGTGTGGACTGCTCTTTCTACAGTGTCTGGTCTAGTAATTGTTCTATAAGTCACTCTTAGGGGCGCAAAGGAAGACTTTGCTTTTTTTTCGATAACTTGTAAGCGGAGCGGTGACCCGTCACCCTCCCAAAGATTATAACACTTGTAATCGCCTACTAACTAGTGAATTTGGTCGGCACCGAACTGACCCCATAATTTTTTTCTTTTCCGATTTTCACGTAAAAAGTCTTGTCGTTCCTGTTCTTGGTTCACTTTTAACTGTTTGCGTGCTTAACTCACTCTCGAGCTAAGACGATTTGATTTTCCGGATTTGAAGAACGCTAAGAGCCCAGCAACAAATATATAATCAATTTCTATGATTTTTATAAGAAATATAATTGACTCCATCAAAATATATATCCAATAACACAAATTAGTTTGAGGGTACTCACGGCTAAATCATTACATCATAAAATATAGTCTAAATAGTATGCTATCACCGGATAAGGGGACGGTAAGGTGTGGGTGATGCACTTTACAGTAAAGTGCAGACATTCAATGGTTCGCGTGGATGCTCGCACACATCTCAAAACGCTTTGAGATGTGTCCGCTTTTAGTTGTGTGCAGGCATCCACACAGATCGTTGAATGCTCATACTTTACCGTAAAGTGCCCGCGAGCTCGAGTCGAGCTCGAGCTGCTCGCTAGTTTTTTACTCATGAGCCTATTTTTATTTATATTTATATTTTTTTGTTTAAAAAAATATCCAAAAAAACTCGTGAGCCGGCTCGCGAGCTCATGAACAAGAGCAATCGAGCTCGAGCTCGGCTCGAAATCGAGCTCGAGCTCAACTGGCTCGAGCTCGAGTCAAGCTTTTTTCGAGCCGGCTCGACTCAACTTACACCCCTAGTTGTATTACCTCAAACTGCAAACCTTTATATTATATATGAGCAGCTCCGCACCGGCGAAGCCTGTGCTCGCTGACTCTTAGCGAGCTGTGCCCGCATACAACAGTACCCGGCTGGCAACGGCGGGCTGTGCCTACAACATTTACATATGAGTACTTAAAATGACCGTAAAACATATACATCAATATGTATAATTTTTTTTCAAAAACATTTATTTTTTAACAAAAAATTATTTTAAAGTAAGCTATTATATTTTGAAATTAGTTTTTGGAGGCCTAATGATAATCTATCATTGTAGGTCTAGGAGGTCTACTAAAAAGCTTTTAGATTTTATGAATTTTCATCATTATTTTTATTACAGGGATACGATGTAATTACACAAATAGTCGTTAAAATTTATGAATTTTTATTTTTGTATAATATATGTTAAGTAATTTGAGTAAAAGAACGAGGGTATATTTGACAATTTTGAATGTTGCGCCTATATAATAGTTAAAGATATATATAATATTATTTTCTATAGTCTTAAGGACATTTACCAAGATTATTAAATTCAAATTTATCATAATACTAATAGTCTTTTGTATTATTGTATTAGCTGTAAATAGCCTTACAGATTTTAATAAGAGTCCCCTGCTACATGCCCTTGAATAAAATATATTAAGTAAAAAATAAAATAAACAAATACGAAAGAAAAATATGAATAAAATTTCACAAGAGATAAATTATGTGGAAAACAACCAATATTACCGTCTATGACAGATTCATGAAATTGTGAAATATTGATTGTCGTGTTAAACTTGAGTGACAATCAAGTAATATCTTTATTGATCATAAAAGAGGACTCTTGGGGTCATACATATAGAGGAGGGGGAGAGTCCGGAAACACCACAGACGGTGTGAGACTAAACAGAATGTACAATAATATTAACACTACATTAATATTAACACCTTCCCTCAAACTCACGGTGGATCATGAACCGAGAGTTTGCTAATGAGATATCGAAATCTTGCAGATGTGAGGGGCATCGTGAGGAAGTCCGCAACTTGTTCTTCAGAAGCAATGAACGGTAGAGATATAGTGTTGGCGAGGAACTCCTGGCGAGTGAAATGACAATCAATCTCGATGTGTTTTGTCCGTTCATGAAATACTGGATTAAAGGCAATTTGTATAGCAGTTCGATTGTCACAGAATAAGGGAGTGGGTCCAGATACCGACACACCAAGATCACGGAGTAGTCGGCGAAGCCAAACTATCTCAGCTATGGTGGAAGCCATGACACGATACTCGGCTTCAGTGCTGGAGCGCGCAATGAGTGTGAAGTATTTTCAAGCAGTGCTTCTCAAACAACAGCCCGCTTCGACTGAGTTCACTCTGATGTTTGGGGTCCGGCCCCAATTGCTTCTCATTCTGGCTACTTATATTATGTAAGTTTTATTGATGATTTCTCCCGATGCTCCTGGGTTTATCTTCTCCGACAACGGTCGAAAATACCAACTGTTTATCGCACGTTCACCGCAATGCTTCACACTCAGTTCGGGCGTCGAATTAAGATTCTCCGCTCCGATTGTGCTCAGGAGTTTCTCTCCTCCACCATGCGGGAACTCACTCACTCTCATGGCACAATTCATCAGCAGTCTTGCCCGCACACCCACGAACAAAATGATGTCGTTGAACGAAAACATCGTCACATAATCGAAACTGCTCGCGCTCTTCTCATATCTGCCTCTGCTCCCCACTCCTTCTGGGCCGAAGCAGTTCTCACCACTGTCCACCTTATCAACATCACTCCCTCCTCGGCCCTCTTCGGAGTCACTCCTTATGAACGGCTATACTCCCGACCTCCAACCTAGCTCTGATACCATGTTAAACTTGAGTGGCAATCAAGTAATACATATAGAGGAGGGGGAGAGTCTGGAAACACCACATGCGGTGTGGGACTAAACAGAATATACAATAATATTAACACTACATTAATATTAACACGTCGATTATGAGTGAAATTGACAATTAATTATTAGATCCACATCACATCTCATTATACACGTCATCATTAGATCACTTTCACTGATCTCGAAACACCGACCTATTATGACCCAAAATCTCTATCCCAACCCAATTGCATTCATGTACGTGCGGGTCGACCAACCCGTTACCATCTATGAAGTAGTTATACGAACACTGTAACCTTGCTTTTACCACACTTCACATATTGCCCCCCCCCCTTCGAGACACACATCTTACTCGCCTAACCATCCATCTCACTCCTTTTCTCGACGAGTTCTATGCGACCGACTTCCCATTCCCGCTTTTCTCTCCCCCTCGGTCCTTAACCCTTTCTACACAAAAGATCCCGCGTACATAAGATCATCTAGCTCACTCTCATTAAGAAGGCCCCTTCTACATCACTTCAGTTTCGTCATCAAGAAGCTATCACATAAGTGAAACTTGTCATGTTTCTACTAAGTATATTATTTCCACTATCTCCGCTTCATTCCGAGTTAAATCTCTAGTCACACTGATAAATCTCATTTTCTCCAAAAACTCTGTCGTTTACTCCATTATCCTTGTCCTTATGCCCCACTAACAAGATTTTGCCAGATTTTTCCTCAATCCATCCAGCATATCTTGGGTGGGGTGTCAAACCTGGGTCATGCTTCCATATGGTTTCCTCTGATAGCCTCGATGGGGAGGACACCTCTTATGTACGAGACATCATTATCAAATGATACGATTCAATTCATTCTCATATAAATTGTCAAATTTGAAAACAGTCACGGTATTAGATTTTTTTCCTCTCTCTTAACTCCTTCCAGTTGTACCTTAAATCCAGAGATCATGACAATTTTTGAAGGGAGAGATCGTTTGACAAGCTCTCGGGTGTACGATAAGACCTTGGGCGATCCCCGACCTAGCTCCATTCAATTCATCAAGGAGTTCTTCTATTATCGGAATGAGGAATTTATCTTTAACTGTGTGTTTGTTCAGAAGACGATAATCCATGCATAGCCACCATGAACCGTCAACCTTCTTTACCAGCATAACTGGAGATGCAAACGAATTAGACGGCAGCTAAATAATGCCCCAATTAAGCATTTCATTGATCATAATTTCAATCTCATTCTTTTGGAGAGGAGGATATCGATATAGGCCCAAGTTCACCATCACTCCGTCGTCTTTCAAAGGAATCATGTGCTCATGTTGCCGCATGGGAGGTAGTCCCTTGTGCTCTTCAAACACATCCCCGAAGAGATGCAATAACTCCTACAACTCCCGAACCTGTGCTATATTTAACTCCCTTACATTTATCTGGAATGGGTCTCCCTGAGAACCCTCTTCCATGTCACTCTGTGAATTCACCTCCTGAATCCCGCAGGCGGCGAGCAAATTTAGCTGACCATCCCGTGCAATAGATTCTCCAGCAGCTTATGTTTCATCCAAGTTCCTGACACATTCTTTGACCCACTGAGGGATAGTTTTTCCCCTTGAGTGAATTCCATTCCCAAGTTTAGGAAATCCCAATTAATAACCCCCAAGGTGATTATCCATTGGATTCCTAGCACCACCTCAGACCCACCCAGTGGGAGGACTAACATATCAGAGGCAAACGTGACCCCTTGCATACACCATCGAAAATTGAGTACCGTATGAGAGCTAGATAAGCTCTTACCATTTGCAATTGAGACACTAAAGGATGGAATAGAAGTATGCGTGCATTGCATGTGTTTTGCCGCCTCTAGATCCAGGAAGTTATGAGTGCTCCCTGAATCAACCAAAACTTAAATCGGTTGTCCTTGATAGGATGTTGTAACCCTCATTGTGTAGAAGTGATTAATGTTAGTAAGATCATGTATAGAGACTCATGGCTTGTCTCCAATAGCTTCATCAATCTCCACTACCACCGCTTCATTCTTCTAAAACTCCTCCCCTACAACTTCCTCCACATGGTCTGGAATCCACTCCAGTGCATATGATTGGCGTCGTTCCAAACACCTGTGGCCCGGTGTGTACTTGCTATCACACCAAAAACAAAGCCCCTTACGTCGTTTCTCCTCTAACTCAATAAATGTTATATAATCGTGCTCCACCCTTCCTAGACGACGATGGTAGGAGGGAATTGGGTCGACTGGAAGAAGATACATCCCGTCGGTCCACCGATCCATTCTTGGAGTTCCTTGTGTTGCTTGTGAGATTTCGTGGAACCACCTGGAGTGATTAATATTTCGTGGATCCACCTTGGGTGAGAGAGCGAGTGAGAAATTAGGTTGTTTAGTTTGTGGTCTCCTTACACTAGTGAGTGTTTGAGATTCCGTGGATCCACTTAGTGTGAGCGTGAGCGATTTTATTCCGTGGTGCCCTTGTGCGATAGCGGCCGACCTCGGAGCGGGAGATCGAAGGTGATGAGGAATTCCTCGCGGGATCGCCGTCGACTTCGATTGCGGAAAGACGCCTCTTTCCGTGGGTAACTTGTTTCGTTCTCTTCCTTTGTGTGTGTCTATATTTTCTCTTTAGGTTAATAGATTCATTGCTGGATTTTCGTCTGGATTTTGTCAGCGAACGCTACGTCGAAAACTCCAAACGGAAACATATTTGGAGTTCACGATTTCTGTTGGCTACAACAAGGGGAACGGAACGAAAGTTGCGAACTTCCTTCCCCGGATTTAGAATTGAATCATTTTTTCAAGAAAATTTATTTTAAACAAAATAGTAAATTTATGTGTTACAAAAATCTAGTTGCTTAATTTCTTAAAGTTCGTGCACGCCTCTAAAATTTCAATTTTTAAATTGCTTGTACTTAGGGATTCCTAGAAATAGTCGACTGACGCGCAAACCTTACCCGCCGTCCTGCATCACTAGGCCCCCAAGGGGCGCAGGTTTAATTCAGCACCTCCCAATATTGGGCGCTGACTCGGTCAGCACCCACGATGGGCACTGAATTAACAGCGGCCGTCCGTCGTCGTCGCCGATTCTACGCCGCGCTCATCTCCATGCTCAACACTCTGCGCTCAACGTCGCTCTCCTCTCTGAGCTTAACTCCGCGCTCAACGTCACGCTCATCTCCGCGCTCAACGACACGCTCACCTCTGGTTTGCGTTCTTCCGCTGCTACCCTATAAAAGGGGAACGTTTTGGCGTCCTGGAGGGGGGAAAATTGAAGAAAGAATGTTGTGTTTGCTTCCGTGAGAGTAGTCTGGCTTTTGTAAGTTATTGTTTGTTTACTGTTTCCTGTTGAGGAGTTAGGGAGAAGATGAACAGTGTTTCCTCTTCGTCAATGTTAGAGTTGTAGGGTTGGATATACTGAAGTTGCTGTGTGATTCCCATCTCCCGTGGGAGATGATGTTCAGTCCTGTTTCTTGGCATGTTGAGAAATTACTGCTGCTGCCGTGAGTTGAGGGGGTTCTGTTGTTGCATTTTCAATTTTCTGCTGAGAGTCGAATGTTGATGGTGAACAGTTGTATTTTAATTTGGTATTGATTACAGCGATGGAATGAGTTAATTGGAGTGTTCGGTGAAGAGTTAGTGAATAGAGAAAAGTTGCTACTTGTGATTCCAGTGAACAGCGGAATGACAATTTAATTTGTTGCTTGTGAGATTTCGTGGAACCACCTGGAGTGATTAATATTTCGTGGATCCACCTTGGGTGAGAGAGCGAGTGAGAAATTAGGTTGTTTAGTTTGTGATCTTCTTACACTAGCGAGTGTTTGAGATTTCGTGGATCCACTTAGTGTGAGCGTGAGCGATTTTATTCTGTGGTGCCCTTGTGCGATAGCGGCCGACCTCGGAGCGGGAGATCGAAGGTGACAAGGAATTCCTCGCGGGATCGCCGTCGACTTCGATTGTGGAAAGACGCCTCTTTCCGTGGGTAACTTGTTTCGTTCTCTTCCTTTGTGTGCGCCTATATTTTCTCTTTAGGTTAATAGATTCATTGCTGGATTTTCGTCTGGATTTTGTCAGCAAACGCTACGTCGAAAACTCTAAACGGAAACGTATTTGGAGTTCACGATTTCCGTTGGCTACAACAAGGGGAACGGAACGAAAGTTGCGAACTTCCTTCTCCGGATTTAGAATTGAATCATTTTTTCAAGAAAATTCATTTTAAACAAAAATAGTAAATTTATGTGTTACAAAAATCTAGTTGCTTAATTTCTTATAGTTCGTGCACGCCGCTCAAATTTCAATTTTTAAATTGCATGTACTTAGGGATTCCTAGAAATAGCCGACAGGCGCGCAAACCCTACCCGCCGTCCTGCATCACTAGGCCCCCAAGGGGCGCAGGTTTAATTCAGCACCTCCCAATATTGGGCGCTGACTCAGTCAGCACCCACGATGGGCGTTGAATTAATAGCGGTCGTCCGTCGTCGTCGCTGATTCTACGCCGCGCTCATCTCCACGCTCATCTCCGTGCTCAACACTCCGCGCTCAACGCCGCTCTCCTCTCTGAGCTTAACTCCGCGCTCAACGTCACGCTCATCTCCACGCTCAACGACACGCTCACCTCTGCGCATCGTCGCCGCAACCGTCGTCGCCACCACAACCGTCGTCGCCACCACAACCGCCGTCACCACCACAACCACCGCCATTGTCACTTGCAAGCTATCCCGGACTGCCCAAGCCGCCTGGGGGGGGCATGTTCGTCATTTTCTGAAAATTGGTGATCCAGATGATCAAAATCGTGCATCTTTATTCGCTAGTTCAAATTCCAAGATACCCCCCCCCCCCTAAAAACTATAAAAAATGCCCCTGAACGCTCATTTGAAGACCGATGGCATTCAGCTCCAGAGAGAGTTCTCAAGTCTTCCTTTTACCTTAAATCCAGAGATCATGACAATTTTTGAAGGGAGATATCGTTTAACAAGCTCTCGGGTGTACGATAAGACCTTGGGCGATCCCCGACCTAGCTCCATTCAATTCATCAAGGAGTTCTTCTATTATCGGAATGAGGAATTTATCTTTCACGGTGTGTTTGTTCAGAAGACGGTAATCCAAGCATAGCCACCATGAACCATCAACCTTCTTTACCAGCACAACTGGTGATGCAAACGAATTAAACGACGGCTGAATAATGCCCCAATTAAGCATTTCTTTGATCATAATTTCAATCTCATCCTTTTGGAGAGGAGGATATCGATATGGGCGCAAGTTCACCATCACTCCGTCGTCTTTCAAAGGAATCATGTGCTCATGTTGCCGCATGGGAGGTAGTCCCTTGTGCTCTTCAAACACATCCCCGAAGAGGTGCAATAACTCCTCCGACTCCTGAACATGTGCTATATTTAACTCCCTTGCATTTTTCTGGAATGGGACTCCCTGAAACCTTCTTCCATGTCACTCTGTGAATTCACCTTATGAATCCCCCAGACGGCGAGCAAATTTAGTTGACCATCCTTGTGCAATAGATTCTCCAACAGCTTATGTTTCATCCACGCTCCTGACACATTCTTCGACCCACTGAAGGATAGTTTTTCCCCTTCAGTGAGTTCCATTCTCAAGTTTTGGAAATCCCAATTAATAACCCCCAAGGTGATTATCCATTGGATTCCTAGCACCACCTCAGACCCACCCAGTGGGAGGACTAACATATCTGAGGCAAACGTGACCCCTTGCATACACCATCGAAAATTGAGTACTGTATGAGAGTTAGATAAGCTCTTACCATTTGCAATTGAGACACTAAAGGATGGCATAGAAGTAAGCGTGCATTGCATGCGTTTTTCCGCCTCTAGATCCAGCAGGTTATGAGTGCTCCCTGAATCAACCAAAACTTAAATCGGTTGGCCTTGATAGGATGTTGTAACCCTCATTGTGTAGAAGTGATTAATGCTAGTAAGAGCATGTATAGAGACTCATGGCTTGTCTCCAATAGCTTCATCAATCTCCACTACCACCGCTTCATTCTTCTAAAACTCCTCCCCTGCAACTTGCTCCACATGGTCTGGAATCCACTCCAGTGCATATGATTGGCGTCGTTCCAAACACCTGTGGCCCGGTGTGTACTTGCTATCACACCAAAAACAAAGCCCCTTACGTCGTTTCTCCTCTAACTCAATAGATGTTATATAATCGTGCTCCACCCTTCCTAGACGACGATGGTAGGAGGGAATTGGGTCGACTGGAAGAAGATACATCCCGTCGGTCCACCGATCCATTCTTGGAGTTCCTTGTGTCAGTCATCATTGATCCAAAATTCAATTTGCGCCGCGCGATAGCCAGCTGGGGTTCCTGAAGACAGGCTAACGAAAAAATCTCATGTAATGACTTCGGTTGAAACATTCTCACCGCATATTCAATTTCATCTTTCAGTCCGCCCAAGCAAAAATGATAGCATAATCGTCTGAAATTTGAACCCGATGAACGCATCAAAATCACCCAAATATTGCTGCACCAAGCTGCGTTGACGCAGATTATTTAATTCACTCATTGGATCGTTGAAATGCAGAGCAAAGGCCTAACAATAATCCTCCCAGCTGGGTGCCTGCCAGGTCAATCGCGCCAACATATATGCTTGGTGCCAACATAAAGCCTTCTCCTTCATGCGAGTTGCAACGATTTTAACCTTCATATCCTCTGTGGTTCCATCAATCTCTAAAAATTGATCACACTTGAAAATCTATTCCATGAGAGCATCCCCAAAGAATCGAGGAAACTCTAAACGAGAAAATCTTGTCACCTGATGATGATTCGTGCTGGAAAGGCTGATTGTTCGTCGAAGGCCCCCCACCAACCGATCCCTCAGACCTCAACGTATTGAGCATAGATCGGACATCCTCCAACATTTTCTCCATCGTCTCCTGATTCCCTTTGAGAACCTCCGTCTTGAGTTGCAGATCCTCATACCGCGTATTGTCCGCCGCCGGCATCACAATAATTGTGAGGACAAATGACAGACACCAACAGAACTCAGTTCACAATCAAACATCAATTCAAAACTGATATTGCATTAAGAATGAATAAAACGATTCAGAAATACAAGAACTAGCACTTGCAGTCGGATTTGCCCTAAGAGAGCAATCCTTCTGCACCTCACAAACTCAACAAAACAACATAACATTTCTCCCCCAAGGGGCAGTTATTTAAAGCAACAACAAACTGGGAAATTACCAAACTAGCCTTGCATTTGAATCAAAATAAACAAAAACAAACCCGCCACCAGTTTCCCGCCTTTCACCGAACCCGGTTCAGCTCTATGTTCCAGCGGGTATGCAACAATAGGCTCGTGTGTTCTTGGGATCGCCTGATTGCAGGTTGATAGAAACGGAAGTGCTTATGTTCTCTTTCCTGGGATAATTTTCTGCGTCACATTTCTCGGCAATTCTCTCCTCTTTTGTAGATGTATGAACGTTGCCCCGGACTAGGGTATTTCACTATTTTGATTCAAGGATGCAGTTTAAGACAAATTTCACGGGCGGAGTTCTGGTAGAGTTCTTCGTAATGGGTCTTCGGTGACTACCCAAAGATGCAATGAATGCAGAAATATTTTGCCTATGTGATTTTTGAAGCACCTTGCATGTTGTATTCTTAGATGGTTTGAACATTCTATATGATTCTTTTTCTGTATTTGCACGATCGGAAATGGCTCACCCCACAGGAGGTCCGAACAGATGACGGTGTCAGCTCTTCATAAAAAAAGGGCAATGTTATAAGCAGTCCTATAACCGTTAAACACAATCCGCTGATATTCGCAGTCCTATAACCGCTAAACACGGTCCATTGATATTCGTAATCCAATGAATTTAAGTATTTTTAGGACTGCGAATAGCCGTTTTAAATGTTTTTAAGACTGTGAATAGCCTTTATTGGATTGCTAATAACATCGCCCTAAAAAATCGGGCTTAAATAACTCAATTAGTGAAGCAAAGTCATCCCGATTCCCGAGTGCTCTAATCATGTTGACCTTAATTCAAAGACATCAATGCATCACGAACGCAACAACTTATCTCTCCGGGAAGAGTTAGATAAAATAATCCATCTTGTCAAGACTCAAGTCAAGTTAGTCAAATGGCCTCTCCCGAGTCATACTAGCCACATAGTCGAGGACAGTTCTGTAAGTGAGGTTAGGCACTCACAAACGACAGTTCCGTAAGTGACACATTCATGAAAGAACTATATCTATATGCTTCTTTAGAATCTCACGGGTCTATTCGTCATATGGAACTGCATTTAGAACCCTTGGTCATCCTAAAATCAATACATAGAATCCATAAATGTTATGGAAATAAATGAGAAAATCTAGCTTTTTGGTTGCTTCCAATGCTCATAGGGGAAGCAAAGTACTTTCATCTTCAATTTGGAAGAAGGGGGCATGGTGAGAGAGTGGATTGAGAGTTAAAGAAGTGATTCTTTGACAATAATTATTTGGATTAACAACGATGAAAAGCATGTCGTTTTGGTTCAAATCCTAATGTAATAACAACCAAGTTCTGAATTATAGAAGAATGTATACTTTCTCTAGATTGGAGTTTAAGAGAGCATGATTTGAGTTAGATGAATAACATGAAAATGAAATATTTGCCATTACACATAAATTTACGATTATTTGAGATTTAAAATTTTATAAAAAAATATATTTTTGTAAGAACAAACAAAAATGTAAGACTCCGTACTCCTAAATTTAAGATCAGAAGTTCTACTATATTTTACCACTGCCTATAGACAATAATTTGCCCATGTAATTGATTACAGCTTCCCCCGGAAGGCCGGAACATATTGTTAACCATTAAAAACATAATTTATTTAAAATCAGATGCAATATACCTCGCATTAACATTGGTAAAAAAAAATATACGCATGATACTCCGCATGCTTATATAAAAAGGGTAGCCCGGCGCACAAAGCATCCCAGCGCAGCGAGAATCCGAGGAAGGGTCCCACCAAGTAGTAGAAGTGTGTGTGTGTGTGTGTGTGTGTGTGTGTGTGTGTGTGTGATGTTTCAGTAGCAGGCAGGCAGGCAGCAGCAATGGATTATCTACCGCCTGAGGCCCTCCAAGATGTACTGGGCGTAAAGATCCCTGCAATATATACAAATAATAAGCACCTTTATTAGCAGGAGAAACCCATCACCATCCTCAACGATTATCAGTAATATATATATCTTTATTATATAAGTCAATATGCATATTTGAAAGCACACCAAACACTGAATTTGAACCGTTGGATGGGGCTGTTTCAAAGAATAGCCGTCAGATTAAATAGATCGAGCCTGCAAATAGCTAAACCAACAAAAAACAAAAATTTACAATTCCCGAAATCCCGATGTTCCCTTCCGCCAAAAAATCGCGCAGCAGCCTCTACACTGCCTCCCTCTGCCGCCGCTGGCGGCTTGCCCGGCCCCCACCGGTGGGTTCGCCGGAGGCCGGCGAACCCGCCGGTGGAGGCCGGGCAGGCCGGCGGCGGCGAAGGCAAACATCGGCAGGCGGAAGCGGACAGAGGGGGGTTCACGGATTTTTTTTTTACTTTTTTTATTTCGTTTTATTTTATGTATAATTGAATAAGTAATTAAAATTTCAAATTTTAAAATTTGAAAACTATAAGAAGGAATGCTTTAAATTTTATAATTGAATAAACTGCAAAGCATCGAGAACGGGCGAAATAATTAAATTTCGAAACCCTAAAATTTTAAAGATTTCAAAATTTTAATTTTATTAAGAAATTTATTTAATTAGTTATTAAAATAAATAATAAAGAAAGGGTGTGGGGGCGTGCGAAGCCCGTCAAGGGGTGTGGCGGGCTAAGCCCGCCTTGAATGCCAAGCGGGCACTTGCAGTTAATTAGTTATTAAAATAAATAATTAAAAAAGGGTGTGGGGCTTGCGAAGCCTGTCTAGGGGGTGGGGCGGGCAAAGCCCGCCTTGAATGCCAAGCGGGCAAAACCCGCTTGGTTGCGGGCAAAACCCGCTTGGTTGCGGGCGAAGCCCGCAGTTAATTAGTTATTGAAATTAATAATTAAAAAAGGGTGTGGGGCGTGCGAAGCCTGTCGAGGGGGTGGGGCGGGCGAAACTTTGGGGGCAGGATTTTGGCCGGAAAACTCTATTTTGAGATCGGAGCGTTCACAGCAAAGATGAGTATGATGGACCGGTAAACAAACATCGATCCAAGCAATTGTGTTCAATGTGTTCACAACGTTACAAGCATTTTTCGCAATTGTGTTCGCAACGACCGCTGCTCTCAGAGCCTCGTTCAATGTACGGTTGAATAAAGTATTAATTAAAAAAAATTTGTTTATATAAAAATTCATTTGCTACAGAATTAAGAATAATTATGATAATAAGAAAATGACGAGGTATTTTAAGAAAAACTCACATTGAGTATTGAATGGCCTGTACTGCAGAAGTTGCAGGCAAGAAGTCATTGACATCTACCTTCTTATTCTCATTCTTCTTGTCTGAAAGCATAAATAGTCAAGGAATGCTCCACTAGTATGATGACCAGGAATGAACCTCTGAGGCACTACTACTATCAATAAGATGGAAAAAATGCTAACGCGAAATAAAGAAGGATACAGTCCTCGAAGAAGCGACGAATCTCTGCAAGACGATGGGGAGAGAGCTCATTGATGTCGGTGTAGTGACGGTATTCTGGATCGTCGGCGCAAACTGCAATAATCTTATCATCTTTCTCTCCCTGTCAACGAACGAAAACGAAAAAAAATTAGCGTGGAGATCGGCCTAAAATTAGGAAGGAAACAACTCATCTCAAGCAAGGAAAGTACCTGATCAATCATAGGCATGAGACCAATGGCTTTGGCTCGGAGAAAACAGCCGGGAAGAACTGGTTCCTGTTCCAGATAGTTTGTTAAGATGATTGATACGAATAATCGACAGCAGATTCCCTTGAAATAGACAAAGGCATTTTACAAAGACTATTCGTTGGGATTAATTTAAAAAACCTGCATGAGGACAAGCACGTCCATGGGGTCATTGTCTTCGCAAAGGGTGCGAGGTATGAAACCATAGTTATGAGGATAGACGACTGACGAGTATAAAATACGATCGACCTGGCGAAAATAACCAAAAACATATTAGGACTGTTGAAGAAGTAAGCTCTTGAGGCATATAAAGAGATCAGAGATTGTAAAGAGCAGCTCCTATTTCTGGTTCGATAAGATGAAAGAAGACAATACCTTAATAAGCCCAGTCTTCTTGTCAAGTTCATATTTAACTTTGCTGCCTTTGGTGATCTCCACAACCTGGACCGCATGAGCAGAAAGTAATAAGCTGCAATGAAAAAAAATGGGAAACTCTGCAATGCTATCTTATACTAGCAGGAATCACATTTAGGGAACAACTGGTTCCTGTTCTTATTTTGTTATTTCCATTTTACCCCAATGAAAAAAAATGGGATTGTTATTTCCATTTTCATAAGGGAGGTCTGGTGTTCGAAACCTGGCGGGCGTCCCCCGCTAACTCCAACAACCCGCCCTGGAGAATATAAAGGGGAGACGGGTTGGGGTGTATGGGCCGCGGCCCTGGTACGGCCGCCCTGGGCCACGGTGTGATCCACTGTGCTGACCTAAAGGGGTGGGCCGTATCATAAAAGTGCACTTGTATGTGGGTAAGGCTCTCCCGTACCGGTGGGCCATACCAGCTGCTCAAATACCGCACCACGCGAAGCAGTCCACGACAATGATCCATAGTGGCCCCCAATCCGGAGCCCCTAACAGGGCCGCGTTCCCGGAGGGGGATCCCTACGACCCGTCATAGGAGTAGCGGGAGCTTTCACTGTGGCTCGGCTCTTATGACGATTATAGCGCTCCTCCTGAATCCTCGCCAGACTGATAGCACGGCTCAAAGTGCGTGGCATGTACGCGTGCACTTCATCTCTCAGGTGATCCTTCAATCCTGATACAAAGCAGCTCAGCATCGTTTTTTCCTCCCAATTGACCCGATTGGCCAACCGTTCAAACTCTGTCCGGTACTCCGTGACGGTCCCTTTTTGCCGCAATTTCTGCAACAAGGCTTCAACATCTTCGTACTCCAAAGGACCGAAGCGAGCAGAGGACTCCACAAACTCCTCCCAGGGTGCATAGTCGCGTCCCCTCAGAAACCATTTTGTCCACTGATAGGCGTCCTCTTCCAGGTGGAAAGATGCCAACTGAACCCACTGCCCCGCCGGAATCTCTTGGTATTTGAAAAAAAGTTCAGCTTTCTGGATCCACTCAAGGGCGTCACCTCCTTTGAGCTTAGGGAAGTTCATTCGTGTCAATTTGGGCTGCATATATGGGCGGTGTTCTGCCGGTGCTGGATGGTATGGTGGTGCTGGAGCGACGACGTTCCCTGGCCGTCCCGGGTTCAACCCGTGGCCTCCTTGTTGCCCTCCTGCCCAAGGATTTCCATTTCCATAGCCTGGCGGACCTCCCGGAGGCCGCGGTAGTGGCAGGATACCCGCCACACCTCCGATTGGGACTGCATTCGCCCCCGTAGGTCGAAAGGGAGCCGCCCCCTGCCCCGGAGCTCGCCAGGAAGACCCCGGCTGCGTCCCAGGGCCGATCCAGGCCGCTTGGGGGTCGGCTGGGTTGATCCCGTGCGCCGGTGGCTCCGGCTGCCGCCAGCCCTCTGGCCGGCCGTGGCCGACCTCATAAGGCCCGCTGGAGGGGGCCCATGGGACCCCGTTGCCATCATATGCCGATCGGGCGTGCGTAAGCCCGATCCAGACGGGATCGGCTTCCGTCGAGCCCGATCCCGTCAGGGCTCCTCCTGTCGAGGTCGATCCGCCTCCTTGCTGCCCTCCGCTTGCCCCGCTAGTGATTCCGGTGCCGTTCGATGCCGCCGGAGGGAGATAGGACGCCTCGGCTTCGAATTCGTCTGAATTTGAGTTTTTCCTCTCAGATTTTGCATGAGGAGGCCCTTGATCTCTTCTAAACGCTGATCCAGACGTTCCTCCAGTTGATCCGTTGTCTTCTTCAAACGATCTTCCAAGGCGTTGACGGTATCCGTCAACCCTACATAATTTTCCTCAATCGTGGCGATGCGGGCGAGTTCCGCTTCGGAGCGCGTCACCATGGCCGAGGAGCGGCTGCTCTGATACCAAATGATACGAACTAGAAGAGGAAGAGAGATCTAGAGAGAAAGATAGAGGTAGAGAAGATGATGGCTACAAGAAGTTAGGGTTGGAGAAGAGAGAAACCTGAAAATAAGTCTTCAATAATCCTTCACATCAAGGGGGACCGGGTTTAAATAATCCTCCCGGTCCCCAGGGGCCGGCCGGCCCCAATAGGGGCTGAACCAAGTCGGTTCAGCCCCCCTGTTGCTGTTTTATTGAAGTGGGGCTGAACCGGATGGTTCAGCCCGCTCTTTTGTCTGAGCCTCCTTTAGCCTGCGCCTATACTGATGCCTGTGGAAGCGTGTCATGTCGCTTGGCGTAACAATAGGACTTTTGTATGCTTGATCTACTATGCTTGAAGTGGTATCAAAGAGCCTAAACCATTTTCCTCCTCTCCTCTCCCTCTCTTTTCTTCCTCTACCTCCCTCTCCCTCACTCTCTTCTTTTCGATGTAGCTAAACCCTAGGGGTATCTATGTGTGTGTGTGAAATACTAAAAGTTTGAAAAAATCAACCAACTTCACTATATCACCGCCACCATGATCATTGTCACCAACAACTACTATTTGGAATGTGTCATGTATGAATCATCATTTTCCTTAAAATATCTTTATTAGTATTTAGGATATGTATTCCCCTTTGGGGGATGAATAATACACATTACATTCATTTTTTTACTTCTCTTCTAAATGGTAGACATTTTGACTCAGCCACAATAC
The DNA here is from genome assembly GCA_033032865.1 of Dactylorhiza incarnata. Taxonomy (NCBI): domain Eukaryota; kingdom Viridiplantae; phylum Streptophyta; class Magnoliopsida; order Asparagales; family Orchidaceae; genus Dactylorhiza; species Dactylorhiza incarnata. The sequence continues at coordinate 3,808,091 of JAWHQI010000193.1, read as the reverse complement.
CTTCCGCTCTAGTCTCTTAGTCTGCCCGCGGTCTCCTCGCAACATCCCCTTCCGTTCTTCTGTGTTTTTGGAGGCTGATCTAGTACAACAACATCAACACCTAGAAACAACAGGAGTGACTTCACATTTCCATTGAAGGTTGGCCTCGTGCATCATCGTCAAGCACATATTTCCTTTTATCTGACTTTGTCTTTGGAGGCTGATCTTGCGCAAGCTTCACAACAACAACAATGGTAATAATCATAAATGACATTGCATGCTTTTGACGAGATGCTCAACCTCCTCTCCACGGTAGAGACTTGATCTACTCCCAAAATTGTGGCATCCTACTCTATGTTCAGATCTACTGTCCCATGCCTTAGTTCTTGGCCAACATTTTTCTTTTAGCTGCTTGATTACTGCTCTGCTTGATTATGTTTGTGGTTTGCTATTCGCTGTTCTCACTTGCTCTTTCATGACCACTACCTGATTTTTCGTGATTGCCACCATGTTGTTCGCGGTCAATGCCGGATCATGGTAGTTGTGTGGTTTTCAGGTCTAACGCCACTGGATCTGGTTGTTCCTTTATTGTGTGCTCGTACAACGTTGGTGGGTCCCTCAGTCCTAGGGGTTCCTCTTCCTTCTCGGCCCTTGTCTACTACTCTGGGTTAGCTCGACTTGTTGCTCCTTTCCCTCAACAGCATGTGCTTGTCAGAAGAATCATTGTACTCAAGCCATTTGCAGATCACAAGGCTCAGAATGCTCATCTCACACACTTTATATATGTCCTTAGCTCAGAAAGTTCTACTATAACTAATGTTACATTATATACTTTCGCCGGCCCTTCACAACAACTCTTTTTCAGTTATAATCAGATTCAACAGTTCATGAGCATGCAATAGATGGTTGGTCAGTCGGCTTCTACCTCTACAAATTCATTTTATTACTACCTATGGAGGTATATCTTCCTCCTTCCTTCAAGCTTCATTTTACTATTGCTCATATTTCGTCTTCAATGTCCATTCGCGGGAATGATGAAACTCTATTATTGAGTACTGGTTGTGGTCATCATGTTGCTTTACCCCACTTCATGCCGCCGATATTGATCATGTCATTCACTTAACCACAAGTCTTACGTCGATTTCTTAATTGAGCGGCATGTCTGAGACTATTTCAATTACCACTTCTACTTGTACAATACAAGATCCTCATACGGAAAAGATTGTAATGCCCTACTAGTAGCAATCCAGTGGTTATGAATGCATCAAAATATAAATGAAATGAAATTAAAGTAAGTGAGCGACACTCGACTCAAATGCAATTTTTTGGAGCAACCTGCAAAGATTACTTAGGAATCAAAATTTTGTAGTTACTTTGCATAACATTCAACAAGATAATATGACAATTTCAATAGTCATTAATATAAAATATAAGATGCACGGAGTGAAAATGTGAAATCAACCAAAGTAGAAGAAAAAATACATCCACGAACAAATCTCTCTCAAATAACTAAGCTTAATCTAATTTAAATAACTCTAGGGTTAGTCATTAATACAATATATGAGAAATCTTGCTATTTCCCTCCACGCTATTTCAGGAGTCCAGAACTCTCGGACTATGCAAAATAAGGCATCTACGGTGGGTCAAAAGTTGCTCACATTAATGGACACGCGCAACTTCAGCGGCGAGATCATCGCTCCAAGGTTGGATCTTCCCATTCGATCCAAGCAGGGTGTGAAGCTCAATGTGGCCGATGGTGAGAAGGTCACTAGCCTTCACCTCTACGAGGGTATTAAAATACAGATCCTCGATGATTGTTTCTCACTTGATCTATATGCCATCTCGTTGGATTGATTCAACATTGTTTTGGGGGTGAAATGGCTGATCAAAGTTGGGCTCATCGTCCGGGTTTGCAACATTTATGACGACTTTTTAGCTAGCGGGCAAACAAGTCATCTGGAAAGGCGAAACACGCGATTTCCTTCCAGGAGTTTAGGCACTTCAGGGCCAGAAGACCACCACATGCTTGGTGGAAAATTAACTTCACCATTTTTCAAAAATAGTCGCGTGGTGTCAGCAAGTCTCTCTCCATTATGTCACGATCACTGCATTTGTGTGGAGTTAGTAAGTCTCTCTCCACTGTCATTATCACTGCATTTGTGTGGAGTCAGCGAGTCCCTCTCCACTATGTCATGATCGCTACATTTGCTTTCTACCAGGTAGTCCTCCAATAGTGGTGCAATCATACAATTACTCTTTTCACCAGAAGGACGATATTGAACACATGTGTGACAAGATGATCCAACAAGGGGTAATCAGGTCAATCCAGTGCTCATTCTCCCCGGTGCTATTGTATTTTTGTTGAGAGTCAATAACCACCAGCAGAATGAGAAGATTGTGAAGGACGAGTCTCTGATTTTGATAGTCAATGAACTATTGGACAAGCTACATTGTGTGCGTTCATTCACAAAGTTAGATCTACGCTCAAGCTACCACCACATGCAGTTCAGATGATATAGAGAAGATGGGTTTTTGGCTTTTTGCGCGAACAACAATCACTTTGAGTGCCTGGTGATGCCCTTTGGACTCACAAATGCGTCCTTCACTTTTCAATCCACGATGATTCGGGTATTCCATCTTCACTTGAGGAAATTTATTTGGGTTTTCTTATAGTAAGTCGAGAGCGGCGCATCTGCAACACCTATAATTTTTGCAGCTCATCAGGGATAATGACCCTTTCCTCCAACATGAGAAATGTACATTCGGCAGCGATTTATTCGCCTATCCGGGTCATACTGTTCATAATAAGGGAGTTTTAGCGGACCCAAACAAAATCAGTGTAATCAAGGGCTAGCTCGAACCACAAATAATTAGAACATTGTGCAGATTCCCTGCCTCACAGAAAACTACTACAAGTTCATAAAAAATTATGGCATTATCACACCTTTGTTAACAAGCCTACTTAGAAAAGAGTCATTTCAACGGGCAACAGCCATGCAATAGGCATTTAGAGCATAGCAGGATGCTCTTTCCTCAGCGCCCGCCCTTCGTTTTTTAGACTTTCAGAGTTTCAAAGTAGAATGTAGCATTGGTGCAATATTCAGAGGGAGGGCCATCTGATTGCCTTCTACAACCGTAAATTTGTGATGCACCATCAGAAGCTTCCCGCACATGAACAAAAGCTAATTGGCTTGGTAAACGCCGTTCAAACACTAGAGACCTTACTTATGGGGTGGACAATTTCTCATATACATTAATCACTATAGCATAAACTATGTGGTCCAACTAGTAGATCTGCCTAGGATTAACAAGTGCTGAAAAGAAACAATTTCTTATTCCGGCATGTCTTCCTTTTTGCAACGACAATTAGATATAAATTGCTCTTAATCGTCGGTCTCATGATTAATGATCAATGACCTCATCCTTCAGCAGTTCGACAATTTATCGTCCTTTTTCGATCGACAATCAAGTAACTTAGTCAACCGTTTCTACTCGAAGATCATATTCATTCATCATTCTTCGATCAGCTAGTCGTTCGATGATTACATATCTTGGTCGACAACTGCTACTTGATGATCAGACATCTATTTAGAAATCTATTCATCAATCTTCCATCATCCAATCACTCGACGATCAAGTATCTTGGTCAACAACTGGTACACGACGGTCAGAGATCAGAGTTGTCTTCTCTAAAGTCTAAAGTGAGGTGATTGACAACTCGACGATTCTGTCATCGATGGTCGACGATTAACAATCTGATATTAACTTCAAAGAGCTTTTGAATATCTTATCATTTTGCATAGTTATGTGCATCAAATCATCATAATTTTCTCTCAACACGCCCAACATCTATCGAATACCTCTAGTCGACATTTAATACGCTTTTGATGTGTAATTATCTAGACCCTGAGAATAGTGTTTTTCTTCTTCTTTTTTAAGTAAGTTGTTTTATACATTAAGTTTCTTTCCTATTTGGTCCGGCTATAACGAACCCCTCTTTTAATGCAAATAGTGGCCCTTATGCATCACCCAACCTTTGATATTTTAAATTTTTTGTGCGAGTATTTAGAATGTTATTTTCTGGCTAGTAGGGCATATAACATGCTAGAATTGTGAAATAGGATCTATATTCATGAGGTAAAGGTATAACCCTTGGGGTCTATATATAGGACTTTACAAGAGCAGGAAAACACCACGGGCGGTGTGGGACTAAACTAGAGAGAGGAGAAAATAAATGCAGCAATAAATACAGAATAAATACAATATTAAATACATCATTAACATCTCCCCTCGAACTCACGGTGGGTCATGAACCGAGAGTTTGCTAATGAAATATAAGAATCTTGCAGACGTGAGAGACTTGATGAGGAAGTTCGCAACTTGTTCTTCAGAGGCAATGAACGGTAGAGAGATAGTGTTGGCGAGGAACTCCTGGCGAACGAAGTGACAATCAATCTCGATGTGTTTCGTCCATTCATGAAACACAGGGTTGGAGGCAATTTGTATGACACTTCGATTATCACAGAATAAAGGAGTGGGTCCTGATATCGGCACACCAAGGTCACAGAGTAGGCGTCGAAGCCAAACGATCTCGGCAGAGGTGGAGGCCATGGCACGATACTCGACCTCAGTACTGAAAAGCGCAATGGAGTCATGTTTCTTATTGCGCCAGGAGATCAGGGAGTTCCCTAGGAAGATACAGAAACCAGTAGTGGATCGTCTAATCGTAATGTCCCCCGCCGAGTTAGCATCTGAGAATGCTCGAAGGGTGAGAGGAGTAGTGGCAGAGAGAAACAGTGAACGGGTGATGGAGGTGCGGAGATAGCGAAGAATCTGGAGGACAACGGCGTAGTGAACTGAGCGAGGAGCCTGGACGAACTGAATGACAAAGCTAACAACATAGGCAATATCAGGCCTAGTCATAGTGAGATAGACCAGCATCCCAACGAGGCGTCGATAGCGAGAGACATCTGGAAGTCGCCGTCTGTTGGGAGGAGTTTCAGATTGAGCTTGATTGGAGTGTCAACTGTTCGGGTATCAGTGAGAGCGACAACAGAGAGGATGTCAGAGATGTACTTTTGTTGGGAGACGAGTATGCCACGTTTAGATCGAGAGATCTCCAACCCAAGGAAGTAGCGAAGGGGGCTCATGTCCTTCATCTCGAACTGACTGCGGAGGTGCTGTTGAAGAGAGGTAATCGTGGCATGGTCATCGCCAGTGAGAATCATGTCGTCCACATAGAGAAGAAGAATGGCACAGCCCTGAGTAGAAGTGCGAGTGAATAACGCATGATCAGTCTGTCTTTCAATAAACCCTGCTTTGAGAACAGCGGTGCGGAAGCGCTCAAACCAGACACGAGGGGCCTGTTTGAGACCATAGAGGGCCCGGCGGAGATGACAGACGTGGTCAGGGGGAACGGAGAGACCTGGGAGAGGAGTCATGTATACCACCTCTGTAAGATCACCATGAAGAAAGGCATTGGTGACGTCCATCTGATGGAGCGGCCAACCTCGGGCAGCAACAACTGCAAGCAAGGTGCGCACGATTGTCATCCGAGCAACCGGTGCAAAGGTCTCATCGTAGTCGATCCCATGCTCTTGCGAGAACCCACGGGCTACTAGGCGGGTTTGTGGCGGTCAATAGACCCGTATGGACGAGTCTTAATCTTGAATATCCATTTGCAGCTCACAGGAGTGACGCCAGGGGGGGCAGGGGACGAGGTCCCAGGTATGAGTTCTGTGGAAAGCCTGAAGTTCAACTGCCATGGCTTGCTGCCATTCGGGATGTACAACTGCCTCTCGGTATGACTGGGGCTCCCGGTGGGAGTGGAGAGTGGTGAGGAAGGCCTAAAAAGCAAGAGAATAAGAGGTAGCCGTGGTAAGAGCAGTGGTGGGATACCTGTCAGGAGATTGGTCGTAGCGAGTAGGCGGGTGTCGAGGGCGGGCAGGATTTCGCCGAGGAGGAGCAGGATCCACGTGCGAAGTGGTGGACGGACGTCAGACAGAGCCGTATCAGTAGAAGCTGGAGCGGAGAGGGGAGTTGTAGTGGAAGGAGGATTTGTAGGAGGAACTGTGAGCGGAGAAGGATTTGGAGCATGAGGAGGGTCCTCGTCCGAAGGACTAGCTGGTGAGGTTGACGAGGTAGGGGGAGCACGGGGGGTCCTGGGACGAGTGGGTATAGGAGGAAGCAGAAGAAGGGAGAGTGGTGGAGCAGCGGAGGTTGGGGTAGGAAGTGTTGTTGGTTGAGGCGTGGAGAAGAACATTTCATGTTCAAGGAAGGAGACATGGCGAGCGATGCGGATGCGGCGAGTCACCGGGTCATAGCAACAATATCTTTTGTGGTGAGGACTAAGGCCTAAGTGAACACATCGAGCGGAGCGAGCAGAGAGTTTGGTGCGTTCAGGAGCGGGGAGGAGAACAAAACATGTGCACCCAAACGTACGAAGAGATGTGTAGGTCGGTGGGCGGGAGTACAGTCGTTCATAAGGAGTGACTCCAGAGATGGCCGAGGAGGGAGTAACATTGATAAGGTTAACCGCGGTGAGGACAGCTTCGACCCAGAAAGAATGAGGAGCAGAGGCAGATATGAGAAGGGCACGTGCAGTTTCAATGATATGACGATGTTTCCGTTCGGCGACCCCAATTTGTTCGTGGGTGTGCGGGCAAGACTGCTGATGGATGGTGCCATGAGATTGGGTGAAATCGCGCATGGTGGAGGAGAGAAACTCCTGAGCGCAGTCGGAGCGAAAAATCTTAATTCGACGCCCAAACTGGGTGTGAATCATCGCGGTGAACGTGCGATAAATAGTGGGTATTTCAGAACAATTGCGAAGAAGATAGATCCAAGAGCAGCGGGAGAAGTCATCAATGAAACTGACATAATAAAGATATCCAGAATGAGAAGCAATTGGGGCCGGACCCCAAATATCAAAATGAACTAAATCAAAGGGGGATGTTGTTTGGGAAGCACTGCTTGAGAAAGGTAGAGCAAGGTATTTTGCCAAACGACAGCCCGTACAGACAGGGGAGGGGGGGGGGGGGGGGGAAGAGGAGACGCGTCCCAAAGCTCCAGAGCGGATAACACTTCGGAGTCGGTCACTGGACAAATGACCTAAACGTCTATGTCACAAGTCGGCATCAAAGATAACAGAAAGGGCAGAAGCTGACGACGATAAGGATGGAGGGAGGTGAAGATACTCCATCTAATACAGGCCACCAGTCCTACGACCCTGTCCAATCCTCTGAGCCATCCGTGAATCCTGCACAACATAATCAGAGGAAGAGAATAAAACGGTGAGGCCAAGATCACAAGGAGAACTGACAGAAATGAGGTTCATGTGTTAGGCGAGGGACATGATGGATATTCGAGAGGGTAAGATGACCAGGGGGAGCGGATGTAGGGGTGATCGAGCCGGACTGCATAATAGAGACAGAACCCCCATCAGCAGTGGTGACCTGAAGGTGAGTGGGGGTTGAGGTACAGTTGGTGAGGGTGTTGGAGTCGTGGGTAAGATGGCAAGAGGCCCCAGAGTCAAAGTACCAAGGCGCAGTTGGTGGCATCCGAACAGCAGTAGTACCAGAAGCGGTTGACATGTTGTGGGCTGCAGAGGTGGCGGGTTGAAGTAGTGGTGACCGAAGAAGTAACTCTTCTAGACGTTGTAGTCGATCTGCAGTTAGCAGCAGCTGTAGGATGAGACGGCGTGACAGCCATAGAGCTGGGCGGACTGGCGGTCTAGCGACAGCAGGTCGCGGGAGGGCAAAGCGCGGGAAGTGCAAGCAAACTGGCGGTCTTTGCGGGATCAGTTCGCGGGCGATCGACTGGCGGACTGGCTGACAGGCAAAGCGGCAGATTGCGAGCGGGCTCGAGAGGCGAACGCTCGCGAACAAATAGGGAGATCGGCAGATCGCGGGAGGCGAACAGGGGTTGCGGGAGCAGAATGGCAGGTGCTGGCGGTGGTCGCGGGAGCAGGACTAGCGCAAGAGAGCAAGGGGCGCGAGCAGGTCGTGGGCAGGGGGCGCGAGCAGGTCGCGGGCAGGCGCAAGGGGCGCGAGCAGGCAAGGGCGCGAATGATCTCGCGGGAGCGGACTCGCGGGAGCGAGTGGCGGGAGCGGACTCGCGGGAGTGAGTGGCCTAGGCGGGAGCGGACTCGTGGGAGCGGGAGGTCGCAATCACGAGCAGGAGGTCGCAATCGCGAGCGATAGATTACTAGCGGTTTAAGAAAATTTGTGAAATTTTAATTAAGCGGACCCAGCTCTGATACCATGTTAGAATTGTGAAATAGGATCTATATTCATGAGGTAAAGGTATAACCCTTGGGGTCTACATACAGGACTTTACAAGAGCAGGAAAACACCGCAGACGGTGTGGAACTAAACTAGAGAGAGGAGGAAATAAATGCAGCAATAAATACATAATAAATACAATATTAAATACATCATTAACATAACAAATCTAGATCAAAGGAAAGGTTCAATGTTCCCTAACTTCAGAACAAAACCCTAAATTGACCTCAATGAGTCATAAAGTGAGTTCCTAACCAGATCAATCCAAAACCCGTCTCAATCATTTGTGGCAAACTCAAGCAAAAAAAGCCCCACATAGCCTCCGACCAGTAACATGTAATGCTTAAAAGTTAATTGAAACTTACAACATTGAAAATCGTAGGAGCTCCGGGCCCTGCCAATATCATAAGCGAAATCGATCAGCCAAGAACTACGGATGCAACTAGAATCCGGTGCTTCCAACTCGAAATTAATCAAATCCGATTACCTATTTCAAGATCATGCCAGGGATGCGCGGCTACGGATCTCCTCGACATGGATGAGAGAATCCTCTCATTCAGCTTCGGCACAGAACGATTCTCATCAGCGCCCGTCCCATTCTCTCGACTCATCTATCGAAAAAAAAAAGATGTAAAACACCATCGACCGCCACAAGATGTACATTCGATGATTAATAGAGGAAAACCCGTGGCGTCTGCTCCGATTTCGAAGCTAGACATAGCAATCAGTATCTGGAAAAGTAACAGAAATCGACAGCCAAAAGAATTGAATCGAGAAGGAGAAGAAGAAGAAGAAGAAGAAGAAGAAGAAGAAGAACACCTGATGCGATTGTGATAACCGGGAAGAGCGGGACCGGGCGAGTTGCGGAGGAGGATCTTCGAAGCAGCGGCGTTCGCTGGGAGCGGACGCAGATAAATGACATAGAAGAGAGAAGCGGGCCCACACATCCGAATCAGCCGATCGTGCCGTTAAAAGTACATCAAGATTCGCGCGGACAGGATGATACGCCCGCACGACGCGCGTGACGACGTTATGATGAGGAACTTCGTCGTAGTGCGCAGCACTTTGAAAAGATCTCACACGTGGACGCGATCGTGCCGGAAGGACTCAGAAAATCATTTTTATTCGAATATAATAATAATAATAATTATTATTATTATTATTTGCATATTCCTTTGATTTTATTCAGAGTATCTATACACACGGGCGGACCTATTATAGGCCGAGTGTGGGCAGCCGCCCACACTCAAAAATCGCAATTTTAGGGTTTGTCTAACAGCGATCCTCCACGCTCCCGCAAGTTTTCCTCCTTGCTCCCGCTGTGCTCGACGAAAACGCAAGGCGCCTCCTCCGGGCTCGATCAACGCTCCCGCAAGTCTTCCTCCTTGCTCCAGCTGTGCTCGACGCAGCGGCAGGCGCCTCCTCCTCCGGGCTCGACCAAAGCAGTGGCAGGCGCCTCCTCCTTCGGGCTCGACCAACGCAGCGGCAGACGCCTCCTCCTCCGGGCTCGACCAAAGCAGTGGCAGCCGGCAGGCCGTGACCCGCTGTGCTCGACGAAAACCCAACGCAGCGGCAGACGCCTCCTCCTCCGGGTTCGACCAATGCAGGGGTAATTTTTTGATTTCTTCTGCTTTAATTTCTTCTACATTTGGATTTCTTCTGCTTTAATTTTCAGCGCCTGTGCTGTTGTGCCCCCCTTCTTCTTCCTAATTAGTCTCCTCTCTTCTTCTTCCAGGCCGTGACCCGCTTGCCCACTGATTTGGGATTTTCATTGTTTTGGGGATTTTCACTGTGTTGGACTGTTGGGGATTTTCATTAGGTATTTGTTATGTATTGATTAGTTGGATACTTGGATTTCTGATTTGATTTGATTGACTAATTACCAGCTTGTGTTCTGTTTTGATTAGGTATTGATTAGTTGGATACTTGGATTTCTGATTTGATTTCATCAAGTATTGGTCAGTGAAGAGCATTGATTTCATCAAGTATTACCCGCAAATTTCTCATTCTACGTCAGGTATACATTTCTCCACTCTTGTGCCTTCTTGGCTCTTGCACCTATGGATTTACTATTTTTAATATGGTTGTTTATCGTGTATGTTCAATGTGAATTTGTTTGTTGAGTGTTGTTTTCTATTTTAATTATTTAATTCCAGAAATCTGAAAGTCATGGATAGATATTTTAAGAGAAAAGCACCGGAGCAATCATTTAATTTGAATCTAAGGTCACGAGTAGAGCTCAACATAGATGACCTTCCTGCTGACCCGGGATTACGGAAGAATATTAATGAATATGATCCAATGATAGAGAAAAAAAATCCGACGATGGTATTTGCAGAAGAAATCATTTCAACCTCGAAATCATGATTTCCCAATGAGAACTTTTGGAAGTGAGAAACGTAGATTTATTTGTGGGTGGTTTCAGGAATATAGTTATTGGCTCGAGTACAGCATAGTGAAAGATGCTGCATTTTGTTTATGTTGTTATCTATTTAAGCCTGAGCATGGCGACCAAGGCGGCGATGACGCTTTTGTCAGTGGGGGATTCACAAATTAGAAACATAAAGACAGATTAGATGTGCATGTGGGGAATCATAATAGCGTCCACAACCAATGTTTGAAGGCTTGTATAGACTTGATGAATGAAAAACAACACATTGAAGTTGCTTTGTGTACTCAATCGGACCAAGTACGGCTGGATTATCGCACTCGTTTAGAAGCGTCAGTGGATTGTATTAGATTTCTACTAATGCAGGGATTAGCTTTTCGTGGTCACGATGAATCCTATGAATCCAGCAACCGGGGAAACTTTCTTGAACTACTTCAATTCCTCGCAGCTCATAATGATGAAATTAGTAAGATTGTATTAAAAAATGCTCCTGAAAATCTTAAATTAGTAGCATCAAGCATTCAAAGGGATATTGTGCAAGCTGCTGCAACGGAGACTACAAATGTTATCATTAAAGATATTATCCAAGGGAAGTTATTTTCAATTTTAGTAGATGAAGCTTGTGATTCCTCCGTAAAAGAGCAGATGGCAATTGTCTTACGTTATGTTGACATAAAAGGAAGTGTAATAGAATGCTTTCTCGAGATTGTGCATGTAGAGAATACTGCATCATCAGCACTAAAAGCGGCCGTTGAATCTTCTTTTGCTAAATATGGCTTAAGCATATCATGCTTGCGGGGTCAAGGCTACGATGGGGCAAGTAGCATGCAAGGTGAATTCAATGGTCTTAAAACATTGATTATGGTTGGAAACCCATCTGCATATTATGTTCATTGTTTTGCTCATCAACTTCAATTGACATTAGTTGCGGTTGCAAAAAAACACATCAAGATTTGCTCTTTTTTTAGTAAAATTACACTTATAACAAATGTTGTTGGAGCTTCATGCAAGCGTAGAGTCATTCTTCGAAATAAACAGTATGCAAAAGTTATTGAAGAAATTTACAATGACGAAGTTGTAACAGGAAGAGGCTTGAATCAAGAAAGAGCACTCACAAGGGCAGGTGACACAAGGTGGAACTCTCATTATAGAACTCTCTTGAATTTAATTTGCTTGTTTTCCTCGGTTATTGAAGTACTTGAAGTCATTAAAGAGGATGGAAATCTTTCGGAGCAAAAAGCTGAAGCAAGTGATTTGTTGGATGTTATTCAATGTTTTGAATTTGTGTTTTTGACTCACTTGATGAAAACAATCTTAGGGATAACAAATGAGCTATCACAAGCGTTACAAAGAAACGATCAAGATCTTCTAAATGCTATGTCACTTGTCAGGGTTTCCAAGATACGACTACAAGCAATGAGAGACAACGGATGGGATTCTCTACTAAATGAAGTAGATTTGATGAAGTCAACACAGAACTACTTTTATGCATGGCATGTTTAGATCCTAGCAATAACTTTTCAGCTTTTGATCAGCAGAAACTAATTCGATTCGCTTGACATTATCCATTGGACTTTTCTCCAATTGATTTAATGGAACTCGATAATCAACTTGAGAGTTACATTATAGACGTTTGCTCAAGCGAAGAATTCTCAGATATGAAAGGGCTTGGTGTATTTGCTCAAAAGTTAGTTGAATTGAAGAAGGATGTTCTTTACCCGTTGGTGTATTTGCTCGTAAAGCTAGCATTACTTTTACCGGTTGCGACCGCAAGTGTAGAAAGAGCTTTCTCTGCGATGAAGATTATCAAAACATCATTACGCAATCGGATGGGAGATGATTGGATGAATGCTTGTCTAGTAACATATATTGAAAAAGATGTCTTCTCTACCATCGACAACAAAGTTATCATGAAATGTTTTCAGAACATGAAGCATCGAAGAGGAGTATTGTAACTTTGTAAGCAAGTGTGTAATCTTATTTTGTTAAGGAAAATTGTCCTAATTTAGATTTTGTTTTTGCAAATTTATAGACATTTTTTTATCGTATGCATCAATATTTTTTGTCATTATTTTATTGAACGCCTACACTGAGAAATCGTGCTGGGTCCGCCTATGTCTATACATATCTTGATTTTAAAAGAAGAAGCAAAAGGGTTTAATGATTAGATGTGTTGGGGAAATGATTTATCTTAACCCCTAGAATTAAGAAGAATATAAATTCTAAGTATGAAAAATTAGGCTAAGTAAATATGCGTTGAATAGTATTCGACGCAACATCGAAATACATTCGACGTCTCTCTCAGAATGAGTCGAAGTAACTCTTAGAAGAATTCAACGCATTCTATGTCAACGTTACTCTGACTTCTAGTCGACGCATCTAGTGAAGTCGACGCACCTTAGTCGACGCTCCTCCCTTATTCTCCTCTCAACGTTCAGTCAGAATGAATTCGACGCTTACGTCGAATAGTAATCGACGCACGTCGATATCTACAAGAAATTCAAAAACACGCCAGATCTCTTTCCTTCTTTCTGTAGATCTGATTTATATGGAATGATATTATTCTTTTATAGCCGTTCTGAATCAGCCTTTCCATCTATTTGATTCTTGGCTAATTTAATTAAGATTGTTATGGATATTATTTGAAATCAGAATGAATTCTTTTCCTTCTACAGAAATATTCATTATGGAAACTCTTATCTCTTCCTAATTTTCTGTCTGCTAATTAATTATTCCCTTTTAGCAATATCTTTTAAACAGAGCTATAAATAAGGAGGAGATCGGCAGAGAATGACAACAAGTGTGCCACCATATTCATTTTGAAAAAGAGGAAGAGCTCCCAAGTGAAAAGAGAGACAATTGAGAAATAGTGCTGCAGCAAAGATCAAGCTTTCTTCTCCTCATTCTGAAGCCATACTGCTGCAAACTCTGATAGCTCTCACTAAAAGAGAGAAAAGGCTCACAATCTTCTTCTCACTATAGAAGAGAGATTTCATTCACTATTTCTTGTGCTTCTAATCTTCTTGCTAGGAAGAAGATTCTTTCTTATTTCAAATACTTCTTCTTCTCTTTCTAATTTCATTTTCAAATATTGTAAAAGAGTTTTTAGAATCTCTCTTCAAAAAAAAATCAGTTGTACTGGTTCTAAGAGTCTCCTTTTCAAAAGACTCAGGCTGGTTCTAAGAGTCTCCTTATCAAAAGACTCAGTCTGGTTCTAAGAGTCTCCTTATCAAAAGACTCAGTGCAAGATAGTGAATTCCTACCAAAGGGGGTAGAAGAGTGGACTACCCAAAGTTTGGGGAACCACTATATTTCTTTGTGTTGTGCTGTGATTTTCTTCTTGTTATTTTCCTTCTTTATTTGCTTAATTCTTGTTGGTGTGTGGGAAACTTAAATCTGTGATTATTACACATATATATATAATTGCACAAAGTATTTTTAATCTCTATTCACCCCCCCCCCCCTCTAGAGAATTCTAGTGAGGTTAACTGTGCACTTTCAATTGGTATCAGAGGGAGGTTGATCTAAAAAGGTTAACTCCTTGATCAAAAAAATCCTACCTCTTATTTATATATATATATATTTCTAAAAATTATTTTTCACATGGCACAAATCAAAGATTATGCTTCCACCAGACCACCAATGTGCAATCTTGAAAAGTTTGCAGTTTGGAAAACAAGAATTAAGATTTATATGAATTCTATTGATGAAGAATTATTTAATGTTATCTTGACAGGTCCTCCCAAGCCTTATAGAAGAGACTCAAGTGGTGAAGTGACTCAAACACTTGTCCCAAAGGCTGAGTGGACAGTTGAAGAAAAGAAGGCAGGAACATGGGATGCAAAAGCTGTGAACATTCTTGTCTCAACACTCTCAGATGAAATCTTTCAAAAGGTTGTTGACTGTAAATCAGCTAAAGAAATCTGAGAGGCTCTCATAAAGATGGTAGAAGGAAGTGCTGATGAAAGAAAAGATAGGAAGGCTCTATTAATCTCTCAATATGAGAATTTCCAAAAGAAGAATGAAGAAAGCATCTCTGAGATGTATGACAGATTCAGTCTGATCATTAATCAATTAAGAAGCCTGGATAGAGAGATCTCTCTCACAGAGATCAATGACAAACTGTTAATGGGTCTCCCAAGTTCATGGGACTCAAGAATATGGGCAATAAGAGATACAAGAGGACAAAGAGAAATTTCAACAGATGCTCTCTTAGGAAAACTCAAATCCTATGAGCAACTGCTGAAAACCAGAGAAGAGAAGAAAAGAAGAGAAAACACTCAAACCTCTTCAAAAGACAGGAACATTGCATTAAAAGCAACAGAAGAAAGAACCTCTGTCACTGAAGAAGAACTATTCAATTTCATGGCTAGAAAATTCAAGAAATGGGCCAGGACAGATGAATCTAGAAGGAGAGAGTCAAAACCAAGGTATGACAAAACTCCAACTAAAGAAATTGTGTTATTCTTGCAGGAAACCTGGACATATTGCCCCAGAATGTCCAGAAAATGCTGAGATAAAGAAAGATCTGTAAAAGAAAGATCTCAAGAAAAAGGGGAAGAAGAAAGAAAGAGGCTTTATTGCAGAAGCCTGGAGTGAAACAGACTCTGAGGACAACTCCTCTTCTAAAAGTGACAATGAAGAGTCTAAGCAAGAAGATCTATGCTTAATGGCTCTTGAAAGCTCAAAGAAAAATGATGTTGCTGAATCATGGAGTGAGACAGGATCAGAAGAAAGCATATCATCTGAAGATGAAAGAGAAAATAGCCTTATTCTCATAGATGAATCTGAGGATAAGGATGAGGTAAGCATTTTTAATGAAATAGATTTCTCATGTGATGATTTCAAAAACAACTTTAGAGGATTATGTTTAGATCAACTAAAAGCTAAGCAAGAAAATAAGGATCTAAAAGAACAAATTAATATGGTTAAAAACCAGAGAAAGAGAGAGGCTACATGCTCTAAAAACTATAAGGGCCAACATCATAGAAAAGGAAATAGAAAGGACTAGAATAGAAAACCAGCTCCTTAAGGATAAGGTATCCCAGGCAAAAGCTTTTGAAGAATCAATAAAAATGAGAAGCCAAACACTTAAGGAAATCACTGAACAACAAACAAAGAGACATAAAAATCTTGGGCTAGGGGCTGATCCCTCAACCAGCCTAATTCCATCCAACAAACCTGCTTGGATGAGCACTGTTAAATTTACTAAACCCATCAAATCAACAAACCAAGAAGAAGACTCACAAAATAAGGTAGAAGACTTCAAGGAAATAAACCAATTTGATGAAACATCATACTATTCAGCTGATGACTCTCAAACTTCTTCTGAGAAGGCAACTAGGCCAAGAGAAACAACTTATAAAGAAATAAAATCAGAAAAAGGGAAAAATAAAATCTGTGAAGACACAATTGCGTCGACTTCATATCGACGCATGAATGATAGTGCTTCGAATTCTACTCGACGCAATATCTCAGATGCCTCGACCTCAACTCGACGCTTGAATAAAAGTACATCGATATCCAATCGACGCAACTTCTTCCATGCGTCGATACCAGATCAACGCAATCTGAAGAAAGCGTCGAATATAAATCAACGCAACTATCAACATACGTCGAATAGATATCGACGCATAAAAACTCAGAGCAACTTAAATGCCTATCCTCCAAAAACCTTCCATCTTAACCCCAATTCAGGACCCTTTCATCCTGATCGAAATTTTTATCCTGATCAAAACTTCTATTCGAATAAAAAATCTTTTAATAACCAAAATTACTATCCTGATCAAAACTTTTATCCTAATCACCATCTCTATTCCTCCCTAAACTCAAATTTCCTTAGTCAAAAGAAAATTAGGTGTTATATTTGCAATAAAATTGGCCACACTGCCAAACAGTGTTGGCATAATCAATCAAATTATTCTTAAAATTAGTCCTAGAGTAACTTAGAAAACTTTAGAAATAGGAAGAAATAATTTCTCAAGAAAAACCCAGAATCTGTCAAATAAAGTCACGTCGACTTCGAATCGACGCACCGCCGATAACTCAGTTAAATAAATAAAATCGACGCATGCATCGACTCCAATCGACGCATACGTTGATATGAAGCCCTATCATCCCAATCCAGACTATATTGACGCTCACGTCGAATTCCATTCGACGTAACGTCGACTTCATGAAAACGAGCGGCAATACTAAAATATTTTCGGTCACATCCACTGTTGTACCGAATAAGCCTCGAATTATGCCTCGTTTCGACGTTTCACCTGACTTAAATAGACTCTTCAGTTAGAAACCTTCACGACCTCTGCATCTTCCATCCTTCTTGCTCCTCAGTCCAACCATTTCTTCCTCTCTATCACTGACCTAAAATGGCTCCTAAGACCAACTCAAGCTTTGACATTGACCTCGAATCTTTCCAAGCCGCCGCAGAAAATTACAAGAGCATCATAGCTCTGTTTACTGAAGCTGGATTAGACAAGCTCATCTCCACAAGATGCAAGCTCCTGGAGACAGAACTTACAGAGCTCATGACTCATGTTCAGATATCTGAATAAGGAGAAATCCAAGGAACAATCCATGAGACACCTGTCTCAATTTCTGCAGAACACATCAGGACCACCTTTAATCTACCAACAGGTACAATCAAATATTATCCTTGTTCAAATAGGGAAAGCAAATCATTTTCTAAAGAATAACTAAAATAATTCCCCTATCAGGTGATGAACCTATGGAACTTACCCCTGATGAAACAAAGAATTTGTTAATCACCATGAAGTTCTCCAAAGATAGACCAATCCACCTGAAGAAAATAGACTTCTCTGAGGAGTATAGACTGTTGGCAGACATAGTAGGGAAAATATTACTATGTAAGATCTCTGCTCATGATGCAGTGCCCAAGCAGCAACTGAACATCATGGGGGCCCTTGTGCTGAAGAAGAAGGTAGACTGGGCAAGCTGCCTACTGAAAATGATAGGATTTAAATACTCTCACAAAGAGAATGCCAATATGAGAATCATGAGTCAAGTACTCTTCCACTCCTTCCCTGACCTATGTAGGTCAAAAGGAATCTCTATCCCTCCAGGAAAAAGGATGTCAATAGCCTTCTTCTCTAAATGGACCAGGTAAATTCCCAAGCCTGGTGCCATTTCTGAAAGGACTCCTTCTCCTCCCAACTCACCTGCTCATCCATCATCACCTCTTCCTCCTCCTCATATAGACATCTCCTCTGTACCACCATTATCCACACCTTCACAAATACCAACTCAGTCACCTGCTCAAACCTCTTCTATTCCTCCACCTCCTCCATCAAATACACCTCCTCAACACACTATAGTCCCCTCTCCACCTTCTACACATTCACCTCCACCATTATCTCCTCCTCCATCACCACATTTTGAACCATCTCTATCCACTGAAAGCATCATCACTCAGTGCATCCAATCCACAGCTCAAAGATTCCAAGCAATGCTGGATGAGCACTGCTCCCAGATTCATTCCTCCATCCTACGCATGCACACCCAAATAGATGGGGTCAGTGCCTCTGTGCAAAGTCTGAAGAGCTCTCTCTCTTCCTCTAAGGTCACCAGGTCTTTCTTAACCTCCTTGGCCAAGAAGGTCAAGAAGGGGGAGAAGTTAGATGAAGAACAACTCTCCAGTCATAAATCTCTCTCTCACAAGTCTCTTCCTACCTCAAAAACTGATAGTCTTGCACTGCTCAAGATCATTGGAAATGAAGTAGTACCAGAGCTACATACTGAAGAGCAGACATCATATGTACTGTGTACAACCCTCATTCTCCCAGGGTGGACCCCCCCCAAGGCCACGTAGGCAGAGGTCAAAGTCAAAGAATCAATACAAGAGTCAAGCCTAGGAGCAGAAGACAGCCTAGGCGAGTAGGGGTGCACTCGTGCGAGTAGCTCGGATACTCGCCAAAAGGTGGGCGATCATAGGTGATACTCGCCCATTTGCCCGGGGAGATCGCCTCCATGTCGCTAGTCGTCGGGCAGGGGCTGGGCTATAAAAACCCCCCTACCCCTTGGCTTTCCTATAAATAGGACCCCAGGGGTACTTGGATTGGCACCTGGACTTGAGCTCTCGAAACCCTGCTCTTGCATTCTGGAACCTGTCGCACTTGGCCGCTACTCCCGGTATTAGCCAAGTCGGTGCCTTCCTCGTACCCTGCTCGGCCATCCTTTGGTCTTGGAGGGGAAGTCTCTTCGGAGCTTCTGGGTACGTGGTGGGACCTCCCTGCCGCAGCACCTGGGGTCCTGTGTGCTTCTCTTCTAGCTCTTCAGTAGTCGCCAGCTTAGTCATCTCGTTGGACTGCTGGGCGAGTAGCCTCCGGCTGCATCGGTCCGAATCTTGAGGTCAGGATTTTCCTGGCGTCAACACTTTGGTGCGGTGAGCGTGGATCGTAGTCGGAGAAGGAAAGTTCAGCAGGAAGCCGAGATGGTCGTAGGTGGCGACCATGAGGAGGTAGTCGGCAACCCGTCCGCGAGTGGCGAGTTCGTGACACTAGCGGTTCTCGAAGCCTTCGCGCAGCGCATGGAGGGAGCCTTCGCGCAGCGCATGGAGGGGATCTTGCAAACAACGCTTCAGCCGCGCACCGAGGTCACGGCGACCTCGCCGCATCGCCCAATTCCGTCCGAGGGAGGGAGTCCCCCTCGACGAGCAGGAAAGGAGCACGTGGAGGATGAAACCGAGCGACCAAGGAGGTCGCAATTCTACCAGCCAACCTCGCAAGGCATTCGCTTCCGCGAGCCGTGCGAGCAGGGGAGATACCAGGATACTCGCCCATATGGCGAGTATGGAGGTGATACTCGCCAGGTTGAGGATCGTCGTCGGGCAGGAGGGAGGAGCCCCTTCTGCGAGGAGATCCTTGCCGCGCCAGTGCCAGAGGGGTTCAGGGACCCCGCCTTGAATTACTATTCGGGGAAGGAGGACCCCGTCAGGCACATCCAATGGTTCGAGGATATAGTCTCTATCCGAACCATGTCGGACGCCTTCAAGTGCAGGTTGTTTGCCATCACCTTCCGCGCAAAGGCCAGATGAAGGAGGTGGAAGCTCGATCTACTGCTTTGAAGACCTGTGCCGTGGGCTGACAACCCGTTTCGACACGGCCCGGAAGCTGAAGAAGGAGGCAACGACCTTGTTTTATCTGGTGCAAAGGCCAGATGAGGCGTTGGGACCTTACATCGAGCGCTTTCAGGAGGAGGTTCTGCAGATCCAGGAGGTGGATAGCAACATCCTGTTGCTGGCCTTGGCATTCGGCATAAGTCAAGGCCTCTTCAAGTTGGAGCTCAGTGAGAATCCTCCCTACTCCTACGACAACCTCATTCAGAGGGCCAATAAGTTTGTCCGGGGAGAGGCCTCCAACCCTGACTTCTTGGCAAGGCTGGCACAGGTGACCAGAGGCGACCGTGGAGAGATGGATGGAATCCCTGAGAAGAGGAAGAGAGAAGAGCCCCGGAGGGAGGAAAGGAAGAGGCCGGAGCGACAAGAAGAAAGGGGAAGAGCAGAGAAGAAGAAGGAGGAGCCTTGGAGGAAGGAAACCAGGAGGAGCGTGGAGAGAAGGCCCGTCGAGTCCCCTGAGCGTCAGGAGGAGGGAAGGCGCTACCAGGTCCCCGTCAACCGGCCACCTTGGAGGCCGGCTGGACGGCCCCAGCGTCGGGATCAAAGGGGGAGATCCCCGGAGAGAAGGCCCTTTCGCCAGCCAGAAAGGCGTCAGGAGAGAAGGAGAGACGAAGCGATGGCGGTAGCCGGGCGTGGCCGCCGTCAAGGAAGGAAGAAGCAGAAGCCGAAGAGGCAGCAAGCAGAAGAGGTTCCCCTCTACTGTGACTTCCACCAGGTGGGGGGACATGCCATGGCTGCCTGCCCAGACTTTTGGGAAGCCCGGAGGAGGCTAGCAGCAGGAGAAGGTGGAGGGGAGCAGCAGAGGATAGAGGCCCCTGCCGAGCCTCAGGCAGGGCAGGCTGCCGTCGTTCGAAGGAGGAACGAGGACCGGGTCGGCCAGGGAGGTCGGGGAGACCTGGGCCAGGGAGGCAGAGTTGGAGTAATCCATGGGGGAGCAGGGATGGAAGCTTCCCGCAAGGGGAGCCTCCATCAGATCTACCGCAGGAGTGTCGCCTCGACCTCACAAGCACCGCCCCCGATGGAGGAGATCACCTTCTCCGAAGAGGACATGCTAGGGAATGAGAATCCCTTCCATGATGCCCTCGTCATCCAGGCAGCAGTGGAAGACTTCACCATTGATCGAATTCTGGTCGACAACGGTAGTTCCGTGAACGTCATCTTCAAGGGGACATTCGATGGACTGGGAGTCAGACCCGACAGAGTTCGAGCATCAGATGGTCCCCTCTTTGGCTTCTCCGGAGAGAAGAAGGAGGTGGAAGGAGGAGCAGATCTCCTTGTAACCCTCGGTGGCACCTCCATCAGCTGTCGATTTGTCATCGTCGACGCCCCGAGCTGCTACAGGGCTATCTTTGGGAGTCCGCTTCTCAACGCCTTCAAAGCCGTCCCATCCTCCTACCATCAGTGCGTGAAGTACTGTAAAGGAGACGTCCAGGTGAGGATCAGGAGCGATCCAAGAGCCGCCTGGGAGTGCTATCTTAGCGCCGTCAGTACCATCAGCTGGATGGCTGACGCGGAGGAGTTCGGAAGAGTGCTGGAGAGCCCGGCCAGGCTGGAGGTAGCCGAAGAAGTGGAAGAAATCGAGGTACTCTCCGCAGCAGGAGTGCCTGGGTTGCTGAAGATTGGCGGGTCGCTGAGGACCGAAGAGAAGATCGAGATGGCGACGTGTCTCCAGAAGAACGTCGACATCTTTGCTTGGAGCGCAGCCGAGATGCCAAGAGTTGACCCTGAGGTTGCATGTCATCGCCTCAACCTGGATCCCGCTGTCCAGCCCGTCCGCCAGAAGAAGAGGAGAACCGCCACCATCCTCGCCAGGCCAATCCGGGAGGAGGTTAAAAAACTGCTAGATGCGGGCTTTGTATCAGAGATCCAGTACCCAGGCTGGGTCTCCAATGTTGTAATGGTGGGGGGGGGGGGGGGGGTAGCTGGAGAATGTGTGTGGATTTTTCCCTTGATGAATAAAAGCTGCCCGAAGGATTGTTATCCCTTGCCTCGAATCGACGCGCTAGTTGATTCAGCCGTCGGTTTTTCTGTGATGAGTTTCCTTGATGCGTTTTCAGGATATCACCAGATCCGGATGCATCCCCCTGATTGCCGCGATGTCTCCTTCATCACCGACGATGGCTGCTACAGCTACAAGATGATGCCCTTCGGTTTAAAGAATGCGGGAGCCACCTATCAACGGATGATGGACCACATTTTCAAGGAGCAAAAGGGGAGGAACCTGGAAGTGTACGTGGACGACCTCTTGATCAAAAGCAAGAGCGTCCAGGAACACATAGCCGATCTGGTGGAGACCTTTGCAACGCTGAGGAGATTCAAGATGAGGCTCAATCCGGCGAAGTGCGTCTTCGGAGCAGGAAGGGGAAAGTTCCTGGGACATCTCCTTACCCCGAGGGGAGTAGAACCTAACCCCGACAAGGTGAAGGCGATCCTGGAGATGTCATCCCCAGAGACGATGAAGGAAGTCCAAAGGTTGACAGGCAGGCTGGCGGGTCTTAGCCGCTTCCTCTCAAAGGCCGGAGAGAAGTGCTCTCCATTCTTCAAAACGCTCCGCAAAACAGAAAGCTTCGAGTGGACCAAAGGATGTGAGATAGCATTCGGAAGGCTGAAGGAGCAATTGACTCAGACACCTCTCCTTCAGAGCCCGAAGGAAGGCGAAGACCTGCTCATCTACCTAGGAGTAGGAGCGGAGGCAGTTAGCTCCATCTTGGTCCGGGAAGAGGGGAGGAGGCAGCTACCCATCTACTATGTCAGCCGGGTGCTGAAGAAGGCGGAGCTGAAGTATCCAATCCTGGAGAAGCTTGCCTTCGCCTTGGTGGTGTCGGCGCGGAAGCTCCGGCCTTATTTTCAGGCTCACTCCATCCGAGTGGTGACTGATCACCCCCTCCGCAATATCCTGGAGGGAGTGGAGCACTCAGGGAGGTTGGCGAAATGGTCGGTAGAACTCAGCGAGTTCGACATTTCCTTCTCCCCCCGAGTGGCGATCAAGGCCCAGGCAGTAGCAGACTTCCTGGCTGACTTCTCGGTGGAAGCGGAGCCAGGAGAAGGGGTGCTCAACCCGATTCCTTGGAAGATGTTTGTTGATGGAGCTTCGGGCAAAAGTTCCGTGGGGGTGGGCATCGTACTCGTCAGTCCGCAGGGAACAAGGATCGAGCAAGCAGTCGAGATCCTCTTCCCCGTCACGAACAACCAGGCAGAGTACGAGGCCATAGTGGCAGGCTTGCGCCTTGCCAAGGAGCTGGGGATCCGTGATGTCCGAGCTTTCACGGATTCAATGGTGGTCGCGTCGCAGATTCGAGGAGAGTTCGAGGTGCGTGACACCACCCTGCAGAAGTACTTGGTAAAAGTGAAAGGACTGATTGGAGGCTTCCAGTCCTTCTTCGTCAAGCATGTGCCAAGGGAGGAGAACTCGGCAGCAGATCGCCTCGCCAAGTATGGGCCGAGGGCTGGAGGAACTATCACCGAGCTATTCCACCCGTCCATTGAAGAGAGAAAGATAATGGAGATCGAGCAACGCCCCTCGTGGATGGATCCCTTTGTGGCATTCCTGGCCAGCGGCCAGCTCCCAGCGGACGGAGGGGATCAGAGAAGATTTCGGTACAAGGCGGCATACTACCTCTTGCAAAATGGAGAGCTGTACCGCAAGACCATCTCGGGCCCCCTGGCCAGATGTGTTTCTGAAGACGAAATACCTCGAGTGTTGGAAGAGATCCACTCGGGAGAGTGTGGAAGTCATTCTGGGACTCGCACTTTGGAGCAGAGGGTCTTGAGGCATGGTTACTTCTGGCCTACTATCCGGAAGGATGCTGAGATCTTCTCGAAGAAGTGTCAGAAGTGTCAACTCTTCGCCCCCCTTCAGTTGCAGCCGGCCCAGCAGCTCCGATCGATCATCTCCCCATGGCCGTTTGCCATCTGGGGAATGGACTTGATCGGCCCCTTCCCTCAAGCAAGTGGCCAGAGGAAGTTCGTTCTCGTCATGATCGACTACTTCTCCAAGTGGATCGAGGCCAAAGCTCTAGCCAAGACCACCTCTCAAGTCGTGAAGAACTTCATCTGGGGAGAGATCGTCTGCAGATTCGGGATCCCTCTCGCCATCATCACCGACAATGGTCCCTAGTTTGCCAGCCTAGAGCTAGAGGATTTTTGCAGGCAACTAGGAACCGACCTTCGATTCGCTTCCGTGCATCACCCAAGGAGCAATGGCTAGGTAGAGGCCGCCAACAAACTGATCATCAACCTACTGAAGAAGAAGGTGGAGAACCTAAGAGGTAATTGGGCGGACCAGCTCCCCTCGGTCCAGTGGGCTTTGAGGACCACTCCTAGCTCAGCCACGGGGGAAACGCCGTTCAAACTCTCTCACGGGTCGGAAGCTCTCATTCCAGTAGAGTTTGAAGTCAGAAGCCCCAGGGTGGTAGCCGCGGAAGACGGAAGCGAAGAATGGCGACTAGAGAACGAAGAGGTTCAGAAGCTATCTCTCGACTACATCGAGGAACTCCGAGATTTAGCTTCGGCCAGGCAAGAGGAGATCAAGCGCCGGATGGCAAAACATTTTGACAAAAATGTCCGCCTCAAGCACTTCCAAGCAGGTGACCTAGTTCTGAAGAAGGTGGATGCAGCAGGAAGGTCTGCGGCCGTCGGGAAGCTCAACCCGAACTGGGAAGGACCTTTCATCATCCAGGAAGCACTCCTGACTGGAGGGTACCGCCTGCAGAACCAGGAAGGCGAGCTGCTAGGGAGCACCTGGAGCGGAGATGACCTGAAAAGGTTTTATCCCTAAGGGGGAATGTGTATATCCCATCCTTGTAAATTCATTTCTTTGAATAAAATCTACATCTCCCTGAAACATGGGACGAGGCAGCTTCCTTCGCATCAACAAAGTTTTCAAAATAAAGAAGTCGGGTGAAGTCAATCTCCACGCTAGGTTGGGAAATGAGCCTCTGACTTAACCCTCGTAAGAACTCAGAACGGATGATGGGACAGTGCCTCGGGTGTGCGTTCCCTTAAGACCAAGCCTCTGCAATGACGGCCGAGATCAGCTCCCCCCTTGCATGTTGGCCGCGGTTCCCACCGACTGCATTTCTCGTCCGACTGTAGAGATTACCAGGAAAAAGTCTGGACGCCGACCTTCCGATTCGGCGAAGAGATGATCGATTTCACTAGCTCAGGGGACCCTTGAAAAAAGGCGTCATGTACCCTCGAGAGCTGAAAAGCTCGCAGCAAATCATTTCATTTTCTAAATTATTGTGTCAGATC
Source organism: Dactylorhiza incarnata (assembly GCA_033032865.1). Classification (NCBI taxonomy): domain Eukaryota; kingdom Viridiplantae; phylum Streptophyta; class Magnoliopsida; order Asparagales; family Orchidaceae; genus Dactylorhiza; species Dactylorhiza incarnata. Next base: position 3,783,052 of record JAWHQI010000193.1, on the reverse strand, counting down.
ACATGAGTTAGTGTGCCTAAAGTGTGCTTAACTCCCTGCTAAATTCATTGAGCAACAGGAAGCAGGTCCGATCCACATCCAGCATTCAAGTGGGATGGAGGCCTCGGGATGGTATGTCCCTTTGGACCTCCCCGACTGCCACTCCCTGCTTGACGTCGTCCTGCATCAACATTCACCGTAGCAGGTTGGAACACGAGCCTCCGACCACACCCTCGTAAAAACTCAGAACGGATGATGGGACAGTGCCTCGGTAGTGCGTTCTCCTAATGCCAAGCCTCTGCACTGACGGCCGAGATCAGCTCCCCCCTTGCATATTGGTTGGTCGAGTTACCCTCCGACCGCATTTCTCATCCGACTGCAGAGATTACCAGGGGAAAGTCCGGAAGCCGACATTCCAACTTGGGAAGGGGAAAGACCGATTCGACCGACCGAAGAGTGGAGACACTCCGGCACCCAAGTAGGATGGAGACCTCGGGACGGTGTGTCCCCTTGGGCCTCCCCGACTGTCGTTCCCTACTTGACGTCATTCTTCGTCGACATCTGGTATCCAAGTAGGATGAAGGCCTTGGGATGATGTGTCCATCCGGACCTCCCCGACTGTCATTCCCTATCCCCTCTCTCATAAAAAAAACTCCCTTACGTAATTTTAATGGGCTCTTCACCAGGTACAGAGCGAAGCCTTGAGAGCATGTGTCCCTCGGGACCCTCCAAGTAGCCTTCACAGCTCGACTTCACCAAGGGAAATATTGAAGAAAGCGAGCATGTATGTGCGAGTATCTAGGCGAGTATACATGTGCGAGCATAGTAAGTGCGAGCATGACGGAGTACTCGGTCTCGCCGCAATCCTAAAAGCCTAGCGAGCACTCAACCTCGCCCCGAGCCTAGGAGCCTAAGCGATATTCAAAAAAGAAAGCGCGCATCGAAGAAAAGGGCGAGCGAAATGATCATACTCATTCACTATCATAAATACATATACAAAAAATGATTTACAGATTTGCAAAAAGAAGACAGGCGACTATGCATCGTTGCCACCATCCTCGCCGTCAAGATCGAGATCTTCCACATCATCACCCTCGTCCTCAGAATCGTCGTCTTCAGAATCGGTGGATGAGGATGGGAGATCTCGCATGGGGGAAGTGGACTCTTCGGCGAGTAATGCCGGGATGATGTCCATGACCGTCAGATGCATTGCCTCCGGCTTCAAGAAGCCATCGGCCTTCAAGCTGCTCAGGACCACCTTCCCGGTTGCTCGAGCGATCTCCCGGCGGATATGCGCCATATCGTCGCCGACTATCCGGATCTGCTTGCCCACCCTGGAGGGGCCCGCCGACGAAGGCTGTTGCTCGGCAGGCCGAGTTTCCAACTCAGCGATTCGCACTTGGGCGGCCTCCAAGGTTTGCCGAGTATCCTCCAGCTCCTTCTCCAGCTGGGACACTTTCTTCGCCATTTCCAACTCGGCGGCCTGTACAGATATAAACAGTGGTTAGCGAGCATCCATTAGCGCAGAAGGCGACTATCTCCGAGATCGAAAAGGCGACGAGCGAGTACCTCTTGGTCTTTCCACTTGGCGGCCTCCAGCCCCAGGGAGATGAGCTTCTTGGCCTGGATATTGATCATCTGCTCATATTCGAGCAGTTTCCTCGCCGTCGCATGCCCAAGCTCGACAGCCCGCAGGTTGGCTCGCGAGCTCTGATGGGCGAGATATTCGGCCGAGACCTCTTGCAAGGATTCGGCGTCCGCGCGACCATAGAGGGCGAACGAAACGTCGAACACCTCGCCCGCATCCTCCCAATCCTCCAACCAGGCGGGGAGGTTGGTGCTCAAGGTCACTTCATGGGCTCGCTCAGCCCAGGACACCAGAGGGCGACCATAAGCATCCTCGCTGCGCCCACCTTCGCCGAAGAGAGGATGGCCGCTAGGCTCGCCCGCCTCCGATGGATCGGCCCTCGCTTTCAGGTCCCTCTTGGCGACCTCCTTCTTTCTCCCAGGCTCGGCGGACTTCGCCTTGGCTTTCCTCTTCTTCGAGGGCCCAGCATCATCGCCGGCGACCTCCTGATCATCGCCGCCGGGCGACAAATCAACCAAGGCAGGAGTCCCCGCCTTCGGCGCCAAGGGAAGAAGCTCGCTCGGCAAAGAGCGAGTAGCTGCAACAAAACATAAAGAGAAAAACGTTAGACACCGGCTGAAGATGAATTGGCGAGTATGACCCCATGCTCGTTTAGGCGACTACCTTCACCAGGGAACACCTCCGCGAGCTCATCTATTCGCCTCCTCCAGAAGACGACATCCAGCCGGCGACCTCGGAAGCTGTCGAGTAGCTTCTCCCAGCTTTCCTCCAGGTAAGGAGTGGCGAACGCACTCTCGGCCGGCTGGAAAGAGGAAGTCGGCACGACGCCAAAGTCGCCCTTAATGACGACTATGCGCTCCGTCCAGCGATGGTTCTTGTTCGCCGTGCCGACAAGGGTGCAGACATGGCTGCACAAAAAGACGACGCCTTCGCCAGTAGCGCCAAAGTGGAATACTCGCCGGAAGACGGAGAGATCAAAGGCGATCCCCTGATCGCGCAGGTAGCAGAGGAACCCCACGATCATCGCCACTCTGTTTGGATTGATCTGCGCCGGGACTATCCCGTGGTAGCGGAGGATCTGGCAAACCTCCGGCCACAAGGGTAGTCGCAAGCCGACTTCAAAGTGGCGAATGGGGAAGACCAGCTCGGGCGCCGAGAAAGAATTCAGGCGTTCATCCTCACGAGGAAGCCTGGCGACATATCCCGGCAATAAGTACTTGGCGGAGAACTCCTTCAAGTCGCTCGGCCGAGTAATCGGCTTCTTGAAGGAATTTGCCTCGAAGTTCTTCGCGTGACTTGCACGGCGAATAGCTGCCTCGTCAGCCATCCAAGAGTGGAAGGATTGAAGAAGCGAGTAGCGAAGTGGCGAGGAGAGGAGCAATCGAGAGATAGTCGCTAGAAGAAAGGGAAGATCGTCAAGAGAGTAATAAATATGTATCCACCCCCCTATTTATAGTACTCGACAAAGCTTGGCTTCCCGCGTACGCCACCGCGAGCGCGAGTAGGAGGTGGCGCGTATCGAGGAAAATCGCCAAAACCTAGGGTGCACGTCAAATCACTGATGTCGAACGAGCGAGCACCTGCATCGAATTTTTAGGCTACTCGCAACATCAACGCGACATTTAACAAATACTAGCGGAAACAAAAGACAAAAAAAAAATCAAGACATCACAGCAAACAGGAAAGACAACAAAGGCGATATTCATACTCGCCAAATAATAAATTACTTGAAGAAATCAAATAGTTCAGAATTACAAACATTTGCCAAAAGGCTACAAGCGACTACAAAAGGAAAAGAGGGCAGGATTCTAGGGGTTTGGCTGAGCGTCGGGAAGCTGCGGTTGTCGCCCAACCCAGCCCATGCTGCGAGCCCTCTTGAAATGCTCGAAGGCCACGGACATCGCATCCTCGCCTTGACGCAGCTGCTCCTCCATCCTCGCCAGGCGACCAATGGAGCCCGTGCTCGCACGCATCCCCACCAGCTCGTCGTGGTGCAACTGCTGGCGATGCTCCATACTGCCCACCCGGCGCTCCAACTCACCGACAGACTGAAGGCGAGATTCTACACTAGCCAGGCGAGTATCTAACTCTTCCAGCCGTGATGCTCGCACCTCCAGCTCGGTCAGACGGCGCTGGGAGTCAGCGGCCGCCAAGAGCTCTACTCGCGCTTCAACCGCGGTCAGACGCCGATGAGACTCGTTGATCGTCAGCCGCTCCAACTTCGCCTCCAAATCCAGGATGGCGCGAGTAGCCCTCTCCTGATACTCGCGAGAAGGAAGCCCGACGGCGTCGACCAGAGCCCCGATAGGGGTATGGGCGCGAGCTGCAGAAAAAGACATGAAAGCAAAATCTTAGTGACGAGTAGCGAGAAGACTCTTCTTGGAAGATACTCAGAAAAGCAGCCACTCCATTTACCAGGCCGATAGGCATCACTCCGCGAGTCGCGGCGAGGACTCCGAGATGGTCGGCGAGGAGAGCTCCTTCCCTGATGCGGGGACGGACTGCGACGAATGCCATCTTGCCGGTTCGAATGCGACCCGCCGATGTGCTCCCTGCTGGAAGGCGCATCACCCCGACCGCGACCATCCACTGGTTGCCCTCCCCCTCTGGGAGCGAAGAAACCAGAAGATCCCGCCATCCCACCTCGACGCGAGGACCCAGCCGGATGAGCGGTGGGAGCCGAAGAAGACAGGAGGCGGCGATCATCCTGCATGTCGGCCGGAGGAGGAAACGGAGGAGGTGGAGGAAGTTGGTCCGCAGGTAGTTGCGAGCTACTCGCCACCTCAGGTCGCTGCAAAGGCGGTGGCGGCGGAGGAGGATTGCTCGCTGAAGGAGCCCTCTGCTCGCTCATCGGCCTCTTGTCTACCGCAGAGCTATGAAGGATCCGCACCGATCCGCCCCGGCGAGTTCCTCCGCCAGTCGTGTGCGGGACCATAGGCGAGGATCGTAGAGGAATGGCGCTCAGAGACTCCTCCCGAGCATCGGCGAGAAGCGGATCTGCGAAATAGTACAGAAAACGTCAGAGACCAGCCGACACTTGGGCGACTAATAGAAGTGGCGAGTAGGTATCTCTCACTTTGCGCAGGAGTAACTTCAGCTGGATCTTGAGCCGAGATCCCCGCAGTACTCGCCTCTGGAGCAGTATTCGACGAAGGAGGATCAGGAGCAGGCGAGCCACCTGACTGGCCGAGACCCAAGTCGGCGAGCACCTGCTGAGTAGTGCCGACCTGGGAATCAGCGACATTCTCGGAGCCATCGACACTCTTCTTCTTCTTGTTCTTTTTCTACTTCTTCTTCTCCAGATGCTTCCTCTTCTTGGAAGCGAGAAAGTCTTCGAGCTCGGCATCGCGAGCAGGCTTCCGCAACGGCGACAGCAAACTGGCAAGCTCGGCCAAATCCGCAGCAGCTTCCTCGGCAATACTAAGCGACATCTTGAAGCGAGAACAAAAAAAACCTTGGCGTCAGAGACCCCTCCCCCTCTATATATAGGGTCGGGGCGTCAAAACAGCGGGATGCCGACTACACACTAATACTCGCCCAGAAGACAGCTCGTCGAAAAAGGGTTGGATGGTTCTTTCCGAGCAACTACGTTACTCGCAAAGAGCGGGGATTGTGTACAACCCTCATTCTCCGAGGGTGGACCCCCCCCCCCCCCCCAAGGCCACGTAGGCAGAGGTCAAAGTCAAAGAATCAATACAACAGTCAAGCCTAGGAGCAGAAGACAGCCTAGGCGAGTAGGGGTGCACTCGTGCGAGTAGCTCGGATACTCGCCAAAAGGTGGGCGACCATAGGTGATACTCGCCCATTTGCCCGGGGAGATCGCCTCCATGTCGCTAGTCGTCGGGCAGGGGCTGGGCTATAAAAACCCCCTACCCCTTGGTTTTCCTATAAATAGGACCCCAGGGGTACTTGGATTGGCACCTGGACTTGAGCTCTCGAAACCCTGCTCTTGCATTTTGGAACCTGTCGCACTTGGCCGCTACTCCCGGTATTAGCCAAGTCGGTGCCTTCCTCGTACCCTGCTCGGCCATCCTTTGGTCTTGGAGGGGAAGTCTCTTCGGAGCTTCTGGGTATGTGGTGGGACCTCCCTGCCGCAGCACCTGGGGTCCTGTGTGCTGCTCTTCTAGCTCTTCAGTAGTCGCCAGCTTAGTCGTCTCGTTGGACTGCTGGGCGATTAGCCTCCGGCTGCATCGGTCCGAATCTTGAGGTCAGGATTCTCCTGGCGTCAACATACTGATTATAGCAAGAGAAGTTGCACAACAAGTGGATCTATTACAAGGGGAGGCAAGTAGAGCAGAGAATGAAGAGGAAGATGAAGCTCAGGGGGAGCCAGATGCTGTTATACCTGAAAATGGAGATAAGAAAGAAACTGAAAAAGAAGTAGAAGGCTCAAAAGAAGTTCCATCCCAGGGGGAGCAACCTGCTGTAACTCAGGGGGAGTTGAGTGAACTACCTGTTACTGAGAAGGGGCAACCCACCTTCCAAAAACAGTAGTATTCACTAGGAAAAGAAAAACTCCCTCTACCCCTCCTGAATGATGTGTTGAACAATATTGATACAATCTATATTTCTCTTCTCCATGCTTAAATTATGAAGTCTGTTTATATGATTCTGATTGCTTAGCATATTTCTTCTCTATATAAATGCTTTGCTTTGTTGATTAAAAGACTGATATAATTTCTCTCTATGTAGGGTTAAGACAAATAGGGGGAGATTGTTGGGGAAATGATTTATCTTAACCCCTAGAATTAAGAAGAATATAAATTCTAAGTATGAAAAATTAGGCTAAGTAAATATGTGTCGAATAGTATTCGACGCAACGTCGAAATACGTTCGACGTCTCTCTCAGAATGAGTCGAAGTAACTCTTAGAAGAATTCAACGCATTCTATGTCAACGTTACTCTGACTTCTAGTCGACGCATCTAGTGAAGTCGACGCTCCTTCCTTATTCTCCTCTCAACGTTCAGTCAGGATGAATTCGACGCTTACGTCGAATAGTAATCGACGCACGTCGATATCTACAAGAAATTCAAAAACACGCCAGATCTCTTTCCTTCTTTCTGTAGATCTGATTTATATGGAATGATATTATTCTTTTATAGCCGTTCTGAATCAGCCTTTCCATCTATTTGATTCTTGGCTAATTTGATTAAGATTGTTATGGATATTATTTGAAATCAGAATGAATTCTTTTCCTTCTACAGAAATATTCATTATGGAAACTCTTATTTCTTCCTAATTTTCTGTCTGCTAATTAATTATTCCCCTTTAGCAATATCTTTTAAACAGAGCTATAAATAAGGAGGAGATCGGCAGAGAATGACAACAAGTGTACCACCATATTCATTTTGAAAAAGAGGAAGAGCTCCCAAGTGAAAAAAGAGACAATTGAGAAATAGTGCTGCAGCAAAGATCAAGCTTTCTTCTCCTCATTCTGAAGCCATACTGCTGCAAACTCTGATAGCTCTCACTAAAAGAGAGAAAAGGCTCACAATCTCCTTCTCACTATAGAAGAGAGATTTCATTCACTATTTCTTGTGCTTCTAATCTTCTTGCTAGGAAGAAGATTCTTTCTTGTTTCAAATACTTCTTCTCTTTCTAATTTCAGTTTCAAATATTGTAAAAGAGTTTTTAGAATCTCTCTTCAAAAAAAATTCAGTTGTACTGGTTCTAAGAGTCTCCTTTTCAAAAGACTCAGGCTGGTTCTAAGAGTCTCCTTATCAAAAGACTCAGGCTGGTTCTAAGAGTCTCCTTATCAAAAGACTCAGTCAAGATAGTGAATTCCTACCAAAGGGGGTAGAAGAGTGGACTACCCAAAGTTTGGGGAACCACTATATTTCTTTGTGTTGTGCTGTGATTTTCTTCTTGTTATTTTCCTTCTTTATTTGCTTAATTCTTGTTGGTGTGTGGGAAACTTAAATCTGTGATTATTACATATATATATAATTGCACAAAGTATTTTTAATCTCTATTCACCCCCCCCCCCCCTCTAGAGAATTCTAGTGAGGTTAACTGTGCACTTTCAAGATGCTTGTAATTGTAAATAATATATTAACTATTAAGTGCTTCACAAATGATTAGTAATTTCATGCCATTGTATCAGTCTCTCGTGCTCAGTAGGACTGTATTGATTACTATTGTTGCGAGTCACTCAACGTTCTCATGGCCCATCCGAGTATGGTTGTCTTGGCTCGAAAGTGAGTCAAACGCACAAACACTCAAAAAACCATAAAGGGAGATTTAATCCGACACGAGCATTTCTAAGAAACAACCTATATACAACAAGAGGAACCTCACAAAAAAGTGTTTTACAACGATGCGACCAGGGAACCTCTAGTGGGTGCTTTTACGCTTTATCTGCTTCAAGCAGGGGTGAACCCATGTAGCGGCACACCCGGGCACGTGCCCGAGTATACAATTTCAGAAAAACATAGAGGGAACTTCATCTGTGTCTGTCGTCGGCGCGAGTGGTTCTCCGTGCCCTAAACTCGTCGACAATGACGACGAGCGGCCTCCAGATGAAGGCTCGCGACAAGCCATGCCCTATCAATGTCGACGAATAATCTCCAACTATTTGCGGTAGATGCACATCAAGGCTTCTCCCCGTTCGGCGATTCTCCATCACTTTCCATTTTGTAGTTCCTGAGCCAGAGGAAAAAATGTTTCCTATGATTTTTGTCTTCCCGATATTTGGTGGTCCAATCCAAACGAGCTTCTCCTTCTCCGCCTCCCCGGTGATTGGCCTCCGGGCTCGCTCCATATTTGATACTTACATTACAGATTTTCAAATCGTATCAGTAGTTTTCTGCTAGTGCAAAATGCAAGCGCCCGAGCTTCTCCCCTGTTTTAGTTTTCCAAAATAAAAGTCAGTTTCAGTTTTTCAAATCAAGGGCATTTCCTGTTTAGGGTTTTGAACCCTTAAACTAGTTTTGTCCGTCTTACATTATCAAATAGGTTATTGTACGAAAATTTAAAACTTTTCATTTCATTTGCAAGATCTCTCTACACTTGTGGTCAATTTTTACCTATTTCAAGTGTTTGACTTACCGCTTGATAACCACAATGTCTTATATATACGAGCGACGGGGCATGGGGCCCCCCGTGCGGACGATGATATTCTGCAGGGCGACGCTATTTTGTGGGGGCGGCGACAATTTGCGGGGGCATGGATATTAGACGGGGGCGGCGACATTAGGCGGGGCTGTCTATATTTATATGCGTATATATAAAACATAGTTCAATGTTGTTCAACAAAAACCATATGGTATGATGGTTATCATCTTTGTTGACATAGTGAAAACCTGGGTTCAATTCTCAGTATTGACATTTTTTGTGAGATTAAAAATCGGGTCATATGACCCTCATTTTTCAATAAATTTATGGGTAAAATTGTAATTTCATGTTGTATGGTACCCTACACCTTAATTTAAGTCTAGGACACCATATGAAAGTAGGTGTATGAGCTATAGTAAAAAAATTGTAAGTAATCGGACGATCCGTATTAATCATGTTATCATTGACGGATCTGATCTTCACAGTGACATTTAAATTCCATGTTATTTGTAGCCCACGATATTTCTTTATAAGGTAGTATAGATAGATATAGAGAGAGAGGGATATATATCCTCACGAATGCACTCAACAAATCTGTTGATTCCTGCTTTTCTTTTTGGAATGAGTTTCTTAGTTTTATGTTGTGGTTATTGTTCCGCTATCATAACATGCTCAAATAATGATAGCTCTATTTTTGTGGATTTGTAATCATCTTTGAATTTCATTATAGATAGTTCTCATGATGGAAGTGTTATAAGGAAAAAAAATCAAAGTAAAAAGTATTTTTCTAAGTTTGACACCACATCCGTACATCTCTTCAACGATCTTTTATTCATTTTGATTTAATCTTCCTGAATAATTGTGCGTCTCCAGATGAACAAATACATGATTATGCATTCCACGTTTATCTTCTAATTTTCATTCCTCAACACATGCATCTTTTTATCCTAATAGAGAGAAAGGACATCTACACTATTTTGAGCTAGTTTTTCTTTTAAAAAAACACCCTGTTTTTTGAATGAACACGAGAGCAACCAGATCTGTCACAACCGAGAAAAACTCTAGGCATATGTCTACAATCAAGCTTATCTGCTCCTTGAACTATAACCACAAAACTCAATCCTTTGGCGGCATTACAATCTCATTGAACCAACTCCTCTTTACTAAGGAATATGGTGTCAGTCACAAAGTGCATCCCGACATTTACTTGGCTGTCTTTAGATGAGTCCCTCATTAACAATAATGTATGTTCCAGATTCATTCTAACCTATACGAAATTGAAACAAGTATATTAGTGAATATAAAATCCCCTTTCCCCTACATTACATATATAAAAATCTGCAAGTTAAAAAAAAAAGTCTCTATATGAACTAAATATTCAGTTCAAGCATGTAAAAGCATTAAGAAAACATGGGCTCCGTTTGGGGACTTATTTTCACCGGTCAAGCGATTGCGACCACATGAATCGGACCTTAAATTAAGGTCCGGTTCATACGAACGTAACCGTTTGACCAGTGAAAATAAGTCACCCCAAACGGAGCCATGGTGACATGGAAGAGTCCTTGCATTTGTTTAACAAAAAGAGAACATAATTACCAATAGTAGCTTTTGATGGGCTTTTCTGTGTAGAAAGAAACTCTACAGCAAGCAGAAGGTGGAAACCAAACTGCAACGAATCAGCTATATTAATACAATGTCTGAAATCAATCTAAAGGATGAAATAGTAGTGTTACCGGGCTGCAAGAAACAATCTACGAATTCCAGGCGTCCGGCGTCGAAATAGGCGGCTTCGAGAAACGAGAAAACGATGGGGATGAAGGAGACCGACTCCGGTGGGGTGCGAAAACGGGAAACGGACGTCGATTCCGGCGGCTATCGGCGAGAACAGGAGGGGCGATGCTGATTAGCACGAACCCTAATGTCGCGTGACGGGAGAAAGGGGGTCTGGCTGGGCTGTCTTTAGCAAGATTGGAAATAGAGAAAAAAAAAGTTTTTAAGTTGTATTTCTTTTATTTAATGGTGTGCACATAACCATTATTGATGTGCCTGTGTCACCACTCTAAAAAAGCATTGTTATTAACACTCGTATTTTCGCTATTTGCAGCCCATGGTTAGTTATAATCGCCCAAAAATATTATTGTGGCCCGATTTATTATCCACACTCAAATAAAATTAAATGTTATTCTTGGTGCGGGTCGTTCGACGCTCTCGTTAGTCCGGTCGAATTGAACCATCTCAGCTCTAGAGTGAGCCGAGCGTGCAATCAGTCAAAGTAAAGTGAGAGAGCTGGCAAGAGGACTTTTCACGTGGAAACCCGAAAAGAGTGAAAAATCACGGGGCCGGATCGGTGCCGACCAAGTTCCACTATATCTTGGTGTTACAAGTTGTAGAATGCAAGATGATGACATGTCACCGCTCGTTGCAGAGGATGCAAAGAAGGTTAAGAAAAAGGAAAATCTCTAAGGATGAAAGAAATCTTCAAGAGCCTAAGAGAGATCTTCAAGTCACCTTCGAAGGAGATCTTCGAAAAGGAAGGAGATCTTCGAAGGGGAAGAGGATCTTCGAAGACTGAAGGAGGTCTTTGAAAGATTTTCCGAACGCTGAAGGAGAACTCTGAAGAAGCTTTGAAGGAGCTCTCTCAGGCGCTGAGGCAAGGTTCCTTCAAATGAAGGCTCTGAGCTCCTTTTATAGCCTTGGGCATGAGTAGCCTGATAATTTTGCCGTTGTAACCACCGTAACCACCCGACGGGCGAATCACGCTTGTCGATTTGGAGCACACAGATCGTCATTTTTTAGATATGTCCGTCTTGCCCCCCACCCCGACAGTTCGGGCAGCTTCATTGATGACATTGACAACAACGAACAAAACCTACAATATGGAAAATCAAGAAGGTTAAATGTCGTGCGCACTGTGAATACGGAGGCGTTCGGCGCGCGCTGTGCAAGTAGAGGTGGTTTGAGCGCGCTGCGAACGTGGAGATAATGTTTGATGCGTGTCGTGAACTTGGAGACGTTCGACGTGCGTCGTTAACTTGGAGGCCTTCGACGTGCGTCGTGAACTTGGATGCATTCGTCGCGCGTCGTGAACATGGACTTAGGAGGTGTATCCAGGCGATACTGGGGAGGTGCGGCCATGTCGCATCCCAAGGGGTTGCGGCCGCGATCGTACTGAAAAAAGGGGTGCGGATTTATGGCTGTCATGGCAGCTTACTGCTGTCAAACCGGGCTTTTCAAGAGCCCGGTAAACCGGGCTTTGCCCGGCTCGGCCCGGGCCGGGCATTTGCCTAATATGGGGCCTAGTTAGGCCCTGTAAGCCCGGCCCGGGCCCAGGCGGGCTTTGCGCGGGCTGGGGCCTCGACGGGTTTTTTCTGGGCCGGCCCCCTGGGCCCGTTTTTTTGAAAATCTGTAGGTGGGAGCTAACACTTGTTGCATATATTCCTATAGTTCATCCTAGATTTCTTCTTCATGGACAACCAATTCACGCGAAATTTTTAGTTCTGGGAATGGTTTTTAAATTTACGTTCGGAATTATCGTGATGCTGATACGTCGAGGAAAAAAAGTTAACCCGAGAGCCTTAACTACATGCGAAATTACTAGTGATCTTCACGGAGATTGTGGAGATCACGCATGATTTTCGTGAAAATCATCTTGACATCCGTGAAGATCACTCTCGATAAAACGGAGTCCGGAACCAAAAATTCCTCCCCAATCCACAGCCCAAAAAGCTTCATATACTTCTTCTCCTGATCACAGATCACATCCACATCTATGGCGTGCCCTGACATCACCCCATTATCCTCGCACACGGAAGGCGTCTCAACCCCGTCTACATCCTCGGCAAGGCTTCCAGCTCCGACACTGGTGGTGCTTCCGTCGCCCCAGGCGGCATCAATCATGCAGTACGATGCAAACCTCCCCTCTCCTCGTAGGTTAATTTTTTTGGATCCGGATCCGGGTCCCGGACCCAGATTTTTCTGGGTCCGGGACATCTCTGGATACCTATTTGCACTACAGTGAAACATCTCGGGAACATCTCAGGTGTGCAAACAATAAAAATTTTGAGGTACATTTTTGCGCGTGGGCCGGGCTGGCTTACGAGACGGCTAATCAGTGGCCCTGGGCCTAGAAATATCGCCTGCTCGCCAAATTTTTCTTGGTCCGGGACATCTCTAGATACCTATTTGCACTACAGTGAGATATCTCGGAACATCTCAGGTGTGCAAACAATAAAAATTTCGAGATACATTTTTGCGCGTGGGCCGGACTGACTTAAGAGACGGCTAATCAGTGGCCCCGGGCCGAAAGGTCCAAGACCCGGACCTAGAAATTTCGCCTCATCCCAGCTGTAGAACCTAGAATCCCACTGTGTTCTCGGCCCTCAGCCCCTTCGCATTCACAAACTTGTTCCATTAATTTCTTCGTGGACACCAGGCTTAGGCCGCTTCCAGTAGCAGTAATGAAAACAGCCATCCCCTGTTCGCCCGGCCGCAACACTCGAGCAGAAGCTCTTCCACGGCGTCGGAGCTCTCCGACGGGAGCAGGCGAGCAGGTATCGTCGGGAGCAAAATAGGAGCGCCATTAAAATGTACGGGAAGAGAAAAAAAAACCGGGTCTTTTTTGGGTTTTTGGGTACGAATGGTAAGAAAAGGGTTGCTGCCGTGCTAATAACATGGCTCATAAAAAATGCATTTTTGTCCGTGGCCACAAGATGCAGATTGAGGGCAGTTCTTGCCCTTGGCCGTGTGTTCCGCCGCATATATCAACTCCTCATCTCCCAACGAAAGTTAATGGCAGCCACTGCATCCATGCTCCGACCAGCCCTCCATCCTCGCCTCAGTCAGGCGTTGCCTGCAGCGCCACCAGGACTCCAGCCTTCCCCAGTCGGCCTGGAGATGAAGCAGCGACCTTCCTCAGCCGGCCGGCGCCTGTGGGATACCAGGACAGTGCCTGCCATCAACGCACAAGCGGTTGCCGGAGCCCCAGAAGCTTCTTCCTCCGGCGAAGTAATGGAGAAGACAACCGAGGAGATCAAAGCGGAGCTTTACCTGGCACTACAAGGTGAGAGTGCCGAGACCAGAAGAGATTTCAGTTCTTCTTTTCCCGCCGGTTGTTTTATAGTGATTTCTGTCTGGTAATGTGGGAAGGCATTGATAGAGGGATATTTGGAATGAAATCTGCAAAGAAGGTGGAGATAGAGGCCATGATTGAGCAGCTTGAATCCAGAAATCCAACGCCCAATCCGACTGATCATCTTCTTTCTAAGGTATTTGTTCGTCCTTTTCAATTCCTTATAGACATTGGATTGGAAGAGTTGATCATACATAGATATTTGTCTTGAGAGCAGTAATACTTTTGTTTCTGTTTCCTTGTTTCTGTGCCCTGATTTTCTCTTAATCACAACTGAAATGCTTTATTTATAAGCTTGGATTTCTTCCCATATATCTCAGACTAATATTTTGCACAATGGTCCTCACCTTCTTCTACCCCCCCCCCCCCCCCCCCTTTTAATTAGGGTAAAAAAGGGGAAACTCAGGCTCTGTTTGGCACGGTGGCGGCGGTCGTGAATATGGGGGTTAAACTGTCATTCGTTAACGCCCACCTAAGGAACTTCATCAACTTTTATGTTCAAGCGGATGAAGTTTTTTAGGTGGTCGTTTTTTAGGTGGTGGTTATTCTCTTTATCAAAGTAGCATCTCTCTTCTAGATTCTAAAATAGGGAATCAATGACCCAATGCGCTTTAAAGACGAACACCACTAGATCTTTATGCTACTTATTTTAAAAATGAAGAGGTCATCGACGGTCGCAGTACAACCTACAGATGCGATAGCATTCAACACATATACCCGAACCTCAGAAGTCAGAACCAATGACCATTGCTTTCGGTGGCGATGTCGTGTTGACCATTCCACATGGTCACCATCCTCCGGTCATTTGGTCAGCTGGACCACAATAACGAACTCTTACTCCCGCGTGATTTCTAGTAATCATACCCAATTTTTGATCATACCATCATTTTTTTCCTTACCATGATTGGTGCTCAAGGAAGAATGTTGGACCTCAAATGGTTCATGAATCAATTAGCGCTACACTATGGAAAAGTTTGAAGAGACATGAGAAGAATAAAAAAGCTAGAGATGAGCTAATCAAACTCTCAAATACTGAATCTCAAGAATCAATTGCAAGTGACACACATACACACACACAAAATATTATAAGGGAGAAGTACCCTTTGGTGAAATATTGATATTCCCCATATTACCTCTTTTTTTGCCAATAAGTGCATACATTATATATATATTATTATATTTATAGTGGGAATTAATAAAAGCTCTAGGTAGTAAAAGTTTTTCGACACAATTTGTCATTTGGACAACTTCGTATAAAAAAGATTGAAAAATTAAATTGCAATTCGCGCAAGGGAGCCACACACAATTATTGCTCTATCAGCATTCCCACGAGGCGGCCATGAGTATGATTCGATCTAGTTTTGATGATCAGATAACCCCGCTGACCTTCTATGAGCTATCAGTTCTATACGAGAGAACTTCTCTTTTCTACTGAATTTGGAATAAGAAGAGAAGATCATACAAGAAAGATTCCCGCTCATAAGCAGAAAGAGAGCGGAGAGTCTAATCTTTACTCAGTCTCACTATGAAACTAAGACTATGTGTTTGTGCCTATATATATAGACATATACATACTAGCAGTCGGGCATGGGGCGCCTGGCTGCTCTTGATTGCGAACGAGCTTCGCCTGTATATGAGTTGCTTTGGGTGCTCATGAACTACGTTGAAAATTGTGATTAAAATCAATAAATTATTATAATATGTCTGTCTGAAGTAATCCCTCCTTCGTAATGGTGCGTGGGCCTCACTTTTCCAATCCCCCTTCTCTCTTCCTTTTTCTCTAAATAACGAACGGTTGAATATTTTCTTTCTTTTTTATTTTGTAATAACGAACGGTGTAGATGATTTTGATGATGAACAAGAAGGTATTCCATCCGGCCTTCACCAACATAGTTCCCCTTCTAATGATTTGCTCCGAGAATCAGGCTCCGTTTGGCACTGCGGTGGCGGTCGTGAACGCGGTGGTTACGAATCGTCGTTCATGAACGCCCGACCTCACCTAAGGAACTTCATTGTTCTAAACTAGTTTTATTTTCTTGGTCCGTTGTCATGCCAAACATACATTCTACGACGGTGGCGTTTTTTTCCAAACTCACCGGAGCAAAAACGCCGTGCCAAACGGAGCCTTAATTAAGCCACTAAACGGCTAATGAAATAAATTAATCATGCCCCCACAATATCATTTTGTTAATTTCTGCCGCACCACATGAAAATTCTGTTATGGCACAAGAGAAAAGGTGGATGGATGCTGGAAGCTGATCTACACCACTGTAACAATTCTGGGATCCAAGAGAACAAAGCTCGGATTGCGCGATTTCATCCGCCTCGGAGATATCTATCAGACGATCGACGCGGCACAGGTTAGGACAGCTCTCTCATTTCCGGCGCATGATATTCTTCTCAACCTACTGACTTCCGATCTCGATAACAAAGGAGCGGGCGGTTAATGTTATCCACTTCAGCGCGAAGGGCCTGAGGATGCTCACCGGGCGGCTAACCATTTGGGCGTCGTATACGATAGCATCGAAATCAGTGAGATCCTCTATCAACTTCTTCGACTCCATCTTCGCCCGCTCTCCCTAGTTTTTGTATAATGCGTGCGCGTTGTTTCAGAAGGTCGACATCAAGCTTGAGGCTTCGAGCATCGCGCCTGAGCAGGTACGCGTCCATCTCAACAAAACTCAAGCACTGCGGCCAGCAGATTCGAGCAAGCTTTCTAATTGGTGCCACGAATTCGATGGAGCAGTTCGCGGGCTTGTTCGAGAAGAACTACGACCTTCTTATCGCGGTCTTCAATCCCGAGGGCTGGCTCGACATCACGTATCCTTTATCCGGCTTTTCACATGAAGAGGCATGAACGAATGAAAAATGAGGATTCTTACGGCTAACATCAAATGCTGGGATAAGACAATTGATGATCATGACGATGATGAAATTGCTTCCTATGCGACGATAGATACGTGGATGAGTCTATGCGGATCGGAAGGGCCGACAAAGGAAATATATTTGTTTTGGAGAGAACTACAAAAAAGGCAATCTAAGGTCTATAACTCTCTCTCTCTCTCTGTATATATATAGGAATAATTACCAGAACTTCCCCGAGAAGTTGGCATAATTACAGGTTGCACCCCAAAACATTTCATAACATTTATGCACAATAATAAGCCCTTCGAGTAAATTTTCAGGGGGTCTTTTTGTGAATGAATGTTATGAAATGTGGTCTTACAGGAGAGGTTTTTGTAAATTCAAAAGAGGGGTGCAATCTGTAATTTAGCAAACATAGAGGGGAAGTTCCTATATATATATATAGACCTACCCTCGATCGAACTTTGAAATTGCTTCGCTCTAACTTTGCATAATTACATAGAGCTCCTCTCTATCTTATAAAATTACCGCAGCATCCTCCTCAAGTTTACATTGTTAACAAACATGTACAAAAACAAATCCCTGAAAGACCCCTCCACTGTTTTGTTGTATATGTAACAATGTAAATTTATAGAGAAGGTTTTGGTAATTTTGAAAGATAGAAAGGAGGTTTTGGTAATTATGTATTTGTCTATTGAAACTGAAAATGATTTGTTTATTTTGGTGCCTATATCAGGTGGAATCTATGATGCGTGAACACGTGTTTGGAAGCGTTTGGAAACACAATTTGTAACGGGATTATATTGAAAGTGTCGGAGAGCTTGAAAGCAGTAGAAACTGTAACAGGTTGATATTGAGGAGCCAATGAAAGCTAAAAGCAAATGGAAATGAAAATTGTGAAGGAAATAAAATGAAATGCTTTTCTTTTGTTTTGCCTATTTGCATGAATGAAGGAAATTCAGTGAATATATATGTAGTACCAAGGCATTATTTGTTCACAATTTTTTATGAATCATTGTAGTTATGAATTACATTAGAACTAAGCATTAAATTTCACTATATGGCAATGCACATTTTAGCTCCCCTGAAGTTTAGCGGCCTGGCGCTCTACGACTATTTCATTTTTAATATTTGTTTCGTCCAAAGTAATGGAAAAAATCGACACCAATGTGAGCTTACTGCGTTATTTTCTTCTGTTGTTTAGTTTAGTTATTTTTGCGGGTTGCAGTCTTGTGTGTGCCAGTTTTACTCTTGTACTATTATGATTGCACTTTTCTAGTTTTCGTTCGAAGCGGAAATTTCGACCAGACTCTTGATATGTCGCTGAACTAGTAAACTCTTAGCACGTCTTTTTTTTTCATCCCAGAAAACTCTTAGCATATCTTTCACTCCGCCAAATTCCTCCATCTCTTCTTCGTCCCATCTTCTTCATCATCAATATCCCGCACTAATTTATTTTTCGACCTGAAGTCGAAACCCGTTCCAGAAATCCGGTCAGTGCCATGGCAATCCCCAACTAATTTATTCGTCTCCCCTACTCTTGCCGCAGCATTCATCTGTTGCATTGAAGCTGCAGTTGGCCATTTAAAAGTGGAGGAAAAAGCTTTTAGAATGTGTTTTCACAGATAGGAAGAGGGAGATAAAAGTAGAAATTTTAATGGTGAGTTTTTTATATTGCTCATGAAACCAAATAAAAATTGTAAGGTAACCACACAATATGGAGCAGTTAATTAGGCCCAACAAAAGCCAGGGTAAATTTTAAATAATATCTATTATCATCAGTGTGACCGAGACACGATTGGACCGTGAACTGACCTACTAACCAGTCTGATCATGTTTAAGATCCGTTTTAGCCAAGAACCGTCAGTCGAACCGCTAAATCGGGTTTTTTTAAAAAGAAATTTTAATTTATGATCTGCACGTGTTAGAGAGAAACTATGAATGAATTCTAAACAGTATTATACATAAACATTATTATTATATGTTATATCAAGCTTGATTTGATTCAAAACACTAATAAATTTTAAAATATTCTTCTTGTTTAGTCAACTTAACAACGTTTGAAATTAGTTTTGATGTCAAAACATTTTAATATAATTATATTTAAAATGTATTTTTTTACTTATTTAAAATCAAATGTTTAGTCAACTTAACCTCTCCTTCGATTTAAAAATCTTGATCACAATAAACTGAACCATTTGATTTTGAAATAAAAAAAAAACATAATATAAATTAAAATATAAAACTATAAATGGACTAAAAAAATAATTTCAAATTAAGATTAAAAATATATATACATAATAGAAAATATAACGTCACGGTGGGAATGTATTTATTACATTACATTACATATTATATTGAGACGACGAGTAGGGAATGTAACGTCACGGTGGCAAATATTATATATTACATTACCTATTATATAATTTTCAGAGATTACCAATTGCACAGTAAAATTAATTCGAACCGTTAAAACAACAAAAAACAAAATAAAATATATAATACATAAACTAAAAAAGAAAAAATAAATAGTGAAAAAATAAAACAAAAGATTTTAAATAAAGTAAAAATGATATTATGGAGAGAAAAAAGTGAAAAAAATATATAGAAAAAAAACATTTTTCACATATGAATTATACGATGCATCAGCTGAAACATATTGCATATTTTTGAATCATTACGATAGTCATAGTACATCTGTTGCAGGTAAAAATAAACTGCACGGGCGCCTCTGAGCAATTTCGTAAGACCCATTCGGCGAGAAAATACGGGCCAATCCGCCTGTATAACGAAAATCTGACCGTATTTTTGATCAAACAAGACAACGGATGGTCAGATTTGCACACGCACGGTAAAAACATGCGAATGAATCACGGGTACTGTTGCAGGCACACAGGAAGCCTCTCTAATTTGGCAAATAATAGAGAGAGGATTGCAGTAAATAAAAAGATAAATCTGGATTTAAAAATGCTTGTAAGAATTCAACGGCAAATAATCGTCTACAACGCCGATTATAAATCTCCGATTTGCATGTAGACTCGGCAACGGTCAAGCAGTTCTGAGCGGGGGCGAAACCAAAATCACCCCATCTCCTCTTACAAAAAGAAAAGGCACTGTGCGCCTTGTGGCCTGCAACATAAAAAAGCACAGTAAAAGAAGAGCGTAAAAGCACTTCAATTTGAGGGAGAAAGCATGAATGTTTAAAATTTTCAAATAGCTACTAATTAAACATATAGAAAATGGAGAGAAAAATCGTATCATTTTGGCATGCGAATAACTAATTTTATATTTGATATGACAATAACACGCTGATATGTGTTAATATAATTTGTGTCAACAACGGAAATAAGTGTGTTCTTAACATTGCTCTAAAAAACAATTACCGAATAAAACAGCACAATTATATTTATACATGTTTAATTATAAAACCCAAAACTAAACTTAAAACACATGCAAAAGAAATTCGCTAGCGAGGGAGGTTAAAATATGCGAGAAATAGAGCTAGAAATTCAAACAATTAGAAATAATAATGTAATAATAAAACCTCTGCGCAAGAAGCAGCAAGCCTATCACCTTTACATGGGAAGGCCTATTGCACCTGAAAGAAACGAACAAGCCCCCAAAAATAACTAAGGCTTCGTTTGGCATGGCTTATTTGCTCCGGTGAGTTTAGTCAAAAACACTATTATCATAGAATGTATGTTTGGCAAAACAAAGGTTAGAGGTCAAGCGTTCACGAACGACGGTTCATGACCACCACCACCCCGCCAAACGAAGCCTAAGAGGTGATGGGAATCACACATCATAGGCGTATCGACCCTTATTGGAACCTGCCAATGTCTACGTATGCAGGAGCTGGAGTTAGGCTCGTCATATGTACAATCTGAGCCTGTGATCGTGTTCAGAGCGACATCAGGATATTTTAATGTATTTTTCGGGTATTTTTGCATTTTTTTTTATTTACGCATATTTTATGGATTGTTGTATCAGGCAATCGTTTGCTGTCCATAGTGAAATGATTGTCTATAAATAGGAGTCTATGGGTGTGATTTTTTATATCATTGCAGAATTTGGTGAGCAATTTTGAGTTCTTATGATCATTCTGTGGTGCCAAAGCCTAGATCCCATCCCACTTTTCATTTGGTCCTACAATTCCAGCCGCCGGTCACAACAGAAATTCCTTGCCGACCCACTGCTGAACTCCCAAGTCTCCTGGAAACTTCCCATAACAACAGAAATCAGAGGCAGAATTCTGAATACACGGCAAGAATTGTAGTTGATGGGTCTTCATATTGATGGTTCTTCATCTATTTTATAGAGCAATTCGGGGCGCGTATAGCCAGAACCCAACTCCTCCGCTAAGATAAGGAGGTTATGGTGAAAAGAGTGGGTCAAACCCATCATTTCCTCACCCAACCGCATCAATAACCGCCGATCGCAACCGCATGAGCGATCATGACCGCCAGTCACAACCACACGCGGCCGCGTGTCGCGCGCGGCCGCACGGCATCACGCACGGCACCGCGCGCGGCCTCAAGGCCGCCCGGCACCTCGCGCGGCCTCAAGGCCGCCCGGCACCTCGCGCGGCCTCAAGGCCGCCCGGCACCTCGCGCGGCGCCGCGAGGCCGCGCGGCGCCGCGAGGCCGCGCGGCGCCGCGAGGCCGCGCAGCACCACGCGAGGCCCCACGCGGCACCGCGCGCGGCCACGTGCCTGCGCGGCCCCGCGCACTGCCCGGTCGCGCGGCCACGTGCCCACGCGGCCCCGCGCACTGCCCGGTCACGCGGTAGTGCGCTAGAGTGCACGCGCGGCCGCGCACTAGCGCACGCGAGGCCGCGCGCGGCGCCGCGAGGCCGGTCACGCGGGGCCGCGCGGTAGCGCACTGCCCGGTCACGCGGTAGCGCAGCACCACGCGAGGCCCCGCGCACGGCCGCGAGGCCCCGCGCGGCACCGCGCGCGGCCACGTGCCCGCGCGGCCCCGCGCACTGCCCGGTCGCGCGGTGCCGCGCACGCGGTAGTGCGCGCTAGCGCACGCGCGGTGGGCGCGGTGACGGTCGGCCTCCCTCGCCGTCGGGAGCGCTCCCCGGCCTCTCTCGCCTCGTCCTCGCCCGGCCTCTCCCGTCCTCGCCCAACTCCGATTGCACGTTTGCAACGTAAACGCTTGAGGCTCGGCGCATGCTCGGCGCCGCTAAGTCCATACCTTGTCTCCACTCACACGCACACTTGAACATTGCAAAGTTCACGGAGCGCGCAATTGCTAACTCAACTTTTATTCTTAAAGATTGCAGGATTGAGACATTGCAATTAGAAAAAGCCAAGGAAGCTGCCCGAAGTACCCAAACTGACCGGGGGGGGCGAAATCGTCATATTCGGAAAATGGTGATCCGCGTGCCCTCGATCGACGGTCAAGATCGGCCCGTCAGGTGGTTACGGTGGTTACGACGGCGAAATTACCGGGTCGCCCCCGGCCAAATCTATAAAAGGGACCCCGGATCCTCATTCAAAGGGATCTGACTTTTGGCATCTGAGAGAGCTCCTTGAATAATTCCTTCGAAGATCTCCATCGCGGTTCGAAGATCTCCTTCGCGGTTCGAAGACCTCCTTCGTGATTCGAAGATCTCCTTCGTCACTTGAAGATCTTCTTCGGGCCTTGAAGATCTCCAGCAACACCAAGATACTTAGTTTTTCAGAGAGGTGGCATGTCACCCTCAGAGAATTCCCTTCAACTGCAACTGTAACGAGAAGCGGCATGTCGCTCTCTGTTCTTGTAACTTCGCTTGTAACACTCTAACACTTAGTGAAATTTGGCTGACACAGATCCGGTCACGTGGTTTTTTACCCTTTTCGGGTTTTCCACGCTAAAAACGTTCTCTTGCCACCTGTCCGTTCTCTCTGTGACTGTTTGCGCATTCGGCCCACTCTCGGGCTAAGACGGTTCAGTTCGCCCGGTTTGAAAGAGAGTCGAGTGACCCGCAACAGTATGGCGGCGTCTGTGGGAAGGGTGTTCCCCAAACTCTGCAAAAAAATTTCGAAGACAGTACTCGCTTCATAGCAATACTCGTGCTAACAGCGATGGCAAGAAGAAGTGCTCGCACCACCGATGGTTCCATCCCGGAAGGGCGCGTTGATCCCGCTCCATCTCATTCCCTCATCAACGCACCTCCCGCCGAAGAGGGCGCGTTAGCACCTGTCGCCGCGTTGGAGGGGCGCATGCGCCAGATGGAAGAACAACAAGCTGAAATGCTGGCTCTCCTCAGAAACCTCGGAGCCCCGCAAGCTCCCGTTCCACCCACCGCACCAATCATCAAACCCCCCTTGATCCCAAACCAGGCTCCATTGGGGGAAGCTGCTCAAGAGGAAGAAACGTACGAAGAAGAATACTCAGATGCAGCCAGCTCCGTGCATCCGGTCCACCCCGCCAGGGGAGCTGGAGGAGAACCCCTTCACCATCAGCAAGGAGAGGTAGGAGTCGAACAAGCCATAGGAAGGCCCACTCGCGAGGAGATCCACGATGTGATAGCTGAAGAGTACGGTCAGGCGGACGTCGGGGCATCTTCGCCCGTTGCCCCCTACGTCGCGGCTCCCCGCTCATACAACAAATCTTGGACCATCCAATTCCGCACGGTTTCAAGCTTCCCAACATTGAGACATTTGATAGGATGGATGATCCGCTGGAGCACATCAACCATTTTACCACCATTATGAGGATCTACAACGCCGCTGATCAGTTCCTCTGCCAAGTGTTTCCGGCAACACTCAAGGGGCAGGCGCGCACCTGGTTTCATTCCCTGCGGGATGGATCTGTCAACAACTTCATCGAGCTCGCCCAGTAGTTTACGGACCAGTTCGTTGCTAACCGGAGAATCGTTCGGGATCCCTCGCATCTTTCAGGGATAGACCCTCAAGGACTTTTTCCATCGCTTCACGGCTGAGGCACGACAAATCCCAGGGGTTGAGCTTCTGCGCGGTGTTTTCCTGGGGGGACTCCGCCCAAGCGGCTTTTACTCCGCTCTGATGAGGGAGACAGTACCAAGCTATCCAGATCTTGTGCACCGGGTGGAGGCACAGATAGCGGCGGATGAGGCGATTGAGGCACATCGCCAGCAGTTCGAAGGAAGTCAGAAGAGAAGGGGCAGGAGGAACGGCGTATGGAGGAGCGCCGGAATGATGATCATCGCCGAGGCCCCCGAAGGGATCAGGGTCCCCAGCCGCCGCGGATTTATACTCCCCTCAACACGTTACGAATCAACGTACTTTACGCCATTCAAGAAAGCTCGGCGTTTCGTAGGCCGAGGCCGCCTATCCCACATGAAAGAACCGACCAATCGAAGTATTGTGAGTTTCATAGAGGAGCTGGCCACACGACCGAAGAATGCTCCAGATTAAAGGAAGAGATCGAGCGCCTTGTCAGGCAAGGGCTCCTCGGAAGGTTCCTACAAGGTCAGCTGCCAAACCAGCCGCAGCAACCCAGACAACCAAGAGATCAACCTCCTGCACCCCACGGCGCGGCAGCAGGAAGGCCGATGGTAGGAGAAGTCGAGACTATAGCCGGGTCTCCGAACCTCGCCGCTCAGATTCTTTCCATTGCTAGGCCCGAGAGGGGGCGCGATGATAAAAAGCTAAAGCAAGACACCACCATCACCTTCGGAGAGGAGGATCTAGAGGGGTTGCGGCTGCCACACCAAGACCGGCTCGTAATCAATGCCGGGATCGGGGATCCCTGTTTCAACGTCAAGAGGATACTAGTCGACAACGGGAGCTCCATCGACGTCCTATTCCTCTCCACTCTACAAAGCATGAAACTCACCAAGGAGCACCTCAGCCCAGCAGCAGGGCCCGTCTACGGCTTTGACAACCGCCCCGTCCCGGTCCAGGGCATGATCACCCTTCCGGTAACTCTCAGCGAGTTTCCAAGACAGACAACTCACAACATTCAGTTCGTAGTCGTGGAATCAAGCTCCGCCTACAACGCAAACTTCGGGAGGCCGCTCCAATCTGTTTTCGGAGCCATCCCATCAATCCCGCACCTAGCTATGAAATTTCCGACTGCAGCTGGAGTAGGAGTCGTTCGTGGGAATCAAGAGGCGGCCAGAACCTGCTACCTGAAACAAGCTCAACCAACAAAGGCGACTGCCCTCAACATCGACAACTTCGATCTGCGAGATGAAGCTACTCTGCAGCGGGGGGCGCCCGTTGAAGGATTGGTGGAAATGTCGCTCTCCCAGCGGGATCCGACCCGGACTGTCCAGGTCGGGTCCCTCTTATCGCCAGAAGAACGAAAAGAATTCACAACCTTCCTACAGGAGAACGATGACATTTTCGCTTGGAGCCCGAAGGACATGTCTGGGGTAGATCCTGAAGTCATTTTTCACTCTTTAAACGTTAACCCTGCCTGCAGGCCCGTGATCCAAAAGAAGAGGAACTTCGCCCCCGAACGAGTGAAGGCGATCGAAGAAGAAGTAGCTAAGCTTCTGGAGGCGAGGTTCATCCGCAAAGCAGAATACCCCACGTGGCTTGCTAACGTGGTAATGGTAAAGAAGGCCTCGGGGAAGTGGCGAATGTGCGTCGACTACAGCAACCTGAACCAGGCATGCCTGAAAGACAGTTTCCCTCTCCCGAGGATTGACCAACTCGTCGACGCAACGGCCGGCCAGATAAGGATGAATCCCGCAGACGAGGAGCACACTGCCTACTGCACCGACAAAGGAGTCTACTGCTATAAGGTGATGTCGTTCGGCCTTAAAAATGTCGGAGCGACATACCAAAGACTGATGAACAAAGTCTTCAAGGACCTCATCGGGGAGACGATGGAGGTGTACGTGGACGACATGCTAGTGAAGAGTGTCCACCGTCACGACCACTTGAAAGACTTGGGAAAGTGCTTTCAGCTTCTTCGTCGCTTCCGAATGCGGCTCAACCCCAAGCAAATGCGCGTTTGGTGTGACGGCGGGGAAGTTCCTGGGTTTCATGGTAACCCATCGGGGAATTGAGGCCAACCCCGAGAAGATCAAGGCGTTGGAGGACATGTCGCCACCTCGTTCAATCAAGGAAGTGCAACGCCTAAATGGGAGGATCGCCGCGCTATCTCGTTTCCTGTCGCGGACAGGAGACAAGTACCTCCCTTTCTTCAAGATCCTCCGGGGAGCGCGCCACAACGGGTTCCAGTGGACGGACGAGTGCCAGACGGCTTTCGAACTTCTCAAACAATACCTGGCCTCGCCACCGCTCCTGTCAAAGCCAATCCCCAGAGAAATCCTGTTCTTGTACCTGGCGGTTTCGCCTACAGACCTCGGCTCAGTGCTTGTGAAAGATGATGGAGGGGTACAACGGCCAATCTACTACCTTAGCAAAGTACTCACCGATACTGAAATCAGGTATCCAGCGGCGGAGAAAACGGCCTTAGCTCTCGTCTTCTCGGCAAGGAAGCTTCGGCCCTACTTCCAGGCTCATACAGTAAAAGTATTAACTCAGCTCCCGCTACGAACAATCCTCCAGAAACCAGAAGTCTCAGGGAGACTAGTGAAGTGGGCGGTGGAGCTTGGCGAATTCGACATCCAATTCTTACCCCGGCCAGACATCAAGTCGCAAGTACTCGCCGACTTTGTTGTAGAGTACACCATTCCACCAGAAATGACTCCTGTCAAAGATATCACCACCCCCCGTTGGACTCTCTACGTCGACGGTGCTTCAGGAGCTGAAGGAGCTGGAGCAGGATTGCTTCTCATAAGCCCTGATGAGATTACCTTGGAGTATGGTGTCAGGTTGAAATTCCCAGCAACCAACAATATCGCAGAGTACGAGGCTCTGATCGCCGGCCTCCAGCTCGCCATCGATTGCAAAGCTGAGAGCCTGACGATTCACGCAGACTCCCAACTTGTAGTCTCGCAAGTTGAGGGAGAATACGAGGCCAAGAATGACCAAATGGCGCAGTACCTCGCGTTTGTGAAATCGCTCCTTCAGAAGATACCGTCGTACCAAATTCTGCACATCCCACGGGAACAGAATTCTAGAGCAGACGCGCTCTCTAAGCTGACAACTTCACCCACCAGCTATCAATCACAAAGACGCCGAGTGGAAGAGATCGTGGCTCCAAGTATTCCAGGGTCATGGGAAATTGCAACCATCAATGAAGAGGAGTCATCTTGGATGACCCCCATACGGGCCTACCTCGAGCATGGGTACCTTCCCGAGGACCGCCTAGAAGCGCGCAAATTACGAATGCGACCGGCATCGTTCGCCATCATAGATGGGGAGATCTACAAGCGGGCGTTCTCAGGGCCCTATCTAAAGTGTTTACCGGCAGGTGAAGCGGACTACGCCCTAAGAGAGGTGCATGGAGGAGTCTGCAGAGAGCATCTAGGTGGAAAAGCGCTGGCCCAGAAGATCTTGCGCCAAGGCTTCTATTGGCCAACGATGAAAAAAGATGCAACTGAGCTTGTCCAGAAATGTAGGAGCTGTCAGCTTCACGCGAACGTACCTCACCAGCCCCCGGTCGCGCTCACCACGCTTCAGAGTGCATGGCCCTTCGCACAGTGGGGAATTGATCTCCTCGGTCCCCTACCTCTGGCGTCCGGACAGAGAAAATTCATCATCCTAGCCATTGATTACTTCACCAAGTGGGTGGAAGCTGAGCCCTTAGCCAAGATCACAGAGGAGAATGTCAAACAGTTCGTCTGGAGGAACATTATCTGTCGCTTCGGTATCCCAGCTACAATTATCGCCGACAACGACACTCAGTTTACCGGGAAATCGTTAACCAAGATGTGCGAAGACCTGAAGATCAATCTCCGCCACACCGCCATAGCACATCCACAAACAAATGGGCAGGTGGAGGTCACCAACCGCACCATCCTCAAAGGGTTGAAGACGCGCCTCGAAGAAGCTGGGGGGCAATGGGTGGATGCGCTCCCGAATGTACTATGGGCCTACCGCACGACAGAGAGGACTCCAACGGGAGAGTCGCCATATAACCTCTGCTACGGGACCGAAGCTGTCATCCCCGTCGACATCGGAGTACCCAGCATCCGGGTGCTGACTTTCGATCCCAGAAAGAACGACGCACTGCTTCGCGAAAACCTCAACTTAATCTCCGAAACTCGAGACAACGCCACCCAGCGCGTCGCTACCTACCAAAGGCGTGTAGCCCGGCTCTACGACAAGAGGGTGAAACCCAGGCCAATCAACGTCGGAGATCTCGTCCTACGCAACATTGAAGCAGCCGGGAAGGGTCCGCAAAAAGACAAACTCTCACCAGCCTGGGAAGGACCTTATGTGGTCACCGCAACAGTAAAGCCTGGAACATTCAAACTCAGAACAGCGGAAGGAAAGACCCTCCCACGCACTTGGAATGCGCAAACCTGCGCCGCTTCTATCAGTAACCTTTTTACCCCGCTATGTAAAAGTTGTGAGCCTCGACTCACGCAAACTATCTTTCTGCAATTTTTACATTGTGTAAAAGGCGTGAGCCTCGACTCACGCAAACTATCTTTCTGCAATTTTTTATGAAAAAGTCGCGAGCCTCGGCTCGCGCAAACTGTCCCTCTATTATAGTATGAAAAACCGCGAGCTTCGACTCGCGCAATGTGTCCTACAATTACTCATCGCTACTCAGGGCCAGCTCCCCAGTGATCTCGCACTACCCGGTTCGAAGCGTCCGCCCTTCCCCCCGGTAGTAAGATCACGGCGCCACCAGGGCCTGCCCCGCTCACGGTCGCCCACGGTTCGAAGCGTCCAGCCTTCACCGATACTCGGGGCCAGTTCCCCGGTGATCTCGCGCTACCCGGTTCGAAGCGTCCGCCCTTCACCCTGGTAGTAAGATCACGGCGCCGCCAGAGCCTGCCCCCCTCACGGTCGCCCACGGTTCGAAGCGTTCTCCCTTCACCGATACTCGGGGCCAGTTCCCCAGTGATCTCGCGCTACCCGGTTCGAAGCGTCCGCCCTTCACCCCGGTAGTAAGATCACGGCGCCGCCAGGGCCTGCCCCCCTCACGGTCGCCCACGGTTCGAAGCGTCCGCCCTTCACCGATACTCGGGCCAGTTCCCTAGTGATCTCGCGCTACCCGGTTCGAAGTGTCCACCCTTCACCCCGGTAGTAAGATCACGGCGCCGCCAGGGACTGCCCCCCTCACGGTCGCCCACGGTTCGAAGCGTCCGCCCTTCACCGATACTCGGGGCCAGTTCCCCAGTGATCTCGCGCAACCCGATTCGAAGCGTCCGCCCTTCACCCCGGTAGTAAGATCACGACGTCGTCAGGGCCTGCCCCCCTCACGGTCGCCCACGGTTCGAAGCATCCGCCCTTCACGGATACTCGGGGCCAGTTCCCCAGTGATCTCGCGCTACCCGGTTTGAAGCGTCCGCCCTTCACCCCGGTAGTAAGATCACGGCGCCGCCAGGGCCTGCCCCCCTCGCGGTCGCCCACTGTTCGAAGCGTCCGCAGTTCACTGATACTCGGGGCCAGTTCCCCAGTGATCTCGCGCTACCGGTTCGAAGCGTTCGCCCTTCACCTCGATAGTAAGATCACGACGCCGCCAGGGCCTGCCCCCCTCACTATCGCCCACGATTCGAAGTGTCCGCCCTTCATCGACACTCGGGGCCAGTTCCCCTTCTACCCAGCTCCTAGCGCACGCTCATCGCCGCTATCCGGAGTCAAAAATTTGACAAACACGAGAACGAGAAAAGCAAAAAGCAAACATCGATGGTGAACAAAGGAACAATCATCAAGCAATATGACAAAGTAAAGAGTTGCACAACTCCACCGCAAGACATGCAAATACGAACACGACAAAGTACGACACAACAACGGAAAGCAAAACATACAGACAAATGAAAGCAGAGCAATCAGCCTTCGATATCTACATCAGAACAATCGTCCTCAGAAAGATCGCCAACACCAAGCCCGGTCGTGCTGCACCCGAGCTTTCTCTCCACCATGCGAAGGGTCTTCCCGATCCCCCTCTTGAAAGAGATCTCGCACTCATCTTCCAGTAGGGGGTCCACCCCCTTGGTCATGATCTCCGCTCGAAGCTCTTCAGAGATCCTAGAGCGCTCCTCCACGAATTCCAGGGAATCCTTATACTCAGCAACTCCTTCGGCCTTAATAGCCTTGGTATCCGGCTCAAGAGAGGAAAGCCTCTCTACCTCGCCTATCAGGAATCCCAACTCGCCATCCTGACGAAACATGTCTCCCTGCAAATCTTTGACCAGTAGAGCAACATTGTCAGCAGCAACTCTCTCTGCGCTAAGCTCACTCTGCAGACGCTCTATCTCGGAGTGGGCCTGGGCAAGATCAAACTCCAATTTGAGCCCACGTGATATCTCGTGCTCCCTCTTCTTCTGTGAATCCTCCAAAGAACTCTTCGCGACACGTAGCTCCTCCTGAAGAACGAAATACCCGTCCTTCAGCCCAACGTAGCAATCATTCCAAGTATGAGCGACGCTATTCATGACATCAGACTGCAAAGGAAGAGCGAGATAAGAATCTTGGAAAAAGAAAACACATAAAAAGTAAATAATAAAAAGATATGCTAACCGCTGAATTCATCACCCGTAACGAAGATGATACTCTCTTCGTCGTCATCAGTGGAGAAGGAGGATCGCTCCGAGGAGGTGCTTCCGCCACAGGAGAAGCCGTGATCTCAGCGTCAACGTCAATATGAGTCATATCGGGCGCAACTCCACTGGTACCTGCCTCGTCAGAACGGCTCTTCGGTGGAGGTGGAGAAGACACCATCTCTGAGCCTCCGCATCAGACAAACTTCCTCTTCCTATCGCGCGATAAAGGAACGGCGGCATCACGCTCAGCATCCGACGAAAGCCCGACTAACAGTAATCTCTTCTCCTCGATAAAATGAGCCACGCCATGAAGAGCTTTCGATAAGTCATCACGATCTGGAAAACCAGGAAGAGGCTAGAATTCGTTTTCTCGTCCCACTTGACGGCGGCAGCGGCTCGGAAGATTCATCCAAAGCTCTGACAAGTCCCAGCGGTTGCGGACGTACCCGTATAAAGTGTTCCCGTGGCGATAATCATTCTTTTCCCCAAAACGGAACCACCTCTTGTTGTTGCAAACATCGATCCGACCTCCCGGATCCGTGAAAACATCACACCAATCTTTGAAAATCTCCAAAGAAAACCGCGAGCCGTGCTCCCGAAAAAATACAATCAACCCCATAATCCTCGTCATGCGGGCTGGTGTAAACAACGAAATAGGCACGCCGCAGAACCTAAAAATCTCGATCGCATCCTCCGACGGGGGAAAGCGGAACCCCGATTTTAAACAGCTCTCGGAGACAGTAATAAAGCCGGTCGGCGGATTCTGAACACGTTCCTCCGGAAATGGTATCTTCACTTCTACGGACGATGGGAGTCTAAACCGCTTACGCCAAGCCTCGAAACGCTCAATATTGAGCGTAGAACGCAACCGCATCGATTTTGATCGCGCTCTGTTCCTCGATGTCTGAAAGAAGGGAGAAGAGAAATAAAAAATAATAAATAACAATCAATAAATCTTAAAATCCGCGCAAATTATCACCGCACAACGCGGTGGGAAATGGTATCTTCACTTCTACGGACGATGGGAGTCTAAACCGCTTACGCCAAGCCTCGAAACGCTCAATATTGAGCGTAGAACGCAACCGCATCGATTTTGATCGCGCTCTGTTCCTCGATGTCTGAAAGAAGGGAGAAGAGAAATAAAAAATAATAAATAACAATCAATAAATCTTAAAATCCGCGCAAATTATCACCGCACAACGCGGTGGTTACAACAAAAAGCGGAATAATAGCGGCACAATAAGAGGAAGAAATATCACAAAAATACCTCTGTCATGACTCCGCCGCAGCGTCCGGATCGCACCAAGGGATGAAAAAAAAATCATCGCACTTCTCTAAAAAATGGGAGCGAATCCCGAGGATTTGGGAGGATATTGATGGGTCTTCATATTGATGGTTCTTCATCTATTTTATAGAGCAATCCGGGCTGCGTATAGCCAGAACTCAACTCCTCCACTAAAATGAGGAGGTTATGGTGAAGAGAGTGGGTCAAACCCATCATTTCCTCGCCCAACCGCATCAATAACCGCCGATCGCAACCGCATGAGCGATCACGACCGCCAGTCACAACCACACGCGGCCGCGCGACACCGCGCGCGGCCGCACGACAGCACGCACGGCCGCGCGGCACCGCGAGCGGACTCAAGGCCGCACGACACCTCGCGCGGCCGCACGACATCACGCACGCCCGCGCGGCACCGCGCGCGGACTCAAGGCCGCACGACACCTCGCGCGGCCGCCCGGCACAACCCGCGGCCGCGCGGCCGCGAGGCCGCGCAGCACCACGCGCGGCCCCGCGCACGTCTGCGAGGCCCCGCGCGCGGCCACGAGCCCGCGCGGCGCCACGCGCGGCCCCGCGCACCGCCCGGTCGCGCGGTGCCGCACGCCCGGTACCGCGCGGGCGGTACCACGCGCTACCGCGCGCGCGGTACCGCGCGCGCGGTAGTGCGCGCTAGCGCACGCGCGGTAACGCCCGGCACCATGCGCGGTGGGCGCGGTGCCGGTCGTTCTCCCTCGCCGCCGGGAGCGCTCCCCGGCCTCTCTCGCCTCGTCCTCGCCCGGCCTCTCTCGCCCCGTCCTCGCCCGGCTCCGATTGCACGTTTGCAATGTAAACGCTTGAGGCTCGGTGCATGCTTGGCGCCGCTAAGTCCATACCTTGTCTCCACTCACAAGCACACTTGAACATTGCAAAGTTCATGGAGCGCGCAATTGCTAACTCAACTTTTATTCTTAAAGATTGCAGGATTGAGACATTGCAATTAGAAAATGCGAAGGAAGCTGCCCGAACTGACCGGGGGGGCGAAATCGTCATATTCGGAAAATGGTGATCCGCGTGCCTCAATCGACGGTCAAGATCGGCCCGTCAGGTGGTTACGGTGGTTACGACGGCGAAATTACCGGGTCGCCCCGGGCCAAGTCTATAAAAGGGACCCCGGATCCTCATTCAAAGGGATCTGACTTTTGGCATCCGAGAGAGCTCCTTGAAGAATTCCTTCGAAGATCTCCTTCGCGGTTCGAAGATCTCCTACGCGGTTCGAAGTCCTCCTTCGTGATTCGAAGATCTCCTTCGTCACTTGAAGATCTTCTTCGGGCCTTAAAGACCTCCTGCAACACCAAGATACTTAGTTTTTCTGAGAGGTGGCATGTTACCCTCAAAGAATTACCTTCAACTGCAACTGTAACGAGAAGCGGTCTGTCGCTCTCTGTTCTTGTAACTTCGCTTGTAACACTAACACTTAGTGAAATTTGGCTGGCACAGATCCGGTCACGTGGTTTTTTACCCTTTCCGGGTTTTCCACGCTAAAAACGTTCTCTTGCCACCTGTCCGTTCTCTCTGTGACTGTTTGCGCATTCGGCCCACTCTCGGGCTAAGACGGTTCAGTTCGCCCAGTTTGGAAGAGAGTCGAGTGACCCGCAACAGTAGTTATAATGCAGCCCAGCCCTTGAATCAGCCTCCCGCCGCCCTCTCTGGACTTCTATTTTTGTGTAAATTTTTGTACGGAGTTTTTTAATAATCATATTATTTGAGATACTAATTTATATTAACATGTGCATCAATTGTGTTACTTGCAAGTTGCCCTGTCCAAAAAGCCCGTCCAAGCCGGGCCGGTACCGGGCCTGACGAGCCCGGGCTTTTGTCAACCGAGCTCAGGCCCGGGCCTTCCTTTAGCCGGGCTCGGGCAAGGCTCGGGCACCAGCCCCAATAGGGGCCTGCCAAGTCACCCAAGACCGGACCGGGCCCGGGTCGGGCCCGGTTAATAAATCCCGCCAAAATAGGCATGAATTAAATCCCGCCAAAATAGGCATGATTTTAATTAAATCCCGCCAAAATAGGCGGGATTTTAATAAAATCCCGCTTGTTTAGGCGGGATTGTCCCGCCTGGTGCCTGGCCTGGGTGCCAGGCCCGGGTAAGGCCCGGTGCCCGGGCTTAGTTGGGCCTGGCCCGAGCCGGGCACCGGGCCGGGCACCGGGCATATATGGGGGCCCTGTTGGGCCCCATAGCCCAGCCCGGGCTTAGTCGGGTCGGGCCCGATTTTTTTGAACACGACTAGTTGCAAGGGTTATTCGTCTATCATTTAAATGAAGCAATCTTAGTTTTACTTTGGTTGACGATTGGCCGTTAATCTAATACCCAATTATCAGTTGTGGTTGATTGCAGATTTCTTTATTAGATTCGGATTTTATTGCTATTTCATTGTCAGACAATTATATGCGCATCGCATCATTTAGATATACCCGCGACACTACACTAACACTCATTCGTTGGAGTTCCATTATGACACGATCACACAACACCACCACTTTATCCCACGTCAAATTTGGTATCAGAGCCAATGTTAGTCATTTGCATGCTTCATGGTGATAAGGTGTTTAGACAATATTATGACAGGACTCACTTCCTTAGATAGTCAAGCCACTAGTTCCAAAAGTGATGTATCGATGTTGGATTTCTAAAAAAATTGACTAATCGCTTCAACCACATGGATGAATAGTTTGATGACCTTAAAAAATTGACTAATCGCTTCAACCACATGGATGAATAGTATGATGACCTTAGATAAACAGTTTCGGATCCTCGTCACTTGATGACCTAGATCTCCTTAGGAATACCGGTCACTCTACACCCTGTCCTCAAGAAGCCGTTATTCCACAAATTATTCATCGTGAGGGACCTCGTGACATAAATGGGCAGCCCGAAATTTGGGTCATATTTTAGATTTGTAATCATTCAGTAAGCTTTTGTCCCTTGTCATGTACCTTAAGCAAGACATTGCCCAAATACCAAGTTTGATTTTTGATGGCCTTTGGACAAATTAAAAAGGTTGGGCAATATGGGTTGACCGCCATTAGCAGTTCTGGTACTCAAACTCTTGGCTTCCTTTGGTAATTATCACCACTAGAATATGTGTTTGAATTGTACCGAAAATCGTTTATGAAATGCCCTACTTTATTACAACAACAACAAAAAAAAGGCAGCCCGGTGCACAAAGCATTCCCGCGCAACGAGGGTCCGAGGAAGGGCCCCACCACAAGGGTGAAATGTAGGCAAACCTTACCCTACATTTTTGCAAGAGGCTGCTTCCAGAACTCGAACCCGTGATCTCAAGGTCACACGGCAACACCTCAACCGGTGTGCCAAGGCTCCCTACTTTATTACAACGAAAACACTCAAAATGAATGTAAGATGAAAACTTCTCAATTTGGTTGCTTGAGATCTGGTCGGCGGTAGTCAAGCAGGGGTCGACGATCCTGAGATGAATCGTCGATCTGTGATCGCCGATCCTGAGAAATATCGACTATGAGTTGACGATTGTTGATTATTACTTATTTATATTGGTCTGCTTGGCTCTTGGAGGGACTGGGATGCACTGAAATGCTGCTTTCTTGGAGAGTTTTGGCAATGGGAAAAGGTAGTAGGATTGCTGGAAAAAAATTCCAGAGACAGGGATTTGACTCCAGGGATTATTGAGAGGAAGAAGGGGGCCACAGTCAGTTGGGAAGTGAAGAGGTGCACGAAATTGTGGCTGGGAGATGGCTGGGGTGTGGAGAGGGAGATAATGGGGAATGGAGGGAGTGGGGAGTTATCTGGTTGTGGGTTAATGCGGGGAGTAAATGAAGGAATGGTGTGAAGTGGAGGAGGGAATTAAGAGGTAATGGGAGGTGGGGAAGTTATGAGAGATTTTAGGAGTGTGCCTATTTTTTGGAGGCAGATATGAGTAGGGAGGTGGGGAGGTGGCTTGGGAGTTATGGACTGATGGGGGATGAGGGTGGCCGATCAAGGGTGTCTGGTGGTGGTCGCCGGAGGTGGTGGCGGTGATCGCCGGAAAATTGAAATTGAGGGTAATGTGAGCTGTGGAGGTGTGGTGGAATGGAGGGTGTCCGGCTAGATGGAGAGGGGAGGGGTAACTTCCAAGCTTCGCACTTGGGTTTCGGCTTCGGCACCGGATGATCAAAATAAGAACTTTTTAATCAACTTTCAAGTTTCAATGTCTTATAAATGAGCATTATATCCCTATTTATAATCTTATAGACTAAGGGCCATCATGGATGGTCTTGATTCTCCGATCATGACAACACTCAAAATACATCAAAATTAAAATCAAAAAATAACTAAAAAATATATTGATCGTCGAACCGCATAAAATGGACGGCTCTAATCGTCGTGTAGGCCCATGTGTGTCGTGATCTTCATCAATTCCCCGTGCTTTGAAAGCATTCATCTCCATGAATGAAGATGGTTATGCTCTCGTTTGAAGGTGAGGTGAATATCTCTAGCTCTAATGCTGCCCTGATCTCGTGAACTAGGATCCTTGTAAGAACAGCAAATGCACTCGAGGGTACCATTACTGCATAGGCTGGAGAAGGCATTGCTAAAGCCGATGTTAACGATGGTACCGAGGATAGTGCTGCTAAAGCTGGCAAAGGTCCTGAAGATGGTGTTACTGCTATAGGAGAGGGCGTTGAAGATGTCAAAGTTAGAGTAGAGGAAGTCAGTGTCGAAGACAGTACTGATGATGGTACTGTTGTTGTTGTCGACGACGAGAATGGTGTTGGTGTTGATGCTGGAAATGACATTGTTGTAGATGGCGCTCAAGATGATGCCGACAATGGTACCGGTGTTGAAGAGGGTGTTGAGGGTGGTGTTGGGGGTACTGTCGGCGGTTGGGTGGAAGAGGAGGCTGATGGTGGAGATGGTAGGGTATGTTAGGCCGAGGCTCTGGGGTGGTGGAAGGTAATTGGCTCATGTAAATCACGTGGCTCATCAAATGGAATTAAGTCTTCAATGTTGAATACAAATGAAATCCCTATATTTTGAGAAATATTAGATTCGTAATCATTGGTCTCATTCATCATGCATTTAATTTTCATGTAGTTCCTCGTAGAAACCTTTCAGCATGTATATAAACCATAATATGTTCACCTTTGAAACTCGATGTTATTCTGTAATTATATGCATAAGATTTATAAATTTCATTACTGCAAGTGATCTTACACCAGATAGACCATGCATGTCATGCAATGACAATAAATGACGGTCGACGGACTCACAGATCTACTATACAGAGACCCTACAACCCTCCAGATATCTTCCATAGGGTACATGGTTAGGGGGTTAAGTGGGTGGGGTGTAAAAAAAAATCATAGTGGGTGGGTGCGATGATCATTTAAATAATCACCTGATGTATCAACATCAATGATGATGGAATTGATCCAAAGGCCATCGAGAGCAAGCTCACACTCAACTGGCCCATAGATAGCGTATTCGTCTCAAATAAGTGGTGGTTTATCTGGAGGCTCTTTAGGAAAACTATGATTGAGATATTGACACTATAAGTCAATATCTCTACAGATAGAAAGCTCACACGGTGTCACACCAGGTAAGATATAAGAAACTGTCATATCTCTAATACCAATTGAAAGTGTGGAATACTGAATATTATTTACTTAATTTACTCTAGAGTGGGGTGATTAAAGTTTAAAATAACTCTTTTTAAGGAGATCAAAATCACTTCAAACAATCAATCACACAGCATTTGAAAGCACAAATAAACAAAAACTGAGACAATATAGTAAATCTAGCTATAAAGAGGAGACAGATTTAATGAACTTCCTCGTAACACGAATACGTCCTCTCTTCCACCACAGTAGGAATCCACTGCCTTCAACAAGCAACAAGGCCCGAGTCTTTTTCCCATAGCAAAACTCTTAGAAACTCTTCACAAACTGAGTTGTTTGTAGATGAACTCTTAGAACTCTTTTACAATTGAGAAAATGGCTTTTCCACAGATGATCAATCTATGACGTTGATTGAGATTCATGCAAGTAAAGCAAGGTGGATTCTCTCTTGAAATCAGATGATTTCGTCAATTTCCTTCACAAAGAAGCACGAAGGTAACAATCTCCTTTTTCTTTTTCTTTCTCTGGAATGAAGGCTTGGGGAATTTGAACATTTGACTCAGATGCAGGATGAATGGAGCAAGTGCAATCGTGCCGTAAGGAACTCTAATAAGCTCTGGAATGAAGGCTTGGGGAATTTGATCATTTGACTATGATGTAGGATGAATGTAGCAAGTATAATCGTGCCGTAAGGAACTCTAATAAGTGGGTGTTCATAGAGTGCTATAGGAATTTAGAATATTGCTAGGAATTTAGAATATTGCAATACACAAGCAATTACAAAAGCACCCGCAAGCATTCACATTTGAGATTTAAGGTAGAGAAACAAGCTAGATCAAGATAAATTAAAGAGAAAATGTTTCAATTAAATACTAAGAGAATAAATCTCGTAGATAAAATGAGTTTTGCGAAAAGGAACATGAATTGACATTCAAAATTATATGTTCGTTCACCAATTAAACAACGAGTGAGATCAACTTTAACTATGAACTTACACAAGAAATAGGAGTCCGGCGGAAGTGAAAGAATGCTGATTCAGGCAGGGGCTGGATAGTGAACCAGCTGCAGTTTCTGTCTGTGGATTTAAATTTTCTGATGAGGATTCCTACTGTAATCAAGAGTATCCAAGGATTTTAAACTTGTTGGGGTGATTGGAGGGCAATGGGGTTGTGGGGAAAGGAGGTGGAGTGGACGGATGGGGTGTATGGAGGCAGGAACTGAGTAGGGAGTAACAGATTTGGCAGATTTAGGTGGTCACTGGTAGTTATAAGCTGTAAACAGCAATTCTGGGATCAAACAGTGGATCAGACAGAGGATTCTGAGGGGAATTTGAGGCTGTGGAGGGTTCTGACCTAGGGCAGGATGTTGGGCTAGTAGTTTAGGATAGCAGATTTTGAAGAAGCCATGGCCTGGAAACAGTGGTAACTGCAGGGAAAGATGATTTCTTCTCCAATGGACATGACGGGTAGTAGGAAAACGCCTATAGACAGCAGTTAGACACAATTGTCCTTGAGAACAATAGGGAAAATGGCGGTTAAGTGGCTTTGAAGGTGATCAGCGGTTATGGTGGGGCTAGGGTAGTTATACAGTGGAAGTCATGCAAATGAAGATAGTAAATGGTAGTTACTAGGTACAGTTACATGATAGTTATGTGTTATCGTCGCACACGACCCATTATCCAATTTAATTTATTTATGTTTTAATTTATGTTTGAGTCGAAACATGTTGCGTCTTTTAACTATCGTGTCGGTGTCAGCTTATTATATTAGTTTATATTAGGCATTTTAGTCTTCTATGACAAGTCCAAATGCTCGGATTAATTACGAGTATATCATTTTATAATTCAATTTAAGAGACCCCTTGGGTCATGAATGAGACATGAATGAAATCATCAAAAGTTCTTGTTGAAATATCAAAGAAAAATAAAAGGTGCAATTTTATTCTTCCACAAAGGGGCATTATATAGGAAATACAAGGACTCTTAAACTCGAATTGACAATGTGAGACTAAACTCAAACACTCATAAAGGCCTCCAATAATGCGATAACTTTAACACTCCCCCTCAAGCTGGAGGGGAAACCTCCAGCTTGAAAACATCATAAAAAAGAAAGGTAATGGTGTCAGGCTAAGTGGGACAAAACATCAGACAGGTTACCGGGGAAAAATAATATGTGGGGGGTAATCCACACAAAGAGCGGTCCCACACGACACGGTTCCACACGACGCAACCCGCTAGAATACAGGCAGGTCACCGGGGACAAAAACCCACACGACACAACCCACAGGAAAACACGTCAACTGCCAAAGACCATACCACATACCCATCAACAAAGAAAATTGGGGAGACTCAAACGACATAAGACATAAGCCTATAGGGTCCTATGGGACAAAGGCGAGAGTCCGAAAACACCATTTGAGTCACCTTTCTCCCAAACACTCTCTCTCACGTTGGATACACGTTCATATATGCAGACACAACACCTAAAACAAACATTAGGACAACAAAGACACTTAAGGACGAGAGAATACCACCCGAGAAGAAGGTGCAACGACTAGAATCGGCTGAAACATGAAGGGAAACGGCTGGAACTTTGTCTATGAGTAGCGGCGAGCGAAAGAACGTCGGCTGACGGAAGAAGTAGCGGGATCGAATGACAGGAGTAGCAGCGGGATCCACATCGTCGACGGACAGAAGAAGCAATCGTCGACGTCAGGATCAACACAGGAGAGCGTCGACGGGAACAATGATGTCTGGAACACGTGCTAGAGAAGAAGACTATCCGTCGATGGAAGCAGCAGTCGGGATCGTCGACAACAGAAGATGCTGACGGGATCGACAGAGGAAAAAAATCGACGGGATCGACAGCGGGATCTTCGACTGGAGGCGGGATCGTCGACAGGAAGCGTCGAAGAAGACGTCCCGGCGACGGGAATAGTGTCGATGAGCAGCAGCCAGCGGAAATAGGATCGGCATAGGAGGACGTCGATACCGTGGACGATGAGCAACAACGGGCTCGACGAGATCGTCGAGGCCAGGAGAGGGTTCCGCACGACGGGAACCAACGACCGAGAAGATGCGCGGGTTCAACAGATGGGATCGATGAAGAGGAGACGTCTCTGCGATGTGATCTACGACGAGAAGCGCAGACAGGCTCGTCGACGGGCTCGAAGAGAAAATTTCCATACGGGATGCGAGCAGCTCTCTCCAGAAAGAGATGGGAGCAGAAGAGCAAAACGCAACCCTAACGTACGGGACCGAGAAAACCAGGGAGGAAATAATTCCAGCTCTGATACCATGTTGAAATATCAAAGAGAAAATAAAAGGTGCAATTTTATTCATCCACAAAGGGCATTACATAGGAAATACAAGGAGTCTTAAAATAGAAACTACAATGTGTGACTTAACTCAAACACTCCTAAATGACTCTAATAATGCGATAACTTTAACAGTTCTCTTCCTATCTCTCAAGTTATTTCCTCTTCATCCCCATTCTAGGGTTATAATTCAGCAAGACTCCCTTTCTTCCTCGCATTTTTCGTGGGTTGAGCTCGGCTACATTGTATCACCGCCAACACCACCGACGAGATCCCGATGATGTTATGGGTAGGCCCGTAACAACTTGGTATCTAAGCATCCGGTCCTCCTCTCTTCCGCACACGATACAGAGCTACCCCTTTGAGCACATCCCGTCTAGCCAGGTACCTTCGTCGAACCCCCAACATAAAGTCTTTCCGACTAGTTCAGGCGGGTTCATAAAGCTCCGTCCAAATGTTACTGCTCCAACTCCGGCGAATAAATCTTCTGCTTCCACACGCCGCTTGCGCCTTCAGCTCTGTCGACTGCAACGAAACAAACTACAAACCCTCACGATCAAGCCGTCGTCCACTTCTGCTCCAGCCTGGCGCCTCTCTTCACACGATCAAGCTTCGCATCGTCGTTCGTATTCGCTTCCCTCTGCACTAGTGCCCTGCATCGAGGTCGCTCCCCTCTACACCAGCGCCCTGCATTGAGCATCCATTGAGGTTGCCCGTCTCGTAGGCCACGATTTTCTCCCTCCTGCACGAGGAATACTCCGGCGTGCGTACCCTCGAGCACCGCCTTGCCGCCCACGATCGACGTGCCTCCCCTCTTCGTTATGCCCCTAACAGAGCCGCCCACGACTTCAATTCCACGAACCTCCCTTCCTCGAGCCACTCGCATGTTCTCCCAAAACTTTCACGGTTCTTACCGAGCAGCAACGCCACTTCAAGCACAACAAAAATAGGATTATTAATTACTCCATTATTGGATTAGTTAATTGAATTTTTCCACTTCAGCATGGTGGTGTGTTCCTACAATCAAAATGATCTTCGTTCGATGCTCTTGATATTATTGGAGATGTTAACATTACACCAAGCCGCAATTTTACGACTCATCGCCAGCATTGTCAGACTCACCACACTTCGAGGGCCTGATTCCTCTGGAGCAACCATTGATCCTACCACGACCCAAAGAAACCCCAGAAATCTCCACAGTTCTCGTCGCCCCGCCATCGCATCTGGTTGTTCCCTCCCCGTAATTCTCACAGCAGGTACCGTCGCCACCAAACCTAATGGTGGTGCTACTGCAATCTGTGATGTCGCCGACCCCTACGACTCTCCTCCACCCATCACTCACAATTATCCCTATGTCAAACGGTCTGATACTTTTTCTCCAACCGACCTCACAACAGCCCTTCTCAATTGTCCTCATACAAGGGACCCCTCCACCACTTCAAAATCACTAAGTGAACTCGTCTTTGATCATAGCGCCACACAAGCAATGACCCTCCGAGAACAACATCATCCGTCATGACATTTGTGAGCACGATGAAGGCTTGCCGCTCGAAGCAGCCTTTGTTACATCAACGTGCTACAAGGATCTATTCTGGCGGGAAATTAAGGAGTCAGATGATCAAACTGTCCGAGACTTGTTCGAGCTTGAGTGCAATCTCGATTTGAAGGACGAGTGGGATGTTATGGTCCCACACGACCCGTTATCCAGTTTAATTTATTTATGTTTCAATTTATGTTCATGTCGATGCATATCGCATCTTTTAATTATCAATGTCCGAGTCAGCTTATTATATTAGTTTAGGTTTCAAATGTTCAGATTTCAAAATAATGTTGCAACATATTTAAAAATGTTGCAACATATTTTTTCCTGACTGCTTCTCTGCGCCAAATAGCAAAAATTATGGTCGCAACATTTTTCCAACACTTCTCTTACGTCCTCTCTTCGACCCCTTTAAGTTGGTTTCTTCGAAATTTCTACAATAAAAACATACGAAAATAGCGAAAATATTCAAACTTGACCAGAATAATAAATTTTCATATTTAATACATTTAAATTCATATTTATCAAACATATTAGACAAATTGGTAAAAATTATGGATCAAGATAACTTCTTTGTGAGGAGTTATCAACTCTCTTTCTTCCTCCTACTCGCATTCTCTGTATCAAGTTGTTACGGGCCTACCCGTAACGTCGTCGGGATCTCATCGGAGGTGGCGGTGGAGGAGGAGATACAAAGAAGTCGAGCTCATGATATGTCGTACTCGTATCAAGAACGAGAACAAAGAACTGGTATTGCATTAAACGAAAATAAAGATAAAATCAGAAGATAACTCCTGCCAAGCATTCGGAGGCTGGGTCCTTCTTGACACTCCACTCTCCAAGAGAGCCAAACATCCAAGACTAAGAAGATAAAACAAGACTCCACCCCTAGGGCACTTTATATAGATGGAGCCTCTCACTACAAGACAAAACACTTAAAGGCACATAAATGACAATATACGTAAAGATACGTGTGTATCAATACACCCGGCTTGAAAAGAGACCTTGTCCTCAAGGTCGTGTCGGGAAGGGTCCTATAGGCGCATCGGCGAGAGTCGGGCGACTCCTCTGGTGTGCGGATCAGGTGAAACATCCGAAGCGTCGAGGCATCGTGGCAGGCCAGTTGCAGCAGATTTGTGGTATATGTGACCGAAACGGGCATAGAACTCGGCATGAGCCATCCTGAGGTGAAACAATGTCATGCCCGCAAAATATCTCATCCTCAAGGACGAGCGAGGAACACGCCAGTTAGGCCAGGGTCGCGGTCGGAGGCCAAATGCTATGAAGATTGATGGGGGAAACCCTTCCATGTCCTGAATGAGGGTCGTAGGACCAGACATTAGGCCGATGAGGAGTAAGTAGTGATGATTTGGAAAGAGACCCGATGGGAAGTCTGGTCGAAGTGAGAGAATGACAAGATGTGAGGGTGGGGTAACAGTGGACTCGAAAGATATGAGAAAAGATGAGACGGGAGATAAGAGAGCTGACAGGAGGACGGGGGTCTCCAAGAAACAGTGGGGAGCAGAAAAAGCATGTGGCTCTATGTGAAAGGCTGGCGAGCCGCCAGGTGGAGCCTCTGTCACGAGCTTATCGGAAGGCAAGCGGTTTGGAGGGCAACCGGTGCAAATCAGAAGATGGGGAGGTATGAGGGAGTACGTGTTGCGGTCGGCAGTGCGAGAACGAAGGGGATGTTGGGAAGGGAAGAGGCGACAACGGTTCCAATGGTCAAAGATCCACTGAGGGTTGACGGTGGGATGGAGGGAGGAGGCTCGTCGGGAAGCAGAGGGACGGGCAGGGGCTGTAAGGGGCATGTGGAAGAAGCCGACGACGAATTTCAAGCGCAATGACAAGGAGATTATCTAGGGCAGTTTCAATTCGATCGCAGCGAGCATGCTCTGAGTCCAGAAGGAGAGTCATGGTGGAAAAAGGGAGGGTGAGTGCCGACAAAAAGTGACAGAAGGCTCTGGAGAGCTGTCGAAATACAGTAATAGGAGGGAAGTTGGGATGTTGCGGGAACCGCAAGAGGGCTGTCGGGATGTTGCAGCCTGCAAGAGTGTTGGCGGGCCGCTGGAGGTGTGGTCGGACACGTCTGATAAGAAGAGGGCCGACTGGATACTCGGGAAGTCGAAGGGGCACTGGAATCTTGCGCTGGAGGAGGGTAGGATACGGGTACGATTAGGAATTGGTCGTTGGAGGTGCCATCGGACGGCTGGAAGAGGGTGGCAGCGGGAGGAGTTGCTGGATGCGGAAAGGATGTGAGGCGGACTGTTTGATTTGGACGGACGGGCTGCTGGAAAAAGACAAACCAGAGAGGGGACTGCAGCTGCAACGGGAGGAGGAGAAGGCACAAGCGGGTCGCGCATTGAAGGCTATTAGGCTGCTATCGGG
This sequence comes from Dactylorhiza incarnata, assembly GCA_033032865.1. Taxonomy (NCBI): domain Eukaryota; kingdom Viridiplantae; phylum Streptophyta; class Magnoliopsida; order Asparagales; family Orchidaceae; genus Dactylorhiza; species Dactylorhiza incarnata. The sequence goes on along the minus strand of JAWHQI010000193.1, from coordinate 3,738,749 downwards.
CTTCTCCAAGCAGAAGTCACAAGCGGGTTACAATCGGGTGTGCTGCCAGGGGTCAACTCAGGAAGACGACGATCGGTGTCGTGAGATGAGGGCGCGCGATGAAGGCCCGTGGAAGATGATGATGGTGTCGTGCGATGACCGCGCGATGAAGGCCCGAGGAAAGACGATGCAGAGAGAGGGACGTGGGGTCCGATCGTGCGGCTGGAACAAGAAGGAAGATCTAATTAGGGTTGCAGTGGAAACTCTAAAAGAGCGGCAGGTCATACCAATTGATACGTCGTAGTCGTATCAAGAACGAGAACAAAGAAATGTCATTGCATTAAACGAAAATAAAGATACAATCAGGAGATAACTCCTGACAAGCATCCGGAGACTGGGTCCTCCTTGACACTCCACTCTCCAAGAGAGCCAAACATCCAAGACTCAAAAGATAAAACAAGACTCCACCCCTCAGGCTCCTTATATAAATGGAGACTTTCACTACAAGACAAAAACTTAAAGGCACAACATGACAAGATATGTAAAGACACGGATGTATCAGCTCAATCCACAGAGAATGTGAGGAGGAAGAAAGGGAGTCTTGCTCAACCATAACCCTAAAATGGGGATGAAGGGGAAAAAACTAGAGAGAGAGAGAGGAAGATAACATTTCATAATTTCAGTGGTGTCTCGTTCATGACCCAAGGGATCCCTTAAATAGAATTACAAAAAGAAATACTCGTAATTAATCTGAACACTTGGACTTATCATAAATACTAAAATGTCTAATATAAACTACTATAATAAGTTAACCCGAACATGATAATTAAGAGCTCGTTTGGGAGAGCGGTTGTTGTAGGGAAATAAGTGGTAGCAAAAGGAGGGTTATAAATGGAGTTGTAGGAAACAATTTGTTGCAAATAGAGATATGTTTGAATGGACTCCGTTCGTAAAACTGTTGAGACAGAGAATCACAATAAACTGTTCAGCAAAACTCCGGTGTGATGATTGTTTAATGAAAATAGATAAAATACTTTATGTGGAGTATTATTTTAAACAATTATGAAACCATAATGATAGTGCACATGAAAAATAATATTTAAATCTCTCATTGCAGTCACATAAAAACAATACTTGATAGTACATATAAATACATGTTCAATAATTTTACAGCATGCAAACTATGTATTAGCTTCATACAGTTGTTCTACAATGAGGTTCTGCAATCATTTCATCAGATTATTCCATCCGTTCTTGCTAAAACGTGTTGTTGATCTGTTCCCGAACTCAATTTATTTTATGAATAATTCACAAAAAATCATGACATCATTCATCTCCCAAGTTGCAGAGGCTGCCTTCTCTGTGTTTACCCGCTATGCAAAACTGAACATAAGCAAAAACAATATTCACCACTCATACATACACATGATCACAAATAACTAGATTGACAAATTAATTGCAACATAATTCCTCAACTTGTCATAATGAAATTCTTTTTCTTTTGAATAACTTTATTATACTTGATTTGTTAGATTATGTTGTTTGATTAAACTTTTTTTAAGAGTATGGTAAACAAAAATAAAGAAAAGTTAATTTTTTTTAAATCCATTTGGAATTTAGAAAATTCGTTATGAATTCGCTGTTGCATCATACAATAGAAAAATTGAGCAGAGCTTCTCCAATAGCATTTCATCTTCTACTTTGTAATTAGCATGACTCAGATCTCACAGCCCCTCCTACAAGGCTTGCACGTACATTTAAATCATTGATACATATTCAATCTTTTAATGGTAATTACCCTTTCCATAATTAACTTAACATTCATAATATCATAGTATCACTAATCACATTCACAAGTCAATCCTCCAACTCCCTAACCACGATTGCTATAATACATTCATGTTGATCTTCAGAAAATATAATAACCTATGAATTCCCCAATACATTCATATTACTTTCATTCTCATTGATTGCTTCCAAACGTGTAATATATAGTTCATAGGTTATGTGGCAAACATAAATAGTTCACAAAAAGATCTACAATGGCAAACTAATTTCCTAAAATATCCCTAAAGCAGGAACCTTGCTTACTTAAAAGGAGAAATTTCTATCTGAGATCTCACCTTGCGGTAGCCGAAAAATCTGAGATCTCTGCATTTGATGAAAGAAAACCGAGAAATCGCAAGGGGATCGAGAGAAAAATCGTGAGCTGGGAGCGGGAGGAGTACCAAGCCGCGAGGAGATGTCGTTGGGAGTAGAATCGCGATCCTGGAGTAGGATAGGGTAGCGGGATCAGGAGGAGATTCCAGATTTGGGAGAGGGAGGAGTTTCGAGTCAAGATGATGTCGTCGGGAGGAGAATCGAACCGCGAGGAGATGGTCGCCGGGAGGAGAATCGCGAACTGGAGCATCTGGAACCGGTAGGGTTGCGGGATCGTGTTTTGGCGTGGGAGGAGAAATAAAAATTTCTTTTGTCGTGGAGAAAGAAACGCGGAACACGAGCGGTAGATTGGAGCTCTCTCCCTATTTTCAGAAAAGCACGTAAAATACGGTTTTGGGCGGCAGCGGTAGCAACCGGTAGACATTCCAAATGGATCTATGATAGTGGTGGCATTTCCTGGTTATCACATCGAAGCTAAAAGCCCTCCCAAACGGGCCCTAAAAGACTGTGCCATGCACCAACACGAACATAAATTGGAACATAAATAAATTAAACTGGATAACGGGTCGTGTGAAACCATAATATTATGGAAGAGAGGGTGGTGGTCTAGGCATTGGCACCTAGACTTTCACGGAATCGACACCGTGGAGCGATCACAAGATTTGGAAAATATGTCTAAATTCTGCAATCTCTAAAAATCAGCCCCTAGATCCCTGTTTACAAGCTTAGAATTTACTACGGACGACCAAGATCGTCTGGAACATAAATCCACTAATTTTACATGAAATAAAAATACATAAAATATGTCATCATCACTCTGAACACGGTCACAAACTCGGATTCTATATGATGATCATATTTCTGCCTCCTGCATATGTAAACTCGTGCAACCACTGGTAAATGCCTTGATCCATGACTCCCATTAGGCTGCCTGTCAGTTTATCCTTCTTTTATATGCCACCAGATGAGAGTCTTCAATTTGAATTTAGCCTGAATTAGGAATTCTTCCATTCTTCCAAAGATAGGTGCCAAGGACTTAAGCTAGTAAGCCCTAATAATTTGTTCGCTTCAATAATTTGTTCGCTTCCAATGTTTCATCTCTTTTCAAAACATTAGATCTTCCCAAGATATAAAGGAAATAAATTCTGCAACGGCTATATTCTCAATGTTCATTAATCGTCGGCGGCTGACACCCGACGATGTGAACCTTCAATGGTTCATGCTCTGAGTATTTTATAAATAGTCAACTTCAGGATCATTGACTCAAACTGTGGTTAATTGTCGACTGAAACTCTAAGTGTAATCATCAACTTCATCTGCAATATTGATCGTCGACAGATATAGCATAACCATCGACTGAATCTCAGTAATCATCATTTGCAATTATATATAACGAAACGTCAACTGCAGCAAAAAACATTGATCTTAAGTCCCTTCCCCCATACATTCATTAAGGGCTTTTACATACATCACTCCATCTACATCAAATTCATCAAATCACAAAAAAATCCCAATAGATTCAATCATACAAATAATTTGTAGGCAATTATTCTGACGATATTAATTAAATAACAAAATCTAATATTTGTGGAGGCATCCACATTTGAGTAATTCAATTAAGACTGGCAGGTAGGTAGTAATCACATGCAACCGAAAGTGAACAAAACTTAAGTACTGGGCTAACTAAATCATTCAAGTCTACTAAAAATAAATGGGTAAATAACTAGAACTGACTTTCACTAAGCAATAAAGATACACACTCATACTATGTAAATAAATTTGAAATTAAAATGAAACTCACTAAGCAGCGGGGTCTAATGTGGGGAGGATGTTATGGGCGGGCTTGGGGTGGTCGTAAGTGCAATGAGATGGATCGAATGTGCGGTTGGAGGGGAAATATGATGTGAGAGATTTCTATGGTTTTGGGGACATGGGGGATTTGGAGAATTTTGGGGATTTGAGGGATGTTGCGGCAATTGGAGGTGGGGTAGGTGAAAGGGAATACTGGTGGTGGAGCGGGGAAGGGGGAAGCGAGCTTAAGGTAGAATGGGGATGGGGGACTAGACTTGGTGGGGTGGGATGGTGTGTGTGTGTGTGTGTGGGGGGGGGGGGTTGAGTGCAGTTGGAGGCGTGTGAAGGGTTGTCGAGTGACTATAGAGGGGGACGAAGACTGGCCAGTGTCGGGAGAGGGTGGCAGGAGTCGAAGAGGTGGTGGCGTGTTTGCCAGAGGCTGTTAGGATGGCGGCAAGGCGTCCCGAGGAAAGAGAAAGTGTCTACGGAGGAAGAAATGGTGGATTGTGGCGGGAAGAAAGGGTGGATGGCTCGATGAAGCTGCCCGGAGCAGGGATGTAGTCGTTGGGGGTCAGGATTGGTTGTGGGATGTCGTTGGCAGCTTCAGCACAACCAGAAGGGGGCGGGGAGACCAGCTTCGGCACCCTTCCCGAACGATTGAGCAATTTGCGTACAAAGAGTCACTCCTCAATGCTTAGGCCAAAATCCGGATATGCCTAAATAGAGAGAGAGGATTAGTTAAAATGTGTTCGGTGGTACGGTTCTGATCAGACCATTTAACCTAATTCTTTAAATACACCTAAGAAGAAAAAAAATACATTTACAACAACAACAACAACATAACCCATATAGTCCCCAATCATTGGGGGTATGGGCGGGGGAAGATTGGAAACAGACCTAACCTTTGGCACTATGCACAAAGTGGCTTCTCTCAGAGGAGAAAGACCTAACCTTTGACAATAAATGCACAAAGTGGCTGCTCACAGAGTACCACTGAAATAGTGGCCCCCTATACCGTCGCGTTTGCTGTGGAATCATGCCCTCAAATCAAAGCCAAAGACATCAGAGAGGGCAGACCCAAGAATCCATTTTGAAAAAAAATACATTTAAATACGAAAAATTGTGTTGTACGTGATCACAGTCTCCGGTTGCCGTCTAATAATCCAAAACATTGTCAATCACAAAAATTGACCAAATGAGGTGTTGATCTTCGTCAATTAGTTTTTTTATCGAGATTTTTCATCAATAATATAAGGCATGTCATCAAAAATATGAGTAAATTTGGTTTACATTCTTTATAAGGTTGTCCATAACACAGGCATCAAAACACTCACAAGAAACTTGCTTTTTTTTAATTACGACAATTATGAGTTTATTGTATATGTGAATTGGAGACATGGAATTCAAACCGGGGTGATAGGCTATGGTCCATCTAATTATACAATAATCCTTAACTCATAGAAAAATTAAACCCCATAATGGCACAAGAATGAATTGATGGGGATCGGCCGTAGGATCGCAATTGGACTTCGGGCCACCACTCGACGGAGCCTGCATTTGTGTACTCCCGCAGGAGGCGTTGATCGGATCGTCGATCCGACACCACGAGCGCGTCTGGAGCGTTGTTTCTACATTTTATGTTTTTTTTTTTTTGACATTTTGTGTTGTTTGGGCATCAGGCGTAGCGGCCAATCATAGCAGTTCACGTTGGGTGCCTTAGCCCCCCTTTCGCTATAAACAAGGGGAGGCTGCAATTTTGAGGCATTGTTAGCCTTGTGGGAGATTCCAGAGCCAGCAATCACATCGTGGTGCGACGTCCGATACGCGAGGGTGCGACGCCCCGGTTATTTCTTTAATTTTCCCTTTTTTTAATTAGCCTCCCATGAAACCTTAGCTACGGTTCACACATTTTCTCCCCCATGTCGTCCGTATCTTGCAACTTTGCTACGAGCAGTTAGGGCTCTAGGAGGCATCCCAATTCTCCCAGGCGTGGATCTCGCCTCCCCGTTTCAGCCCTCCACCCCAGGGCCTACCTCCGACCGGCGTCCCCTCCCTGTGTCGGCGCCCGACGCCCAACTGTGGCCGCAACCTTCTCCACGCCCAGCCACGGTTCTGCCTCTCTCAGTCGCAGGGTACTCCACTTCCAGTGATCGAAAATATGTCCTCCTACCTCCAACCGCAGTCCAAGTCGCCCTGTCTCCGGCAGCCCACCTCCAGCAACCCTACATCCAGCAGCCCCTCTACGACAATCCCACTGCAGCAACCCCTCTACGTCCGCTCACTGCCTCCACTTCCTCCGTCGGAACTTCTCCTACTACCACCATCGGATCTCCATACTCGTGAGTATTTTGTACTGTGCCTTTATTTTAGTATTGAATCTACGGATGAACATTGCATAGGGCTTTGGGATCGTGATTGTTGTATTTTGTTTTTTTTCCTATTTTCTAGAATTCTCATTTGTTTAAGTGTAGCTTGGAATCTTTCATGCGAAGTCTTGTTTGCTTGCTTATTTGAAATTGTGGTGACTGTTGTGTTCGTTGCTAAAAACTTCTATAATTTTACTTGCTAAAAAATATTATTTCCAGATCAAGTCAAACAAAATACGCATCATATAGTTTAGGTCTGTTTTAGTCAATCCAACATCACTCACATAGGCTTGCATTAGAGTCAGCACACACCTCTCACCGCCTACCCTGCGTCATGAATGTGTGTATGTTAGAAATTATGATTTATGATATTAATTCATTTTTTATTATATCTTATTTGGTCCTGTGTCATGATTGATTTGATAACAAATCAAATATGTAAGGAAAATCATAGCATTTAAGATGTGGTCCCACAAATTCTTGTGGGGTAACTCATCTGATGCACAATAAAGTCACCGCTCCGTGGGCATACTTTTCACCTCTCTTTTTATAAGCTCACCCCCTGGGGCCTTTGAGCCCTAAACGTACTGCCTGCCGGTGATGCTTCCTTAAGGTGCAAAAGCACGAAACCAAATTTTAAATGACGCTAAGATACAAATTAAGGGGGGAAAGGACAGAAATTTGTAGCGTCAGAAATGAATACATAGTTGAGATTTCTAATGCCTAATAATATGAAATTCTATTACATCAATGAAAGATCCAAAATCAGCTATATTAATTAAATTGAAGGTGAGATATTAATTAAATTGAAGGTTGAGTGCAGTTGGAGGCGTGTGAAGGGTTGTCGGGTGACTATAGAGGGGGACGAAGACTGGCCAGTGTCGGGAGAGGGTGGCAGGAGTCGAAGAGGTGGTGGCGTGTTTGCCAGAGGCTGTTAGGATGGCGGCAAGGCGTCCCGAGGAAAGAGAAAGTGTCTACGGAGGAAGAAATGGTGGATTGTGGCGGGAAGAAAGGGTGGATGGCTCGATGAAGCTGCCCGGAGCAGGGATGTAGTCGTTGGGGGTCAGGATTGGTTGTGGGATGTCGTTGGCAGCTTCAGCACAACCAGAAGGGGGCGGGGAGACCAGCTTCGGCACCCTTCCCGAACGATTGAGCAATTTGCGTACAAAGAGTCACTCCTCAATGCTTAGGCCAAAATCCGGATATGCCTAAATAGAGAGAGAGGATTAGTTAAAATGTGTTCGGTGGTACGGTTCTGATCAGACCATTTAACCTAATTCTTTAAATACACCTAAGAAGAAAAAAAATACATTTACAACAACAACAACAACATAACCCATATAGTCCCCAATCATTGGGGGTATGGGCGGGGGAAGATTGGAAACAGACCTAACCTTTGGCACTATGCACAAAGTGGCTTCTCTCAGAGGAGAAAGACCTAACCTTTGACAATAAATGCACAAAGTGGCTGCTCACAGAGTACCACTGAAATAGTGGCCCACTATACCGTCGCGTTTGCTGTGGAATCATGCCCTCAAATCAAAGCCAAAGACATCAGAGAGGGCAGACCCAAGAATCCATTTTGAAAAAAAATACATTTAAATACGAAAAATTGTGTTGTACGTGATCACAGTCTCCGGTTGCCGTCTAATAATCCAAAACATTGTCAATCACAAAAATTGACCAAATGAGGTGTTGATCTTCGTCAATTAGTTTTTTTATCGAGATTTTTCATCAATAATATAAGGCATGTCATCAAAAATATGAGTAAATTTGGTTTACATTCTTTATAAGGTTGTCCATAACACAGGCATCAAAACACTCACAAGAAACTTGCTTTTTTTTTAATTACGACAATTATGAGTTTATTGTATATGTGAATTGGAGACATGGAATTCAAACCGGGGTGATAGGCTATGGTCCATCTAATTATACAATAATCCTTAACTCATAGAAAAATTAAACCCCATAATGGCACAAGAATGAATTGATGGGGATCGGCCGTAGGATCGCAATTGGACTTCGGGCCACCACTCGACGGAGCCTGCATTTGTGTACTCCCGCAGGAGGCGTTGATCGGATCGTCGATCCGACACCACGAGCGCGTCTGGAGCGTTGTTTCTACATTTTATGTTTTTTTTTTTTTGACATTTTGTGTTGTTTGGGCATCAGGCGTAGCGGCCAATCATAGCAGTTCACGTTGGGTGCCTTAGCCCCCCTTTCGCTATAAACAAGGGGAGGCTGCAATTTTGAGGCATTGTTAGCCTTGTGGGAGATTCCAGAGCCAGCAATCACATCGTGGTGCGACGTCCGATACGCGAGGGTGCGACGCCCCGGTTATTTCTTTAATTTTCCCTTTTTTTAATTAGCCTCCCATGAAACCTTAGCCACGGTTCACACATTTTCTCCCCCATGTCGTCCGTATCTTGCAACTTTGCTACGAGCAGTTAGGGCTCTAGGAGGCATCCCAATTCTCCCAGGCGTGGATCTCGCCTCCCCGTTTCAGCCCTCCACCCCAGGGCCTACCTCCGACCGGCGTCCCCTCCCTGTGTCGGCGCCCGACGCCCAACTGTGGCCGCAACCTTCTCCACGCCCAGCCACGGTTCTGCCTCTCTCAGTCGCAGGGTACTCCACTTCCAGTGATCGAAAATATGTCCTCCTACCTCCAACCGCAGTCCAAGTCGCCCTGTCTCCGGCAGCCCACCTCCAGCAACCCTACATCCAGCAGCCCCTCTACGACAATCCCACTGCAGCAACCCCTCTACGTCCGCTCACTGCCTCCACTTCCTCCGTCGGAACTTCTCCTACTACCACCATCGGATCTCCATACTCGTGAGTATTTTGTACTGTGCCTTTATTTTAGTATTGAATCTACGGATGAACATTGCATAGGGCTTTGGGATCGTGATTGTTGTATTTTGTTTTTTTTTCCTATTTTCTAGAATTCTCATTTGTTTAAGTGTAGCTTGGAATCTTTCATGCGAAGTCTTGTTTGCTTGCTTATTTGAAATTGTGGTGACTGTTGTGTTCGTTGCTAAAAACTTCTATAATTTTACTTGCTAAAAAATATTATTTCCAGATCAAGTCAAACAAAATACGCATCATATAGTTTAGGTCTGTTTTAGTCAATCCAACATCACTCACATAGGCTTGCATTAGAGTCAGCACACACCTCTCACCGCCTACCCTGCGTCATGAATGTGTGTATGTTAGAAATTATGATTTATGATATTAATTCATTTTTTATTATATCTTATTTGGTCCTGTGTCATGATTGATTTGATAACAAATCAAATATGTAAGGAAAGTCATAGCATTTAAGATGTGGTCCCACAAATTCTTGTGGGGTAACTCATCTGATGCACAATAAAGTCACCGCTCCGTGGGCATACTTTTCACCTCTCTTTTTATAAGCTCACCCCCTGGGGCCTTTGAGCCCTAAACGTACTGCCTGCCGGTGATGCTTCCTTAAGGTGCAAAAGCACGAAACCAAATTTTAAATGACGCTAAGATACAAATTAAGGGGGGAAAGGACAGAAATTTGTAGCGTCAGAAATGAATACATAGTTGAGATTTCTAATGCCTAATAATATGAAATTCTATTACATCAATGAAAGATCCAAAATCAGCTATATTAATTAAATTGAAGGTGAGATATTGAAGTAAAAAACCTTACCCGAACAATTTCTTCGTAAGTTTCATCGTCAATCTCTACCGTGGTAATGACTTCCTCGACATCGCCAAGTATCATATTTAAATGTTGATCATAAGCCTGATACCCAAAAAAACAGAAAACAAAAACCTTTTTACGATTTTGAACATACAAAACCACCGGCCACCAGTCACCAAACGGCTAATGATAACCATAGGACAAGAACAAAATCCAGAAAAATGTAAACAAACACGAAACATTTCTCAAAAAATATAGTACCAGCGACAAAAGTAGAAGAGCCATGGTTTCTTATTTTATCCTCGAGGGAAAGAACATATTTTTGGTCTACCTATATATATCTTCTGACTTGGAGGTAGTGATAGCATGTATTAAAAAGTAAGTCACAGAGTATTGTATTGCAAACAGTTGTTAACATTATATATTTAAAAACTCTCATCACCAAAAACAAATATATGAAACATGATAAGATTACTGTTTCGGAATGCAACAAAGAATAAACAAAAATGCACCTACGTAGGTTGTTGAGGCGGGGGAGACCCGCATAGACCGACTGCAGTCGGATGCAACCCAACCAAATCTTCCAGGGGTTTGGAGGTCATTTATCCTGCGTAGGTTGTTGAGGCGTGAAATCGAACACACGACCTCTTTTATAAGAGGGCGCCTTAGTTATTAAAGGCACAAGACGCATCGAGGCGCAAATAGGTCCCGGAGCCTAGGCGCGCGCCGGAGGCACGTGAGGTGCAAAAATGAATTGGGTGTCCAATTCACTAAAAACCAGCGAATTTGGCATCCAATGCATTGATTTTCAGTGAATTGGATGCCCAATTTGCTGATTCTCAGTGAATTGGGCATCCAATTCACTGAAAAATAGGCGAATTGGGCATCCAATTCGCTGATGAAAATCGGTGAATTGGATGCCCAAGTGTGCCTAGGTGCGCCTCGGATGCGTCTGAGATATGTTTTTACCCACCTCCCAAGAAAATTTCATTAATCAAGTTGAAGAAAACACTTGAAAGGCCCAGGCGCCTGAGAGCTAGCAAGACGTGCGCGCCTGGGGCACCTCGCCCGCCTCTGCCTTGCAGAGGCGAGGGCCGGTATGCCTGGTGCGCCTCAGGCGCGCGCCTTAATAACTATGACTGGGCATTAAGCAACATTCTTATACCCAGCTGCGCTTGCAGCGTACTTGGGTAGGTTGTTGAGGTGTGGAATCGAACACACGACCTCTTTTATAAGAGAGCGTTAATCAACACTCTTATACCCAACTGCGCTGCAGCGTACTTGCATCACAGTTGGGTATAAGAGTGTTGCTTAACGCCCTCTTATAAAGGAGGCCGTGTGTTCGATTCCACGCCTCAACAACCTACCCAGGATAAATGGCCTCCACACCCCTGAAAGATTTGGTTGGGTGGCATTTGACTGCAGTCGGGGCGTCGGGCTGTGTGGGTCTCCCCCGCCTTTCAACAAAAGATGCTGAATAAAATCATAAAAATAAGGATGTGATGTCGGCAACACATATTTTTTTGCTTATATAAAATTATTCCATCTACCACAAACCAATTGGCATCACATTCTCCCTTTGGATTCGGGCAAGGATCACCGTAAGAATAAATGTGAAATGACATCCCGAGTGACATCGAACAATACAATTGCGGCACTGAAATAGCATAAGCTAGGCCATCCTCCTTATCTCAATGGGAAAAAAGAATCAACTACCTTCTTGAGCAAATTGGGTCGATATTCTAATGAGAAATCAAGCCCTAACAACTTACTAATTCAATGTTATTGTGCTGATGTTATCAACTTTTACAGTTTACTCCAATAAACAATTCAAGTTGTAGTGATATGTTCAGGGAATAAAGTGTCACCCCTAAAGAAAATGGTGCCAGTGTTGTATTGCTTTGGCATGCCCAATCAATTTTCCTACATAAGCGGGTAACTTCAGGTGATGTCGAGCCAACTTTTGACTAAAGAAGGTTCTTAGATGATTATCTTGATGAAGAACCGTTGCAATTCATTTTCCCGATATATCACATTAAACACAAAATTCCTTAATACAAAAGAGAATATTGGAGATGTGCTTAATAAATTCTTAAGGGACATAAAATGCATGGAAGTCTACAAACTCTTAACGAAGGAATTCTTCTTAAACATGTAAGTGGCAGATGCAACAAAATCTCTATACCCCTTGATGATTTTCTGATAATAATCGGTCAATCTTGAGACCTGCAAAGAACCTTTGCAGTTCTCTGCATGTCAGTGAGAAGTGTCACCTTGCCACTGAAATCAGGGGTGTCCAAAAGGCTCGGGCCTGTTAAGCCGACTTGGGCCTGCCCCAGAAAAGGCCTGGTTAGGTCAAGGCCCGGGCAGGCGGCCCAGGCCAGGCCTCGAGGGCCTAACTAGGCCCCTATTTTGGTCGGTGCCTGGCCCAATGTCCAGCCCGGGCAACAAGCCCAGAAAGGGCCTATTGCAGGCCTGGCCCGGGCCCGACGCCATTTGTCGGACCCCATCCCCAGGCCAACAACGGCTCTAAGATTCATTAATCTCAACGGGTCTTAGAGTCGTTGTTGGCCATTGGCTGTAGACAGCATTAATGTTGCATGCTGTCGGGAGGCCTGTGCCAGCCAAAGCCTAGGGCATATAACCTAGGTCTTTGTTTAATTAATTACTTTTAAAGTGTTTATATATATATATATTTTTAAAATTTTAATGATTAAATTGTTATAATACGAGGATTTTACAAAGTTAAATTCTTAATTGGTGCCTTTATTACTTTTTAAATTGATAATTAATTATAAAATTATGTTAATTATTTTAGAAATTATAAATAGAGATGTTCGGAGGGGATGAGGAGTTATCCACTCTCTCGCATTCTCTCTCCCACTCTCTCAATCTCATTCTCCCTCAATTCTCCAACTCTCCAAGTGAGGGCATCAACTTATTTGGATAATATTCGCGAAATTGTGGAGCACAAGCATACTGCTCCAGTCTGGGAGCACTTCGACAAAGTTTGTGTCGGCAATGCTTTTAAAGAGAAATACAGACATTGTGCGAAGTTTTTAACTGTGAGTGGAAAATGTAACAACCCAATTATCCTTTCAATTGTGGCTTTAAGGGACCCTTGAGGGTTGGAAGAGGTTCGCGCAAGTTCGTGGTTGCTTATGGGGTATTTAGTGGTCATTTGGAGGGGTTTCTCACTTTATACAGGTAGATGCACAGCCATGTACACTGTTGCATACAATCCCTGGAGCTGAAGCCTTCCAGAAAATCATCATGAGCCCGACACGGCTTGGAGGAGGCAATGCCATGGCCATATCAGTGGACACGGCCTGGAGGAAGCCATGTCAGTGGACAAGGCTCAGCACACGGCCTATCAGGCCATGTACCAGGGCGTGTCCAGGCCCAAGAAGAGCCTGTTTTAAGCAATTTTTTTGGATTACGAACCACGGCCATGTCACGAACGTGTGGGAAGCCGTGTACGGGACCTTAAACATTTATTTGGCTCATTTTCAACCATTGGATGGGGGGTTTAATGACTTATACCTCCTGTCTATATACTCGTTGAGGAAGATGAAGATATACCCCCCTTTACTGACTACTTGTTGAGGGAGATGAACCTAAACCTCCTTATCGAAGAAATTGTGTCATGAGAGCATGAACTTGTGTGATCATGATTACCCACAACCCCTTTGCTGATTATGTGATTGCTTTGCTAGCTTCATACAATGTTGTGATAGGTGGTTGTGACGAACCTTCCGGTGAACCCAACTATCATGAATTGCATTTCTTAGGTTCACCTTCATTATTGCTAAACATAGAATATTGATTGTGTATGAGCATTCATCCTTTGTAGTTTAGCTTTACTTTCAGTTTTGATGTACATTGCATGGTTCGTGCGTACTTGCAGGTGTGCGGTGACTTGCCCAGGGGTCCGCTGGGACGGTTAGGGGGAGGGATAGTTACGTGGTTTGTGGTCAACTCATAAATGACTCTCGTTTCCTTTGACTTGTGTTTGCTACAAGTAGTGTAGCGCACAATGGAGCTTAGCGGGCTAAAATCCCAAAGCCGACTAAAGAAAAGAATAGCCGTTTTTTTTGCTTTTACTTCCCGATCTGCGAGTCGATGAATAGATGGTATATTCTTGCATGTTTGTAGCATTGATACTCTATTATGATTTGATGTGATGTGAGGCCATAAGGCCTATTCGTACTTTCATTCCAAGAATAGTGTGGGCATTCATGATTATAGTTATGTTTTTGCTAGTGTTCAAACTCTTAGTTGTGGTGTTTTACTTTTGTGCCTCTTTATAGCGTTTAACTTGTGCATGTGGTATGTTGTGAAGGCCCGACCTCTTTATAACAGGTGGAATGTTATAGAAACTATACACTTGCGTAATATTAAATCATTTGTCGTTAAATTTAACAAGCGATGTCTGGAGTAGCAGCTTAAATTTATGAACTTTATATATTTGTATTACTTATCATTGGATCGATCATGTTTCATAGGAACTATGCAAACGTATTATAAGTTTTGATGTTCCGCATACCGATCAAGCAATTTATCAAATAATTATGAAATATATTCGGAAATTTAAAATTAAAGATAAAATTATGAGCATTTATTTCGATAACGCCACTAATAATACGTCCGCAATTGAATCGTTAAAATATATTTAAAACCTATGTTAAATGTTATATTTTTTTTCATACTCTAGTATGTTTGTCCCGTTTTAAATTTAATTGTTCAGCATAATTTATCTTTTATAGGAACTTATATTAATAAAATTTGTGTTATGTTACTATATATATAGTTCAAAGAAAGAAAGGATTCCAAAAAAATTGTAATAGGTCAAGGATCAATTATAGAATTCACACTTTTAACAGTGTAGCATACACATTATCAATTTTCATCAGAGTGTTAGGGAGATATTTATCAGTGAGGAGTAATTTCACCTCTTCCATAGTAGAGTGAACTTTAGTGAGATAGGAGGGAAGATCATGATCATGTATTTGAAGAGTGGCAAGATTGTTGACGACATCATAAAGACGTTGAACATCATTTGAGTATATAGTGTGTGTGTGTGTGTGTGTGTCTTTCTCCAGATGTCATAACATGTCTTGTAGGTTCTAAACTAGACCAATAGCTTGGGATCAATAGATTGCCACAAGAGAGACACTAGTTGTTAATCCACCTTCCTCCATTCTTCTCTGTCTTCAGTAGGCAAGTCCTCGACTTGCTTGATTAAGTGGTCAGATACTCCTTGGCCAAGAAACTAGATTTCACAGACGCATGTCAATCCTTATAGTTCTTGTTTGTGAGTTTCTTTGATGTGATGAAAGGATTGACAAATTAAATCAGAGACATTATCCCTTTGTTGAGAGGTGATGAAGCGGCACTTGATTTGCCAAGTGGAATAGCCATAATCCAATGATACGGGCTCAGAAAGTAAAGGGAAGCAAGAAAGGAGGCAGTTGTTGGAATGAACGAGCACCGAATAGAAACAGTGATGCAATCGGTCCAAAAAAAGGAGAGCAAACCTCATGGAGAAGGGCGCTAAATAACAGAGATGAAGAGGCTGCGATGAGGAGATCGAATCGACGACGAGATCGGATTGACAACGAGATCGGGTCAACAATCTCAACGAAGATGCTAAACGCGAAATCGACGCTTGGACGACGAGGAGCGTTGGACGACGGATCAACGAGATCGTCCCCTGTCTAGAATGTCAACGAGAGGTGCTGGCTGACGAGAGCAACCTCTGGACAGAGCGTCGACGAGAGGTGTTGGCTGACGAGGGGCTCGGGATGACAAATTGCACAAAGAGGTGAGCGGCTAGTTCGAAGACTCTGATACCATAGGAAGTCGAAGAACCACTTTCATTCACTATAGATTAATTACAATAATGCAATACCTCTCCAATATATATAGGAGGAGGGGTGACCGAAAAACAAATACTCTCAATGTGAACAAAAACATAAATACATAAATACAAAATAATACGAAATGTCAACGGCATGGAAGGAGAACTTTTAAAGTTTGGGTTACAAGAGACCAATGACAATAGATACAAGGCTCATTGAAGAACTAGTTGGATAAAACACTAAAAACATAAACTATGCAAGAGAGTAAATGGACTTTTGGCAGTTTGCACCCCCCAATTACACCATTTTGGCATATTGCACCCCAAATTATTAAATTTGGCATTTTGCACCCCCCCCCCCCCCTTTACACCTCCTTTGGCACTTTGCACCCCAGGTCCATTAAATTGAGGGCATTTTCGTCCGACAACATTAATAATAGGCTTTTTTTCCCGAAACCTGTTCATTTCCTCTTCTCGCCGTTCTCGCAGGTAGCAGGCCGCTTCTTGACGCTAGGGTTCCAAAGCTTCATCGTCCCGCCGAGAGAGCTTCAATATTGCTTTCTTCTCATCGTCCCGCTGAGCGCCGAGCTTGAAGGTCCTCATTTACTCAGAGGTATGTGGCTCTTTCGCCTCATCGTCCCGCTGCTCGCCTTTTAGGTCATCTTCACGGGATCTCATCTTCACTGAATCTCATCTTCACTGGATCTCATCTTCACTGGATCTCATCTTCACTGGATCGCAGAGGTTATTTCACTGGTTCTTCTCATCGTCCTGCTCCTTTTTCTGGGTTTAGGGTTTAACTGGGATCGCAGGCCGATTTCTATGTGCGGTTTTTTCTATGTGCAGCTTTTTCTGGGTTCTAACTGGGAGCTTTTTATTGGATTTATTGTTATTTATATTTATCTGTAATGGGGTTTTAGTCCCACATTGTCTTTGACGTTTTTTATTTCCCCTTGTATTCCTATATATTGCCCGGCTATAGGCCCTAATAATATATACAATTCTCCAATTCTACTTGGTATCAGAGGGACCCGATCGATCCCGCCCGCTGTTCCCGTTCCGACCTCGCCTCGACCTGCGGTTCCGCGCCGCGCCCGCTGGTTCCTTCCCGATTCCGTCGCCTGTCGCGATCCGCACCCGTCTCGCCCGCCTTCCGGTCTCGCCGACCAGGCCGCGGCCCCTCCTTCCGCTTCCAATCCCGCTGGAGGCCCCGTTCCTCTATTAGGGCCGAAAATGTAAGGCCCCTTCTTCCTCCGGCTGGATCGTTTCTTCTCCTCCTTTCCTCTACTTCTTCTCTCCCTCCTTTTCTGACCTAGATCCTTGATCTATGGCCATTCGCTTTCTCCGGATAGGATTTTTTCCTTCTTTTTGAGGGTTTTTCCTTTTTTTCTTCTCTCCTTTGGAGACTTTACCTTCTTCCCATTATTTTTTGGGCTTCTCTTTTTCCTTCTATGGATTCCTCGCATGAGGGCTTTGCCCGCCGCATCACTACCTCCCTCCTTAGTGAGAAGAACTTTATTGCTTGGTCCAACTCCGTGCGTGTCCATCTCGCCGGCCTTGACAAACTCGATTGGCTTGAACCTAATGGGGTTCCCAAGCCTACCGAGGAAAAAGCTCCCCGTCAGTGGAAAACGGAGAACTTCAAGATTCTTGGGTGGCTCCAATGCTCGATGGAGCCTCGTCTTTACGAACAATTTATGCGGTTTGATTCTGTGCCCTCACTTTGGGCTGCTCTGACCCGTACTTACGGGCACACACGTGTGGATACGCGGATTTATTCCGTCTTCCAGGAGATTTCGACGGCTCGTCAGGGGGATCGTTGTGTGCATGACTACTTCACTTTCCTCTCTGGGCGTTTCCAGGAGCTCTCTGATCTTGAGCCGCTTAGTGCTTTTCCGCATGCTGAGGATCTGTTGATTGCCAAGCAGCGTCAGGAGAAGCGTGAGACCTACCAATTTCTGATGGGGTTACGACCTGAGTTTGAGCAGATTCGGGTTCAGATTCTCGGCATGAACCCTCTTCCGGACATTTTGGATGCTTACTCCCTGGTTGAGGAGCAAGAGCGTCGCGCCCGCCTGACTGCTCCTACTGTTCCGACGCTCGCCCCTCCCCCCGACACGATGGCACTTGCTTCCGGTCGTCCTTCTTCTATGCCACGGGGGGCGTTCTTCTGCTCCTCGGGGTCGTGGCGGCGGCCGCGGTAGCCCGTTTGCTTCTGTTCAGTGTCAGCACTGCCTCCGGACTGGTCATGAGAAGTCCCGTTGCTGGCAGCTCTATCCTCATCTTCGCCAACAGCCGCCTGCTACCCGCACCGCTGCCATTGCCTCGTCCGACTTTGGGGGCCCGCCCAGTTACAGTGCCCCTTCTGGGGCCCCTTCTGCAGATTGGAGTCAGCTTATGGCTCAGGTTCAGGAGCTTCAGTCTCAGCTTCAGCAGCATGCCCCGCTCCTGCCTCCGCCACCGGTCTCTTCTGCCCCTGCTTCCTCAGCATTCTCGTCTACTTCGGCATCTGCGTCAGGTATCTCATCGGCTTTTCACGCCACTCTCGGGGGGTCTCCCTCTGACTGGACTATTGATTCGGGGTCCACTGATCATATGACGGGTGACGAGGACTTGCTCTCTTCTCCTCTCCCTCCGGGTGACCAACGGCAGGTTCGCCTGGCTGATGGTTCCGTAACCCCCGTTCTGAACCATGGCCCAGTATCTCTTTCCCCCTATTTTCCCTTGGATTCAGTTCTTCATGTTCCCAAACTGGCTTTAAATCTTCTCTGTTAGTAAAATTACTAAATCTTTGAACTGTTCGGTGACTTTCTTTGCTTCTGGCTGTGTTTTTCAGGACCTGACCATGAGGAAGAATTTTGGCTACGGCCGTGAGCGCGACGGGCTTTATCAGCTGGATCTCTCCACTTCTTCATCCTCGCCTCCGTCCAGTACTGTTGCTGCCACTACCACCCCTGCTGTCTGGCATGCCCGGCTTGGCCATGCTAGCCCTAAAGTTGTATCTTCTCTTTTTCCTCATGTTTTATTTGAGCACTCTTTTCAGTGTGATGTGTGTCAACTTTGTAAACACACACGCACTTCTTATCCTGTATCTTCTTCTCGTGCTTCTGCACATTTTCATCTTATTCACTCGGATGTTTGGGGCCCGGCCCCGGTTGTTTCCTATGATGGATTTCGTTACTTTGTTTCTTTTATCGATGATTTTACTCGTTGCTGTTGGGTTTACCTTATGCGTACTAAATCTGAAGTGTTCGATCTATATACTCAGTTTTCTCATATGGTGCGTACTCAGTATTCTTCCCGTATTCGTATACTACGATCCGATAATGGCGGAGAATACGCTTCTTCCTCGTTTGCTGCCTTCCTTGCTCGCCAAGGAACCCTTCATCAGTTCTCTTGTCCCTATACCCCGGAACAGAATGGAGTGGCGGAACGCAAAAACCGCCATCTCCTAAATGTGACTCGTTGCCTTCTTAGTGGGTCTCATGTTCCCAAATCTTTTTGGAGTGCTGCTCTCCTTACGGGGACCTTCTTGGTCAATCGGCTGCCCTGCCAACCTCTAGCGGGTCGTGTTCCTCTGAGTCTCTTATCTCCTAGCCACCCGTTATTCCCTGTTCCTCTCCGTGTCTTTGGATGTGTGTGCTTTGTTCAGGATCGTAGTCCGACTCGGACTAAACTTGATGACAAAGCTGTCCGGTGCCTATTTCTGGGTTATTCCTCATCCTCCAAGGGATATCGGTGTTTTGATCCTTCTTCTCGGCGGACCTTCCATACCATGGATGTTACGTTCTTTGAGGATATCCCTTTCTATCGTGACCCCCCTACTCCTGCCTCCACGTTACCGCCACCCCTCCCTGTTCCGGTTCCCCTTCACTCCTTACCCAGCCCCGCTCCGCTTCAGACGTACACTCGTGGCCCCCGTGGGCCTTCCCATGTCCACCCCGTCCTTCGAGATCTGCTGATCGAGCCCAGCTCACCGGACCCGGTGCCACTTCCTCAGGCAGGTGATGTTCCTTCCTCTTCTGTCTTGCCCATTGCACTTCGCAAGGGTAAGCGCTCCTGTGTTACTGACCATCCGCTGGCAAATTTTGTGTCCTACCAGCGTCTTTCACAGGGTTACCGAGCTTTCCTTACCGCCACTGACCAGATCCGGATTCCGAGCTCTACGGCTGAGGCATTACAGCACCCTGAATGGGTGGCCGCCATGGAGGCTGAGATGTCTGCTTTGCGGAAGAATGGGACCTGGCGGTTAGTTCCTCTTCCCGCGGGCAAGAAGCTTGTTGGCTGCCGTTGGGTCTATACCGTCAAATATCATGCCGACGGATCTTTAGATCGCCACAAGGCTCGCCTCGTTGCTAAAGGTTTCACCCAGACCCCCGAGGATTACGGGGTGACATTTGCTCCTGTGGCCAAGCTCTCCTCTGTTCGTCTACTTATTTCTCTTGCTGCCTGCCACCAGTGGCCCCTTCATCAGCTGGACGTCAAGAACGCCTTCCTCAATGGCAACCTTGACGAAGAAATTTATATGGATCCGCCACCAGGGTACAAGCTTCAGGGGGAGTATTTGGGTCGTGTTTGCCACTTGCAGAAGTCATTGTATGGATTGAAGCAGTCCCCTCGTGCCTGGTTTGAGCGGTTTGGTTCTGTTGTGCTTCAGAGTGGTTTCACCAGGTGTCATGCCGACCACACGTGCTTTGTTCGGACCACTGCCGATGGCCATAGGGTGATTATTCTCGCCTATGTGGATGACATCATTCTTACCGGTGACGACCGCTCCGGGATTGTTCAGATCAAGGAGGTTCTTCAAAGGGCATTTGAGGTCAAAGATTTGGGGCCTTTGAAGTACTTCCTTGGGATTGAGGTTGCCAGATCTCACCAGGGGATCTCTTTGTCTCAGCGGAAGTATACTCTTGACCTTCTGAGTGACACTGGCCTTCTTGGGTGCTCTCCAGCGTCCACTCCTATGGATCCAAAACACGGCTTACATGCCGAATCTGGCGAACCTCTCCCTGATCCTGGAAGGTACCAGCGGCTTGTTGGGAGACTTATCTACCTGACCAATACTCGCCCTGACATTAGCTTTGCCGTGAGTATGGTCAGTCAGTTCATGCATGCTCCTCGGACTTCCCACCTTGATGCTGTCTTTCGGATCCTTCACTACCTGAAGGGATCACCTGGCCTAGGTCTGTTCTACCGTTCATCGTCACTTTCCGACCTTACCTGCTACACGGATTCGGATTATGCTGGCTCCCTCACCGATCGGCGATCTACTTCGGGGATGTGCACCTTCTATGGTGGCAATCTTGTTTCCTGGAAAAGCAAGAAGCAGAGTGTTGTGTCTCGCTCCTCGGCTGAGGCTGAGTACAGGGCTATGGCCCATGGCGCCACCGAGCTCCTCTGGATGCGTACTTTCTTGACCGAGCTTGGTTTTTCTCCTTCTAGTTCTTCGACACTGGTTTGTGACAACCACTCTGCTCTCTTGCTTGCATATGACTCTGTTCTTCACGAAAGGACCAAGCACATTGAAGTGGACATCCATTTTCTCCGGGAGCACATCCGTTCGGGGACTCTTGCCACGTCCTATGTTCCTTCTGCTGACCAGATTGCTGATGCCTTTACCAAGGCTATTGGGCCCTCTCGGCTTCTGTATACCTATGGCAAGCTGGGCTTGCTTGATATCTTCGCGCCAGCTTGAGGGGGAGTATTGGATTTATTGTTATTTATATTTATCTATAATGGGGTTTTAGTCCCACATTGTCTTTGACGTTTTTTATTTCCCCTTGTATTCCTATATATTGCCCGGCTATAGGCCCTAATAATATATACAATTCTCCAATTCTACTCTTTTTCTATGTGCAGCTTCTCCTGGGTTCTATTTTGTTGTGGGTGTGATTCTCCAAACATCCTTAGGTACACTCTTACTATCATTTTTATTGTCTATTTTATCTATAAATGCAGTCTCTTATATGAATTTATTATATGAATTTATTATATGAATTTATTAGAGAATGTCACACTCTGATGTATTTGAATGGGATGATATGTTGATTGTCTCTCCTGGTTCTCAAGAGGGAATTCTGTCAGGCAACGGTAGTGATTCAGACAATAACACTGAGAGTGATGATGATTTTGATTCCTCTTTTTCGGATGATTTGGAGGAAACTGAATTTGAGGTGGATGATGCAACATATGCCGAGAATATCGATGATGAAATTCAGTCAGTGGGTATAGGAAAATCAAAAAAAAATCGGAGTGACAATGATGGATTCTCAAGTAAAGAACAAGATACTCCGTCATCGTCTAAACTTGAGAAACCTAAAGATTCACAAATACGCATTTATCAAGGAGACGCTAATGATTCTGACTTCGAGTTTGATGAGGGTTTGTGCTTCAATACCGCATCAGATTTTAGGGATGCAGTTAGATTATACGTTACCAAGCAAGGAAGGCCAATCAAATTTACCAAAAATTGCAGTGATAAAATTCAACTTAAAAGCGATTGTGGGTGGGTTTTATTTGCTTCATTCATATCAAAGCATGAAAGGACTTTTCAGGTGAAGACAATAAAAGGGGAACATACATGCTATAGAGTTGCAAATTCTCTACATTGCAATTCTAAGTTTCTAGCGAGTAAGTATGAACAACATATTAGGAGCAACCCTGAATGGCTTGCTGGTTCAATGCAAGAGGTGATGCAGATGGAGAACAAGACATCTTTGAGTCTTTGGAAGATGTATAGAGTGAAAAAGCACGCTTCCAAACTAATTAGTGGCACCGAATTAGAATAATACGCTAAGCTTTGGGACTATTGTGAAGAAATTCACAGGACAAATCCGGGCACCACAATTAAGGTGAAATTTAAGCACGATATAGTGTCTCAAACATGTATTTTCAAGAGACTTTATATAGGATTGGGTGCGTTAAAGAAGGGATTCATGGCCGATTGCAGACCGATAATAGGTTTGGATGGCACGCACATTAAAACAACTGTGGGTGGGGTACTATTATGTGTAGTCGGCATTGATAGTGACATAACATGTTTCCTATTGCTTATGCTTATGTTTTGAAGGAAAACACCAAGAGTTGGGACTGGTTCATTACTCTCATTATAAGACTTGTGTATGGAGAACAGCCATATGTGGGCAATCATTTCAGATAAGCAAAAGGGGTTGATTAAGGTTGTTGAACATTTATTACCTAATGCCGAGCATAGATTTTGTGTAAGGCATATGTATAACAACTTCAAACAAAAGTTTAGAGGCTTACAGTTAAAGGAGTTGTTATGGAGAGTCGCGTCTGCTACAAGGGTGGTTGATTTTAATGCTGAAATGGAGAAGCTGAAAGCATGTGATAAGAGGGCATATGATTGGGTAATGGAAAGAGACGCAAAACATTGGGCAAAGTCTCATTTTAATGTCTGGCCTAAGTGCGATATGTTGCTAAATAATTTTTGTGAAAGTTTTAACAATGTAATCTTAAAGGCTAGAGATAAGCCAATAATCACAATGTTGGAGACAATAAGGGTTATTCTAATGAAAAGACTTCATACTCAACGAGATAAAGTGCTCAAATTTAGTGGAGAGGTGTGTCCTTCCATACAAAAAATATTGGAAACGAACAAGAAAGAAGCACATGGCTATATTTTAGTATGGAATGGTCGAGACAAATTTAAAGTACAAGGATGGAATGGAGATAAATGTACTGTGAATTTGACTTCGAGAAGTTGTAGTTGTAGACAGTGGGACCTAACCGGTATTCCTTGCATGCATGCAACTTCGTGCTTCTTTTACCGTAGGGAAAAGGTTGAGGACTACGTCGAACATTGTATAAAAGTGAAATGTTCAAGAGGGCTTATGAGAATTCATTAAATCCTATAAATTCAAGCAAGGAGTGGCCCTTGGCCAATTTGAATCCTATCGTTCCTTGGACAAACGTACAAAAGAAGCCCGGTAGACCGTCAAAACATGGTAGAAGAAAAGAGGTTGAAGAATTGGAGGCAAAAAAATATGGAATTAAGAGACACGGTGTAAAATACGCATGCTCTAACTGTGGAGCAAGAGGGCATAATAAAAAGGGTTGTCCGGAAGAACCTCAAGCAACAATGTTTTTACCGTCAACAAAAAAATAAAAAATACCGGTAATCATTATTTTTTTGTATATATTTTGCAATTTCTCTTATTAGTCGACTACTAATGTTTATTGTCTTGAAATGTAGGTGTGTAGGGCCACATGAAGCGTTAAGCTTTTGGAGCTCGATGGACGATGATCATGGATGTTGCTGCAATTTTTGGATGATCGTGTTGGTGCTGCTATAAATTTTGTTGCTGCAAATTTTGAATGTTCATGTTGGTGCAATTTTTGAATGTAATGCTATGAAAAAATACCGGAAATCAATTGTTTGGAATAATCATGTAGTTGCAATTTTTGCAAATTTTTGGATTTCAGGTTTTTACTTTAACAATGTCTTTTGGAAATCAACTGTGTTGGAATGCAATTTTTGATTATGGATGTTGTTGAATGTTGCTGCTATGAAAAAACTTAAATGTTGCTACAATTTTTTATTATGGATGTTGTTAAATGTTGTTGCTATCATGGATGGAGTGAAAAAACACGCTTCCAAACTAATTAGTGGCACCGAATTAGAACAATACGCTAAGCTTTGGGACTATTGTGAAGAAATTCATAGGACAAATCCGGGCACCACAATTAAGGTGAAATGTAAGCACGATATAGTGTCTCAAACATGTATTTTCAAGAGACTTTATATATGCTGGGGTGCGTTAAAGAAGGGATTCATGGCCGGTTGCAGACCGATCATATGTTTGGATGGCACGCACATTAAAACAACTGTCGGTGGGGTACTATTATGTGCAGTCGGCATTGATAGTAACAATAACATGTTTCATATTGCTTACGCTTATGTTTTGAAGGAAAACACCAAGAGTTGGAACGGGTTCATTACTCTCATTATGGAAGACTTGTGTATGGAGAACAGTCATATGTGGACAATTATTTCAGATAAGCAAAAGGGGTTGAATAAGGCTGTTGAACATTTATTACTTAATGCCGAGCATAGATTTTGTGTAACGCATATGTATAACAACTTCAAACAAAAGTTTAGAAGCTTACAGTTAAAGGAGTTGTTATGGAGAGCCGCGTCTGCTACAAGGGTGGTTAATTTTAATGCTGAAATGGAGAAGCTGAAAGCATGTGATAAGAGGACATATGAATGGGTAATGGAAAGAGATGCAAAACATTGGGCAAAGTCTCATTTTAATGTCTGGCCTAAGTGCGATATGTTGCTAAATATTTTTTGTAAAAGTTTTAACAATGTAATCTTAAAGGCTAGAATCACAATGTTAGAGACAATAAGGGTTATTCTAATGAAAAGACTTCATACTCAACGAGATAAAGTGCTCAAATTTAGTGGAGAAGTGTGTCCTTCCATACAAAAAATATTGGAAACGAACAAGAAAGAAGCGCATGGCTATATTTTAGTATGGAATGGTCAAGACAAATTCGAAGTACAAGGATGGAATGGAGATAAATGGACTGTGAATTTGACTTCGAGAATTGTAGTTGTAGACGGTGGGACCTAACCGGTATTCCTTGCGTGCATGCAACTTCGTGCCTCTTTTACCGTAGAGAAAAAGTTGAGGACTACGTCGAACATTGGTATAAAAGTGAAATGTTCATGAGGGCTTATGAGAATTCATTAAATCCTATAAATTTAAGCAAGGAGTGGCCCTTGGCCATTTTGAATCATATCGTTCCTTGGACAAACGTACAAAAGAAGCCCGGTAGACCGTCAAAACATGGTAGTAGAAGAAAAGAGGTTGAAGAATTGGAGGCAAAAAATATGGAATTAAGAGACACGGTGTAAAATACGCATGCTCTAACTATGGAGCAAGAGGGCATAATAAAAAGGGTTGTGTGGAAGAACCTCAAGCAGCAATGTCTTTACCGTCAACAAAAAAATCAAAAATACCGGTAATCATTATTATTTTTGTATATATTTTGCAATTTCTCTTATTAGTCGACTACTAATGTTTATTGTCTTGAAATGTAGGTGCGTAGGGCCACATGAAGCGTTAAGCTTTTGGAGCTCCATGGACGATGATCATGGATGTTGCTACAATTTTTGGATGATCGTGTTGGTGCTGCTATAAATTTTGTTGCTGCAATTTTGGAATGTTCATGTTGGTGCAATTTTTGAATGTAATGCTATGAAAAAATACCGGAAATCAATTGTTTGGAATGATCATGTAGTTGCAATTTTTGCAAATTTTTGGATTTCTGGTTTTTACTTTAACAATGTCTTTTGGAAATCAACTGTGTTGGAATGCAATTTTTGATTATGGATGTTGTTGAATGTTGCTGCTATGAAAAAACTTAAATGTTGCTGCAATTTTTGATCATGGATGTTGTTAAATGTTGTTGCTATCATGGATAGAGTGAAAAAGCACGCTTCCAAACTAATTAGTGGCACCGAATTAGAACAATACGCTAAGCTTTGGGACTATTGTGAAGAAATTCACAGGACAAATCCGGGCACCACAATTAAGGTGAAACGTAAGCACGATATAGTGTCTCAAACATGTATTTTCAAGAGACTTTATATATGTTGGGGTGCGTTAAAGAAGGGATTCATCGTCGGTTGCAGACCGATCATAGGTTTGGATGGCACGCACATTAAAACAACTGTCGGTGGGGTACTATTATGTGCAGTCGGCATTTATAGTAACAATAACATGTTTCATATTGCTTACGCTTATGTTTTGAAGGAAAACACCAAGAGTTGGGACTGGTTCATTACTCTCATTATGGAAGACTTGTGTATGGAAAACAGTCATATGTGGGCAATCATTTCAGATAAGCAAAAGGGGTTGATTAAGGCTGTTGAACATTTATTACCTAATGCCGAGCATAGATTTTGTATAAGGCATATGTATAACAACTTCAAACAAAAGTTTAGAGGCTAACAGTTAAAGGAGTTGTTATGGAGAGCCGCGTCTGCTACAAGGGTGGTTGATTTTAATGCTGAAATGGAGAAGTTGAAAGCATGTGATAAGAGGGCATATGATTGGGTAACGGAAAGAGACGCAAAACATTGGGCAAAATCTCATTTTAATGTCTGGCCTAAGTGCGATATGTTGCTAAATAATTTTTGTGAAAGTTTTAACAATGTAATCTTAAAGGCTAGAGATAAGCCAATAATCACAATGTTGGAGACAATAAGGGTTATTCTAATGAAAAGACTTCATACTCAACGAGATAAAGTGCTCAAATTTAGTGGAGAGGTGTGTCCTTCCATACAAAAAATATTGGAAACGAACAAGAAAGAAGCACATGGCTATATTTTAGTATGGAATGGTCAAGACAAATTCGAAGTACAAGGATGGAATGGAGATAAATGGACTGTGAATTTGACTTCGAGAAGTTGTAGTTGTAGACGGTGGGACCTAACCGGTATTCCTTGCGTGCATGCAACTTCATGCCTCTTTTACCGTAGGGAAAAAGTTGAGGACTACGTCGAACATTGGTATAAAAGTGAAATGTTCATGGGGGCTTATGAGAATTCATTAAATCCTATAAATTCAAGCAAGGAGTGGCCCTTGGCCAATTTGAATCCTATCGTTCCTTGGACAAACGTGCAAAAGAAGCCGGGTAGACCGTCAAAACATGGTAGAAGAAAAGAGGTTGAAGAATTGGAGGCAAAAAATATGGAATTAAGAGACACGGTGTAAAATACGCATGCTCTAACTGTGGAGCAAGAGAGCATAATAAAAAAGGTTGTCCGGAAGATCCTCAAGCAACAATGTCTTTACCGTCAACAAAAAAATCAAAAATACCGGTAATCATTATTTTTTTGTATATATTTTGCAATTTCTCTTATTAGTCGACTACTAATGTTTATTGTCTTGAAATGTAGGTGCGTAGGGCCACATGAAGCATTAAGCTTTTGGAGCTCGATGGACGATGATCATGGATGTTGCTGCAATTTTTGGATGATCGTGTTGGTGCTGCTATAAATTTTGTTGCTGCAATTTTTGGATGATCGTGTTGGTGCTGCTATAAATTTTGTTGCTGCAATTTTTGAATGTTCATGTTGGTGCAATTTTTGAATGTCCTATGAAAAAATACTAGAAATCAATTATTTGAAATGATCATGTAGTTGCAATTTTTGCAAATTTTTGGATTTCAGGTTTTTACTTTAACAATGTCTTTTGGAAATCAACTATGTTGGAATGCAATTTTTGATTATGGATGTTGAAAGTTGCTACTATGAAAAAACTTAAATGCTGCTGCAATTTTGGATCATGGATGTTGTTAAATGTTGCTGCTATCATGGATAATCAAATGTTTTGGATTTGCTGCTATGAAAAAACCGAACAAAATATACTTTGGCCAAAAAAAATTTGGGGGTGCAAATAACCATACGAAATAAAGGAGGTGCAAATCTACAATTTAAATAAATTTGGGGTGCATAATGCCAAAGGAAAAATAAATTTTGACCAAAATACCCCTCATTGAATTGACCTGGGGTGCAAAGTGCCAAAGGAGGTGTAAATAGGGGGTGCAAAATGCCAAATTTAATAATTTGGAGTGCAAAGTGCCAAAATGGTGTAATTGGGAGTGCAATCTGCCAAAAGTCCATAGTAAATCTACTCTATCTTTTATGACTTATCCAGACAAAAGTACAATAAATTATAATTAAATGGTAACATCCATGAGTTTACACTATGATGTTCTATCTTGGATTGAACGCGTGCAAACATAATGTTTCTCATCCAAATGCGCTACATCAATAGTACCACACTTTTCATCCTTCGCTCTCTAGGGTTTTGTGAGGATCACATAATAGCTTCTACTGTGGATGCCCTAAGGTTTGGGTTTCTATTTCTACTTTAATTAACCCTAGACAAGAAATTGGCACATGGAATTACTCCCGTTCGGATGACATACGTGGGACTTCCATGAAAATACTACAGAGAAACACGATTTCTCTGTAGCATTGTCATTGAAGTTCGTTCTCACAGGGCCTTGATATGGGAATACTAATGATTTGCATTCTCTCTATTGTAGTGTGTATTTGTTAGATTGTTACTTCGATCGCTGTTCTTATCGGTAAACAAAACCCTAGTAAGAGACACGGCAGATGAGCTTCAAAAACACAAATATAAGATTACCAAACAACTGCCACCAAAACAGAAGTGAAAAACAGAACTAATAAACTCGCATGCATATCAATAAAGATCCAAAAAGGAAAAAAAATAGGCCATCTTCGCCGGTAGTAGAATGGCCGAGCAAGAGCCGGCGGAGAAACTTACGTGCAGCTTTCCCCGGAGCTCTCTATCGGATCGAAGCTTTACGTAGATACGTTCGTCAAGGCTGAGCCTGATGAGGTCGAGGGGCTCTTTCACCGTGCTCTCCTCTTCCGTCGCCATTCCCTTGCACTTTCGCCTGTCTCTGGAGGGAGAACCTCTAAACTCCTCGTTCAGAACTTCAGCTGTAACGGGCTCTAAACGGGTTACTGCGAGTATCTCATATCACTAGTTTTTTGGAGGCTCTTCAACTGCAGGATGGGCTTTTTGGCAGAAAGCATTTCCGAATGCATTCGCAAAATGCACTCTAAATTAATAAATATGGCGGAATGAACCTCCGAATATCATTATTTTGGCGGAATGCACCCCGAGCTGTTATTTTTAGGGGTATTTTGGTCCTGGCCCCTTAGTTGATCGAAAATATATTAATTTGGTTGAATTTCAGCAAGTCCACCGGAGAAGTGGACTAGTGGAATGACAAATCAATGGAATGTCAAATCACTGGAGAAGTGGAATGTCAAATCACTGGGCAAACATTAAATCAGAAACTACCAAAAACGTGAAATCAGTGAAAAACGTGAAATCAGTGAAAAACGTGAAATGAGAAATTGCCAAAACAGCTGGGCAAATCGTGCACAGGCTGGGCAAATCGCTTGTTGTTTTACAGCGGAATGCAAACACGACGAAGCACAAGCAGTGGACTGGAAGAATGTGAGGACCACGACGGCGGAATGCGAAGATGAGGATGATGGGCCCCTGGTTCCTCGACGATGAATGACGACGATGCTCCACGGCGGAAGGCGAAGACGACGAAGCTCCACCGGCGGAAGGCGAAGAGGACGAAGCTCCACCGGCGGAATGCGAAGACGACGAAGCTCCACCGGCGGAATGCGAAGAGGGGAAGGACGCGTCGCTCGGTAGAGAAGAGGGAGGACGAACGATGCGCGCTCGGTAGAGAGGCAACGAGGAGCGATTGGGGTTAAACCTAATAATATAAGGTAGAGACCAAAATACCCTTGCTGAGGGTGCATTCTGCCAAAAGAAGGATATTTGGGGGTGCATTCCGTCATATTTAAAAATTTAGGGTGCATTTTGCCAATCGAGCACTATTGGGGGGTGCATTTTGCCAAAATGCCTGCAGGATGTGAATTTGGGATCTTTTTATTTGGACTCAAATTAATATTATTCATGCATATTTATTTTTGTTTCATTGGGGAAATGTTAACTGCACTATGATTTTGGCTATGTGCATTTTTTGTTAAATGTAACGCACTATGACAAGTACACATATAATTGTTATGGGCACTGCATTACTGTTAATAACAGTCACGTCGTGATCACGAAATCCGATTGTTGAAGAAACCACTTTCAGTTGCACAACACCCAAAATCCGGTGAGGAATGGAGGTATAAGATGGCCACGGCCACCATTCTCACTCCCCTCTCCTCCCACACTCTGTCCACCACCGGGCGGTCTTAGTTGTAGAGGCGTCGAAGGGAAGCTTGGTTGTCGGCGAAGGGAGGCAAAGACCTGCGAAGGCCGGCGTAGGGCGTAGTCGGGCGGGAATTGGCGGAGAACGATAGGTCATGATTTTTGAAGCCCTAGCTACCGCGCTCGCCTTGCACTCTTCTCATCATGGCTCACAGTGAGGTCGATCCCACACTAAAGTTTCTTACTCTCATCACGGTCCACGCACACCACATCAAAAATTTGAAACCCGGACACTGGTTCAACTGAGTTCGGACCAAGGAGGTGACCAAAGTTTACTTATTTAGGGTTCATTTGACGCGGCGGTGGAGGGCGGCGTTTGCGGCAAACGCTGCCACAAGGCGCGTAACCAACGGCGGGCGACGGTGTTTGCCGCGTTTGCACCCGCCGCGCCATGAGAAACGGAGCAAAAGCTCTGTTTCGATCCCCCGCCTCCTCCCTCTGGTTCGATTGTCGTGTTTGCACCCTCCGGTTCTTGCCCGCCACCGTCGCGCCAAATAAACCCTTAGTGGTCGACCCATGTGAGACATGGCGAGAAGAGGCTGGAAAGCTCAAAAAACATCTCTGAACTGCCTATAAACAAGACCCACGGGCTGCAGCGAGGAGGTCCCGCCACACACTCGAAAACCTATAGGAACTTCCCCTCCTAAAGTCAATATTGAGCTCGACATAAGAGAGACAGACACTGAACTCACCCACCATAGGGCGGGGGAAGGTCTACTTGTGTCTTGGGGTCCAATTTATAGGTAAATCTATGGGGGAGGGATGGTCTGCGAATAGTTACTCCCGCTTTTTGAAATGGGTTGCAGATAGTTGCTCCCACCCTTTAAAATGGGTTGCAGATAGCTGCTCCCACCTTTTAAAATGGGTTGCAGATAGCTGCTCCCACCTTTTGAAATGAGTTGCAGATAGCTGCTCCCACCTTTTGACGGTGTGGTCTTCAAATGGTCGCCCTCGGGCAAGGTGAAAATCTGTACTCGCCCTACCTAGGCAAGGTCTCGATACTAAACTTGCCCCACCGGGGCAGGGTCTCCTGAACTTGCCCCACCCGGGCGAGGTGGTTTGCAGATAGTCATCTTTTGGGCATTTTTGACCTTGACGAATTACGAGTTATACACAACAACTATGTTCTAGGACATGTGTTACGTTCTACTATCACAGCTCAGGACAGAGGGTGAACACCCACCACTCGTCACTACGTTCAAGGACACGGATCAAACTTGCCTCCTATCAATTCTGATTGGACAGTTGTAGATTTTGTTCCTCTTGTCGCTAGAATTGAGGAAGGAAGACGATTTCACTCCTCACGTCGCGGGTACTCTGGATTATTTGTCTTTAGAGCTTAATTCGTGCGTCTTAAAGTATTTTATGACATGTTTGTTGGCACATAATTGCTCGCTAGACAATTTTAATGATGTTTCCCTAGGGCATGAGATTGCGACCCCGACGTAAATTTTATGTGTTACTTGCATATATAGGAGGACCACTCATCACCAATTGGCAAAATTGTGTGATTCCCTCGTTCATTGCGAACCACCAAGTTGGTTGTGTATGTCCTCGACATGAATTTGCATTAGTAATCCGACGTACGAGTCTGGATTTTGGCATGTTGTGCGAAGCCTACCCGTGGAGATTAATAACTTCTCCAAAATAAGTTATTTTGATCCATAAATTTAATCATATGTCTAATATATTTGATAAATATAGATTTAAATGAGTAAAATGTGATTAATTTTATATTTTGTCTAAGATTGGGTATTATCATCATTTTCTTACGTTTTATTGTAGAATGTTGAAGAATTATACTTACAGAAATGAAGCTAAATCGATTTGAAGTCTAAGAAATATGTTGCAACAAACAAATATAACTATGTTGTAACAAATTATTCTCTGTTTGGAGTAGTTACACAGTTTCAGAAAATTATTGCAACAATTTTACAAGTTGTTGCAATAAGGCGGAAGTGAATTTCAAAATATAAAATTTAAACTTTGCGTCGATTACGAAATTGAAAGGGGGGCTTTGATTCAGATGATGTGAGGCTTCGAAAAGGGGCGAAAACATATAAAAGGGGTGACAGTTTTACAAGGGAGGATCGAATTCCATTTGGGCGAAAGAAGGAGAAGCACCAGTCGGTAGAAGGAGACAGTTTTGGGCGAAAATCCGAGAGGATTTCCTGCAACGTTTGAACTTCAATCATCATGTTTAGTAATATCTTTCTTATTATGTGGTGTGTTTCTTCAATTATGAACTAAATCTCAAAGTCTTGTATGATGAGAGTGCTATGTTTGTTGTGATGACGAATTTCTCTTAAGTTTTATGTGTGTTTGACGATTTATCTTTATTGAGTTTATGAATTTGATAGTTAAACTTTTGGATTAAGTTTTCATCTTGTACTTCGTTGTAAGATTCGAGAGATGAGTTGCGTAAGTATATGGATGTAAGTTTTCTTCCTGCGCTGCGAGATTCGAGAGATGAGTGTCATAAGTTTTTAACTAAAGTTTCTATAGTTACCACGCTTCGAGATTCGAGAGAGAAGATGCGTACGTACTTCATAAATTAAATATAGCATAGAAGGGAGAAAGAGATTTTATCTTCTTGCTAACAACCTTAATTTTTGTTCTTCACGATATTCTTCATTCCGCTTAAGTTAGAGATGACTATGAGAATAAATAGTATCAAGATTTTTGATATTGAGATAAAGATTTCTACTATAAAATAATTGAAAGATTAGTTAAATGAACATTCTCGTAAAACATAATTCTAAATATTTATCACAATAGACATAGAAAATCAGAATACAAGACTGTTTTTCCAAGTTGTTAAAAAAGTATGTTTAGGAAATCGTCGTTAAGTTTTATTAGAGTTTTTAACCGTTTTCAAAAATCGCTCAATTAAATTTTGCTTGATTTAAAGAAAAAGTAAACTATTATTTGCGAGCGTTAGATCAGTCACTTCTCCGTAAGAACGATATTTACTTTCATTATATTACTTGATCCGACATGTGCACTTACGTATATCTACTTTTCGCGTATCAGAGATAAGCTTGAATCAGTGATGTTTATGTTGATGTGCATTACGATTAACCCTAGGTGCACAAATAGGAATGCCCTGTATCGTTCGTCGTAATGGTTGTGGGAATCCGTGAGTTTTCTTTGTGAAAGCCCCGTGCCTATTTGGGACTGCGTTGGACCTGTTAAAACGACGATTTTTGAGGGCTTTTGTAGGACAGGTGAATTACATGTCACTTCGTAGGTGTGGTTACGAATTGGTTAGCCAATGGCATGTTGTTTGTGTACGTTAAGAGACGCGTCGAGCTACTCGGGGAAATTATTGTTTAAGGACCGGATATGAACTCATATCTCCCGTCGCTACGCTTCGGGACCGGATGTGAAGCTATACTTTTCATCGCTAATGAAACCCGGATACCGGTTCAACTGAGTTCGGACTAATGGGGTGACCAAAGGTTACTGATTTAACGGTCGACCCACGTGAGAAATGACGAGAAGAAACTGGAAAGCACAAAAAATATCTCTGAACTATCTATAAACAAGACCCGCGTGCTGCAACGAGGAGGTCCCGCCACACACTCGAAAGTCGACACCTCCCAGGCCATTCACTAGATGAGCGAGCTCGA
Source organism: Dactylorhiza incarnata (assembly GCA_033032865.1). Taxonomy (NCBI): domain Eukaryota; kingdom Viridiplantae; phylum Streptophyta; class Magnoliopsida; order Asparagales; family Orchidaceae; genus Dactylorhiza; species Dactylorhiza incarnata. The sequence continues at coordinate 3,704,475 of JAWHQI010000193.1, read as the reverse complement.
CAGGAGGTGGAGAAGAGTCGACACCTTTCAGGAGCAAAGCTCAACTGAAGGTGGAGAAGAGTTGTCACTTTCTAGGAGCGAAGCTCAACTGGAGGTGGAGAATAGTCGATGCCTTCCAGAAGCGAAACTCAACTGGAGGTGGAGAAGAGTTGACACCTCCAAGATCATTTGCTAGACGAGCGAGCTCGACTGAATGTAGAGAAGAGTCGACACCTCCCAAGTGTGAAGCTCAACTGGAGGTGGAGAATAGTCAACACCTTCCAGGAGCGCAACTCAAATGAGGAGGTGTAGAGGAGTCGACACCTTCTAGGTACTTTATAATGTAGCTTCATTCTCTCCCTGGTAACTAGTGCACATGCAAAGAGAGTCAACACTCGAGGGGCAGATTGGCAAACATGCAAGGGGGAGTTGATCTCGGCCGTCAATGCAGAGGCTTCGACTTAGGATGGTGCACTGAACCCGAGGTGTCATCTCGTTACTCGACCAAAAGTTCCAGGGGAAAAGTGAGATCACACATCCTAGAACATCTTTGGAGACATCGCACTCCTTCGAGTGGATGTTCAATCCAGTTCTTAAGAATTTTTCAATAGATAAGTTAAGGTTGATTTATGTAGTGAATAATAGAAAAAGGAGATCATATATTTATTCTCTAGTATGAAAAGGTGTTAACACTAAAAATAGGTGAAAACGAGGGCAAAGCAAGTGTCACCTTATGACCACCCTAAACGCCCCTTGCGGGGTCTGGGGGCAGCGTCCTCTGGATTTTTTTCTACACTCCAACTCGCCCAGATTCGAGCTCGTCTGGCCTTGAAATCGCTCCTCATCGAGCTCGATTTCATCTCGCTTGGCCTTAAGCTTCACTAGAGGAGGTCACCTACACGAGGTTGCCTCACATCGTGCCAGTAGAATACAAGCGAGTTGAATATCTGCGAGGAGAACACATGCAAGCAGAATATATGTGAGTAGAACACATGCGAGCAGAACACCTGCGAGTAAAACACATGCGAGCAGAATATATGCGAGTACAACACCAACAAGTTGATTGAGCTCGCCTGGTGAGTTGGTCAATGACATGAAGTAACTTAAGATGAGTTCGCCAAATTTGAGGTTGTCATAATGAACTTGTCGACCAAGATCTCCATAATGAACTCGCCGACTGAGATCGCCGAAATGAAGAATCACCTATTTTAAGCTTACCTGAGTTAGAACTCGACTGATTGGAACTCGCCTGTCGGGAACTCGCGTCAGCTGGAGCTCGCCCGGCTGGAACTCGCTTGGCGGGACCTCGCCTGGCAAAAACTCGTCTATTTGGAGCTCACCTTGCACCCTTCTCATCATGGCTCACAGTGAGGTCGATCTCACACTAAAGTTTCTTACTTTGATCACGGTCCACGCTCACCACATCAAAAATTTGAAACCCGAAAACTGGTTCAACTGAGTTTAGACCAAGGGGGTGACCAAAGTTTACTGATTTAGTGGTCGACCCATGCGAGACATGGAGGGAAGAGGCTGGAAAGCTCAAAAAACATCTATGAACTGCCTATAAACAAGATCCACATGCTGTAGCGAGAAGGTCCCGCCACATACTCGAAAGTCTACAGAAACTTCCCCTCTTAAAGTCAATATTGAGCTCGACACAAGAGATGCAGACATTGAACTCACCCACCATAGGGCGGGGGAAGGCCAACTTGTGTCTTGGGGTCCTATTTATTGGTAAATCTATGAGTGAGGGATGGTCTGCGAATAATTACTCCCGCTTTTTGAAATTGGTTGCAGATAGCTGCTCCCACCTTTTGAAATGGGGTGCAGATAGCTGCTCCCGCCTTTAGAAATGAGGTTCAGATAGTTGCTTCCACCTTTTGAAGGTGTGGTCTTCAAATGACTGCCCTCGAGCGAGGTGAAAATCTGTACTCGCCCTACCTAGGCAAGGTCTCGATCCTAAACTTGCCCCACCGGGGCAGGGTCTCCTGAACTCACCCCACCCGGGCGAGGTGGTTTGCAGATAGTCATCTTCTGGGCATTTTTGACCTTGACGAATTACGAGTTATACACAACAGCTATGTTCTAGGACATGTGTTACGTTCTACTATCACACGACTCAGGACGGAGGGTGAACACCCACCACTCGTCACTACGTTCAAGGACACAGATCAAACTTGCCTCCTATCAATTCTGATTGGACAGTTGTAAGTTTTGTTCCTCTTGTCGCTAGAATTGAGGACGGAAGACGACTTCACGCCACACGTTGCGGGTACTCTGGATTATTTGTCTTTAGAGCTTAATTTGCGCGACTTAAAGTATTTTATGACATGTTTGTTGGCACCTAATTGCTCGCTAGACAATTTAAATGATGTTTCCCTATGCTCACTTAGGGTTCGTTTGGCACAACGGTGACGGACGTGAGCACGGTGGTTATGAACCATCGCTCGTGAACGCCCGACATCACTTTATAAGGAACTTCATCCATTTCTATGTTCAAATTAGTTTTTTTATATGGTGGCGGTCACAACCGTTGGCATGCCAAACACATTTTATGATTGTGGTGTTTTGTCTATACTCATCGGAGAAGAAACGCTGCGCCAAACAAACCCTTAGTGTACTAAAAAAATGGCACCGACATCTTGTCTTGTCTATGCCAACGCCTTGCGTCTAGACTCCACCCCGCATGTTGCCTTGTTCGTAGCGCGCCTGCATGGTCTCCATTCTAGCCAACCTGTTTAGGCTATGGTCTCCATTCTAGCCAACCTGTTTAGGCTCTAAAGCCGCCTAATTGTAATGCTAATTCTATGTATTTTTTGTGATCTTAAATTTTAAATGTCAATTGTAACCTTAAATTTGTGATTTCACATAGCTTCTAAATGTTTTAATATTATACTTTCTGTAATCCCGTAAAACTCCATTTTTTTTTCTTTTTGACAATTTTAGATATTTTTATGTGATCCAAAATTTTCACATTTGTTCAATATTTACCTCCAAATCAATATTTCTGACTCCGCATGGCCACCCGAAAATTTGAAGGGGGCTGAAAAATCCGCTTCAAACATTTGTTTCGAGTTTATGTAGTTCTTCAAGTCCTTCAAAGACACAACCCACACATTTCAAATTTCAAACAAATCATTTGGCATTCTGATTTCAAAGGAGCTCTTTTGGGCATAGAAGACAAGATGTCTTGAAATGAAGGCTCTGAACTCCTTTTATAGCCTTGGGCATGGGTAGCCCGGTAATTTCGCCGTTGTAACCATCGTAACCACCTGACGGGCGAATCACGCTGGTCATTTTGGAGCACACGGATTGCCACTTTTTGGATATTCCCGTCTTGCCCCCCGGGCAGTTCGGTCAGCTTAGGCAGTTTGGGCAGCTTCGTTGACGACGTTGAGCGAAGTGAACTAGACCTGCAATCAAGAAAATTGGGAAAGGATAACTGTCGTACGCGTCGCGAACGTGGAAGCATTCTGAGCGCGTTAACTGTCGTAAGTGTCCAGGTGCGGGCATGGCCGAGACGGCGCGGCGGGCCCGGACGGCGTCGTGCCGGGTAGGGACGGTGGGCGGCGGGCGAGGCCGACGGCGGTGAGGAGAGAGAGAGAGTGGGTTGGATGGAGGAGAGAGAGAAAGAGAAGCTACCTGTATGAAGAAGGGAGAGTAAAGGTGGGGGTGGTGGTTACCCCCATGATGGGGTGCGGCTAGCAAGTATGCGGGCGCTTCGGAGTCCGTTTGGAGGCCAAAATGGACTCGGAATTACGCGAGAATGGAACCGTTGGAATCGTATCGGCGAGCCGGTCGAGGTCGCCGCGAAAAATTACAGGTTCGATCGGGTTCGACCAGATCTGTTTTGGGGAACCCCCATCATGTAGTTATTCAAGTCCTTCGAAGGCACGACCCACACATTTCAAATTTCAATCAAGTCATTTGACATTCTGATTTCTCTCCTCACGGAGCCTCTCTCCTCGGAAGCAAACTCTATTATTCTCATGGATTCAAAACCCTATGCTTAAGGAAACATATGGACGGACAGAGTCCATTCGCAACAAAGAGCAGTCAGTCACGAGCGTAATTCTATGCCTGGCTGCTAGTTATTCTTAAGCTATATTTCTAACAGCATCGACCCCTCCAAAACGATATTTCTGACTCCACGTGTCCGCGCGAAAATATGAAGGAGGCTGAAAAATCCGCTTCAGACATTTGTTGCGAGATTTATGTAGTTCTTCAAATCCTTCAAAGACACATTTCAAATTTCAAACAAATCTTTTGACATTCTGATTTCTCTGCTTCCGGAACCTTCTTCTCATGGGTTCAAAACCTTGTACTTAAAAGCAACATATGGACGGACTGAGGCATGAGCTTATCCCATGCCTGGCAGCTAGTTCTTCTTAAGAAGTTAACACGGCTTGATTATTACAATATTCAACTATGAATAATTTAATCAAGTTTTAATTAAAAAACATATCTTCACGGTAAATACAGCTAATATTATTTGTTAATAAAATAATCATGTCCTGCAGTATAATTTAATTCATTATCAAGCACGTGTGTCATACAATTTTATTGATAATACTTACACGCAAAGTCCCCTATCTACGATTCTACATTGAATGGGCGCGGACGCTACTCTTTCGATAGTGAAAATACTCCTCAAGCTCGACCTTTCTACGGGGCTGTCTGGGATGCGCTACGATACTGAAAATAGTCTTCATTCTCCTGACGCTTACAACGAGTTGTACAAATGAAACTTCATTTGAGGTTAGAAATGGAGAGAATCCCGATCCTCCTCGGAACGAAAAAAATTGTTCGTGTGTGTAACGCACCAAATATCACAGTGCGTTATACACTATCAAACAGTTGTTGTGTGTAAGCACTATTTTTTAACACACCAAATATCACAGTGCGTTACACACCTAATTATATATCCCTCTGAACTGACTAAATTGTTGGTCTGAATAAGCACATAAAATCACGGTGCAAAATCTCTGATTCCACAGTCTATTTTCGCTAGCATGATTTTCCGGGCATGATTAATCTAGGCAATTGTTAACCGCACCCTAGTTTTGGCTATCCGCAACCCATTTATATGAAGTATTACACGTTTTTTTAGAAATATGTCTTCTACAAGCATTTTTAGGAAAAGTGTTCAACACGAAAGTTGTAGATATTGTCGAGATCTACAACTTTAGTGTTGAACATTTTTCCTAAAACTGCATGCACAATGAGTATTTCCAAAAATTCGTTATAGTTACGCCCATATTTCAATTTGAGCGGCAATACGTCTTGTGCGTACATTTTTAGCAAAGGTGTTCAACATGAAAGTTGTAGATCTCGACGATATCTACAACTTTAGTGTTGAACACTTTTCCTAAAAATGCTTGTAGAAGGCATATTTTCAAAAAAACGCGTAATACTTCATATAAAAGGATTGCGGATAGCCAAAACTATGGTGCGGTTAACAATTGCCTTAATCTAAAATATGATTGTGTTATACAAATACGCCCTATATTTTTCTAGATCATCTCCGCTATTAAAATCATGATCATACAGCTCTATTTGCTCCCGCACTTTTGATATTTTTTGATCACCCCCTAAATATCTGCTGCTCCTTGAACCGAACCGCTAAAAGGTCCCCTCTTTCTCTCGCTCGAAAAAGTCGGAAAGTGAAATTAGAAGGTGACGGCTTATAGATTTGCTCGCGGTGAGTGCATATTCCGTCGAGATTTTCTTCCCGAATTCGATTTTTTCTTACTTCAGAATCCTGCAGATGGTTAGATTTGTCAACCTATGGCCGAATTTTGTTCCAGAGAGGTCCTTTCCTTTCCATTCAACCGTAGTTCTTTATTCGTTTATTTTTTCTGGAGAAATCTGATGCCGCCGTAAGAGATTCACATGGGTTTTTGTGTACGACGGCAATGGAGAGATTACACTTCGATCTAGTGTTGTTTGTGGTCTCACTGGATTCGAATCCTGTTTTCTTTCCTGTAAGATTTCAGTCTCGAAGGAGATTTTGCTACTGTTGCTCGAATTCTTGGGATTGAGCTGAATTTGAAGTAATTTATCTGATAGTCGTTCTCCCATTCTTCCTGGATTCTGGTTTGGTTTGTTTGAAGTTTTTCTTCTCATGGACGGGAATTTAGCTTCAGGGAGTATGATTCCTGGAGCATCGTATGGGACAATAGATCTTCAAGGCTCCCTGCACATGCATCACCATCAAAACCCTAATCCATCTTTTCACCATCATCCGCCCCAGCCAAGCTTTTGTCAGCATCAGGCCTCAGCGATGCACCCTCCTATGCACGATGTTTTCCCAGCACAGATCAATCATACGAAGGACTGCGATCAGCAGCCGGCTAATCCCATAACGGATTATGATAGGAAGGGAGATCGCTGTAAGAACATCACAAGCGATGATGATGACCTGAGCTTGAACACTGATGATGGAGGGTTTTTCCAGAATGAAGCGGGGAAGGGGAAGAAGGAGTCTCCATGGCAGAGAGTGAAGTGGACTGATTTAATGGTTAGACTTTTGATTACTGCTGTTTCTTATTTAGAGCAAGATACCTTCTCCTATTTGGACATCATTGGGAGAAGAAAGGCCACCATGATGCAGAAGAAAGGAAAGTGGAGACTGATTTCCAAGGTTTTGGCTGAGAGGGGATTCTACGTATCGCCCCAACAGTGTGAGGATAAGTTCAATGATCTCAACAAGAGGTATACGAGGCTCACCGACATCCTCGGAAGAGGAACATCGTGCAAAATTGTGGAGAATCCAGCACTCTTGGATTTGATGGATCATGTCTCTGATAAATCTAAGGATGAAGTGAGGAAGATTTTAAGTTCAAAGCAGCTTTTTTACGAAGAAATGTGCTCCTACCACAACCGAAACCGGTTGAATTTACCAGCCAATCCTGCTCTTCGGAGATCTCTGCAACTGGCTCTCAGGAGTAATGATGATCACGATACAAAAAAGATTGCACTTGATGATGATGACTATGATGATGATGCTCATGAAGACTCTGAGGAAGGGGAAGAGGATAACGACATGCTTCATGGGTCATGCTTTCACAAAAGAATGAGGTATGAGATGGATCATGAAGAAAAGAGTTTTCTAAACTCTATATGTTCTCAGGAATTTAACAAAAGGCCTTCCGGTTTGACTGTTCCGACGGAAACAAGCCATGCGTTTCCGGATGGCTCCAAGGCTGCCTGGATGCAGATGGAGATGATGAGATCTCGTTCATTTCAGCTGGATGAGCAGAGTTTGCATATTCAATCTCAGATGCTGAAACTTGAAAAGCAGCGGTTTAAGTGGCAGCGGTTTAGCAAGAAGAAGGACATGAAGTTGGATAATATGAGAATGGAGAATGAAAGGATAAAACTCGAGAACGAACAATTGGCATTAGATTTGAAGCGCAAACAGTTGGAACTCGGGCGTAATTGAAATATCAAAGATGTTATATTTACTGAAGCTATTATTTCTCAATCTTGGAGCCGCAATGCCTCAATCTGCTGGTATTCAATCCTGCTATTCTTTTTCAGTGCACCCATAATATCTTTCCAAGTTGTAGGTGTATGTGTTGTCACATTAAAATTTATATGTTGGAGATGAATTAGGGTTTATTTTTGCATCATTTTCTTCAAGAAGATACAGTTTTGTTATTGTGGAAGTAAATTTTATGGAATTATGTCATTTACTTTATGGAAGGGGAGCCTTGGCGCACCGGTTAAGGTGTTGCCGTGTGACCTTGAGGTCACGGGTTCGAGTCCTAAAAGCAGCCTCTTGCAAAATGCCGGGTAAGGTTTGCCTACATTTCACCCTTGTGGTGGGACCCTCCCCCGGACCCTCATTGCGCGGGGATGCTTTGTGCACCAGGCTGCCCTTTTTTATGATATTTACTTTATGATTTGAGGTCAGGTTCGAGTCTTGGAAGCAGCCTCTTGCAAAAATGCAAGGTAAGGTTTGCCTACATTTCACCCTTGTGGTGGGACCCTTCTCCGGACCCTCGCTGCGTGGGTATGCTTTGTGTACCGGGTTGCCTTTTTTTATTTACTTTATGATTTAAATTTTTACAAAATTGAAGAGGTATTTAAGCTTTATTGTGTCATTAATTGATAGAGTTTTCTTTAAGGCAAAGGTTCTGAATAAAGAAATTAGAAACCAAGGTGAGGTAACTAGAGTTGAGTTTATTAGTATTTTATTATTTAAGTATATTAGTATGTGAGTGGGTTTAGTCCCAAATCGTGAGTCAAGTATTATGTGTCGTTGTAACCCCTATATAAGACCCCCTATGTGGATGAATGAATATCTCGGTTATTATTTTCTCCTCTCCTCGTGTCTTTCAACTTGGTATCAGAGGGAAATCGAAAACCCTAACCGCCCGTCCGTAGCTGCTCTCGTCTCGCTCTCCCGTCGATCGTCTCGGTCTTGCAGTCCACTGTTTTGAGCGACTCGTAGGTGCTCGCCCCCGCTCATGCGGTCCTCTGGCTTGTTCGACGTTGTCGTTGATCGCTGAGGACACCGCCGCCCTCTCGCGGTGTTGTCGTCGATCCTCGTCTATGTTCCATCGTCTGTGTTGATTTAGCCTGCTCCAGCTTGCTCCATCGCCTACGTCAATCCAGCCTGCTCCTGTAGATCCAGCCTGCTCCTGTTGACGTCGATCCAGCTTTCTTCCTGCAGATCCTATCCTGATCCATCCTTCTTCCGTTGTTCCTGGCCCGATCCAGTCGTCTTCTGATGTTCCTGCTGCTATCGATATTCTCCGCTGTTGTTCCGGCCAGATATATGGATCGCCATCGACGATCTCTTCCCGTTGCTGCCTCTATTGGCTGTTCTCTGCCGCTGTTGAAAGTTTCCTCTGCTTGTCCCACCGGTGTCGTGGATCCCGCTGCTCGTTTCTCTCGTCGATGATGGTGATGCTGATGTTTGGTGTTGTTTGTTGGTCGTTTTATGTTTTTATTGTCTTTACGTGTCCTAATGTTTGTTTAGGTATTGTTATGCGGGCCTGCATTCACGTGTGTTTCACGTGAGGGGGAGTGTTTGGGACGAAGCCGATGCAGATGATATTTCCCGCCTTTCTCCTTCCTCTCACACGGCCCTCCAGACTTTTGTCGTGTGTTGTTTGTGTCTTCCCAAGTTTTTCCTTGATGATTGGTAGGTGGTATGGTCTTTGGTGGTTGACTTTCTCCCTGTCTCCCTTATCCCCGCGGTCCTGTGGATCTGTGTGTGGTGTTATCCCTGCAAGTCTCGTGGATTCGTGTGTGCGGTTTTTATCTCCCTTTCTCTCTTATACCCGCGGTCCCGTAGATCTCTGTGTGTGGTGTTATCCCCGTAGTCTCGTAGATTCATGTGTGTGTGTTTTTTATCTCCCCTTGTCTCTAATCCCCGCGGTCCAGTAGATCTGTGTGTGTGGTGTTATCCCCGCAGTCCCGTAGATCCGTGTGTGGTTTCCTCTCTATCAAGCGGGTTGTACCGTATGTGGGAGTATCCCCGGTCACCCGTCTGTTGATTTCTTCTTTGCTAGCTTCCCTTCTTTGCTAGCTTCCATCGTCTGTTGTCTTGTCAGACTTTGCCTACCACTTTTACCATTTCTTTTATGATGTTTTCAAGCTGGGGGTTTCCCCTCCAGCTTGAGGGGGAGAGTTGAGTTTATTAGTATTTTATTATTTAAGTATATTAATATGTGGGTGGGTTTAGTCCCACATCGTGAGTCAAGTATTATGTGTCGTTGTAACCCATATATAATACCCCCTATGTGGATGAATGAATATCTCGGTTATAATTTTCTCTTCTCCTCCTGTCTTTCAACTACTAGCAGTTTGGGTAACAGTTTTTGAGCTAGTGTTATATACTTATATTGATGAATGTAATCATTTTCATCACCGTGTTTTTATTGCAAAGGATAAATTGAAAATTTGTGTTATTTTAAGGACATTGGTAGTAGAACGTGTTTAAGGTAATGACGCGAAGAATAGATTTAGGGTCCATTTGTCACGACGGCGGAAATCGTGAACGTGGTGGTTATGAACCGTTGTTCGTGAATACCCACCTATTTTAGGTAAGTTTCTATTCATGCTAGATATTATTGTATATATATTAATAAATTCGTCCTTATGCTCTATAAATAGAGCACTTTATGGTTGTAATTCTCATCAATGAAGCAATAATCATCAGCCCTTTAACTAAGAGCAAGCACAAAAAATAAAAAATGACCAAACGGCCTTGAACCAACTAAACTGAATTAACTCCTGCATCGAACCAGCTTTTGCACCGAACCAACTTTTGCACCGAACCAACTTCTACACCGAAAATTGGAGGCTTTTTGGGCCATTTCAGTTTTCATTTGCTGGAAATCGACCTCATTGAACCTACATGATATATTTATTTAATCTATATATATATTTTTGTAATACTTGTTATCTTATAATTTGTAAACTCAATGGTACCGCTAGGGTACCGGAGGGCGCTAGAGGAGGCGAGCAGCTAGCGGAGGCGGCTGTCGGATGGCGTGAGGCGGGCGGTATCGAGCGGGCGAGAACGAGAGGGAAGGGGGTCGGGGAATAGAAAGAGAAGGTTAGAGAGAGAGAGAGAGAGGAATAGAGGAGAAGACAAGGGGAGCAGCCCCAATTGCATAAGTGATCCAAAGATACATGCCAAACCTAAGGTGATCCCTTATATAGTGGGAACCCACCTCAAATCCAAAGTGACAACATAAACATTACAACACCTTATAAAATAAAATAAGACATCAAGTAAAAAGACCGGATCGGTTCCTAGAGTGCCTCCGCCGAACCTCCCGGTTCGGTGCTTGGGCCGGTGCGGCTCGTTCCGCCCTTTGTTCCCGCGCCGTCTCGCGTCCTCCTCGAGTACACGTGCCATTCCGGTTCCTCCCCACGGTGGACGTCGGTAACAATACCCCCGTCTGGAAAATTAGCATTGTCCTCAAGGCAATAGTCTGGAAACTGACGACGGAAGTCTTCCCGCAGTAGCCATGTTGCGGTGGCGATCGGACGGTCACGCCATGCGACGCGTATCTCTTCCGGCAGAGCATCTCCCGGGTTATGGTGGCGCCGATCCACGATGGAAGCTGGGTACAAGGGTGGAGAGTCGGAGTGCTCAATATCGGTCAGAATGTGATCGGTGACCGGATGATCGCCGATAACACGGCGAAGCTGGGAAACATGGAACACCGGGTGGATGCGGCTATGGTCTGGTAGGCGCAGACGGTACGTGACGGCTCCAATGCGGCTGAGGATCTCGAAGGGCCCGTAGAAGCGGGGGGCCAACTTAGGGCAGGTGCGGCGGGCCACTGTCAGCTGGCGGTATGGGTGAAGTTTAATGAAAACATGCTCGCCCACCTGAAAGGAGAGATCGCGTCGCTTCCGGTTAGCGAATGAGAGCATTTTCGCCTGTGCGCGACGCAGATGGTGTTTCAAGCTATCCAGAATCACGTCCCGGTCATACAGATGATCGGCCAAGCTGGCCACGGGGCATTCGCCCGGAAGGTGTCGGAGAATCGATGGAGGGGGTCGGCCATAGACCGTCTCGAATGGCGAGGTGTTGGCGGAGTGATGGTAGGCGGTGTTGTACGAGTACTCCGCCCAACATAGCCACTTTGCCCACGACCCGGGTCGCTCACCGATGAAGCACCGTAAGTATGTCTCCAAACAACGGTTCAGCACTTCGGACTGCCCATCCGACTGGGGGTGATATGCGGTACTCATCCGAAGTCGCGTGCCTTGAAGACGAAACAGCGAGGTCCAAAAGCTGCTGAGGAAGAGAGGATCTCTATCACTCACTATGGAACGAGGAAACCCATGAAGGCGTACTATCTCGGCAATGAAACAGTCGGCCACGGTCGCTGTTGTATAAGGATGCCGGAGTGGGACGAAGTGGGCGTACTTCGTCAGGCGGTCGACCACCACCAATATGCAATCGAACCCGTTCGAGCGCGGCAGACGGGTGATGAAATCCATCGCTATGTCTTCCCAGACACGCTCGGGGATCGGTAGGGGCTGCAGGAGGCCGCTTGGGAACAACGTCTCGTACTTCGCCTTCTGACAAGGCAAACAGGCTGCCACGTAGGCCTTCACTTGTCGGAGCATGTGGGGTCAGTATAAAGAAGCTGCTATCCGCTGGTACGTCCGAAAGGCCCCAGCATGGCCCCCCGAGGGGGTAGAATGCAACTCGGAGAGAAGGAGCGGAATGCGGGAAGATGAGGCGGATAGTACCAGCGGCCCCGATGAAACAGTCGGCCCCAGAGGAGAGTGTAGGGCGGCCGGGCCGCCGGGTCAGCGAGTAGGGCCGAACGGATCGCTATCAAGTGGGGGTCAGTATCCGCCTCCTGCTGAAGAATGGCCGCGTCCTCCCAAACAGGCCGTGATATGGCGGCTAATTCCGGAGCGTGAGGGTGGCGGGAGAGCGCATCGGCCGCTCTGTTGGTCTTGCCCGACCGGAACTCGATAACGAAGTCATAGCCGAGAAGTTTGGCTACCCAAAGCTGCTGCGTCGGCGTAGCAATTTTCTGCTGAAGCAAGTACCGGAGACTGTGATGATCGGTGCGAACGATGAAGGGCCGACCGAGCAAGTACGGCCGCCAATGTTGTACCGCCAAAACCAAGGCCATAAGCTCATTCTCATAAGTTGATTTGCTGCGCACCACCGTCGAAAAGGCGCGGCTAAAGTAAGCCACCGGCCGACCTGCCTGCATCAAGACGGCGCCGACGCCAGAGCCGGAGGCGTCGCATTCCACTATGAACTGTTGGCGGAAGTCCGGCATGGCTAAGACCGGTCCTTGGATCAGGGCTGACTGCAACGCGGCGAAAGCCGCCATGGCGGCCGGAGGCCACGAGAACGGCCCATCGTCGGGGGATTTAAGCAGCTGGGTGAGAGGGCGGGCCAACCCGCCGTAATCCCGAATGAAGCGGCGGTAATACCCGGTCAGTCCCAGGAAAGCCCTGACGTCACGAATGGAAGTCGGGGTCGGCCACCGAGTCACTGCGTCGATCTTGTCCGCGTCCATGGCCACGCCAAGAGCGGAGATGGTATGCCCCAAATAGCTGACCGTCGTGGCGCCGAAAGTACACTTTTTCCGGTTGACGGTAAGGTGGTGGCAGCGAAGAGTGGTAAGTGTCTCCCGCACATGGCGAAGATGGTCCTGCCAAGTAGTACTAAACACAAGAATATCATCAAAGAAAACGAGCACGTGCTTACGAAGGACCGGCCGGAAGATGTCATTCATGGTGGCTTGGAAGGTGGCCGGGGCGTTGGTGAGCCCAAACGTCATCACGAGGAACTCAAAGTGGCCATCATGTGTCCTGAAGGCCGTCTTCGGTACGTCGTCCGGTCGGACCCGGATTTGGTGATAGCCAGCGCGGAGGTCAAGTTTGGTGAAGAAGGCGGCGCCATGAAGCTCGTCCAACAACTCCTGAATGACGGGAAATGGGGTATTTGTCCGGTATCGTATCTTTGTTAAGCTCCCGGTAGTCCACACAAAACCGCCAACTACCGTCCTTTTTGCGGACCAGAAGCACCGGGCTGGAGAAGGGGCTAGCACTGGGCCGGATCAGGCCTCCTAACAGCATCTCTCGCACGTGTCGCTCAATCTCGTCCTTCTGCGCATGCCCGTAGCGGTAGGGGCGGACGGACACAGCCGCTGCTCCCGGCTGGAGGACAATGGCGTGGTCGGTCGGCCGCGGAGGTGGCAGGCCGGGCGGGGTAGTAAAAAGGTCGGAAAAGTCTGCGAGAACGCCGTTCATGTCTGCGGGGAGCTGGTCGTCCGGCGGGGAAGCCGCCTGTACAGTCCATAACCAGGCGGAGAAATCGATGTCGGAGACACGTGTCATGGCCCGGAAGGAGACCGGCGAGCGAAGGAGAGCCGAATCCCCCACCAATCGGCAAGGTTGTCCCTTGTGCAGGAACGACATGGTCATGGAGGCCCAGTTGACGCGAACGTCGCCTAATGTCTGCAACCAGGCCACACCCAAAATAGCATCGAGACCGCCCAGCTCGAATAAGTAGAAGTCGGTCGTGACCGTGCACGGGCCCAGGGAGAGAGTGATCCCCGCACACTGTCCCAATGTGGGCCGGCGGCGACCATCCCCAAGGCATACGGAGAAGTCGGGGGAGGGATCGCACGACAAGCCAAGGTCCCGCGCCAAATGGGTCGACATGAAGTTGTGGCTCGCGCCACTGTCAATCATCACCACTACGGGTCGGTCGTGGAGTGTGCCGGCCAACTTCATTGTACGTGGGCCCGTAAGGCCGCCCACCGAATAAAAAGGTAACTCCAAGACATTGAGTGGTGCCGGCTCCGCGTCCCCTAGCGGAGAATCGGGTGGAACTTCCAGCAGAGATGGATCCTCGGCCGCGTCGTCGCCGTCGCTATCCACAAAAATGGCATGGAATTCCTTCACCGCGCATACATGGTGTGGCGAGTACGGTTGGCGGCAACGGAAGCATAAGCCGCGACGGCGGAGTTCGTTGTAGTCGACGCGTGGCGGCGCATCCGTGCGGGGTGGCCAGCCGTGTCCCGTAGGGGCCACCCGAGGACCTGTGGCCGGCGGCGGGAATGGCCGATAGGTGGAAGCGGGGGTCGGCCCCCGACCCAAATCCGCCTCAACGGCCCGCGCAAGTTCGAGAGCTTCGGAGACCGTGTGGGGATGCTGCGTGCGGAGGCGAGAACGGATGTTCGGGCGGAGACCTTGGAGAAAGAAGCCCAAATAATGGTCGGGCGGAAGGCCCGACACTTGCGTGACGAGTGCGACGAAGTCGTCGATGTATGCGTCCACGGTCGTCGATTGGCGGGCTGAGCAGAGCCGCTCGATGGCGGAGCCGGTGAAGCGGGAGTCGTAGCGACTAATCATTTCCTGCTTAAACTCGGGCCACGGAATTAGAGGTTGGATCTGACGGAGCCACCGAGCCCAATGGAGGGCGGAGCCGTCCAAGCCGACCATGGCGGTGCCGACGCGATCCGCCAAGGGAGTACTGTTGAGGTCGAAATATTGTTCCGCTCGGGCAATCCACCCCATCGGGTCCGTCCCGGAGAAGGCGGGCATGTCTTGCGCGAGAGGTGTTCGGACTGCGATGGGCGGCGGCAGCGCGGGGGCGGGCTGGTATGGGGCTGGCGCGTGGAAGAGGGGCGCCAGCGGTGAGGGCGGCATCCCGAGCACCGAAGTGGTGTCCGGCGGAGACGGGGCCGTGAGTGGCGGCGGCGGCGAGCTCGGCGTGGGAAGCAACTTGTCGAGGCGAGTGAGGAGTGCGTCAAAGGACGACTGTAGGGACGTGATTTGACCGGCCTGGAGGGCGAGCTGGCTGCCGTGCTGCGCGATGGTGTCGGCGACGGGAACTGCGTCGTCGGAGGGGTCATTCGGATGCAGGCGGGTGTTCGACGCCATGGCAGATTCCGACGGCTTGACCTAAGCGGGCGGAGGGGCAGGTCGGACCAAATGGTACCGCTAGGGTACCGGAGGGCACTAGAGGAGGCGAGCGGCTAGCGGAGGCGGCTGTCGGATGGCGTGAGGCGGGCGGCATCGAGCGGGCGAGAACGAGAGGGAAGGGGGTCGGGGAATAGAAAGAGAAGGTTAGAGAGAGAGAGAGAGGAATAGAGGAGAAGACAAGGGGAGCAGCCCCAATTGCATAAGTGATCCAAAGATACATGCCAAACCTAAGGTGATCCCTTATATAGGGGGAACCCACCTCAAATCCAAAGTGACAACATAAACATTACAACACCTTATAAAATAAAATACGACATCAAGTAAAAAGACCGGATCGGTTCCTAGAGTGCCTCCGCCGAACCGCCCGGTTCGGTGCTTGGGCCGGTGCGGCTCGTTCCGCCCTTTGTTCCCGCGCCGTCTCGCGTCCTCCTCGAGTACACGTGCCATTCCGGTTCCTCCCCACGGTGGGCGTCGGTAACACTCAAGTACTAGACCCTATAAACTGAAGGCGCCTTCACACTTCATAATTCTCATTCTCAGTTCGTACTATCATTGTGACCAGTGATGGCCCTACAACTTTACTCTTCGTTTTGTCTTTTCAAACTTCAATCCTCATCCTTGTTTCTTCCTGTCTCAACGCCATATAGTAAATATAAGGTTTCATACTTCTCTCGGTTCTTTGTTACGGTTTAGAGATAAAAATCATGGGTTTTCATACTTTCATTGCCATTAATATGGTTTATTAACCATGCAATTTCATTGCTAATTATCTAAAATTTTCCTTAGCATGATGCAAATTCATATGTTTATAGATCTATTCTAATTTCTCATCTTTGTAAGTTCTCGGATTGTTCTCGACTTCTTGTCTTTGCTTCGCAACTTCGTAGCCTGGCATGTTGTTTGTGTCTCCCTCCAAATCTCAATTGAACCTCTAGTTTTTCTATTCTTACTTTATTACACCATGCTTATGGTTTTTCTATCAAGAGAAAGCTTATGCTTATAAAAATTTAAATATTTAGATTAAAACATATGATTATCTCTTACAATTTTGCTTTAATCTTGAACAAGTGGATTCACTCATAGATTTAGGGTCCGTTTGCCACGGCGGTGGCGGTCATGACCGTGGTGGTTGTGAACCGTCGTTCGTGAACGCCCGACCTCGCCTAAGGAACTAACCTCTTTTATGCTCAAAATTAGTTCTTTTTCTTGGTGGTTGTCATAACCGTTGTCATATCAAACACAAATTTTATGACGGTGGCGTTTTTTTTCAAACTCACTGGAGCAAAAACGCTGCGCCCAACGAACCCTTAGTTGCACTATACAATTATGAGCCAAGCGAATGCTTATGTTTATGTGAAACTATAACCTATCTCAAATTGAAGGTTTAATTCACAACTTTTGTGGTTAGGGCATTTGTGGCAGGGCAATGCAGTTATAACTGCATATCTCAGATGTTTTCGTCTAGATTTTACTTTTGCTTACGGTATTGCTTTAAAGAACTTAGATTAGAAATGGGTGATCACGAGATTTATCAAGAAAGAAGTATATCAAATCATAGACAGACTGAAAAATCATCCAAAAACTGAACCAATATCGTTGACAAACGCTCGATTTTTGTTTTGTTCTATTCTGATTGGGCCCAAACTACGTCTGTTCAGTTTGGATTTCAGGCCAAACCAACCAAAATCAAGTCATACACACCCGTACCTTTAACTCCAAAAATGGTTTCTCTTGATTGCTCTCTCTCTCTCTCTCTCTTACTTTATTTACTTCAATCATTACCGCTCCTCATAAAGATGTGCCTTCCACTAGTTATGAAAGCCTCCCATTTTCTCTTTCTATGCTTCTCAAGGTTTCAAAGGCGGTGCATTGCACTTAGTAATGAAAGGTGCTATTGTTCCTCAGGGAAAGGATATGTTGATGCATTTAGTCAGAAGATCGAGGTGCTTGATGGAGAGGATGTGATGAAGGCATCAACAAGATAGGTTGTAGATAATATCTCAAATTTCGAGTTTGTGATTATCCGCGACTTTCTTAGCCACTCACGGTGAATAGTCCATGGAAATGTGATGCTCATAGAATTTTGTAAAGAGTGATATTTGGAGTCATGTATAGAGTTTTCTAGAATCTTGTAAATAGCTTTAATGAGTAGGAAAAAGTTTCTAGGTAGGAGAATAACCCTCTCATTTGTAACCATGAAAGCTTCAAGCAATCCCAGAAATTCAAGTCTCAAAATTCAAGAAGAATCCACTCTTTTAAGTTGCTTCCATGAATGTTCTTGAGTTATTTCTTCCATCTCTCGTCAGTGTTCTTGCGAACTACTTGGTTGGAGGCTAATTTGGAACGTAGAATCTTAAGGCTGTATGGTTCAG
The DNA here is from genome assembly GCA_033032865.1 of Dactylorhiza incarnata. Classification (NCBI taxonomy): domain Eukaryota; kingdom Viridiplantae; phylum Streptophyta; class Magnoliopsida; order Asparagales; family Orchidaceae; genus Dactylorhiza; species Dactylorhiza incarnata. The sequence continues at coordinate 3,686,686 of JAWHQI010000193.1, read as the reverse complement.
GAGCTCTAGCTTGAAAACTGTGTTATTTGTTATGAAAACTTCTGTTTGCAAGGATATATTGTTAAGTGGGATGATTACAGTATTTACTTCTATTTCAATTATAATTGCTCATAATGAAAATTATTTTGAGCGAATTTTTGACATGGTCCTGTTAATAACTGTTAGAAAAGCCCATATCAAAGGCCCATAGTTAGGTCCATTATTGTATTTATTATGTATTTATTTCTCTCTCTCTCTTTTAGTCCCACATTGTGTATAGGTTTTTCTCTCCTCTCTTCTCTCCTATAAATATGTATTCTCTCCTTGTATTTGGGTACACAAGTAATACATACAAGCTCCAGCGTTTCCTACATGGTATCAGAGCTAACGATCCGAAATCTGCGGTCTCTATTTCTCTGACCGTCTGCGAGCTTCCCGGTCTATCCTTCCAGACCGCCAGCTCGCTCACGAGCTCTTCCATTCTGACCGCGCGGCCAGTCTCCTTTCTGTCCGCACTGTCCCCTGCGGTCTCCTTGTTTTCTAACCGCCTTTCCTCTGTGGCTTACCTCTCTCGTGGCTTCCACCTTCCCTCCAAGCCCCGCCCCTCCTTTTATAGGCTCTCCAGTCTGACAAGTGTGGGGCCCACTCATCCCCCTGCCCGCGCGACCTCCGCGGTCACTGTCTCTTCCCACTGCGATCACTCGCGCGCTCTGTCTTTCTTCTCGCGGCGGACTGTGATCTCCTTACGGTGTTCTCTACCCGCTGAACTTCCCTCGCGATCTCTCCTGGTCGCAGCGACCTTCTCCTAGTCGCGAATCTGCTTCTTGCCGTGTTCGCTATCCGCGGACCTTTTGTTCTCGCGATCTCTCCTGGTCGTGGCAACTTCCTCATAGTCGCGGTTCCCCTTCTCGCAGCGCCCTCTATCTCTGACCGCTGCGGTCTGCCCGTTATCTCTACTCACCCTTCTCGCAGCGACCTCTATCTCTGGCCGCTGCGGTTTGTGCTTTGTCGTTATCTCTACCCGCAAGTCACACTCTTCATAGCGATCTCTACGCTGCTTCTCCTATCCGCGGCGGCCTTCTCTCTTGACCGCTCCGGTCTCCTTGTTTCCCTTCTCGCTCCGGTCTCCTTCTTATCCGCGGCGGCCTCCTCTCCTGACCGTGCAAACTCTTTTTCATCAGATCGCCAGCTCGCGTATTCCTCCCCGGCTGTCCGGTCTTTGCGGTCTCTGCCCCTGGTCGTAGCCTTGCCGGCTGCTGGTATCCTTACCGTGACCGGCGGACTGCTCTCCTCAGACCGCCAGCCCACTTCGTCTTCTCGCGCGGACTGTTCTTCCCTGTCCGCCAGTCCGCCGTCAATCTGCTACAATGGGCTCGTCTGAGAGTTCCTCGCCCTTGCCTACTGAGACCGTCCACCAGCACAACTTCATTCCTTGGGGTCACTCAATCCGCCGGGTCCTCCAGGCCAAGGGACTTCTGGCTCATCTGACCGATGACCCCCCGACCCCTACTACTCCTGAGTGGCTCAAAAATGATGGACGGGTCCAGACCTGGATCCTTAACTCTTTGGAGGGCGAACCATATGAAATGGTCATGTACCTGCCCACGACCAAAGGGATATGGGACGAGCTCCACTCGTTATACTCCGGCAAGGACAGCCTTCAAAGTCTCTTCGACATTATCTCTGACCTTCAGGCTCTGGACACCAGTGGACCATCCATTACCTCTGTTGTCGCTCGGGTCAAGTCTCTCTCTGAAGCATGGCTTCAACACCAGCCGCCCACCCCTGATCTTGCCACTTAGCGCGCGCAACGGGAGTCCGTCTGCATTGCTCTGCTAATGGCCCGTGTTCCTCCACACCTTCTGAGTATTCGGGCATAAGTATTGGCCTCGACTCCCACTCCCTCCTTATCGGTTGTCTGCTCCATGCTACTCAAAGTATCACAACCTCCGGAGGCTCTTGCTCCTTCCTCACCGGCTCTTCTCCAGAATGTCCCAACTCCGTCCTTTCCTCCTCCTTCTAGCCGAGGAGGTCGGTCGGCCTACCGTGGAAGGGGTCGTGGTGGACGAGGACGGCCGAAGTGCTCGTTCTGTGGTCGTGATGGCCATTATGAGTCCACCTGCTTTCGGAAAACTGGCAACCCTCCTCCTCCTCCTCCACGACCGACTGCTGCAGTTGTTGAAGATAGCTCCTCGGCCTCTCGTGCCGATCTTGAGGCTCTCCGCCTACAGTTTCAGCAACTCCAAGGGATGATGACTCCACCTGCCTCGGTCGCCTCCGTCTCCAGCCCAGGTATCGTTTGTCTCTCCACTACTCCTCGCTGGATAGTGGATTCGGGTGCCACTCATCATATCACCTCTCTTCAGCCACCAACGTATTCAGATGCTCCTCATCCAAAGTGTATCACTGTGGCCAATGGAGCGACTGTCTCTGTGTCTGGCTCAGCTGACCTATCTCTCAGCCCATCCATTTCTCTCCGCTCGGCACTCCATGTTCCGGGCTCCCCGTTTAACTTACTCTCTGTTAGCCGTCTCACTACTGATTTGGATTGCTCAGTAACTTTTTCACGATCTTCTTTTCTGATACAGGATCGACGGACGGGGACTACCATTGGTAAAGGGCAGCTACGCAACGGGCTCTACCTTCTCGACGATTCACCCACCATCCTCGCCTCTGTCTCTTCTGCTGACTGGCATCAGCGGCTTGGCCATGCTCCCCTCCCAATCCTCAAGAAGGCACTCCCCGATGTATCTTTTCCTGCTTTTCAATGTGAATCATGTATTTTCGGCAAACAACCGCGTTCATCCTTTCCTGCACATTGTACTCGGAGCTCCGCTCCTTTTGATCTTATTCACTCCGATATCTGGGGTCCCTATAAAATTAGTAGTATCTCTGGATTCCGTTATTTCATTACTTTTATTGATGATTACTCACGCACAACGTGGCTATACTTACTTCGCGAACGCTCTGAATTATCTCGGGTGTTTAAGGCATTTATCCTTGAAACCCGCAATCACTTCTCTACCACCGTCAAAACGCTCCGCACCGATACCGCTCGAGAATACACTGGCAATGAGTTTTCGAGTTTATGCTCTGAATTCGGGATTATTCATCAAACCTCATGTGCCTACACCCCTCAACAAAACGGTGTGGCCGAACGAAAGAACCGACATCTTCTTAATATGGCCCGCTCAATCATGATTCACATGAACGTTCCTAAGATCTATTGGCACTTTGCGGTCTCTACCGCCTGCTTCCTTATAAACCGTCTTCCCTCCTCCGTACTCAACGATGCCAGTCCGTTCAGTCTACTTTTCCCCTCTACTCCTGCATTCCCTCTCACACCTCGAATCTTCGGGTGCACGTGTTACGTTCACTCCATGGGACCATCTACCGATAAACTAGATCCCAGAGCCACTAAGCAAATATTTGTTGGCTACTCCCATACACAGAAAAGCTACGTCTGTTATTCTCCTCTTACTCGGAAAATTTCGGTGTTCGCTGACGTGACCTTCCGGGAAGACCTGCCATTCTTTCCAGATCCAGCAACACATTCTCCATCACCTACTCTCCCACAACCTGTCATGCGACCCATCCTCCCGGTTAACACGCCTCCTCCACTACCTCTACCTCAACCACTCCCTACTCCGCCTCCTTGCCGGCCACCTCTTATCCAGGTCTATTCCCGTCGCAACTCCCGCCCCGTTGCCCCTGCGCAGTTGTCCTCATCCTCTGGTGTTCCAAGTCCTGCTGATCCGGTAACAGAATCCACCGCTCATCCAATGGCGAGCTACGTATCCCTGCATCGTCTCTCTCCTCCACTTCAAACTCTTGCTACTTCTTTGTCTACTGTGGCTATTCCTAACTCAGTGCAGGAAGCTCTCCAACACCCTGGCTGGCGCGCTGCCATGGAAGAAGAAATGACAGCTCTCTGGGCAAACAAAACCTGGACTCTGGTACCCCGCCCCCGGGTCAGAAACCAGTTGGCTGTAAATGGGTATTTGTTATCAAACATGCTCCCAATGGCACTATTGATCGGCTGAAAGCTCGCTTGGTCGCTCGTGGATATACTCAACAACATGGCATTGACTATGAGGAAACCTTCTCTCCAGTGGCGAAACTGAACACCGTTCGCGTGCTCATCTCGGTTGTTGTACATTGACGATGGCCACTCTATCAATTGGACATCAAAAATGCGTTCCTCAATGGCGATCTACAGGAGACGGTGTACATGGAACAACCTCCTGGGTTTGAGACCACGGGGGAGTCATTGGTCTGCCGACTGTTGCAATCACTGTATGGTCTCAAACAATCCCCGCGAAACTGGTTTAACAAGTTCAGTAAGGAACTTCGCGTACTTGGTTTCAAACAGAGCTCGACAGACTCCTCTCTGTTCATTCGCCATCAGCCAACTGGAACAGTCATTCTGCTAGTCTATGTGGATGACATCGTCATTTCTGGAGATGACGTCAACGGGATACAGAAGGTCAAACAACATCTCAGCACGGCCTTTCAGACAAAAGATCTAGGAAATCTCAACTACTTCTTGGGTTTAGAAGTCGCCAGACGATTTGATGGTCTCGTCCTCTCTCAGCGAAAATATTGCCTCGACCTTCTCCACGATGCGGGTTACTCTGGATGCAAGCCAGTCAACACTCCAATGGATGTCAATCACAGGATATCTGCTCAGGCATCGTACACTGATCATCTGCTGCAAAATCCGGAGTATTATCGCCGTCTGGTCGGAAAATTAATCTACCTCACCGTAACAAGACCAGATATATCATTTGTTGTAGGTATTGTCAGCCGATACATGCATGCTCCTCGGAGTTCTCACTTGCAGGCTGTTGAACGAATTCTCCGATACCTTAAGACAGCTCCTGGTCAAGGCCTTGTGTACAAAACCTCATCTTCAACTCCAAACCTAGTCGCATATTCAGATGCTGACTATGCTGGTTCCATAGATGATCGGCGATCAACAAGTGGTTTTTGCACTTACTTTGGAGGACACTTGATCACCTGGCGGAGCAAGAAACAAGCAGTGGTTGCAAGATCTTCAGCTGAAGCAGAATATCGGGCAATGGCATCGGTAGTATCAGAACTAACGTGGCTTGAAAGCCTTCTCACGGATCTTGGTATGAAGCTTCCCTCACCTGCTCTCCTTCTCTGTGACAGTCAAGCTGCAATACACATAGCCAAGAATCCTGTCTTTTATGAGAGAACGAAACATATTGAAGTAGACTGCCACTTCATTCGAGAGAAAGTCCAGATGAAGAAGATTGTATTGAAGCATATTCCGGGTACTGAACAGGTTGCGGATGTCCTCACAAAAGCACTGTCCAGTACTCTCTATCATCAGTGCTTATCCAAGCTTGGCGCCTACGATTTGTACGCTCCAGCTTGCGGGGGAGTGTTAGAAAAGCCCATATCAAAGGCCCATAGTTAGGCCCATTATTGTATTTATTATGTATTTATTTCTCTCTCTCCTTTAGTCCCACATTGTGTATAGGTTTTTCTCTCCTCTCTTCTCTCCTATAAATATGTATTCTCTCCTTGTATTTGGGTACACAAGTAATACATACAAGCTCCAGCGTTTCCTACAATAACAAATATGATGAGGTGAAGTGGAGGGTAGGAACTGATCTACTTAACTGCAATTTGTAGTTTTTGGACTAGGATGGTATGGTGACTGAAACCAATGTCTTTATAGACTTCATGCTTTCAAACAGAGCATCATTTTTAATCATATTTGTGCTAATGGCATATATAGCTAAGTTCTGCATGGATTTTATCAAAAGAACAGAATCCAAGCATGAAGTATGGCCTTGCCAAAGCTCCTCAAGAGGAACTCGAACAGATCATTTCTTAATGGAAAGACTGATGGAAAGCCACACATATAGCCGTGCGAAAAAGGTCTTCTTTGGCATTGACGTACACTGGCTACACAATCATTTGGTCATGCAATTTCGTTCTTTGTTCTCGACAAAACTATTGCATCCTTTGCTCCGATGATAGCGTGTTTTATCTCATTCGTCTTCCGATCACAACAAGGAAGAACCAAGTTTTCAAATGTTTCGATCAAAGCCAATATCTCTTTGGGGGACCTTTGCCTTTTTGTACTTTTTCTTTGTGTCGAGTCATCCATTTGTACAATCTTAGTTATGGAAGGAAACACGGGAGCTGGTCAAGATGGAGATTAATGATCGCGTCATAGAAATTTATTGGCCTTGTTATTGTGCTTGGAAATTCTCAGATGTATTAGGACTTGGATGGTGAGAGAATTGGTCAAATTTGGCATGATCAATGGTAAAAGTCGTGTATTATGGGCTTCTTTTGGCCGGCAATCGATGGAGACGAGGATACATGGGGCAAGCCCTACAATGGTGGAGATGAGAGAAGACGAAGCTTGGGGAAGGGGGAAAGAGGAAACCCTAGAGGAGAAAAGGGAAGGGGAGAGGAATTAGAGAGAGAAAGAATTTTCATTAATTCATTGATGCATTTCTTATATGACTCTAAGGGTCTATTTATAGGACCCCAATGACAACTTTGTAAATACCTAAAAGAAAAGTATAAAATATTTAAAACACCTAATACACTATGACTCGACTCATACAATATTAAAACACCTAATACACTATGACTCGACTCATACAATATTAAAACACCTAATACACTATGACTCGACTCATACAATATTAAAACACCTAATACACTATGACTCGACCTATACAATATTAAAACACCTAATGCACTACGACTCAACCCATACAATATTAAAACACCTAATACACTACGACTCAACCCATACAATATTAAAACACCTAATACACTATGACTCGACTCATACAATATTACGTTATGACTCGACTTATACAATATTAAAACATCTAATACACCATGACTCAACTCATACAATATTAGAACACCTAATACACTCGACTCAATACAACATGAGTTGATACAGTACGACTCAATAAAAAAAACTCTAATACTAGATAACCAACGACGTGGGATCCGTAACATCGTGCTATTGTTTATCAAACTTTTCATCGCTCAACTTGAGCTGGACGAGATATAAACTGTAGAGAAAAGGTTTAAACCTTGTATATATTCGTTGAATTAATAATTACAAGTATGAATACAAATATATAGGAAGAGAAGGAGGCTAGTCACTCCAATCTCAAGATGTGGGACTAAACAAGAGTAAGAAGGTAACTACATAAATGGGTCTCATAAATGGGCTTTTACATCAATTTCTCTAACACTCCCCCGCAAGCTGGAGCGTACAAATCGTAGACACTCAGCTTGGATAAGAAGTGGAGATATAGTGGACGAGGAAGAGCTTTTGTTAGGATGTCAGCAATTTGTCTCGCAGCAGGAACATGCTCCAATTCTACCTTCTTTGCTTGAACCTTTTCTCTGATGAAGTGACAGTCAACCTCGATATGCTTTGTTCGCTCATGGAAAACTGGATTGTTGGCTATATGAATTGTAGTCTGACTGTCGCACCGAAATGTTGTCGGAGAAGGAAGTCTAACACCCAAGTCACCAAGAAGGCTTTCAAGCCATGTTAGTTCTGACACAACAGCAGCCATAGCCATGTATTCAGACTCAGCCGAGGAGCGGGCGACCACAGTCTGTTTCTTGCTTCGCCATGTTATGAGGTGTCCACCAAAATAAGTGCAAAAACCAGTCGTGGAACGCTTATCATCAGGGGACCCAGCATAGTCAGCATCCGAGTAAGCAAGAAGAGATGGTGAGTTGGATGGTTTGTAGACAAGGCCTTGTCCCGGAGCGGTCTTTAGATATCTGAGAATACGCTCAACAACTTGAAGGTGAGAAGTGCGCGGAGTATGCATGAAGCGACTCACAACACCAACAACAAACGAGATATCCGGTCGAGTAACCGTTAGGTAGATCAGTTTCCCAACAAATCGTCGGTAATATTCTGGATTCTCAAGAGGCTGGTCAGAATCAGACCCAGCATCACACAATTTCTGATTAGCATCCATAGGAGTATCCGCAGGTATGCACCCGGAGTATCCTGCTTCATGAAGTAAGTCGATGCAGTACTTTCGTTGGGACATAACCAACCCATCGGTTCGTCGGGCGACTTCAATCCCAAGGAAGTATCTATGATTTCCAAGATCCTTGGTCTGGAAGGCTGAGTTCAGATGTTCCTTGAGTTGTTGTATCCCAGAGAGGTCATCGCCGGTAATCAGGATATCATCAACGTAGACAAGAAGGATCACAGTGCCAGTTGGTCCATGCTTGGTGAATTGATAGAAGTCGGCGGAGCTCCGAGTAAACCCAAGTGCTAAGAGAACCTTGCAGAACTTATCAAACCAAGCTCGTGGTGACTGTTTGAGACCATAAAGAGCTTTTAGAAGGCGGCAAACGCGAACTGCACGAGACTCCCCCGTGGTCTCAAACCCGGGAGGTTGGCTCATAAAGACACTTTCCTTCAGATCGTCGTTAAGAAATGCATTCTTAATATCGAGCTGAAGAAGGAGTCAACGTCGGTGCACAGCAATGGAGATAAGAACACGAACAATGTTGAGTTTGGCTACTGGAGAAAAAATTTCCTCATAATCCAAGCCTTGTTGCTGAGTGAAGCCCCGGGCCACGAGACGGGCTTTTAAGCGATCAACAGTCCCATCCGCATTCTGTTTGACCGCAAAGACCCATTTGCAACTAACACAATGTTGTCCTGGAGGAAGGCAAACCAGTTCCCAGGTTTGATTAGCCCAGAGGGCATTCATCTCCTCTTCCATAGCTTCCCGCCCGCCGGATGCTGAAGCGCCTCCTGCACAGAGTTAGGAATAGAGATGGAGGAAAGAGAAGTAGCAAACTGGTGGAGAGGTGGAGAAAGCCGGTGTAGAGACACATAGCTAGCCATAGGATGAGCCGTAGAAGAAGATGTTGGATCGACCACGGGCGGTGTGTCATCTGTAGCAGACGGCTCCGGTAGGGAAATATCCTTGGATTTACGGCGAGAATAGATGTAGCGAATGGGCGGATGGATCAAAGGCAGGGATGGAGGTGACGATGGAGAAGAAAGCGTGACTGGAACAATAGGATGAGTAATAGGAGAAGGTATGGATTGTGGAGAGGAGGATATGTGGAATGGTTGATCTTTACAAAAGGTGACATCGGCCGACACAGTCACTTTTCCTGTTGTAGGAGAGTAGCATAGATAGCCCTTCTGAGTTCGAGAGTAGCCAACAAACATCTGTCTGGTAGCACGAGCAGCAAATTTGTCCGCTGGCGGACCGAGGTTGTGGACATAACAAACACACCCAAAAACTCGGGGTGTGAGGGGGAAAGGAGTAGTGGATGGAAGAAGAAGGCTTAGTGGAGTGGCAAAGCTGAGAACGGATGAGGGCATGCGATTGATGAGGTGACAAGCAATTGCAATAGCAAAGTGCCAAAAATATGTTGGGACCTGCATCTGGAACATGAGGGACCGAGCGGTATCGAGAAGATGGCGATTTTTTCGTTCGGCCACGCCATTTTGTTGAGGTGTGTAGGCACAGGAGGTTTGGTGAATAACACCAAACTCGGAGCACCAAGCGGAGAAGGACCGACTTGTGTACTCGCGGGCATTATCGGTGCGAAGTATTTTAAGAGGCGTTGAGAACTGCGTACGTGTTTCAGATATAAATGCACGAAACACAGAAGTAATCTCAGTGCGATCATGAAGAAAATAAAGCCAGGTAACACACGAGTAGTCATCAATAAAAGTGATAAAGTAGCGATGTCCAAATACACTGGGGATCATATATGGACCTCATACATCAGAATGAACTAAAGAGAACAAAGTATCACTCTGGGTACAAGAAGGAGAGAAAGAAACAAGATGTTGCTTGCCGTAGATACACGATTCACAAGTGAACTCTTGGAGTAAAACACCAGAAAGAGCTTTCTTGAGAACCGGAAGGGGAGCATGCCCAAGATGACGATGCCAGCCAGAAGTGGAGATGGAAGAAAGACTGATAGGTGGGAGATCCAAGAGATATAGCTCATTCGTCAGCCGACCGCTACCAATGGTACTCCGTGTACGGCGATCCTGCAAAACAAAAGATGAAGGAGAAAAAGTTATGCAACAGTCAAGATCCCGTGTTAACTGGCTAACAGAAAGCAAGTTAAACGGGGAGCCCGGAACATGAAGAACTGAGGAGAGTAGCAAGGTAGGAGTGAGGCGGAGATCAGCAGCACCAGAGACCGGGGTAGTGTCGTCATTAACAACAATAATAGATGGCGGATGAGAGGTTGTCGAATATCTAGGCGGTTTCTGAGATGTTATATGATGAGTTGCCCCATAGTCAACGATACAGTGAGAGTTGTAAGAAAGACAGGATATACCTTGAGTAGAGAAAGAGGCAACCGAGCCAGATGACCTATTAATACTGCCTTGGAGCTGCTGGAACTGAGTGCGAAGGTCTTCATATTCCTGGCGAGTAGGTGCACCAAGGTTGGAAGTGTCAGGGGCATCCGAAGGAGCTGGAGTAGCGGAGGCGGCCAGATGCGGAGGTAGGCCATGCTTGCGGTAGCATGTAGCTTCTAGATGACCCTCACGAGAGCAGTAAGTACACTTCAAAGAAGAGCGGCCACCACGTCCTCGTCCCCGAGACGGGTGGCGTCCTCCCCTGGTGGAAGGGCCACGACCAGGAGGAGGAGTTGGCAGGAGAGGTTGCTGAAGAAGAACTGGAGAAAAAATTGTTGAAGCCTCGGATGGTGGTGTAACCTTGATCAGCATGGAACAAACATCAGATAGGGATGGTGTGGTAGGAGACGAGAGGATCTGAGCCCGAACACTATGCAAGTGTGGTGGAACGTGGGACAACAACATGGAGATTGTTACAGCCTCTTTCTGGGCTTTCTGAGTAGCAAGATCGGCAGTCGGAGGCTGATGTTGAATCCAAGCCTCATGCAGAGTTTTCACCTGAGCAACATGGGAGATCATGAGGTCTGGTGCGCCCGGCCGAAGGGTTTGAAGTTCCGAGATGATATCAAAGAGATGTTGGAGACTGTTCTGGCCAGAGTAGAAAGCATGAAGTTCATCCCAGATGGCCTTGGCGGTTTCATGATACATAGATATCCGATAAGGCTCCTTGTCCATGGAGTTGAGGAGCCAGGTTTGCACTCGACCATCATCCCGAAGCCATTCATTGGAAGGGTTAAGTGGAACAACCTGGGTTACGTGATGAACAAACCCTTTCGTCTGTAAGACCCGGCGAACAGAGTGAACCCATTCCACAAAGTTGGACTTCCCGGAGAGGGAGATAGTTGTAATTCGAAGTTCATCGCAAACATCAGGAGCAGGAGCAGCCACTGTGGCTGGGGGGGGTATGGGTAGTATGAGAATTTTCGGATTCCACCATTGAGTAGACGAGTCCGAGCGGACTGAAGCTTGGCAGAGGGATGGCGCGGGCAGAAGAGAATTCGGGCGCGGTCTGCGACTTGGCAGAGGGAGGGCGCGGCGGTCTGAGAGATCGGCAGCGGGCGCGGGCAGAAGAGAGCTCGGGCGCGGTCTGAGAGATCGGCAGCGGGTAGAAGAGAGAGCTCGGCAGCGGGCAAAGCAGGCCGCACGAGAGAGCTAATCAGTCCGCTATGATGTCGCAGCGAGTAGGAGCCGAGCTGTCCTGGAGGCCGCACGAGCAGAGCCGAGTTGTCCTGGAGGCCGCACGAGCAGAGCCGAGCTGTCCTGGAGGCCGCTATGAGGCCGCACACGCTTTAGATTTTCTCGGAGCGATCTAAGGAGGAGCAGAAGACCGCTGAGAAGGCGAGATCTCTGAGGAGGTCGCAGAAGAGACCGGCAGAGGGCGCGGTTTAGCAGGATATAAGAAGGCAGAGGAGGATGAAGATAGGAGGAACCCTCGAATAGGAAGCGGGTAGGGAGGAGAGACCGCAGAGGTCGCGGTCTGAGGGAGCCGCTGTTTAGAGGTGGATGAGACCGCATGGAGGTGCGGTTAGAGATGGATGAGACCGCAGGGAGGTGCGATTAAAAAAAACGGTTCTGGATCGAACCTAGCTTTGATACCATGTAGAGAAAAGGTTTAAACCTTGTATATATTCGTTGAATTAATAATTACAAGTATGAATACAAATATATAGGAGGAGAAAGAGGCTAGTCACTCCAATCTCAAGATGTGAGACTAAACAAGAGTAAGAATGTAACTACATAAATGAGCCTCATAAATGGACTTTTACATCAATTTCTCTAACACAAACAAATCGATTGTTGTGGACGTAAATAATATCAAGCCCATATGCGTAGTGGCCAAGCAGGAGCTATGGGTACTATGTATGACACCTCTGAGATTGGAACCAGGGATCGTGGAAAAATCTTAGCCAGTCGTTAGATCATGTTCGTAGCTTTCATATGTCGTGTAAGCTACAAGATACGAATTGGGAAATGTTCATTTGCTGAGATTGATGCTTACCAAAGGTATGGAGTTCTGCTTCAGAGAAGGGATAATCTTCACGGATTTGTTTCCATTATTGAAGTTTTGCACGTTACAAATGGTGGTGAAGTGTTAGGTGATACTACATAAAAGATCTCTTCCTCATTCTGTCATCTTCTTCAGGCTTCGTTTGTAACAACTATGGCGTTTGAGTGGTGACGTTATTAAATTGCGGTAGTAAACATAGTGACCGCGATTTTCTTGTGTTTTGAACTTTCACGACATCTTTTTTGGCTGCGTCCACTACCGCTAAAGCTTCACCGAATCAGCATTGTTGTGGCTGCGGTTTGGCCTAAAATATCATTTTGGAAAAAAATAGCGTTCCTTGCCGCATATATTCAAATGCTACTTGTGTTTACAACTTTCACCGCTCTCCTAAATAGGGCATTAGTCATAAGTATTTTAGTAGCACCTTATCTTCGATTCTCAAATCAACCATCAATCTCTTTGATTCTCAGAGAAGCTCTCTTACACAGGACAAATATGATGTCATGTTATGATGTAAATGTGCCCCAACGAAACTCTAACACACATTGTTAGTGTGGCAATGTATTGAATCCTAAAAATGATTCAACACATATGTGGAAGTTAACATGTAATTGCAATAAATTCTGAAATTAATGGAAGAATTCACAAGCATTCACAATAGATATTAGATTTTAGAAACACAAACAAGATCCTGAAATTAAAGAGAGAGTGCTTCATTAATTACGTGATGAATGAATCTTTCGAGTAGAATTAAAATTAGGCAAATCTTTACAAATCAAGATCTCAAATCATATTTATTTTCACGAAATAATCAACGTTAAGTAATTTAAACTTCAAATTTGAACTTACACAGGTAATCTGAGTCTAAAGATGTGGTAAATGGTTGATTTAAATTGTTGGGCAGCAGGTTTATTGAAACTTTGCACTGTTTTCTGCGTCTGCGCTGAATTTTTGCACTGTTTGGATTGACTGAGTGAATTGATGCAAGTGGGAAAGCGATGGGGCTGTGGGGAATACGCTGAGGTAGTAGATGGATGGTATGGTGGCTGGAATGGAGTGTAGAGTTTGACCATCAGGTTCTGGAACCCTAGAACAGGTCTGGAACTTCTGAAATGTCGCTAGCCGCAGTCGCACAGGGCAGGGAGGGGTTGTGCGACGGAATTGATGAACGAATCATGCCCTGGAAGTGTCGCTCAGGGCTTCGGAAGGAGGGGGTGTTGTGTTGTGGCTGGGAAGGAGGATAATCGCCAATAACCGCCGCAGTAGGCGGTGGCAACGCTTGCGGGTGGTTTTCAGTGTAGTTATTTGATAGCTGCAAGGAGTTGTGTGGTTAGTTGGTTACTTGGGTAAGTGATGGGGGGAAATGGTATAGTGCCAATTTGGGGGTGTTTCCTGAGGGGATATAAGGAGAGGGCAGTTTGGGAATGGCTGGTCAATGCGAGGGAGTAGTGGGGCCTAGCTTCGGCACAGAGATTCCGCACCTTCGACATCGTTGAAAGATCATGCGAACTTGAAAATTTTGCCCAAATTCTGCAATATCCAGAAGTTAACCTCCACAATCCTATTTATAGGCTAGGAATCCGTGAAGAACGGCTATTGATTAACCGCTATAAACATACATAAAAATTTGCGCAAATAAAATTCATACACATAAATAAAAATACACTGTCGTGGCTCTGAACGCGATTATGGGCTCGGATTATCCATACGACGATCCTAACTTTGTCTCCCGTGTATGTAGTGAAATGTGATCCTCATCGTTCTCTCCTTTCTTTTCTTCGATCACTGCACCTTGGGTATGCTGATAAGGGTTCCAAGATTGAAATTATGAGTCCTAGGGCTGGTTTGGTGCGGCGGCTTTGTCGCGGGGCAAATCTGCTGCTGCCCGGCCACCATCACAACCCCTTGCCTGCGGCCGCATTCTGTGGCAAATCCTTTGCGATTTACCACGCTCACGGAAGGCAACAGCGCATCTGCAGCCCCCGCCGTACGGGCGGCGGTCACGACCGCGCTGTTCCCGGATCCAGGGCGCCGAACTGCCCCCTTAACCGCCAATGGGCTACTCTTCCAACAAGTTTCAGGCTCTATTCGCAGACGTGATTGGGTGCTCGTGTGCAACATTGCTTCTTCCCCTCCAGGTATCCTACTTGTATTTTGTCAACTGGAACATGTTATAATTTGGAGCATATTATGCTCTGGGAAGAACCAATTATTTAATATATTTACTCTTAAAATGATATATTTTTTACTTGAAATTATGAAAATAATACTAGCAGATTATCTGTTATGTAAAATAATACAGAATTGAGAAAAATAAAATAAATGATTACTTCAAAATTCAACCTAAGTAAGACTTGCTTTGGCTACTCTAAAGAAGTTACACCATCCTCCGATATGACTTTCAACCTACAACACTCAACTAGATCATTAAAATTCTAATGTGCGCCAACACTGAAAAAACACAGCACCTGAACTTTCACTTTCGACGAACGTCGAGTGCACATCAACGTTTAAGATTTTTTAACTTAGCGCTTGTAGATCGTCGATTATAATTCGATGATCAAAATTACGAAAGAAGAAGTATGAAAGTAGTAAAGCTATTTTTGATCAAAATAAACAATTCAATTCAATTATTCATAGATTCAAATCCAAATCTTGTTCATGTGACCGTTCCATCGATCGAACGCCATTTTGGCTTGTCTCAGGCCATGATCGGAGTGCCATTCTCGGTCACAGTCCGCTGTGGCGTTCGGAGTTCCTGTGTTGCGGCCAAAAGCTCCACCAAACGAAGCCTCAATACATATAATTTTCATGAAGGTAGGCTCAAGTCGAAATCTGCATTTCTAGCTCCTTTTGGCACGACGGTGGCGGTCGTGAACGCGGTGGTAAAACGGTCATTCGTGAACCAGCACCTAGGAACTTCATCCACTTTTATGTTTAAGTTTTACCACCGCGTTCATGACCGCCACCACTGTGCCAAACGGGGCCTCTATCACCAGCGGTTACTAGGCTCTCAAATCAACACAGTTTCCTTAGTCCTCGTGACCGCTAAGGTGAGTTGCTGCGAGGCCGCCTACTCTGGATAATTCGACGGCGTTTAAGAGAGATTAATGAGTCTGAATTTTCTTTTATTTCATGACAAAATACCTAGATTGGTCTTTTAACTTCGGGCATAGTTTCAAATAGGTCATCTGAAGCCGTTAAATAGTTAACGGTGTTAGTTTATGGACTTATTTGAATTAAAGTATAAAGTTAATGGACTTATTTGAAGCAAATGAAAATTAAATGATGTATTTTAAACTAAGTCCAAAGTTAAGGGACCAATCTTTCATGGTCATTACCTGATCATCGTGCTTTACTTACTTTTTGTTGTTGTTGCTGATTTTGAATTTTTCCTGTTATTCATTAGTGCCGAGATCAATGGAAGCCGCCCATGAAATCACGACCGGATACTCGTCTCAAGGAAAGCTTAGGAGGATATGGCGAAATCCGCAGATGCGACACGGATTGAGCCTTGGTATGCAAACTCGATGTGGTTATAATTACTTAGTGTTATTCCCGGGCCATATGGTTACCAAAATCTTAGAAATGCGACGCGGACATAACCGCTGTCATGCCACGTACTTTATGACGGTGCCGCTTTTGTCCAAACTCATCGAAGCAAAAAAAACGATGCGCAAAGCATAACCAAGATATCAGAACGGGAAGAAAAAATCTATACGCCTCCTCGCTCGCCTCCTCGCTTTTCCCGAACTCTCGAAATTATGGAGAGATGCTTTGGATGTTCCAAAGAATTTGCTAGTGAGCTAAGGAGAGATGAGTGGAGTTTCTCGTACTCAAAATTGTTTCATGTCGCACTCGTTGTGATGTTCCGACGTGTAATTAACCCCCTTTACTCAATTACCATTCAATTAGTAGTTACCCAAATCTTCACTAAGAGTTAGTATAATTACATGTTCCACCCCTGTATTTTTTGAAATTACAAAAAATTCTTCTGTAAGTTTACATTTAAAATACCTCCCTGAAAGCTCCCTTGTAAGCTCACGGGAAAGTTTTTGTAATTTCAAAAGATAAAAGAGCACAATATGTAATTTAGCGTAATTGTAGGGGCGGTCCCGGTAAATGACCCTACATATGACCCATAAGATTTTGGCATTAATATCCTTCTATATGTGGTTGAGTACACACTATCATTTATGAATTGTCATATGTACCCACATATGACCTTATGCTTAAGCTCTCATTTTCGTCCTTTAATTTACGGTTTAAAGGAGAGAGTGAGTCGGGGACAGAGAACTTAGGGGAAAATTTTCTGTCTCAATCCCGTTTTCATATTCACGTTCGATCAAATAATTACGGGGACGACTTACAAACATTTTGAGAGTGGAACCCGAAAAGAGCGGAGAAAGTGGATGGGCCCCATATGTGCCAGACATTTAAAACATTAGTTTTACATGGGTGCATACTTTTGAAATTTTTTTGGTACGCCTATGGTATCATGCTCCTGTGTGGGTGAATTTCTGTCCATCAGATTTGCTATCGGGCCCGCCAACAAAATGCTATGTCCGAATGAATTTTCGGTCGGATTTTAACAAAGGCCAATGTTCGGACGGATATTATTTTTAAAACATTTTTAATGCATAAATAGGATCTTAAAATATTTGTAAAAAAATTTTAATTAATATTTTATAATTGTTTTTAATAAAAAACAATTATGTTTTTTCTAAAAATTCATATTAAAATTATCACCCGCACGGTTATTTAGTTACGATAGGCGTACCAAAAAAATTTCCAACTTATAGCCCTCTCTAGGCTAGTTGGCATGAAAATAATGAGGGTGAAATCATGCATTTTCGTGAATGTTGATGATGATCGCCAAGATTTCCCACATAAAATCATTGATATCAATTCTATTTTGACTCCGCTAATTTTAGGGTCGATTTCGGATCGAGTTCGAGCAAGTTGCGCTCGGCTCAAAATTGGACTCGAGCCGACTCAGCCTCAAAATGAGCAAATGAAACACCATAATACTTCACTCATCTAGTTTAGGTTTAAAAATTAGTGTTTTAAAATTTAAAATAATAATATATTAATAAATAAGTTATATTTGAATGAATTGATTCAAATTATATTTTAATTGATTTGGGGGCAGACTTGAAATAGACTCGAAATATGATTCAGAGTCAAATTAAATTTGTTGTCTATTTTGGTCCGGATCCAAAACAAATATTTATTTTAGACAATGGATTGTGGCTGCCACCTATTGGTAGATGGAGAGAGCCACGGATCACCAATATATAGAAATATATAATGACATTAATTTGAGAAAGAGACAGAGAGCTCTCTCTCTCTTGCCTATTATGCTAGCCACGATTTTAGGGTGTGAATTCATAACCGCCTGGGGTTATTGTTGGCCTCCGGAAGAATAGAAACCGCCCGCTGGGATAAAATGGTGGCCGCCTGTTTGGGTTTCAGATGTTAACCGCTGAGAAGGTGGTCTCCTGTTCACGTGGAGTTGGAGAGAGAAACGTCAGCCGCCTGTTGCAGTCTGAAGCCGTGAGAGGCTGATACGTTGCCGCCTTGCTAGCGTTGGAGGGAAGAGCCGCCGTCTCCGCCGCCGTCGTCTTGCTCTTGGTGCCGCGAGGGGTGGTAGACCCCTGTAGAGGTTCCGCCGGTGGTTGTCGTTGGTGCAACACCGTGCGATGGCGGCGAAGTGAGGAGATAAAGGCGGTGCGGGTGTGGCGGCGAAGGCTTGCGGTGGTGTAGTGGCCTTGACGGAGTTTCTCTCCGGCGGTGCGGGTGTGGCGGCGAAGGCATGCGGGAGTGCAGTGGCCTTAATGGTGTTTCTCTCCAGTGGTGCGGCTTGGTGTCGATGGCGTGCGCAGGTGCAGTTGGCCTCGACGGTGCTTCTCCGGTGGTGGTGCGGTTGAACGTCGGACGTCGACGTTGAAGGTTCTCGGTGAACCTTGTGCGTCCGTTGTGCCAGCGGATTGCAGTCCAGATTATTATCTCTCTCGCGGATCGAGCGAGTCCGGCTCTCCGCGGTGTATTCTGTAACGGACGTCGGTACATTTCTTCATGTTGTTTTTGCAGTTATATGTTCTATTTATGCTGCGTTTCTTGCTCAGATTTCATGCGCTTGTTACCCTGTGTTAAATTTGGTTGCGTCCAGGGGATAGTTTCCGCGTTATATCCCAACAAGTGGTATCAGAGATAGGTTCTGTAGGCGATTGATTGGACATTCGAGGAATGGTTTGACTGCGGTGGGTGACGACTAGGTCCGCTCCCCATCTTTTCAAATCTGACCTTTGAATTAATCAGGTCTCCTGATCGTGCAGAAGGACAACCATGACAGTGAAGAACGTGAATCTGGACAGTTTTTTATTTGAAGAAGTGCGACAGTGGCGGATTTGACCTAGGATAGGTGGTACTGCATGAGATGGTCATGATAACCGCGGATTTGTTACAGGGAGGTGATTATCCGTGGGAACACAAGACGTGTTCTAATTGTTTTATGTGTCAGTTTAAGGCAATTGGTGCAGAGACGGAGGAAGACGTGAAGACCCGTTTCACTTCTTACCTCGCTCACATATTTTATTACCTGGCCTTAGTGATGATGCTCTTGTATGAGAAGGATACAGTGGAGCTGGTGGAGGTCACGATCGCTCTGCTATCCAGGCAGATGTTAGTGGGCCATACTCCTGAGGGCGGTCACATCTTGGCAGCAGCGGATGGGTAAGGTGAGGTAGTTTGGCAAGGGATTGAGTGGAGCACGATCTCGATCCGGGCCGAAGGAGGGTATGGTATTTTACCATTGCAGACAGTGCAGTCACACAGGAGAGTGAGTTCGCAGCGTGCAAAAGGCCTCGAGGCTAGGGTGTGAACTGGGTGACAGCTGGGTCAGGGTGCATAGTGATGAGGTCCTCACCATCACTGAGAGTCAGTGCGACTCTGACAGCTAGATGTTTGACATTACTGAGCAGATTGGATTCCAGTGACTACAGTTGGGTGGCCTGAGGAGGAGTCCTGAAGGTGGAGTGAGGGCGTACCATGCTCAGGAGAGGTGTGCAGTGCGGCAGTTTGTACCGCTGATGGGGACCATATATGATGTGTGGTGGTATACCCATGATTTCTGAGGACAACATGGTGGATTGTCGTGGTGGTGCAGAGGATCGTCCTTCTGGGACTCGAGTTATGCGGGTCAGTTTCTACGATCAGTTTGCGACGACATTCATGGGTTGAGCTAGAGCAGAGATGAGTTGACAGGAGCAGGTCGACTGTTGCCTCGGACTGAGGAGGTGCTACGTGCAGAGTTGCTTAGTGCAGTTGATTGCTTCGTGCAGGTGGTGGTTTTTGGATCCCGAACCAAGGTGGTGGATTGTTGTCTATTTTGGTCCGGATCCAAAACAAATATTTATTTTAGGCAATGGATTGTGGCTGCCACCTATTGGTAGATGGAGAGAGCCACGGATCACCAATATATAGAAATATATAATGTCATTAATTTGAGAGAGAGACAGAGAGCTCTCTCTCTTGCCTATTATGCTAGCCACGACTTTAGGGGGTGAATTCATAACCGCCTGGAGTTATTGTTGGCCTCCGAAAGAATAGAAACCGCCCGCTGGGATAAAATGGTGGCCGCCTGTTTGGGTTTCAGATGTTAACCGCTGAGAAGGTGGTCTCCTGTTCACGTGGAGTTGGAGAGAGAAACATCCGCCTGTTGCAGCCTGAAGCCGTGAGAGGCTGATACGTTGCCGCCTTGCTAGCGTTGGAGGGAAGAGCCGCCGTCGCCGCTGCCGTCGTCTTGCTCTTGGTGCCGCGAGGGGTGGGAGACTCCTGTAGAGGTTCCGCTGGTGGTTGTCGTTGGTGCAACACTATGCGATGGCGGCGAAGTGAGGAGATAATGGTGGTGCGGGCGTGGCGGCGAAGGCTTGCGGTGGTGCAGTGGCATTGACAGAGTTTCTCTCCGGCGGTGCGGGTGTGGTGGCGAAGGCATGCGGGAGTGCAGTGGCCTTGATGGTGTTTCTCTCCGGTGGTGCGACTTGGTGTCGATGACGTGCGCGGGTGCAGTTGACCTCGACTGTGCTTCTCCGGTGGTGGTGCGGTCGAACGTCGGACGTCGACGTTGAAGGTTATCGGTGAACCTTGTGCGTCCGCTGTGCTAGCGGATTGCAGTCCAGATTATTATCTCTCCCGCGGATCGAGCGAGTCCGGCTCTCTGCTGTGTATTCTGTAACGGGCGTCGGTACATTTCTTCATGTTGTTTTTGCAGTTATATGATCTATTTATGCTGCGTTTCTTGCTCAGATTTCATGCGCTTGTTACCCTGTGTTAAATTTGGTTGCGCCCAGGGGATAGTTTCAGCGTTATATCCCAATAAAATTTACTCAAATTGAGTCGAATAAATCGTAATCGATTCTGATTAGACTCAATATTCAAGCAACTTTCTAATTAATTAATTCTGACTCTCATACATTAGTCGGACCGCAACAATACATTTGACAAAAATTTAACATCGGATCACCATAATTCTTTAGCAAAATTTGATGAAATATAAATTAATATTAAGGCTCCGTGTGGCCTGGCGGTGGCGATCACGAACGCAGTGGTTATGAACCGTCATTCGTGAACGCCCAACCTCACCTAAGGAACTTCATCAACTTTTATGTTCAAAAATAGTTTTATTTTCTTGGCGGCGATCATGACCGTTGTCATGCCAGACATACATTTTATGACGGTGGTGTTTTTGCCCAAACTCACCGGAGCGAAAACACGCGCCAAACGGATCCTAAAATTGGTGAAATTGGATTAAATACTTTATAGTTACTTTTTATCACATTCAAGTGCTAGTAGTTCTTCTTATAAATCCAAAATAATAGAGAAATAATCACGGCCAAATAAAAATATCAAATAATTGATTTCTTAAACCCCCTCGGAAATCATATACATGATACATCAATCAAATCATAATCACTCACCATAATTAAACAAAAACAACATAATTAAACTCTCTTCATCCTTCATTGCTTCTTCTCCTCCTCCTCGGCGCCGGCTCCGGCCTTCGAGACATCGCCGGTGTTCTGCTCCTCCGGCCTCGTCTCTTCTTCAGCCACGGCTGCCTCCGTCTCCTCCTTGGGCTTCTCCTCCTCCGCAGCGGCGGCCGCTTCCTCCTTCTGCATGTATATAATTTTAATTAATATATTATAAATATATTAAAAGGGAAAAACATATTTCCGTGAAAATTTTTTAATTTTAAAAATATATATTATAAAATTTTCAATTTCTTTTAATTAATATGTTTTCTTTAATTTTAAAGCATGTGCTCTCATATAGAGAAAGTTGTATAGATACAAAATGTACGCTCTCACCGCCGCTCACAAACTCTCGTGCACACGGCAAAATCGAGCGACTGGCGAAGTATATAGCTCGGGAGTTTGTGAGCGGAGGAAGCACAGTCGCGCCTGAGCAATACTATGGCGTGGAAATTATCGCGCAGGGTAATATCAAGATTTAGGCTCTGTTTGAGGGGACTTATTTACACCGGTCAAGCGATTACGACCGCATGAACCGGACCTTAATCATCATGCGGTCGTAACCGCTTGACCGGTGAAAATAAGTCCCCCAAAACGGAGCCTTAATCATCATAAAGACAAAAGGAGGATGAATTATTTATGCTAAATAATTAATGCATTATCATATACTCGTTTTTTGGGGGGCACATTTCTCAGCTTAATAAATTTCTAAAATTGAAATGTTTATTTCCATATAAATTCATTCCAGCTATATAATATATTCCTCCTCTTATATTCCTATTATGCAACTATTTTTCTCTAACAATTATTGTAAAATATTAAGTTTATTTTATTTTTGGGGACTATATGGGTTCTGTTGTTGTTGTTGTTGTTGATTAAGTTTATTTTATTTGACTGATATTTACATCCTAATTTTGCAACAGATTATGGGGCGCTGATTTAGCCCAGGTGCTTATCCCGTCATAAAATGGTAGCAATAAATATTAAATTTATACTATATATCGTCGCTGACGTTTTTGAAATTCCGAAAATGCCCTTCCTATTGCTAAATTACGATTTTGTCCTTAAGAGTTTGAAAAAATTTCCATCTTTATCCGAACAGCTAGGGGAGAGGATAGTATCGGCTAAAGCCCCGTTTGGGGAATTTTTTTTGGGTAGGGATAGCTTATGTTACACATAGGTGCAGATGAATTTTAGGCCGGTCAGATTTTCAAAAACAACAGCGTCCCGCCGGATGATTTTGAAAAAAATCATTTTAGGCAAATAAAATCTTAAATTGTTCATAAAATGTGTTAATTAAGAATCTATATATACGTAAAATACAACAATAGATCCTGCAATAGATAAGTGAAAAATTCAATTTTTTAAAAGCAACGCGTATATAACAGATATATACTTAGCGTACGAAAAAAATGTTCCCGTTTGGGCGGGCTTTTAAGCTCCGGTGGGTAGCTGGAAAACGCCACCGCTCTCATAGATTTGTTTGAGAGGGTTTCGGGTGGCTACCACATTCACCCAAAACAGTAAAATAGGTGGCTTCCGTGGTTTTTTACAAAAATGTCACCATCATAGTGTGTTTGGCGTGACAACGGTTATGACCGCCACTGAGAAAAGAAAATTAGTTTTGAGCATAAAAGTGGATGAAGTTCCTTGGGTGAGACTTAGATCGACACTCACGAACGGCGATTCATAACTATCATGTTCACGACTGCCACCGGCTTGTCAGACAGAGCTATTATCTAATCTATTTATACGATGTGAGACTAAACCCACCAATATCTACGAGAAAACATTTGTTTTCTATTAAGAAAAACAGAAGATTAGTCTAAGATGATGTTTAAAAAAAATTAATTAGTAAGATTTTTATTTATTAACATAGCGAATTAGCGATATGCGAAAATTATTTGATATGTTTTTTACATGTATATTATTATTTAAATAAAACGGCTAATGAATAATGATTTCTATTGAACGGAGAAAACTCACCTCCTTCTCCTCGAAGAGATTACCCAGAGATTTTTGGCCGTCGGCATCGTCGGCCTTCACCGCCTCCTTCTGCTCCTCTCCGGTGACGGCGGCGGCGGCGGCCTCATCCTTGGCGGGTTCAGCAACGACGGCAGGCTCTTGGACCGGCTTAGGGGCCTCGGCCTCGTCCTTCAAGACCAGGGGCTTCGTGGCGCAACCCCCCATTCTCTCTCTTCAATCTTTTCCGACGCTTGAGAGAGAGAGAGAGAGAGAGAGAGAGAGAGAGAGAGAGAGAGAGAGAGAGAGGCGAAGAGCTTAATTTGTGCCAAAGAGGAAGGTAGAGGAGAGGAAGCGCGGGTTGAAGGATTTTATAGATCTGTGGATCAAAGGAAATTGTAACGTCGCTCCGTCAATTGCTCGTCATGGTCTCGCGAATCAATGGTTACACGAAATAAATGGGTGAAAAGAGGTAAAAATTCTCGACTCCAACTGACATTGGTTGCGCGATTGTGAGAAAAATTGTTAAATTATTTTGCTAGTTTTTTAGCTATATATTATATTATATTAGCTGTAATTTAATATATATATATATACACACACACGAGTGACAGTACCTGGCTTGAGGAGGCGGGCTTCGCCCGCCCCTGGCGCGTTGCTGTCAGGCGGCTTTCGGCCGCATCTAGACTTTTATAATATGAGTTTGTTTTTTTATGATTTTGAGCTTGATTTGTATCTTATTTGGAAAAATGATGAACATGAAAGTTGTAGATTTCATCGAGAAGAATAATTTTCATGTTGATCACTCTTTGATTTGAAGCTGTTTAGAGCCCCGATTTAAGCCTCGAAAAAAGTCACGCCGAATCGGGAGCCTAAAGAGCTTCATATTAAAACTGATCAACATGAAAGTTATTCGTCTCAATGAGATCTACAACTTTCATGTTGATCACTTTTTCAAATAAAATAAAAATTAAGGAAAAATCGTAAAAAAACGTCACCAATCTGATTGGTGGCGTCTCATTACGCCATTAAAAAGATTTCCTTATATATAGTATATATATATAATTTTATGTCTTTGGTGCAGCATGCAAAATTGTCAAATATATCCTCATTCTTTTACTTTTAACTACTATATACAAGAAGTTGTCTTTGGTGCAACATTCAAAATTGTCAAATATATCCTCTTTCTTTTACTCCAATGACTTAACATATATTATGAAAAAATAGAAATTCATAAAATATGATGACTATTTGTGTAATTACATTATATCCCTATAATAAAAATAATGATATAAATTCATAAAATTCAAAAGCTTTTTAGTAGACCTCTTACACCTATTATGGTAGGTAATCATTAGACCTCCTGGACCTACTTTAAAATATTTTTTTGTTAAAATATAAATGTTTTTGAAAAAAATAATTATAAAATATTAATTAAAATTTTTTTGCGGTCATTTTGAGTACTCATATGTATATGTTGTGGGCGCAATCAACTTGATGCGGGCGTAGTCCGGAGCGTCATGGGCATAGCCCTCAGGGGGTGGGCGAAGCACGCCGTCGCCGCCCGAGTACTGTCGCGCTTGGCAATAGGGGCGGAGCCCCGTGCCTGCCACTCGTGTGTGTATATATATATATATAATATATTTAATTTATATATACATTATATATATAAATATAAATTACGGATTTTTTTTTTAAACCACCGCCGGCCTGACCGGAGCCACCGACGAGGTCGCCGGACCCCAACGAACCAGCCGGGGTTACTCCAGCGGTGCTCCAGCAAGGCGGGGAAGGGAGACGGGTGGGTTGGCACGGTGAACAGTGGGAGATCGGGATTCTAGTGGATGCTTGGAGGGGGATTTCTGAATTTGGTTATTTGCAGCCCGTATCATCTTGATCAAATTAATGACTGTGATTCAATTAGCGGTATTAATTTGACTTCAATATGGGTCTGAAAGTACTTCTTTATACTGGACCTCACGGTCAGGGCCACCGCCGGCGGTGGCCCTGCCGGAGCGTCGTCGGACTTACCCTAGCAGGTTCGCCGGGGTCCTGCGACCTCGCCGGTGACCTCCGGTCAGGCCCCACCCCAGCAAGGGGGGCGAGCCGGTGAGGCGTGTGACCTCCTGGGCTCGCCCCCACCCCAGCAAGGGGGGCGAGCCGGAGGTGGCCGACCTCCCGGGCTCGTCCCGCCCCAGCAAAGGGGGAGAGCCGGAGAGGGGCCAACCCCCGGCTCACCCCGCCCATGGCCAGCAGGGGGAGAGACGAGGTTGCGACCTCGCGGTCTCGCCCCCTCCCCAGCAGGGGGCGAGCCGAAGAGGGGCCAACCCCCGGCTCGCCCCGCCCCAGCTAGGGGGCGAGCCGGAGAGGGGCCAACCCCCGGCTCGCCCCGCCCCAGCTAGGGGGCGAGCCGGAGAGGGGCCAACCTCCCAGCTCGCCCCGCCCCAGTAGGGGGCGAGCCAAGGTTGCGACCTCGCTGTCTCGCCCCCGCCGGGCCCCCGCCCCAGCAGGGGGGCGAGCCGAGGTGCCAACCTCGCGGTCTCGCCCCCGCCCCAACTAGGGGGCGAGCCGGAGAGGGGCCAACCTCCCGACTCGCCCCGCCCTAGCTATTGGGCGAGTTGGAGAGGGGCCAACCCCCGGTCTCGCCCAGCCCCGAGGAGAGGGGCAGTCTGCGTTTAGCGCCTCGGAACAACGGGATTTGCTGTTGGCAGGCCGAATCTGAGGACATTTTCGTAATCTCGTAGGCCAGAATGTGGCTATCAGCAGACCAAGTCCAGAAATCTATAAATAGGACCAAGGGGGCACCATTTGAGGGGGAAATCTCTCTAGATCTCTCTTTTGGCCTCTCTCTCTCCCCAAGTTTCTCTAGTGGGTGAGGAGAGCCTCCAAAGGTGTCCAAGCTTAGCATTGGCTTGGGAGGGGAAGTGCTCTAAGATCTTCCGGGTGTGTGGTGGGACCTCCTCGCTAAGCCCTTGGTCTCATTCCTAGTTCCTTAGCCTCTTAGCCTAGAGCTCTCCCTTGGGAGAAGTAAGTGTGAGGTCACACCTCAACTCGTTGAGGGACCGAACTCCACAGAGATCGAGAAATCAGTTTCAACATTATGGTGCGGTGAGCGTGGAGAGTGACCAACACAAGAAACTCTTAAGCTGAGCTCCATGGCTGGAGGAGGAGGAGCATCCGACCCAGTCCACTCGCAGCCCCCGGTGGCTGGAGTGACATTAGAGATGTTGGAAAATTTCAAGCGGGAGGTCATGCAGAACTTGCAGGTAGCTTTCGCCATGATAGGTGAAGGCAGGAGAGGAGGTGGTCCGGAGGTCCCGCCTCAGCAGGTGGGTGAGAGCACTCCCGACCAGCAATCCAGGAAGGTGATACCAGTGGGGAGGAATGGAGAGGAGTGGGGAGGCATTCAGCCCCCACTCGCCCGGTCCCCAAGGAGGGGGCGAGTGGGGAGGTGGCATGCCCCCACTCGCCCAGCCCCAAGGAGGGGGCGAGTGGAGAGGTGGCATGCCCCCACTCGCCCAACGCCAAGGAGGGGGCGAGTGGGGAGGTGTCAGTCCCCCACTCACCCAGCCCCAATGGGGGGCGAGCGGGGAGGCATTCGACCCCCACTTGCCCCGCCCCAAAAGGGGTCGAGCAGAGGCGCTTTGGAGAGACCTCCCCGGGCGTCAGCTGTTCGGAAGCCCGGCAAGTGCAGAGGTCAACCCGGAGTTTGCAAAAAGGTTGGCCAAGCTGAGCGAACCGGAGGCAAGGAAGCACGGAGGGAGTGTGGAAGATCCAAGAAGGAAGTTTGACCAAGGGAAAGGTAACTTCCAGGGGGAGAGGTCTGACTCCCCAGGGTGGAGGCAGGGACCGAAGGCACCCCCTCCAGCACCTCAGCAGGCCATGGCAGTTGACGGTAGAAGAAGGAGGAGAGCCAGGAATGCAGGAAGGAGAGGAAGAGGGGATAGGGTGGAGTTACCATACTGTGACTTGCACGAGGAGGAAGGTCACGCGGCATCCGCCTGCCCCGAGTTTCTGGACATGATGGAGGCAAGGGGTCATAGGCAGCAACAGTAGCAACCAGTGGGGATCGAGGAAGACCATGCCTATGAGTAGTAGTCTGAGTTTCGGTCTCCATACTTAGTCTTTTTTCTTTGAGTCTATGTAGTATGATGGTTTATTTCCATACTTAGTTTTTTCTTGCGTGTAATGGGACGACAAATATAATGAAAGTTTTCCAAAGTACTTATCCCCGATACTGGCTCGCTGACCAGGCTCCCACTAAGCTGGCAGGGCCAGGAACCGCTCGGTGGCCGAAGTTCTTCATGCTGGATTGCCCCGGATGATTCCGCTGTCGGGCTCTCACTAGCCAGTGGGTCAGGTTGATCTCACGGAGAGGCTGGCAAGGTAACAAATTTTTCATACTGGATTTCCCCGGATGATTCCGTTGTCGGGCTCTCACTAGCCGGCGGGTCGGGTTGATCTCACGGAGCAGCTGCCAAGGTAACAAGTTTTTCATGCTGGATTGCCCCGGATGATTCCGTTGTCGGGCTCTCACTAGCCGGTGGGTCAGGTTGATCTAACGGAGAGGTTGGCAAGGTGACAAGTTGTAACACCCCAAAAATCGTGGTTCAGCGAAGTAGGCGGAGTGGTAGTGCTGCACTTGAAGCAGGCTAAATCTTCCCTTTCTGCTCTTAGCGCACGACCATTTCCCTCTTCGCGCACGACCAGCGATCGTGCGCCAGCGATCGTGCGTTAATTCAGAAGAGAATCGAGTTCTGTCTCGGACAGTGCGCACGACCATTTCCCTCTTCGCGCACGACCAGTGATCGTGCGCCAGCGATCGTGCGCCCTGTTTATTCTGTTCCGCGATTTTGAGCGGAGAAGAAGATCGGACCGTCCAAATCTTTTGGAAATTAATCCAACGGCTAGGTTTAGTTGCGGGAGACCTTTAGGGCTGATGAGAGGGGGTTAAACCCTCATATTCTCTAAGCCATTCTCTCTCCAAACCCTAGAGAAAGAAGGAGGAGCCAAGGAAGAAGAAGGTAGATCCCGCCATTGACGGAGCTCCGGAGCTCCGTTTCGCGAGCCGTTTCCAGATTTGGAGAGTGCAGCCCGGTGCGGTCGTTTCTCTCCGTGTAGAATCTCGGATCTATAGCGAAAAAGAACGCGTCTAGGGTAACGATTCTTCCTCCCGAACTTTGGACTTGTATTTGTCCTTTCATTCCTCTTTCTATGCTTGCATGAGGAATCCCTTTCACCAAATGGGTGAAATGTAGGATTTCCTCAAGTTCTTCGGAACTCCGGGTAGATTGTGTCCATCCCCGACATTATTGCATGTAGAAAATCCGGTAGTCGTGCGGATTTAGGCATTTTGTGTGAAGCCTATTCGTGGCCGTGAGCCCGAATCGGTGATGCTTGATTTGCGACGTTGCATTTAGGTTAGGCCTAGAATGCGTGCCGGAGAATGACTCCGTGAAATCATCTATAGTAATGCGGGAAATAAGTATAGGCGTCTTGTGAAGATGCTAACGAAAGCCCCATGCTTTGAGTTTGGTTGAAGGCAAACCTTCACCACGAAATTGATGCGGAGCGTATTGCACCTCCCTTGTTGAGTATTCGTGAAACCTAGACCCTTGTGAAGGGGTTAGGTGCGTAGCGTATAATTAGTGTAGCACTTGAAAGTGCTAAACCCTTACGGGCCGAGGCGAAGCCGTACCCGCGTCGTGCGATAGATCGCGACGATTAGAGCACGGGCAAAGCTAAACCGAACCCGTTTCCATGCAGATCGGTAAGATGTCCCTTCCTCAGGAAAGCCGTGTGATCATGGGAGAGGTCGTGGAAGGTGTCATACCTAGACCGACCAAAAGCTCTTGTTTCCACCCAAGGTTGTGGCCCTTACGATGGAGTGTTTTGTGAAATGGATGTTATGATTAGCCTCTTGCGATTGCTTAGGCGGTTGTGGGGAACCTTCGGGTGAACCCAACCAACATCATGTGCATACCTAGGTTCCCCTCTCTTTTGATGCTCAACCTAGAAGATTGATTGTGCTTGAAACCTCACCTTGTGTAGTTTGCACTTTCTTTATATTTAGTACTTGTGCTAGTATGACTTGCTTGCAGGGTAGAAGCTCCGCCACCCCGGAAAAGGGGTGGGGTCGTTATAATTTGGCCAGCTGTGCTGACCGTTACTTTGTTTGCCACCGCTTGGTGGAATGTTCTTATGCAGGTGCAGGTGAGCCTAGCGGGAAATAGCGGGCGATGACCCTTTGCAATGTTGGCCCTCGAAGGCCAGCCCTTTTCCTGTTATTCATGTATGGCCGGCCTGCGTGCCGATGTATGCTTTTGGAGTTTTGTGCATTGGATGAATGTAAGGCCTTAAGGTCGTAACTCTTATTCAGGATACATTCCTATGATAGTGGACAGTTCTATTTGAATGGTTTAATTAATGCTTCCGCTTACGTTTTGTACTCTCGTTTAGTTGTTACTTTTCTGGTTATCACCTTTTAACTCCTAGCTAGTGTGGTTTGTATGGCGTGGGGTCCCGGCCGGACCTGCTGTTATACTCTTCGTACTGGCAGGATGTTACAATTTGGTATCAGACTTAAGGCGTCGATCCGTAGTTCAGCGAATTCGGGACGAATTCCTTTTAAGGGGTGGTGCGCACGGGTTGTGCATTCACCTAAAACGACAAAAACTAATAAGAATGTCCACTTAGGAATGAAAAGAAAACATACTTGTTTGCGGAACCT
Organism: Dactylorhiza incarnata; assembly: GCA_033032865.1. Classification (NCBI taxonomy): domain Eukaryota; kingdom Viridiplantae; phylum Streptophyta; class Magnoliopsida; order Asparagales; family Orchidaceae; genus Dactylorhiza; species Dactylorhiza incarnata. The sequence goes on along the minus strand of JAWHQI010000193.1, from coordinate 3,656,528 downwards.
GAGCGTCCCATGATTGATGTTTGATATGTTTTGGGTCACTAAATTGTGCTTTGCATGATTATAGGTGACTAGAAGTGCTGCGGGGCAGTCTCGACCCCGTAACACCGCTGAAAGTAGTGGGTCGGCTGAAGTGCCAGCGACCACTCCTTCTGCTGAAATGATCAAATTAGTCGCAGAAGCGGTCTTCGTGATGATCAACGCTCAACCCCAAAGGCTAGTCCAGCCTGCTACTCCTACTCCGGATGTGGCCCCTGAGGCTGTTGCTGCAGTGGAACCTGCGGCGGAACCAAGGGTGGAGGCCCCTGTGCCTGTAGCTGCAGTAGAACCTGCGGTAGCGCCAAGGGTGGAACCTCAAGTTACGCAAGTAGTTGCGGGGCGAGCGCGCGACCAGCAATTAAAGCATTTCCTGAGCTTTAATCCTCCTACCTTCTCGGGATCTGAGTCCCCAACGGAGGCAGAAGACTGGTTGTCAAGAGTTAGAAGAACTCTGAGGGCGACAGCGACGGACAAAGCCATGATGGTCACCTTAGCCACTTTCCTTCTTGATGGAGAGGCTGTGCTGTGGTGGGAAGAGCAGGAGCTGCATAAGTTCTGCGGTAGAGATATTACTGAAATTACAATGGCTGAGTTTTCAAAGTCGTTCCTCCAAAGGTTTATCCCCTCTGCCCAGCGCATTGCGTTGCAAAACCAGTTCTTGAGGTTGACACAAGGTGATCGCTCCGTTGACGATTACTTGCATGAGTTTACCAGACTGAGTCGCTATGCGGGGTCCTTGGTGGAGGATGAGGAGACAAAGGCAAATAAGTTCTATGAAGGGCTTCGGGACGAGTTGAGGCTGCTCCTTGCAGGCCCTATGACGTTTGGCTTCCAAGTGATGGTGCAAACTGCCAGATCTTTGGAGTTGGACATGAAGAGGGTACAAGCAAGGGGTGTTGTAAAGAAACCTGAGTTTCATGCGCCGGCCTCTCAGTCCAAGTCGGATTTCAGAAGGAAGAAAAGGAAGTTCAAACAGGCGGAACCAGCTCCTTCAAATGTTTCGGGAGCCACGACCGCGCGGACTCCTATTACGTGTTTCACCTGCGGGAAGGTGGGACACAAAGTTGCGGTGTGTCGAAGTGGTCCCCCGAAGGCTGGTATTCGAGCGGTGGATTATGCTCGTGCTGCCGAAAAGGGTAAAGCTGCGGAGTCTTCGGCTTCCCAGCACATTCCGACTCAGCCGAGAGTCTATTCGCTTGGCCAACAAGAAGCTATACGACAAACTGATGTCGTCACAGGTACGAATTAGAAGTTAGCTTTTTCAGCTATATATATAATTCATACTGTGGTACGACTATATGCTTTATTTGTGTGCAATTAGGTTTCGTCCTAATTTTCAACTATCCGGCGAGAGCTCTATTTGATACGGGTGCATCACACTCTTTTCTGTCCGAGGACTTCGTTGTGCGAATCGGAGTGCCGTCTACCTTCGTAGAGGATAGATTGGAAGTAGTGCTACCCAATGGATCTCGAATGAGTGCGGATAGGAAGAGCCGTGTGAAGGTGCGGATCGGAAGTCAGGATTTCGACTTGGAAGCGTCGTTATTACCGTTAGCTGAATTTGATGTGATCTTCGGCATGGACTGGCTCTCGGAGCAGCGGGCATGCATAGATTGCAATACAAAGGAGATCACTCTGGGAAGGGACACCGAAGGAGAAACCATGTTCGTCGGTATGCGAGGAGCGAGCAAGACGCTGATGTCTGCTCTCCAGGTGGTTAAGGCGGTGAGAAAAGGCGCCGAGTTGTTCTTCACCTTGTTGGAGACTTCAGAGCCAATGCCCAGGTTATGTGATGTCCCAGTTGTAGCGGAGTACGCCGACGTGTTTCCTAACGAACTCCCTGGGGCTCCGCCTCAGCGGGAGATCGATTTCTGTATCGAGTTGGTGCCAGGTGCCAAACCTGTGGCCCGCTCACCGTACCGGTTAGCGCCAAAGGAATTGGCAGAGCTGAAGGTTCAATTGCAAGAGCTGCTAGAGCAAGACTACGTACGTCCAAGTTCATCGCCTTGGAGTGCACCGGTCCTCTTTGTGAAAAAGAAGGACGGGAGCTTGCGTCAATGTATTGATTATCGAGAGCTAAACAAGTTGACCGAGAAGAACCGATATCCGATTCCAAGAATCGATGATCTATTCGACCAATTGGTGGGGTCGACGGTTTACTCCAAGCTGGACCTAAGGTCCGGCTATTACCAACTGCGGATAAGGGAATGTGACATTCCAAAAACAGCGTTCAGTACCCGCTTTGGGCACTATGAGTTCACGATGATGCCGTTCGGTCTGTCCAATGCACCGTCGGTATTCATGGACTTAATGAACAGGACGTTCCGTGAGTATTTGGATCAATTTGTGATCGTCTTTATCGACGACATTTTGGTATACTCTCAATCGGAAGAGGAGCATGTAGGGCATCTGCACGCCGTTCTGAGCACCTTGAGGAGGAGTCAGCTCTATGCCAAGTTCTCCAAGTGCGAGTTTTGGCTACCGTCAGTAGCATTCCTTGGTCACGTCGTTAGTGGAGATGGAATTGCGGTAGATCCGTCGAAGATAGAAGCGATCCGAGCGTGGCCTTTGTTGAAAAACGTAGCGGAAGTTCGAAGTTTCTTAGGACTTGCCGGCTATTATAGGCGCTTTGTGGAAAACTTCTCGAGGATCGCACTTCCTCTCACAAAACTGACTAGGAAGGATCATAAGTTCGTTTGGTCGCCCGAGTGCGCACGAGCTTTTGAAGAACTGAAGAGCCGTCTGACCACGACGCCCATTCTATGCTCGCCACAAGGTACGGAAGGCTACGAAATTTATAGCGACGCCTCAGGAAGTGGTTTGGGTTGTGTCCTAGTGCAGTTCAGGAAGGTAATTGCCTACGGCTCCCGGCAACTGAAGGTTCATGAGAGGAATTACCCGGTCCATGATTTGGAGCTAGCGGCCGTGGTATTTGCTCTTAAGCTTTGGAGGCATTATTTATATGGCGTGAAGATCGATATCTTTACCGACCACAAGAGCCTCAAGTACTTGCTGGATCAAAGGGAGTTGAATATGCGTCAAAGGAGGTGGATGGAGTTCCTTGGGGACTACACCTTCGACATCAATTATACTCCCGGTAAGGGAAACGTAGTAGCGGACGCGCTGAGTCGTCGGGCTCCCGCTCAAGCAAATTGGATTTTGATGCACGATGAGCGTCTAATCCGCGAGCTGGAAGAAATGGAGATCATTTGCATTGATAGGAGAACGTCTACTTCAACATGCTTGAACTGGACGGAGGTTCAATACGACCTTGCCGACCGAGTTCGACAAGCGTTGGAGCTGGACGAGAGCATGAAACGCTATAAGGCGGAAACCGTTGAGGGGTTAAACGCTGATTTCTCCTTCGAAGACGACCTTATGTGGAAACAGGAAAGGTTGTGCATCCCAAACGTTGGCACTCTACGGGCGGAGTTGATGTACGAGGCTCATCATACCAAGTACTCAATCCACCCGGGGAGCACTAAAATGTTTATGGATATGAAGAAGCTTTTCTGGTGGCCGGGTATGAAGAAAGACATTGCCCTTTACGTGGCCAAGTGTCATACTTGCGCGTTGGTGAAAGCGGAATGTCAACGTCCCGGTGGGTTTCTGAAGTCCCTGCCGATTCCGGAATGGAAGTTTGATGATATTTCGATGGATTTCGTGCACGGATTGCCGAGATCGCAGCATGGAAACGACGCCATCTGGGTGATCGTGGACCGTTTGACGAAGGTATCACACTTCATTCCGAACAAGAAGGATGATTCTGTAGAGAAGCTAGCAAAGCTCTATGTTGATAGTATTGTGAGACTGCACGGTGTCCCCCGTAGTATCGTCAGCGATCGTGACGGGCATTTCACATCGAAAGATTGGAGGCTTATCCATGAACTGTTGGGCACGAAATTGAAGTTCAGCACGGCCTTCCACCCGCAAACGGATGGACAGACCGAGAGAACCAACAGGACTATGGAGGATATGCTTCGAATGTGCACTCTAGATTTTGAAAAGAGGTGGGAAGATCATCTCTACATGATCGAGTTCGCCTACAATAATAGCTATCAAGCCAGTATAAAGATGGCTCCCTTCGAAGCCCTCTATGGTAAGAAGTGTCGTACGCCGTTGTCTTGGGCGGAAACGGGCGATACTAAGCTATTGAAGCGAAAGGATGTTGAAGTAGCAACTTCGACGATCCGGGCTATACGTGAAAGGCTATTGGTTGCCCAGGATAGGCAAGCAAAGTATTTCAATGCCAAGCATAGGAACCTAGAGTTTGTCGTCGGTGACCGGGTTTACTTGAAGATCAAACCGTGCAAAGGGGTATCAAGGATCCGACGCTTGAAAAAGCTCAGTCCAAGGTACTTAGGACCGTTTGAGATCGTGGAGCGTGTTGGTGATGCGGCTTATCGGCTTGCACTATCTGCAGAGCTAAGCGGTCTGCACGACGTGTTTCACATTTCAGTGTTGAGGAAGGCAGTGCAAGAGCCTACTCATATCGTTGCGGTCGGCAAAGTTCCGGTTGATAGTGGGTTGTCGACGAAGGTCAAGCCCTTACGCATCGAAGATACCGAAGTAAAGCAGCTGCGGAACAAGTCCATTCGGATGGTAAAAGTCTGGTGGGATAATTGCGGCCGAGAGGAGCTCTCTTGGGAGAGAGAGCAAGCGATGCTTGCGGAGTACCCCGAGCTATTTCTCTCAGGTAATTTATAGCTGAATTTCTTGCTATTTCTGTTTTATAAATTTCGGGACGAAATTCTTTTAAGGGGGGTGGAGTTGTAACACCCCAAAAATCGTGGTTCAGCAAAGTAGGCGGAGTGGTAGTGCTGCATTTGAAGCAGGCTAAATCTTCCCTTTCTGCTCTTAGCGCACGACCATTTCCCTCTTCGCGCACGACCAGTGATCGTGCGCCAGCGATCGTGCGTTAATTCAGAAGAGAATCGAGTTCTGTCTCGGACAGTGCGCACGACCATTTCCCTCTTCGCGCACGACCAGTGATCGTGCGCCAGCGATCGTGCGCCCTGTTTATTCTGTTCCGCGATTTTGAGCGGAGAAGAAGATCGGACCGTCCAAATCTTTTGGAAATTGATCCAACGGCTAAGTTTAGTTGCGGGAGACCTTTAGGGCTGATGAGAGGGGGTTAAACCCTCATATTCTCTAAGCCATTCTCTCTCCAAACCCTAGAGAAAGAAGGAGGAGCCAAGGAAGAAGAAGGTAGATCCCGCCATTGACGGAGCTCCGGAGCTCCGTTTCGCGAGCCGTTTCCAGATTTGGAGAGTGCAGCCCGGTGCGGTCGTTTCTCTCCGTGTAGAATCTCGGATCTATGGCGAAAAAGAACGCGTCTAGGGTAACGATTCTTCCTCCCGAACTTTGGACTTGTATTTGTCCTTTCATTCCTCTTTCTATGCTTGCATGAGGAATCCCTTTCACCAAATGGGTGAAGTGTAGGATTTCCTCAAGTTCTTCGGAACTCCGGGTAGATTGTGTCCGTCCCCGGCATTATTGCATGTAGAAAATCCGGTAGTCGTGCGGATTTAGGCATTTTGTGTGAAGCCTATTCGTGGCCGTGAGCCCGAATCGGTGATGCTTGATTTGCGACGTTGCATTTAGGTTAGGCCTAGAATGCGTGCCGGAGAATGACTCCGTGAAATCATCTATAGTAATGCGGGAAATAAGTATAGGCGTCTTGTGAAGATGCTAACGAAAGCCCCATGCTTTGAGTTTGGTTGAAGGCAAACCTTCACCACGAAATTGATGTGGAGCGTATTGCACCTCCCTTGTTGAGTATTCGTGAAACCTAGACCCTTGTGAAGGGGTTAGGTGCGTAGCGTATAATTAGTGTAGCACTTGAAAGTGCTAAACCCTTACGGGCCGAGGCGAAGCCGTACCCGCGTCGTGCGATAGATCGCGACGATTAGAGCACGTGCAAAGCTAAACCGAACCCGTTTCCATGCAGATCGGTAAGAGGTCCCTTCCTCAGGAAAGCCGTGTGATCATGGGAGAGGTCGTGGAAGGTGTCATACCTAGACCGACCAAAATCTCTTGTTTCCACCCAAGGTTGTGGCCCTTACGATGGAGTGTTTTGTGAAATGGATGTTATGATTAGCCTCTTGCGATTGCTTAGGCGGTTGTGGGGAACCTTCGGGTGAACCCAACCAACATCATGTGCATACCTAGGTTCCCCTCTCTTTTGATGCTCAACCTAGAAGATTGATTGTGCTTGAAACCTCACCTTGTGTAGTTTGCACTTTCTTTATATTTAGTACTTGTGCTAGTATGACTTGCTTGCAGGGTAGAAGCTCCGCCACCCCGGAAAAGGGGTGGGGTCGTTATAATTTGGTCAGCTGTGCTGACCGTTACTTTGTTTGCCACCGCTTGGTGGAATGTTCTTATGCAGGTGCAGGTGAGCCTAGCGGGAAATAGCGGGCGATGGCCCTTTGCAATGTTGGCCCTCGAAGGCCAGCCCTTTTCCTGTTATTCATGTATGGCCGGCCTGCGTGCCGATGTATGCTTTTGGAGTTTTGTGCATTGGATGAATGTAAGGCCTTAAGGCCGTAACTCTTATTCAGGATACATTCCTATGATAGTGGACAGTTCTATTTGAATGGTTTAATTAATGCTTCCGCTTACGTTTTGTACTCTCGTTTAGTTGTTACTTTTCTGGTTATCACCTTTTAACTCCTAGCTAGTGTGGTTTGTATGGCGTGGGGTCCCGGCCGGACCTGCTGTTATACTCTTCGTACTGGCAGGATGTTACACAAGTTCTTCATGCTGGATTGCCCCGGATGATTCCGCTGCCGGGCTCTCACTAGACGGTAGGTCAGGTTGATCTCACGGAGAGGTTGGCAAGGTGACAAGTTTTTCATGATGGATTGCCCCGGATGATTCCGCTGCCAGGCTCTCACTAGCCGATGGGTCAGGTTGATCTCACAGGGAGGCTGGCAAGGTGACACATTTTCATGTTGAATTGTCCCGGATGATTCCGCTGTCGGGCTCTCACTAGCCGGTGGGTCAGGTTGATCTCACGGAGAGGCTGGCAAGGTAATAAGTTCTTCATGCTGGATTGCCCCGGATGATTCCGCTGTCGGGCTCTCACTAGCCGGTAGGTCAGGTTGATCTCACGGAGAGGCTGACAAGGTGACAAGTTTTTCATGCTGATTTTACCTCTCATATGGTTCCACTGACCGGGCCCTCTCTAGCAGGCAGGGCAGGTTGACCTCCTAGGGAGGGTAAGTATTTTTCCCCTTGGATGGTTCCGCTGACCAGGCTCTCTCTAGCCGACAGGGTCGGTTGACCTCCCAGGGAGGGTAAGTATTTTTCCCCTCGGATGGTTCCGCTGACCGGGCTCTCTCTAGCCGGCAGGGCAGGTTGACCTCCCAGGGAGGTGATGAAGTCTCCGTCGCATCTTAATATTCTCCAGCTTTTATTTTATTTTATTATTATTATGTATTTCCTTCGCGCATTTTTAAGTTGTTTGGCTCATCGGTTTGACCACCCGATGGGACCCTGAATAAAATGATCCTGTAATTTTAGTAGTTAGGATGCTAAGGGCAAGCTTAATTTATTTAGGGTCGCATAAGTCTAAAATGGAGAAGATTCAAATCAAGATTTATTAGCAAAATAAAATATTTGAAAAAATAAAATTCTTTTAGGAAAGAAACCACCGTTCAAATCAATTTGGGAAGATATTGCTTGTTTGGGAAAATCATAATATACACTTGGAAAATATTGCTTGTTTGGAAAAAAGCTATTTGGAATTAAGATGGGCAAAAAGATTCCTCTACCATTAAATAGTCCATCGTAAAGGAGGAAGGGGGCTGTTCGGACTTCAGAGAAAACTTCACTGGTTTTCTTTGAGTTGCCGGCCCAGACCACACCCGACGATCGCGTTTGTTTCCAGTCGACGACAGCACCAACGAGATCCGCCCAGTCATCTTCGTCCTCCCCTCCTGCGCCAATTTCCATCCCGACGGAACTCTGTCCTGGCATTCTCGCGACCTGACGCGTGAATCAGTTCTGCCGCACGAAGCATCATCGCCGCCTTGTCTGGGAGAGCCGCCTGCCGCCCTTCCAACACTCAGTTTCGAGACCTCCAAACCCAGGTAACGTCGACAACAACGACTCATTCCGTTACCGCAACCAGTTTGTTCATTCACTGCGACAAAGGGCTCGGGAAGGACCACCATTTGCTGTTTCACGTGAGGTATCCTTGCTCCAAATATTAGTAGGATTATGCGCTCCATTAAATAACTTTAAGCTTGCCTTTGCGTTCGCACTACTTCTTTTGTCGTTATTCATAAATTATTGTTTGGGAACTTATGCTAGCGGCTGTATTAATCTCGTGGAAGGTTCGACTTATAAATCACGTAAGAGTTTCGCTCGAGCAATATTGATGAACTTCGTAAAGCTCAAAATACGAGTTTGATTTGTGCACGTAAATTCGAATTGGCCCGCTCTACCTTCTTTATCATTCAAATTACTTTTTGGTTACATAAAATATCGTATTTTCAATTCCTAATTTGAGATCACATCAATTTGGTATTAGAGCTAAATTTGATTTGATTCTATCGCGAATCAAGCGATCCGATTTTTTTCAAAAAAAATATTTAATATAATTTTTTTTAACGAAAATCTATTACCCTTTTCATTTCAAAAAAATTTTGCTTTCTTTTAAAATAAAAATAAAATAATAATAATAATAATAATAATTTGTTTTCCACCCGCTCGGGTAAAAATCTTATTTAAAAAAAATGGATAAGCGTGTCGATCATTTAGAAACTAGTGTTGGGGACCTAGCCCAACGAATGAATGAACTAATGAAAGTGGTAGAGACTATCACCACGGGTATGGGTAGTGTCACACACGTTATGAATGGGTTGCGTACTTCGGTTAATAATATCGAAGCCACCATACACATAAACCGCGCACCCGTGAACGAAGTAAACCCGAACCCTAGGCCGCTAGAGCTTGCACAACCTGAGCCCGAACCCGAACCCGAGCCACTTGACGAACCTCATGACCGTCCTCGTTGGGATATGGGAGTCAAATTAGACGTGGGTGACTTTGAAGGGTACTTAGAACCCGAACGTTGTTTAGATTGGTGTTCCAGGATGGACCGCTACTTGGCTTGGAAGCAAATGCCCCGAGCTAGGCAGGTTGGGTACGCCACTATGAGACTTAAAGGTCCCGCGTTAGTTTGGTGGGAACAAATAGAGCGAACTAGGTTTAATTTAGGCATGCCACCCATCACCACATGGGCAGGATTTAAAGAACAAATTTGAAAATGGTATGTGCCTCCTGATTACATGCAAACCATATATCGTAGGTTCCACAATCTAAGACAAGATAAGTCAACAGTAGACGAGTATACGAACGAGTTCCTAGTACTCCAGTCTCGCCTCAATCTCCGAAAGGACGATGACATGGTTGTCTCTCGATATCTGAACGGATTACGATATTCCATTAGAGATCAACTGGAGTTATTTGACTATAAGGAATTAGGAGAAGTTTTGAGTCGCGCACGTAGAGTCGGGGCCTCGCAGAAGAGGACATCCGGGTCTAGGTCTACAGATAGACCCCCATCTACTCACACTTCCACTTCGGTGACTAGGACTGCCGGACCCCCTCGTCCCGCTTTACCTCCGAGCACTCCCGCCTTACCCACCACATCCACTAGAGGCAAGGAGATTGTCGGCTCTACACCACGGGCTGGCACTTTTAGATGTTTTAAGTGTATGAAGCCGGGACATAAATCTTCTGAGTGCCCGCGACGCCACTTCGTCGCCATCATTGATTCTGAGAGTGGGTCAGACCCTGAGTATGTGGTCTTCCTTAGTGACTCCCATCCTGATCCGACTCCTGAGCCCGAGTTAGAGAGTGAGTACGAAGTTGAGGGAGAGCAGCCTGAATCGTTAGTGTGCGTTCTCCAACATAGTCTCCTAACTCCTAAGGCTCCCACTGGCGACGAATGGTTGAGGAACAACATTTTTCGTACGATCGCGCGCATTCAGGGGCAGTTCTGCTCCATCATCATTGATAGCGGTAGTATGGAGAACTTTGTTTCTCAGCGTATGGTAGATAAGTTGAAGTTGAAGTTGTTGGATCGGTAGGCGCCCTTAGAGGGGGGTGAATAAAGATTTTTAAAACTTTTGATATCTTTTGAATATTTTAGAAAAAGCTTTGATTATTAAACTAAAAAAGATCAAGACATATCAAGTGAAGTAAAAGTAAAGACATGATTTTATTAACTTGAGAAGTATGATTACAAAACTTGATCTCTTATCGAAGCTAGAAATCAAAGCTAATAGAAAAAGACTCCTTTTTGTTTTCTATCCCGACTCGCTTCCCCACGAACCGGTGGCCCTAGCCCATCCTCCCCGGATTCGGCCTCAAGACGCTCTAGCCAACCCTTCCCCGGATGTGGCCTCGAGCACCCCCTAGACCTAGCCTAGATCTAGTCGCCAACACGAGACGAGTTTTCCTCTAAGTCCTACCCAGACCTAGTCGCCAACACGAGGCGATTTCATTAATCGTTTACAAGAAAAATATGAAATGAAAATAAATAAAAACTCCCTTCTGAAGTCGGAGGCGAAGATCTGCTGTAGAATAAGCGTTGTAGAGGCGGACTTCGTTTGGATCCGGCGTGATCAGATTCTCCTTCAGAAGTTTGCAGAACTTTGGTAGGACTTCAACTTTCGGCCAAGATAGCCTCTGGAATTCTGGCACTTTACCTCTCTCTGATATCTCTCTGATGTGTGTGTGAAACGAGAGGAGAGGAGTCCTTTTTATAGCCTTAGCGCTATCCCAAATTAGGTCATGTTTTGCGCGGCAGAATCTTCAATCCGAGGAAACAATTCTCCCTTGCCTTCTGTGTGCGTCGCTACCGCCTGCGCTATCGGCTACCGCCAGGCGCTATCTCCTTCCATATGTGCTCTCGGAATTGCGCTATCATCGCTAGCGCCAGGCGCTAAGTGCTACCGCCGGTGCTAGTGGGAGTCTTGGAATTGCTGGCTCAAAATTGGGGGCAACCATCCTTGAGTCATGTGGACTTTGATTTCCTGCACACTTAAACACACAAGATCAAATACACATAGGATTTGTTATTCTCAAACTCAGGAGATGTGGAAGACCGTGTTCCAACAGAAGTCACAACCGTTAGGAAAACCCTATAGTCTATCTTGGGTCACGAGTAGCACGACTCTTCCGATCACACACTAGTGCCTCATAAAGTTTTCTATAGGTAGCACATATCGGGACGTAGTGTGGTGTCACATCGCTACTATCGAGGTCTGTCACAGCCTACTGGGATGGCCTTGGCAGTACGATAGACGAGTCATGCATGATGGAGTGAAGAACTACACATTCGAGCGCGACGGGCGCAGGATCGTTCTTCTTCCCCAGAAGAACAGTCTTGTCTCCAAAGCCCCAGAGAGATCTTCACCTCCGTCCACTACAGTGTCGGCTATATACTTCCCCTCCGCCTCCATGTTACTAACAAGGCAACAATTCCAGGAAGAGATAAAGGATAGTGACGTAGTTTACATGTTGTCGGGTATTGATTCGACTACCCCCACATTAGATATCCCTAGTACAGTGCAACCCCTTATTGATGAGTTCTCTTAGATTATGCTGGAGGAGTTGCCCGATCAGCTTCCCCCAATGAGGGACATTCAACACTGTATCGACCTGATGCCAGGAGTTAGTCTACCCCACCTTCCCCATTATCGTATGAGTCCGAGAGAGCATGAGGAACTCCACAGGCAGGTGACCGAGTTGATTTCAAAGGGTCACGTTAGGGAGAGTATGAGCCCATGCGCCGTCCCCGCATTATTAGTTCCTAAGAAAGATGGGACTTGGCGTATGTGTGTCGATAGCAGAGCGATAAAATAAAATCACTATTAAATATCGATTTTCCATCCCCCGCTTGGACGATATGTTGGACATGCTTAGTGGATCCCACGTATTTTCAAAGATTGATCTAAAGAGTGGATACCACCAAATTAGGATTCGACCCGGGGATGAGTGGAAGACTGCGTTTAAGACTAAGGAGGGACTATACGAGTGACTGGTGATGCCTTTTGGTCTCTCCAATGCTCCCAACACATTCATGCGAGTGATGAATCAAGTGCTTAGGCCACTCATAGGAGTTTGTGTAGTGGTCTACTTTGACGATATTTTGATATATAGTCTTGATCTTGATCAGCACTTAATTCATCTTAGGCAAGTATTAGAGATCCTTCGCACAAACAAACTATATGTAAATTTGAAAAAGTGCACATTTCTGACTGATAGTATGATCTTCTTAGGATATATTGTTTCATCTAATGGTATTAAGGTTGATATAGAGAAGGTCAAGGCGATAGAATCGTGGCCTAGCCTTAGGACGATTACTGAGCCTCGAGGATTTCATGGGCTAGCTTCTTTTTATAGGAGATTTATTTGAAATTTTAGTACCTTGATAGCACCAGTGACTGATTGCCTGAAGAAAGATACATTTATTTGGACGATGGAAGCTGAACGAGCATTTATTTTAGTTAAAGAAAAACTCACGAATGCACCCGTTCTAGCACTCCCTAATTTCGAAAAAATATTTGAGGTTGACTATGACGCGTCCATTGTAGGGATCGGTGCCGTTTTGAGTCAGGAAAGGTCGACCTATAACATTCTTTAGTGAGAAACTGAACGAGGCCAAGACCAGATATTCCACCTATGAGATAGAGTTTTACGCTATCGTTCAGGCTCTCCGTCATTGGGGACATTACCTGATTCAACGCGAGTTTGTGCTGAATACTGATCACGAGGCATTAAAGCATTTGAACTCCCAGAAGGAGATCAGACGTCATGCTAAGTGGGCTGCTTACCTGCAGGAGTTCACTTTTTATTTGAAGCACAAACCTGGTGTCACGAACCGAGTAGCCGACGCACTTAGTCGTCGCTCCCATTTACTAGTCACGTTACAACCACATATTACCACGTTAGATTCACAACGCGACCTTTACGCTACAGACCCTTTGGAGATATATGGAGGTCATGTAGCCATACTGGGATGGACCCCACCACTCAGTACGTCATGAGCGAAGGTTATCTATTTAGAGGCACACGACTTTGTATTTGCGAGGGTTCACTACGAGAGACCTTACTTAGAGAACTGCACTCATCCAGATTAGGAGGACACGTTGGCCAAGCCAAACTATTTGACCTCGCTAGTGCACGCTATTATTGGCCACATATGAAGCGTGACGTCATCGACTTTATCATGCACTGCATGACTTGTCAGTTGTATAAGGGACACACACAAAACACGAGATTATACACTCCCTTACCGATACCTGAGAGGCCCTGTGATGATATTTCGATGGACTTCATGGTGGGACTTTCTCGCACTCAGAGGAAAGTCGATTCTATTTTTGTAGTCGTGGATAGATTCTCAAAATTGGCGCATTTCATATAGTGTAGGAAAACCTCTAGCGCTATACACGTCGCTAATTATTTTTTTAAAGAAATTGTTCTGTTACACAGGATTCCTAGATCAATCACTTCTGATAGAGATACTCGATTTATGAGGTATTTTTGGAAAACACTGTGGGATCGATTAGGGACCAAACTCGAGTTTAGTAGCGCGTATCATCCTCAGACCGATGAGCAGACTGAGGTCGTTAATAGGAGTTTGGGAGATCTTCTTAGGTGTTTGACCGGTGAGAATCTGAAACAATGGGATTTAATACTGCCACAAGCTGAATTTGCCTTCAATAATTCTACTAATTGCTCCACTAATAAATCTCCTTTCGAGATTGTTTACGGGTTCCCTATACCCCATCTACTTGATCGCCACTCCCTTCTGATTCATGAACGTATTTCCGTTGATGCGCAAGCGAATGTTGATTATTTAAAGGAAATGCATAAAAATATTACTAATAAATTGCGATCGACTTCTGAAAAATATAAACCCATGACTGATCGCCATCGCCGAGAGTTATACTTTTCAGAAGGAGATTGAGTGTTTGCTTATTTCAAGAAGCAGAGATTCACTCCAGGTACATATCACAAGCTACAACAGAGGAAGTTTGGTCCTTTCCAAATCCGGAAGCGCATGGGTACGAATGCATATCTCCTAGATTTGCCCGTTGAATTCAGTACTTCACCGATTTTTAACGTGGCCGATCTGACACCATTCTATGGAGATCCACCTAGTTCCAGCCCCATCCCACCTACTACCGCTCCAGAGATTCCACCGGAATTAGCACCAGTGCAGACATCCACTACTGAGGAGATAGATCAAGTTCTTGACGTACGAGAGTTTCGTACTCGTCATGGGACGTATCAGCGCTACTTGGTCTCATGGCGGGGATGGGACATCACCGACCATTCTTGGATTAGCACTGGCGAATTACAGCGACGTCGACCAGATCTCTCCATTGCTAGTCTTTGCGAATTCTCGTCGGGGTCGAGCTCTCTCAACTCCGGGGGAATTGATGAAGTCTTTGTCGCATCTTAATATTCTCCAGCTTTTATTTTATTTTATTATTATTAACATGTATTTCCTTCGCGCATTTTTAAGTTGCTTGGCTCATCGGTTTGACCCCCCGATATGACCCTAAATAAAATGGTCCGGTAATTTTATTAGTTAGGATGCTAAGGGCAAGCTTAATTTATTTAGGGTCGCATAAGTCTAAAATGGAGAAGATTCAAATCAAAATTTAATAGCAAAATAAAATATTAAAAAAAATAAAATTCTTTTAGGAAAGAAACCACCGTTCAAATCAATTTGGGAAAATATTGCTTGTTTGGGAAAATAATAATATACACTTGGAAAATATTGCTTGTTTGGAAAAAAGCTATTTGGAATTAAGATGGGCAAAAAGATTCCTCTACCATTAAATAGTCCATCGTGAAGGAGGAAGGGGGTAATCCGGAATCAGAGAAAACTTCACTGGTTTTCTTTGAGTTGCCGGCCCAGACCACACCCGACGATCGCGTTTGTTTCCAGTCGACGACAGCACCGACGGGATCCGCCTAGTCATCTTAGTCCTCCCCTCCTGCGCCAGTTTCCATCCCGACGGAACTCTGTCCTGGCATTCTCGCGACCTGACGCGTGAATCAGTTCTGCCGCACGAAGCATCTCCACCGCCTTGTCTGGGAGAGCCGCCTGCCGCCCTTCCAACACTTAGTTTCGAGACCTCCAGACGCAGGTAACGTCGACAACAACGACTCATTCCGTTACCGTTGTCAGCTTGTTCATCCACTGCGACAAAGGGCTCGGGAAGGACCACCATTTGTTGTTTCACGTGAGGTATCCTTGCTCCAAATATTAGTAGGATTATGCGCTCCATTAAATAACTTTAAGCTTGCATTTGCGTTCGCACTACTTCTTTTGCCGTTATTCATAAATTATTGTTTGGGAACTTATGCTAGTGACTGTGTTAATCTCGTGGAAGGTTCGACTCATAAATCGCGTAAGAGTTTCGCTCGAGTAATATTGATGAACTTCGTAAAGCTCAAAAGACGAGTTTGATTTGTGCACGTAAATTCGAATTGGCCCGCTCGACCTTCTTTATCATTCAAATTACTTTTTGGTTACATAAAATATCATATTTTCAATTCCTAATTTGAGATCACATCAAAAGGGTAAGTGATTTTTTCCCTCGGATGGTTCCGCTGACTGGGCTCTCGCTAGCCGGCAGGGCAGATTGATCTCCCAGGGAGGCTAAGTATTTTTCCCCTCGGATGATTCCGCTGACCGGACTCTCTCTAGCCAGCAGGGCAGGTTGACCTCTCAGGGAGGCTAAGTATTTTTCCCCTCAGATGGTTCCGCTGACTGGGCTCTCTCTAGCCGGCAGGGCAGGTTGACCTCCCAGGGAGGGTAAGTATTTTTCCTCTCGGATGGTTCCGCTGACCGGGCTCTCTCTAGCCGACAGGGCAGGTTGACCTCCCAGGGAGGGTAAGTATTTTTCCCCTCGGATGGTTCCGCTGACCGGGCTCTCTCTAGCCGGCAGGGCAGGTTGACCTCCCAGGGAGGGTAAGTGATTTTTCCTTCGAGGTGGCTCCGCTAGCCGGGCTCTCGCTAGCCGGGCTCTCGCTAGCCGGGCTCTCGCTAGCCGGCGAGGAGAGGAGGCCTCTCGGGGAGGCTAAGTGTTTTTCCCCTGAGGTGGCTCCGCTAGTCGGGCTCTTGCTAGTCGGCGAGGTGGGGAGGCCTCTCGGGGAGGCTAAGTATTTTTCCCCCAAGGTGGCTCTGCTAGTCGGGCTCTCGCTAGCCGGCGAGGTGGGGATGCCTCTCAGGGAGGCTAAGTATTCTTCCCCCGAGGTGGCTCCGCTAGCCGGGCTCTCGCTAGCCGGCGAGGTGGGGAGGCCTCTCGGGGAGGCTAAGTATTCTTCCCCCGAGGTGGCTCCGCTAGCCGGGCTCTCGTTAGCCTGCGAGGTGGGGAGGACTCTCGGGGAGGCTAAGTATTCTTCCCCCGAGGTGGCTCCGCTAGCCGGGCTCTCGCTAGCCGGCGAGGTGGGGAGGCCTATCCGGGAGGCTAATTATTCTTCCCCCGAGGTGGCTCCGCTAGCCGGGCTCTCGCCAGCCGACGAGGTGGGGAGGCCTCTCGGGGAGGCTAAGTATTCTTCCCCCGAGGTGGCTCCGCTAACCGGGCTCTCGCTAGCCGGCGAGGTGGGGAGGCCTCTCGGGGAGGCTAAGTATTCTTCCCCCGAGGTGGCTCTCGCTAGCCGGCGATCGAGGTGGGGAGGCCTCTCGGGGAGGCTAAGTATTCTTCCCCCGAGGTGGCTCTCGCTAGCCGGCGAGGTGGGGAGGCCTCTCGGGGAGGCTAAGTATTCTTCCCCCGAGGTGGCTCTCGCTAGCCGGCGAGGTGGGGAGGCCTCTCGGGGAGGCTAAGTATTCTTCCCCCGAGGTGGCTCTCGCTAGCCGGCGAGGTGGGGAGGCCTCTCGGGGAGGCTAAGTATTCTTCCCCATAGGTGGCTCCGCTAGCCGGGCTCTCGCTACCCGGCGAGGTGGGGAGGCCTCTCGGGGAGGCTAAGTATTCTTCCCCAGAGGTGGCTCCGCTAGCCGGGCTCTCGCTAGCCGGTGAGGTGGGGAGGCCTCTCGGGGAGGCTAAGTATTCTTCCTCCGAGGTGGCTCTGCTAGCCGGGCTCTCGCTAGCCGGCGAGGTGGGGAGGCCTCTCGGGGAGGCTAAGTATTCTTCCCCCGAGGTGGCTCCGCAAGCCGGGCTCTCGCTAGCCGGCGAGGTGGGGAGGCCTCTCGGGGAGGCTAAGTATTCTTCCCCCGATGTGGCTCCGCAAGCCGGGCTCTTGCTAGCCGGCGAGATGGGGAGGCCTCTCGGGGAGGCTAAGTATTCTTCCCCCGTGGTGGCTCCGCTAGCCGGGCTCTCAGCGCCACTCGCCGAATATGCAGGGTTGGACTTTTCTTTCCGAGCGTGTACCCCGCTCGAAAAGAGCGGGGATTGTGTACAACCCTGTATTCGCCGAGTGGGCTCCCGGGACCCAAGGGGGGCGAGCCGGTGAGGCGAGTGGCCTCCCGGGCTCGCCCCTGCCCCTGCAAGGGGGGCGAGCCGGTGAGGCAGGTGGCCTCCCGGGCTCGCCCCCTCCCCTGCAAGGGGGGCGAGCCGGTGAGGCGGGTGGCCTCCCAGGCTCGCCCCCGCCCCTGCAAGGGGGGGGGGGGGGGGGATCCGGTGAGGCGGGTGACCTCCCGGGCTCGCCCCCGCCTCAGCAAGGGGGGCGAGCCGGAGGTGGCCGACCTCCCGGGCTCGTCTCGCTCCAGCAAAGGGGGCTTTAAGATTCTCCTTCGCGGTTCGAAGATCTCCTTCGTGATTCGAAGATCTCCTTCGTCACTTGAAGATCTTCTTCGGACCTTGAAGACCTCCTGCAACACTAAGATACTTAGTTTTTCTGAGAGGTGGCCTGTCACCCTCGGAGAATTCCCTTCAACTCCAACTGTAACGAGAAGCGGTCTGTCGCTCTATGTTCTTGTAACTTCGTCTGTAACACCCCAACATTAGTGTAATTTGGCTGGCACCGATCCGACCACGTGGTTTTTCACCATTTCCGGGTTTTCCACGCTATAAACGTTCTCTTGCCATTTGCCTGTTCTCTCTGTGACTGTTTGCGCATTCGGCTCACTCGGGCTAAGACGGTTCAATTCGCTCGGTTTGGAAGAGCGTCAAGTGACCCGCAACATGACTGAAATATTAATGTGTGACTAAAGGTTAGAGACTCAAATGAGTATTTTGCCTTTAAAATATTATTATTACGATTATAATATAAAATTATCTTTAAAGCTAAAAAGATATATTTAAATATTAAATAAAAAAAGATCAGGCCGGGTCAGGCCCGGGTTAGCATTTAGGCCCATTGACCAGACGACTTGAATTAACTCGACGGACCCAGCGCATCGGTCAGGTTCTAGAAACAGGGGGGAAAAATGACATTCTTCCTTGCGTCATACAGCGAAATCTTCTGTTAATTTATCAGTGTGCCGACCGCGTGCGTAGAGGCATAAAAGCTGCCTCCCTTCGGCTTCCAGGAAGCACCGTGCTTGCCCGCCGGCGAATCTCTCCAAGACTCGTGCCTTTCCTCCTTCCCTCCATCGTCTTCAATTTCCCTCCGCTGATCCCCTTGAGTCCGGCTTGAATTCTAGGGTTCCGAATCCGATTCAATTATCTCTGTCGGATTCCGGTGAGGGGGGATCTCGGAAGGAGCTTCTAATGCGAGTCTGCCGGCCATGGACTACCAGGGATCGTCCGTTCCGTTCGCGTCGATCGGAAGGTCAATTCTGAGCTTACGGAAAGAACAGCTTGACGGCCACCACGATCCCGGCTCGAGCATGGAGAAGGAGCTTTATATATTCCAGCAGCTCGTGGCGGAACTTTTTTCGGAGCTCTCTTCCGGCTGCGAGGAGCTTCTCTCTCTTCTTTGGTTGCGGAAACTTTTGGGGGCTTTCCTTCTCATCCAGGAGAAATTTCGTGCCATCCTCTTTAACAACCGCACCCTCCTCTCCCGTCCTCCATTGGATCGCCTCATCTCCGAGTTTTACGAACGCAGCGTGAAGGCCCTCGATATCTGCAACGCCATCCGCGACGGAATCGAGAGAATCCGGCAGTGGAATAAGCACATCGAGATCGTGCTCGTTGCGCTGGATCCACGTCAGAAGACCATCGGCGAGGGCCAGATCCGCCGCGCCAAGAAGGCGCTCACGGATCTCGCCATTCTCATGCTCGATCTGAAGGATTCTGCATTTGTGCTTGCCCAGCGAAACAGGTCGTTTGGCCGTAATACCACAAGCTCTTCCAAGGATCCTCACCACGCTGGCGGCCACTTCAGATCACTCTCCTGGAGCGTTTCTCGATCCTGGTCGGCTGCTAAGCAGCTGCAGGCTATTGGAAACAACATCTGTGCTCCCCGTGGCCATGAGGTTGTTTCCTCCAGCGGGGTTGCTAATCCGGTCTTCACCATGAACTCGGTGCTACATTTTGTAATGTGGGCTCTGGTTGCTGCAATTCCTTGCCAGGACCGCGGTCTTCAGGCTCACTTCTCCATCCCTCGGAACTTCCCTTGGGGGCCTTCTGTTATTTTGCTCCATGACAGTATAGTGGAGGAGTCAAAGAAGAAAGAGAGGAAGAATTCTGTTGGGCTGTTGAAAGAGATTCATCTGATAGAGAAGTGCACCCGCCAGTTGTTGGAGTTGATGGATTCTGTTCACTTCCCATTGACAGAGGAAAATGAGGTGAAATTGAGGCAGGAAGTGAAGGAGTTCACTAATGTCCATGACGCCATGAAGGAAGAATTTGAATCCTTGGAGCACCAGGTGAGAGAAGTTTTCCACTGGATCGTGCGCAGCAGGACAGAGGGCCTTGATTGCTTACACAAACATGAACAATGTTCCTAATTTGTTTTCTAATGAATGTCGTCGATAACATCGAATGCTCCCACAGTTATGCGACCTTCCTTGTGATTACATGCATATACTAGCTACCAATTGTGTAAAGCAAGGAAGAAAAGAAACATAAAGGAAATGTCTCTCCTGCCATCACGTTTAGGCAGGTAGTATTCTTACGTTTATTGTAATATTTAGGTTCTGTTTGTTGAAGCTTGATATCTCAGGTGTCGGTTTTTGATAAAACTTTTTTTTGTATGTTTTAGGTGTTTGATAATCAACCAATGAAAACTCATCAGCTGCATTTTCAGCTTGTTATTTATCAAACGCCTAAACATCAACCAATGAAAACTCATCAGCTGCATTTTCAGCTTGTTATTTATCAAACACCTAAACATGAAAACGATGTTTTTCAAAAACCGTTGTTGGATATATTAAGCTTAAACAAACGGAACCTTAAAGTCTCAAAAGGAGGTTGGTTTTAATTGCTTGTGATTAGGCCTATTACTTCTTTGTTTCCTTTTATATCATGGGTGAACATCATCAATGGAAGAAACTTGAATTTTATATTTCAGTTTTCTCTGAAATGTTTGATATGTGCTTTGTTTGTGTTTCTTCTTTAATTTTTTCTTGCTTATGATCTTTATCACAAGTCGGCAAAATATAATTTCTTCAACTTGTTAATGCATTCACATTTCTTATCTATACTATATAATAAATAAAGTCATTTTGATGTAATGCTATACTTAGTGCTATCAACAATTCCTCCGTAGGAGTTAATATATTACGTCTTTTAGTGTAGCATTTGAACTTCTCTTTTTAACCATCATTTTTTCTTTTTTACATATTTTAATATTAATAGAATAACACTAACACCTTTGGGGCTTGAAGATGTCCTTGAGTTCTTTGTCTGAAGTGATAGTGTTATGGGCCTCCTTTGGGGATTCATCCGAGGTAGGGATGGAGGCGGGGATACAAGGGGGCTAACCCTAGAATGAGGGAGAAGGAGAGGAACTAGAGAGAGAGAGAGAGAGAGAGAAGCTTGAGAGAGAAAGAGAACTTTGGTTTAATTCTTGCATGGCTACAATGACCCCATGAGTTCCCTTAAATAGAACCCCTAATGACATAATCGTAAATACTGTCACATATGCGTAAATATTAGTACGACGCTAAGACTACGATTCGACTCGATAATAACGACTCATCTCAATACATAAAGATTTGACTCGATAACATAAACAAGCCTAATAATATAACTACTAGATAACTGACGTCGGGAGCCTATATTAGGCCCCTAACAATAACCGACATCGTGTGACTCTCTCGGGCTCCTATCAGATAGCTGGAGTACACATTTACCCATTGACGCCCTCTTCTCTGATGAAATGATTGTCCACCTCTATAAGCTTGGTTCTCTTATGGAGCACGAGTTCTTGACAATATAAATAGCTACTTAATTGTCATAATACATATGCATAAGTGTTGTGTTTGTTTCACCAAGATCTTTGAGCCACTTCAGTTCACAAAATGTCCGCGTCATGCCATTGTATTTTGTCTCAACACTGGATCTAAAGACAACAATTTGTTTTTTTCTTCATCATGTGGCAAAGTTGCCTTCTAAGGAAGTGCAATATTTTGATGCAGACTTCATATTGGCCTTGCCATCATCATAACTAGCATTATAGTATTAGTATGTCTCGATACGTAGATGATCACTTTATTTGAATCAGTGATCCTTACCAGGGGATCCCTTGATATATTTTAGTATTAAGGTGACATTATTTAGTCTAGTAATATGCATAAACTTCTTGACTTTGCCAACCGCAGACACAATATCAGATCTCGTAATATTGAGGTAAATTAGCTTGCTAACCAAGCTCCTATAACAATTATCATCCTCAAGAAGAGTATAAGTCTCATCCCAAAGATTGTCGATTCCCATAGACATAAGAGTGCAAGTTGGCTTTTCTCCAAGTAATTTGGTCTCTTCAAGAACATCCAGAAGTTATCATTATTTGTGAGAAGAATGCAACAACTTTGTTTGCCTTTGATAATCTCAATGCCCAGAAAATGTTGAAATGCTCCCATATCCTTTGTTAGAAAATGTTTTCGCGCATAAAGTTTAATTTCTCCAACATGTGAGAAAACTGTAATCAACATTTACCGCAAGAATTACACGACATGTATTATTTTCTTTCACAAAATAGGAATGATCTGCATGACTACGATGGGAACCAGGTGTGAATGACCTTCTTTAGTTTGCAAATTTAAGGCTCCCCCTGAGAAATATATCCTGGAGGTTGCTTCATGTAAAGAATTTCTTTAAGATCTCCATATAAGAAGGATTTGTTGACATCAAGGTGGAAGATAGACCAATAATTGTTTACTATGATAGGGAACATAATATGTACAAAGCTAATATTTTCCACATGAATGTGCCATAAAAGTTAACTCTATATGTAAGAGCATATCCCTTAGCAAGAAGACAAACTTTGTACCTGTCAACCTGTCCATCATAAAAAAATTTAGCCACAAAGATGCACCAATATGAGCTTTCCAACAAGGGATGGAAATTCTAGTGTCACGAGATAGGAGAGCAACTGTCTCTTTATCCATATCAGCTTTCCAACAAGGGAAATCAGTGCAGGCGGTTCAGTTTGGGCCAGTTTGGATCCAAACTGAAACCAAATTAATGTGTATCTGTTCAATTTTATTTTTTGGTCGGTTTACTTAGTTCTGTTTTCAATTTTTAGTTTCACTACTTCAAATCTCAAGAAAATTTTAAAAATATTTATGCTAATTAATAAATCTATATTTTTAAACTCTTTGCACAGGATATATTGCAGTAAATAGCTCATATTGTTGAATATTTTTATTGTGAAGCTGAGTAATGAATAAAAAAAACTCAATATACTATTAACTGCTTCTCAGTGCATAAAATATATACATTGAAAAATTTATTTAAATCTAAGTAATATTGAAATCATTCAAATGATATAACTTGCATGCGTTATTTGGTTAATAACAATAGTTGAAAGAACATTTTCGGTAATATTTTTATGTGTATTATTAATTGTTGTGGTTTGGTTTTTAGAAGAGGAAAGTCGAACCAAACCATTTGGTTTGTGATAAAATCGGTTCGGTTTGGGCGGTTCGGTTGATTTTTTTATACATACTCCTAATAAGGAATAAACAAGGGAACAGTAGTGACTGTCAATGTCATGACAAATCTGTTGTTGGAAGTGCCCAGATACTCAGAAATGGTAATATGATGTTGAGTACAAGACCTGACTTCCTTTCATAGAGGAACATGAAGTTTGCAGTCCTAAATTACTGGTGGCGGTGAACTTTCAGAAGAAGGGGGTGCTAATTTAGGAATCGAGGGTGGACAACGTGAGTAGGAGGGGTTGTAAGGATATACAAATGATGTTATCTCCTGAAAACATGGAAGACAAACGGGGGAGCTATTGGATGTGGAGTGACGCAGGGTAGGTTGACAGCGGTAGGGGTACTCTAAAATGCAGTTCTAGATGGAATGCGAAGTGTACAAATGCAAAGTGCAGTCTGAATTAATTAGCAATAAGCAATAGATTAACATAGAATTTTAAACGGACACACAGTTGTCACAAATTTAATTTAGAAATAACAAATTATTATCCGCAAATAATTGAGGTGCAAGTACTTTTAAGCACTAGATTAAAATAAAATTTTAAACAGACACACAGTTGTCACAAATTTAATTTAGGAATAACAAATTATAATCCGCAAATAATTGAGGTACAAGTACTTTTAAGCACGTGCATAATAAGTCCCGCAAATCCACGATTTCACAATAATAAATGCATATGATCTGACATCCAACAAAGTATAGTCCCAATTGTGCAATAATAGAAAACAAAGACTCTAAATAATGACTTGCGCATGCAGGAGGCGGGCGAATGTTGCAACAAAGGGATTTGAAGGCTGCGAGAGTGGAGTGATATTTGCTGGGTCGGAACGGGAGTGGGATTTCACGGCAAATGGTTGTAGGGAATCACAGTTTGGTGTAGCAGGTTGATGTTCAGAGTCTCGGGACAATGCAAAGGAGGGGGGTTTCACGGGCTAGGCTTTAGGAGGCGTGGGATTTGGGTGAACTGCTCGAGAGAATAGAGGACAAATGAGGCTGCTCGGGTGGGGGAAATAGCGGAATCGGGACTGTCGACTGGGAATACAG
Organism: Dactylorhiza incarnata; assembly: GCA_033032865.1. Lineage (NCBI taxonomy): Eukaryota > Viridiplantae > Streptophyta > Magnoliopsida > Asparagales > Orchidaceae > Dactylorhiza > Dactylorhiza incarnata. The sequence goes on along the minus strand of JAWHQI010000193.1, from coordinate 3,632,421 downwards.
AGGGCGGCTAGGAATACAAAGGAAAATCGTGGAAAAGGGGGTTGGATGTGCCTCGACGACTGAAAGGGAGGGGGCGGAGGTTCGAACACTGAGAGGGGGGGGGGAGGGTTTGCAGTGACTGGGTTCCTGCAGAGAGGTGGGTGGCTATGTCTTGGAGTAGCACAAAACAAGAAGTTTCCCGGAGTCACACCAAGAGAAAGAGGAGATCAACAATTTCCGAAAATTACAAATAACCATCGGTCCCACTCAGTCGGCGCCTGCATGTATAAATATGACAATTGGAATAAGGTCCCCGAATCGGACGACTCATATCGTCCGAGCAGATCGAATGTTAAATACAACTCGAAATAAATAAAATAATATATGAAAAAGACTCAAAACGACCGTCCAGACACATTCGTGGACTCAGATCGTTCGAACGGGTAGTGAATCACTGCCTCTTGTCGGAATACATGTGCGTGAGCTGGAGATTTCCATCAACTCTCCCCGACTTGAAAGTACTCTTCTCCGGTGAGTGAAGACGATCATACTCTCGACGTAGCCTAGGAGCAAGTCGCTCAAGCTCCTCAGGAGAAATCCAAGTTTTGTCTGAAATCACGCGACTGCTCCAACAGACGAGATATCCTAGGGTATCTCGCTCTCCAACTGCTGTGAAGTCATGAGTAATAATTTGAAGTATATCTCTGACGGATGTAGGTAACTCTGAGTAAGATGTATCTCCTTCTGAATGTTGAACTGGCAGAACCAACGGTGGTGCAAAGTGCTCCTCATGGTGAGACTCCATAGACTGAGGTTGAGGTAAGGTAGGAGGAGATGAAAAATGTCGTGGCTCAGGTACGAAAGTGGGGAAGTGATCCACATACACGTGCTCCTTGCAGTAAGGAGTCAATTCCTCTACATTGAATACCCAGTTGATCCCCATATTTTGAGGAATATCAATCTCATACGCATTGGTACCGATCCGTCGTGTGACTCTATAGGGACCCATTCAACGAGCGCTTAATTTTATAGTTGTTCCCCTTGGGAACCTCTCAGATTGTATGTAAATCATCACTTGCTCTCCAGCTTCAAAAATTTGTTCTCTCCTGTGCTGATCTGCTTGAGTTTTATAATAATCATTACTTATTGCAATTTTTATTCGGACTAACTCATGAAGTGCATACACATACTGAATGAAAGACTCTGCAGACTCACTGAGCCGGGCTCCTAAGGGAACGTCAACCAAATCAATAGGCTTCCTAGGTTCATATCCTAACATGACGTGAAATCGACTTAGATCAGTGGTCCTATTAACTGAACTATTATATGCAAACTTGGCTATGGGTAAGACGAAATCCCAGGTAGAAGGGCTATCCCCAACTAGACATCACAAAAGAGTTCCTAGGCTACGGTTGACAACCTCGGTTTGTCCATCCGTCTGTGGGTGATAGGCGGTGGAGAACTTCAATGTCGTACCAGTTTTTTCCACAACGTTTTCCAAAATTAGCTCATGAATCGAACGTCACGGTCAGAAACTATAGAAGTGGGTAGCTCATGATACTTGAATACTTCTCTAAAAAATAGAGCAGACACATAAGAAACATCAACAGTCCTACGACAAGGAATAAAGTGGGCCATCTTGGAGAGATGATCCGGTATCAAAGGGAGGTACGCGAGTTGAGGGCTTTGAGCGTGTAGTCTACGATTACCTAGAGTGCCCAGGTTTTGGTGATATTTATGTTGCTCTGACGAGAGATCCTCCTGAGTTATGTGAGGGTTATGTGATCTCGGACGATTACTTATTCTTGGGCTTACCTCAGACGCCCCTTTGAGATTTCCTTATCTCGGAGCTACACGCAGGCGGAGCAACATTACATTTTGGTCGTGACAAGACGATTGTGTTAGTACTTAGTTGAGGATCGTTTCTTATAGCCTAGCCCGAAGAAGGATGTTACACGGTTTGTTAGCCATTGTCGAGTCTGTCAGACCGTGAAGGGATCACACCAGCCCACGAGATTGTACACTTTGCTTCGTATCCCACAGAGGCCTTGGACTGATATTAGCATTTACTTTGTACTTGGGCTCCCTCGCAAGTCGCAACCTGAGGATGCTTGATTCTATCTTTGTTGTGGTGGGCCGTTTCTCCAAGATGACCCACTTTATTTCTTGGCGTAGGACCACTTATGATTCTCATGTGGTCACTCTATTTTTTAGAGAAGTATTCAAGTATCATGGGCTATCCACTTCTATAGTTTCTGACCACAACGTTCGATTCATGAGCTACTTTTGGAAAACGTTGTGGAAGAAAATTGGTTCGATATTGAGGTTCTCCACCGCTTATTACCCACAGACGAATGGACAAACCGAGGTTGTCAACCGCAACCTATAAACTCTTTTGCGATTTCTAGTTGGGGATAATCCTTCTACATGGGATGCATTTAATAGTTCAGTTAATAGGACCACTGGTCTGAGTCCATTTCACTTCATGTTAGGCTATGAACCTAGGAACACTAAGTTATGATTATTATAAAACTCAAGCAGATCAGTACAAGAGAACAAATTTTTAAAGCTGGAGAGCAAGTGATGATTCACATATGATCCGAGAGGTTTCCATTGGGAACAACAACAAAAATTAAGCGCTCGCCGAATGGGTCCCATAAAGTCATACGACGGATCGGTACCAATGCGTATGAGATTGACATCCCTCAAAATTTTTGGGATAAACCAGATATTCAATGTAGAGGACTTGACTCCTTACTACGAGGAGCACGTGTATGTGAATCCCTTCCCCACTTTCGTACATGAGCCCACAACATCGTTCATCTCCTCCTACCTTACCTCAGCCTCAGCCTATGGAGTCTCACTGTGATGACCACTTTGCACCACCGATGGTTCCACCAGTTCAACATTCAGACGAAGATACATCTTACTCAGAGTTACCTACGTCCGTCGGAGATATACTTCAAATTATTATTACTCATGACTTCACAACAGTTGGTGAGCGAGATACCCTACGATATCTCGTTCGTTGGAGCAGTTGCCGACACTTGGATTTCCCCCGAGGAGCTTGAGCGACTCGCCGCTAGGCTACGTCTAGAGTATGATCGTCTTCACTCATCGGAGATGAGTACCTTCAAGACCGGGAGAGTTTATGGAGATTGCCGGCCCACGCACGCGTATTCCCACAGGATGCGGTGATCCGCTACCCGTTCGGATGATCCGAGTCCACGGATGTCCAGACGGTCGTTCCGAGTCTTTTTCATATGTTATTTTATTTATTTCGAGTTGTATTGACTCCCGATTGTCTCGGACGATATGAGCCGTCTGATTCATGTGTCTTATTTCAGTTATGTCATATTTATACATGCAGGCGCCGGCTGAGTGCGATCGATGGTTATTTGCAGTTTTCAGAAACTGTCAGTCTCCCCTTTCTCTCGGTGTGTTTCCGGGAAACTTCCTCCTTGGTGCGACTCCAAGGCATAGTCGCCGTACCTCTCCACCGCAGCCCGGTCACTGTAAGCCCTCCCCCCTCTCTTTTAGTGTTTGAACTTCCGCGCCCTTCCCTTTCAGTCGTCGAGCCACCGCGATTCCCCTTTTCCCCGTTTCCTTTGTATTCCCAGCTGTCCTCTGTATTCCCAGTCGACAGTCCCGATCCCGCTATTTCCCCCACCCGAGCAGCCTCATTTGCCCTCTATTCCCTCCAGCAGTTCACGCCCCTAACCCCACGCCTCCTGAAGCCCATGAAACGCCCCTCCTTTGCATTGCCCCGAGACTCCCAACACCCCATGCTACAACCAAACTGTGATTTCCTACAACCATTTCCGTGAAATCCCACTCTCGTTCTGATCCAGCAATTGTCACTCCCTCCCACAGCCTTCAAATTCCTCCGTCACTACATTCGCCTGCCGCTTGCATGCGTAAGTCGTTATTTATAGTCTTTGTTTTCTATTATTGCACACTTGGACTATACTTTGTTGGATGTGAGATCATTTACCTTTATTATTGTGGAATCATGAATTTGCAAGACTTATTCTGCTTGCGCTTAAAAGTACTTGTGCATCAATTATTTGCGGGCTATAATTTGCTATTCCTAACTTAGTTTTGCGACTACTGTGTGTCTGTTTAAAATTCTATTTTAATCTATTGTTTATTGCTAATTTATTCGGACTGCACTTTGCATTTGCACACTTCGTATTCCATCTAGAACTGTATTTTAGAGTACCCCTACGTTTGTCAACCTACCCTGCATCATGGAGGTTGGGTTGACGGAGGCTAAATTAACATGGAGTAGATGGCAGAAGAGGATAAGATACCAGATTTGGAGGCGGGTAGTGAATGATAGGAACAAAGGGAACTGACTCAAAAAGTGTTGGATCTAACGATATTGAAGGAATATGATCTAAGACAAGAAACTTGCCTAGTTGACATGTGTCCTTAATGTGAAAAAACTCAAGCGTGTTGCCCATATTAGAGGACGACCACAATTTTGTCCTTTGTTATAAGAGAAGACCTCACCTTATCTAGACCCAATACTGTGTCAGTTCTTCCTTTCCATTCTTCCTCCACTTTTTAAGGAAGTTCAAGTTATACTTTCCAAAGTTTGTCTTTCACATCAATATTAGATAATGATGACAAAAAATTCACAAGGTATCATTTTTATATGATAATTTCTCTTCCAGATACTTTTCTAAACTATAATCTAAATCAACATCGTTGACCTGACATTGCTCTTTTTGGTACCAATAAGCAGGGCCAAGCTGTTGGGATACTCCCAAATTTGAAATCCTTGATTGTGCACTCAGGTGATAATCAAACAATATTACCCTAAAATCATCATTCCTTTTTTTGCTTTGTTTATATTTAATACAATTGGGAGTGGGAAGAAATTGACAACCATTAATTGCCTAAGAAGAATCTTGACAAGTTCTCCAGTAAAACCCTTGGCCCCATAGAGATCGAGTAGTATATAACGAGTATGAGATGAAGTCCTCCACCCTAGCAGAGATAATTTTACTTTCGTTTTGAAAGTTTGAATGAAGAAAAAGCCAACACGGTGGACCACCTGAGTGTTAGGGAAGGTTGAACAAGCAGTGGTTGAGAGGGCAAAAAGTGGGCAAAAGTTCCAACAAAAATGGTTAGTTGTATGAAAGTAGTTGGAGCCTCTCAAGCCTTCCCGTTGTTGCTTCGAGGTGTCCTTGGAGAGCTTCCAAAGGAGTCGTCAACCAGACACCTTGTCGGAGGCAACTACAATGGTAGACAGTTTGTGTAGACTGTCGTGGTAGTCCACCTTCTATTGCAGACTGCAAAAGGGTGAAGCATCGTTTGACATATACTAAATCGGGTTTGCTTCAATTATTGACGCCTAACATGTTGAAAAAAGGTGTCGTATGGGGCATCCTATGTCCATTTTGGTTGATGCTATTTATTAAAAATAAATTTACAAAATTCTAATTGGGTTCTTTCGGCTTGATAAAATGGAAGACTAGGACCATAATAGAGAAGATGAAGGTAGACCCCGCAAATAAAGTGGATGGAGGTAGGGGGAAAGTCGGGCGACAACCAGTGCATTGACATTGGAAGTGATGCTGCCTCCTCGGCTTTTTTGTCCTCGCGCATTTATTCATTTCCTCTCCAAAGGCTTTTACCTCCTCATTTGAGAATACTTGTCTCAATTGGATATCTTCTGGGTTTCTTAGATCATGATCAAACGACTTGAAAGAATTATGCTCCTGCTTCTCTTCCTCAATTTCTTTTGGGATATAGACTCGGAGTTCCACTTCTCGTATTTTCCTTGGTCGTGGAGCATCTAGTGTCTTTTGTAGTACCTCTTCAGTATGTTTTTCTCCTTTTTCTCGCGCCTCTTGCAGCACTTTTTCTGTTTTTCCTTCTTTTTTGGCTTTAGATCCTTCGAATGCCAGAATTTGGGGCTGTGTCGTATTTTGCTTCTCGATTTTTTGAACATCATTGAATCGTTCAAGTAATTTCGTTTGCTGCAAGACAGAACAATCGTGTTCTATCACTTCTTTCTTTTGGTGAAGTATTGGTGGTGATCTTTCTGATGCAATTTCCCCTCTTATAGGTTGCTCTCTCTGAATCAAGGTAGGATTCTCGTGTTCTGTCACTTCTTCCTTCTTCAATAGCAGCAACATTGATTCTTCTGGCTCCATCACCCCACTTATTCTAGACAGCGGTTTAAGTTGCACATCTGTAGTGTCATCAAGTTTTGTTGCATGTCTATCCTTGTGATGGGTTGGAAAGTCCAGAGGTTTGTGTAATTTTGGTGATTCTATAGCTTCTTCAAGTTCTTGTTTGTCAGATTGATAAAGCTCTTCTCGTATTAGTGCTTCTTTATTATCCACTGCTCTATTTGGTGGCTTTCTTTCCGGTGCTTCATCGACATCTGTTTGTTTTAGTTTTCGCTCTGCTATTTGAATTTTCGGTTGCTCTTCCCCTGCTTCCTTCAGGAGCTGAAGACCTGGTCCTTCTAGCTCTACGGTCTGCTTATTTTCTTTCGATTGTTTCCATGATTTTGAAAATTCAGTAGTTTGCTCACCTTCATGCTGATAGAGGTCTTCTTCCCTCACTACTTTTTCCAGGACATTTGTTTCTGATGCTACTTCTGATTGTTCTATTGATGGCCTATTGCGTGTCTCAGAGTCCATTTCAAGACATATTCTTTCCTGTTCTTCTACTTCTTTGGGTTTTGTAAGTTGTAATTCTGCTTCTACTTGCATAGACACGCCAAGCTTCTTATACGGTTCCTTTGATTCTGGAAAACCTGCTGTTTCCAGCATTTTTTCTATTGGAGTCCTGTTTTTTTCTAATTCAAACTTCAGCAATATAGTTTCTTCCTGGTTTTTTGGTATTGAATTTAGCTGCTCTCCTTTTTGTTCTTCTGTCTCCTTGGTTTTGTGTGGTTTACGTGTCTTGCACTCTGTTGCTTCCATCTTCTGTTGTTGAAGTTGCGATTCATTCTCTTCTCTAAGTATCAACTGTGGTGCTTGAGACGGTTCTTCAGTTTTTGTGTATTTAGATTCATGATTGTGGTATGGTTCCCGCCTTTTTGACAATGCTACAGTTTCTGTTTCTTTCAAAATAGAGAAACCTTGTGGTGCCACTACTTCCTCTACTCGAAAGATTCCTTGCTTTGGTTCCACTGATTCCTTCATTTCTATATCCAGCGGAGGCTTCTGAACATTTTTCTCAGGTTGTATTAGCTTTGAAATCTTCTCTGGTGGTTTCATGATGTTGTCATGTTTGAAATGTTCGTCAGCTGATAATTGAATTTGATTTTGCATTTCTTCTTTGTGAGTGGGCATTACAATAGTTCTCTCTTTTTGCCGTTCTTCATTCTCTTTGCTGTGATATGACTTATGGCTCGTGTTTTCATCTTCTTGTCCCTTTTGTGCTTGGAATTTGTGTTCTTGTTCTTCTGATGATTTAAACTCTTCTATTTTGGAGGCTTCCACTAGTGTCCCTGCTGCAAGGTTCTCAAATTCTTTTGATCCCTTATTTTGATATTGTTCTTGTTGTTTTGGAATTCCTTTAGGTTCTGATTCCTTTAGAATCGTGTCGTCTAGTTCTTCTGGTGCTGTGAAGTCTATCATATCAGGAGTTCCATAGGGGGACTCTATTGTAGTTTCATGACGTTCTCTGGATTCTATATGTTCTAGTAAAGATTTAGATTCTTCCTCTAAGGTTGTGGGCTTCTTAAATGATGATTCTTCTTGTTTTGCTAGTTGAAGTGGTGCTTTCTTCAATTTCTCTGATTCCAGCAACACATTTTCTATTGTAGGCCTCTCAATTTTTTCAGCTGGTTCCTGTTGCTGTTTAAAATTCTGTTTCTGCGACTCCCTTCTATTCCCAAGTTCATGAGCATTTTCTTTTGCTCCAGAAAGCTGAATCTCTTGATGTGTTGACACTGTACAAGGCATTTTAGTTTCTTTCATTTTCTCCTTAGATTGTTGTTGATCCTGAAGTTTAGGCTGCCCCTCTGGTTCCTCTAATATCACAAAATCTTTGATCTTGCGAGTTTGATATGGTGATTCCACTGCAGATTCTTGATTTTTATTGGATTCCGTACTCTCAATTAACTCTTGTTCCATTGCTGCTTCAATTTCTTGCTTCTTCAAGCCAATATTCTTCATGGCTTGTGATGGGGAGCCATGTTCTACTTGTTGAAGGAGTTCTGCCTTTGCATTCTCTGATTCAGCCAACTCTTTTCCCAATGAATTCCGCTCAACTTCTTCATTTGGGTTTTGTTGCTCAACAAAAAATTTGTCCAACTGCGCCAAACCATCATCTTCATTGCCATCTTTCTCTTTTGCTAAAAGATGAATTTCTCGCTCTGTTTCTTCTTGATAACTTGCCGTTTGTCTTGGCTTTACACGTTTTCTTTCTTGTTCCTCTTTGTGCCATGGCTCATGAACCTCATATTTCTGTGCTGCTTCCACATGTAACTTCAGTTTTGACTCTTCTTCTGACAACTCTGTCTTATTAGGAGCTTGATGTGATGGCCCTGCTATAGGCTTCTGTAGTTCTCTGGTGTTTTCTTTCTGGTGCTGTTCTTGTTGTTTAGGCTCTGCCATGGTTTCTTGCTCCTTTACAGCATTGACTTGCAGAGGTACTGATGCCTCTTCTTCTTCTTCTTCTAGTTGCAAATGACAATCTTTTGGTATTTCTGTTTCTTTCAACATTTTTTTCAATTTTAGCACTCTTTCCAATGAAGGCTTTTCAACTTTATCCTGATCAGGGCGTGGAAACTCAACATGCTGCTCCTGGAATTTTACACTACTTTCATTTCCCTTGGGTTCTTCCTCTTGCTGTGGTGAATGAGATGGTTCCTTAAGCTGCGGTGGTTCTTTAGTATATGACTTCCTCACAGCTCGGTTACTGCATTCCATTTCTTCAGCCTGTATCTGGGAAAGCTCTTGATTGAGTTCTTCTAAATTTGGTATTCCCATGGTATTTGTTTTCTCATATGGTTGTGTTTCGTTTGGATTTTGTTCTTGCGCCTTAAACTTCTTTGTTTGGTCTAGCTCTTGCTTTGTCTCTTTCGCCATTTTAATCAAATCTGCACCTACTATAGGTTGTTGAGTTATATCCGTTGCACTACTCTCATCTACATCTTGGTCTTCTCTACTTGGGATGAGGTCTCGATGAGGTTTAATGATTTCCGACAACTCCGATGGTTTGAGATTCAGGTATTTTCCCCCTACTGTAGGCTTCTTATTCTCAACATTCTGCTCATCTGATTGTTGCGGCCCTTGCTCTACATCCTTTGGTTCTACCAATTCAATTGGTTCTGCTACATCTAGCATGTGATCCGGTCCATCTGTTGTGAGTTTTTTGCAGTTTTCCTCCTTTGGTTCTTCTGGTTTAAGGGGATAAAGGGCCAGCCCTGTTGGTTTGAGTGAACCAATATGCGCGCCTTCCCCATGAGGACTTTTCCGTTCCAGTTCTTCTCCATGTTTATCTTCTGGTTCCCAAAACTCCGCTGTTTTATTATTTTTACCTGTTAATTCTGCAAAGGGCTCCTCATGATCACAATATTCTTGTTTTTCTTGTAGCTGTTTCTCTACTTGCCATTTGATAAACGTTGGAGCTTCTAACTCTTTCTGGCGTTCCTTGACTCTGGTATTCCGTGGCTTCACTGAGTCCTGGTATTTAGTACTCCTGGCTTCCAGCATTTGCATTGGGGCTTTCTCCATTGGCCTCTTTGTCGACTCCTCATGTTCCAATACTTCTTGCTCGAGTTCTAATTGAATTTGTTCTGCAGCTTTAAACACTCGATTGAGTTCATCGACTTGAAGCTTCTTATTTTCTCCATCCAGTTCTTTTTGTTCTTTTGATAGCATGTTATCATCCTTCTCTTGTGGTGTTCGCATAGTCTGCTTCCCATGTTCCAATAGATCTTTTCCTTTTGGATGCTCTAGTTGTTCCTGTACTTGTTTTTCTTCCTCTTCTGAATCTGCCACCTCTTCTGCTTCCAGCATGTCTCTAGGATGCCCAACTGAAGGTTTCTCTGGTTTTTGTTTTTCGTTTACCTGTTTTTGCTGGAGACCTGCAGACGTCGCTTCCTTTGATTCCATTGACTCTGTGATTTTGGGCGACGCCTCCATGCTCGGACTCTTCCTTTGGTCGTCTTTATTCTTCATGGCTACATAAAAGTCTGGTTTAGCAACTTTCGGCTTCTCATATATTGGTGCTATCGTTAGCTTCTCATGCTCCACTTCTTTCTCGTGTTGTATTTTTTCCTTTGTATCTTCTGATTGAAGCTGCTGTCCAGCTTCAAGTATTTGATGAGGTTCTTTGACTCGAAGCACTTCATCTTCCTGCGCATCTTTCTTCTCGGGTCGCTCTCTTTCTTCTTTTCCCTCTTTTTCTTCCTTTTTTGTTGGTTCCGCGCCTTCCAAATCTTCCTGTTGTGCTTCCACTGTTGTTTTCTCAGCTTTTTGCTTTAATTTTTCTTGTCCTTGCAGGCGACCTTGAGATTCCTCCATTGATCGTAGTGATTTTTCGGTTTTGTTTGCTTCTGTGTCAAGACTAATCAATCTGTGATCTTCATCTCCTTGAAGTTCATGAACCTCTGGTTTTGGTTCTTCCTTTTGTGGAACCTTTGCATCTTTGGGCTTGTCATATACTGGAACGACGATAGGCTTCTCATATTTCTGCATTCCATCTTTTCTCTCAGCTTCTCCCACTTCTTTAAATTTCATGATCCTGGCCTTCTCATGTGATATTCCTGTAGGCATTTTCTGATCTTCTTCGTCCGGTTGCATTATCTCTGGTTCTATTTCTTTTTCTAATTTTATCGAGTCCTCAGCTTCCAAGATTTCTTTAGATATTTCCATTGTTGGCTTCTTTGCTTCTTGTTTCCGGTGATCTCGACCGTTCGATCGATGAGCTTCATCTTCCTTGACTACACGTGGACGATGTTTTTGTTCTCCCTTATCTACAAAACCAGCAGCTTCTGATTTCTCAAACTTTTCCACAGTCGCAGGCTTGTCATGTTCCTGTAATTCTTGCTCTTGTTTTTGTAACTCTTCCACCATCCCTTCCGATTTAGTTTGATATTCTGCCTGCGTTGCTTGATCGGGTTTTCCATTCTCGTGCGGCAGCTCTTCTGAAAGATGCTTGCATTTCCACGAACCTTCGGTTGGTTTGACTGAATCTGTCGTTTCTAATGCCCTGATTGCAAAATCCTTTAATTTGCGCCCTTCATGTTCCTTGGGTCCTCGAAGCTCTATTTCTGTTCCCTCTGTTCTTAACACGTCACTGGCTAATGCCTTCACTTGTTTCTGCTCATCTTCCTTATTTTCCGATTCCCCAGCTCTTTCTGATTCAATCAGTTCTTTGGCTACTTCATCAGATGACTTGAGCTTTATAATTTCATATTTTCTCTTTATTGGCATTTCATGTTCTTCGATTACATCATCCACTCGATCGACCCACCCTTCTGCATCTCCTGCTTCGGGTTTGAGATGATCCTTCTCCTCCACTTGTTCTCGTGGTTCCAATAGAGCCAACTTTTCCGAGATCTGTCCCGCCGCTCCCGGGGTGGCAATCTCTGAAGTCCCCTCTCCCCTAATCCGAAGCCATTCATCTGCCGCCAATTTTGGAATCAAAACAACAAGAACTTTTTCCTCTTCGTCGAACCACGCGTCAATACCATCCCAATCCGCGTTATCGGGGACTGAAAATTCCTCGTCAAAATGTTCGACTAGAAGCTCCCTGGTTACGGCTACTCTGCCGGCGATCACAGCTTCTCGGCTAGCAACGCGCCCTCCTCTGATGCTAATCTTCCCTCCTCCTTCGTGCACGGCTACCTCGATCCCATCTCTCGTGATACCTGCGTTTGGCTCTAATGCGATTATAATTCATAGAGACAGCTATAACTTAACAGGAGATAGAAAGTGCTCATATGACCTGGTAGGTGGGCGGCGGCGATCATCGTTGCATCTGTTTCAGTGGACGCGAAGGTGATCTCTCCGGCATCTCTGATTATTTGGAGTTCTATTTCCAGGTCCATGCCTACTTTTGCTGTTAGTCTTCTCTCTCTAGTTTTTTTGGTGATGAGAAAATGGCCCTTTGCTTCTTGAGAAGAAGAAGAAGAACTGATACTTTGCTTCCCATTTCGGGCAGGGAAGATGCCCGGGATATGGTAAAAAAAAGAGATTATTTGCTAAGGTTCCATATGAAGGGGTTAAAAAAATGGAATTGTTATATGCAGAGTAAAATTGAAGGGGTTAAATAGAACAAAAAAAATGTTATCTATGAATATTTTTTGTTATCCGCAAATCAATGCAGAAAATTAAACAAAATAAAATACATAAGATATTCAATCATGCAATTACAAGTACTTTATTTTAGCAAAAAAGTGTATATATTTACTTAGAAGTCTCAAACATGTACAAATTTAAAATAAATATAGTGATTTCAATAAGATTTTTTTGTAAGTTCACAAAGAACTACAATAAGGTAAATTTACAACAGAGAAATTGAAAGCTTGCATATTTTTTTATTTCTTAAATTATTGGTTAGAAAATTAGTTTGCAGATATAAGATATTTAATTTAAATAAGTGGTTGGATATTTGATTTGTGGATAGAAAAATTTGCTCTGCCTCTAACAATTCTAACAAATAACCAAGAAACTATGGGTGTAAAAAGGGAAGGGTTAATAAAGTATGACAATATTTCCCCCCTGGTAATATAGTGTATGCTAGCGTCGGGAGCGGAATGTCACCCTGTCCGGCTACGAATGGACCCTTGTTCAGCGGCAATAAATCTAGGGATGCAAGTTGAGTTTAGGCGGTTCGTGAGCTCGATGAGCCGGCTCGAAAAAAGCTCTACTCGAGCTCCAATTCACATGTTCTTGATCAGCGGCTCGCGAGCTAGTTTGTGAGCTTTTTATTTGAACGTTTATATCTCTACCATATATAAAGAAATATCAAATCCATGAATTTTACTCATTGAAATGATTACGGCCGTCGAATCTGGCATGATATTTCATCAGCCGTCAGATCAAACAGCTCTCTCTCCATTTTTTCATAGATCTCCTAAACGTACTAGGGGGTCACCTAAAACTATGTAGGCGTAGGGTACCAACAACATGAAGTTACAATTTTACCCATAAATTTATTGAAAACGAATGGTCATATACCCGTTCTTTTAATCTCACAAAAATTATCAATGGTGAGAATTGAACTCAGGTTTCCACTATGTCAAACAAAGTTGACAACCATCACACCATATGATTTTTGTTGAACAACATTAAATTAGGTTTTATATATACGTATATAAATATAGACCGCCCCCGCCGAATGTCGCCTCCTGCCGAATGTTGCCCCTGCCGAATATTGCCGCCCCTGCCGAATGTCACCCCCGCTGAATGTCGTCATCCCCGCCGAATATCACCGCCCCCGCAAAAGGTCACCGCTCGCATGCGGGGTGGGGTGGGGGGGGGGGGGGGGGGGGGGGGGGGGGGCGTGCCCTGTCACTCTTGTGTTTGTGTGTGTGTAATCCTTATGAGCAAAAAAGCTCGCCAGCAGCTTGAGCCCGGACTCAATAAACAGATCTCGAGCTTGAGCCCGGCAAAATGAGCTCATTTTATTCAAGCTCCATATGGTAAACTTTAGGAACCTATTTTGCCTATTAAATTTATAACTATAAATAATTATTTATAAAATAAAAAATTATTGTAAATCTATTTATTGATTTTACTTATTGTAATGTAAAAAATTATTATTATTGGTCAGTACTTAGAATCCATATATGGATCCACAGTATTTTTTTTAATTAAGTCAAAGACATCTCACGCTTGTTCTGTCAAACATGTAAAATTATTTCTAAGTTCCGATGTTTTTCTAAACATTTTTCATTAATTTTTTCAGTGCTCCACAAAAGAATTCATTTTCTCACCTCAATGCAGACAAACCCTAAGATGCTAATGTCGGCTAATGAGATATTATTGTGCTCCGTTTGGCGTGAAATTTTCGCTTCGGTGAGTTTGGACAAAAATGCCACCGTCATAGAATGCATCTTTGACATGACAACCGTCACAAAAAAAAAACTTGTTTTGAACATAAAAATGAATGAAGTTCCTTAGGTGAGCTCTGGCATAACGAACGGTAATACACAACAATCATGTTCATGACCGCCAAATATTACCCACGAGCCATTATCACAAACAATACTGTCATGGCAGTAGTAGGTAGTAGTAAAATATTTTAGGGCGGTTATATTTGCAGACCTTATATAGCTATTTGCAACCCCAAATAATTATTAATTCATATTTTTTAACCTAAAATTAATCCACTATTTGCAACCCCTTTCTAACCTAGCTGATCTCGCCGGAGACCGGTGGTTCCAGCGGAGACCGTTTCCTATCATCTCCCCGCCACAGACCACGACGTCCATGGAGTACTCGGAGTAGAATGACAGCAGTCTCGGGTGCTGGGAGAAGATCTTTCTGCTGAGGCCTGAGATTGCCGGCAATCACTTGGCCGCAGTGGTTATATTTGCTGAGGAGAAGATCAGAAGATCTTTCTGCTCTCGACGGGCTCCGATGACCAACCTTCTTCAACATCGCCGACCAGCTCCGATCGCCCTTGCTCTAACCCGAGTTGCACCATCTCTGGCTAGCTCACCTCCAAACCGGCTGTCTTCCTCTCCGACAACTCCGATCCAAGCTCTCCTCACCATTTTCAGCGAGCTCTTCAAATCGGGCCATGTTCAACCGCCTCCATCAAGCTTGATCCACCCCCTCCAAGTTTCAGCGATAAGGGTGTGCGTCAAAAACCGAAACCGACCGAACCAGGCTGAACCGACCAAACCGACCCGAATTTCAGACCGAACCGATTGGTTCGGTTCGGTTTTCCCCATGGGAAAACCGATTGGACCGAAACGAACTGATGGAGCAACATTAATTTATGCGGGTTGTTCGCGTGAAATTCACGTGGCTTTTAGCGAGCGGCATTACATTCAGTTTTATGCATTACTGTTGAAATCGATAAATTGGTCTCTCGAGGAGTTCGGGCCCTCAACAAGTTGAGAGGTGACCAACACTTACTCCTCCCAAGGGAGAGCTCTAGATTAAGAGGCTAAGGAACTAGGAACAAGGTCAAAGGCTTAGCGAGGAGGTCCCACCACACACCCGGAAGATCTTAGAGCGCTTCCCCTCCCAAGCCAAAGCTAAGCTTGGGCACCATTGGAGGCTCTCTCCTCCCAACAAAGGAACTTAGGGAGAGAGAATGCCAAAAGAGAAGTGCTCCTAATGGTGCCCCCTTGGTCCTATTTATAGGATTTTGAACTTGTCCTGCCAATAGCCACAATATGGCCTACGAGATTACGAAAATACCCCCGGATTTGGCCTGCGAATAGCCAAATCCCGATATTCCAAGGCGCTAAACGCAGACCGCCCCTCTCTTCGGGGCTGGGAGAGAGGGGGATGGCCACCCTTGCCGGAGCTGGGGCGAGGGGGGAGCAGGCCACCTTCTCCTCTCGCCCCCTCTACCGGGGGCGAGGGCGAGAAGGGGGGCTCGCCCCTCCTCCTCTCGCCCCCCTCTACCGGCCCCCCTCCTCTCGCCCCCCTCTACTGGGGGCGGGGGCGAGAGGGGGGCTCGCCCCTACTCCTCTCGCCCCCTTGCTGGGGGCGGGGCGAGAGAGGGGCTCGCCCCTCCTCCTCTCGCCCCCTCTGCTGGGGGTGGGGGCGAGAGGGGGGCTCGCACCCCCCCCCCCCCCCCCCTTGATGGGGGCGGGGGCGAGAGGGGGGCTCGCCCCACTCTGCTGGGGGAGGGGACGAGAGGGGGGCTCGCCCCTCCTCCTCTCGCCCCCCTTGCTGGGGGCGGGGGCGAGAGGGGGGCTCGCCCCCCTCTGCTGGGGGCGGGGGCGAGAGGGGGGCTCGCCCCTCCTCCTCTCTCCCCCCTCTGCTGGGGGGGGGGGGGAGAGGGGGGCTCGCCCCTCCTCCTCTCGCTCCCCTTTGCCGGGGGCGGGGGCAAGAGGGGGGCTGCCCCTCCTCCTCTCGCCCCCTTGCTGGTTGAGCGAGCGGGAAGCTCCTGCCTCCACCGCTCGCCCTCCTCTCTTCCTGTCCCGGAGCTTGCTGGAAAACGATGTCAAAAATACCTCATGGGTCCCGGGGGCCCACTCGACGAATATAGGGTTGTACACAATCCCCGCTCTTTCCGAGCGAGGTACACACTCGGAAAGAAAAGTCCAACCCTGCACATTCGGCGAGTGGCGCTGAAAGAAATTGAGAAGACTCCACTTCGTCCCGGTGAAAATTTACTAAGGCTTTCCTGGGGGGGGCCACCCCACCCTGTCGGCTAGTGAGAGCCCGGATAGCGAGGCCATGTTGGAGGAAAACACTTAACTTCCCTAGAGGTCAACCTGCCCTGCCGGCTGGAGGGAGCCCGGTCAGCAGAACCATCCGAGGGAAAAATTACTTTGCCTCCCTAGGAGGTCAACCTGCCCTGCCGGCTAGAGAGAGCCCGGTCAGCGGAACCATCCGAGATGAAGAATACTTTGCCTCCCTGGGAGGTCAACCCGCCCTGCCGGCTAGAGAGACCCGGTCAGCGGAACCATCCGAGGGGAAAAATACTTTGCCTCCCTGGGAGGTCAACCCGCCCTGCCGACTAGAGAGAGCCCGGTCAGCGGAACCATCCGAGGGGAAGAATACTTTGCCTCCCTGGGAGGTCAACCTGCCCTGCCGGCTAGAGAGAGCCCGATCAGCGGAACCATCTTAGGGGAAAAATACTTTGCCTCCCTGGGAGGTCAACCTGCCCTGCCGGCTAGTGAGAGCCCGGACAGCGGAACCATCCGAGGGGAGAAATACTTTGCCTCCCTAGGAGGTCAACCTGACCTGCCGGCAAGTGAGAGCCCGGTCAGCGGAACCATCCGAGGGGAAAAGTACTTAGCCTCCCTGGGAGGTCAACCTGCTCTGCCGGCTAGAGAGAGCCCGGTCAGCGGAACCATCCGATGGGAAAATTACTTTGCCTCCCTGGGAGGTCAACATGCCCTGCCGGCTAGAGAGAGCCCGGTCAGCGAAACCATCCGAGAGGAAGAATACTTTGCCTCCCTGGGAGGTCAACCTGCCCTGCCGGCTAGAGAGAGCCCGGTCAGCGGAACCATCCGAGGGGAAGAATACTTTGCCTCCCTGGGAGGTCAACCTGCCCTGCCGGCTAGAGAGAGCCCGGTCAGCGGAACCATCCGAGGGAAAAAATACTTTGTCTCCCTGGGAGGTCAACCTGCCCTGTCGGCTAGTAAGAGCCCGATCAGCGGAACCATCAGAGGGGAAAAATACTTTGCCTCCCTGGGAAGTCAACCTGCCCTGCCGGCTAGAGAGAGCCCGGTCAGCGGAACCATCCGAGGGGAAGAATACTTTGCCTCCCTGGGAGGTCAACCTGCCCTGCCTGCCGGCTAGAGAGAGCCCGGTCAGCGGAACCATCCGAGGGGAAAAATACTTTGCTTCCCTGGGAGGTCAACCTGCCCTGCCTGCCGGCTAGTGAGAGCCCGGTCAGCGGAACCATCCGAGGGAAAAAATACTTTGCCTCTCTGGGAGGTCAACCTGCCCTGCCGGCTAGAGAGGGCCCGGTCAGCGGAACCATCCGAGGGGAAAAAAATTTTGCCTCCCTGGGAGGTCAACCTGCCCTGCCGGCTAGAGAGAGCCCGGTCAGCGGAACCATCCGAGGGAAAAAATCACTTAGAAAACTTTTATTACATTAGTCATTCGGTTACATGCAAGAAAAACTATGGAAATAAACCATCATACTACATGGATTTAAAGGAAAAAGCTAAGCACGGAGACCGGGGCTCGGACTCCTACTCCCAGGCATGGTCCTCCTCGACCTCCTCTGGTTGCTGACGTTGCGACTTCAGACTCCTCGCCTCCCTCATTTCCAAGAACTCGGGGCAGGCGGATGTCGCGTGACCCTCCTCATCGTGGAAGTCACAGTAAGGTAACTCCGCCCGGACTCCCCCTCTTCCTCCCTTAAGATTTCTTCTTCTTCTGTGGCCAATCGCTATGGTTTGCTGGGGTGGTGGAGAGGGTGCCTTCGGTCCCTGCCTCCACCCTGGGAGGTCGGGCCCCTCTCCCTAGAAGTTGTCCTCCTCTTGGTCGAACTTCCTCTTGGGAGCCCCTACCCTCCCCCCTGCTGCCTTGCCTCCGACTCACTTAGCTTGGCCAACCTTCTTACGAACTCCGGGTTGGACTCCTCACTCTCAACTTCTTCCGCCACCCTTTCCATCAACTCCTCAAAAGACAAAGGAGCTCTCCTCTTGAGGTCCCTCTTGAAGAATCCCCCCTGCAGCCCCACGATGAAAGCGAGCTGGAGGGTGTAGCCTGGCACCTCTTGGGGGAGGAGAACCTCCTCCTAGAACCGGTCAACATAGTGAGTCAGTGACTTCTCTGACTCTTGCTTGATCTTGAAAAGAGCTTCGACATCTTTCTTCCTCTTCCTTGATGTTGAGAAGAGCAGCAGGAATGCAAGTCTTGAAAGCGTCCGACATGGGCCTGATGGAGACCATGTCCTCAAACCACTGCAGGTGCAGGACGGGGTCATCCTTGCCGGAGTAGTGAGACATCTCCAGCCCTCCGGACCCCTATGGAACCGGGGCCGAAAGGATCAGCTCACACAAAGGACTTCCTAAGCTCGCCCCCTCTGGGGCTGGGCGAGTGGGTGCTGGCCGCCTCCCCACTCGCCCCCTTGGGGCTGGGCGAGTGGGGGGTCTGGGACCTCCCCACTCGCCCCCTTCGGGCTGGGCGAGTGGGGTTCTGGACCTCCCCACTCACTACCTCCTAGGGGACTGGGCGAGTGGGGGCTGAATGCTTCCCCACTCCACCCCACTGACACCTCCTTCCTGGATTGATGGCCGAGAGTGCTCTCGCCCACCTGCTGAGGCGAGACCTCCGGACAACTTCCTCTCCTACCTTCGCCTATCGTGGAGAAAGTTAGCTGCAAGGTCTGCAGGACCTCTCGCTTGAAATTCTCAAACATCTCCAACGTCACTCCAACCACCGGGGGCTGCGAGTTGCCTGGGTCAGATCCTCTACCTCCAACCATGGAGCTCAACTTGAGAGTTTCTTGAGTTGGTCACTCTCCACGCTCACCGCACCATAATGTTGAAACCGATAAATTGGTCTCTCGAGGAGTTCGGGCCCTCAACAAGTTGAGGGGTGACCAACACTTACTCCTCCCAAGGGAGAGCTCTAGACTAAGAGGCTAAGGAACTAGGAACAAGGCCAAGGGCTTAGCGAGGAGGTCCCACCACACACCCGGAAGATCTTAGAGCGCTTCCCCTCTCAAGCCAATGCTAAGCTTGGGCACCATTGGAGGCTCTCTCCTCCCAACAAAGGAACTTGGGGAGAGAGAAGACCAAAAGAGAAATGCTCCTAATGGTGCCCCCTTGGTCCTATTTATAGGATTTTGAACTTGGTCTGCCAATAGCCACAATCTGGCCTACGAGATTACGAAAATACCCCCGGATTTGGCCTGCGAATAGCCAAATCCCGCTGTTCCAAGGCGCTAAACGCAGACCGCCCCCTCTCTTCGGGGCTGGGCGAGAGGGGGCTGGCCACCCTTGCCGGAGCTGGGGCGAGGGGGGAGCAGGCCACCTTCTCCTCTCGCCTCCCTCTACCAGGGGGGGGGGGGGGGGGGGGGGGGGGGGGGGGCTCGCCCCCCTTGCTGGGGGCGGGGGCGAGAGGGGGGCTCTCCCCTCCTCCTCGCGCCCTGGGGGCGGGGGCGAGAGGGGGCTCGCCCCTCCGCCTCTCGCCCCCTTGCTGGTTGAGCGAGCGGGAAGCTCCCGCCTCCACCCCTCGCCCTCCTCTCTTCCTGTCCTGGAGCTTGCTGGAAAACGATCTCAAAAATACCTCATGAGTCCCGGGGGCCCACTCGACGAATACATGGTTGTACAATTAGGTTATTCATTTGACTTTTGTTATTGTTTTAAATTTTGAGCATTGACTTTTGTTATTGTTTTAAATTTTAAGCATTGACTTTTGTTGTGATTATGAATTTCTATAACTAAAATAGTTTTTATCTACCATGTTGATGCTTTATGAAGCATCACATGGTTGAAATTATCATCTAAAGTTATGCAACTAATAACTATAGCTGATTTCCGAGTTTATGAATGGAGAAATTCTACATTATTAAAAGATAAAATGCTTTAGATTGCTAAACTATTATAGGTTTAATTCCTGAACTATTTTAGCTATGAACTATAGTTGATTCCGAGTTTAATTGTCATTGGGTGTAGTGAAATTGCTCTTTAGAAGTTTCAAAAATCAGCACGATTTATAGTAGCCATTAGTTATGCTATTTTTGTTTTGTACCTTAGCATCAACATATGTTTGATGTATAATCGCTTATGATGAATAAATCGAACCGATAGGTAAAAAACCGAATCGAACCGATTGGTTTCGGTTCGGTTTTGGTTTTGGGTAAGTAAAAATCGAGGCTATTCGATTCGGTTTCGATTTTGCATAAAACCGAACCGACCCGCTTGCAGGCCTATTCAGCGACCTCCTCGAAGACCCGACAACCCTTGATGAGTCCTCATCTATTTTATAAAGAGATCCGGGCTGCATTTAGCCAGAAACCCCACTCCCCATTAAGATGGTGGAGTCATGGGCAAGAAAGAGGGGGAGAAAACCCCAAAAAACCCGCCTAAAACTGCCCCAACCGCGGCATCTCCGCGCGATACCGCGCGCAACCGCGCGGCCCGAGCGGTACCCGGCGCGCGGCTGCACGCCGGCACCCACGCGCGTGTGCGGTACCGACCGCTCCCCCTTGCCTCGCGCCGCCCGTTGCACCCTTTGCGCCGTCCTTGCGCAAGCCCAATCACACTTAGCGTCGCTAAGTCCTTAGCGTGACATTGATCCACGCGCACTTGAACATTGCAAAGTTCATAGCGCGCACGGTCGCTAACTCCACTATCCCTCTTGAGATTGCAGGATTCGCACATTGCAATTGGAAATTGTTAAGGAAGCTGCCCCAACTGCCCGAAGTGCCCGAACTGACCGGGGGGGGGGGGGGGGGGGGCGAAATTGTCATATTCAGAAAGTGGCGATCCGTGTGCTCTCGATCAACGGTCGAGATCGGCCCGTCAGGTGGTTACGGTGGTTACAACGACGAGATTACCGGGTCGCCCCCGACCAAATCTATAAAAGGGACCATGAACCCTCATTTGAG
Organism: Dactylorhiza incarnata; assembly: GCA_033032865.1. Taxonomy (NCBI): domain Eukaryota; kingdom Viridiplantae; phylum Streptophyta; class Magnoliopsida; order Asparagales; family Orchidaceae; genus Dactylorhiza; species Dactylorhiza incarnata. The sequence continues at coordinate 3,611,253 of JAWHQI010000193.1, read as the reverse complement.
GGGACCAGACACTTTGCATCCGAGAGAGCTCTTTGAATAATTCCTTCATAGATCTCCTTCGCGGTTCGAAGACCTCCTTCAGTGTTCGAAGATCTCCTTCGTGATTCGAAGATCTCCTTCGTCACTTGAAGATCTGCTTCGGACCTTGAAGACCTCCTACGACAGCAAAATACTTAGTTTTTTCTGATAGGTGGTCTGTCACCCTCAGGGACTTTTCTTCAACTGCAATTGTAACGAGAAGTGGCCTGTCGTTCTCAGTTCTCGCAACTTTACTTGTAACACTCTAGCACTTAGTGAAATTTGGCTGGCGGCGATCCGGCCACGTGGTTTTTCACCATTTACTGGTTTTCCACGCTAAAAACGTTCTCTAGCAACCTGTCTAATCTCTCTGTGACTGTTTGCGCACTCGGCCCACTCTCGAGCTAAGACGGTTCAATTCGCCCGATCTGAAAGAGCGCTGAGTGACCCGCAAGGCCGCAACAACTCTTTAATTTCTTACTACAAATGTAAGATTGATTTTAGGTGATAAAATATTAATTAATAATTATCTGGGGTTGCGCCATTTTTTTAGTATCGTTAATTCAGGCGGTCTCGATACCCGGCTCCCCGTCTCTCCGGCAGTCGTTTCCTCCCTGGCCAAGCTTCTCTTATAAAATCGAACGCGGCGACTTCTGTAGAGTGCTGCTACCTCCGACAGCCGCTCTCTCTTCCGAGTTCCGTCCATCTCCTCTTTCTAGCTCTGCATCTTGCTTCATTCCCGGTCCCAGATTCTTCTCCACTCTAACGAGCAGTGCAGGTAAGCGCTTATCCGAGATAGTAGATCTTTCTGCCAACTGCAGTTGTTGCTTTACTTGCGTGGTGTAGATTTTTACTCCAATCGCTGCGGGGATTCCTTATCGTTTTGATTTGCTTCTGTGTTTGCTCTTATTTGGTGGAGTGTTTGTTTTCTCGGGTCTCCTGGCCGAGAATGTCGAAGTCCAAGAAAAGGATAGCCTAGGGAAGTGGGATAAAGTATGAAGGGAAAGAGGTGGAGAGAAAGAGGACTGAGAATATCATGATATTGATTTGACATTGTGGTCGAATTGGGGGGATCAGTTCCTGAATTCTTGACGACGGGGAGAAGTGTATGAGAAATTTTTGGATACGAGTTCCATTTCCAAATCATGGAAACAGAGACAATGAACGACCAAATTATGAAAACAGAGCCAAATCTTTAATTTTGATCACTTTTTACCTGTTTCTTTTTTGAGCATAGCGCGAGCAGAAGGTGATAAAGTGCTCTCCAGGGAGATTAAAAAATTATTATGTTCATAGAGATCAAAAGTGATCTCTGGTGAGAACTCAAATGAATTCTAGAGAGATCAAAGTTGTTTACAGAATACAGACATAATGAAGTTCTTACATAATCCAAACATAATCATCATATGAAATTTCAAACACAATAATTAAAATACATAATCCTTAAGGGTCCGTTCGGCCCCCTGGAAATGGTTTTCAAGAATTGGTATTGGGAGGAGAAAACCAATTAAGATGTTCGGTTGAATAATTTTGAGATGGAATTGACTTTAGCTCGAAATCCGTCGGTATTTAGATAAACCTAAAACGCCGCTCTCCCAATTCTTACCTATCACGCCGTTTTTCTCAGGTTTTCGCACGAGAGCCGATCCCGCGACCCCCTTTGCGATCCGCCAAGGTATGCCGATCCCGCGACCCCCTTTTCTTCCTCTCGTTTTCTTCTTCTTCGTATTCTTCTTCCTCTTCCTGTAGTCGCATTATTTCACCGTGAGCACACATCTAGGGTTTAGCTTCTCGCCTCACTGCTAGCTGCCTCGCCCCCTCGCCTATCCCTCCGTCGCTGCCGCTGCCGCTGCTGATGCCGCCGATCCCAGATGCTGAAGCCTGAGGCTGATCTTCTCAACCTTCGCCCGCAAGCCGATCCCCCTATTTCCGCTTCCAGTCTCCGCCACTGCCACCGCCTCGTCATCAACACCAGTAAATAAGCTTTGTCGCTGGTTATGGATTCATAGTTTATTTGGTTAATCGTTAGTGTTATGCGTACCTGTCTAAGAATGCATGTGTGAGTGTTTGATGATTTGAACTCATCGACACCAGTAAACAAGAAATTGAACATTAAAGTAAACAAATAAGTGAGTGTTTGATGATTTGAACTCATCAACACCAGTAAGCCGCCTTCTATGCTCACTGAGTTCACGCAGGCATGACAATGATTACAACCACCATCAAAAAATTAAACTAGTTTTGAACATAAAAGTGGATGAAGTCTCCCCACATGAACTAGAAGAATGCCAATTAAATTCAAATATTACTTCATACTGGATCATGTATTCATGCTCTGTTATTCAATTCCAATTACAGTTTGTTAACTTTTTTCATCTACTTGTTTCTGGAGTCACTTCTATTGCAAATAATTATGAATTTAATAATATTTTTGCTCATAATATCTCACTTAGGAATCAATGAACTCCAGTGTTATGTATTTGTTATATGGTGTTAAGATTTGGACTCCAGTTTTGGATATAATTTAATTCAAGTGATGATTTAATTCTGATGTTATATGGTGTTAGGATTATGCAAGTGATGATTTAATTCCAATTTCAATTTCAGTGTTATATGGTGTTAAGATTATGCAAGTGATGATTTAATTCTGATGTTGTTTACACATCCCCTCATATAGTTGCAATATCTTTTATTTGGTTTATTATCATTGCAGTATTTTTTATCTTCTCATTGTTATACTTATTGATAATATCTAATATTTCATGTGTAGTCTTGTTGGGATGGATAATGTAGAGTTGCAAAAAAAAAACGTAGAAGAGATATAATTATAAGTTCAGTACTCGCAGCGACTCTTGGTGCTGCTGTAGTAGTTATGGATTATATTCCTAGACACCCGATTGATGCTGTAGACAATGACGCTCTACGGGTTATCTTATTAAAACGTTTGCACGATGGAGTAGAAGTAAACTGCCTCAATCAGTTACGCATGGGTTAAGAACCCTTCAAAGAGCTCTGTCATATTTTGCGTTCAAAAGGTTTAGTTTGCGATACTCAATTTGTGTCTACTGAGGAATCCGTTGCCTTATTTTTATACATATTGTCGCATAATAAAAGGTTCCGCGATGTTGGTGTTATGTATCTGCGTTCAATGGATACTATTAGCAGACACTTCACTATTGTACTGCGAGCGATCTTAAAACTAGCGAAGGATTATATAAAGTTGCCTGAATCCAGACAAGAACACAAATCTAGATGGTTTGAGGATTGTGTTGGTGCTTTAGATGGAACACATATTGAAGTGACTGTTCCAACAGAGGATCAAGGCAGATATCGTAATCGTAAACAGACAATCACAACAAGTGTACTGGGTGTATGTAATAGTTCCATGAAAGTCCTATACGTATTGTCTGGCTGGGAAGGATCTTCATCTGATTCGAGAGTACTACGAGATGCATTGGAGAGACAAGATCGTTTCGAAGTCCCAACTGGTAACATATTTGAATTTATTATTGCAAACATAATTATTATCTAAAATTTATATTAATTAATCATTTGCAATGAATAGGTAAGTATTACCTTGTCGATGTGGGATACACAAATAGTCCAGGTTTTCTTGCCCCATATCGTTCGACGCGTTATAACCTTAAGGAGTGGTCAACCCATGGTAATAACCCCCCAAATTATAAAGAACTGTTCAACTTAAGGCATGCTAGAGAAAGAAATGTGATTGAGAGAACGTTTGAGTTGCTGAAGAAACGATGAGCTATCTTACGACAACCATCATTCTTTAACATCAAAGTACAGGTATAAGTTGATGTATTTATCTAGAATAGTGTTCATTTGGCTAGAAGATAATCAAATTATAACTTTGCATACAGGTGCAGATTATAAATGCATGTTGCATATTACACAATTTTTTAGTAGAGAAGAGATTAGAGAGTGATGCACAACTGCTCGATGAGGTTGATTGTGAATTACTTAAACAAGAGTCAGGAGAAGAGTTATATGATTATGTTGATGTCGTTAGTCCAATCCAAGCGACACATGCGTGGACAAATTTCAGAGACACTTTGGCTATAAATATGTTTAATGAATATCAGAATCGCCTTTGATATTTATCTATTTAATGCTTATTGGACTATTGTTTTTTTTTCATTTTGCATGGACAAACTATTTTGTTTTTAATGTTTACCACTGATGTTTATCTGTTATATATTTTGTACTGATGTTAGACTCTATTTTATTTTTTATGTTTAGTTATAATGTTTCATGTTTAATTCCTTTGTTCTATTTTAATTATTGTTAAAATATTCTCTAATGTGTAGCAAATGATAGAGCAATATCTTTATCTTTACCAGCCTTTCTCCAAATTCATCAATCCCATAGTACATTTGAATTATAGAATTTTACTGATAAGGAGAGTTTTAATTATATGAAAACTATTGTGTAACGGTCACATCAAAGTATGAAGACTATTGTGTACACGAATACAATATTCATATCTCAGTTGATTTGGAGCAGGGGTATGGCAGGAAATTAACACACAATACAACATAAAAATGACTTCAAACTAGAAAACTCACACAAATTTGAGTTTAATTTGTGTGACAACTAGAGCTCTGTCATATTAACACAATACAACTGTCACTGTTTTTGTCTCCATGATTGCATGACAACTAGAGCTCTGTCATATTTATGTTGTCCCGTTTGAATGATTTTTCTTGCATGATTGCATGACAACTAGAGCTCTGTCATATTTGTCATGCAAATTCACTTGTGTGTTAATCATGGGAAGGGCTGGGTAGGTGGCAAGGGCTTCAAGGTTAGATGTCCTGGACAGTGAATTAACACACAAGTGAATTTGCATGATTAACACACAAGTGAATTTGCATGACAAATATGACAGAGCTCTAGCTGTCATGCGATGCAAGAAAAATCATTCAAACGGGACAACATAAATATGACAGCTCTAGTTGTCATGCAATCATGGAGACAAAAACGGTGACATTTGTATTGTGTTAATATGACAACTCTAGTTGTCACACAAATTAAACTCAAATTTGTGTGAGTTTTCTAGTTTGAAGTCATTTTTATGTTGTATTGTGTGTTAATTTCCTGCCATACCCCTGCTCCAAATCAACTGAGATATGAATATTGTATTCGTGTACACAATAGTCTTCATACTTTGATGTGACCGTTACACAATAGTTTTCATATAATTAAAACTCTCCTTATCAGTAAAATTCTATAATTCAAATGTACTATGAGATTGATGAATTTGGAGAAAGGCTGGTAAAGATAAAGATATTGCTCTATCATTTGCTACACATTAGAGAATATTTTAACAATAATTAAAATAGAACAAAAGAATTAAACATGAAACATTATAACTAAGCATTAAAAATAAAATAGAGTCTAACATCAGTACAAAATATATAACAGATAAACATCAGTGGTAAATATTAAAAACAAAATAGTTTGTCCATGCAAATTGAAAAAAAAAACAATAGTCCAGTAAGCATTAAATAAATAAATATCAAAGGCGATTCTGATATTCATTAAACATATTTATAGCCAAAGTGTCTCTGAAATTTGTCCACGCATGTGTCGCTTGGATTGGACTAACGACATCAACATAATCATATAACTCTTCTCCTGACTCTTGTCTAAGTAATTCACAATCAACCTCATCGAGCAGTTGTGCATCACTTTCTAATATCTTCTCTACTAAGAAATTGTGTAATATGCAACATGCATTTATAATCTGCACCTGTATGCAAAGTTATAATTTGATTATCTTCTAGCCAAATGAACACTATTCTAGATAAATACATCAACTCATACCTGTACTTTGATGTTGAAGAATGCTGGTTGTCGTAAGATAGCTCATCGTTTCTTCAGCAACTCAAACGTTCTCTTAATCACATTTCTTTCTCTAGCATGCCTTAAGTTGAACAGTTCTTTATAATTTGTGGGGTTATTACCATGGGTTGACCACTCCTTAAGGTTATAACGCGTCGAACGATATGGGGCAAGAAAACCTGGACCATTTGTGTATCCCGCATCGACAAGGTAATACTTACCTATTCATTGCAAATGATTAATTGATATAAATTTTAGATAATAATTATGTTTGCAATAATAAATTCAAATATGTTACCAGTTGGGATTTCGAAACGATCTTGTCTCTCCAATGCATCTCGTAGTACTCTCGAATCAGATGAAGATCCTTCCCAGCCAGACAATACGTATAGGAATTTCATGGAACTATTACATACACCCAATACACTTGTTGTGATTGTCTGTTTACGATTACGATATCTGTCTTGATCATTTATTGGAACAGTCACTTCAATATGCGTTCCATCTAAAGCACCAACACAATCCTCAAACCATCTAGATTTGTGTTCTTGTCTGGATTCAGACAACTTTATATAATCCTTCGCTAGTCTTAAGATCGCTCGCAGTACAATAGTGAAGTGTCTGCTAATAGTATCCATTGAACGCAGATACATAACACCAACATCGCGGAACCTTTTATTATGCGCCAATATGTATAAAAATAAGACAACGGATTCCTCAATAGACACAAATTGAGTATCGCAAACTAAACCTTTTGAACGCAAAATATGACAGAGCTCTTTGAAGGGTTCTTAACCCATGCGTAACTGATTGAAGCAGTTTACTTCTACTCCATCGTGCAAACATTTTAATAAGATAACACGTAGAGTGTCATTGTCTACAACATCAACCGGGTGTCTAGGAATATAATCCATAACTTCTACAGCAGCACCAAGAGTCGCTGCGACTACTGAACTTATAATTATATCTCTTCTACGTTTTTTTTTGCAACTCTACATTATCCATCCCAACAAGACTACACATGAAATATTAGATATTATCAATAAGTATAACAATGAGAAGATAAAAAATACTGCAATGCTAATAAACCAAATAAAAGATACTGCAACTATATGAGGGGATGTGTAAACAACATCAGAATTAAATCATCACTTGCATAATCTTTAACACCATATAACACTGAAATTGAAATTGGAATTAAATCATCACTGCATACTCCTAACACCATATAACATCAGATTTAAATCATCACTTGAATTAAATTATATCCAAAACTGGAGTCCAAATCTTAACACCATATAACAAATACATAACACTGGAGTTCATTGATTCCTAAGTGAGATATTATGAGCAAAAATATTATTAAATTCATAAATATTTGCAATAGAAGTGACTCCAGAAACAAGTAGATGAAAGAAAGTTAACAAACTGAAATTGGAATTGAATAACAGAGCATGAATACATGATCCAGTATGAAGTAATATTTGAATTTAATTGGCATTCTTCTAGTTCATGTGGGGAGACTTCATCCACTTTTATGTTCAAAACTAGTTTAATTTTTTGATGGTGGTTGTAATCATTGTCATGCCTGCGTGAACTCAGTGAGCATAGAAGGCGGCTTACTGGTGTTGATGAGTTCAAATCATCAAACACTCACTTATTTGTTTACTTAATGTTCAATTTCTTGTTTACTGGCGTCGATGAGTTCAAATCATCAAACACTCACACATGCATTCTTAGACAGGTACGCATAACACTAACGATTAACCAAATAAACTATGAATCCATAACCAACGACAAAGCTTATTTACTGGTGTTGATGACGAGGCGGTGGCAGTGGCGGTGTCTGGAAGCAAAAATAGGGGGATCGGCTTGCGGGCGTAGGTTGAGAAGATCAGCCTCAGGCTTCAGCATCTGGGATCGGCGGCATCGGCAACAGCGACGGCGGGATAGGCGAGGGGGAGAGGCAACTAGCAGTGAGGCGAGAAGCTAAACCCTAGATGTGTGCTCACGGTGATGTAATGCGACTACAGGAAGAGGAAAAAGAGAACGAAGAAGAAGAAAAAGAGAGGAAGAAAAGGGGGTCGCGGGATCGGCATACTTTGGCGGATCGCAAAGGGGGTCGCGGGATCGTCTCTCGTGCGAAAACCAGAGAAAAACGGCGCGATAGGTAAGAATTGGGAGAGCGGCATTTTAGGTTTTATCTAAATACCGACGGATTTCGAGCTAAAGCCAATTACATCTCAAAATTATTCAACCGAACATCTTAATTGGTTTTTCTCCTCCCAATACCAATTCTTGGAAACCATTTCCTGGGGGCCGAACGGACCCTAATAGACTTTACAGATCCATTATGCAAAGTGGTGGGATATTTCAAATGCAATATTAGCTCGATACATCTCCATCTTTGCGACCCAATCTTGACATCCTTTCCAATCATTTGTTTTCATATTAAGTTGATACTTCATGTACTTGATAACGTACCCCTCACAATCAACTGCATTTTCCTCCCTAGGGATGATCTTAGCTAGAACAACCTTCCACCGACAGAAATCAACATTGCATTTAATTGATGTAGTTTTGCGAAGTATGTCAATCTGCATTGTTAGAAAATAAGTAAAGAACATGTCGTTAAAAGATTATATGCAAGCTTGTAAAGTTGTACTTGCATGAGCCTTAGCTATTTCCTTGCGTTGAGAATTTGGTAGAGTCATATATTAACGATTTAGCATGACTTTGGTTACCATCAATAATATCTGTAGAGAGGGATAAATACAAAGTATAAACCATTTTATTACTTCACACATTATTTTTTACAAATACACGCGCACACTTATTTATAAGTGGGAGGAGTGTTACTCTAACACAAAACCAAGATTTGAGACTAAACTATACAAGAGGAAATACGTGGGCCAACAAGTGGGCTTTTACAATGATATTTTACACTCTCCGGCAAGCTAGAGCATACATGTTGTAGGTGCCAAGCTTGGAAACGAACTTATGATATAGTGGACGTTGCAAGGCCTTGGTAAGGACAACAGAGATTTTCTCAGCAGTAATTACATGTCGTAAATCAAGTTTGTGAAGCTGAACTTTCTTCCGGATGAAATGATAATCCACCTCGATGTGCTTGGTACGTTTATGAAAGACGGGATTCTCAGCGATGTGAATAGCTGCTTGACTATCGCAGTAGAGAGCGATCACAGAGGAAAGTTTTACACCAAGGTCAGTAAGTAGGCTCTCCAGCCATGTGAGTTCCGACACAGCAGATGCCATTGAACGATACTTAGCCTCCGCAGAGGAGTGTACCACCACCGTTTGTTTCTTGCTTCGCCAGGTGACCAAGTGTCCTCCAAAGTATATCCAGTAACCGCTCGTAGACCGACGATAATCGAGAGAACTGACACAGTCTGCATTAGAGTAGACAATTAACGATAGAAGGGAGGAGGGATTATACACAAGCCCTTGTCCTCGAGCATTCTTCAGGTACCGAAGGATTCACTCGATCGCTGAAGGTGGGACATCCGAGGAGCATGCATGAAACGGCTGACCACCCCAACAACAAAAGATATATCAGGCAGTGCGACAGTCAAGTAGATCAGCTCGTCAACAAGACGACAATAGTACTCTGACTTTGAAAAAGGAGATCAGAGTCAGATGCATGAACACAAAGCTTGTGGTTGGCATCCATTGATGTGTCAACAGACTTGCACTCGGAGTAGCCAGCATCGTGAAGAAGGTCGAGACAGTACTTCCGATGAGATTAGACGAGGCCATCCGGTCAGCGCGTTACCTTGATACCCAAGAAATATCGGAGGTTCCCCAAATCTTTGGTCTAAAAATGTCAGGCTAGGTTCTTCTTGATCAAAGAGACCTCGTTTAGATCATCGCCTGCGATGAGAATATCATCAACATAGACAAGAAATATAACCGTGCCTGTTGGACGATGACGAGTCAACATGGAGAAGTCGACCGAGCTCCGAGTGAAGTCAAAGTCGCGAACGACTTTACTGAATTTATCAAACCAAGCTCGAGGCGACTATTTGAGGCCATATAGAGATTTATTTAGATGACATACAAGGGACTCCCCTGTAGTTTAATAATCAGCAGGCTGATGTATGTAGACAGTCTCAGCGAGATCGCCATGAAGGAAGACATTTTTGATGTCGAGTTAATGTAGCTGCCAATGGCGATGGACGGCTAAAGAGATCAATACTCGTACGGTATTCAACTTAGCAACATGAGAGAATGTCTCTTCATAGTCGAGTCGATATTGTTGAGTGAATTAGCGAGCCACAAGATGAGATTTGAGTCGCTCAACGGTCCCATCAGGACGATGCTTTATAGTAAAGACCCATTTTCATCCCATCCGGAATTGGCCACGGGGAATAGGGACAAGATCCCAAGTCTCATTGGCCCAGAGGGCAACCATTTCTTCATGCATCATGGCCCGCCACCCCGGATGTTGAAGAGCTTTCTGCAACGAAGACGGGGTGGAAAGCGAAGACAAGGAAGTTGCAAACTTGTGAAGCTCGGTAGATAAGCAGTGCAAGGAGACATAATGAGAGAGAGAGGTTGAGCGGTAGACGCCATTGTTGGATTAGCTGGTTGTGGAGCATAAGCAGTATGGGGCACCGGTCGCAGGACATCAGACTGAGGATGACTTCGAGTGTAAACATAAGAGGTGGAGGAGGCATGGCTGGTAGCGCGGGAGGTGATGTAGGTAGCATGGTCGGTGTAGGATGGTGGATAGGTATGTTAGGACGTGGGATATCCATGGATACATCATCACTGGAAGGTGAGGAGTAGAACAATTGATTCTCAAGGAAAGTAACATCGGTGGAGGTAACCATCTTTTGATTAGTGGGAGAGTAACTGACATATCCCTTCTGGGTGAGAGAGTATCCAACGAACATGTACTTGGTAGCGCGAGGAGCAAATTTGTCTTTGGAAGGATCGAGATGATGGACAAAGCAAACACCGTCGAATACACGAGGAGTTAAGGGAGGGGGGGCATGGAAGAAAAGAGAATGGAGAAGGGTGCCACGAAGTTGAGGATAGAGGAGGGTATGCGATTATTGAGATATCAGGCAGTGGAGACTGCGAAGTGACAATAGATCTTGGGGACCTGCATCTGAAACATAATATATCGGGCAACCTCGAGGACGGGAAGGCTTCTGCAGAGTAATGTGTTTCGTGGCTCCAGGCTCCACAATCCAAACGGGACCACGAGAGAAACATGATATACCTTCGTTGGAGATAGATGCAACAGAGCTGAACGTTCGAGTAACCAACCCTCGAAGATGCTGAAGTTCCTCGCGTAGAGTGTCAATGTCTGAGCGGGAGGTAGTAGGAATTTCCACTGCATGAGTTGCATGGTGTTGAGGGTTGGACAGTGGCGGCGGTGGGAACCCATGTTTTCGGAAACAAGTTACCTCAGTATGATTTGTTCTACCACAATGAGGTGAAGGGAGAGTATCAGTAGAGTGTTGAAGGAGGGAAGAGGATGGTGTGAGCGAGACATCAGTGGGCGGCGTTACCTTCAAAATCATAGAGCAAACATCAGAAAGAGAAGGAATTGTGGGTGAGGATAATATTGCGGCATGGACGTTGTGAAGATGAGGGGGAATGCGTGCCATCATCAGGGCTATGCCAACATCTTCCTTTTGAGCCCTTTGTGTTGTGAAATCAAACGACGGTGACTGGTGTTGGATCCATGCTTCAACAAGGGTCTTGTACTTTGCAGCAAAGGAAGTAAGGTCCCCATCTGAACCAGGAGCACCAGTCTACAAGTCCATAAAGATATCGAGCAAATGCTGGAGGTTGTCCTTCCCAGAATACATAAACTGAAGTTCGTCTCACATTGCTTTGGCAGTCTCGTGATACATAGACATTCAATATGATTCACTTTCCATGGAATTCAGAATCCAGGACTGAACCCGACAGTCATCCCAGAGCTATTGCTCGGTAGGCTTAACGGGTGGGGCACGAGTGAGGTGATAAAGTAGCCCTTTAGTTTGAAGGACATGTCACACCGAGTGTACCCATTCAACAAAGTTCTTCCCATAAAGAGAAATGGTGGAAATGCGCAGTTTATCGCGGACTTCGGAGGTCGCCGGGATGTTGTGGATGCAACATTCGTGCCCATTGGATCAGCTGGAGGTAGTAAAGTTGTCGAGTACTCGGAAGCCGATAGTGAGTCCCTTGGTAGAAGAAGCTGCGAGTCCTCCATAGAGGATGCGGAGGCACTCCGGGTAGATACAACAATGAGCCCTGGGAGTCCTTGACAGGAAGGTTTGTGAGTTCTCAAGAAAGAACACCTCTGAGTACTTACGTAGGGGGGTGAGCTCTCCGTCGAAGACGTACGAATGTTAGGTTAGAGATTCCAGCGACAACTGAAGCAAGGGAGACTCACGAGCTCTCTGTTGAAGGTTTGCGAGTTCTCAAGCAACACCTACGAATACGGGAGTAGGGGAATATGCGAGCTCTCCGTTGAAGGTTTGCGAACGTTGGTGCAGAGACGCCCACGATTATTGAAGTAGGTGGAATTGTGAGCTCTCGTTGAAGGTGTGCGAGTTCTCAAGCAAGGATGCCTACGAATACATGAGCAAGAGAATATGCGAGCTCTCAAGTAGAAACGCCGGTGAAGACTTAATCCAGAAGAAAAATGCGAGTCCGAGCGCAGAAGATGTTGCGAGCTCTCGGGGTCATACGACTGTGAGTTCTCGGGGTAGAGACGCATGCGAGTACTCAAGCAGAAGATTCAGTCTAAACAACAACCAAATTTGCGGTCAAAGGAGCTAGCGCGTTTAGCGAGAAGTCCCGCGACAAGCGCGTAAACCAGAGGGTTCTGGGAGCACACACAATAAAGAGAAAAAAATCGGTGAATACCCCGCGGAGGTGCAGTGAGTACTTGGCCGAACAAATTGCGCATGACACACATGGCACATATGAAGAGGGGTAGAGAGGAACTTAATCGGCGAGAGCGAAAGCTCAATTGTCGAGAGTCGGATCCGAAGAATCGAGTGGCTCTGATACCATGTAGAGTGAGATAATTACAAAGTATAAATCACTTATTACTTCACATATTTTTTATACAAATAAATGTGCATGAGGAGTGCTACCCTAACACAAAATCAAGATGTGAGACTAATCTATACAAAAGGAAATACATGGGCCAACAAGTCGGCCTTTACAATGATCTTTTACAATATCCAATGGTTGTTCCGACAAACGGGCATGAAGATGATGGAAGAAGCTCGCTTAACGACAATATTAGTTACACTCCAGACATACAATTTCTCACCAAAATCACTCATCTTTTGGCTTATTTATATTTTACAGCCACAGAAATATTACCACAAAAGAATCATCAAGGACAAATATCTAACAACAAATTACACAATGTAAGTGGAATATAACAACATACCCAAAGTGATGCAGGACGGGCATCGCCACCCGCCTGCCACCCTGGATACCTGACATCCCACCACAACCCAGGGGTCCCACCGGGAGTCCACCCGATGAGCCTTATCAGGTCCCGCGGACCGTACACCCCAACCCATCCCCGGTCCCACCACAGGGTCGATAGGTTGTTGAGGCCAGGGCTCGATCCCCCGACCTCCTTGATAAAGAGTCCTCAGGCGGCTCAGTTGGTGATGAGAGTCCGCCTGAGGACTCTTTATCAAGGAGGTCGGGGGATCGAGCCTTGGCCTCAACAACCTATCGGCCCTGTGGTGGGACCGGGGATGGGTTGGGGTGTACGGTCCGCGGGACCTGATAAGGCTCATCGGGTGGACTCCCGGTGGGACCCCTGGGCTGTGGTGGGATGCCAGGTATCCAGGGTGGCAGGCGGGTGGTGATGCCCGTCCTGCATCACAAAGATTTGGTGATATGTATATGAATGGCCACCACAACTTTGCATCTTGTTTTCTTGTTAGTTCTAGGTTTTTAGCAAATGCATCAACGTGATAATCAACCAAATATACATCCTGAAGTAATTATTCCATCGAATCTCTCATCCCAACAATATTCTTGCCTTCAAAGACAATGTGATTCCTATAAATTATGTGGACAATCAAACAACAAAGAAATAGTTCTTTTCCTACTCTTCCTCAATTTCTTTGAGCACATATATAGGTGGAGTTCCATATTGTTAGAATATATGAAATGGAAATAGAAGGTGTATTTTACTCATCCTCAAAGGGGAAATAAATAACATTACAACAAGACACCAAACACCGATAAGCGGTGTGAGACTAAATCTCAAATACTTAAATATAATAACTCTAACACTCCCCCTCAAGTTGGAGGTGAAACCTTCAGCTTGAACACAACATAAAAAGAGAGGTAAATGGTGGTTGGCAATGTGGGACAACAACAACAGTCACCGGGGCCCAACCGCGTGTCACGTGGGATACTCCAACCGGACATAAGCCACACGACGTTGGTCCACAAACCGATCATGATCACGCTGGATGCTCCCGGTGTTGAAACCAGGTCAACCAACAAAGGCCAAACCACCCTACCTAACATTGAAGAAAAAGATGGGGAAACAAACAAAATACGAAATATGCCTGTAGGCTGTGCATGACTAAGGCAGTAGTCGGGAAAGAGGCATCTGAGTCGCCGTTATCACAAACACTCCCCCTCACGTGGAATACGTGCATGAAGGCATAGACTACGCCTGGAGGCCGTGACGTACACTTCCCCTCACGTAGAGCACGTGCATGAAGGCATAGGTTGCATGGAGACACAGACGAAGACAACCACAACAACACACAAAAAAAACATAACATAAAAATAATTATGGATAACGGCTGCCGGCAAGACCACGATCCAAGATGCAGCGAGCAAAGCACAAGCCAGCGGCGAGCCGAAGGCTCAAGCAGCTGTGTGCAGAGTGCTCATGCAGCGGCGAGCAAAAAAAAGGCTCAAGCAGCGGCGAGTGAGAAGGGAGCCCGACAAGGAAGAGAAACATCGACCAAGAGGGCAACAACACGGGAAGCCATCTTCCATAGCAACAAGCGACTGGAAGCACAGTAACAGGAAAGTGAACCATGCAAAGCAGCCAACATAGTCTTCGTCCAGATCTGAAGCCGTCGAAGGCGAGACCACAGCGGAGGCGGGATCCATGGAGGCAGCAACAAGGAAGAGGCGCGACACGGCAGTCGGGAGAAGAAGCTCCAGCGGCAAGACGAGAGTAGTCGGCAACACCGGAAGAAGAAGGGCAGCGGCAAGAAGAGGGATGCCTGGCCGGAGAAGAAGCAGTAGCAACAACAAGAGGGCTGCCGGGCCGGAGACGAAGCAGCAGCAACAACAAGAGGGAGAAAGAAGTAGCAGGACCGAGAAGAAGTCGCAGAGCCGTCGATGAAGAAGTAGCGGAAGAGAGGTCTGTACGCAGCCGTAGCCGTCCACGGGATCGAGCGCATGCGGAGCTGAGGCTGACGGGATCGAGCGCAGGCAGAGCTGAGGCCGATGGGATCGAGCACTGGCGGAGCAGAAGTCGACGGGATCATCGATGCGAGAAGCAGACGCGCCGACGGGATCGAAAGAGAAGAAGCGGACTTGTCGTCGATAGCGCAAAGGGGCCAAGATCCGCTCCCATCGATGGAATCTAACGTCGATTCCGTCGACGGGAGTGGGAGCGGAAGAAGCCGAGGCTTGACGGGACGAGAACGAGAAGGAGAGACGGAAATTAGAGAGCGGAAGCCACCGAGAACTTAGGTCGCCAACAATTAGGATGACAAAAATTCAGGGAGGAGTCAATTCCTGCTCTGATACCATGTTAGAATATATGAAATGAAAATAGAAGGTGCATTTTACTCATCCTCAAAGGGGAAATAAATAACATTACAACAAGACACCAAACACCGATAAGCGGTGTGAGACTAAACCTCAAATACTTAAATATAATTACTCTAACACATCTCTTATTTTTCTTTGCTATTTGTAAACCATTCTCTTTGTTCTTGTGTAGCATTCGGTTTTTCTTCTTTGTTTTCCGTTTATCCATTGAATATCAAAATTTGACTTGGGGCCCATTTTTACTCCTTGAGTATTTGAACATTGTGTGTGGGGTGTGTGGGGTGGGGGGGGGGGGGGGGGGGGGGGGGGGGGGGGGGGGGTGGGGGGCTTGTAGTAACTCTATTTGAAGCAAGGCAGGACGCTCACATTCTATTGCTTCTTTCTTGGGAGAATTATGGAGTGATGATCTATGGTTGCCATTATGGAGTTTTTAAAAACCCTAATGAACTAGCCATATTGTGAATCAGTCAACTAAATGGTCTGGTCCATCGCCAAAATAGCTTCTGTCGAGAACCTCCTTAGAACCGTTGAACTGGTCGTCGGATCACTGGACCACAAATTGGTATTAGTTTCTATTGGTCGGGCGATTCTCTAATTTAATGTAGATCTTATATTAAACACTTTCGGGCTATTAAAAAGTCTCACAAAACCAAAAATAATTTGATTCATGTTCACTTCGCTTCCACTATTTTGACTTGAGTTCCAAATGCTTTCACAATGTGAAACTGAAGAAACCTGAGTTATTAATTCATCTTCGTTTGATTTTTTTTTCTTCCTCCCCCGGTCCTTCTGATAATCAGATCTTTCTCCTCCCTCAGTCCCTTGGAGGCTCGATTATGGTCCACTTTTTTGTCTCCTCTGGATAGCTGTCTCCATTTGCTTGTCTCCTCTGGATAGCTGTCTCCATTCACTTGTCTCCTCTGTAAGATCCCCTCCTCCATGGTTTAGTTCTTACTACATCCATGTATTGTAAACTATAAATGCTACAACTCATCCACATGAAATAAATAAAATTCAAAGCTTCTAATTCATAGTGAAATCAAGAGTGTCAATTAATTTTTATAATAACAAATAGTTCTATTATTCCTTATGTGATACAAAAATTATACAAAAAATGACATGACTTCTTCATTTTTAATGAATACTACAAGTATGTTCTTTTCAAACTAAAAAAACGTGTTTTTTGTGGCTCAAGATAATATTTCTTAAGATGAAATTTGGCCATCTTGTTGTTTATAATAAGTATTGATTTTTTGTGGTTGTAAAAAATAAATAGGATAAACTGAGGGATTTGAGTTGAATGTGTGTGTGACTGCGGGTGTGGCCTGTGAGTGATTGAAATGGAGATTTATTGAGACTAAATTTATACTTTGTAGAGCTCAATATAATCATCTGGGTTAGATACAAACTTAAATATAAGTTTTCGAGTAAAGAAAGAGTAGGAGTTGAAAGGAAGTTGAAATTGTTGATTTAGGTTTATATGCTGAATGCTTTATCATATTTATGTTTATTGGTTTATGAGTATTCGTTTTAGACAATTTACATGTTATAATATTTTTAGGGAATTGTTAAAGGCAAACCAAATTTGGCTATCCGCAAGCCATTGTTAACAACAAACCATACATTTTGAAAAATACTTGGTGTAAACCAAAATGTTAACCACAAACCAATATTGTTAACAACAAACCAATAATATAAACTACATAAACAAAATTTCTAGAAAAAAAAACTAAATTCATGACATTTTCAGATTTGTATATACAAATTTGAAATAGCATATACAAATTTGAAATAAAATAGCATATACAAATCTGAAATTAAGAATTGAAATCAAATATGAAATTGTAAACAAAAAGAAAATATGAAATAAAAAGGTATATACAAATCTGAAATGAAATAACATATACAAATCTGAAATGGAAAACCAAAAGAAAATCTGAAATAAAAAACCAATACAAATTAGAAATGAAATAGCATATAATTTGTATATGCTACTTCATTTCAGATTTGTATATACCCTTTTATTTCATATTTTCTTTTTGTTTTCAATTTCAGATTTGATTTCATTTCTTAATTTCAAATTTGTATATGGTTTTACATTTTGGTGTTTCTATGTTATAAACGTGTTATTTTGTTGAACTGTTGTGCTGAAAATGTCATGAATTTAGTTTTTTTTTGTCTAGAAAATTTGTTTATGTAGTTTATATTATTGGTTTGTTGTTAACAATATTGGTTTGTGGTTAACATTTTGGTTTGTACCAAGTATTTTTCAAAATATATGGTTTGTTGTTAACAATGATTTGTGGATAGCCAAATTTGGTTTGTCTTTAACAATTCCCTTTTTTTACTATGTTTTATATTGTCTATTGTTTAAATAAATAAATAGATGCCAACTCAATACATCAACCTCTATCCCACCACTCCCTCCACTGCAGGCTTAGGCTCTGTTTGGGATACCGGTGCCGTTTTAAAGAGGAGCAGTTCAAAAAGGAGATTCTAAGCTGTATTTTCAAAACTGAGAAAAGTGTTTGGGTAACCTCCGTTTGCTGTCAGTTTCAAAACTGAAAAAATATTGTATCTGTTTGGGAAACCACCGTTTCGATGGCGGTTAAAAATAAAATGTAGGGTTATAGATTATATTTATTTCAAATAATATCTCAATTTTATTTGAATGAATCTATTTTAAAAATGCACACATTGTTAGCATTTATAATCTAATACACATTTATTTTAATTTTTAGGGGGCAATTTTCTGCAAAAAGTTTATTTCTCATATTTGAACACTTGAATTATAAGCCATGGATATAAAAAAAAACCATGGATATATAATTTTTAGTTATTTTCCACTGTCTGCAAACGGATACTCTTTAATTATTTTCCACTCATAAATAAAAAGCATTTATACAAATTAACATCAATTTTCTTAGCAGCAGTAAGGAAAAAACATATATACAACCTTACAAATATGGAAATTATAAATATAGAAATGATGATAGAAAACACCTGTAAAATACAAAGCAAAAAAACGCAAGAACGGTTCGAGAGGATGATACACGGAAGCAATTTTTCGACATTAACTGGCCGGCAACTGCTCTCAACCAATGGACCTGCTTCCGGCGATCACGAAAGCACCAAATCTGCTTATGGCGAGCACGAAAACTCCAGATTTGTAGCTAGCCTAGAGTCTAGGCTCTGTGATCGACGGAAACATCTCCGCGGAGGATTATTTCCCTCCCCACGCCGCTCCTTTCTAGATTATTTTCCTCGAGTAGTTGCTCGGGTCCACCTTCTTCTTTTCCCTGTCTCCATTGTCTCCTTTTCCACAAGAACTCTCCAGCGAAGGCACTCGAATCAGTGTCCCCGTCGCCATTAATGCCTTCGCTTCCTCTACCTCTGTCTCACCTTCAATCTGAAGAGAAACAACGTGGATGAGTCGCGGGAAGAAGAGACGGGGAAGACAACTGCTTTGGAATGGCCGCTGGAGCTCCAAGGGCCAGCCTTGAAAACGACCGTTTTCCACCCTTTCAGACCGGGCGTTTTAAAACGGAGCTCGCCAAACACCCCTCTTCCGGCCGGGCTAGAACAAAATGGAGGCAAAAGGGAGTCCCAAACATGCCCTTAGGCTTCGTTTGTTTCGTCTGTTGCTAATCGAAAGGGAGTTGTCAGAAATGGAGTTTGAAAAAAAAGTTGTCTGTGAAAAATAGAGTTGCAGTATAAAACTGTTTGAGTAAAACTCCGTTTGCAGATCTGTTCGAAAAACAGTGCTAATAAACTGTTTGGTAAAAATAGAGTTTTGGTGGCTGTTTTTTTTCAAAATAGAATTTTGTTCTACTCATTAATTTGTATATATTTATGGAATACCCATTGTTATAATACCTAATGCATGCATATATCAAACTTTAATTTCTCAAAGAACTCTTTTCAACAAAGAGTATAAGGATGACACATGTTGGAAATATGCCACTCTTTTTCAATGACTCTTCTAAAGAAACTCATGAAGCTTATATTGACTGGGAAATACTTATTCAGTTAGCAATAGATGCTAGTTTAATGTTTATTATAATCGTAGTGTTGTAATATATCTTATGTTTCTTTGCTTTTGCTATTTATAGAATTGGAGTATTAGTATCATCATTTACTTCAAATTTGAAGGTATTAGATTTCACATACAGACTACTGTATATTCTTTTGATGTCTTTAGAGTGGTACTAATTATTTTTTACTTGATTCTTGCAGATTTACAACATATAATTGAATGGACAAGAGGCTTTGAATGAATTGAGAGAACAAAAATTAGAATTTTATGAGCTTATTATTAAATGGAGTGAACCGAATGCGATTTGGAATACCCATTTTCAACCCATTTTAAAACGTGTAAGCCATCGTTAAAGCAAACTCGATTCAGTATCCCACAAACAATGTTTCACCTCTCAGCAGCCTACAATAGAAAATGGAGTACTGCTGCAGCCGGTGCAAACCTCTTACCGTTGTTTCTGCTGCTCCAGCAAGGGTTCCGGTCAGCAGCTGCTTTGGAAGCACTCCAATCTCATATTAGAGCATCAGAGGGAGGACTTGAGAAGCCCCGACTAGTGCTATACAACTACCCCTCTTTTGCTGGAGCTTTTGCTGCACTTTTTGCGCACCTCTACCACTCTTCCCTCAATCTCCCATGCCTCATCTTGCCCTTCTCTTCTGTGGAGCCTCTCAGGTTTTCCATTGTGTTATATTTTTTTATCTCTGTTCAAAGCTTTGTATTGAAAGTAATCTTCTATCTACTAGGGTGGAAGACTTCAGGTTCGGAGACATTCATTCTTGCTATCTGCTCGATTTCTTGGGGCCTAAGGGGTTTGCAGGAGAACTCGCAAAGATTGTTCCCAGGTAATTAATGACTGCATTTTATTCAACCTTTTCCTAATTTTACGCATAAAAACAATGTAAAAAAAGAATGTTGATTTTAGGCTAATAGCATTTGATCATCGCCTGAGCACACAATCAAGGATTTCAAAGTGTCCCAATAACATGGAGATCTTTATTGATACCAGAAAGAACAGTGCTAGAGGTGCTTTGGATTATTTTTCAAAAATATATACAGAAGAGAAATCATCATGCAGGGTTAGTTTCTGTATTTTTTCCCTCTTAGAACATGGTGACTGTTTGTGTATTTAGCTTTAGCTATCCATTGACAACATCATAAATCTGATAGACAATAGTTAAATTAAATGTTCACTTTGTTTCGTGTTATAGTAGGGCCATAAAGAGTTACTGAACTTGAAAGACCACTTTCGCGTTGAGAAAATGGTTAGATATATTGAGGATGTTGACCTTCGTCGTTGGGAATTAGCAAACATTAAAGAATTTGAAATTGGAATCAAAGGAGTCCGCGCCAAGCTAAATACTCTGACTAACCCTTACATATTTAAGCAGGTTGGGTTGTCTCTCTACTTTCTAAGCATACACATTGAGAGAGTTTATTAAAACCGTTATCATGCACTGCAGCTTCTTGAACTTGATGCTGATGACTTAATAGCGAATGGAAATTCTTATGTTGCTTCACGTCTGGATGCTGCGAGGAAGTTACTGGTGAAGCCATTTAAAATTAGACTGGGAAGAGGATTGTATGGCGAGTGCCTGGTAATTTTTTTTATCAACTTCAAATAATTTAGTCAGTGGACTGCTTTAGTTTTGTATTTTGCACTTGCTGAGATTATGTAGTGAGCTTAAGTGTGTGTGTGTGTGTGGGGGGGGGGGGGGGGGGGGGGGGTTGAAAATACAGCAGCCCCTTAGTTTATTAGGCCTAATTTTGTACCATGTTTGTTACACAATCCCTAATTTTGTACCATTTTTTGGTAGTTACTGCACAAAAGTAGGGTGTAAAGTGGTAGAATTGAGTGACAGGAATGATAGGGATTGAAAATACAGTAGCCCCTTAGTTTATTAGGCCTAATTTTGTACCATGTTTGTTACACAATCCCTAATTTTGTACCATTTTTTGGTAGTTACTGCACAAAAGTAGGGTGTAAAGTGGTAGAATTGAGTGACATGAATGATTACAGCACTAGAAAGGGTAGCGAGTTTCTTGATCGGTTATGCAGGCTTTGGAAGCATTTCTATCTTACTATAATTTTACTAATATCAATTTACAGTTATTAGCAGTTGCTTTTCTTATATTCCATACTACACTACTTAACCTTGTTTTTTGAGCGTTTATACATCATATTATTTTAATGATTATAGGCAATCAGGGCTGATGGCAATGCAGAGTTAAGCCACGAAATTGCCATCGAATTGAGCAGTAGGAGTGCTGAAGCTGGGTTAAGGTATGAAGATTAGGCTGGTTTTTAAAAATTATAGTTATTTTTTCTATTAAGTATTTATGTTAGTGATGTAATGGAGTTGATCTGAAATTTAGATTTTTTGGAAGCCCTTTATTTTCATATTTCTCTCATTTTTTTCCAAGAATAGGAGTCGATAATTATTCATATTGTAAATGCAACTGTATGGGAAGTATTAAGTTGTGATGATTCAAATTTTGAAGGGAATAATTATTCAAATCATGCTTACCCAAAAGAAATGACCAAAAATAGCAGCGAGTAATTATTTATATTGTACTGTATGAGAAGTGCCGAGTTTTGATAGCGCGAATCCGAAGGGAATTAACATGAAAATACATGCTATTAAAGTATAGAAATTATTACTAAAAACAATGAAAAGTCAAAAACATTTGTAGCATGGTTGTTGCTTTGATTTTGCATAGCAGTTTAGCTTGGTTATTGAATCCAGAATTTTGTTTCTGCATTTAAGGCTCTTTTGGCTATGCACATAAAATGTTTTATAAAATGATTATTTAGTTGTCACGTTATCTATTTTGAAATCAAAATATTACAATTGAGGGAGCTTCATGAGAGTTTGTGGATCTTAAAGTGAATAACTGAATATCAGTTTCTAGCCAAATACCCGGCTAGTTATTTTTTTGTCTAACTTCAAGCAATCAAATGGGAGCACTGTGAAATTCAAATTACGAAAGAAATTGTTGCATATAGGCATCTCATGGGGGAAGTTAATCACCTAATGAGAGAATCCAGCCGAATTGAAGTATCCAGTTGAACTACAAAATTGTATGACCTAGCTAAATTGTATGACCTATATAAAACATATTAAGAATATAATCCCACATTCAAAAACTCATATAGTCTCGTGCATTTAATATAGAACCTTTGTCCGTCCTCTTACAACTAATTAGTTTTATGTTTGATGCATTGACTCTAAATCGTCAAACTTGCAGAAGGATGAAATTTATCTACATAACACTTCATTAGATTATGTTATGCTATGGATATACAATGAAAGTCTCATATGCTTACTGTTATGAACGGAGAAGAATAGGGAGATTGGGAGAGAAAGAGAAAGACAGTAAGAGTTAGGGTTTGAGAGGAGGAGGAGGAATACCTGAGAGATAGTTTTGCATAACCCAACAAAGAGAGCCCCGAGGTTATAAATACCCCGGGGCAAGAGAGGGCCGGCCGGCCCCCTCCCAATAGGGGCTGAACCGTGTGGTTATGCCCCTCTTGGCACTTTTTACTGATTGGGGGCTGAACCGGTTGGTTCAGCCCCGTTGCTACGTGTGGCCTTCTTCGGTCGTCGAGTGTATTTATGTCCCGAGAATCGCAACGCGTTTGGGGGCATAACATTCCCCTCCCCATCATGCGCCAACTTGTCCTCAAGTTGGAAATCTGAAAACAGCTCTCGAAACTCCAGTAAATCAACTCGGGTGTTGTGCGCCTCGGTCAAATTCCACTTAACAAGAATCTCAGGACGGTACTCCACGTCGCGTTTCTTCCATTTAGTCAGCAAAATTTTCTCCTATAAGGGACACAACTCTCCCGTTGTGGTCGCCTCATGTAGGAGCGGACTCGCCTGAACTGCGTCACCAATCTTCTTCTTGAGCAAGGGCACATGGAAGGTAGGATGTATGCGGGACCCTTCAGGGAGTGCCAAGGCATATGCCACCAGACCTACCCTCTGGATAATGCGGAAAGGACCATAGTACCGTGGTGCCAATTTTTGGTTTGCTCGTCGGGAAACGGATAGTTGCCGGTATGGTTGGAGCTTGAGAAAGACCTTGCCCCCACTGCGAATTCCCGTTCGGTCCGATGTAGAGCTGCATGTACCTTCATGCGGTCTTGAGCTGTCCGAAGGTTGTCGCGTAACAGAGCCAAGGTGCGATTCCGGTCACGCAACGTCCGATCTACGACGGGATGAGCCGTGCTGTCTGGCTCATAAGTACCCAACGTGGGTGGAGGACGACCATAGACGACCTCAAAAGGGGCGAGCTTACTGGCTGTATGATAAAAGGTGTTATAGCAGTATTCGGCTCAATGTAACCAACAGGTCCAAGTGCGCGGCTCATCCATCACGAAACATCGTAGGTACGTCTCCACTCCCCGGTTGAGGACCTCCGCCTGTCCATCCGTTTGGGGGTGGTTGGTTGTGCTCATGCGTAACCTTGTACCTTGCAGCCGAAAAAGCACTCGCCAGAAGTTGCTCACGAATACTGGATCCCGATCTAAAATGATGGCACGGGGTACGCCATGAAGTCGAACAATCTCCCGAACAAATAACTCAACGACAGATTCCCCAGTGTAGGGATGACTCAATGCAAGGAAGTGCCCGTATTTCGATAGCTTGTCGACCACAATCAAAATGACGGACTTGCCCTGAGATTTGGGCAGGCGGTCGATGAAGTCCATGGAGATCGTGTCCCAAATGTGATGTGGGATCTCCAACGGCGTAAGCAAACCCGCAGGAGAAGTCGTTTCATACTTCTGACTTTGGCATACCTCGCACTGTTGGACAAACTGCTGAACATCCCGGCGTAGACCCTTCCAAAAGACATTCGCCCGCAATCGTTGTAGAGTGCGAAGCACGCCGACGTGGCCTCCAGTCGGCGAGGAATGGAACTCGTGCATCATGACAGTCCGCCGAAGTGGGCGGAATGACCACTTTACCTTGGTAGTAAAGTCGCACGCCTTGTAAGTGGAACCCTGGTGGTGTGGTCTGCCCCTGTTGGATCACGTCCACGATGGCCCGAAGCTCGGGGTCTTGTAATACCTCCTCCCGTATCTCATCCAGTGAGTCAATCAGGGGCCCCGAGATATGGGAGAGAGTGCTCTCCGGAAGCCGTGATAGAGCATCGATGACCACATTTTCCTTCCCCTGCTTGTAGATGATCTCATAATCATAGCCCAATAATTTAGTCAGCCACTTCTGCTGGAGGGGAGAAGCCAGCCGCTTGTCACGGACTTAGTATATCAACACTAAGTTCGTGTGTCACTTGGCTAGTATTTCCACCAACTAAAGCTAACCAAGTAAGCCTGACTTCAATAATGCACCCGAGTAAAGAGTAAAACCTTTGATTATACTTCTGAATGAAATTACAAGACAGTTCGAAAGACAGTTGAGCGAGACATACAAAAAGAACAAGACATACAACAATGCTCAACACTCAAAACTCACAAGCACTCAACCCTCACAAGAGGAGTCTCACTATCACAACACACTCCAAAACCTTGGATGATCCAAATGGGGGGGGGGGGGGGGGGGGAGGTCCTCCCCTTATATAAGCCTCCTTCCCCTTTTCCCTCCAAACTCAAGAAGAATCTAGATTTCTCCACACAGGGAAGTGACTAGATTCTTCCACACTCTTCCATACTCTTCCATATTTCCCAAGTGTGATCTTTCTCCAATATTCTAGAATATTCTCAACATATCTAGAGTAATCTTGAACAATGGTCACGAGACGAGTTAGCTAACCTTGACACCGTGACACGCTGCTCCAAGAAATGCTTCAGACTCTGACATCCCAGCAAGTATGGTCTCCACATGGTAACGACGTGTATGATGGCTAACCATCTCCTTTTCATAAGTAGACAACCCCAATGTCCTTGGTGCCAAGGCTTTGCTGAAGAAAGCCAGGGGTCGCCCCTCCTGCATCAGTACCGCGCTGATCCCTACACCCGAAGCGTCTGTCTCCAACACGAACTCTTTACTGAAATCCAGAAGAGCTAGGACCGGTGTGGTCGTCATAGCCCCCTTCAGATCCTGGAAGCCTGCTTCTGCTTCCTCCTGTCATAGGAAGACATCCTTCTGAAGTAACAGAGTGAGAGATCTCGTAATTTTACCGTAGTCCTTCACGAACCGTCGGTAGTAACCTATGAGCCCCAAGAATCCTCGTAAAGCCCGGAGTGTCGTAGGGCGGGGCCATGTCACCATATTCTCAATCTTTTTCGGGTCGGCTAGAACGCCTTGTGCTGAAACCAAATGCCCCAGATACTCGACCTCTTCCTGGCCAAAAGAGCATTTGGACCGTTTGACATAAAGCTGATGCTGACGCAACATAGTGAGGACTCGCTCCACGTGTTCCAGATGTTCCTCCCAACTGCTACTGTAGATGAGGATGTCGTCAAAAATATCAACACGGAATGGCGTAGGAGAGGCCGAAAAATCTTGTTCATCACGACTTAGAACGTACAGGGCGTTTGATAACCTGAATGCATCACGAGGAACTCGTAATGGTCATCATGCGTCCGAAAGGCCATCTTGTGGATGTCCTCTCGCATCAGAATCTGGTGATAGCCAGACCGCAGGTCCAACTTGGTGAAAAGACACGCCCCATGTAGCTCATCTAGCAGCTCCTCAATCATAGGAATAGGAAACTTATCCTTGATGGTCGAGCTATTCAGACCCCTGTAGTCTACACAAAACCTCCATGATCCATCCTTCTTCTTTACCAGGATGATGAGTGAAGAGAAGGAGCTGGTGCTGGGACGAATTACCAGACGCCAGCATCTCTCGGACATTGCGCTCAATCTCGGCCTTCTGTATGTGTGGGTAACGATATGGCCTAATGTTGGTGGGTTCCATTTCGGTCTTGAGCTGAATCTGGTGATCATGGAATCTCGGTGGAGGGAGGGTGTGTGGCTCCTGAAAGACATCTTCGTACTGGAACAGTAAAGCCTGCATACGTTCTGGTATCTCTGGCGTTTGTTGTGTGAAGGATGCAAACCCCATGATCATCACCATCATACTTCCCTGTTCCTCCAGCTGCTCGAGACTCCTGGCCGAAATCTCCTTCAGGGGAGAGGATTTGAGGCCATGCAGGAAGTAATCCTTTCCTTGCTGATCGAACTCCATAGTCATCCGATCCCAATCCAAGGTGACTCTCCTCAACTAACTCAGCCACTGAACACCGAGGACCATGTTGGATTCCCTGATCGGCAGAAGGTATATGTCAGTGTGGCATATGTAGCCCCGTATCCGCAGCTCTACCCCTCTCATCACCCCTTCACACTTCAGTTTACTCCCATTGACCACCATGACCTGGAAGGAGGTCCCCCGATCGACTGCGTGGTCCACCTTCATTGCTACCGCGGGGTTGATGAAATTGTGGGTGCTCCCACTATCAATCAGAATCGTTACCCGCTCCTGGGCCACCCTCCCAGAAATGCGCATGGTAAGAGGAGCGGTGCACCCTTTCATCGCCTCTATAGATACTCCGAACTCCGTCAGGTCCAACTCGTCCTCCTTTTCTTCCTCTGAAGCGTCCTCTTCCTCCCCTTCTTCCCTCAGCAGGTAGACTTGGATCTTCTGAAACTTGTGTCCGGGACCGTACTTTTCATCACAGTTGAAGCACAAACCTTTCTCCTTCCTTGCCTGCAGCTCTGGCCAGGTCAGTCTTGTCACAGTCGGGCGACCGACCGCCGGGGGGTCTCTCCTAGTGGGTGTCGGGGTTATAGCAGCTCTCACAGTGGTGTGGTTCCTCTGTCTGTTGAAGCGCTCCTCCTATACCCGTGCCAGATTGATGGCGTGACTCAAGCTGCGGGGCATATAGGCATGGACCTCATCCCTCAGGTGATCCTTCAGACCAGAGACGAAACAGCTCAGCAGTGTCTTCTCCTCTCAGCGGACCCTGTTGGCCAACCTCTCAAACTCTGTGTGGTACTCCATCACCGTTCACTTCTGGCGTAGCTTCTGTAGCATGACCTCGACGTCTTCATACTCCAGAGGGCCAAATCGGGCTGAAAATTTCTCTACGAACTCAGTCCATGACGCGTAACCACGACCCCTCAGGAACCACTGTGTCCACTGGTAGGCATCATCTTCCAGGTGAAAAGCTACCAGCTGCACCCATTGCTCCTCAGGCATTTCCTAATAATTAAAAAAGAAGTTTCACTTTCTGCACCCACTCCAGTGCATCTCCCCCTCTGTACTTGGGGAAATTCATGCGAGTCCTCTTCGGTGACATGTAGGCCCTCTAATTCGCCTGCCCCCCCCCCCCCCCCCCCCCCCCCCCCCCCCCCCCGCGTTCGTAACCCGCTGCCCTCTGCTCCTCCATTGGAAGGTGCGGTCCTTGGGGTCCTGGAAAATACGCTCTGCCTTGGGCCACGGCCGGTGGCAATCGTTCCCTTCCTTGGCCGCCGCCAAGGTGTTGCCCTCCTCCGTAGATACCAGTCGGTGGTCGCATGTTCCATCGATCGCCATTTCCGTAGCCCGTATGTGGTCCGAAGGCTCGCGGGAGGGGTAAAATTCCAGCAACACCTCCAATCGGAGCGCCTGTATCCCCGGTAGATCGAAACTGCCCCGCCGCTTGCTCTGGAGGCCGCCAAGCAGCCGTACGACCTGCTCCGACCTCACTCCAGCCCGCCGATGGGCCGCCCAGGGCGGACGACCCTGCGTTGGCTCTGGCGGACGCCATGCGGCCGTGCGTCCCACTCCGGGTTTGCCCCAGGTCGCGGAAGGGACGCTCGGGGCGTGCGACCCGTCGGGGCCGCCGATCGCTGGCGTGCCTTGCGCTCTCCCGCACGGGAGTTGCGGGCTAACTCCGCCCGTCGACGCGAGCGGATGGTGCAGCGGGGGCTGAGTTGAAGCCTCCACCTCCGCTCCGTCGTTGGCCGCCGCCTTACCTTTCAGATTTTGTGCTAGGAGGGTCTTGATCTCCTCCATGCGGGCGTCCATCCGTTCCTCCAATTGTTTCATCGATGTCTTCATCCTTTCTTCGATGGCCGCTACCTTGTCTGACAACCCAACGTAGTTCTCTTCTAGGAGGGTCTTTATTAATTTCTCAAAATCATTTAATTACATACAAGTATTTGTACACTTATATAGGAAGAGAGGAAGGAGCTATAATCTTATTCTAAGATGTGAGCTTAAAACCTAAGGAGGAGATGTGCCCTTCATTTGGGTCTTGCAATGGACCTCCATACATGTTTTATCCAACAATCCCCTGCAAGCTGGAGCATACAGATCGTAAGCACCAAGCTTGGACAAGAATTGTTAATATAGCGGACGAGGTAAAACTTTAGTTAGAATGTCAGCAACTTGCCCAGCAACGGGAACATGTTTTAATTCTAATTTCTTCAATTGAATCTTCTCCCGAACAAAGTGACAATCAACTTCAATGTGTTTGGTGCGTTCGTGGAATACATGATTCTTGGCAATATGTATAGCAGCTTGACTATCGCAAAAGAGAGTGGCCGGTGAGGAAAATTTGACACCCAGGTCACTTAGGAGGCTTTCTAACCATGTAAGCTCAGACACAACAGCGGCCATCGAATGATACTCGGCTTCGACAGATGAGCGAGAACAACCACAGACTGCTTCTTGCTACGCCTGGTGATAAAACGTCCACCGAAATAAGTACAATATTCACTCGTGGAATGACGATCATCTAGAGATCCAGCGTAGTCAGCATCAGAGTAGGCAATAAGAGATAAGGAGGAAGAAGACTTGTATTCAAGCCCTTGTCCAGGAAAAGTCTTCAAATATCGGAGGTTGTGCTCGACAGCCTAGAGGTGAGAGATACTTGGAGCATGCATGAATCGACTGACAACTCCAACAGCAAATGATATAACTTTTTGTTATCTTATGGAATTTAATGGATAACTTTTTGCTACCAATGGAAAATTTCTTCTCATCTCAAACGAAGTGATTGGATTTACACCAATAGAAACCATAAATTCCATAACTTAAACATAATAGATCGACGATAGATCTTTATTGTTAGATATTATAAAATAGTCAATTAAATGTCCGTCTTTCACTCTATCTATCCTATTCATTGGTAGTGGTCGTGATATCCTATTCATTGGTAGTGGTCGTGAAAAGGGCTGGAGGAACCGGTGCATGACACATAAGTGTAATGCTACTTCCAATTCCCTGTATGTTTGATAGAGCCAAAGATTCTCCCGGAGTACGCCGATTCCCCCCGAACCGTACAAGATAGTTACCACTTATCATATGACTTTCTAACTCCACTTCTTTTTTTGGTCGTTCCGCTCTGTCGGATCGATGGTAGTATCAAAGATCTGTAGCCCCCTAAATTTTTGACAGAATGCCTGCTCCTATTTTGAGTTGCGTATCTTTCTCCCCGAGTCATCATAAGTGGCATTTGTCTCACATCGTAGACCTCCACCCCAACTAGATCTTCCTTATAAGTGAACCAGAATATAGTGCATAGG
This sequence comes from Dactylorhiza incarnata, assembly GCA_033032865.1. Classification (NCBI taxonomy): domain Eukaryota; kingdom Viridiplantae; phylum Streptophyta; class Magnoliopsida; order Asparagales; family Orchidaceae; genus Dactylorhiza; species Dactylorhiza incarnata. Next base: position 3,581,053 of record JAWHQI010000193.1, on the reverse strand, counting down.
TACTCCTCGATGTTGCGAGGACGAGACGACGTGATATACTACAATCACATACAAAAGTTCTGCCCTTCGTCGACCTATTATGGTTATGTTATGGAATTTATTGTTTCTATTGGTGTAAAAATCCAATCACTCCGTTTGAGATGAGAAGAAATTTTCCATTGGTAGCAAAAAGTTATCCATTAAATTTCATAGCATACAACTCCAACAGCAAATGATATATCATGTCTTGTAACTGGAACATAAATTCGCTTCCCTACAAGACGACGATAATACTCTGGGTTTGGAAGAGGTAGATCAGAGTCGGAGGCATGAGCGCAGAGCTTATGATTGATATCCATAGGAGTATCAGTAGGTTTGCATCCAGAATAACATGCATCATGGAGAAGGTCGAGACAGTATTTTCATTGAGATGGGACAAGGCCATCAGGACATCTTGCTACCTCGAGACCAAGAAAGTATCGAAGGTTTCCTAGGTCTTTAGTTTGAAAAACAGAAGTCAAGTGATGCTTGATCATGTGGATTCCTATGGAATTATCACCTTGTAATCAAAATATCTTCAACATAAACCAAGAGGATCATTGTGCCTGTCGGACGGTGATGAGTAAAGAGAGAGAAGTCAGCCGAGCTTCAAGTGAACCCAACATCACGAACTACCTTACTAAACTTCTCAAACTATGCTCGAGGAGACTGTTTGAGACCATGAAGAAATTTTCTGAGGTGACAGGCAAGGGACTCCCCCGTGGTCTTAAACTCGGGAGGTTGCTGCATGTAGACAGTGTCGACTAGATTGCCATTGAGAAAGACATTATTGACCTCCAGTTGATGTAATGTCCACTGTCGATGAACAACTAAGGAGATCAAGATACGAACAGTGTTCAATTTTATGACAGGTGAGAAGGTCTCATCATAATCGAGGATGTATTGCTGAGTAAACCCCCGGGGCTACAAGTCGAGCTTTTAGGCGTTCAACCTTCCCATCCGGTCCATGTTTGATTGCAAATACCCACTTACATCCCACACAGGTCTGTCCAGGAGGAAGAGGGACATGATTCCATGTCTGATTTCCCCGAAGAGCAGACATTTCCTCATCCATGACCACCCGCCACCCCGAATGTTGAGGAGCCTCCTGCAAAGAGGTAGGGGTGGAAATAGAGGATAAAGAAGTTGCGATTTTGTGGAGAGCCGGAGAGAGGCGATGTAAGGACACATAATTGGCCAGGGGGTGAGCCGTAGAGACGGGTGTCAGATCTTCAGGCCGCGAGGTATCATTAGTAGGGGACAATTGTTGTAGAGCATCCAATCAAGGAGGGCGACGAGTATACACACGAAATTTCGCGGCGTCTCACCACGGAGGATTGTCGTTTCTGAATTCGCTCACAAAATAATCAATCATTCTAAACTGCAGCACCCACCCCTATTTATAACAAGACGGGGCGGTTGGGCACCGGGCGTGTACGACTATGATTGGCCGTTACGCCTGAGGCCCTAAAACACCAAAAACAAATTCAAAAAATAAAATAAAATACATAAAAATAATAATGCGACGAACCGGACACGCTCGTGGTCTTGGATCGCCGATCCGATCATCGTCTCCTGCGCGAATATACAAAAGTGGGCCCCGCCGACTGGCGACCCGTAGTCTGATGACGATACCCATCAGCTACCTAAGTGTACATATATTTTAGAAATGACATATACGAGTGGTTCATCCGTAATCCCATACTCTGATAGCTAATGCATGTACATAGTTTCAGCCACATCACCGTTAAGTAAAACTTTTTTGATGCCAAGTTCGATGCAATTTCTAACAACAATGTACACAAATAGAAAGCAGAATTTAAACGATGTTAAGCTTGTCAATCGGTGAAAATCCCTCCTCAATATCAATGTCATGCTACTGTGTAAACCTTGGTCAACGAGGCATTCCTTTTGTAGCTCAACATAATTATTCAGCTTATGCTTCACAGTGAACAGCCATTGACAACCCCATGTGACTTGGAGGCAGTGGATCAATTTCCAAGTAACATTGCCCAATAAGGCATGCATCTCCTTATCCATCGTAGCATGTCACTCTAGATGCTATAGCGCCTGATAAACAAAGGAAGAATTAGTAACCAAATAATCACGAATAAGCAAATATGTGAAGTGGTAGAGGCAAATGGTGAAGATAGAGGATGAGCAGTACATGCACTCACCCTTGCGAATTACAGCGGGAAGATCGTCTGATGCAGGAGGAATATCATTATGTGGCAGATCACAAACTCTATGATGGAAGGAGATGTCATAATATCTTTAATATGGAGATGTGGATGCGGTATTGAAGTTTCAATACCAAGGAAAGATGGCGTTTCAGTAGTAGGAATTTGTGAAGAAATGATAGGGAAAGAACAGTTGATCTTCAAAGGAGACATCAGTAGTGGTCACAATCTTATGTACAAGTAATTGAGGAATAACACAGCCAATCTGTCTCAGAATACCCGATAAAGATATATTTGGTCTCACAATGCGCAAATTTGTCCATTTGAAGACCCAATTGATTAACCTAACATGTGAAATAAAAACTCGTGGTCAGAGAAAATGGAGGGGCCGAGGGAAAGAGAATGAAGAATGAAGAGGTGTAGTGAAGACCTGAGGAGGGCAAGTGGTTGTTAAGATAACAATCTCATAAGAGCAAAATGTGAATAAATGATAATGTTATTCATTTGGAACATAAGCAAACATATTAATTCTTGCAAATGTCAGTTCGTTCTTCATCAATGCAACACCATTTTATTGGGGTTTATAAGAGCAGGGAGTCTGTTGAATAATACACAAGGACATACAACTACAAGTCTTATGAAAATCATGATGTTATGGGCCTCGGGTGCTGGGCCTAGTTATCATTATCTTTATTGTAAGGGGCTTCGCGTGTTGTCTTTGTCCTTATTGTTGTATTTTATTATTATCGTTGTTCGTTATTATTATCGTTGTCCGTTATTATTATCGTTGTCCGTTATTATTTATGTAGTGGTTGGAAGCGTCATGGTTATGAGTTAGGAGTTAGCAATTATGAGTCTTATGTCTTATAAGCCTATTTAAAGACATGCGTGTTTGTATGAAGGGCAAGTTAGAAGTATTCTCTTTCCTTTGTTCTCTTTGATGAGATTTTGGTAGCTCTCTCCTCCCGAGCAAGCCCCGCCTAGGCAGCCGCGGTTCCGCCTCCGCAGTATCCCCTCCGCCTCTGGTCACCACTCCGGCGGCACGTAACGACTTGGTATCAGAGCTTTTTGATCCTCCTCTTCCACTAACGCTCTCCGAAACCGCTACCATTTCGATCCAGTCGATGAGTCATATGCCATCTTCGTCGAACCCTAGATTACTTGGGACCCGCTCCCATCGATTCCGCCTTCTGCATCGACGATCGACGAGCCCAACGACGTTTGCGTCGAGCCTAGAAGCAGCCCTAGTCGTCCCAGAACAACAATATGACGCTTCCAGGAAGGCTCTGCATCGTCGTTTCTAGCGCCAACGATGCTTCCGTGTCAATTACGACGCTCCCAACAAGCGCGCCTTCTTCTAGAGGTCACATCACCTGACACGTTCGTTCCCTTCGCCTTCTTCCAGAGGCTTCCCCGCCTGGTATGCCCGTTCCCTGCGCCTTCTTCCAGAGGCCGCACCCGCCCGGGGAAGCGCTCTGTTGCAACCTCCAACGACGCCTTGCAGCAGCCCAACGGAACGAATCATTCCCGCCCTGCTACACCCACACAGAAAAGGCAAACTCGCCAGACAACGTATTCCTTGAGCCCTGTGCCTTCCTTCTATCATCCGACTGCCTCCAAAGTCACATCTTCTTGTTGATGTAATTGATTAATCAATTATTTGAATTATGTGGGACTCGTTCGATCAAATGCGTTCACTAAGGAACATGATGCAAACGTTCCTGACATCCCTAGATGCACGCTTTCAAGAAATCGACGCACGTCGCCGGGAAGGATTTGTCACCCTCTCCAATAAGCTCACTGATCTTACAACTGCCACAGTTCTAATCCATGGCCAAGCTACTAACAGTCAAGTGCCTTCACCATCACTTATATGCGTCGATCCACCAAACTAAGGGTTCATTTGGTAAGGCGTTTTGATGCCGACGCGGGAGCAATCGCCGCCGCAAGGCGGAAAAACAAACGCCGGGCGGCGGCGTTTGCTCCCGCAGCGAAGAGAAAAAGGAGGCGGAAAGCGCTGTCTCCAACCCCCGCCACCCACCTCCGTCTCCAACAACTGCGGCGAGTCCTCCCGCGCCGTCTCCGACCGCCTTACCAAATGAAGCCTAAGTTGATATCCTGGCTAGTCCAACAGTCTTCCAGCAAACTACAAATAGTGTGGTGCTCATTCAGACGGACTCCTTGTTGTCGTACATTGATTGTGCCATGATCGTCGCGGACACTCCTCTCGCTTGCACAAAATTTGCGACGGTTATGAGTAGTCCTCTGACATCTGCGGATTATTCTCCACCACAACTTCAATCATTTCAAGATCATGTTGCGGTCTACTCTTTGGTCCTATCGCCACCCATGTTATGACTTGCCGACACCATCACCATCATTCTCGATGTCGGTGAGTACAAAGAAGGCTTGTCGCTCTCTGCAACCCCGACCATGATGACGCACCAGAAGGAACTATTTTGACATGAAATCAAAGAACCAGATGATCAAGTCAGCCGAGCTGTGTTCGAGCTTGAGGACAAGCTCGATTTGCAGATTGGGTGAGATGTTCTGGGCCTCGGGCGTCGGGCCTAGTTATCATTATCTTTAATGTAATGTGCTTCGCGTGTTTTCTTTGTCCTTATTGTTGTCTTTTATTATTATCGTTGTCCATTGTTATTTATGTAGTGGTTGGAAGCATCATGGTTATGAGTTAGGAGTTAGCAATTATGAGTCTTATGTCTTGTAAGTCTATTTAAATGCATGTGTGTTTGTATGAAGGGCATGCAAGAGATATTTTCTTTCCCTTGTCCTCTTTGATGAGATTTTGGTAGCTCTCTCCTCCCGAGCAAGCCCCTCTTAGGCAGCTGTAGTTCCGGCTCTGCAGTATTTAGGGGTGAAACTGGTGCGGTTTGAGCCCAAACCGCAACCGCACCAAAAGGGGTCGGTTTTGGACCAAACAAAACCGCACCGCACCAAAACCGTGCGGTGCAGTTTGACATTGCTGCGGTTTGGAGTCGGTTTTTGCGGTGTGATTTTGGTTTTTGTACAGTTACCAAAATATATTGGAAATGCGATCTAGTTGTAAGAGGAAAATGCGATTAAATGCAAAACCACAACATCATAAGCTTCTTCTTCTCTCGACGACGACGAAGTCCGGTGCGATTTCTTTCTCTCACACTTGCAGAAGAAAAGACATGAAGAGTTGGTATTAGTAAATCAAAGAGCAGAATCTGATTGCTACAAATTTACTAGGAGATCAAAATCATTAAGCCTAGATTGAGAGAAATACATGCGGATCAACTATCCAACAATGATAAAGGTCAATATCTAGAAGATACGAATCAATAACCCTAGATTGAGCAGGGAATACGAGATTGAGATAAGTTCTAACAAGAAATCTCAAAACCGAGATCATAGGGCAAGGAGCCAGGGAATACGGGAAATACCAGATCAACTATCTTCGTCCGCTCAGCCAAATAGAAGGTAGGAGTTGCTCGCCTGCGTCTCCACTCAGGAAGTGAAGAGACGCTCGCGTCGCCGTTGAGTTAGGGCTAGGGCAAACCACAGGCGTGCATCGTAAGAAGAGACGCAGGCGCACGCATCGTGTGAAAAATGCCAGGAATATCAAATAGGGGTTCGATTTCACGGGTTCAGGCATAAATAGTTTCACAGTTCAGGTCTTTAAGTCTTTATTCGTAACATGTTTTTTTAATTAAAACAGTTAAACAGTAACTATACGTTTATACAGAAATCTAGATGCAAAATTAAAATTAAACTTATACTATACATAATGAGAAATCTCAATATATTTTTAAGATATAGAAATAAAATTAAAATTATATTATACTTATAATCATTGCGGTGCGGTTTATTCGGTTTTGTCAAGGCAAAAACCGAACCGCACCGCAAACCATGCGGTTTTCCAATGACCAAAACCGCAGCATAACCAAACCGTTCAGTGCGGTTTGAAATCGGTGTGGTGCGGTGCGGTGTTGCAGTTTTGGTTTTTAATTTTCATGCCTAGCAGTATCCCCTCTGCCTCCGGCCACCACTCCGGCGAGCACGCAACACATGACTTAAGTGTTAGAATTTGTGATCTAGAAGTAATCAAAGGATTATTCTTACTGCTAACGTGATGTGAACCTATATGGTCACACATTAAGAACACGAAAAATGGATAATTGGTTGTGTTGGTTTATTTTATATTGGATATAAATAAATCCAAATCCTGAATATGTATATTTAGATATATTATATGGTAATTGATTAATTGAGAATTAATCAACAAGGAATTATTAATTTCGATTTTGAACTGAAATGACAAATTCCTATTACCATAAATATCCTCTCATAAGATTTGCGAAATCTTTTCTCTCTCTAACATATAAAAGTGTGTAGTTTTAGAAACTACTTTGGGGCGTGCTTGAGAAGTGTGCCTTTAGGGTGCACTTGAGAAGCGTGCCTTTAGGGCGTGCTTTTAGATTTTTCAAGTAGTGACTTAGAAAGCAAGCAACCGTTGGAGTGTCTCTTTTTCCCATAATGAGAAAGCAAAGAGAGGAGAAGAAGAAGATAATCTAAGCAGAGAAGGAAACTAGTATTCTGTTGCAGAGAAAGACGATCATCTTCCAACCCCGAGCCCGTTGGACGGCCTACGAGGTGTTTCCGGTGTTTGTGTGGATACCTGTAGAGATGTGAATCTTATTCTGTGTTTGGGTTCTCAAACGTCAGTTATTCTTCACGAAATTTGATTTCGTTGCAGGTATAAACTAATTTCTTGATTTGTTGGTCTTCACAAGGATCTTGTCGAGAGTTTCCTGTATTTTCTGTTGCGCATTTGATGCCCATGAAACTCAACATTAAGTACTCCCAAGCATTATCAGTCTTGATCACCTTAATCGTGGCAGGAGCAGCGTATGAATTTCAGTAATTGAGTGAAAGTTAAAACTCTAGAGCCTTCACGAAGAAGATATAACTATTAAGGCATTATTTAATACTAACACCATACTTGACTATTCATGAGGTTATTATGAGATGGACAAAATACTTTCTGTTGCGACAAAAAATGGGCCTGAAGTGGTTGTTAATAATCATTGAGGATGAGTTGCCATGACTAACGACCCCAACTGTCCATCTTGGACACTCAGAAACAATTTCCATGCAAGAAAAGGATAAGTGAGGATCTCTACAAAAACATGTTAACGAAGTCAAGTGATAGCAATGCAATAGCAAAACATACTCAAACTAAGCATAAACCTAAGAATTAATATGTTGATATCCCAAGCAAAAGAAAGTTAGATTGACTTAACTCAATGTTATGGGCTAACCCGTAATAGTGTCACTAGAGTCGTGGCAGGAGATGGAGATGACTGTAAGGGAAGATACTATGGAGCCGGAACTGTAGTTGCCCAAGTGTGGTGTGCTAGAGAGAGAGAGAGAGAGAGAGAGAGTTACCACAATTATCATGCATAGTATAAAAAGAAGAGACTTAATATTTGCTTGTTTTGATTCATGACCCTGTGTGCCCTTAAATGAAATTATAGATATTGTCGAGATGGTAAATAAGTCCTAATAGTTGGACTTCACAAAACTACCCAAAATAGTGCAAGATATGATCATATGAATGCCTCATTTACTCGAACTGGCTCAGAATAAAGACAACATTAATAAATACATAATGACGGTAAGGGATAACTGGGCACGAATACCCGTAACAACAAGCTTCCTGAGTTCGTGTTGCCATAGAGCTCGAGAAGAAAAACACAACAAAAGGCGGCTTGATGGGGACAAATGATAGTGGCTGGATCGATGGAGAACGATGACAGGTGAGAGGTCTGGGTCATCGAGGATGCATAAGTGTTAAGCTCAATGGAGAGTAAATGGTGTCACGACCCGTCTCGACAAGAGTCAGAGTGCGCTTCGGGGCGGGCCGTGATGTCACAGGCATGGGCAAAAAGGAATCCATGCCTGCTAAGGCGGAAGCAGAAATATTACAAATATGTTCTAAAATAATTAATTTGAGGAAAAACAGTTTGTTTTTATGCGGAAGCTTTCAAGTTATCAGTGAAAAGGATTTGATGCACATATATTTTTGCAAAGAAAACTTATGATACAAGTTTTGAAACAGATTTTTATGCAGTGATTATCTCAGATGAATGAACATGCAAAACATGTCAAATTCTAGTACATATAATATTTAGCCTAGCAGTTGTCCATGAAACAAGAGAAAATGGCTGATCGTAATTACTACATAACAGAAATATCTGATAGTAAAAAAAATGAAACATAAACACAAAACCTGAAACTTGACGCAGATCGGCCTCAGAGAGCGGGCGGCGCAGGCACGAACACTAAGGCAAATTCTAAAACAAGAAGGAAAAGCCTCAGAACATTGAAATACACAAGAGCAAAGCAAAATACGAGCAGAAGAAACAGAATATTTGTGTACCGCTTTTCATGAAGCAGAGCTAACAAGACAGGCAAGCAAGTGAGACAAGCAGAAATATCTAGAATTATTAGACTACTCTGAAGTATAGCCTAAATATTATTTTGCAACGACATAAGCTGTAATCGATGAAATGCGTAGGTGTTTATAGTGGGTGCGCATGGTTCACACTCAAGTCCAAGTGTAAGACTTACTAGAATAAGAGTATTTCCTGCTTACCGCGACCATGCAAACAAGACGATGCACCACCTAAACTCTAGCTTCCAAGATTTGCTTATGACACGCAGGACCTAAGTGATTCATGTAATAACATAAGTTGTAACAAGTGAAAGTGTATGTGTTTTTGTTTGACGCGCATGATTCATGATTCAGACAGATTCAAGTACGGATTCAGGAGATTCAGAAATTTATGCTCGCTATGACCGGTCCTTTGTTCCCATTAGGGATTCAAGAGGGAACCCACGTCAAGGAGTTGCGTCAGTTAAACCCTACCTTTCAATGTTTACTTGTGTTATTAATGAAATAATTCATGATTTCATGATTCTAGCGTATCAAGACATGTAACCAAGTATTGATTCAGATATACAAGAGTATATTTTACAAACGTGAAAAGAGAGGAATTAAGTTATAGAACGTTATTTAACCAAGTCTTGGAACCAGACAGACATAAGAAACAAGATTTGATGACTCAAAGAACTCGATGGAGAGTTTAGAAACTTGCGGATTCAAGTATTCACGAGTATTAAGATTATTATTCATCAATTTTCCAGGATACCAAATATTCATTTAGTTTGAACCATTCCAACAAACGATTATCCTTCAAGTAAATATGTGTACGAACTGAATATTTTATGTCAAACACAATTCATCTAGTTGCTAGCAGGAATCTTAACATTTATCATTACAACAATTAATGTTCCTGCTCGAAAAGATTTATTAGTCTTACATTTATCCATCCAATGAGACGCAATTCATTTAAATGAAAATCCAATTAAAAATAATTTTCGTTCATTAACTCGTCTTCCAACAAATGAGACACAATTCATCTAAGTGAATATCCAAGTAACCACCATTCTCATTCACAATTCATGTTATTCGGACGCGTGAACCTCAAACTAATAACAAATCTATTTAGGGATTCGAGGTCTAAATTTATTTGACGAAACAAGCATTCAAGGGTGCATTCATATAAAAACAAGAACAGACAAGACAATTAAATTCAATGCTTGCAAGAGAGAGGGATCTCTACTTGCCTTAAGTGAGGCTGAATCTGATGGCGGCGGCTAAGTGGCGCAAGCAAAAGCAGAAATCACATTTTGGACCTGATCAAACACAACGAAAACGAAGCTGCATAATTTACTATGTTAACCCAAGCATTCTACGACGCGGAAATTAAACAAAGAGGGAATAGCAGAATTACCTCCCTCAAAAGTGAGGGGAGAAGAGATTCCACGCGGAGACGGAGACTTGGCGACGCTTAGGTTGCGGAAACCCTAATTCGGAGAGGGCTTTGTGTGTTCCCGTCAATTAGTGCGACGAACGGCACAGGGGGTCACAAAGACCTAGAGACCAGACGATTATAACGAGTGCCAAAAATCTGAAATAGGAGGGGAAGGAGGAATTTTTTACCAATATTCGCCAAAATCAAGCCCAATGAGGAGAGGGGAGGAAAACCTAGCTGCATATCTCGCATATCCCCGGCCAAATTGAAGAACGAAGAAATAAGGGCTGCCATAGGAAGAAAGACGGTTGCCGGCCTTGAGAAGAGAGGAGACTGTCGACCCATGCTGCTTAAAGAAGAAGAGCTGCTGATTGTTGGAGGTGCCCCATCTGCTGAAGGGAGGAGGCAAGGCGCCATGGCAAGGCTGGCGCCGACCCCTTGGAGGAAGAAGAAGCAGAGGGGTTGCGGGAGGGAGGAGTCGCTGCTTGGGGTGCGGGGAATCCACCGGCAGGAGCAAGAGGAAACGCCGACGGGGGGAGGAGTAGGGGGCGGCGCCGGCAAGAGGAGCGGCAGGCGGCGCTGCGCGCGGGAGACGGGAGCGGGATCGTGATTTGCGAGCCCTAGCCGAACGATTTGCGGTTTGCGGCTTCATGCGGGAGTCCTGGACCGGGGGGGGGGGGTTAATCAGGAGAGAGGGGGTGCGGCTAAAGGAAATAAAAGAGGGGATAGCAATGATTTATATCTATTTAATTTAATTTTAGGGTTGTTACAAATGGTTGGTGGAGCAGGATGACAATCGATTCAGCCAGGTGCTGTGATGTGGAAAGCGAACAATTGATGCAGATGGACGATCGATGCTGTCGACTGGATGCAACGAGAAAAAAGCTAGGAAAGCCCATGCTGGACTAAGACGAAGACCTGTTCTCCGGTCTTTTATGGGTGTCGACTGTGCGGGCATGGGAGATCGACTGTTGGGTGATCATGCTTCAACTTGGAATGGCTGTGAAGGTAAAGGTCGGTTGGATCGCTGAGCGATCGTGAGAGGTTGTTGGTTTGATGGAGAAGTAGGGGGAATCAAAAGATGAAGCGCTGGTGCGAAGTGTGGTGTTGATTCTTCGAAATCACAAAAGAGACTTGAGGCTCAGATACTAAGTTGTTACATGCTAACCTGTAATAGCGTCGCCGGAGAGGTGGCCGGATGTGAAGATGATGGTGGGGGAAGGTACTGTGAAGTCAAAACTGCGGCTGCTTAAGCGGGGTGTGCTCGGAAGAGAGAACTACCAAAATCTCATACAAATGATAAAAAGAGACTTAATATTTACTTACTTTCATTCATGACATTGTGGAGATGGTAGGGGCGGTTAGCAAGTACTAGTAGTTGGACTTATTACAAAACTACCCATGACATTGCAAGATACGAACAACTCATAGTGACACTTTAACTCGAACCAATTCGAAATAAAGACAACATTATTTAATACGTAATGACAATAACGGATAACTAGGTGTGAATGCCTATAACACAACTACCAAGCAGAAAGGATTTGAGTACCAGAAGCTCAACAAGTAAAGGAAGAAACATCGGCATAAAACTGAAGCTGGACGGGGAATGTCTTGGAAATCCATGTTGGACAAAGTTTGAAGACAAACATGCTTCCTGGACATAACAATTGGCTAGAAGAAGTCCATGCTGACCTATGTTCTCAAGACAAACTTGAAGCACTCCTATATGACCTGCATGCCACAAGAAATGATCCTGACTCGACCAGATCTACTTCGAGGCTCAGATAAGCAGAAGGATTTTACTGGATGCGACAACAATGACTGTCTAGGGCAAAGGCTTGATCACTCATTCGCTCTAATAATATGCATAAAGGATGCAAAATATCTTTGTTGAAGCCAGGAAAATCCTAGCTCCAAATATTCGGATCAATGCAACCGGAGGCTACTTGCCCAGCGATCCAACTAGATGGCTTGGCAGGCAACTACGAAGAGGCTCGAACAGCAATAACAGGACCTCAGGTGCTGCGGCAGGGAGGTCCCACCAACTTGGTGAGTATCTAGGATGACGGTCGAGGGTGACGGTCAAGATCTCAGGGGGACAAGTCTTCGAAGATGTGGTTCCGAAAGCTCAACAAAAGGTGTCAATCCAAGCACCCCTGGGGTCCTATTTATAGACAAATCCAAAGGGAGGGGGACCTAAGCGACCATACCTGTCCCTTGCGAGATTATCTAGCTGGACCTGAAGAACGGGCGACTAGGTAAGGACCTCGACTATGTCTGACGAGTTGTAGTTGATAGTCACCCATATGCGAGTAGGCCTGAGGGCTAATGATAGTCGCCAGTTTGGGGGTTCTCGCCCATGCCTGGCGAGTTGCTGCGGATAGTCGCCACTTAGGAGGATCTCGCCCACGCCTGGCGAGTTGCTGTGGATAGTCGCCACTTAGGAGTATCTCGCCCACGCCTGGCGAGTTGTTGTGGATAGTCACCACTTAGGGGCGAGAAGTCCTGATACTCGCATCTTGCATTGAATGCTCTTGTGAATGATTGGCTGTCCTTGGCTCGACCCTAGACTTTGACTTTTGCCTATGTGGCCCGAATGAGTCCTACCCTCGAAGAATATGGGTTGTACAATCTTGATCAAATTTTATTAGATCATCTAATGCTATATACAAGAAAGTCTCGTATACGTACACACTATGCTATGCGGGACTAAAGAATAAAGAAATAAAATGTAATTATTTTATAAATGAAATCTCTACAAAACTTGAAACACACTGCCTACTATAAAATTCAATAAATTTGATAGGACCCAATTGAACCACAAATTTGACAAGCCTAGTTAATTAGTAGAACCTATGTAAATGATCTAAAATCTAAATTAGCATACTAGTAGTGGTAGACATATAGGGACTTGTGATCAATGTTTTAAATATCGGATGTCGGCGACATATCAGATTGAGTTTTTAAATGTTGAAAGTCGGAGACATGTCGGGGATATTTTAAAATATCGGATTTCACTGTTTTATAAATAAATTTTTATTTTTATGCATACTAACTATAATTATATGTTATAAAAATTGAAAAATAATATAACAAATAGATAAAAAATGAGTCATTTATATTACAAAATAAAATCGAATAGTATCTAAGATAAATATTATTAACAAATACAAAATGATACATTGTAAAATATATTTAATAGTATACAATAATTTTATTTTGATAACAATAAGTTTATTGCAAATAAAGAAGATTTAAATATTTTCATATATTTTTTAATAAATGCATTAAGTATTTTCATATTTTTTGTAATATGAAATTAAAAAATTGTGAAATAATTATACAAAATTATTTGTAAGAATAAAACGTTAAAAAAATCGAAACAATATGTCTAATCGATTTAAACATACATAATATAATATTCATAGGCGATTTAAACATATGTTGATAGTCTGCTAATATAACATAAAATAAAATAACAGACAATATATTTAAAAGTCGTGTCGGCCGATATATCGGAAAAATCGGACATGTCGGCCTATATTTTACAAAAGGACATAATCTATTTTTTTTAGAAAAACATATCCTTTTGCCTTAAAAAATGACATGTCGGGAGACATGTCGGAGGACATTTAAAACAATGCTTGTGATAGAATCCAAAAGAAGTGAAGGACCCAATTAAAAAGTTACTTGGGTAAACTTTAGCACTTATATAAGAGGATTTAAACTAATATACTACTTCACTTAATGAACTAGACAATTGTGGGTCTACAACGCATTTTTAAAACATAAAACCCAGTTGATGGGATTGCAAAAATTGAGGAATCATAAAATTGGACTTAAAGCTACTTTTACATATCTTTAAACGGGACCTCCCCTATAAGTTTGCTAAATTACAGGTTACACCCTTCTATCTTTTAAAATTACAAAAACCTCCCATGTAAGTTTTAGTTTATATTTCATAACATGCATGCAGTATGAAATGTAAATTTACAGAGGATGTTTTTGTAATTTCAAAAGATTGAGGGGTGCGATCTATAATTATGCCAATTTTCGGAGGAGGTTTGTGTAATTAATAGTATATTTAAATTACCCAACATTCTTCGAATCAGTCTTAAGTAAAATTGTATCAACTAAAGTCGATGAATGAACCTTGAATCAATGATCTCTACACGATATTCTTCATGTGCAGGCCAATTGGGGCAGTTATATTCATGCAACGTGGGAATCTAAAGATGCGTTTAAGGACTACAGACATTGCTACTGATACCTCAGAGATTGCCAAGGTTTTTTTGAAATTCTACTTCCTCCTTATGTTAATAGACTTCTTCTAATCATGACCATCTTTTACAAAATTTAAAGGCCTGCGGAGGTGGAGGAAAACCGAGCTCAAGTTCATTTATTATAAGAATGGATGAATACAACGAGTGGACAACACAATATACATTCTAAGGTTGGTTTTCAAATTTCTTGTTTCTTAAAAGCCCATGAAAGTTTTAAATTGTTTAAAATGTTTGTACATGTTTGAATTCTCAATATTTGTTCACCTCCTCTCCTGTTGATGCATACTATTACTTTGGACTAACTATGTAAATCTTGGTATCTTCTTATGGTGTTTGTCTCTTTATTATTACTATGTGTTAGAGAAATTGATGTAAAAGCTCATTTATGAGACCCATTTATGTGGTTACCTTTTTACTCTTGTTTAGTCCCACATCTTGAGATTGGAGTGACTAGCCTCCTTCTCCTCCTATATATTTGTATTCATACTTGTAATTATTAATTCAACGAATATATACAAGTTTACACCATTTCTCTACATGGTATCAGAGCAGGTTCTCTCTCCTGTACCTGACCGCCAGTCTCCCCGCTGTTCCGTGCGGTTTCCTTTTTTTCAGACCGCAGCCCGCCTTCCTACGAGGCCTCCTCACCAACGTCCGTAAATCAGCGCTTTTATAAGTTCTCAACCTGTCCAGTGGGCCCCTCCACCTGCGGCTTCTCTCCCTCTGCCGAATTCGCAGACCGCCCGCGTGTTTTTTTATCTACCGAGCTCTCTTCTGCCCGCGCCCGCTGCCGAGCTCTCTTCTGCCCGTGCCCGCTGCCGATCTCTCAGACCGCCGCGACCTCCCTCTGCCAAGTCGCAGACCGCTGCCGGTCTCTCCGCCCGCTGCCGGTCTCTCCGCCCGCTGCCGGTCTCTCTCAGACTGCGCCCTCCTTCTGCCCGCTGCCGGTCTCTCAGACTGCGCCCGAGATCTCTTCTGCCCGCTGCCGAGCTCCCTTCTGCCCGCGCCCGCTGCCGATTTCTCAGACCGCCGCGACCTCCCTCTGCCAAGTCGCAGACCGCCGCGCACTCCCTCTTCCAAGTCGCAGACCGCCACGCCCTCCCTCTGCCAAGTCGCAGACCGCCCGCGCTATCTCTCTTCCTCGCAGCGGCTCTCCCTTATCTCTACTCGCTGCACACACATCGGCCCTCTCCCCCCCCCCCCCCCCCCCCCCCCCCCCGCGGTCTCTTCCGCGAGCTCTCCTCACTGACGGCCTCAGTTTTTCTGGTCGCAGCGAGCTTGCAACCTGTTTTACTGTTCGCCGCTGGTTACTCTGCCTCAGTCCGCCCGGCTAACCTTTGCAGTCCGCCCGACCTCTGGCTTCAGTCCACTCGGACTCGTCTACTCAACGGTGGTATCCGAAGATTCTCATACTACCCATATCCCCCCAGCCACAGTGGTTGCTCCTGCTCCTGATGTTCGCGATGAACTTCAGATTACAACTATCTCCCTCTCCGGGAAGTCCAACTTTGTGGAATGGGTTCACTCTGTTCGCCGGGTCTTACAGACGAAAGGGTTTGTTCATCACGTAACCCAGGTTGTTCCACTTAACCCTTCCAATGAATGGCTTCGGTATGATGGTCGAGTGTAAACCTGACTCCTCAACTCCATGGACAAGGAGCCTTATCAGATATCATGTATCATGAAACCGCCAAGGCCTTCTGAGATGAACTTCATGCTTTCTACTCTGGCCAGAACAGTCTCCAACATCTCTTTGATATCATCTCGGAACTTCAAACCCTTCGGCCTGGCGCACCAGACCTAATGATCTCCCATGTTGCTCAGGTGAAAACTCTGCATGAGGCTTGGATTCAGCATCTGCCTCCGACTGCCGATCTTGCTACACAGAAAGCCCAGAAAGAGGCTGCAACAATCTCCATGTTGTTGTCCCACGTTCCACCACACTTGCATAGTGTTCGGGCTCAGATCCTCTCGTCTCCTACCACACCATCCCTATTTGATGTTTGCTCCATGCTGATCAAGGTTACACCACCATCCGAGGCTTCAACAAATTTTTCTCCACTTCTTCTTCAGCAACCTCTCCTGCCAACTCCTCCTCCTGGTCGCGGCCCTTCCACCAGGGGAGTACGCCACCCGTCTCGGGGACGAGGACGTGGTGGCCGCTCTTCTTTGAAGTGTACTTACTTCTCTCGTGAGGGTCATCTAGAAGCTACATGCTACCGCAAGCATGGCCTACCTCCGCATCTGGCCGCCTCCGCTACTCCAGCTCCTTCGGATGCCCCTGACACTTCCAACCTTGGTGCACCTACTCGCCAGGAATATGAAGACCTTCGCACTCAGTTCCAACAGCTCCAAGGCAGTATTAATAGGCCATCTGGCTCGGTTGCCTCTTTCTCTACTCAAGGTATATCTTGTCTTTCTTACAGCTCTCACTGGATCGTTGACTCTGGAGCAACTCATCATATAACATCTCAGAAACCGCCTCGATATTCGACAACCTCTCACCCGCCATCTATTATTGTTGCTATGACGACACTACCTCGGTCTCTGGTGCTGTTGATCTCCGCCTCACTCCTACCTTGCTACTCTCATCAGTTCTTCATGTTCTGGGCTCCCCGTTTAACTTGCTTTCTGTTTGCCAGTTAACACGGGATCTTGACTGTTGCATAACTTTTTCTCCTTCATCTTTTGTTTTGCAGGATCGCCGTACACGGAGTACCATTGGTAGCGGTCGGCTGACGAATGGGCTATATCTCTTGGATCTCCCACCTATCAGTCTTTCTTCCATCTCCACTTCTGACTGGCATCGTCGTCTTGGGCATGCTCCCTTTCCGGTTCTCAAGAAAGCTCTTCCTGGTGTTTTACTCCAAGAGTTCACTTGTAAATCGTGTATCTACGACAAGCAACATCGTGTTTCTTTCTCTCCTTCTTGTACCCGGAGTGATACTCTGTTATCTTTAGTTCATTCTGATGTATTGGGTCCGTATAGGATCCCCAGTGTATTTGGACATCGCTACTTTATCATTTTTATTGATGACTACTCGCGTGTTACCTGACTTTATTTTCTTCATGATCGCACTGAGATTACTTCTGTGTTTTGTGCATTTATATCTGAAACTCGTACGCAGTTCTCGACGCCTCTTAAAATACTTCGCACCGATAATGCCCGCGAGTACACAAGTCGGTCCTTCTCCGCTCTGTGCTCCGAGTTTGGTGTTATTCACCAAACCTCCTGTGCCTACACACTTCAACAAAATGGCGTGGCCGAACGGAAAAATCGTCAGCTTCTCAATACCGCTCGGTCCCTCATGTTCCAGATGCAGGTCCCAACAGATTTTTGGCACTTTGCTATTGCAACTGCTTTGTCACCTCATCAATCGCATGCCCTCATCCGTTCTCAGCTTTGCCACTCCACTAAGCCTTCTTCTTCCATCCACTACTCCTTTCCCCCCTCACACCCCGAGTTTTTGGGTGTGTATGTTATGTCCACAATCTCAGTCCGCCAGCGGACAAACTTGCTGCTCGTGCTACCAGACAGATGTTTGTTGGCTACTCTCGAACTCAGAAGGGCTATCTATGCTACTCTCCTACAACAGGAAAAGTGACTCTCTCGGCCGATGTCACCTTTTGTGAAGATCAACCATTTCACCTATCCTCCTCTCCCCAATCCATACCTTCTACTATTACTCGTCCTATCGTTCCAGTCACGCCTTCTTCTCCATCGTCACCTCCATCCCTGCCTTTGATCCATCCGCCCATTCGCTACGTCTATTCTCGTCGTAAATCCAAGGATATTTCCCTACCGGAGCCGTCTGCTACAGATGACACACCGTCCGCGGTCGATCCAGCATCTTCTTCTACGGCTCATCCTATGGCTAGCTATGTGTCTCTACACCGGCTCTCTCCACCACTCCACCAATTTGCTACTTCTCTTTCCTCCATCTCTATTCCTAACTCTGTGCAGGAGGCGCTTCAGCATCCGGGGTGGCGGGCAGCTATGGAAGAGGAGATGAATGCCCTCTGGGCTAATCAAACCTGGGAACTGGTTCCCCTTCCTCCAGGTCAACATTGTGTTAGTTGCAAATGGGTCTTTGCGGTCAAACAGAATGCGGATGGGACTGTTGATCGCTTAAAAGCCCGTCTCGTGGCCCGGGGCTTCACTCAGCAACAAGGCTTGGATTATGAGGAAACATTCTCTCCAGTAGCCAAACTCAACATTGTTCGTGTTCTTATCTCCGTTGCTGTGCACCGGAGTTGGCCCCTTCTTCAGCTCGATATTAAGAATGCATTCCTTAACGGCGATTTGAAGGAAAGTGTCTTTATGAGCCAACCTCCCGGGTTTGAGACCACGGGGGAGTCTCGTGCAGTTCGCGTTTGCCGCCTTCTAAAAGCTCTTTATGGTCTCAAACAGTCACCACGAGCTTGGTTTGATAAGTTCTTATTCTGACGGTTGAATTTTGTCAAACCCTCCTGTCCTCAAGCTCTGAAAGTGTTGTTATTTCTTTATCCTATTTCGAAAAGCTGTTGGAAAAGCTATGTACTGCAAATACTTATGTGTCCAATGTGAGAGGGGTTCTGGACCCATAAGGAGCATGAGTTTTTTTCTTCCTCCTGGAGTAAGAGTATTTGCAAATCCTAAGCAGCAAGCAAGAGAAGTTTGACTTCTATAATCAAGATCTAGAAGTATTTGTTCTTACACAATAAAGATTTAATTCATGTGTTTGTTTCTTTGTATAAGTGAAGACCATAGGGTGTTTTTGAGCCAACACAACATGGTCGTGTTTTATTTGAGCTAAACTTGAATTTTTTTTATTTCAGGTCTAGACTGCTTAGCTTAAACTCAATTTTTTTCAAAATCCCTAGCATGTTTAAAAGCATGTCTAACAGGTATTATCATCCATGCTAATTATATTTGTTACAAATGCAAAGAGATACACTCATTAAATTACATCGTACTGACTACGATTCCATTGTTAGAGAATTGAGAAATGTGGATGGCGAAATGGTGAAATGGTTGTTAGTTAGATATATGATGTGTATTGGTGAGATTTGCATAAATAGATTTTTTTTTCTTAGAAGGAAAGAGAGATTTGATTCCAAGAGGGAGTCTATCCACACGACATAGTATGAAGGCAAATTATTCAAGTAATGAAAATAATAATTTACCCTAACATAAGTGGTGAAAGTTGGAAGGTAAAATTATTAACATTTAAAGATAGATTGCAAACTGATGGGGATCTGTTATGGGCCTAGTCGGAGGAAGGCCGGAGGCGAAGATAACAACGATGAAGGAGGATACCGTGGAGCCGGAACTGTGGCTGGCTAAGCGGGGCTTGTTTGTTAGAGGAGAGAGCTACCAATATCTCACAAACAAGAGGAGGAAAAATAGATTAATTCTTGCATACATTATAAGACCCAAGAGGGTCTTTAAATAGGCGTATAACGAACATAGTTAGAAATAAGCGACATACCTAATTGGAAATAAGCGACATACATGGACTCAAATAAAGAGGACGAACTAAATAGGAACGCGACATAAAGACACAAATAAATATCAAATGACTTGTCACAAAAACCCATAACAGGATCACCCACCGCACGTGGCTCGTGGAAAAGTGGGGCCCACATTCGTGTATTCCCGCAAGAGGACTTGAGGACTTAACCGGATCGACGATCTGACTCCTCGTATGTGTTCGGATTTTTGTTTACTTGCATTCTCATAATTTATATTGTATTTTTTAGTTAGTATTATGTGCTTCACCAATGCTCTGGATGCTGAATGAAGGAAGCATGGTTATGTGCACATAAATCAAAATGGATTCTTGGGTCTGCCCTCTCTGATGTCTTTGGCTTTGATTTGAGGGCATGATTCCGCAGCAAACGCGATGGTATAGGGGGGGGGGGGGGGGGGGGTACTATTGTAGTGGTACTCTGTGAGCAGCCACTTTGTGCATTTATTGTCAAAGGTTAGGTCTTTCTCCTCGGAGAGAAGCCACTTTGTGCATAGTGCCAAAGGTTAGGTCTGTTTCCAATCTTCCCCCGCCCATACCCCCAATGATTGGGGACTATATGGGTTCTGTTGTTGTTGTATTTTGTGAGATCTGGTCCGTTACATTAACGGCCAATCATAGCCATTGATGTGAGGGTGCTCTAGGGTAGTTTTATTATAATTAGGGAGTAAGGGGGTAACCATCGGGGTATTGCTGATTTTGGAGAACTATTCCCGTGATTCGACTCCTAGATAAGCTTTGCATTCGTTCCCCTCCACCACCGCCCAATCCCCTCCCTAAACACCCCAACGAACGCTTTCAGTTTTCCCCCATGAATCCCGCGTTTCAGCCCACTGAACCTTCTGTTTCCCTCCAGGAAGTTCACGCCACGGTTCCTTTTCTTCACTTCTGTTCCCCTCCAGGAAGTTCACGCCACAGTTCTTTTTCCTCCCTTTTGTTTCCCTCAAGGACGTCCACGCCACATCCCATCGACTGCCATCTATTTTCTCCCAGGAATCAACGGCACATCCCATTGACATCCATCTGTTTTCTCCTAGGAACCCACGCCACATCCCATTGACAGCCCTTTGTTTTTCTTCCAGGAACTCACGCCGTAGCGCCACTGATATCCATCGATTCTCTCCCAAGAAACCCTCCCCTGCCTCCATCGACCTGTAACCTACGCTACAGCACCCCTCTAATTCCAGCTTCTAGAATCAGCCTCCCACGCCCTGATCTCACACATACAGCCTGTAGGAGTATTTCTATGACCCACATCCACCCGTGCTCCATTCGCCGGACGCAAATCCACACCTTTGCCTCCAACCGCTATCCCAGTGCCACCGCCAATCACGGAACAACACTTCCTACCATCGGCTTTACCACGTCTACGGCTCCCCCCTAGTTAGTGTCTTTATTTAATTGATTTTTATTTTCTTTATTATTGTATGGTGTTGTGAATCTATATATTCTTGTGGATCTATAGTATTGTAGAATTTTGCTCTAGGTATTCTTGTGATCTACGAGAGTTATTCGTCGTGTGCTCTCACTTTGGCCCTCCAAGCGGAGGAATGCCAAAGTCTGCTTTACCCAAATGAATTATTTAGCCTTGCTTTAATTATCTGGGTGTGATTTCATTTTACTACCTGCTAGTGATCAATAGATCAATTAACTTTTAACTAAACTATTAAAATTTGTAACAATAAATATCATTTTCCCTAAAAAATCACTCGCAGGCCCACATTTAAGTTATCGCCGATTTCATATACAATAAACATTCAAAATTGTGGAGATGCAAATGTTCTCTTATGATATCAAAGATTAGTAGCAACAACAACGAATAAGTTGCAAGACTGAAGACTTCTCTGGTATCTGAGTTTGAAATTTGTTGAAGGAATCTGTATAAAGGTCAGGCGGTTACCCTTGTGTAACTGTCCGGTGTTGCTACACTGTAAAGGGCCGGGCGGTTACCCTTATGTAATCGTCCGGTTGTAAAGGTTTGTGCGGTTACCCTTGTATAACCGCCCGGTGTTGCTTCCTGTTGTAGTTCGGGCGGTTACCTGTATTATAACTGCCCGATGCATTTAGTCACACATCGTAGTTTGTACATTCTCTCACCTACTCTATCTCATATAAAGAGGGGAGGGGTGCACTTGTGTGATAAGCAAATTTCTGGAGAATAAAAATATTTATTTTATGTTGGAAAGTAAAAGAGAGATTCTTGATATCTTTATTCATCTACTTAGGGGCAATATATAGGAGTTACAACACGACACAAAACACCGATAGGCGGTGTGGGACTAAACCAAACTCCTTTTAAAGACGGACTTAATAATATAAGACACATACATTCCAATACTCCCCCTCAAGCTGAAGGGGGGCCCTTCAGCTTGGACACAACAAATAACGACAATGAAGGTAGATGATGCGGGACAAAACATCAGACGAGACACCAGGGGAAATTCCAAACCGGGGAACAAGCCGGGGACATAGCCACACACGACGCTGACCCACACACGACGCAGGACCCAAACACGACATGGACTCGCTGGAAACCGGTCAACCAACATCAACTACACACACAACATGTGAAAAAGGAACGAAAAATGAGGAGCAAATCATCACTCGAGCAACCGAGGATAATCCGTCGGGGATACATCCGCACAAGAGCGGTCCCACACGACACAACTCGATGAGACAAGAACACCAACATAATCGCTCCCCAACACATGACCAATCGAAAGACAAATGGGGAGACACATACAACACACGACATAAGCCTAGAGGCCGTGTGGAACGAAGGCGAAAAGTCGGGAAAGATCATTTGAGTCGCCTTCATCCCAACACTCCCCCTCACGTGGATAACACGTGCATGAATGCTCAAGCATGACTAGACATACAAAAAAAACAAAGAGTAGCAACCAAATAAAGACACATAACAAACAACAAAAAGAACTACCACACAGATTCATCATCGTTGACCGGATACTACCACCCAAAAAAGGGGGGGTTGTGACTGGAGGTAGTTGGAGTCGTCGGGAAGTAGCGGCAAGCGGAAAGAGACAGCTGGATGCGGTTAGAGTCAATCCAAAGTATATCGAGGGATCTCGACAGTAAGCAGTAGTTGTTGCGGTCACCAAAGCAGCAGGAGTCGACAGATGCGAGCAAGGAACAGTCGCAGGAAACAGTAGACGGGGCCATCTTCAGCAGCAGGAAGAAGAGGCGGGATCGGAACTCCTGAAGGGGTCTACAACTAGGATCGAAGACTCCAGCGAGGGGATCGACGAGATCAGAGGAGGAGAGATTCGTCATCGAGAGCCACAGAGACAGCAAGAACGGTAGACGGAAACTGCGGAACAGTAGCAGGATCGCCGTCGATCGGCAGGAGATCTTCGGCACTGGTTCCGGTAGAGAATGTCGACTGAAGGAGGAAGATCCGTAGCGGAAGCTGGAACGAAGACCGGTAGCGGAAGCAGGAAGGAAGACGGGATCATCGAATCTTGCGGGAGATCGTCGAGGCCAGTGGTTGACGAGATCAGCACCAGGGAACGTCGACGATATTAACAGATATAAGTGACGGCGGAATGGGGGCGGCGGGATGAGCGGCTTACGGGAAATGTCGCGAGAAGATCAGCAGCAGGATTGTCAGGTGGGAACGACGACGACGGGATCAGAAGAGATTAGCGGGAGCGGAGAAATCTAAAGGAGTCGAGAGCGAGCATACGTGACGAGCGAGCAGACGAACAGAGAGGGGATTTCACCGTGAAAGTAGGTCGCCAACAAATTAGGGCGAGAAATTTCAGGGAGGAAAATCCTTCTCTGATACCATGTTGGAAAGTAAAAGAGAGATTCTTGATATCTTTATTCATCCACTTAGGGGCAATATATAGGAGTTACAACACGACGCAAAACACCGATAGGCTGTGTGGGACTAAACCCAACTCTTTTTAAAGACGGACATAATAATATAAGACACATACATTCCAACATTTTATATGTATTTTGAGTTTTTATATGGTATCATAGCTAGGTTTGGTCTTGCGGACACCTTTTTGAAACCGCCCAACCTACCCTGCGTGGATATCTCTATTGAGACTACCCAGACTACTCTCTCGGGAGAACTCTGTGCGGACTCCACTTGCAAGACCGCCCAGACTTCTCCTTGGCCCTTTCTTTGTGGCCCCGCCCCAACCTCCCTTGTGGAACTTTCTTTGTGACCAGTTCACGCGGCCTCTCTATTGCAACCGCCCGGACTCCTCGTTGTGTCCAGTCCGCGCGACCTCCCTATTACAACCACCTAGACAACTCGTTCTGACTAGTCTGCGCGGCCTCCTTGTTGCAACCGTCCAGACTCCTCTCTCCTCATACCTTGGGTTATCTTGTCGCCAAGCTGTCATGAGCACACATGCAACCTCTTCTCTTGTCCCGGCTTACCCCCCTGAAGTGCGAAATGAACTCCGGGTTACTTACTCTCTCCCTCAATAGGAAGAAGAATTTTGTGGAATGGGAGCACCAAGTGCGATGTATCCTTCAAACCAAAGGGTTGCTTCATCATATTACCCGTGCCCCCCCCCCCCCCCCCCCCCCCCCCCCCCGAACCTACGGAACATGGCTCTGTGATGATGGTCGGGTTCAGTCTTAGCAAATAGTTATGTGCTTATTTAGGAGGTTTGTCGGAGGTAGCGGGGGAGAGGAGATACAAATGGGGCTAACCCTAGAATGGGAAAGATGAGAAGAGGAACTAGAGGGAGAGAAGGAGAAGAGTTAGAGAGAGAGAAATTGATTTAAATCTTTCATATCCCATACATGACCCAAGGGTTCCTATATATAGGACCCACGATGTCACAAGCATAAATAACCCCAACATAAGCGATGCGTAAATAATTCAACTACGACTCGATACCACTCATGCAACTCAACTCATACACTCGACTTGATACCTAAATGACTCATAATAATATAATTACTAGATAACTAATGGCGTGGAACCCATTACACATGTTGTGAGTCAATTTATGCACGCTCAAACGACAATACATCTTTAGACAATAGACAAAAGTTTGTGATACTTGAATACACGCCCAGGAAAGACTAAGGAGGTTATTGTTCATTCATTGTTCAGTTGATGAATGAACAATAAACGGGGTATTTTTGTAAACTGGGGAAACTTAGAGGGGAGGTAGATGTAATTTCGAAAGATAGAGGGGTGCAACCTGTAATTATGCAAACTCCCGGGGGAGGTCCCGGTAATTAGCCCTATAAAATTATTTAAAAACCGTCGTCGTGGTGTTTTTTTGGGTATATTTTGATATGTATAAATATTAATTGCTTTTAGGGTTAATACTCCTGGAATTAATATTATTCCTTTTCTATTGTTGAATTGGAAAATTATTTTAATCAAATTGTGTATGTTTGTTGACGCCCTTCTATTGGGATTGATTCCTCTGCTATTATTTGCTTGCTGGTGAAATTAGTTTTTGACAGATTCGTCAAGTTATCCGTTCTCCAGATCCGCACCTGGACAGACTACTACTGTGTTGTAGCCATTCCAGATTTAGGATATGTCTGGAGAGCGGTAGCGGCTGTAAACACCGGCCGGATCTACGCCAAACTGGCTTGTAGCGTCTGGGTTTAGGGTTTCGAGCGTCATTTCTTTCCAAATGGCATTGGGTTTTTGGGTTTAGGATGTCGCCAGTGATACCGAGAGTTCCAATTAAACCCATCTGCATCGCCACCACTCTATTTCTGACCTTAATTTTGCATCGTGACCGCTCAAATGTCATATTTGGATAGTTCAAAAAAATATGTTGGTGTATAAATACATTCACCTGTAGGCTTGTACTTTTTGGTGGAATGTGAGTTTCTCAGTCGTATATGGTCCGGCTTCGGCATTTGTTTTGTACCCGCTTCTTAACAAATGGAACCGAAGTCAATAGTTCGCTATGATCGGGTATGTTCACATGGTTTGTGTCTCAAATGGTTTCAATAGCTCCATGTGATTGAGTCCATCCTTGATGCATGATATTTGAAGGACTTAAAAAGCTTATGTTTGAGGGCAAGTGATAACTGACATGAAGAGCACTCAAATGATGACATTGTTAAGACATTTTTTTATTTCAAAGTGCGGAAGTCGGATCTGGATATACATTTTCAAATGCATAGGAGAGGAAGAAAAAAGGAAAAAACATTATTTATATCGACTTCTAAAAAATTTGTTGCAGTCCGATTGCAATCAAACTCGACTTTAAAAATATTAAGAACTGAATCTCTCGGATCTTTCTGAGAAGTGATGAGGAATAAAAGAAGAAAACGCAAAACAGAAGAAAAACAGAAAAGAGAAGGATAGAATCTAAGCTATAAAGCATTCAACCAGGCGGCAACAAAATTTTTTGTATAGAGGTTTCCCAATAATTCTGAGTAGTCCTCTCTTCCACTGTGTGTGGGTTAGCACTGGCTTCGTAAGGCGACAAGTTTTTTCCTCTAAAGACTCTTAACCCAACATGTGAGCCTTTTTCACTATAGGTCACGGAAACCATTAGAGTCCCTTTACACTGGACACTTAAACCAGTATTCAGATCTTTTGAAGGGTGATCATGTAATCCTTCTAGCAGAGAAAGAGAAGAGGTTGATGAGAGAGAGAGAGAGAAGGTGGTTGATAGTTGTGTATTGAGAGATGAGATACACATTTTACATTAGATGTAAAGAGAAGGTAGAGAAAGGGTCGAGGCAGCGATTGAGCTAGAAGATAGGAGGGGAGATTGCTCCACTAACAGAGGGTGTCGTTTCTCTCTGCTTCATTCCTCTTTTCCATTTCTTCATTCTTCTCTCTGTCCCTTTGATATGCATTTTCTACGCTCTTTTCCTTCTCATTTTCTTTTTCTTCGTTGATATTCAAGTCTTCGCTCCTCTTAAATAGCCACATCGGATTGGATAGGTTTCAAGGTGAAACTCGCTCATCCTCTTCCCTTCCGAGTCCCAATAAGATAGGAGTGCAAAAAGCGGATTTAGCTATTTTGACTTGTGCAACAGATCTATTCTGAGTTCTGACAAATCTTTAGCTCGGTCAGCGAACGCTGATCTTTGGTCGGTCGGCGATCGCTGAGCTCTGGTCATCAATCGGCGAGTATAGAATCTTACTTCTGTGAGCGCTGAGGGAATGATAGTCTGGTCTTCGATCAACTTTAACTCCGGTCCTCGAACAACGATCTCTAGCCAATCTGGGAGCGCTGCAGCTGAGAACGGTGGTCTGCGATCCATTATACGGTCAGTGATTGGGTACTCGACAACGATCGAGTCCCCGTCGGCGAATGCCCGGTCGACGATCTCCGACAGCTTCAGGGCGAGGTCTAAACCCTCTTTTTGATCTCCGACAGCTTCTTTTTGCTTCAGGGTAACTCTCTTTGTTTCCTTATCCTCAATCTGATAAAGATTGTGTCATCAAATCCAAGAAATTTTTCCCAACAGATTTACCAAAGATGGAAAATGCTGGTGCAGAGGTACATGTCATTGACTCCTGATCATAAGCTTGAGTTGCATATAAAGAGGACTCAATGATTCAGCTGCGATCGAGCATGTCCATGCGGTTTCTATAGTCCCGCATCGAAAGATGAAAAATATGCGAATGTCATCTTGCGTGCGAATATTGATTTTATCATCCCCCCGCTCCCATATTCCATGGATTTGGTAAAACCTAAATAATTGGAATTATTATTAATAATATTATTTAAATATTAATATGGTGATTAGGAGTATTATTATGGTAACTATCTTAAATTATTTTTTTATTATCTGTTTCCCATGGTACAAGCAAGACTAATTTGGAGGGATTGGGTGGATGCATCACTGCTACAGACTCTTGCAACTCTTATTACAAATCTCAATCCTTCAGTGAAGTTCTGCAAACCACTGCTTATAATATTAATTATTAATTAATTAATTAATTAATTATTTATGATTATCTTCAAACTTGTATCTTTATTTCCTGCATTGAGTGCAATATGCAATGTATTTTTTTAATATATACCATACTCTCTTGTAATAATTATAAGTTTTTTTTTATGTGGACTTGGTCTGGCATTAGTATTGAACATGTTGACTCTTTGACATAAGCACGTGCTCTATATGCTCTAGTGTGTAATGTATATTGGGAAAATGTAAAAATATATATATATATATTATATATATATATAACGCACATTTATTGTTTATTCAGAATTTAAAAGATTTGGTTTGTACGTGTACATTATCAGTATTGATGAATTATATTTAGTTCATGTATATAATGATAGCGATAGATACATTCATATATAGACACGAGTGCCCGACACGGGGCTCCGTCCCTACGATCAAGCGCGATAGTACCCGGCCGGTGACGGCGGGCTTCGCCCACCCCCGGTGCGATGCTGCCGGGCGGCTTTCGGCCGCATCTAAGCGGGCTTCACCCGCCTCACTATGGGCTTCACCTGTGCTCGATGCATTTGAGGGCTACGCCCGCAACATATACATATGAGTACTCGAAATGACCGTAAAAAATATACATCAATATTACATTATTTATTTTGTAAATAAAAATTCGGATATACTTAAAAATATTATTATTTTTCCTCTCTTTTCCTCTCCGCCGCACTCTTTCCCCCTCCCTCCTCTCTTTCTCTCTCTCCCACTCTCTCTCTTTACTTGGAAGTTAATTTTTATTTTTTTATATTAAAGATGTTACGGATAAAACATGTGAAAGATTCAACGGTGTAAAATGAAAGCACTCTAACTTATTATAGAGGATTATTTTTTTATTTATATATATATATATATTATAGAGGATTATTTATCGGGATCTTCTCTCGAAGTTTGTGTAATTACAGCTTGCACTCTAACTTTCAAAAGTACAAAAACCTACTCAGTCAATGTTTACATTTCATAACATCCGTGCACAAAAGTACCCCTGTAAACATTGGAGGGTAATTGTAATTTTGAAAGTTAGAAGGGTGCAAGCTGTAATAACACAAATTTTGAATGGAGGTTCCGATAAATAACCCTATATACATATAATGTGCGATCGTGTATGGCATGCGAATGTCCTGCGCTCGATGTTCTCTTATGAGCAAAAAAAATACTTGTCAAAGACACACTATGGCATCTCTGGTACCCATGGAAATTATTCACTATCTGGTACCCATGGACAATTATGGACTCAAGCATGTCAAAGACGCACTCTGGCATCTCTCAATTGCTCGTCGTGTACATCCACGCAGTCCGGCGATCCCACCGAATGATTACGGGCAAGTTGCCTTGTACCTCCAGCCGTATCATGCCCTATGCGGAGGCCGTACGGCATGCTCCTTCCCACACCGAGAAACTCCTTGACCGAATTGATTAGCGACCGAATTGAATACCTTCGGCCCAAATCCCTAATCTCGTTCCATCCCAGCCGGATTTGTGGTTTACAATGCTGTCATAGTTGGGCTTGGCTCAACCATAAACTAATGAGCTCGAGATGATCAGAGTATTGTCGCGTGCACACATCATGCACGATAGAGAATCTTGTATTATATAACATATTAACATATATTTACTTTGATCATAGTATAGTCTATAATATCATTTATATGATATAATATTTTTCTTTATTTTTTTTATTTTTTATCTTTTAATTACTTTTTTCTATTTTGAATGCTTAGGTTTAGAGGTGTACAAAAAGAATTGGAGAACCGACCTGAAATTGAACTGGATCGATCAATTTAGGTCGGTTCTGGTGTTTCCAAAAAATTATAACCTGTTGCGGAACGCTTATGGCTCTTGGTAGACCGATTCACTTGAACCGCCTCAGCTCGTGAGCAAGCTAAGCGCGCAAACAGTCAATTAGAGGTTCGTTGAGTACGCAGAGACTTTTTAACGTGGAAAACCCGGAAAGGGTAAAAAACCACGCGGCCGGAGCTGTGCCGACCAAACTTCACTATCTTCTGGAGGAGTTACAACTTGGAAGCTAGAACTCGAGCGCGACAGGCCGCTGCTCGTTCCAATACTTGGAGAAAGAGAGCTTCGAGGGTGACAGGCCACCTCTCGGAAAAACTAAGTCCTTTTTCCTTCTGAGACTGCTAGTCGCCTTTCGGAAGCGGGAAGGCCGGTCGCCTTTCCCTTCTGAGATTGCTAGTCGCCTTTCGGAAGCGGGAAGGTCGGTCGCCTTTCCCTTCTGAGATTGCTAGTCGCCTTTCGGAAGTGAGAAGGCTAGTCGCCTTTTCCTTCTGAGAATGCTTGTCGCCTTTCGGAAGTGAGAAGGCTAGTCGCCTTTCGGAAGTGAGAAGGCTAGTCGCCTTTTCCTTCTGAGAATGCTTGTCGCCTTTCGGAAGTGAGAAGGCTAGTCGCCTTTTCCTTCTGAGAATGCTTGTCGCCTTTCGGAAGTGAGAAGGCTAGTCGCCTTTTCCTTCTGAGAATGCTTGTCGCCTTTTGGAAGCGAGAAGGCTAGTCGCCTTTTGGGATGATGAAGATCTTCAAGTCCACGAAGGAGATCTTCAAGCGCCGAAGGAGAATTCCGCAAAAGTCTGCAAGGAGCTCTCCCGGGTCCAGAAGTCAAGGTCCCTTCAAATGAAGCCATGGGGTTCCTTTTATAGTTTTTGCCGGGGGCGGCCCGGTAATTTTGCCGTTGGCAGTTTCCATAAATGCTCGGTGGACGAATCATATTCTCCGGTTCGGGGCCCTCGGATCACTATTTTTCGTAAATGACCACCTTGCCCCTCGGGCAGCTTGGGCAGTTTGGGCAGTTCGGGCAGTTCTGTTGGAGGTGAAAAAGGCGACTAACTGTTCCTGAAAAGTGAGACGCCTGAAAGACAAAAAGTGAGAAGCCGGAAACCCCAAAAGTGAGACGCCTGAAAGACAAAAAGTGAGACGCCTGAAAGACGAAAAGTGAGACGCCTGAAAGACAAAAAGTGAGAATGCTCTGAGCTTGCTCAGAAGCGTTCTGAGCGCGCAACGAACATGAAAGCGCTTTGAACGCGCTTAGAGGCGTTCCGAGTGCGCTTAGGAGGTGAACGCATTGCGTGCGTGAGGGCGTACCGTTCATGGTGATGAGGGTTCGATTGCGGGGGCGTCAAGTGTTCGACCAACGCCTCTTGCTGCGCGGGAGGGAACTCCGAAATTGGGGAGTGCAAATTGCACTCCCCAATTGAGTACGGTTGCGGGGAACTCCCCAATTGGGGAGTGCCATGTGAGGGGGAAAACTCCCCAATTGGGGAGTGCCACGTGAGGGGGGGCTGACCAAGTCAGCCCCCCCCCCCCCCCCCCCCCCCCCCCTTTGGCGCTGGGGGGTGCGGCAATGCCGCACCCCCCAATTAATTTATGGGGGGAAAACTCCCCAATTGGGGAGTGCCACGTGAGGGGGGGCTGACCAAGTCAGCCCCCCCTTTGGCGCTGGGGGGTGCGGCAATGCCGCACCCCCCAATTAATTTATGGGGGGGTGCTGCAGCCGCACCCCCCCTAATTAATTATGGGGGGGGGGGGGGGGGGGGGGGGGGTGCGGCAATGCCGCACCCCCCCTGCTGGTTATTTGGGGGTTGCGGCAGTGCCGCACCCCCTAAATAATTTGGGGGGTGCGGCAGTGCCGCACCCCCCTGCTGGGAATTTGGGGGTGCTGTCGCACCCCCCTTGCTTGGAATTGGGGGTGCGGCATTGCCGCACCCCCCTTGGTGCGGCGTTTGCCGCACTTTTTCGGTGCGGCGAGAGCCGCATCCTTCCGGCAAAGTGTCGCTCCACTGCGGCGGGTGCCGCACTGTTTTAGCACGGCGCGTGCTGAGCCGCTTCGGCGCGCCGAATGCCGCGTTGCTTTGGCGCGGTGAGTGTCGTGCCATTTCGGCGCGGCGAGCGCCTGCGTGCTCGGAGGTTCCCTTCGTGATACGGAAGCGCATCCCGTTTTATTTTTACGGGTGCATATCATAAGCCCCCCAAACCTTCGGAGTTCGAATTGCTACGGGGAGGAGTTCGGAGGTTTTTGATTTTCCTTCGCGGCAATCTAGATTACTGTCATCTTTGTGCGATGTTCCAGGAGTCGTTGCTTGGCCCTAGCTGTGGCAGAGACTTTTATCTTGCCTTGTTCTGGTTGCGAGCTTGCCATCCAGCGATTGTGCCGGGGGTTGTGACGAGCTTGTTGTTCCGCGTTGAAGCCTGAGTAGCTCGGTGGCAAATGGAAAATTGGTTAGCGCGAGTTTGTGCTCGTGCCTTTCACATAACAGGAAATTGGTTTGCGCGAGTCTGTGCTTGCGGCTTTTACATGATGTATTCTTGGCCGGTGAATAGCGGGAGCATGATGCTCTGCAGCGTGGGAGCTGTGTGCCCTGCAACGCGGGAGCATGTTGCTCTGCAGCGTGGGTGCGGTGTGCCCTGCGACGCGGGAGCATGATGCTCTGCAGCGTGGGAGCTGTGTGCCCTGCGACGCGGGAGCATGTTGCTCTGCTGCGTGGGAGCTATGTGCCCTGCAACGCGGGAGCATGTTGCTCTGCTGCGTGGGAGCTATGTGCCCTGCAACGCGGGAGCATGTTGCTCTGCAGCGTGGGAGCTGTGTGCCCTGCAACGCGGGAGCATGTTGCTCTGCAGCGTGGGAGCTGTGTGCCCTGCAACGCGGGAGCATGTTGCTCTGCAGCGTGGGAGCTATGTGTGTCCTGCAACGCGGGAGCATGTTGCTCTGCAGCGTGGGAGCTGTGTGCCCTGCAACGCGGAAGCATGTTGCTCTGCAGCGTGGGAGCTATGTTGTCCTTTTTACGGACTTAGTTTAGATTGTTGGACTCGTCGCATGTCCTCCACTTGTGAGAGGCCTCTTCTTTTTACTGCGTTGGCGAGTTTGTTGTTTGATAATAATGCTGAGGGTCGTATGTGACCTTAACTTTTCGGTGCCCCATTTCAGAAGATTTGTACCGCTGATTGAGACAGAAAGCAAATGTAATAATTTCAAATACATAATGGGTACATGCGCGCGAGTATAATCTTGCGGCTTACTGTTTTTAAAAGCAGAAAACTAGAAGAAGCGAAAAATAGAGATCGATGACAAATGAAATGCGGGTTGTGCGTGCTCTACTATGGGGAAAGTTTCCCTGCCCGGTATCTTTGGTTCATCCGTGTCGGGGTACGGCGTTGTCCTCTACTGGATTGTCAGCCCGCGGTCCGTGTTGGTTTGGGACCTGGTTTAGTAAAAACCTTCCGAGAAGGCCTTGTTGGACAAGACGCTCGATTTCCTCCTTTAATTTGTTGCAGCCTTCGGTCCTGTGTCCACGCCCGCGATGAAAGTCACAATACTGCAACTGATTTCCTCTGTTCGGTGCAAGCGGCTCGGGCCTGCGAAGCGCGTCGCTATCACGGATGGAGAGGAGGACGTTAGTCCTGGTAGTGTTCAGTGGAGTGTAGTCCTGATGCTGGCGAGATCTTCGGTCTCGGCTGGGGTTGTCGTGATGCTTGTTGTTCTCATTGGGAACTGCCTGTGGCAGTGACTCCTCTTTCTTCCTCTTCGAGCTCCCCTCGAACTGTCGGCGGTGCGCTTCAATTGCCTCATCTGCTGCTATCTGGGCCTCGACTCGCTGAACGAGGTCAGGATAGCTTTGTACCGTTTCTCTCATCAGAGCTGAGTAGAAGCCACTTGGGCGGAGTCCTCCATGGAAAAATCCTCGCAAAAGCTCGGGGTCGACTCCCGGGATCTGTCGCGCCTCAGAGGTGAAGCGTCGGAAAAAATTCTTCAGAGTTTCTCCGTCGTTCTGGCGGATTCCTGAGAGATGGGAAGGATCTCGGACAATCCTACGATTGGCGATGAACTGGTCCACGAACTGCCGCGTCACTTCTGCGAAGTTGTTGATGGCCCCATCTCGCAGGGAGTGGAACCAGGTGCGCGCTTGTCCTTTCAAAGTTATCGGGAACACTCGACAGAGGAGTTGGTCGGGGGCACTGTAAATCCCCATGATGGTGGTGAAGTGATTGACGTGTTCCAGCGGGTCGTCCGTCCCGTCGAACGTTTCGATGTTGGGAAGCTTGAAACCGTTTGGAATTGGATGGTCCAGGACTTGAGGTGATAGCGGGGAGCCGTGGCGCGCGGGATGGCGGGCGAGAGCCGCGCGTCGCCCTGCTTGGGCATACTCCTCTTCTATCATGTTGCGTATTTCTTCTCGCGTAGCTCTTTCCACTGCTTGCTCAGGGGCAGCTCTTCCGGGGTGGTGGCGGTGGTTAGCTTCTGGGCCTCCAGCTGGTGGGGCAAGGTGAGCGGAACTTGCCGCATTGGAGAATCCTTCCGAGGCTTCGTCTTCCTGGGTGGCTTCCCCGTTCGGGGCATGATTCAGAATTGGGGGTGGTGGTACGTTCAGAGCTGGCGGCTGGATCGGAGCTGGAGGAGCCCCAAGATTCCTTACGAGAGCCAACATCTCAGCTTGATGTTCTTCGATCTGCCGCATGCACACCTCCAAACCCGCCGTGGGTGCTGGTAGCGCCTCCTCTGCGGGAGGTGCATTGATAAGCGAGTGGGAGGGAGCTGGGTCGATGCGTCCTTCCGGCATCGATCCTTCAGTAGTGCGAGCACTCTTCCTTGCCATGGCAGTCGGCTTTTGAAGAGTTGTTGGGAATGTTCCCACAGACGGCGCCAAACTGTTGCGGAACGCTTAGGGCTCTTGGTAGACCGATTCACTTGAACCGCCTCAGCTCGTGAGCAAGCTAAGCGCGCAAACAGTCAATTAGAGGTTCGTTGAGTACGCAGAGACTTTTTAACGTGGAAAACCCGGAAAGGGTAAAAAACCACGCGGCCGGAGCTGTGCCGACCAAACTTCACTATCTTCTGGAGGAGTTACAACTTGGAAGCTAGAACTCGAGCGCGACAGGCCGCTGCTCGTTCCAATACTTGGAGAAAGAGAGCTTCGAGGGTGACAGGCCACCTCTCGGAAAAACTAAGTCCTTTTTCCTTCTGAGACTGCTAGTCGCCTTTCGGAAGCGGGAAGGCCGGTCGCCATTCCCTTCTGAGATTGCTAGTCGCCTTTCGGAAGCGGGAAGGTCGGTCGCCTTTCCCTTCTGAGATTGCTAGTCGCCTTTCGGAAGTGAGAAGGCTAGTCGCCTTTTCCTTCTGAGAATGCTTGTCGCCTTTCGGAAGTGAGAAGGCTAGTCGCCTTTCGGAAGTGAGAAGGCTACGCCTTTTCCTTCTGAGAATGCTTGTCGCCTTTCGGAAGTGAGAAGGCTAGTCGCCTTTTCCTTCTGAGAATGCTTGTCGCCTTTCGGAAGTGAGAAGGCTAGTCGCCTTTTCCTTCTGAGAATGCTTGTCGCCTTTGGAAGCGAGAAGGCTAGTCGCCTTTTGGGATGATGAAGATCTTCAAGTCCACGAAGGAGATCTTCAAGCGCCGAAGGAGAATTCCGCAAAAGTCTGCAAGGAGCTCTCCCGGGTCCAGAAGTCAAGGTCCCTTCAAATGAAGCCATGAGGCTCCTTTTATAGTTTTTGCCGGGGGCGACCCGGTAATTTTGCCGTTGGCAGTTTCCATAAATGCTCGGTGGACGAATCATATTCTCCGGTTCGGGGCCCTCGGATGACTATTTTTCGTAAATGACCACCTTGCCCCTCGGGCAGCTTGGGCAGTTTGGGCAGTTCGGGCAGTTCTGTTGGAGGTGAAAAAGGCGACTAACTGTTCCTGAAAAGTGAGACGCCTGAAAGACAAAAAGTGAGAAGCCGGAAACCCCAAAAGTGAGACGCCTGGAAGACAAAAAGTGAGACGCCTGAAAGACGAAAAGTGAGACGCCTGAAAGACAAAAAGTGAGAATGCTCTGAGCTTGCTCAGAAGCGTTCTGAGCGCGCAACGAACATGAAAGCGCTTTGAACGCGCTTAGAGGCGTTCCGAGTGCGCTTAGGAGGTGAACGCATTGCGTGCGTGAGGGCGTACCGTTCATGGTGATGAGGGTTCGATTGCGGGGGCGTCAAGTGTTCGACCAACGCCTCTTGCTGCGCGGGAGGGAACTCCGAAATTGGGGAGTGCAAATTGCACTCCCCAATTGAGTACGGTTGCGGGGAACTCCCCAATTGGGGAGTGCCATGTGAGGGGGAAAACTCCCCAATTGGGGAGTGCTTAAAACTCCCCAATTGGGGAGTGCAAAGCACTCCCCAATTGGGGAGTGCCACGTGAGGGGGGGCTGACCAAGTCAGCCCCCCCTTTGGCGCTGGGGGGTGCGGCAATACCCCCCAATTAATTTATGGGGGGGTGCTGCAGCCGCACCCCCCCTAATTAATTATGGGGGGGGGGGGGGGGGGGGGGGGGTGCGGCAATGCCGCACCCCCCCTGCTGGGTATTTGGGGGGTGCGGCAGTGCCGCACCCCCTAAATAATTTGGGGGGTGCGGCAGTGCCGCACCCCCCTGCTGGGAATTTGGGGGTGCTGTCGCACCCCCCTTGCTTGGAATTGGGGGTGCGGCATTGCCGCACCCCCCCTTGGTGCGGCGTTTGCCGCACTTTTTCGGTGCGGCGAGAGCCGCATCCTTCCGGCAAAGTGTCGCTCCACTGCGGCGGGTGCCGCACTGTTTTAGCACGGCGCGTGCTGAGCCGCTTCGGCGCGCCGAATGCCGCGTTGCTTTGGCGCGGTGAGTGTCGTGCCATTTCGGCGCGGCGAGCGCCTGCGTGCTCGGAGGTTCCCTTCGTGATACGGAAGCGCATCCCGTTTTATTTTTACGGGTGCATATCATAACAGAACTTATATGAATCGGTTTTCGATTCTCAGTGAAATCGATCCGAACTAACTCGAGTTGAATCCGGCCCCGCATTGTTTTTTTACGCAGAGAGTAAAAGGCGAGTGATGAAAACTGAAAAGTCAGCCTAAAGATTCCTGAGAAATATAAATGCTGGAAAATGAAGGGTCAAATTGAAAAACAATTATAAAAATACTGCAAAATAGGAAACAAAATTAATTAAATATTATAAAATATATTGAAGACGCAACCCGCTGTATCCCACCTTCCCTATTCCCTTCTTCACCTCCATCAGAAGATTTACAGACAAAAATCATCTAAAATTCCTCCGACGAACTTCACGCTGATCCGGACTTCATCTTTCTTTTCACAAAATCCTGTCAAAATTTCCATGGGATTTAAGATTAGCTCTTCTCCGACGAGGTCCCGGTAGTGGAGATCTGCCCTCTCCTTTGATTTCGGCGGATTTAGTTGTTATTATTACTGTTTCATGGACTTGGTCGAGGTTTTCCGGCGAATTCCGTGTATCTAATCGAAGAGAGGTGGGAGAAGCGG
This sequence comes from Dactylorhiza incarnata, assembly GCA_033032865.1. Classification (NCBI taxonomy): domain Eukaryota; kingdom Viridiplantae; phylum Streptophyta; class Magnoliopsida; order Asparagales; family Orchidaceae; genus Dactylorhiza; species Dactylorhiza incarnata. The sequence goes on along the minus strand of JAWHQI010000193.1, from coordinate 3,543,987 downwards.
AGATGGATCCGGAGGATCTGAAGGCGGTACTGAGAACCACGGGAGTGGATCTGTGGTCGCTGATTGAGACCGCGATCTCTGTCGCGGCGGCGGAGCACGGCAGGGAGCTCAAGGCGCGTAGGGGCGGGATCGTGGAGAGGCTCTACACGTTGGTGGATGGTCGTTGCCAGAACTGCGACGGGGAAATGGCGGCGGCGCAAACGAAGGGGAGCAGCAGTACCGCTGGGAAACGGGGGCGTTCTGCCTCTCCCATGCAGCCACCGTCGAAACGGAGAGAGGATGAAGATGATGAGCACGAGGATGAAGACGTGGAGGATGTGGAGGAAGAGAGACACCACCGCACCATTGATGACGAGCAGAGCAAGATTCTCGCCATCAAGGATTTCCTCGATGATCCAGATCAGGTTTGCTAAACCTAACTTATCTCGATATCGCTCACACGAGTTCTGAATCCTATCGTTTATTGCTAAATCTCGTCGAACAGTCTGAAGATTCTCTTGTCAGCCTGCTCCAAAATCTCGCCGACATGGATATCACCTTCAAAGCTCTCAAGGTATCAACATCTTCTACACAAGCCTAGAGGATCATTTTTTTTTCCTGATCGCCTCATCTCATCCATAATTTTCTGAAATTCGAATCAGGAAACCGACATCGGGAGGCATGTGAATGGCCTGCGGAAACATCCTTCATCCGAAGTGAAGCGACTTGTGAAGCAGCTCGTGAGGTAAAAACCTTCTTTATCAATGAAACTTCGCCGGATTCTTTCCATGATTCCGATGAAACCAGCTTAAAATCTTCCGCAGGAAGTGGAAGGAGACCGTGGACGAGTGGGTGAAACTTAATTCGGCGAACGATACTTCATCCCCGGCGATCATCAGTGCGTTGAAGAACTCATTCTAACCATTCTCTCTCCGTTTTAGGTTTCTAAACACTAAATTTCGTACATCATTCGATTGCAGCGGATGGAGATTCGCCCCAACCAATTCCAGCCAAGAACAACCAAAATGGCCACCAGGTATTCGTCTCCTTCCCCCTACTGTCGCTGTTCGATTGATTCCACACCATTTTTAACAAATATTTCCCAATCCAGACTCCAGATTTCACTTACTCGCCCAATCCCCATACTCAAAGTAAGTGCATAAAATCATTCAATATAAAGTCCTCAAAAACAATTCCTTCATCACACTAAGCGGCCATTGCTGCTATCAGATGGAATTTGGCAACCAGAAAGAAACGGCTCAGAATCATTAGAACCGAAGTCAAGGCCGGTGGCTCCCCGCAGAGAAACGCCACCGTCGAAGCCCCCCAACTCGGCTCCCTCCGCCGCCGCAACACCTGTAATGATAAAAATCTCTTTCATTTTCCATCAATTCTTCTCCAATTTGTTAAATTCTTCTAGGTTTTGCAGAAAGTGAAGGAGAAGGATAGCCTGCTTGACCCCGATAGGCTTGCCTCCGCAAGAAAGAGGCTCCATGAAAACTACCAGGAAGCTCAAAATGGTATTTTAATTTCTATTTCTCATATGATTATCGATCAATTTCTGAATCCAGCGACTCTAATTACTCAAATCTGTTTTCCAAATTCTGCTTTATTTATTACAAAAAAAAAAGCGAGAAAGCAGAGGACGATTCAGGTGATGGACATCCACGACATCCCCAAACCCAAGAATGCCTTCTTCGCTCGCAACAAAGGCGGGTTCCAGGCGAAGCACTGATGAGCGAAGATGCCGCCGGAATATTCTCTCCGTCCCGGAAAATCTTAGTTTTTTTATTTCTCCGATCCAAAAAAAAATGGATTGAGACCTTTTCTACTATGCAATTTTTTTTCTGCTCGAGTTTGTCCTTATATAGAAAATATTGTTCCTTAGCTGTTAATAGCTCTAGTTCTTCCATTGCGACTTTCTGATTGGCTGAGATGGATTAGGCGTCAACTACCTGCAGGCTGCAGTTAGCCGCCTCGGGTTTTTATTTTAATTGTTTTTCCGTTGGCGCGGATGGTGGTAGCTGTAGGAACACCTTAGCGTCTTAAAATATTCCTTCACTGTATTTTTAATTGATTATATTATTATATATCGTTTACCTTAATTTCAAATTATCTTTAAAAATCATTTTTTATTTAAAATTATTCTCCAACATTTATACGTTTTTTGAATTAAGTATTTTTCTATCAATTATAATGTAATGTTTATATCATGGAAATTTTTATGTTCAAAAAATAGTTTTATTTTGTGGTGGGTGTAACCGTTGTCATGCCAAATGGTGCCTGAATTAATGTTTTTTGGGTCTCTAAATGTTAATATTTAGAAACAAAATCACGAACCAATTTTTTTTTATATTTATTTAATGAATTGAACATAATATGTTCCTATTTAAATATATCGATCAATTTTGATCAATTGACCGTTCGATTATATATTTTTTCTGAATGATTGTAAAAACATTATGATAAATTTTTTGTAATTTTTAATTTGGCAAAATCATTAAATCAGCCTCTCAGTAATCTTATTTTATGAAATCAGTCTTCCAAGTTATAAAAACAAGAAATCAGTCTCCAACTTTAACAAAATAATCAAATCAGTACTAATGGAAAACAACTTATTTGATGATATATATGCCTAAAAATTAACATAAAAGGGTCATTTGATGTTAAATTTTCTAAATAACATCATTTGCTGTTATATGATATATTTTAATATGACAAATTTTTATATGCACTTATTAATAGCGTCCTCGCATTACATCTTCATATGATACACTTTTATATTCCATGCTTTTCATGAGGTTACACACTGAATATAATTTTCGCGCGCACCACTGCTTCTCTGCTAAGCTCTTCAAAAAACATTAGATCTTTACTAATATCCATAGACAAAAACTGAACATAAATTAAACGGAAGTATCTGAGAGGGCTTGTGCGATATTGAGGAGTATCGTCGAGCAGTGATGAGTTTTCTGTGAGCTCGAGGAGGTCGTCGAGCAGGGAGGAAGAAATATAAAAGATGACCGCCTTCGAGCAGGAACTTCGAGACCGAGCTCTCACCTTCTTATATTATTTTTAATTTTCTTTTATATTTTTTTCTTGCTTTAGGTATGAATTATTTATTTATTACATGTTTTTTTCTTCATTTATATTTTTTCCTCTTCATTTATTTATGCATTATATAAGTTTATCGCCGTGATATTTAAAAAAGTTAATTATTCTAAATATATATATATATATATATGAGAAATACTTAGGTGAGTATCTCGCACCTAGTTCTAGGTGAGGGGAAAATACAGCCGTGTGATCTTAGATCTGACAGTAGGGAAAATACTGACATTATTTATTATTCATAAATACAGCAATATTTAGAGCTATCAATGGCTGAGATGCACTCCACCGTGATCTAGGTGCGAGATACTCACCTAAATTTTTTTCTATATATATATTTATTTATTTTCTGTCTTTTTTTTTTTTAATTTGTAAAAAAACATCAATATTATATTGAAGATATTATTAGCGTATTACTGCAAAAGATAAAAAATAAAAATTATAAACATAAATTGTCATATTTATATTCAACAACACTACAAATATATTTTAATTATAAATGAAATGTTATTAAGAACATTTATGATTTATCATCCCATCATGTTATTTGTTAATTTATGGGTCAATTTATCATCTTTCAAAAAACTTTCCGTTAGCATATGCCATAAATAAAAGCAAATAAAAATTGAGAGACTTATTTCATAAACAAGAATGACTTTAGGGACTGATTTATGAGTTTTTTGCTTTTTTATTTATATGAAAAAAAGAGGTGTTTTGTACAACCCTTATTCTCCGAGGGTAGGACCCAGTCAAGGCCACGCAGGCAGAGGTCAAAGTCAAAGAGGCAGACAGATCAGCCAGCAGGAGCAAAAGAGGGCTTGGCGAGTATTGGTTAAATACTCGCCAGATGGGCGACAATGGTCGAAGATATGTGTCGAGCATCCCGTATGTCGCCCCAGGTGCCCGGCAAGCCACAAAAGACCTGCGCGAGTATTTGGCCCGGCTTGTGCGAGCAGCAACTAATACTCGCCAGATGGGCGACTATGGTCGGAGATACATGCCGAGTATCCCGTATGTCGCCAGGTTATGGCTGGGCTATAAAAACCCCCTACCCCTTGGTTGCCTATAAATAGGACCCCAGGGGTACTTGGATTGGCATCTGTGCTTGAGCTTCTGGATCCGGATTTCCGAATTCTCGAGCCCGTCACCCCTGCTTGGTAGCCAAGTCGGTGCCTTCCTCGTACCCTGCTCGGTCATTCTTGGTTGTGGAGGGGAAGACTCCTTTGAGCTTCCGGGTACGTGGTGGGACCTCCTTGCCGCAGCACCTGGGTCCTATTGTTGTTGCTCTCCTAGCTTCCTCGTAGTCGCCAGCTTGTCCATCTCGTCAGACAGCTGGGCAAGTAGCCTCCGGCTGCAAAGGTCCGAATTTTGAGATCAGGATTTTCCTGGCGTCAACATATTTAATTAATAAAAAATATTGTTTGCGCAAGAAAGATGAGAGAATTGATCTGTTAATTTTATTTTGTATTTCATTAATACTCAAGATAGAATATATTAGGCTCTGTCTTGGCGCGGCGGCAGTCGTGAACACGATGGTTATGGACTGTCGTTTATGAACACTCGACCTCACCTAAAGGAATTTCATCCGCTTTTATATTCAAAACTAATTTTATTTTAATTCTATGATAGTGGTATTTTTGTCCAAACTCATCCGAGCAAAAGCGCAATTCCAAACAGAGACTTAGGCTTTATTTGGCGCGACGGTGGCGGGCGGAACGGGCGGGTAGAGACGGTGGGTGGGAACGGAGGGGAGGAGGTGGGGCTCGAAACAAAGCCGTTAGCTCCTTTTTGCAGGGCGCGGCGGGTGCAGACGTGGCAATCGCCACCGCCGGGCGTTTGTTTACCCGCCACCGCCGCGCCAAATGAACCCTTAGTTAATTACTTATTTTAAATCAACCCCAATTATAAACTTCTGGGTCTAATTACAAAATATTCTCTGCGACTTATTTCATATTTAAGGTGAAATTGTGGTATCAATATAATAATTAGGTCATATTTAAATATATAAATTCTAGCCGGCCTTCTAATCTATTTTTTTTATTGGTGCATAATATTCTGGTCTTGTTAAAAAATTTAGGTTAAATATAGATTTTGGTCCATAATTTTTGCCAGCTTTATGAAAACAGTTCTTCACCCGCGTGAAGCCTTCCTCAGTTCTTCACCTGCGTGAAGCCTTCCTCAGTTCTTTTCGTCATCCTTCTCCTCTCTTTAGCATTTATGCCCGTAGCTCCCCTCAGTTTTCTCTGTTGGAAATTTTTCATTTAGTGGACTCAATTCATCGAGACGTCCCAATAAAGTCGTACGCGAAAATTGGAATCTATTCGGACACCTACGAGCGCGTGTTAATTCAGTCGCGCGAACGATCGAAACCTGTGATAGGTGGGTCAGATCGTCTCGTAAATTCATGACGCGAACTCGGTCTCACCCTTGGCATATGAATAGACATGATGATTTTTAAAAATCCTAATTAAGTTATAGGATCTAATTCATTTGGTTGTTTTTTTTATTTAGGAGTTATGAGGATTAATTAACCTCATTTTTGTAACTCCTAAGGGTTTGCCTATTAAAGCCCATACAAACCATTTTCATTGTCTTACGGGTGAACAAGGGCGACTCTCGAGTTTTCGCTCCATCGTTCCATAACCGCCAACTTCATCTTCCTCGCATGGCGTCTCTAGTTTTGGCGCGAAGAAAGAAAACTCAGTAAAAGGTTCTATTTGGAACGCTCTTATGCATCCAGCCTGCCAGTCAATTGTCAACCTCCATGGCCACTCAGATCTGATTTGGTGCAAGGTTTTTGATTTACCTTCCGAAGTCATCTCTGCCATTTTGTTTCTCGGAGGCGCTGCACTTCAGATCGAGAGGAAAATCAAGGATATTGGCCCTCTTGATTTTCTTCCTGGATCAAGCTATTAGTCATCTCGGCCCACTAAAGGTATATAATTTTTATAAGGCCATTCCACACTTGATGAGCCTTAGTGGACTATCTTGAGCGGAGCCTCAACATTCTCAAGATAGGATTTAGGGTTTTTTTCCGCTCTTCCGTTCGTTCGCTCGCTCCCGTCGGCGCTCTCCTTCTTCCGATCGCGAGTTCCTGCGCCGTACACCCTCGTCTCTTCAGCGCAGCGAAAAAGATCGCAAGGAGGCTGCTAGTTTCTTCCCCGTCGTAGGAGAAGTTTTGCTGTGCCCGTCGAAGGCTCCTCCGATCGCGAGTTTCTTACAGTTTTTCGCTGCTTTGCCGCTGCCGATCAAAGGAAATCGCAGATCTAGTTGCTGCTCTCGATCCATGTGTTCGTGATTCCTGGAGCCGTGCGATTCCAGTTCCGGATTTCTGCTTCGTGCTTTCGGAAAAGAAGAAAGATCGCTCCTGTCCTTCGCGAGTTTCTGCAAGGATCGCGAGTTTCTGCTCTGCCGATTCCTACTCTGTTTATCGTGCCAGATCTGCGTGCTTTGCAAAGTTTTGGATCCAGGTTCTTCAAATTCTTTCCGGATCCAGAATCCGGGTGAAGAAGGAAGTTAGTTTCAGATCCATTTTCTGCGCCCCTCCTATCTGTGTTGATCGCAAGGAAGAAGAAGAGATTGTCATCTCCTTCCAGATTGTCGCTGATTGGCATTTTCTTTACAGATCCAGGCGGGTTGAGGAAGGAGTTCCGGGTCGCTAGTTCTTGCCGCAATCAATCAAAAATAAAAGGAATTCAGATCTGGGAGATACTACTTGTTTACTCCCATCGCCGCCTAGATCGCCAGCCTTGCTGCCGAATCTTGCCGCATTGCAAAGGATCATCCAGATCTGCAATTTTCCTTAGATCTGCAAAGGAATTCAGAATCTTGCCGCATTGCCGCATTGCTGTTGGTGCTAGATCTCAAACTACAGTCATTTTTGTGGATCTCTATTGATTGAGATCAAAGTGCTTCTGTGGAGTTCGAAGCCCCGACTAGTTCTGTGGAGTCTCTGGTGATTAGTTTTTCAGACGGATTGGAGGAGCGCACTCAAATACTAGATTGGATCCGAAGTGTCCGACTCGTCTCCGCACGACTCAGGTGACCTCGTTCTAGAATTTATTTCTGTTTTAAATCTAGTGCAATGACGATGAAAACTGCGCCCGACGTCATTTTTTGGCAGTCTTTCGACGCCACTGATCTCCTCAGTTGGAAACTGTATGTCCAACTAGGAATGAAAGAACGTGGAATTTTCTACACTGTTCTTAGCGATTTTGCCACTACTCGTGAAAATGTGGATGAATATCAGTGGAGTAAAGACGAGAAATCTTGCAGGAATTACCTTCTAAATTCCCTAAATTCTCGCCTTGCCTGAACCTACAGAGCATGTAAGACCGCGAAAGAGATTTGGGACCGCGTGAACGCTCACTTTCAGTTCCTAGAACTAGAAATTATGCGTCACAAGCTAAAAGACGAACAGTCTGAAACGGTCGATAATCAATTTGCGAGTCTAATTTTGAGCAAGCTGCCTCCCAAACAGAATACTGCAAACATGGTGGTCGATACTTCTGATCCCAAGTCATTTGTGGCTATGATCGGGAGCAATCACTGCAGTGCGTCTTCTAAGTGGTGGCTGGACAGCGGTGCTACCTGTCATGTCACAAATGACAGAGGTATTCTCTCAGAGGTCCGAGCAGTCCGAGACAGAGTTGAGAACTGCAATGGAGGAGATACAATCGTTACGCATGCTGGGACGGCAAAGCTCGTCCTCTTTTCAGGTAAAATTTTATTTTTGCAAAATGTTAAGTTAGTTCCTAATTTAACTAAAAATTTAATTTCTATGAGCTTGTTAGATAAGTCCGGAATGTCCTTCACAACCATTAGTGGTAGAATAACACTGTCTGTTAATTCACATTATTTTGGTTGCGCTTACTTAATCAATGGAATGTATAGACTTAGCCTAGAAAACGAGTGCATAAATCAAGTGAGTTCGTCTCTGTTAGATCCAAACCTACTTCACAATAGACTTGGACACGTTCACTACAAGAAGATGCACGATCTAGCTAAGAGTCACAACATTCCGTTAGATTTCTCTATTCGATTTGATAGGTGCGAGGTTTGTGCCCAAACTAAAATAACTAGAAACCATTACAAGACCGTTTCTAGGAGCATACAACTCTTGGAATTGATTCATTCCGACCTCTGTGATTTTCAGAGTCATGCCACTAGAGGGGGAAGGAAGTATCTAATTACCTTCATTGACGATTTCTCCAGATTTTGTCATGTCTACCTATTGAAATCGAAAGACGAGACATTCGAGACCTTCAAAATCTTCAAATCTCGGGTAGAAAACCGGTTAAATTTGAAGATTAAGAGACTTAGAAGTGATCGATGAGGAGAATACGCTGCAACTGGGTTTAGGGAGTTTTGTGCCACTGAGGGCATAATCCTTGAAACTACAGCTCCTTACTCACCCCAATCAAATGGCGTTGCTGAGCGTAAGAAGAGAACGTTGACAAAGATGTTAAATTCTATGCTCCTGACCGCTGGCATGCCCAATTCCTTTTGGGGGAAGCAGTCCTTACTGCAAATCACATTCTGAATAGAGTGCCTCACTCAAAGCTCAGTTCTACTCCTTATGAGTTGTGGCACGGTCATCCTTGTAGATATGACACTCTTAAGACTTGGGGTTGTATCGCCTATGTGCGTATACAAGACCTTAAAAGACCTAAGGTGGGACCTAGAATGACAACCTGTGTCTATCTAGGCAGTGCAGAAGACAGTGCAGCTGACCGATTTCTGGATCTATCCACTAATTCAGTGATAGAGTCCAGAGATGCTATCTTCTTTGAGCATAAATTTATCAAAGATCATGGCCTGACCGTTCCTGGATCTACTGACATGATCTCAGAGTCTACGGTAGAACCCGAAGCTGGCCCCTCTGGCACTGCTCCCCAACCTCTAGAGGTCGAACCTGTAACATCCCCCAAACTGCTAGACCCCTAAGTTGGTTTTGTCATGACTAGGTCATGACAAAACCATAGGAAGAGCCTTTTGACCTTGAGAACTTAGGAAAGGAGGAGGAAACCACTTTGGTCTGCAAATAGCAATTTCTAGTTACCAAGCTTAGGGTCAGACCTTAGGGCCTCAACTTGATCAATTGACCCCATTTTAGTATCCCTAGCCCTTTGTGGACCCCTTAGGGCATCAAGGGCCCATTAGGGTCAACCTAAGAGACCAATTTGACCAAAGTCAACCTAAAACCCCAAATTGGTCAAAGTAGCCTATTTAGAGCCAATTAACCTTCACCTTGTCAAATTGATCACACTCCTAGGTCTAGAATACTGTAAGAGACCTATTAGACCTAAAAGCCCCATCATGGGACCCTTAGGGGTGCAAATTGACCAAAATGCCCTTTTTAGGTCAAAATGACTTTTCTTCACAAAGTACCATAATTGACCATCACCATATCAAATTGACCTTGCCCATAGTGTTATCATATCATAGGGGACCCAATGGACCAAAAAGCCCCATGACCAAGTCAACCCTAGGGCTCAATTTGACCAAAGTCAATTTAGCCTATTTTGGTCAAATCAGCTTAGATTGGGTCAACCAAGAACCATATGACCAAATTGACCCCACCATTAGTTTCTAAACTTAATTTGGAACCTAATGGACCCAAAAGCCCCATCCTAGGGTCACCCAATTGGCCAATTTGACCAAAAAGTCAAAATTGCCCAATTTAGGTCAAATCTTTCAAACCTAACCCAATCCCTTTGGGCTAGCTCATTTGGATGGTCAACCAGCCCATGTAGACCATCATTAAACTCAGGAGAAGAGTGTAGAAACCGGCCATGGTGATTAGGAGAGAGAAAATGGGGGTTTCCCCATTTTTGAAGAAAGAGAAGAAGGCCATTCATGTCCATTAAGGGGTGGGGCCTCCCAAATTGACTCACCCTTTCATCTCCTCTGACGTTTTCAATGAGTTTCCAGTAGTTTCCAAGGAGGATTAAGGCAGGGGGAATGAATGGGGGCCGGCATTGGAGGAGCTCGAAGAGGCCATTAATGGCAATAGGGGTTAAAGCCACCATCACCCTCATTCGAACCCCCCATCACCTTCAGAAGCCAGAGAGGAGTGAAACCCCCAATCTTGCAGAGGATTTTGTGTGCTGTAGACGTGAATTGGCATGGCACCTCAACCTCCCTGAGCTCCCATGGTGTACTCAAGGACAACCCGCCGACAAGCTCATTAGCAGGTCCTATTCTCCTCCCTGAACCCTAAGGATTAGATCCCAATCGCCGGCGGCTCGAATCGTGGCCAATCGGCTGTGAATCGAGCCGGCCAAGCCTCCCGTCGATCGGGTTGGGCATCTCCTTACAGAACACGATTCCGGCCACCTCCGGCCGATCAAACACCGCTCATCGCCGGCCCCCACCTCAACGGAGGTGGTGGTGGCGTTGGTCGGCCGGGGCGGCGTTCAGGTGGCCGGGAAATCACCAATCAAAGTCGCCCAGGCGCGTGGAATCTCAGCCCCAGGTTAATCGGGGACGATGGCTGTGAGCCGTCCGATTGGCCGCCTTTTGCTATACGCAGCCATGAAATGATTTAAATCATATTATTTTAATTATATGTCACACTTGTGACAGATATTGTGACCCGATTGTAAGACCCCATTTTTTTTTTCTTTTAAACATCCGGGTCTTAGGCCCAGAACCGCCGTTTTGCGGTGACACCTTCGCTCGGGAAGGTCGCCACCACAAAACGCCGATCCTGCCGGCCAAATCGATCACGAAGAAAAGTACAATAAAGAGTAAGACAAGTCCACAAAATCACATGAATTATAAATGTCCACATATATTAACTGAATAAAGAGACAAGGGTTACAAATAATAAAAGGGGCTCTTGCCCTGTACATCATTTCCTCACTACAAGATCACTCGCGGAAGCTAACTACTAGTCACTCACAGATTCTGAATCCTGTGCTCCTGTACTAGACTGGCCCGCCTCCGACTGCTCCGGCCTCTGGTGCTGCTGCGTCTCCTCGATTTCCTAAAATGATATGGTCCACCGACCGTTAGTCAAAAAGACTAAGTCAACAATCCCCCGCCCCTAAACCCGTGGCTCCTAGGCACCGAGCGGGGAGGAGTGAAAAGGAGGACCAAAGGCAGAGTGGAAACAAGCAGGTGACAGCGGAACTAGAACTACACAGGTGCATATATATATGAAGCATTAAGTAAGCACAGTAAAGAACAGTAAGCAGTATATATAATTGGCAAGTAAAGTAAATATAACGGTAACCATTGATTTATAGGAATGCCCATACAAACCTATAGACCAAGGGGTCGTTTAGCAGGGCCTACCGTATAAGAAGTCCCATAACCGACTTATACGTTAGGGGTAGGTTGAATGCAATGTTTATGCTATGACATGCAGGGTATGCTGTTATGCTATGTTCATACAAGTGCAACTCACCCACCACGACTCTATGCGCATAGACCTTTAGTTCCCCCTTTTTGGAGCGAGCTAGACTCCCAGGATACTCCCGTAGTGGCAAACGGAAGCGGTGGGTTGGGCCCCGCCCACCTCTAGGTTGGCATTCACACTACCCAACCTAGACCTATTGTACGCCTCCACTATACCCGCGGAGCGTCTGCGTACTCTTGCTGACTGGACCGCCAGACTATCAAGGCTAAGTGTAAAACCACACTCGCCGAGTCAACGTATTGACGTCGGTGTGAACGACCGTCCAATACCGAAGACCCACCACCTTCAGTGCACATGCAACATGTTCTACTTTCTATCTCTGAGCCATGAGTTCCCCGGGCTAACCCGCCCGCCATCAATAACCTTCCGAGCCAAAAGCTCCCCGGGCTAACCTGCCCGTCATCAATAACCTTCCGAGCCAAAAGCTCCCCGGGCTAACCTGCCCGTCCTCAATAACCTTCCGAGCCATAAGCTCACCAGACAAACTAGTCTGCTGCAACAACCACCGAGCCCACCGCTCGGACAACCAATCCAACTAAACTTCCGTAACCACAGGGTGTGGATGAGTGTGTTATTAGTTAATCTTGTACAATGTCTTCTCCTATGAGTTAGGGTTAGTCTTGGACTTCCCGAGGGTTACCCTGTGAGGGGCTCGCTACGGTACTAGGAACCACTACGGGATGACACCCCGAAGTTCCCATTCCCAAGACACTTAATGTCTTTAGTTACTACCCATAAGAAACCCTCTTAACATTTCACCCGGTCTAAACCTAAGAGCTTTTAGGTCCTAATAGACAAAAGATGATCTTTCGTCATCCACAGGACGACCTACCCCAAGGATGGCACCCCACCACCCTAGGACCCATCAAACCTTAATTCTCTCCAAGGGTCCTCTCATATCCATATAATTACCATTAGGCCCTCACTTTCCAATCAATATGATCCAATTTGGCCTACAACCCCAAAATTGCCAATTTGCTAAACGCAGACCATCCTCAACGCTTTGATGCTCATGAAGGGGAGTACACTAAATACTCGATCCTATGATTCAACAATTTTATTGGAGGTCCATACTACGTATTTAAGACCAAATCCAGAGCTTCATAATTTTCCAAATAATAATAGTATTTAAATCATTTTTTTCCAAAATATCACTTCCTAAGGTTTGAACTGCAAGTATGCTTTCCTGACATCCAATGCCTGCCTAAATTTTTACATAAATAAAGGGTACCTAAAAATCAGTAGTCATGAAATCTTAGGGAAATACTGCAAGATTTACTATTTTTAAAAATTCCAAAACTCATTTATTACCAATAAATTCCAAAGGAGGTACCCTCATATGGACTCCCAATCTTATGCAAATTCATACAGTGGTGAATCATACTAAAATATTCAGGTCTACCAAGTTTGACCACATAACACAGAAGTTACTTTTGTAATTTCCTCAAAGGATATATTTGTAAATAATTCCAAAATGAACTAGAGATACCAAAAATATTAATCCATAAATTATGATAAAATTACAGTGGGTACATATTGGTATGAAAAGACATCCTGCAAAGTTTCATGCAATTACAGTAATTTAACACCCTAATATTGATCCTCCCAAAAGTTGTCTACAATATGGAATATTACACTTTGAACCCCAAAAAGTCTTCTCATGGTCTAACAGATTCTTCCAGAGATCAATAGCATTAAAACCAAGTTTGTGACAGAAAATGGTAAACCATTAAGTAATATTTCTCCCTAAAACCCAAAACCCTAATTATTTACAAATCTACCCAAGGGTTTATTACCTAGGTTTGACAACTCCAAACCTCTTCAAATTCACAAGGGAGGCTCCTCTGGTCACTAGGACCTACCATACAAAATCTTAGGTCAAACCAATAATGTTTGACCCCACTCCCTTCATTGACCTCTAATTGCACCCCATTAGGGTTTAACCTAGGGTTAGGGTCTAAACTTCTCCAAATCCACCCAAACTTCTTGTGAGGGTATCCTATCACTTATAAAAGTCAGAGGAGTCCAATACACCCCTCTCCAAGGACAAACTCCCATATGTCCTTCACAACCCCAAATTCCACTCCATAGGGGTCAACCCTATGACCTTGAGCAAAACAACTCCAATGCTCACCAAACCCTTCATAGGGTCTCAACTTCATCCCACTGATCTTCCTAAGAAGTATCAAGTCTCAAAAGACCTTATTGGCCAAAGATTCTCTACTTGGCTATTTGCACCCCAAGGTGCTCTTACTCCAAGTCCTAGGGCAAACCAACTCCCCATGACCCCAAAACTCTCTTGGAGGTGTCTTGGGTGATATTAGGGCAGTGGACAAGGATCCACTCCTTTTGGAGGTGGTTTATCATGAAAAACCCTAAATGTCCCCTAAGCACAATTTTTCCCCTTAATGAACAAAACTTTGGTCTAAAGATTACCCAATCAAAAGAGCTCCAATTGAGTTGATATTTTAACTAGGGGTTTATCATGACCCTAATAACACCCCACCAAAATTTGGTGGTGATTGGAGGTCATTTGACCCTCCAAATAATTTATGCAAGGATTATTAAATTCCTACAAAAACTTTAGGAAAAAGTTCTCCAAAAATTCTCCTTTTTGGATATGACATAGACCTAGGTATGACTCACCACTGGTCCAAATCTCAAGTCATTTGGACAAGTGGTTTGGTGTGGGCATCCATTCAAAGTTCAGTCAAACTTTGCACTAAAATGGGTGCTGAGGTCAAACCAGGACTCCAAATTGGATGAAATCAATTTTGTATGATCCTAGGGGTCAAGACCTACAACTTTCATGTTGGGCATTTTTTCTGTAGAGGGCATCTAGTATTTTTAGTAATTAAAATTAAGTTCTGCTAAAAATAATACCAATTAAATCACATAATAGCAATTAATATAAAAAGGCACTGTTCATCTTCTTCATTGGCCCGAAAACAGTCCAGAAAAAACGCCATTTCCGGCAGCTTTTCCGGGGCCATTTCCCGGCCACCCGGCCACCTCCCTGGCCGGCCACCACCGCCACCACCTCCGTCGAGGTGGGGGCTATCGCCGGGCGGCGGCACGGCCGCCGGAGGGGCGGTTTCCGGCGAACTCAAGAGGGTGAATTTCCATGAAAAATCTGAATTTTTAACTCTCCGATCGGGCTCTTTTGAGCCCGATTTCTCACCTAATTCGATCTAAGATACTAGCACGAGTAAGGAGGAGGAGGATCGGACCTCATTTGGTGTGAATCGTGGCTCCGATTGCCGGCCGCCATTGTTCCTCCTTGGAGCTTTGGGTGCCATGGAAAAGCCCTCCTCTGAGCACTGATAGGGTCGGGAAAATGGGGGTTTCAACTCCTCTCCCCCTTATGAAGCTAATGGAGGCCTCAATTTAATGGGAGGAGGGCTCCATCAAGAGATCACCATGTGACCCCTCCACTCCCCCATGGCCGGCCACCCTAATGCATCCCCCTTGCCTTCAATTCCTCCAGAAAACTCCTGGAATTCCCTCCACATTCATCAGGGGAGATGAAATGGGACATCAATGGGGATTCCAAGGGGTGTATCCTCTTAATGGCCATGAACACCACCTTCTCTCTCCTCCAAAATTGGGTTTTTCTCTCTCCTACTCATCATGGCCGATTTTTACCTCTCTCTCATGTTTAATATCAGTCTACTAGGCTGGTCAAGAGGTCAATTTGGGCTTAGCCCAAAGGGATTGTGCTAGGTTTAAGAGATTTGACCTAATTTGGGCAAGTTTGACTTTTGTCAAATTGAGCCCTAGGGTTGACCCAGTCAAGGGGCTTTTTGGTCCACTGGGTCCCCTATGACATGATAACCCTAAGGGTAGGGTCAATTTAACATGGTGATGGTCAATTAGGGCTTTTAATGAAGAATTGCCATTTTTGACCTAAAGGGGCATTTTGGTCAATTTGCACCATTGGGGGTCCCATGATGGGGCTTTTGGGTCCACTAGGTCTCTCATGATATTCTAGACCTAGATGAGTGGTCAATTTGGCATGGTGAGGGTTAATTGACTCTAATTAGGCTACTTTGACCAATTTAGGGTTAGGGTTGACTTTGGTCAATTTGGCCTCTTTGGTTGACCCCAATGGGTCCTTGGTGCCCTAAGGGGACCCCTAAAGGGTTAGGGATACCATGGTGGGGCCAAATGGTCAAGTTAAGGCCCTAAAGTCCAACCCTAAGCTTGGTCACTGGAAATTGCTATTTGCAGTCCAAGGCACTTTCAACCCTAATCTTGCCTAAGTCAAAGGGATTTCTACACTACCAAGGCCTTGTCATGACCTTGTCAGGACAAATTCACCTGG
This sequence comes from Dactylorhiza incarnata, assembly GCA_033032865.1. NCBI lineage: Eukaryota > Viridiplantae > Streptophyta > Magnoliopsida > Asparagales > Orchidaceae > Dactylorhiza > Dactylorhiza incarnata. The sequence continues at coordinate 3,528,148 of JAWHQI010000193.1, read as the reverse complement.
GGGGTCTAGCTGTCTGGGGGATGTTACAAATCCCAATAAACAAAAAAAAATAATTTCGTCCTCGAAATTCAGGTTAGGCTTGCGGGGTTTTCACCGAGAGTGACTTAACGTAACATCCCCCTAAGAATCAAAGTTATTCCTGGCTCGAAGAGCACCGACTATCTATGCCACACCATCTCTGGTGGCTCCAAGTTGTGCTCCTCCTGACCTTAAATAACCACATGTCTTAACCTCTGTAATCTTCTTGCGCCGCAAGACTCGCACCGTCGTATCATCTATCCTGACCGGGGTGACCTAGATACCTTGGTCAATCTATCCTCGAACTTCCACTCTAACCTGGGCAGACTCTTATGCCTCTAAAGTTTTCTTCTCGCATTCACATTCTTACTCTTTCAGGTACGTCCGCATAACCAATCATTTCCAATTTACAACTTTTCTAGTTGTAATCTAGAAAAGTTTAGCGTTTAGCGTCCCAATCCCATCCTTAAATATTAATGGGGGTGCACCTGTGAACTTTTATGAGTATATGCTAACCAATCACGATGATAAGATGACTCTCAATCGCTTTCTTCATGAAATTCTATTCATAACGACAAAATTTTGACACCTTGGGGTTTTTCACAATTCAATTTTATCAAGGAAATATTATCACGTTCCTTTCTCCAAAGTCCTGTCACTTCCACTTATGCTAGTCTTGATCACTCTCAAATGGTCTAAAGCGAGATAAACTTAGATCATTCTTACCATAGTGAAATCAAACATTATATTCCAAATCTAACAAGTCATCGTCTAAGATCTCTGGTTATTTATCATCAAAGCTCCCAAGGTCTAAGCATTATTATTGTAGACAAAATTTTTCAACCATGTCGGGGCATGATTTTTAACAAGACATGAGTTAACCACTTCCGAAAGCTTGAAGTCACAAGAACTTCAACTACAACTTGTAAGATATAATCTCCGCCCTTAACTTCTATCCTAGGACATCGACATCCTTAAATGATTAATCCTGGCGACTTTACATTTCCAATGATTCAACTAAGGGCAAGTTGTTGTCCGACCCAAATGATGTCTAACCATTGTCCTGGTAATTCCTACTGATCATCATTCCAAACATATTGTTACACCATCTCACCTTCTTCCAAGTAACATCGAGTAAGATCGACTTCAAAATCATAGTGTTCATGACATAAAAAAAAATTTCTAAGGGAAATCTAAGTCCGTCACTAATTTGCCCAATAAACAAAAGGTAAGCCCCAATAAACAAAGGACAAGCCCCCAATAAACAAAAGATTAGCCTCTATCTATCTTTGGGCGAAGTGTCTTCAATATCACCAAGTTATATTTATCCCAAACATGCAAACAATTCTTAGGGCATACAACCTTAGACTTGGGGTTCTATCTTGGGGCTTAATGGTGTACTCCACACTTTAGACTCTTCTAGGTACCTTCTACGACAACCTTATCAGGGTCAAAATGTCATCCAATCCCTAACAGGTTTCTTATTGTACTTGAACTCTTATCCGACCCTCGATGTTCGTCACAGTGGTTGTCTTAATATAATCTTGTCACAAATACGATGATTGAGCCTATCTCTTACCATTCTGCTTATGTGTCAATTTCTTTTTCTCTAGCCTCTTTGGGGTAGCCTCGTACTTTCACCAAAAGCTACACCTACGGTCTATTTCAGACTAGGTCATGGTATAAATTGTCCTAGTAAGTCACGTGTCCTAGTGGGGTTGAGTCTAACTCATTAACTAAGGTATTATCTAAAAAGATCTTTGTAGTCGGAGGTATTCTCTGCTGGGGGCAGGGTTCGCCGCAGGCTACAAAAGAAAACTTAACGCTCGTAAAGAGATTTGACTAAGAAGATTCAGTTAAAAGTGGACCTTTTTCAATGTGATTCCCATATGGGCACACCACTGCTTCCGCTGCTTAGTTTGTCCTCAAACTAAACTCGCGCGGGGTGGCCCAGGGTTTGTGGACTTCTTTTCTTCGGATCGAGGTTTCCTCTGATACCACTTGTAAGACCCCATTTTTTTTTCTTTTAAACATCCGGGTCTTAGGCCCAGAACCGCCGTTTTGCGGTGACACCTTCGCTCGGGAAGGTCGCCACCACAAAACGCCGATCCTGCCGGCCAAATCGATCACGAAGAAAAGTACAATAAAGAGTAAGACAAGTCCACAAAATCACATGAATTATAAATGTCCACATATATTAACTGAATAAAGAGACAAGGGTTACAAATAATAAAAGGGGCTCTTGCCCTGTACATCATTTCCTCACTACAAGATCACTCGCGGAAGCTAACTACTAGTCACTCACAGATTCTGAATCCTGTGCTCCTGTACTAGACTGGCCCGCCTCCGACTGCTCCGGCCTCTGGTGCTGCTGCGTCTCCTCGATTTCCTAAAATGATATGGTCCACCGACCGTTAGTCAAAAAGACTAAGTCAACAATCCCCCGCCCCTAAACCCGTGGCTCCTAGGCACCGAGCGGGGAGGAGTGAAAAGGAGGACCAAAGGCAGAGTGGAAACAAGCAGGTGACAGCGGAACTAGAACTACACAGGTGCATATATATATGAAGCATTAAGTAAGCACAGTAAAGAACAGTAAGCAGTATATATAATTGGCAAGTAAAGTAAATATAACGGTAACCATTGATTTATAGGAATGCCCATACAAACCTATAGACCAAGGGGTCGTTTAGCAGGGCCTACCGTATAAGAAGTCCCATAACCGACTTATACGTTAGGGGTAGGTTGAATGCAATGTTTATGCTATGACATGCAGGGTATGCTGTTATGCTATGTTCATACAAGTGCAACTCACCCACCACGACTCTATGCGCATAGACCTTTAGTTCCCCCTTTTTGGAGCGAGCTAGACTCCCAGGATACTCCCGTAGTGGCAAACGGAAGCGGTGGGTTGGGCCCCGCCCACCTCTAGGTTGGCATTCACACTACCCAACCTAGACCTATTGTACGCCTCCACTATACCCGCGGAGCGTCTGCGTACTCTTGCTGACTGGACCGCCAGACTATCAAGGCTAAGTGTAAAACCACACTCGCCGAGTCAACGTATTGACGTCGGTGTGAACGACCGTCCAATACCGAAGACCCACCACCTTCAGTGCACATGCAACATGTTCTACTTTCTATCTCTGAGCCATGAGTTCCCCGGGCTAACCCGCCCGCCATCAATAACCTTCCGAGCCAAAAGCTCCCCGGGCTAACCTGCCCATCATCAATAACCTTCCGAGCCAAAAGCTCCCCGGGCTAACCTGCCCGTCCTCAATAACCTTCCGAGCCATAAGCTCACCAGACAAACTAGTCTGCTGCAACAACCACCGAGCCCACCGCTCGGACAACCAATCCAACTAAACTTCCGTAACCACAGGGTGTGGATGAGTGTGTTATTAGTTAATCTTGTACAATGTCTTCTCCTATGAGTTAGGGTTAGTCTTGGACTTCCCGAGGGTTACCCTGTGAGGGGCTCGCTACGGTACTAGGAACCACTACGGGATGACACCCCGAAGTTCCCATTCCCAAGACACTTAATGTCTTTAGTTACTACCCATAAGAAACCCTCTTAACATTTCACCCGGTCTAAACCTAAGAGCTTTTAGGTCCTAATAGACAAAAGATGATCTTTCGTCATCCACAGGACGACCTACCCCAAGGATGGCACCCCACCACCCTAGGACCCATCAAACCTTAATTCTCTCCAAGGGTCCTCTCATATCCATATAATTACCATTAGGCCCTCACTTTCCAATCAATATGATCCAATTTGGCCTACAACCCCAAAATTGCCAATTTGCTAAACGCAGACCATCCTCAACGCTTTGATGCTCATGAAGGGGAGTACACTAAATACTCGATCCTATGATTCAACAATTTTATTGGAGGTCCATACTACGTATTTAAGACCAAATCCAGAGCTTCATAATTTTCCAAATAATAATAGTATTTAAATCATTTTTTTCCAAAATATCACTTCCTAAGGTTTGAACTGCAAGTATGCTTTCCTGACATCCAATGCCTGCCTAAATTTTTACATAAATAAAGGGTACCTAAAAATCAGTAGTCATGAAATCTTAGGGAAATACTGCAAGATTTACTATTTTTAAAAATTCCAAAACTCATTTATTACCAATAAATTCCAAAGGAGGTACCCTCATATGGACTCCCAATCTTATGCAAATTCATACAGTGGTGAATCATACTAAAATATTCAGGTCTACCAAGTTTGACCACATAACACAGAAGTTACTTTTGTAATTTCCTCAAAGGATATATTTGTAAATAATTCCAAAATGAACTAGAGATACCAAAAATATTAATCCATAAATTATGAGAAAATTACAGTGGGTACATATTGGTATGAAAAGACATCCTGCAAAGTTTCATGCAATTACAGTAATTTAACACCCTAATATTGATCCTCCCAAAAGTTGTCTACAATATGGAATATTACACTTTGAACCCCAAAAAGTCTTCTCATGGTCTAACAGATTCTTCCAGAGATCAATAGCATTAAAACCAAGTTTGTGACAGAAAATGGTAAACCATTAAGTAATATTTCTCCCTAAAACCCAAAACCCTAATTATTTACAAATCTACCCAAGGGTTTATTACCTAGGTTTGACAACTCCAAACCTCTTCAAATTCACAAGGGAGGCTCCTCTGGTCACTAGGACCTACCATACAAAATCTTAGGTCAAACCAATAATGTTTGACCCCACTCCCTTCATTGACCTCTAATTGCACCCCATTAGGGTTTAACCTAGGGTTAGGGTCTAAACTTCTCCAAATCCACCCAAACTTCTTGTGAGGGTATCCTATCACTTATAAAAGTCAGAGGAGTCCAATACACCCCTCTCCAAGGACAAACTCCCATATGTCCTTCACAACCCCAAATTCCACTCCATAGGGGTCAACCCTATGACCTTGAGCAAAACAACTCCAATGCTCACCAAACCCTTCATAGGGTCTCAACTTCATCCCACTGATCTTCCTAAGAAGTATCAAGTCTCAAAAGACCTTATTGGCCAAAGATTCTCTACTTGGCTATTTGCACCCCAAGGTGCTCTTACTCCAAGTCCTAGGGCAAACCAACTCCCCATGACCCCAAAACTCTCTTGGAGGTGTCTTGGGTGATATTAGGGCAGTGGACAAGGATCCACTCCTTTTGGAGGTGGTTTATCATGAAAAACCCTAAATGTCCCCTAAGCACAATTTTTCCCCTTAATGAACAAAACTTTGGTCTAAAGATTACCCAATCAAAAGAGCTCCAATTGAGTTGATATTTTAACTAGGGGTTTATCATGACCCTAATAACACCCCACCAAAATTTGGTGGTGATTGGAGGTCATTTGACCCTCCAAATAATTTATGCAAGGATTATTAAATTCCTACAAAAACTTTAGGAAAAAGTTCTCCAAAAATTCTCCTTTTTGGATATGACATAGCCCTAGGTATGACTCACCACTGGTCCAAATATCAAGTCATTTGGACAAGTGGTTTGGTGTGGGCATCCATTCAAAGTTCAGTCAAACTTTGCACTAAAATGGGTGCTGAGGTCAAACCAGGACTCCAAATTGGATGAAATCAATTTTGTATGATCCTAGGGGTCAAGACCTACAACTTTCATGTTGGGCATTTTTTCTGTAGAGGGCATCTAGTATTTTTAGTAATTAAAATTAAGTTCTGCTAAAAATAATACCAATTAAATCACATAATAGCAATTAATATAAAAAGGCACTGTTCATCTTCTTCATTGGCCCGAAAACAGTCCAGAAAAAACGCCATTTCCGGCAGCTTTTCCGGGGCCATTTCCCGGCCACCCGGCCACCTCCCTGGCCGGCCACCACCGCCACCACCTCCGTCGAGGTGGGGGCTATCGCCGGGCGGCGGCACGGCCGCCGGAGGGGCGGTTTCCGGCGAACTCAAGAGGGTGAATTTCCATGAAAAATCTGAATTTTTAACTCTCCGATCGGGCTCTTTTGAGCCCGATTTCTCACCTAATTCGATCTAAGATACTAGCACGAGTAAGGAGGAGGAGGATCGGACCTCATTTGGTGTGAATCGTGGCTCCGATTGCCGGCCGCCATTGTTCCTCCTTGGAGCTTTGGGTGCCATGGAAAAGCCCTCCTCTGAGCACTGATAGGGTCGGGAAAATGGGGGTTTCAACTCCTCTCCCCCTTATGAAGCTAATGGAGGCCTCAATTTAATGGGAGGAGGGCTCCATCAAGAGATCACCATGTGACCCCTCCACTCCCCCATGGCCGGCCACCCTAATGCATCCCCCTTGCCTTCAATTCCTCCAGAAAACTCCTGGAATTCCCTCCACATTCATCAGGGGAGATGAAATGGGACATCAATGGGGATTCCAAGGGGTGTATCCTCTTAATGGCCATGAACACCACCTTCTCTCTCCTCCAAAATTGGGTTTTTCTCTCTCCTACTCATCATGGCCGATTTTTACCTCTCTCTCATGTTTAATATCAGTCTACTAGGCTGGTCAAGAGGTCAATTTGGGCTTAGCCCAAAGGGATTGGGCTAGGTTTAAGAGATTTGACCTAATTTGGGCAAGTTTGACTTTTGTCAAATTGAGCCCTAGGGTTGACCCAGTCAAGGGGCTTTTTGGTCCACTGGGTCCCCTATGACATGATAACCCTAAGGGTAGGGTCAATTTAACATGGTGATGGTCAATTAGGGCTTTTAATGAAGAATTGCCATTTTTGACCTAAAGGGGCATTTTGGTCAATTTGCACCATTGGGGGTCCCATGATGGGGCTTTTGGGTCCACTAGGTCTCTCATGATATTCTAGACCTAGATGAGTGGTCAATTTGGCATGGTGAGGGTTAATTGACTCTAATTAGGCTACTTTGACCAATTTAGGGTTAGGGTTGACTTTGGTCAATTTGGCCTCTTTGGTTGACCCCAATGGGTCCTTGGTGCCCTAAGGGGACCCCTAAAGGGTTAGGGATACCATGGTGGGGCCAAATGGTCAAGTTAAGGCCCTAAAGTCCAACCCTAAGCTTGGTCACTGGAAATTGCTATTTGCAGTTCAAGGCACTTTCAACCCTAATCTTGCCTAAGTCAAAGGGATTTCTACACTACCAAGGCCTTGTCATGACCTTGTCAGGACAAATTCACCTGGGGGGTCTAGCTGTCTGGGGGATGTTACAAATCCCAATAAACAAAAAAAAAATAATTTCGTCCTCGAAATTCAGGTTAGGCTTGCGGGGTTTTCACCGAGAGTGACTTAACGTAACATCCCCCTAAGAATCAAAGTTATTCCTGGCTCGAAGAGCACCGACTATCTATGCCACACCATCTCTGGTGGCTCCAAGTTGTGCTCCTCCTGACCTTAAATAACCACATGTCTTAACCTCTGTAATCTTCTTGCGCCGCAAGACTCGCACCGTCGTATCATCTATCCTGACCGGGGTGACCTAGATACCTTGGTCAATCTATCCTCGAACTTCCACTCTAACCTGGGCAGACTCTTATGCCTCTAAAGTTTTCTTCTCGCATTCACATTCTTACTCTTTCAGGTACGTCCGCATAACCAATCATTTCCAATTTACAACTTTTCTAGTTCTTACTATTGACGGATCTAATCAAATCGTTTAGCGTCCCAATCCCATCCTTAAATATTAATGGGGGTGCACCTGTGAACTTTTATGAGTATATGCTAACCAATCACGATGATAAGATGACTCTCAATCGCTTTCTTCATGAAATTCTATTCATAACGACAAAATTTTGACACCTTGGGGTTTTTCACAATTCAATTTTATCAAGGAAATATTATCACGTTCCTTTCTCCAAAGTCCTGTCACTTCCACTTATGCTAGTCTTGATCACTCTCAAATGGTCTAAAGCGAGATAAACTTAGATCATTCTTACCATAGTGAAATCAAACATTATATTCCAAATCTAACAAGTCATCGTCTAAGATCTCTGGTTATTTATCATCAAAGCTCCCAAGGTCTAAGCATTATTATTGTAGACAAAATTTTTCAACCATGTCGGGGCATGATTTTTAACAAGACATGAGTTAACCACTTCCGAAAGCTTGAAGTCACAAGAACTTCAACTACAACTTGTAAGATATAATCTCCGCCCTTAACTTCTATCCTAGGACATCGACATCCTTAAATGATTAATCCTGGCGACTTTACATTTCCAATGATTCAACTAAGGGCAAGTTGTTGTCCGACCCAAATGATGTCTAACCATTGTCCTGGTAATTCCTACTGATCATCATTCCAAACATATTGTTACACCATCTCACCTTCTTCCAAGTAACATCGAGTAAGATCGACTTCAAAATCATAGTGTTCATGACATAAAAAAAAATTTCTAAGGGAAATCTAAGTCCGTCACTAATTTGCCCAATAAACAAAAGGTAAGCCCCAATAAACAAAGGACAAGCCCCCAATAAACAAAAGATTAGCCTCTATCTATCTTTGGGCGAAGTGTCTTCAATATCACCAAGTTATATTTATCCCAAACATGCAAACAATTCTTAGGGCATACAACCTTAGACTTGGGGTTCTATCTTGGGGCTTAATGGTGTACTCCACACTTTAGACTCTTCTAGGTACCTTCTACGACAACCTTATCAGGGTCAAAATGTCATCCAATCCCTAACAGGTTTCTTATTGTACTTGAACTCTTATCCGACCCTCGATGTTCGTCACAGTGGTTGTCTTAATATAATCTTGTCACAAATACGATGATTGAGCCTATCTCTTACCATTCTGCTTATGTGTCAATTTCTTTTTCTCTAGCCTCTTTGGGGTAGCCTCGTACTTTCACCAAAAGCTACACCTACGGTCTATTTCAGACTAGGTCATGGTATAAATTGTCCTAGTAAGTCACGTGTCCTAGTGGGGTTGAGTCTAACTCATTAACTAAGGTATTATCTAAAAAGATCTTTGTAGTCGGAGGTATTCTCTGCTGGGGGCAGGGTTCGCCGCAGGCTACAAAAGAAAACTTAACGCTCGTAAAGAGATTTGACTAAGAAGATTCAGTTAAAAGTGGACCTTTTTCAATGTGATTCCCATATGGGCACACCACTGCTTCCGCTGCTTAGTTTGTCCTCAAACTAAACTCGCGCGGGGTGGCCCAGGGTTTGTGGACTTCTTTTCTTCGGATCGAGGTTTCCTCTGATACCACTTGTAAGACCCCATTTTTTTTTCTTTTAAACATCCGGGTCTTAGGCCCAGAACCGCCGTTTTGCGGTGACACCTTCGCTCGGGAAGGTCGCCACCACAAAACGCCGATCCTGCCGGCCAAATCGATCACGAAGAAAAGTACAATAAAGAGTAAGACAAGTCCACAAAATCACATGAATTATAAATGTCCACATATATTAACTGAATAAAGAGACAAGGGTTACAAATAATAAAAGGGGCTCTTGCCCTGTACATCATTTCCTCACTACAAGATCACTCGCGGAAGCTAACTACTAGTCACTCACAGATTCTGAATCCTGTGCTCCTGTACTAGACTGGCCCGCCTCCGACTGCTCCGGCCTCTGGTGCTGCTGCGTCTCCTCGATTTCCTAAAATGATATGGTCCACCGACCGTTAGTCAAAAAGACTAAGTCAACAATCCCCCGCCCCTAAACCCGTGGCTCCTAGGCACCGAGCGGGGAGGAGTGAAAAGGAGGACCAAAGGCAGAGTGGAAACAAGCAGGTGACAGCGGAACTAGAACTACACAGGTGCATATATATATGAAGCATTAAGTAAGCACAGTAAAGAACAGTAAGCAGTATATATAATTGGCAAGTAAAGTAAATATAACGGTAACCATTGATTTATAGGAATGCCCATACAAACCTATAGACCAAGGGGTCGTTTAGCAGGGCCTACCGTATAAGAAGTCCCATAACCGACTTATACGTTAGGGGTAGGTTGAATGCAATGTTTATGCTATGACATGCAGGGTATGCTGTTATGCTATGTTCATACAAGTGCAACTCACCCACCACGACTCTATGCGCATAGACCTTTAGTTCCCCCTTTTTGGAGCGAGCTAGACTCCCAGGATACTCCCGTAGTGGCAAACGGAAGCGGTGGGTTGGGCCCCGCCCACCTCTAGGTTGGCATTCACACTACCCAACCTAGACCTATTGTACGCCTCCACTATACCCGCGGAGCGTCTGCGTACTCTTGCTGACTGGACCGCCAGACTATCAAGGCTAAGTGTAAAACCACACTCGCCGAGTCAACGTATTGACGTCGGTGTGAACGACCGTCCAATACCGAAGACCCACCACCTTCAGTGCACATGCAACATGTTCTACTTTCTATCTCTGAGCCATGAGTTCCCCGGGCTAACCCGCCCGCCATCAATAACCTTCCGAGCCAAAAGCTCCCCGGGCTAACCTGCCCGTCATCAATAACCTTCCGAGCCAAAAGCTCCCCGGGCTAACCTGCCCGTCCTCAATAACCTTCCGAGCCATAAGCTCACCAGACAAACTAGTCTGCTGCAACAACCACCGAGCCCACCGCTCGGACAACCAATCCAACTAAACTTCCGTAACCACAGGGTGTGGATGAGTGTGTTATTAGTTAATCTTGTACAATGTCTTCTCCTATGAGTTAGGGTTAGTCTTGGACTTCCCGAGGGTTACCCTGTGAGGGGCTCGCTACGGTACTAGGAACCACTACGGGATGACACCCCGAAGTTCCCATTCCCAAGACACTTAATGTCTTTAGTTACTACCCATAAGAAACCCTCTTAACATTTCACCCGGTCTAAACCTAAGAGCTTTTAGGTCCTAATAGACAAAAGATGATCTTTCGTCATCCACAGGACGACCTACCCCAAGGATGGCACCCCACCACCCTAGGACCCATCAAACCTTAATTCTCTCCAAGGGTCCTCTCATATCCATATAATTACCATTAGGCCCTCACTTTCCAATCAATATGATCCAATTTGGCCTACAACCCCAAAATTGCCAATTTGCTAAACGCAGATCATCCTCAACGCTTTGATGCTCATGAAGGGGAGTACACTAAATACTCGATCCTATGATTCAACAATTTTATTGGAGGTCCATACTACGTATTTAAGACCAAATCCAGAGCTTCATAATTTTCCAAATAATAATAGTATTTAAATCATTTTTTTCCAAAATATCACTTCCTAAGGTTTGAACTGCAAGTATGCTTTCCTGACATCCAATGCCTGCCTAAATTTTTACATAAATAAAGGGTACCTAAAAATCAGTAGTCATGAAATCTTAGGGAAATACTGCAAGATTTACTATTTTTAAAAATTCCAAAACTCATTTATTACCAATAAATTCCAAAGGAGGTACCCTCATATGGACTCCCAATCTTATGCAAATTCATACAGTGGTGAATCATACTAAAATATTCAGGTCTACCAAGTTTGACCACATAACACAGAAGTTACTTTTGTAATTTCCTCAAAGGATATATTTGTAAATAATTCCAAAATGAACTAGAGATACCAAAAATATTAATCCATAAATTATGAGAAAATTACAGTGGGTACATATTGGTATGAAAAGACATCCTGCAAAGTTTCATGCAATTACAGTAATTTAACACCCTAATATTGATCCTCCCAAAAGTTGTCTACAATATGGAATATTACACTTTGAACCCCAAAAAGTCTTCTCATGGTCTAACAGATTCTTCCAGAGATCAATAGCATTAAAACCAAGTTTGTGACAGAAAATGGTAAACCATTAAGTAATATTTCTCCCTAAAACCCAAAACCCTAATTATTTACAAATCTACCCAAGGGTTTATTACCTAGGTTTGACAACTCCAAACCTCTTCAAATTCACAAGGGAGGCTCCTCTGGTCACTAGGACCTACCATACAAAATCTTAGGTCAAACCAATAATGTTTGACCCCACTCCCTTCATTGACCTCTAATTGCACCCCATTAGGGTTTAACCTAGGGTTAGGGTCTAAACTTCTCCAAATCCACCCAAACTTCTTGTGAGGGTATCCTATCACTTATAAAAGTCAGAGGAGTCCAATACACCCCTCTCCAAGGACAAACTCCCATATGTCCTTCACAACCCCAAATTCCACTCCATAGGGGTCAACCCTATGACCTTGAGCAAAACAACTCCAATGCTCACCAAACCCTTCATAGGGTCTCAACTTCATCCCACTGATCTTCCTAAGAAGTATCAAGTCTCAAAAGACCTTATTGGCCAAAGATTCTCTACTTGGCTATTTGCACCCCAAGGTGCTCTTACTCCAAGTCCTAGGGCAAACCAACTCCCCATGACCCCAAAACTCTCTTGGAGGTGTCTTGGGTGATATTAGGGCAGTGGACAAGGATCCACTCCTTTTGGAGGTGGTTTATCATGAAAAACCCTAAATGTCCCCTAAGCACAATTTTTCCCCTTAATGAACAAAACTTTGGTCTAAAGATTACCCAATCAAAAGAGCTCCAATTGAGTTGATATTTTAACTAGGGGTTTATCATGACCCTAATAACACCCCACCAAAATTTGGTGGTGATTGGAGGTCATTTGACCCTCCAAATAATTTATGCAAGGATTATTAAATTCCTACAAAAACTTTAGGAAAAAGTTCTCCAAAAATTCTCCTTTTTGGATATGACATAGCCCTAGGTATGACTCACCACTGGTCCAAATATCAAGTCATTTGGACAAGTGGTTTGGTGTGGGCATCCATTCAAAGTTCAGTCAAACTTTGCACTAAAATGGGTGCTGAGGTCAAACCAGGACTCCAAATTGGATGAAATCAATTTTGTATGATCCTAGGGGTCAAGACCTACAACTTTCATGTTGGGCATTTTTTCTGTAGAGGGCATCTAGTATTTTTAGTAATTAAAATTAAGTTCTGCTAAAAATAATACCAATTAAATCACATAATAGCAATTAATATAAAAAGGCACTGTTCATCTTCTTCATTGGCCCGAAAACAGTCCAGAAAAAACGCCATTTCCGGCAGCTTTTCCGGGGCCATTTCCCGGCCACCCGGCCACCTCCCTGGCCGGCCACCACCGCCACCACCTCCGTCGAGGTGGGGGCTATCGCCGGGCGGCGGCACGGCCGCCGGAGGGGCGGTTTCCGGCGAACTCAAGAGGGTGAATTTCCATGAAAAATCTGAATTTTTAACTCTCCGATCGGGCTCTTTTGAGCCCGATTTCTCACCTAATTCGATCTAAGATACTAGCACGAGTAAGGAGGAGGAGGATCGGACCTCATTTGGTGTGAATCGTGGCTCCGATTGCCGGCCGCCATTGTTCCTCCTTGGAGCTTTGGGTGCCATGGAAAAGCCCTCCTCTGAGCACTGATAGGGTCGGGAAAATGGGGGTTTCAACTCCTCTCCCCCTTATGAAGCTAATGGAGGCCTCAATTTAATGGGAGGAGGGCTCCATCAAGAGATCACCATGTGACCCCTCCACTCCCCCATGGCCGGCCACCCTAATGCATCCCCCTTGCCTTCAATTCCTCCAGAAAACTCCTGGAATTCCCTCCACATTCATCAGGGGAGATGAAATGGGACATCAATGGGGATTCCAAGGGGTGTATCCTCTTAATGGCCATGAACACCACCTTCTCTCTCCTCCAAAATTGGGTTTTTCTCTCTCCTACTCATCATGGCCGATTTTTACCTCTCTCTCATGTTTAATATCAGTCTACTAGGCTGGTCAAGAGGTCAATTTGGGCTTAGCCCAAAGGGATTGGGCTAGGTTTAAGAGATTTGACCTAATTTGGGCAAGTTTGACTTTTGTCAAATTGAGCCCTAGGGTTAACCCAGTCAAGGGGCTTTTTGGTCCACTGGGTCCCCTATGACATGATAACCCTAAGGGTAGGGTCAATTTAACATGGTGATGGTCAATTAGGGCTTTTAATGAAGAATTGCCATTTTTGACCTAAAGGGGCATTTTGGTCAATTTGCACCATTGGGGGTCCCATGATGGGGCTTTTGGGTCCACTAGGTCTCTCATGATATTCTAGACCTAGATGAGTGGTCAATTTGGCATGGTGAGGGTTAATTGACTCTAATTAGGCTACTTTGACCAATTTAGGGTTAGGGTTGACTTTGGTCAATTTGGCCTCTTTGGTTGACCCCAATGGGTCCTTGGTGCCCTAAGGGGACCCCTAAAGGGTTAGGGATACCATGGTGGGGCCAAATGGTCAAGTTAAGGCCCTAAAGTCCAACCCTAAGCTTGGTCACTGGAAATTGCTATTTGCAGTTCAAGGCACTTTCAACCCTAATCTTGCCTAAGTCAAAGGGATTTCTACACTACCAAGGCCTTGTCATGACCTTGTCAGGACAAATTCACCTGGGGGGTCTAGCTGTCTGGGGGATGTTACAAATCCCAATAAACAAAAAAAAAATAATTTCGTCCTCGAAATTCAGGTTAGGCTTGCGGGGTTTTCACCGAGAGTGACTTAACGTAACATCCCCCTAAGAATCAAAGTTATTCCTGGCTCGAAGAGCACCGACTATCTATGCCACACCATCTCTGGTGGCTCCAAGTTGTGCTCCTCCTGACCTTAAATAACCACATGTCTTAACCTCTGTAATCTTCTTGCGCCGCAAGACTCGCACCGTCGTATCATCTATCCTGACCGGGGTGACCTAGATACCTTGGTCAATCTATCCTCGAACTTCCACTCTAACCTGGGCAGACTCTTATGCCTCTAAAGTTTTCTTCTCGCATTCACATTCTTACTCTTTCAGGTACGTCCGCATAACCAATCATTTCCAATTTACAACTTTTCTAGTTCTTACTATTGACGGATCTAATCAAATCGTTTAGCGTCCCAATCCCATCCTTAAATATTAATGGGGGTGCACCTGTGAACTTTTATGAGTATATGCTAACCAATCACGATGATAAGATGACTCTCAATCGCTTTCTTCATGAAATTCTATTCATAACGACAAAATTTTGACACCTTGGGGTTTTTCACAATTCAATTTTATCAAGGAAATATTATCACGTTCCTTTCTCCAAAGTCCTGTCACTTCCACTTATGCTAGTCTTGATCACTCTCAAATGGTCTAAAGCGAGATAAACTTAGATCATTCTTACCATAGTGAAATCAAACATTATATTCCAAATCTAACAAGTCATCGTCTAAGATCTCTGGTTATTTATCATCAAAGCTCCCAAGGTCTAAGCATTATTATTGTAGACAAAATTTTTCAACCATGTCGGGGCATGATTTTTAACAAGACATGAGTTAACCACTTCCGAAAGCTTGAAGTCACAAGAACTTCAACTACAACTTGTAAGATATAATCTCCGCCCTTAACTTCTATCCTAGGACATCGACATCCTTAAATGATTAATCCTGGCGACTTTACATTTCCAATGATTCAACTAAGGGCAAGTTGTTGTCCGACCCAAATGATGTCTAACCATTGTCCTGGTAATTCCTACTGATCATCATTCCAAACATATTGTTACACCATCTCACCTTCTTCCAAGTAACATCGAGTAAGATCGACTTCAAAATCATAGTGTTCATGACATAAAAAAAAAATTTCTAAGGGAAATCTAAGTCCGTCACTAATTTGCCCAATAAACAAAAGGTAAGCCCCAATAAACAAAGGACAAGCCCCCAATAAACAAAAGATTAGCCTCTATCTATCTTTGGGCGAAGTGTCTTCAATATCACCAAGTTATATTTATCCCAAACATGCAAACAATTCTTAGGGCATACAACCTTAGACTTGGGGTTCTATCTTGGGGCTTAATGGTGTACTCCACACTTTAGACTCTTCTAGGTACCTTCTACGACAACCTTATCAGGGTCAAAATGTCATCCAATCCCTAACAGGTTTCTTATTGTACTTGAACTCTTATCCGACCCTCGATGTTCGTCACAGTGGTTGTCTTAATATAATCTTGTCACAAATACGATGATTGAGCCTATCTCTTACCATTCTGCTTATGTGTCAATTTCTTTTTCTCTAGCCTCTTTGGGGTAGCCTCGTACTTTCACCAAAAGCTACACCTACGGTCTATTTCAGACTAGGTCATGGTATAAATTGTCCTAGTAAGTCACGTGTCCTAGTGGGGTTGAGTCTAACTCATTAACTAAGGTATTATCTAAAAAGATCTTTGTAGTCGGAGGTATTCTCTGCTGGGGGCAGGGTTCGCCGCAGGCTACAAAAGAAAACTTAACGCTCGTAAAGAGATTTGACTAAGAAGATTCAGTTAAAAGTGGACCTTTTTCAATGTGATTCCCATATGGGCACACCACTGCTTCCGCTGCTTAGTTTGTCCTCAAACTAAACTCGCGCGGGGTGGCCCAGGGTTTGTGGACTTCTTTTCTTCGGATCGAGGTTTCCTCTGATACCACTTGTAAGACCCCATTTTTTTTTCTTTTAAACATCCGGGTCTTAGGCCCAGAACCGCCGTTTTGCGGTGACACCTTCGCTCGGGAAGGTCGCCACCACAAAACGCCGATCCTGCCGGCCAAATCGATCACGAAGAAAAGTACAATAAAGAGTAAGACAAGTCCACAAAATCACATGAATTATAAATGTCCACATATATTAACTGAATAAAGAGACAAGAGTTACAAATAATAAAAGGGGCTCTTGCCCTGTACATCATTTCCTCACTACAAGATCACTCGCGGAAGCTAACTACTAGTCACTCACAGATTCTGAATCCTGTGCTCCTGTACTAGACTGGCCCGCCTCCGACTGCTCCGGCCTCTGGTGCTGCTGCGTCTCCTCGATTTCCTAAAATGATATGGTCCACCGACCGTTAGTCAAAAAGACTAAGTCAACAATCCCCCGCCCCTAAACCCGTGGCTCCTAGGCACCGAGCGGGGAGGAGTGAAAAGGAGGACCAAAGGCAGAGTGGAAACAAGCAGGTGACAGCGGAACTAGAACTACACAGGTGCATATATATATGAAGCATTAAGTAAGCACAGTAAAGAACAGTAAGCAGTATATATAATTGGCAAGTAAAGTAAATATAACGGTAACCATTGATTTATAGGAATGCCCATACAAACCTATAGACCAAGGGGTCGTTTAGCAGGGCCTACCGTATAAGAAGTCCCATAACCGACTTATACGTTAGGGGTAGGTTGAATGCAATGTTTATGCTATGACATGCAGGGTATGCTGTTATGCTATGTTCATACAAGTGCAACTCACCCACCACGACTCTATGCGCATAGACCTTTAGTTCCCCCTTTTTGGAGCGAGCTAGACTCCCAGGATACTCCCGTAGTGGCAAACGGAAGCGGTGGGTTGGGCCCCGCCCACCTCTAGGTTGGCATTCACACTACCCAACCTAGACCTATTGTACGCCTCCACTATACCCGCGGAGCGTCTGCGTACTCTTGCTGACTGGACCGCCAGACTATCAAGGCTAAGTGTAAAACCACACTCGCCGAGTCAACGTATTGACGTCGGTGTGAACGACCGTCCAATACCGAAGACCCACCACCTTCAGTGCACATGCAACATGTTCTACTTTCTATCTCTGAGCCATGAGTTCCCCGGGCTAACCCGCCCGCCATCAATAACCTTCCGAGCCAAAAGCTCCCCGGGCTAACCTGCCCGTCATCAATAACCTTCCGAGCCAAAAGCTCCCCGGGCTAACCTGCCCGTCCTCAATAACCTTCCGAGCCATAAGCTCACCAGACAAACTAGTCTGCTGCAACAACCACCGAGCCCACCGCTCGGACAACCAATCCAACTAAACTTCCGTAACCACAGGGTGTGGATGAGTGTGTTATTAGTTAATCTTGTACAATGTCTTCTCCTATGAGTTAGGGTTAGTCTTGGACTTCCCGAGGGTTACCCTGTGAGGGGCTCGCTACGGTACTAGGAACCACTACGGGATGACACCCCGAAGTTCCCATTCCCAAGACACTTAATGTCTTTAGTTACTACCCATAAGAAACCCTCTTAACATTTCACCCGGTCTAAACCTAAGAGCTTTTAGGTCCTAATAGACAAAAGATGATCTTTCGTCATCCACAGGACGACCTACCCCAAGGATGGCACCCCACCACCCTAGGACCCATCAAACCTTAATTCTCTCCAAGGGTCCTCTCATATCCATATAATTACCATTAGGCCCTCACTTTCCAATCAATATGATCCAATTTGGCCTACAACCCCAAAATTGCCAATTTGCTAAACGCAGATCATCCTCAACGCTTTGATGCTCATGAAGGGGAGTACACTAAATACTCGATCCTATGATTCAACAATTTTATTGGAGGTCCATACTACGTATTTAAGACCAAATCCAGAGCTTCATAATTTTCCAAATAATAATAGTATTTAAATCATTTTTTTCCAAAATATCACTTCCTAAGGTTTGAACTGCAAGTATGCTTTCCTGACATCCAATGCCTGCCTAAATTTTTACATAAATAAAGGGTACCTAAAAATCAGTAGTCATGAAATCTTAGGGAAATACTGCAAGATTTACTATTTTTAAAAATTCCAAAACTCATTTATTACCAATAAATTCCAAAGGAGGTACCCTCATATGGACTCCCAATCTTATGCAAATTCATACAGTGGTGAATCATACTAAAATATTCAGGTCTACCAAGTTTGACCACATAACACAGAAGTTACTTTTGTAATTTCCTCAAAGGATATATTTGTAAATAATTCCAAAATGAACTAGAGATACCAAAAATATTAATCCATAAATTATGAGAAAATTACAGTGGGTACATATTGGTATGAAAAGACATCCTGCAAAGTTTCATGCAATTACAGTAATTTAACACCCTAATATTGATCCTCCCAAAAGTTGTCTACAATATGGAATATTACACTTTGAACCCCAAAAAGTCTTCTCATGGTCTAACAGATTCTTCCAGAGATCAATAGCATTAAAACCAAGTTTGTGACAGAAAATGGTAAACCATTAAGTAATATTTCTCCCTAAAACCCAAAACCCTAATTATTTACAAATCTACCCAAGGGTTTATTACCTAGGTTTGACAACTCCAAACCTCTTCAAATTCACAAGGGAGGCTCCTCTGGTCACTAGGACATACCATACAAAATCTTAGGTCAAACCAATAATGTTTGACCCCACTCCCTTCATTGACCTCTAATTGCACCCCATTAGGGTTTAACCTAGGGTTAGGGTCTAAACTTCTCCAAATCCACCCAAACTTCTTGTGAGGGTATCCTATCACTTATAAAAGTCAGAGGAGTCCAATACACCCCTCTCCAAGGACAAACTCCCATATGTCCTTCACAACCCCAAATTCCACTCCATAGGGGTCAACCCTATGACCTTGAGCAAAACAACTCCAATGCTCACCAAACCCTTCATAGGGTCTCAACTTCATCCCACTGATCTTCCTAAGAAGTATCAAGTCTCAAAAGACCTTATTGGCCAAAGATTCTCTACTTGGCTATTTGCACCCCAAGGTGCTCTTACTCCAAGTCCTAGGGCAAACCAACTCCCCATGACCCCAAAACTCTCTTGGAGGTGTCTTGGGTGATATTAGGGCAGTGGACAAGGATCCACTCCTTTTGGAGGTGGTTTATCATGAAAAACCCTAAATGTCCCCTAAGCACAATTTTTCCCCTTAATGAACAAAACTTTGGTCTAAAGATTACCCAATCAAAAGAGCTCCAATTGAGTTGATATTTTAACTAGGGGTTTATCATGACCCTAATAACACCCCACCAAAATTTGGTGGTGATTGGAGGTCATTTGACCCTCCAAATAATTTATGCAAGGATTATTAAATTCCTACAAAAACTTTAGGAAAAAGTTCTCCAAAAATTCTCCTTTTTGGATATGACATAGCCCTAGGTATGACTCACCACTGGTCCAAATCTCAAGTCATTTGAACAAGTGGTTTGGTGTGGGCATTCATTCAAAGTTCAGTCAAACTTTGCACTAAAATGGGTGCTGAGGTCAAACCAGGACTCCAAATTGGATGAAATCAATTTTGTATGATCCTAGGGGTCAAGACCTACAACTTTCATGTTGGGCATTTTTTCTGTAGAGGGCATCTAGTATTTTTAGTAATTAAAATCAAGTTCTGCTAAAAATAATACCAATTAAATCACATAATAGCAATTAATATAAAAAGGCACTGTTCATCTTCTTCATTGGCCCGAAAACAGTCCAGAAAAAACGCCATTTCCGGCAGCTTTTCCGGGGCCATTTCCCGGCCACCCGGCCACCTCCCTGGCCGGCCACCACCGCCACCACCTCCGTCGAGGTGGGGGCTATCGCCGGGCGGCGGCACGGCCGCCGGAGGGGCGGTTTCCGGCGAACTCAAGAGGGTGAATTTCCATGAAAAATCTGAATTTTTAACTCTCCGATCGGGCTCTTTTGAGCCCGATTTCTCACCTAATTCGATCTAAGATACTAGCACGAGTAAGGAGGAGGAGGATCGGACCTCATTTGGTGTGAATCGTGGCTCCGATTGCCGGCCGCCATTGTTCCTCCTTGGAGCTTTGGGTGCCATGGAAAAGCCCTCCTCTGAGCACTGATAGGGTCGGGAAAATGGGGGTTTCAACTCCTCTCCCCCTTATGAAGCTAATGGAGGCCTCAATTTAATGGGAGGAGGGCTCCATCAAGAGATCACCATGTGACCCCTCCACTCCCCCATGGCCGGCCACCCTAATGCATCCCCCTTGCCTTCAATTCCTCCAGAAAACTCCTGGAATTCCCTCCACATTCATCAGGGGAGATGAAATGGGACATCAATGGGGATTCCAAGGGGTGTATCCTCTTAATGGCCATGAACACCACCTTCTCTCTCCTCCAAAATTGGGTTTTTCTCTCTCCTACTCATCATGGCCGATTTTTACCTCTCTCTCATGTTTAATATCAGTCTACTAGGCTGGTCAAGAGGTCAATTTGGGCTTAGCCCAAAGGGATTGGGCTAGGTTTAAGAGATTTGACCTAATTTGGGCAAGTTTGACTTTTGTCAAATTGAGCCCTAGGGTTGACCCAGTCAAGGGGCTTTTTGGTCCACTGGGTCCCCTATGACATGATAACCCTAAGGGTAGGGTCAATTTAACATGGTGATGGTCAATTAGGGCTTTTAATGAAGAATTGCCATTTTTGACCTAAAGGGGCATTTTGGTCAATTTGCACCATTGGGGGTCCCATGATGGGGCTTTTGGGTCCACTAGGTCTCTCATGATATTCTAGACCTAGATGAGTGGTCAATTTGGCATGGTGAGGGTTAATTGACTCTAATTAGGCTACTTTGACCAATTTAGGGTTAGGGTTGACTTTGGTCAATTTGGCCTCTTTGGTTGACCCCAATGGGTCCTTGGTGCCCTAAGGGGACCCCTAAAGGGTTAGGGATACCATGGTGGGGCCAAATGGTCAAGTTAAGGCCCTAAAGTCCAACCCTAAGCTTGGTCACTGGAAATTGCTATTTGCAGTCCAAGGCACTTTCAACCCTAATCTTGCCTAAGTCAAAGGGATTTCTACACTACCAAGGCCTTGTCATGACCTTGTCAGGACAAATTCACCTGGGGGGTCTAGCTGTCTGGGGGATGTTACACAAGAGGTGGTGGAAGAGGTTCCTGGCTACAACTTATCCGGGACTTGAGGCAGCAGACGTTTTGTGGGAAGATTTCAAGGCGGCACTGCTGGAACATTTTGTGCCGCAGTCGGCAAGAGATGATTTGGAGGACAGGTTTTTGCAGTTAAGACAGGGGAGTAGGTCAGTGTTGGAGTATCACCAGGAGTTCACCCACCTGTCCCGGTTTGCGGTATCTTACCAACTGGACGATGCGGGATATGCTAAGAGGTTCTATAAGGGCCTCCGCGATGAGTTGAGGCAGGCCCTCCTTTTTGTCTCCGACGGTAGTATGTCAAAGATCCTGGAGATGGCGAAGAAGCTGGAGGGAGACCAGCAAGTTGTTCGTGGGAGGAAGAGACCCATGGAGGATCAGGGAAGAAATGGCAGAAGAGATCAGCCGAGAGGCCGAGAAGCTGGAGAAGGAAGGACGGAGGTCCGACCCCGTCAGGGGGAGAGGCAGGAGCAAAGGGAGCCGGTAGTGTTGGCTCCTCAGCCTCTGCAGATGAGGGAGATGCCAAGGATTGGAGGAGGTGGGCAACCTCCGGAGTGCTTTCACTGCCATCAGGTCGGCCACATCAAGAGGAACTGCCCCCAGAGGAATGCTCCTCCAGCACCTCAGGCAGCACCACGGGGTCAGCATCTCGGGGGCCGAGGACGTGGTCGAGGCCGTGGATTTCAGGGTGACGATCGGAGACACTACAGAGAGCAGGCTTATGCCCTAGATTTGGCCAGGCCCCGGGACCCAGCAAGGGTCATCGCAGGTACTTGTCGCTTTTTTTTAAATAGTTAATGTCTTATAAGTTTTAGCTTTACCTTAGCATTGAACCAATCATCAAACCCTTCAGGTTTAGTTTCCACTTTTGGCAAACCTGCTTTTACCTTGTTCGATACGGGTGCCTCGCACTCGTTCGTCTCGGCTAAGTTTATCGAAGACCTAGACCAAGTCAAGCACTTCAAAAGCGACTATAGGATGGTGCGATTTCCGGACGGATCGGAAGTCTTAACAAATTTAACGTGCATAATGAGTCTGGAGATTGGAGGAAGACTGTTCGAGGCCCCGGCAACTGTGCTAAAGATGAGGGATTACGACCTGATCCTGGGCATGAGTTGGTTGTATGAGAACCAGGCAAGGATTGACTGCCCGGCAAGGCGGATCGTGCTAGAGCATAAAGACGGTGTAGTGTCTTTCGAAGGTACTCAACCTACCTCTCGTCTCTTTTTATCGTCCATTCAGGCCGTCAAGGCCCACCTGCAGGGAGACGAGGTTTATCAGGTGCTCTTTGAGGCGACTGAAGTCAAGGACTCGGTGCCAAGTATCCCGGTAGTGCAAGATTTTGCTGATGTTTTTCCGGAGAAGCTTCCTGGGCTACCACCGCACCGCGAGAAGGATTTTCAGATTCAGCTGGTGCCAGGGGCCAAGCCGGTGTCCAAAGCTCCTTACCGGATGGCCCCGAAGGAGTTGGTGGAGTTTCGGAGCCAGCTGCAGGAGCTGGTGGAAGCAGGGTTCGTTAGGCCGAGTTCCTCACCTTGGGGAGCTCCGATGTTATTCGTAAAGAAGAAGGATGGGACGCTCAGGCTGTGCATCGATTACAGAGCACTGAATAGGCTGACGGTGCGGAACACGTATCCTCTGCCAAGGATAGACGAGCTCTTTGACCAGCTAGAGGGAGCCCACTGCTTCTCGAAGCTGGATTTGAGATCAGGTTATTATCAGCTGAGGATCCAAGAGGAGGACATCCCGAAGACGGCTTTCAGCAGCCGTTACGGATTGTACGAGTTCACGGTGATGTCCTTCAGGCTCACAAATGCACCATCAGCATTTATGAGCTTGATGAACCGGGTGTTTGAACCTTACCTTGACATCTTTGTCATAGTGTTCATCGACGATATCCTCATCTACTCGAGGACGGAGGAGGAGCATGCACGACATTTGGCACTGACCTTGGGAAAGCTTCGGGAGCATCGGTTGTATGCAAAATTCAGCAAATGTCAGTTCTGGTTGAAGGAGGTGGCCTTCCTGGGGCATATCATCAGTGGAGCAGGCTTAACAGTGGATCCTGCAAAGATTCAGACAGTACGGGATTGGCCGCCGCTGAAGACGACCACCGACGTGAGGAGTTTCTTGGGACTTGCCGGCTACTACCGGAAGTTCGTTCAGGGGTTTTCTCAGATAGCCCTCCCACTTACTTCCCTGACAAGGAAGGACGATGTCTTTACTTGGACGCCGCAGTGTGAGACAGCTTTTCAGGAGCTGAAGGATCGGCTTACTTCAGCCCCCATCCTTGCCCTTCCGTCGGGAAGGGAAGGATTTCAAGTGTATACGGACGCGTCATATCAGGGGATGGGTGCCGTTCTGATGCAGAACGGGCATGTGATAGCTTACGCCTCCCGCCAGTTGAAGAACCACGAGCGGAATTACCCGGTGCATGACTTGGAGATGGGAGCAGTCGTTTTCGCTCTCAAGATCTGGCGGCACTATCTCTATGGTGTCCACTGCGACATATTCTCAGATCACAAAAATCTGAAATATGTAGATACGCAGAAGGAGTTGAATATCCGGCAGAGGCGATGGGTGGAGTTCTTATCAGATTACCAGTACACTATGCATTATCACCCAGGGAAGGCGAACGTTGTAGCAGACGCGTTGAGCAGGAGAGCTACTACGCCAGGAGTAGGGCCTAAGCTAATGGCCATGGAGTTAGTGCAGATGTTCGAAGATATGCAGATCTCCCTAGTATCTGAGGATGATCCGGAGCTGTACAAGGAGTACCTAGCGGCGACTGGTGCCACTTATGACATTCGAGACCGCATCAAGGAAGGGCAGAGGCAGGATGCCAAGCTGGAGCCGATATTCAGAGCCTTGGAGGAAGGCTCAGCCGGAGATTATTCGCTGAAGGACGACCTGTTGAGTTTTAAAGGTCGAGTGTACATACCGGCAGGAGGTCAGATTCGGGAGGATATTATGACAGAGGCTCACTGCAGTAAGTATTCGGTGCACCCGGGTATTACCAAGATGACGGCAGATCTGAAGAGGACCATGTACTGGCCGGGTATGAAGAGAGACATCGTTTATTTTGTGACCCACTGCGAGACTTGCCAGCTTGTGAAGGCGGAGTGCCGGAACCCCGCAGGATTGTTACAGCCACTCCCGGTGCCGGAATGGAAGTTCGACGATATAGCGATGGATTTTATTCACGGTCTTCCCCGATCTCGTGCGGGGAATGACTCGATTTGGGTGATCGTCGATAGGTTGACGAAGGTGGCCAGGTTCATTCCGATCAGGAAGGATGATTCAGTCAGGATTTTGGTACGGAAGTTTGTAGAGCAGTTCATCCGTTATCATGGTGTGCCAAGGACGATAGTATATGACCGAGATGGACGTTTTACGTCAAGGGAGTGGAGAGCGGTGCAGGCCTATCTAGGCACCCGGTTGACCTTCAGTACGACTTTTCACCCCCAGACAGACGGGCAAACGGAGGCCCAGGTGAGATTGATTCGAGATAGGATGCTGGAGGCCCAGAGCAGGCAGGCCAAGTATTACGATGCACGTCATCGTATGGTGGAGTTCCAGGTGGGAGATCGGGTTTTCTTGAAGATACGTCCGATGCACGGAGTCTCGAGGGTTCGCGGCCGAAAGAAGCTCAGTCCGAGGTTTATGGGACCCCATAGGATCCTGGAGCGGATCGGCCCCTTGGCTTACAGACTGGAGCTACCGCCAGATTTGGAGGGACTGCATGACGTATTCCACGTCTCTTCACTTAGGAAGGCTTTACTTCGGCCTGAGCAGCAGGTGTCTACTTCAGAGGGGCCAGTAGCTACAGATCGATCGATTCACTTGGAGCCGGTTCGGATAGACGACACAGAGCTACGAGTCTTGCGGCGCAAGAATGTTCCACTGGTCAAGGTCCTGTGGAGGAATCATGGGCAGGAAGAACATACTTGGGAGCCACTGGACTTGATGCAGCAAAAATATCCGCAGCTTTTTACGACAGGTACAATTTACTTTTTTCTGGGATGTTACAGTTTTTCCTCTAGTAGAAACCCCACAGGCTTGTCTGAATTTCGAGGACGAAATTTTTTTTTATGTATTGGGATTTGTAACATCCCCCAAACTGCTAGACCCCTAAGTTGGTTTTGTCATGACTAGGTCATGACAAAACCATAGGAAGAGCCTTTTGACCTTGAGAACTTAGGAAAGGAGGAGGAAACCACTTTGGTCTGCAAATAGCAATTTCCAATTACCAAGCTTAGGGTCAGACCTTAGGGCCTCAACTTGATCAATTGACCCCATTTTAGTATCACTAGCCCTTTAGTGGACCCCTTAGGGCATCAAGGGCCCATTAGGGTCAACCTAAGAGACCAATTTGACCAAAGTCAACCTAAAACCCCAAATTGGTCAAAGTAGCCTATTTAGAGCCAATTAACCTTCACCTTGTCAAATTGATCACACTCCTAGGTCTAGAATACTGTAAGAGACCTATTAGACCTAAAAGCCCCATCATGGGACCCTTAGGGGTGCAAATTGACCAAAATGCCCTTTTTAGGTCAAAATGACTTTTCTTCACAAAGTACCCTAATTGACCATCACCATATCAAATTGACCTTGCCCATAGTGTTATCATATCATAGGGGACCCAATGGACCAAAAAGCCCCATGACCAAGTCAACCATAGGGCTCAATTTGACCAAAGTCAATTTAGCCTATTTTGGTCAAATCAGCTTAGATTAGGTCAACCAAGAACCATATGACCAAATTGACCCCACCATTAGTTTCTAAACTTAATTTGGAACCTAATGGACCCAAAAGCCCCATCCTAGGGTCACCCAATTGGCCAATTTGACCAAAAAGTCAAAATTGCCCAATTTAGGTCAAATCTTTCAAACCTAACCCAATCCCTTTGGGCTAGCTCATTTGGATGGTCAACCAGCCCATGTAGACCATCATTAAACTCAGGAGAAGAGTGTAGAAACCGGCCATGGTGATTAGGAGAGAGAAAATGGGGGTTTCCCCATTTTTGAAGAAAGAGAAGAAGGCCATTCATGTCCATTAAGGGGTGGGGCCTCCCAAATTGACTCACCCTTTCATCTCCTCTGACGTTTTCAATGAGTTTCCAGTAGTTTCCAAGGAGGATTAAGGCAGGGGGAATGAATGGGGGCCGGCATTGGAGGAGCTCGAAGAGGCCATTAATGGCAATAGGGGTTAAAGCCACCATCACCCTCATTCGAACCCCCCATCACCTTCAGAAGCCAGAGAGGAGTGAAACCCCCAATCTTGCAAAGGATTTTGTGTGCTGTAGACGTGAATTGGCATGGCACCTCAACCTCCCTGAGCTCCCATGGTGTACTCAAGGACAACCCGCCGACAAGCTCATTAGCAGGTCCTATTCTCCTCCCTGAACCCTAAGGATTAGATCCCAATCGCCGGCGGCTCGAATCGTGGCCAATCGGCTGTGAATCGAGCCGGCCAAGCCTCCCGTCGATCGGGTTGGGCATCTCCTTACAGAACACGATTCCGGCCACCTCCGGCCGATCAAACACCGCTCATCGCCGGCCCCCACCTCAACGGAGGTGGTGGTGGCGTTGGTCGGCCGGGGCGGCGTTCAGGTGGCCGGGAAATCACCAATCAAAGTCGCCCAGGCGCGTGGAATCTCAGCCCCAGGTTAATCGGGGACGATGGCTGTGAGCCGTCCGATTGGCCGCCTTTTGCTATACGCAGCCATGAAATGATTTAAATCATATTATTTTAATTATATGTCACACTTGTGACAGATATTGTGACCCGATTTTAAGGCCCTTAGGGGCCATAACTCGAAAAATACCCAGAGATAACATTTGTAGGCCTTGATGTCTACTTCCAAATGGGAGTGGAATCAGGCTATTTGGTTAAGCATGGGACCCACAGAACTCATTCTAGTGAGGCTGGTCAAAACTCAAACCAGACCTTTAAATTAGTATAACTCTTAAATGGCAAATCTGATGAAGTTGATATTTTGGCTATGCATGCTTGTGCCCTGTACCTAGATTAGGTTTGAGTATCAGATTTTTAGGAGTTAATTTTTCTAAGGTTTTTATAGAAATTTAATAATCCTTGCATAAATTGTTTGGAGGGTCAAATGGCCTCCAATCACCACCAAATTTTGGTGGGGTAACATTAGGGTCATGATAAACCTTTGGTTAAAATCTCAACTCATTTGGAGTTGATTTGATAGGGAATTTCACCAAAACAACCTTAGGCTCCCTAGGTTTAGGCAAAACTTTGAGTGAGTGCCCCCACTCTTCCACAAGGTCTTTTGGCTTCATACTTGGGGTGCACCTCACCCTTCCCCATGCCAACCCTTGGTCCAAGTTTGGTGGCCATTGGAGGAGTCTTGCCCTAGTAAATCAAAAAGGGGGTAAATGCTATTTGCACCCCAAATATGTACCTAATAGAACCCCACTCCTCACCAAGTATTGGTAGGATCTTGGGTGCTCTTTCACTGAACCCTGATCAGTATAGTGAGTAGTTTGGGCTTGGGCAAGGTAGGGAGTTATCTTGAGAATAGTTTGCTTAAGGGTTATGTTTAGGGCAAAAAGTGCACTTAAGCTAGCTTTGGAGTGTGGAGGGGTTTCCTCCCACTGATTGGTGGGGTGACCTTGGTTACTGATTTAGGATGCATAAGACACCCCAAGGAGCAATGTTGGATGAGTTAGGGCCTAGTGTGCCCTTAAGCCCTAGTGGTGAAGTGTATGGTGCCCTTTAGGGTTTGTGAAGGAGGTAGGAGTAAATGTCCATGGAGAGAAGTGCAATAACCCTCTCTGGGCTCTAAGAGTGTTTTAATCCCCTCACAAGAAGTTTGGGTGGATTTGGAGATGTTTAGACCCTAACCCTAGGCTAAACCCTAATGGGGTGTAAATAGAGGCTAATGAAGGAGGAGGGGTCAAACCTTAATGGTTTGACTTGAAATTTTTGGGGAGGTGGTTTAAGTGACCAGAGAATACTACTGTGAGAATTTGGAGGGATTTGGAGTTGTTAATCCTAGGTAATAAACCCTTGGATAGATTTGTAAATAATTAGGGTTTTTGGTTTTAGAAAGGAATAATACATATTTATTAACCATTTTCTGTCACAAACTTGGTGTTAATGCTATTGATCTCTGGAAGAATCTGTTAGACCATGGGTAGACTTTTGGGGGTTCAAAGTGTAATATTTCATATAGTAGACAATATTTGGGATGATCAATTTTAGGCTGATAAATTGCTGTAATTGCATGAAACTTTACCGATAGTCTTTTCATATCAATATGGAACCACTGTAATTTTCTCATAATTTATGGATCAATATTTTTGGTACATCTAGTTCACTTTGGAAGAAATTGCAAATATACCCTTGGATGAAATTACAAATTTACCCTCCGTGGAACATGGTCAAACTTTGTGGGACTGAATATTATATTATGAAGCACCTCTGTATAAATTTGCATGAGGATTGGAGTTCATATGAGGGTACCTCCTTTGGAATTTTTTGGAAATAAATGTGTTTTGGAATTTTTAAAAATAGTAAATCTTGCTGATTTTTCCTAAAATTTAATACCTTCTGTTTATGAGGTACTATTGATTTATGAAAAAAATTGGAGTAGGCATTAGAGGTCAGAAAAGTACACTTGTAGTTCAAACCTTAGAAAAATTGCCCTTTGGAAATTGTTTAAAATATTATTATTATTGGGAAAATTATGAAACCCTAGATTTGATCGGAATCAGGTAGCATGGACTCCCAGTAAATCCCTTGGGTCATAGAGTTGATTATTTAGTGTACCTCCCTTCATGAGCATCAAACGTTAAGGGTGGTCTGCGTTTAGCAACTTGGCAACTCTGGGGTTAAGGATCAAACTGGTGGCCTTTGGTTTGGGAATGGTAAAGGTTGAGTGGTAATCTTGTAATTATGTGAGGACCCCTGGTTTGGTGAGTTTTAGGGTGGTGGGGTGCCACCCTTGGAATAGGTCGTCCAGGGATTGACGAAAGATCGTCTTTTCCCATTAGCGTCTTTTAGCACCTAAGTTTACTATAACAGGAATGTATTTATGAGGATTTGCTTATAGAAGTCTAGCCGGTTTAGTCTGGTGACCTTATGTTTCCGAGATGTTTATTGGTGACGGGCGGGTTAGCCCGGGGAGCTTGTAGCTCGGTGTTGTTGGAAGATATACGGCATGTGCAAAAGGTGGTGGGTCCTTCGTGTTGGCGATCGTTGCACCGACGTTAACACTTGGGCTCGACAAGTGTGGTATTTACACTTAGCCATAAAAGTCTGGCGGTCCAGTCAGTAAGAGTACGCAGGCGCTCCGCGGGTTTTGTGGAGGCGTACGATAGGTCTAGGTTAGGTAGTGCAAATACCAACCTAGAGGTGGGCGAGGCCCAACCCACCGCTTCCGTTTGCCACTACGGGAGTATCCTGGGTGTCTAGCTCGCTCCAAAAAGGGGGAACTAAAGGTCTATGCGCATAGAGTCGTAGTGGGTGAGTTGCACTTGTTTGATCACCGCATAAAAGCATACTCTGCATGTCATGGCATAATCATAACATTTAACCCCCGACACCTATCGTATAAATTGGTATGGGACTTTTTATACGATAGGCCCTGCTAAACGACCCCTTGGTCTATAGGTTTGTATGAGCATTCCTATAAATCAATGGTTAATATTATAATACTTACCTGCCTCTACTTTTGCTCCTTACTGTTTTTCTTATACTTTCCCATGCTGCTTTTATCTCATGTTTTACTTATGTACATACACCTGTGTAGCGTAGAACTCACTTGTTATCTGCTTTCGTATTACCCCTTGTTGGTCCTCCGCTTCCTCCTTCCCATACGGTGCCTAGGAGCCTTGGGGGGAGGGGTGGGGAATTGGCTGAGTCTTTATGACTGACGGTCGGTGGACCTTATCATTTTAGGAGACCGCGACGATGGGGCAGCATCAGAGGCCGGTGCAAATGGAGGCGGGGCAGTCTAGCTCAGGAGCTCAGATGACAGGATCCGTGAGTGTTTGATTTAGTTGATTTGCTTCCGCGAGTGATCCATGTAGTGAGGCTTTTGATGTATCGGGCAAGAGCCCTAGTTACCTTGTTATCTTGTTCTTTTTTCCTTCAGTTATATTTGTGGACAACTTTTGATAGTTTAATATATGTGATGTGGACTTGGTGGTTTATTCAGTTAAGCTTACTTTTCTTGTGATCGAATTGGCCGGCAGGACCGGCGTTTTGTAGTGGCGACCTTCCCGAGCGAATGTGTCACCGCAAAACGGCGGTTCTGGGCCTAAGACCCGGTGGTTTTTGCAAAAAAAAAATGGGGTCTTACAGAACCTGTTCCTCTTAGAGTATCTACAAGAGATAGAATCCCTAAGGATTTTGGTGAGAACTTCGTCACCTACCACTTAGAGGATGATCCATTTTTCTATCAGGAAGCGATGAGATCGAGAGATGCGTTAATGTGGGCAGAAGCCATCGACGATGAGATGAACTCGCTGCTACAAAATAATACCTGGCATCTAGTGGACCTACGGAAAGGAGCTAAAGTCCTGGGATGCAAGTGGGTACTGAAGAAGAAGTTACATAGTGATGGGTCTATAGCCAGATACAAAGCACGTCTAGTCGCTAAGAGTTATAAACAATATGGGGAATTGACTATTTTGATGTCTATTCACTTGTCTGTCACCTATCTACTATTAGAATTCTTCTCGCCTTAGCCTCTATCGAGAATTTCATCGTCCATCAAATGGACGTGAAAACAGCTTTTTTGAATGGAGAGCTAAATGAAGAGATCTACATGGCACAACCTGAAGGTTATGTCCATAAAGATTTAAAGGATAAAGTGTGCAAGCTAGATAAATCCATCTATGGGCTTAAACAAGCACCTAAGATGTGTCACATGAAGTTTGATCAAGTGGTAAAGAGCTTTGGATTTCAGTCCAGTCTCTCAGACAAGTGTCTCTATTACCGCTCGATGTCAAACCAAACAGTCAT
The DNA here is from genome assembly GCA_033032865.1 of Dactylorhiza incarnata. Taxonomy (NCBI): domain Eukaryota; kingdom Viridiplantae; phylum Streptophyta; class Magnoliopsida; order Asparagales; family Orchidaceae; genus Dactylorhiza; species Dactylorhiza incarnata. The sequence goes on along the minus strand of JAWHQI010000193.1, from coordinate 3,496,593 downwards.
CATATGTCTATATGTGGATGATACGTTGATCCTGAGGTCAGACCTAGCTGTCGTAAGGGATATTAAGTCCGCTCTCGCCAAAGCGTTTGATATGATGGACTTTGGTCCTGTCGATACCCTACTAGGTATGAAAGTAAGAGTAGACAAGGGATATGTCACTCTGAGTCAAGCTCAATACATAGAGCAGATTCTTAATACCTGGGGTTATAAAGATTGTAGGCCCGTTGAAACACCAACTGATCTGAACGTCAAGCTGAGTATGAATGAAGGGACAAGCGTTTATCAAGTCAAGTACTCAAAGATCATTGGAAGTCTCATGTATGCCACAAGCTGCACTAGACCTGACATTGCTTTCTCCGTAAGCATGCTAAGTCGTTTTACCAGTAGTCCAGGCAAAGAGCATTGGGATGCCCTAGATAGGCTGATGAAGTATCTCAAAGGTACTAAAGACCACGCTCTGTGCTACACTGGTCACCCTCCTACTTTGGAAGGGAACTCTGATGCCTCCTGGTGTTCAAAAGTTGCAAACAGCAAGTCCACAAGTGGATTTATATTCACATTGGGTGGCGCTGCAGTTACTTGGAAGTCCAAGAGACAGACTTGCATAGCTTTGTCGTCTATGGAAGCCGAGTTGTTTGCCTTAGCTTCAGCTGGTGAAGAGGCAGACTGGATCAGGAATTTGATCTTAGACATTCCCTTGTCTAGAGTTCAAATCAATTCTTTAAGCCTATACTGTGATAATCAGGCTACAGTCCAAGTTGTTAAGAATGTCCTCTTTCACACTAAGAGACGACATGTTCGACTGAGACACGCTCTTTTGAATTATCTTAAAGAACAAGGCATTTCTTTTGGTCGATGTGCGATCGAAGGATAATCTAGCTGATCCATTGACGAAAGGAATGCCCCGTGACCGTTCAATCAAAACAGTGGGGGAAATGAGACTCAAAGCGGTTTGACACCAGTTTTAGTCCGAATGTTTTGATTCTTTCCTTTGTCAAATCTAGCATGTTGTGCTCCATTGGTATTTTGGTTGCTGAGCACGAATCTGGTTGGTTGTTTCATTCCACATTTGATGTTAACAACCTTATCCGGATTCGTCTTCCTTAACTTGAAGGAGAGTGTTATTCCACATTTGATAACACGATCTGACTTGTTTTGGACCTTCTCCTATTGATTGGTTCCATTCCACATTTGATGAGTTCTAATCAACCCTAAAAGAACAGTAACCAGGATATCACACATAGGAACACAGATATAACTGCGTTGTCCAGAAGTCTGAAATCGTTTCGTTTGGAAACAGTTAATAGATTCTGCGGTTAAACCTGAAATACTGTACATATATCCTCTAAGTATAATTTAAAGTACTACGTTCTTATATACAGAACTAGATACATGTATATTTTACATAGTTAAATTCATTCTGAATGAAATTCTCTGTTGGAAATTACAAGAAATGCTGTTGCAGGAGGAGCACATGTAGACTGGCATCCTGAAAAGGATGATCTGCTGGATGATGGTTTCTAGAGTATCTGTTTGGTTTTCTTTCTCTGACTTAGAGCACTGATTAGCTCTCTTTACCTGTTTTGTTTGGACTATTTCCTGCTCTTTTGTTGATCATGAGACATTAGGTCTTCTGATACCTATTTCTCTGATTGTACTTTTGACTTTCATGTGATGCTGCTTAGTTTATGTTTTATTCTTATGCGTGCATACATATTTCTGTTTTCTTCAGTCCAATATGTTATAACAGTTGCTTTTGGACACGGTTGTGTAATGAGTCGAACTGGTTGAACACTACACACACCAACCCTTTTCCAACGTCGGTATACCGCAGACATAGGAGGAGATTGTTAGTTTTATTATTATTAATATGTCCGCGCGTGTCAGGACCGACTCGGAACGACCCGATGAGTTCCGTGTCACTAGGGTTAGGCTCTACGCTGGAGATACTATATAAGGTCATTCCACACTTGATGAGCCTTAGTGGACTATCTTGAGCGGAGCCTCAACAGTTCATACATGAATATTACAGATTTCATTGTGTTCAATATAATATTTGCCCGACTTGTTTATATAAATCTCAATCTTGAGACTCTTGTAGCCTAATTCGCTTAATGCATGTCTATTTTAGCGATTTTTAGCAATGATTAAGTGTTCGTTCGGCACGATGTTGGCGGTGATCGTGGACATAGTGGTTATGAACCGTCGTTTGTGAATCCCGACCTCAAAACCTAGCTTGCCTAAGTAAGCAAATATGTATTTTTTTTAATTAAAAATGTTAGTTTAATTTCACTTGAGGACTAATATCATAAAGAAAATATGCTTTAGGGATCTAAATCTTAAAGCAAATATGTATTTTTTTAATTAAAAATGTTAGTTTAATTTCACTTGGACTAATGTCAGACCATATGTGACTATTGACGGCCAGCGCTATAGGAAAAATGGCTATCGGCAGACCACCTTTACCGGTTCACATGTTTCTTTGGTTTTTTGGGAATTGATGTTAGCATTCTGGAACTGGCTATTCGCAGTCCATCGCTATTCGTAGTCCAAAATTATATTTGCACCCCACTCCCATCCCAAATAAGCGAAACACTTTGCTGATTTATTAAGCACTAGAAGCCTAGAAAAATATCTTAAAGACTCAAACAATTTAAAAACCTAGCAGAGAGACAAGTTAAATGGCATGCATAGAGGAAATCAAGTTAAATGACATGCAAACATTCCTCTAACAAGAAAACTGACTACTTTTTTGGAATTTTCGCTGGATAATTTCCCTCTTTTTTGAAGAAGGTGAATCTAAGAGAGGAAGAGACGACGCGGCCGATAGAACCACGGCTAGGGTTTAGGCAACGAGAGGAGAGAGATGGAGAGGAAGATGTTATTCGATGGGGTGCGATTACCGAGAATTAGACTGCGAATATAATAAAGATATTTACAATTTTTGGGGTGCGAATAACGAGAATTGGAACGCTAATATCAACTCTCCTCTTATTTTAGCCTGTCATTAACAATGATCTGCTCAAAACTGAAGTTGGTATCCAATTGGCGCGTCAAGTCGGGCAAATATTGTGTACTTTATAATAATCGGACAAAATCAATATTCAGCGTAATAATAATACAAATAAACAGTTTTAAAGAACTTCAAATCATCAACCGCTCCACGTGCATGAACTTCAACTAAAGATTGAAAAATTGAAAAAAAAAATGTTAATAATAATTAATTTCCATGAGACTTCTCAAATTAAAAATGAAATTTGAAATTTATAATTTTCGTGAGAGTGAACTGAAATTAATTTTAATAATTAATTTCCAAGAGAGTGAAATTTATAATTTTCAAATTAAAAAAGAAATTAATTTCCATGTTATATATCTGAGATTGTCTATTTCATCTCTTTAAGGCAGTCATTTCATCAGCCCCTCTCGTTTTGACAGAGTCGGGATCAATTTTATCAGGTGCATGTCTCCTGATGTATATAGTTCTCGTCATCCTCACACTCAGTGAACTCTGGGTCCACACTTGAGGGAAGTCTAATGTAATTCGATGGTGCATAGGGTTAACTATGGGCATAATGATAGTTCTCAACTCTACCACAGACATGCATAATGATAGCTGATGTGGGTCGCTCAACGCTCTTGTAGATCGGTCGAATTAAACCGTCTCAGCATGAGAGTGAACTGAGCGCGCAATCAGTCAGAGTAAAGTGAGACAGCCGGCAAGAAAACTTTTAACATGAAAAACCCGAAAATTGTGAAAAACCACGGGGCAGGATCGGTGCCGACGAGATTAACTACATCTTTTTGGTGTTATAAATTGTAGAAGGCAAGAGGGTGACATGTCACCGCTCGTTACAGGGGATGTAGAAAAGAGTGAGAAAGAGAAAAAATTATAAGGAGGAAGGAGATCTTCAAAGGCCAAAGGGAGATCTTCAAGTCACATACGAAGGAGATCATCGAAGGGGAAGGAGATCTTCGAAGGCTGAAGGAGATCTTCAAAGGATTCTTCGAATGCCTAAAGAGAACTCTGAAGGATCTTCGATGGAGCTTTCTCAGGCGCTGAAAGCAAGGTGTCTTGAAATGAGATATCTTGACTCCTTTTATAGCTTTGGACATGGGTAGTCTGAAATGATATCTCTGGACTTCTTTTCAAGACGTATTGAGCGCGCCGCGAACGTAGAGTTGTTCGGCGCGCACCGCGAACTCGGAGACGTTCGGCACGCGCCGTGAACTCGGAGACGTACGCCGCGCGCCGCGAACTCGGAGACGTTCGGCGCGCGCCGCGAACTCGGAGACGTTCGATGCGCGCCGCGAACTCGGAGACGTTCGGCGCGCGCCGCGAACTCGGAGACGTTCTGAGCGCGCCTCGAACGTAGAGGCGTTCTGAGCGCGCCTCGAACATGGAGGCGTTCTGAGCGCGCCACGAACATGGTGATATTCAGCGCGTGCTGTGAACATACAGACGTTCTGAGCGCGCCACGAACATGGAGTTGTTCAGCGCGCACGCGAACTCGGAGGCGTTCAGCGCACAGCGTGAACGTATAGGCATTCTGAGCACGCCGCGAACGTGGGTTATTCGGTGCGCACCGCGAACTCGGAGACGTTCAACGCGCGTCGTGAATGTAGAGGCGTTTTGAATGCGCCGCGAACGTGAAAATGTTCGGCGCGCGCTGTGAAAGTAGATGTGTTCTGAGCGAGCCGCGAACGTGGAGATGTTCGGCGCGTGCTGTGAACATGGGAGCGCTCTGAGCGCGCCGTGAATGCGGAGGTGCTGCGAGAAAGACTTGTATTTTAACATTCGGAGGTGCACGCATCAGACGAGATAGCACAATCAATAGAGGGCGCATGCGAGGTGGTGCAGCAGTAGCCGAAAGGTCGAGGCCGTGCGGTGTTCGTGCATCAAGTCTTGTGCTGCGGGTGCAGGGCAGCGGCGGCCAGGCCGCGGTGGCATGGCTTGCGGCGCAGCAGGGTGGTGCGGCCTTGGCCGCACCTGGGAGGTGCGTTCATGGCCGCACCTAGGAGGTGCATCCTTGGCCACACCTACGAGGTGAGCGGCGAGGTTGGCGGCGGTTGAATTAATGCATGAAGGAGAGAGAAAGGTGGTTGCATGGAGGAGAGAGAAAGTGATTTCATACATGGAGGAGAGAGAAGGACTGGATTGCACCTATGGAGGAGAGAGAAGGGGTTGTCTGGACCCAATGATGGGTGCGGTTACCCTCATGATGGGGGTGCGGTTAGCGCTTATGTTCGTATGCTCGTTCCGACATCTGTTTGGAAGACCAAATAGACTCGAAATTGCAAGAGAATTGGCCCGTTGGAATTGTGTCGGCGAGCCGGTTGAGATCGCAGCAAAAAATCCCTGGTTTGAGTGAACCCGTTTTGGGTAACCCCATCAATTGGCCCCAATTTTGGGAGGTCGTTTTTTGTAGAAAAATGAGTCCGAATTTTTTTTTTCTGACAAATGTATATCTTCGGGTGTGTGAGCTCGTTTATGCGAGTTGTCGTGACTTGCGCAGTTATGAGCTTGTCGTTATGCGGATGTGCTGGAAGATGTCGCTTGGCCCTAGTGCAGGAGGGACTTCTTTCTCGGCCTGAGCAACGTGGTGGAGAGATTCATGTGTTACTATATTCCAGTGTTTGGGCGTTTCATTACGTTTAACCGTGAGTGTGAAACTACTATGACGGTGAAGATCTTTCTCGTTCGGATAAATAGCTGCAGTCGGAGAGCGGACCTACTATGACAGTGAAGAGTGAATGCGTTCGAACTGATGGCGACTGTGATGGGGCAGGCCCTGGCGGTGTCGTGACCTACTACGACGGCGAAGAGCGGATATGTTCGAGCCGATAGTGCGCAGTCAGGTGGACTGGCCCCAGAGTGACGGTGAAGAGCGGATGCGTTCGAACTGTTGGCGACAACGAGGAGAGCAGACCATGGCGGTGTCGAGAACTACCACAACGACAAATAACTGATGCATTCGTGTCGGTAATACGCGGTCAGGGGGACTGGTCCCAGAATGACGGTGAAGAGCATATGCGTTCGAACCGATGACGACCGTGAGGGGGGCAGGCTCTGACGGTGTCGTGACTTACTACGACGGCGAAGAGCGAATGCATTCGAGTTAGTAGCGTGCGGGACTGACCCCAGAATAACGGTGAAGAGCGAAAACGTTCGTACTGATGGCGACTGTGAGGGGGCAGGTCCTCGCAGTGTCGTGACCTATTACGACGGCGAAGAGCGGATGCATTCGAGCCGGTTGTACGCGGTGGGGGGGGGACTGACCCAGAATAACGGTGAAGAGCGGATGCGTTCGAACAAATGGCAATTGTGAGAGGGGGCAGACCCTGGCGATGTCGTGGCCTACTACGACGGCGAAGAGCCGATGCATTCGAGTTGGTAGTGTGCGGTCCGAGAGACTGACCCCAAAATGACGGTGAAGAACGGATGCGTTCGAACCGATGCTACCATGAGGGAGGAGGATGCCCTATCTATTGATTTTGGGGTTACTCGTCAACTAGTAGACATTCAATCATGCAATTGTTCAAATTTTGCGAGCTGAGAACCACGCGCTCTACTCCTTGCTGGTCGAGATATCAGCTTCAGCAAATATCACATTAACTTATAAGAATTCTCTTAACGTATATAATACTAATATAATAAAACATAATTATAGGTAAGTACTGTGAATATTATCTTCTTCATAACGAGCAAATATCATAATATTATTTTTTAATGATCTGCTCTACAAATACAATGTGATATATATATCAAAAAAAACATTATCTCAAGGAATTAAGAAACTGCGTGGTTGTTAACTGCATTTATTATTGAAATAAAATCTGTATACAAAGATATTGATACTAATTCCAAATAATTTCTTAAAATAGGTTATTTATAAATAGATTGAATTCAACGTAAACAATATATATATACACACACACACACGCAACACACACAAAGCCGTAATCAAGTGAATATATGTAGGCTAGCTGTGCGAAAGTGTGAATAATTTGAATTGGGCATCAAAATGGCCTTATAATATATGTAAATTGTGTATCTCGACGAGACCAACAACTTTCATGTTAAATATTTTTTCCTAATTTTGCAAGTGTGAGCCGGATTTTGATCCGAAAAATACCTTAAAACGAGATAAGTACGCTTGGTATATTTTTGGGGCAAAAATCCGGCTCATACGTACAAAGTTAGTAAAAATATTTAACATGAAAGTTGTAGGTCTCATCGAGCTACACAATTTTCCTATATTATATGTTAATTTTGCTACACAATTAAGACTATTCACACCTTTGCACCATATATGTATAGATATATATACATATATATATATATTCTTTATTCATAAAGAAAATAAGAGTGGAGAGTCTTCTTAAAAAAGTTCAAAACCTACGAAACAAAGGTGGTAAGGTACGCTTAATTTTGAAGGTGCCCCACACTATTCTTCAGAAACACGCCCCGCTCGTCACTCTTCAGAACACTCTAAAATGCCACTCTCCAGAAGACGCCCCCACACAGCGCCAACCAGAACGATCGCCCACACCCCGCTCTCAAGAATGCGCCCTCTTGCGTCGCTATCTAGAACCCACCTCATGAACCAATTTCCAGAATACGCGTTGCTCACCAAAACGCACCTTCATGTGCGCCGCTAACCAAAACTCCCCCAACACATTTCTCTCTAGAATCTGCCCCTTGTGCCACTCTCACATTTATCATTGTAAAAAGGGTGCTAAATTGTCCCCCTCGTTGGAAGTTTCACCATCATCTTTGTACTCATTAACACTACTATCGGAGTTTCCCGAGCACGGTCAAGCCTTCTCACTTTTGTTCCCCGGAGGCTTCTCGCTTTTGTTCTCTGGGCCTTCTCACTTTTGTTCCCCAGAATTCCCAGAAGGAAAAATACTTAGTTTTTTCCGAGAGGTGGCCTGTCACCCCCGGAGCTCTTTTCTCCCTCTCTATTATTGTAACGAGCAGCGGCCTGTCGCGCTCAAGTTCTAGCTACCAAATTGTAACCCCCAGAAGATAGTGAAGTTTGGTCGGCACAGCTCCGGCCGCGTGGTTTTTTACCCTTTCTGGGTTTTCCACGTTAAAAAGTTTCAGTGTACTCAGCGAATCTCGAATTAACTGTTTGCGCGCTTAGTTCGCTCACGAGCTAAGGTGGTTCAATTGGACCGGTCTACCAAGAGCCCTAAGCGTTCCGTAACAGTTTGGCGCCGTCTGTGGGAATGGATTCCCAAATACCAAGCAAAGGATTTCCGAGCGCGGCACCCGCTTCACCGGAGTTCACGGAACCAGCGAGAGTGGACATCTCCCCTGAACTATCCGACGCATGCAGTTCTTCAATTCCAGAAAACCCGGCGAAAGGAGCGCTCATTGCTGTACCCATCTTGCCCCCTTGGCCTTGATCGACTAGCAAGCCGGCCCCTCCCGCGGGGGGACAGGATCTGAATGATGTCGCATATCAGCAAAGGCGATCCCCCCTGTCAAAAACAATTTTGGCATACCCAATTCCGTCATGGCTAAAGCTCCCACACTGCAAGGAGTTCCGCGGAGCAGAGGATCCGTACGAGCACGTTAATCACTTCTTGGTAACAATGCGGACGCTCGGACTTCCCGACCAGATCAGCTGCAAGATCTTTACCAAAACGCTGCGCGGAGACGCCCTCCACTGGTATCAATCCTTGCCAAGCGGAGCGATTCACAACTTCACCGAGTTGTCCCAACTATTCGTTGAATGGCATGAGACACGCTCACCAAGGATTCAAGAAGAGGAAGAAGAGCCCGACACGGACGAACAGCCCCGCTTAAGTGAGGCGGAATGGGGCGAGCAGCAAGAGAAGATCCGCACAAATTTTCACCAGGAGTGTCCCTGCGCATGGATGGACTTCGCCTTAGACGCGAGCATAGGCAGTCCACCCTGTGAGCTAAGGAAAGCGTTGATAACTCACCGCATCTCCTTCAACATCCTATTCCTGGCTGCAGTAGTACGGCTCAAGCTCCTAAGCGGGAACCTCAAGCTCAGAGCCAGCAACGCGGAGCTCCCAGATGGAACTACAGTACCCACCGTAGGAATCATCACCCTCCCCGTCCAAATAGGGATGCACGCAGAACTAGTCCAATACGACGTACAGTTTGTCGTCGCCGAGGCAGACTCCCCCTACGACGCAATATTTGGGAACCTCTTACTGGACGCCCTGGACCACGATGTTTTCATGTCCGGGCGCATGACCAACAAAGGGAGTGTCCTCAGGAACGCGATTCATGGTTTCGACACGCCCGCCTCCAGGCTCCCTTGGATCAACGGCGACCCGTCGCCGAAACCAAAGTCCAGAAAGCAGGGTGCACGGAAGGACCACCCGACTCCTGCGATAGCTGAAAAAGCCAAACTTCAGACACTGACGAGTCCGCCGTGATTCGATACGAGTCGCAAGAGAAAGGGACAGCAACAGCAGCTCGAGGAGGCCGAACTACCCGCTCAGAACCAAGCAGATCGCTCCCGAGGGCTAGCAAGTCAAAGCTCCCGGAGCTTCACCCCGCTAAATACCCCGCGCGAGCAAATATTGTCCATAATCTGTAACAGCAAAATCATCCTCTGGCCCAAAAGGCTCTCCCTGCACAGGGGAGATCAATCCCAGTTTTGCCACTTCCACAAAGGCCGAGGACACCGAACGGAGCAATGTGCCCGACTGAAAGATGAAATTGAACGCCTTGTCCAATTAGGATACCTGGAAGCTTTCCGTGGAGAGGCGCAGAAGAAGGCAAACGAAGGTCAATCACCGGGCCACCGCCGCCCACCAAGCTGAACGACCGAAAAGGCTCGAGCAAGCATAGCGCAAAGGGATCTCAAAGATTATCTTCTCTATAGACACAACTTGTATCAGAAACTTACCGACTCAGGAATCGCAAGATTGCACTTGCGCATGTATCAGTATTCATTTTCTAATTGAATTCTACCTGTTCTAAACTGTTCTACTGCAGGAACCGCTTCGGGGCCCTGCCCCGGGGACTTTGCACCGCCGTCGATTGAAGGTTCGCCCTTCTCCTCCGCCGTCGAGTCCCGGTGTCGTGGGTGCCTGCCCCCCCTACGTTCACCCCAGGTTTGAATACACCCGTTATCCACCGGCCAAGCCGCGAGCACAGACTCGTGCACCAAAGCCGCGAGCACAGACTCGTGCAAAAAAGCCGCGAGCACAGACTCGTGCAGAAAGCCGCGAGCACAGACTCGTGCACCAAAGCCAGGAGCACAGACTCGTGCACCAAAGCCGCGAGCACAGATGCGTGCACCAAAGCCGCGAGCACAGACTCGTGCACCAAAGCCGCGAGCACAGACTCGTGCACCAAAACCGCGAGCACAGACTCGTGCACAATGCCGCGAGCACAGACTCGTGCACCAAAGCCGCGAGCTCAGACTCGTGCACCAAAGCCGCGAGCACAGACTCGTGCACCAAAGCCGCGAGCACAGACTCGTGCAAAAAAGCCGCGAGCACAGACTCGTGCAGAAAGCCGTAAGCACAGACTTGCGCAAGCTAATTTTTTATATATAATCTGAAAGCCGCGAGCGCAGACTCGTGCAAATATAACAGCCGCGGGCTCAGTTCCGCGCAAACTCATTTTGAAAACAGTCAAACTATGCAGGTGTTAACAACCAGATTAACAAGATCGCACAAAAAAGTAAGTACGATAAACATAACAAGGGAATACAACCGCATCAGCTCAGCGCTGCACACAAGCAAACAATAATACGGAAAGCAGGAAAACGAAAGATAGTCAACATCAGTCCTCGGCCACGTCCGAGCACTCATCCTCTGAAAGATCCCCAACTCCGAGACCAGCAGTGTCACATCCAAACTTCTTCCCCATCATGCGAAGAGTCTTCTGAATGCCACGCTGGAAGGCAACTTCGCGCTCGTCCTCTATCAGGGGCTCAACCTCCTTCGTCATAACCTCGACACGAATCTCCTCCGCCATCTGAAACCGCTCCTCGACGAAAGCAAGAGAATCTTTGAACTCGGTCACTCCAGCCGCCTTGGCCTCCTCAAGGCTGCGCTCTATCGATGACAACCGGTCCACCTCGCTCCTCAGAAAGCCCAGCTCCCCCTCCAGACGGAACATCTCCCCCTGAGCCTCCGACAGCTGACAAAGCGCATCCTGAGCAAGCGCCTTATCTCCACCGTACTCCTCCCGCAGCTTCTCAACCTCAGATCGGGAAGAAGAAATGTCGGCCTCCAGCTGCTTGATGCGGGATAAATCGCGGTCCCTCTTCCTCTGCAGAACAGACATATCGCTCCTCGCCACGCGCAACTCCTCCTGAAGAGAGATATAGCTATCTTTGAGGCCCACGTAGTAATCATTCCACGTAAGAGCAACATTAGTCAGAACATTCGCCTGCAAACACAAAGGAAACAGACGAGAAGCATAAGTAATGATGGCAAAGACAAGCCAACACCCGGAAAGAAAAAATTCACTTACCGCAGAAGTCATCGCCCGAAGAGAAGAGAAAACTCGCCTCGGCGGCGGGAAGGGGGAGGCGGCGGCAAGTCTCCCTGTGTAAACCGATCAGCAATGGGGGATGCCAGGATCTCGACCTCCGGATCGGACGAAATCATCTCCCCCCGGCGGCGGCTCGGGTCGGCCTCATGACCGTGGCTCCTAGGCCCTGGTAGAGCAGAACCCGAGCCAGAATCCCCGTTCTTAAAAACAACCTTCCTCTTTTTCCCGCGTTCTAAGGGAAGGGCGGCCTCTCGCTCGGCATCCCGAGAAAGCCCCACCGAGAGCAGACGACTCTCCTCCACGCAGTTGTGAACGCTGAACAAAGCCTTCGACAGCCCTTCCCGGCCAAGAAAACCGGGGATAGGAAGGAGCTCGTCTTCTCGTCCGGTCAGCCGGCGGCAACGCCCGGGGAGCGTTCTCCAAAGCTCCGGCAGCTCCCAACGATTCCGGACGTACCCATAGAGGGTGTTCCCATGGCGATAATCCGTTTTCTCGCCAAAACGAAACCAGCTCTTGTTGCTCCGAACCTCAATCCGACCACCCGAGTCAGTGGTGACCTCACACCAGTCCTTGAAGAGCTCGAGAGAAAAGCGCGCACTATGCTCCCAAAAGAACACCACCAGCCCCATAATGTTTGACATCCCGGTAGGAGTGAACTGGGTAATCGGGACGCCGCAGAACCGGAATATTTCAATAGCCTCCTCAGATGGAGGAATGCGAAACCCAGACTTCAGGCAGCTCTCAGAAAGCGTCACGAAGCCCGTGGGCGGATTCTGAACGCGCTCTTCGACCCTCGGGATTTTCACCTCGACATTCGGAGGCAATCCGAATCATTTGCGCCACATCTCAATTCGCGCACCATCAAGCGAAGAACGCAGGCGCATCGGCCTCGACTGGCCGCCCATCTTCGAAGCCTGAAAGGGAAATAAACGCACATGAGCACGAGCGTGAAAAATAACAATACCAGAAATCCAAAATAGCGCAAGCCAAGTACAAGCCGCCTTTCCGCGCACAAAGCGCACGAGCGCCAAATGCCCGCACCACCGGCCACGCCCGCGCACAGACACCAACCGCCAACCAGGCGCAGACAGCGCTCGCGCGCGGGGCACGCAGGCACCAGCCCGCGCGCGAAAGCACGCGGGCACAGACCACGCACGCGGGAGCGCGCGGACACCGGCAGCGCGCGGGGGCGCGCGGACACCGGCCGCGCGCGGGGCGCATAGGCTGCCCGTGCCCCCCGCCCCTCCAGGCCACGCACGAGCACCGGACCGCGCGCGGACGCGCGGGGGAGGCGGGCGCGCGCGTAGGGTCGCGCGGGAGCAGACCGCCTACGCCCCGCCCCTCTTGGCCGCACGCGGGGGACCGCGCGCACCGGCCGCATGCGGGCGTCGGACCACGCACGGGCGCGCGGGGGCGGAGGGCGCGCGGTTGCCGGCCGCCTGCGCCCGCTGCCATCCTTGGCTGCGCGCGGAGGCCCGCGCGCGCCAGCGGGGCGCCCTTCCGCCGGCCCCGGTCGCGCGCAAGTACGCCCGGGCGCCGGTCGCCCGAGCAACGGCCGCCCGAGCGACGGCCTCTCGAGCACCTCCTTGTCGCCCGCTCTCCCGTCCGCCGCCGGCCGTTTTTTTCCCTCAACCACCTTTTTTTTCAAAAAATAAAGCGACTTACCCCAGTAATCGTTCGACGCGCCATACGGAGATGGCGACCAGATCCGCTGTCAACTGTTCAAAAACCCTCGCACTCCTTCACAAGGTTTGGACTACGAAGGTTTGGGGGGGGCTTATGATAGAGGCTCATATCAGAGGCTTGTATTTGTAAGATAACTTGGCGAAAATTATTTCCAAAAACAGCAATCGTTTCCAAAAGCGACGTTTATTTCCAAAATCACTCTCCCACCAATTCGGCGGGAAAAATAGACGCATGAAACCACGACAAGCACGACGGCGGCGCCCCCTCCCCTCGTGGGAGCGATCCCCGCAACCGCGCCCCGCAAAGGGCACAACCGAGCCGCGTCCCGCAAGGGGCGCGCCCGAGCCGCGCGCCCCGAAACACGGTCAGGCCGCACCCCGCGGGGTGCGGCCAAGCCGCACCCCGCGTGGGGTGCGGCCATGCCCGCACCCCGCGCGGGGTGCGGCTGGGCCGCACCCCCTCGGGGTGCGGTCGTGCCCCACCCCGCGCAGGGTGCGGTCGCCTCCCCCTCTTTCTTTTTAGGCAAGGGGGCTTGCGAGGAGCCCTTCCAGGCGTGCTCTTCGTCAGGAGCATCGGGTCTCAATTTCTCCTTAGGGCGCAACTCCCCGCTCCGCCGTCCGCCTAGGGCGCCTCTGTGATCCACTACACGCTCAGAACACTTTAGCTCTCGCGCGCGCTCAGAACGTTTCCGAACACGTTCGGGAGCGTTCTCACTTTTTGTCTTTCCAGCTTCTCACTTTTTGTCTTTCCAGCTTCTCACTTTTTGTCTTTCCAGCTTATCACTTTTCAGGAACAACCTATCGCCTTTTTCGCCTCCAACGGAACTGCCCGAACTGCCCGAATTGCCCGAACCGCCCGAAGGGCAAGGTGGTCATTTGTGAAAAATGGCGATCCTTGTGCCCCGAACCAGAAAATATGATTCGTCCACCAAGCATTTATGGAAACTGCGAACGGCGAAATTACCGGACTGCCCTCGGCCAAAGCTATAAAAGGAGCCCCAAGGCTTCATTTGAGAGGACCTTGACTTCAGAACCCTGGAGAGCTCCTTGCAGACTTTTGCGGAATTCTCCTTCAGCGCTGGAAGATCTCTTTCGGGGACTTGAAGATTTTCTTCATCCCGAAAGGCGACACGCCTTCTCACTTTTATTCACCGGAGGCTTCTCGCTTTTGTTCTCCAGGCCTTCTCACTTTTGTTCCCCAGAATTCCCAGAAGAAAAAAGACTTAGTTTTTTCCGAGAGGTGGCCTGTCACCCCCGGAGCTCTTTTCTCCCTCTCTATTATTGTAACGAGCAGCGGCCTGTCGCGCTCAAGTTCTAACTACCAAATTGTAACCCCCAGAAGATAGAGAAGTTTGGTCGGCACAGCTCCGGCCACGTGGTTTTTTACCCTTTCCGGGTTTTCCACGTTAAAAAGTTCCAGTGCACTCAGCGAATCTCAAATTGACTGTTTGCGCGCTTAGTTCGCTCACGAGCTAAGGTGGTTCAATTAGACCGATCTACCAAGAGCCCTAAGCGTTCCGCAACATATATAAATAAATATATATATATATATACATACGAGCAGTCGTGCACGGGGGACCCCGTGCGGGGGGGGGGGGGGGGGGGGGGGGGGGGGGGGGGGCGACATTGGTCGGGGCGGCGACATTGATCGTGGTCGGTGACATTAGTCGTGGGGGCGGCATTGGTCGTCGAGGAGGCATTGGTCGTGGGTGACGACATTGGTCGTGGTTGGCGATATTGGTCGTGGGTGGCGACATTGGTCGTGGGCGGCGACATTGGTGGTGGGGGGCGACATTGGTGGTGGGGGCGACAATGGTGGTGGGGGCGACATTGGTCGTGATGACGACATTGTTCGAGGGCAGGGACACTGGTCGGGGCGGCGACATTGGTCATGGGCAGCGACATGGGTCAAATTTGTATATAACATTAACATTAGTAGTAAACAGGGCAAATGAGTTCGTGTGAGTTAGCTGAAAATGAAGAAATGATTTGAAAATCACAACTGGATGAGGTGTTAAACATTCAGTTAACTGGAAAATCACAATAGGATAGATTTGAAAATCACAACTGAAAAATCACTATAGGAATGGATAATCAATAACCAATCGTAGTCAATTGAAAAATATATGCACTAATGACTTGTGAATATATAGGGAGAAGTAAAAAGAATATCTTGATTAACAACACTTGATTAAAAAAATTACAAAAAAAATCCTTAGGGGAAGCAGAAAGAGAACTCCATTCATAAAATAGGGAGCAGTTTTATTTACAGAGTAAAACATGAACCAATCTATCCACCGTAAAATCTCTCCTCTTCAAAACTCTTCAAATTCACCTTATTGAGGAGCCACGACAATGACTGAACGGAATTCATCCCACCATGGAAGGCTACCTCCGAGAAGCCCAAGTTACTGTGGTTGAAGAAAGGCTAATCAAGCAACAAATCTGAAATTGGAAGTATCAAAACTGAAATCTGAAATATACAAACAGAGTACTATCCTTGTAAATATTAAATTTCTGAGATTTAAAAAAATTCCGAGATATGGTAGGATGATACAAAATGATGTTTAGTATCATGCTAGTTAATTTCAGAATCAAATCAACAATTTTCTGAATTTATAAACATGAGCAGAATAAACAAATATAGTTACAATGCTATAAAATGTACAACCTATAAAATGTTGATGTACATGTATGACTAATCTATATTGAAGAAACAAACTCAGATATTCAACTTCTGCCACCATTTGAGAGAAATAAAAAGGAAAAAATATATGATTAATTTCTTAACTTGTAATGAAAATCTTGGGTTCTGAAAGATATTATTTTATATATGTCGTCTCCTATAGAGATTTATATAGAAAGATCAGAGTACCTCTGGAGCTGCTGATATTGACTCTACACTTATCTCAGACAAAATTGCCTCTGAATGTCTTACTTCAGATTTCTCATTTTAGTAACTGAAAGAGAGAACATGATTTTAAATATGGTGAAGCTTAAAAATCAAGTTTTTCACCCGATCATATTGGTGGTTTTAAAAAAACAATTGATATTTTTTCTCCAAATGGGTGGGGATTCTCCTGCCAATTCTTCACAACCATCCAACACAGTTTTGAGCAAATTATATTCAGAGAGCATTGATTTTGCCACTGTCTACATCATATTTGGGTGGAAAACATGATTTTAAATATGGTGAAGCTTAAAAAATCATGTTTTCCACCGGATCAAAATGGTGATTTTAAAAAAACAGTTGATATTGTTTCTCCAATGGGTGGGGATTCTCCTGCCAATTCTTCACAACCATCCAACTCAAAGTTTTGAGCAAATTATATTCAGAAGAGCATTTCTTTGTGCCACATTTTGAAACATAAAGAAAGCTTAGAGGCTAATCTCTTTAAAATAATCTTTCCACCTGATCAAATTGCTTGGAAGAGGAATAACTTTACAGCGAACATGAAGCTTAAAAACAACATGAACAGAATCCACCAAAAGGCACATGAAATAAATAGAAGGATAAACTTTACATTACTAAGTTGCAAAGAAATGGAAGATTTCTGGTTATACCTGTGTAGTAGCCGGCGGCTGACTGAAAAAATCTCTAGGTGGAGGCAGTATCATAGATGGTTGCAGAAAGCTCTGATGGAAATCAGAATACATATAAGTGTTGGAAATGAGGAGGCAAAAAGATGTAAAGATTCTAAAAAAATACATATCCGGTGGTTGACTGAAGAAATACACTTCTTACCGGGATAGAATGTGGAGCGCCGGGTTGCCGCCGAGTACAGGCCGAGGAAAGCAGTTCTGAGTTTGCAAGAAAGAAATTCGCCGAGTACATATGCGCCGGGTTACCGCGGCATATGCAGTTTGATCTCAAGCTACACTGATTATATCAAGAATCCAAATTCAGCAATCTTTGGGCAAACATTCATATACACTGATTATATCACTTTTAATGTTTAATTTTTTGACTTAATGACACAGTTTATGAAATCATCGAGGGCTTCCAGGAGAAAGAAAAACATGAAGTGAGATGAAAACACAGGCTTGGACTAAATTTTGAAATCTGAAATCTGGAACTTTGAAATCTGAAATCACAGGCTTGGACCTAATAAAACACAGGCTTGGACTAAATTTTGAAATCTGAAATCAAAGCAAGATGTTGGAAGAGTTGCAGCCATTATGGCTTGGACTAAATTCCGGTCGAAGGAAGTTCTCCCTGACAAATCTATGTAGCCATTATGGATTGAAAACACGGCTGAAAATGTGCTTAACATGACACTACCAATTTCTGAAAATTTGCAAAACAAAACACGAAAGATTTGAACAAAAAATTCATGCCAACACTCTGAATTTCCATACAATATTAAAATTTACAAATACTGGACTGCAATAAGAGAATCAGAAAGCTTGAAATCACAAATCTATGCAGCCATTATGGATTGAAAACACAAAGCTTGAAATCACAAAAAAATTGAAATCACAAAAAGATTGAAATCACAAACTGAAATCTTTCGTGTTTTGACGCATACGCATAACTGAAAAGGTAAAAATGTAAGAGGTTGCTCCTCAAAGATTGATGTATTGACAGTGAATAGAGGGTACCATTGTAGATCTATAAAGAAAAACATTCACAGGTAAACAAAATGTAATAGTTTACCACAAAATGAGAAAGGGCTACAAATAAAAAATTTCAGAATAAGGGCATTAGATCTCAGCTGTGAGAGATGACCCAGTGAGTGATGGTTCTCAGATGTGAGAAATCACCGCCAGGCAATAGATCTCATGAAGCTAACTGCATTAGATCTCAGGACATTAGATGATGGCGTAGTGAGTATCTTGGAATAGTTTAGGAAGCTAATTGCAGAACGGGGATCAAGCAGAGCATTCCAGCCACATTAGATCTCAACTGTTTATTTTTTTTATTGTAATACAGAGACAATGCCTATTCAAAAATAAATCCATTTTCTCCTATTATTGACGGTGAAGGAAGAAGAACCTGAGCAAGTGAAAGAAGAACACGCTGAAAATAACCCTAACCTGAAAAATGGAATCGACGGTGAGTCACGGCGTTTGATGTCTGGACAAAGAAGGCTGGAAATCATAGAGATGAAAAATCAAGAAGAATGATCAGATTCAAGTAATAGTGATAAAAAAACATGAAAGATGTAGAAGATGAAAGCTCAAGGTGAAGCTGTGATGAAGGTTTAGCTTACCGATGGGAGATCCATGGAAGCCACAACAGGATACCGACAGGGTACGCAGGACGAAGGATGTGTGGGATGAAGAAGGAGCTGTAGGTCTCGGTAAAGAACCCTAGCAGGAGCGATCTTGCGGTCTACAAAACCTAAAACCCATGGCGTTCTTCACGGGAGCCGCAGGGGAAATCGATGGGAGACGCCCGGATGAAGGATGCGCGAGTAGGGAAAGAGGTAACCTCGGCATTTGAATTTGATCTAAGAGGTAACAGGAGGAGACGTGGGAGGAGACTGGCGTGCGGGAGGAGACTGGCGTGCGGGAGGAGATTTGCAGGCGCCGAATAAATGAAAGCAGCGGGTGGGAGTCGAGGAACACAAGGAAATCCCTGATGACCAAAAAACCCCAAGAAAGAGGATTGTAAGAGGGAGTTTTTGAGGGTATTTTGGGCACCTCAATTTTTCACCAAACAACTTTTGGGTTTCCTTATATAATAAAGATATATATTTATATACATATATTCTTTATTCATAAAGAAAATAAAAGTGGAGAGCCTTCTGAAAAAAGTTCAAAACCTACGAAACAAAGGGGTAAGGTGCACTTAATTTTGAAGGTGCCCCACACTATTCTTTAGAAACACGCCCCGCTCGTCGCTCTTCAGAACACTCTAAAACGCCACTCTCCCGAAGACGCCCTCACACAGCACCAACCAGAACGACCGCCCACACCCCGCTCTCAAGAATGCGCCCTCTTGCGTCGCTATCCAGAACCCACCTCATGAACCAATTTCCAGAATATGCGTTGCTCACCAAAACACACCTTCATGTGCGCCGCTAACCAAAACTCCCCCAACACATTTCTCTCTAGAATCTGCCCCCTTGTGCCACTCTCACATTTATCATTGTAAAAAGGGTGCTAAATTGTCCCCCTCGTTGGAAGTTTCACCGTCATCTTTGTACTCATAACACTCGGAGTTTCTCAAGCACGGTCAAGCCACACAATGTTTATCTCTTTCCGATATAATACGAAGTTTGGCAAAAATGAGAGCCAGCAGAGCGCATTAGGCAGCGATACATCTCTCTTAGGAATGCATTAATTTTAGCACACTGATATATATATATATATTTATCAAAAATCTCTGACTTCATTATCACATTTTTTTTTAAAAAATTAATATGATTTAAGTATTTTTTTTTCAACCCCTTAAATTAAATATATATATCTATATTAATAAGGATTTTCTGCGATGTTGAGTCGCCCGTCGTCGGTCACAGGGTCTGACGATTTCGCCCTTCTCCCCGATTCCCCCTTCCGCCGCTATCCGCCTCCGTGTCGCCCTCTCCCTCTGCAGTTCGGCATTCGGCGAGGTGGAAATCGCGTGGCAGCCTCCCTTCGCTTCCTCAATTCCGCAAGCCTCTGCGTCGCCCTCTGCCGTTGCCGCGTGTGCTCCCACCGCCGCTGTCTCTGCTACCCGCCTGCTAATGGAGCGCCTCCCTCGATTCTCCTCCTCATTTCCGCTCCGGTGCCCTCCTCTCGCCGTCGCTCGCGATTTCTTCTTCGCCCTCCATCTCTCTCGCAGAGTTCGATCGACTCAACGAAGGGCCCTGCTTCGCACTCCATCTCTCTCGCGAAGTCTCTGGTTGGCGGCAGAGTGGCCTGCGATGGTTTCGCCGTCGCCTGGATCGTCGGTAGGTTTTCGATTCCATTTTTGTTTTTCGGTAATGCTTTCCGATTTGGTTTTCTTCTCCTCCAGCTCTGCCCTATCGCGTAATCCACGTCGCAGCTTCACGCGTTTCTCTCCTCTTCGCAACTCAAGATCGGCGGCAAAGTTTGCTTCTGCATCTCCGTGCTTCTTCAGCAACACCGACAGGTTCTCCGCTCGCCGTCCACCGACAGCAGAGGCTGCTGGAGTATTGCCCACTGCAGGCATGTATTTTATGGATTTCTTATGTTGTTTCTTTTTTTTTACACCAACTGCGACGGTCGTATCAACCGGCAAGAGCTTCGAAAACTTCCCCATCTGCTCTCCCATCGCACAAAGCCAATCGATCTGCGGCAATAATCGATCTGCTCCGAGTTCTCTTCCTCCTTTGGCAGCGGCGACAACGACGAACGATGGACTTCCTATCCTCAGCCCTTCGCATTCGTTGCCTGACACATAATAAACCTCCTTCCCTTTACAAATTTTTTACTGGTGTTCTAATTTGTTTTTGTTGTTCTCTGCTCACAGGCTATTTGTTGAAATGCCCAACAGGTGATGTTCAACATTTTCATACTTTCACATTTTGTCCATCCATCTGCTTTTTCATTTCTCTTGGGCATTCACGTGCTGCTAGCTTCCTAAGGCAAGTTAACTTCAGTTGATCCTACAATTTTGTATCTTCCCACCTTACCGGTTCCGTTTTTTTTTTGGCACTTTTGTTTTAAAGTTTCACTTGGAGCTCAAAACACCATAGAGGAGTTGCTGACTAATGAATGCCCTGTTTCAAAGAGAAATTCTCAACTGTAGTATGTGATTGAGGTAAAGTTCAACATAATTGGTTCTCCACTCATAATATCAATCCTCTTTATACTAATTTTAAATTTTGAATAACCTAGAAGAATCAAGGTCCGTTTGTCCTGCGTTTTTTTTTCTCCGGTCAGTTTACACAAAGACGCCACTTTCAGACAATACTCTTTATACTAATTTTAAATTTTGAATAACCTAGAAGAATCAAGGTCCGTTTGTCCTGCGTTTTTTTTTCTCCGGTCAGTTTACACAAAGATGCCACTTTCAGACAATATTGATTTGGCATGACAATGGATATGACTGCCATCAAGGAAAAAAAAAATTTATGAACATAACAGTGGATGGGTTCCACTTTATCAAAATGCATAATACACTTGCGTCTTCTTTGCTTACTTTTGACACTGCGCTCCTCCACGTATCCCTTATTTGTTGTAAAGTAGATGCATATTTTGGACTAATTATTTTTGCCATCTTATCATTTTGATTATAAAAATTTAGGATAAGCTGTCATTTATGTTGCGTGGTTTGCACCGATAATAAAGACGTCTACATGAACGCCACTACATTAACACAGCATCGATCAACACCGTTGATTCTTACGATAATTGTTTACTGTTTTAATCACTGCTACCTCATAGAGGGGATGCACTTTAGGAAGAGGAGAACTCCACGGCGACGAGAAGAGAGTGGAGGGGAATCTGAGGTTAACATGGGGTATGCGACGATCTCTAACATTGTTTATTCGTTTAGTAATGGGCATGCTCTACATTCACTGAGGCCGTCACCTACCTCAATCCAAATCTTTAGGCTGGGTTGGGGAAGATATTTCTCAATCACACTTACATGTTACTAAGTTCCTCGCGCTCCAACATCTGAAATCTGAGAGATTAACGGTACACATTTAAATGGGCTTTCAGGTTGCATGTAGAGTAAATCAAAAGAGCTCGAGCTGCATATGGCTGCAGCTTCCATGACATTATGGTCTTCATCAGATGAGCACAATAAACATTTCACCATTTTACAAATTCAGCTATTTAGTCTATTCACGCAAGCTTACATAGTTTTACAGATATTATGCCCACCAAGAGCATGTACAAATTATTAAAAATGTGAAGAAATTGTCAACGCTTAAACAATTTACCAAAACCGGGAAAAAATCGTTCTGTGGACAGCACTGGGGACGGGGGTTGAACGGCCAAATTGCGTACTCATCCAAGCCACAGCTACTGCCCCATACAACATCTTATTCCCCACGTACTCTGTTTCCTGCTCTCTGCTCCAACCACGGTACATCTTATTGCCCACGCATTCGTTTAGTTTAACCCCACGAGAGCATATTTTCTTCTCTTCAAAGTTGCAACAATGTATTCAAACTCCAAACATTGCAGAAGATAACCTCTGATCAGCCTCCCAATTGCACAGACTCTCAAAATTTACCTGCTACAACAGAACACGATACAAGCTGTGCTGATTTATAGTCAGTTAACCAGTGCGCCTTCACTATTTCTGTTTCCTCCAACTTTGTCCTCGCGTCTTCCTCAGCCCACCTGTTCTCTTACTTTCTCCAACATCATCTTACTCACATGTTATTTGACATTACAGCGTGCATAACATATTCCAGGCACAACATGTGAGTGAAATACTGCATCACTTTTCGTGCCGGTTTTTCATTATTTCCGCAACTCCTCACTGCAGTCACTCTCTTCGCTCTTCTGCCACTCTCTCTGCAACTATGCAGTGCAGTACAGTTTTTTTACTCTCTCTCCCATGCTGAATTTATTCCTGCGTGATTTTCTAAACTCAGAAATAGTGTCTTCCTTATGTTTGGCATCTCCGCCTCAGCTTTGGGTTCCTCGAGCGTGCACGCCGCCTTCCTCTGCAACTATCATGATTCTGGGGAGTGTGTCGGAAGATGAGCTTTCATTCTCTGTCTTCCTCCTTCATAATCTACTAATTCCGAGGTCATTTGAGCCAACACAATGTTTACGACATTCACATAGCTCCATCGTGCTGTGCAATGGCATAACTGAAAACAGCCAACATGTTGTTATTCTCTGTGACAATCCACTAACGATGCATACCTATTACTGTACTCATTACACCATATCACTGCTTACCTACACAACATCATATTTCACAAAACATCCAGTTGCTTCTCACAACAACTACGCACGTTCACCAAACAACTTCACAAAAATGTGTCCCTACGATACATTTTTTAAATGTAATCTCACTTCCTATATTTTCTCAGCTCAGCATTACGTGTCTGTGACTGTATCGATCTTCATTGTTTCGAAGGAAGATGGGTGTGATTGTAAAATGGAGAACTACTACAAACATAGTACTGTGAACTCTAACAAGTACCGTAGATCCCTCGCCTACTCCTGTTTTTTGCGTTAATGAAAATGATAACAACGACTAATTTTCATCTTCTACACATTGTTTCCACGTGGCTGCACACACATCGCAAACTGTATATTGGATAGAGCTGCTAAAAATAGCATATGTAGCGGTTCACCTATATTCCCTCCGACTATGTAATATATCATATAACTCATTACTACCACCATATTTCCATCATCTCATAATTCTCGCCTTTGTCGACTGTACCTACATTTCTTTCGACTCAGCTGACCACCAACAATTGAATATGATGCCTGCACATATAAACTAGAATGCTGCACTCTTACAATCAAATGCTCTACATTTTCTATCATGTGTGCGCCGTCGTTGTAATCCATAACCGTCAGTACAGTAAGCAAGTACGAAAATAACTGTGTACCGCTGCTTCTCTACAAAATTCCCGTTGCTGCGACTCTTGATTTCGTAACTACGTGTTCCTACCCGCTGTTACTACATTTTTACAGTGCCATTTTTAAATGCACTGCCATTTCCTTCATTGCGCGACGTATTGCAACACACTGCTTACGTAGGTGTATATTATTTGTAGCTGTGTTCAAAGTGATTCACACGTAATGGATCGTGATCGTACGTTAGACACAGGTCAACTGCATGTTCATGCTCGAAAAAGAGCACGACAAGTACCCTTACTACATGAACATCGTTCAACATGTGCCTTACATGATCAGCATAATACTTCGCCAACAACTGCATATGCGCCGTCAACATCACGTGTTCCCCAGCAGGCTTCTGCTCGCGAGCGGTCACAGAGAAGAAGAACGCATATGTCCGACGAACAACGGGAGGCTCAAAGAGCATATAATCGATTGTACCAACGTGAGAGGCGTGCTCATATGTCTGCAGGACAACAGGCACACGAACGAGAAGTTAGGCGTGCGGCTTCTCTTGCGCGTCGCAACCGATTACCCCCAAATAGCAGCCACTTTCAACACCAAACCTCTGAGCCTGAGCCCACCGCTGAACCTGTACCCCCTGCAAGTACACTTGCAACAAACATACCAGCATCAGAGTGTGCTGCTCCACGACGTCGTGCTCACCAGCTTCCACAATGTACTGTGTCAGGAATGCCCGATGACCAACGTGCTGCTCGACGAGCTTACAGTCGACACTACCAAACACTGAGGACTGCACAAATGACCGATGCCCAGCGTGATCACCAACGTCAAATTAGGCGTGCTGCTGCTCACAGACGTCGTCAGCAGGTACCCCATCAGCGTGACCGACCTCAAATTTACAACAGCGCGTTCCCACACAGTTCTGTGCCTCTGCACCAACCACGTCCACATGAGTCAGTACCGCAGGACCCCCCCGTCCGCGACAGCATGATGTGGGGTAATATTGTACATTTATTTTCCCGCATATTCCTCCTTCGAAATACTATTACTTAACACAGCACCCATATGTTCTTGCATCTCTAAGCCACAAATGCAGATAACGGTGTTGTCCACCGATATAGCCTATCGGCTGTACCGTCTACATCGTTCTCTCACGCTAATCGTCTGCTTGAAGCTGGACAATCGTCCACATTGCAACCCTATACTCCAGCGATGCCTCAACGTGTCGCTCCACCTCTGTCTGTTATCCCAGTACTTCAACAGCGGCATGACAACACTCCATATCGTACGCACTGCCACTGTTATTTACTATTATAATTTCCCGCGTCCATGCACACCTTCTGCTCATAACCCATTCCTCAAAATTTGCCTTTACAGTTTCCTCAGCACATCCTGTTCAACAACCTGTCCCCAACAGTGATGGGTCCAGTGATGCGTCCTCTGATGATACTGTTCCCTCCGCGAATCGTCGACCAAGGAGCCTTAACATTGCTCGCACCTCCACTGCACCTACGCATTTTACGCACATGCACCTTCCGTCCCCACATTTCTGTATGTACTGCCGTGCTAAATTATTCGATGGGGAAACATCAACAATGTGTTGCAGCAATGGCCGCGTTCAGATTCCAGCTACTCCTTTCCCAAATGAACTTTACAATTTATTCGCTGGTGACTCCGCTGAAAATCGTCACTTCAGAAGATATATCCGTTCATATAATCATGTGTTCTCCTTCACTTCTATGGGTGTTACATTAGACGCGAGTTTGGCCAGTGATCAGCATGCCATCTACACTTTTCGCGCTCATGGAGCAATATACCACAAAATTGGATCTCTTCTGCCTGCTGCAAATACAAGACCTCGCTACTTACAGCTATACATATACGATACAGAGCATGAGCTTGATCATCGGTTGCAAGAAAGCTCAGAATTAGATCGTGAACTGCTTCAGAAGATAACATTAATTCTTGATACACATAACCCATTTGTTCTGATGTGTAGGCGCTTAGCGCAACGACAAGATATCGAGAGGTGCAGATTTGTTATCAAGGAACGGCCTGCATTTGAACAACAATATACATTACCAGCTTCATCACAGGTTGCTGCTATAATTGTTGGTGCTGAAGAATATCTCGAGTCTAATGAACGTAATATAATTGTGAACACAACTGAAGGCGATGTATTGACTGTTCAAGAGTACAATGGTTACTATGATCCACTTCAGTATCCACTTCTTCTGCCGTACGGCACATATGGTTGGTTAGCTGAGTACAAAGGACTGATTAATCAACGTGTTAGTTGTTGTGACTACTACTCCTACATACTTCAGGTTTCTTACTTATACTTGCTAATATTATGCTGTTTACACATCTGCTTACATCATATTACACCTTAGATATATTGTACTACAGGACCGTCAACCAACTTTATCGTTACCACTACACGGCTGTCGTCTGCTACAACAATACGTTGTTGACAACTACATTAAGATAGAAACTCAGAAATTACGTTGGATTAAAAAAAATCAAAATAATATTCGTGCTGAACTGTATAGTGGCTTGCAGGACTGCCTTAACGCAGGAGAAAATAGTGCAGGTACATCTACTGCTTCTACCTATAACATTCGTTTCCATTTCTGTACGCTCGATGCTCCATCTTACTATATTATCTTTTGCTACTGCAGCAAATATTGGTCGACGATTTATTCTACCATCGTCTTTCATTGGCAGTCCTCGCGACATGTACCAACGTTATCAAGATGCAATGGCTGTTGTCCAGCGATATGGTAGACCAGATATTTTCTTGACAATGACCTGTAACTCCTCATGGCATGAAATCACAGACTCCCTCTATCCTGGGCAAACAGCACAGGATCGTCCGGATGTTGTTGCTCGGATATTTCACGCTAAATATGAGAAGTTAAAGAAAGACATTTTCCACAAATGTGTTCTAGGGAAAACAATTAGTCACGTCCACGTAATTGAATTTCAAAAAAGAGGCTTGCCGCATGTTCATATGCTTATTATTTTCGACACACGTGACAAAATGAACACTCCAGACGATTACGACGAGATTGTTCGAGCTGAGCTCCCTCATCTCGAACATGAGCCTGAACTTTACAATGCTGTGGTGCGTCATATGATCCATGGCCCATGTGCCCATGTCAATCCGCAAGCCCCGTGCATGAAGCATGGTAGCTGCAGAAAAGGATACCCTAAACCCTTCGCTGAACATACCATGCAGGGAGCTGACTCATACCCAATATATCGTCGACGTGCTGATGGGCGGGCGTTCACGTTGCAGCATAGACAGGATTTCAATATTGATAATCGCTGGGTTGTTCCATATAATCCATGGCTTCTACTGAAATACGACTGTCATATTAATGTTGAGATTTGTAGTAGTATCAAAAGTATAAAATACTTATACAAATACATTCACAAAGGACCTGACCGTATCACATTTGGGCTTCAGCCAACCGATTCTCGCGATGAGGTATCTCAGTATATAAACGGTCGATGGATATGTCCACAAGAAGCATTTTGGAAAATTTTTAAATTCACTATGTACCAGACATATCCATCAGTTATTCGTTTGCAAATTCATTTACCTGACAAACACCAAGTCCAGTTCCGCACTACTGATTTACTCAATAACATTCTTTCAAATGAGCGCAACTCTCGAACAATGCTGACTGAATTTTTTAGAGTAAACGAGTCTGAGCGTAGATCCCGCAGATACTTATACACGGAATTTCCAAAGCACTACACGTGGAATTCGTCTTCAAGAACGTGGAATAAACGAAGGCGTCGACAAAGGGTTATTTCTAGAATGTACTCTGTGCATCCATCTGAAGGAGAACGATTTTATTTGCGAATGCTTCTCAATCATATTCGAGGCCCCCGGTCTTTCAAACATTTGATGACGGTTGCTACTACGACTTATCCAACATTTAAAGAGGCGGCTGAATATTACGGCCTACTGGAACGAGATACCGGTCTACATAGCTGTATGCATGAGGCTACAGAATATCATATGCCCTCAGCACTACGAACCTTATTTACTACAATTTTGTTATACTGCAACCCTACTGAAGTTCGCAAACTATGGAATGACAACTACGCCGCTATGACCGAAGATTATGTTACAACACCGTCTACCAGTGATGTGGTCATCCTGAACAAGCTGCTTCGAGAAGTAGATAATATTCTCCAACAACATAATAAAAGTATCTCACAGTTTGATATTCCTCAAATGTCTTCGATCTTCCAAAATATGGATAACTTCAGCTGCTTAATTGAAGACGAGCTGTCAATACCAATTTCATACGTGGATGTCAACTCGATTTCATCTTTGAATCAAAGCCAATCTTCGGTGTTCTACACTATTACTGAAACAATTCACGCGAGAAGAGCTGGTCTTTTCTTCATTGATGGTCCGGGAGGCACAGGCAAAACATTTCTGTACAAAGCACTTCTCGCACATCTACGCCAAGCTGGTCATATTGTACTCGCCACTGCATCATCAGGAATCGCTGCAACTCTTCTGCCAGGTGGTACTACAGCACATCTAAAATTCAAAATTCAAATTCCTATTGAAGCATGCTCATTCTGTAAATTTGGCAAGCTCTCTGAGATACAACAGCTACTTCAACATTGTTCTGCGATTATATGGGATGAGGCGCCAATGTCTCATAAATTTGTTTTCGAGGCCGTTGATCGTTCGTTGCGCGATGTTCTTGACTCAAATCAACCTTTTGGTGGAAAAGTTGTAATTATGGGGGGAGATTTTCGTCAGGTGCCACCTGTTGTAATTAATGGCACAAAGTCACAAATCATAAATGCAAGCATAGTTGCATCACATTTATGGTCAAGTGTCCATTTACTTTCACTGTCTGAAAATATGCGTGCAGTCAACGACAAAGATTTCTCAGAGTTTCTACTTCGTGTTGGAAATGGAGATGAACCTACATGTGAGGACGATATGATACGTATTCCAGATTCGATGATGATTCCATGGGAAGGAGAACATTCGATCAGTGCACTTATCAACATTGTATTCTCTAACATGTCAGACAATATTAGTAACTCTGCCTACTGGGAAGGCCGGGCTTTACTAACTCCACTAAACGAAGATGTCACTCAGTTAAATGCGAAATGTCTCACTATTTTACCTGGTGCTGAAAAGACATACTACTCATTCGATTCTGTTGATGATGACAAATATAACTTATACCCGCAGGAGTTTCTTAATAGTATCTCTCCGGGAACTCTTCCTCCGCACAAATTGACTTTGAAAATTGGTGCGCCTATCATTCTTCTGCGAAATTTAAACCCTCGAATTGGGCTTTGCAATGGTTCGCGCCTCATATGCCGTCATTTCTCAACGAATGTTGTTGGGGCTGAAATTCTTACTGGCCAGCATAAGGGCAGACAAGTCTTCCTTCCACGCATACCCCTGAAGAATTCCGGAGATCAGAAGTTGCCTTTCGAACTCACTCGAAAGCAGTTTCCAGTTCGTTTAAGCTTCGCACTAACAATAAACAAATCACAAGGGCAAACCATTAGACAGATTGGCCTGTACCTACCTTCTCCAGTTTTTACCATGGTCAGCTTTACGTTGCTCTATCAAGAGGTGTGCATGCTTCCAACACAAAAGTGCTAATAAAAAATGGCACTTTACCTAAACGTCCTGGCGCTTACACAAAAAATATTGTTTTCAAAGAGTTGCTCTCAAGGGTTATCGTGCAGGTACATTCTGTCCTCATTTGTTACATTGCTGTTTCATATATAAGTTCGGCAGATGTACTGTTTCCAATCATTACGATACCTCTACCTGACTGCTCAGTCTCATCATACTTACGGAGAAACAACTGCTTAACCCCGAGTGTCATTACCAAACGACTGCTGCTCAATCAACTCGATCTCTGTGATTCCCGGCAATGTATCTACAATTTCTGAAGCAATACCCACTCCGTTTAGGATTCGCTTTAGGCAGACAGAAATCTCAAGCTCAGCCAATAATCTCCTTCCGTATCTACTTACCGTACGCTTCTCTCACTATTGACCAACTTTCTCTCACTTTACCGCTATCAGTAGCTTCATGAAATACAAATACTGTACTGAAAAATGGTGCCCTCATCTAATGTCGTGCCACTTACACTGCAACTGCTGTACTGAAATAGTTCCTTTCCAATTTCGTACTTCAGGTGCACTCGCTGTTCCCCCTTTTTACTTCTCTCAACTTCCACATGTATATTATTACTGCTCTGAATTGTTCAGTTGTTTCTTACCTGCACAGTCTCAACACCCTCATTCAACTTCCCTTCCATTGACTGCGCCGCTCTACTATAACTTTGTACTACACTCAAACTGACATTCATTGATTCAGTGACAAGTCTTGAGGTACTAGACCGTCTTCGCCACAATTTTTTCTTACACTACGTACTATTACATGATCAACTACTGCAACAGCTGTTCAACAACATATGGTTATGTGCCGTGAATACACTATGTTTAAAATATTTATCGTACAAAAGCTGTATAACCTTACAGATCTATATTACCTGCATATACATGGAAGTTCTAAAATTTTTCATATTCCACTACACATACAGGTGCGCGCTAATCAATCGGCTCGAAATTCGTCCGTGCCATCAGTACGTCTACATTTTCCAAGTTCTCTACCATTACGTAAGGTTGTTGCTCCTATTTATGTTACTGCTTCCGTTATTACTATTAACTTTTGTCATACATGCGAAAATTAATTGTCATGTCATTGATATTGTTTTTTCCTGCTTCCCTATATCATCGGTGTCAATTTCCTCTACGTCAGCATCCTTGCTTAGCAGTTCTTCCCTTTTCCTTACGGCGTCATTCATCTCTACGTTTGCCATTACCATCGCCATGCAGCTTCCTGACTCTATTTTTTTTGTAGATTGTATGTCCACTTCTACCACTTTCTCGGAAATGACGCTCGCTCAACGCGATCACGTTGTTTGCACCCACGATGTGCCGCCCGAGCTTTGCGACTACTATTATTTCTCCGTCTTACTAACCGGACTTAGCCTTACTACAAGTACAGAGCATTTGAGGGCCGTCTGTGGATCGCTTCCGGGATTCCTTCACGCTGCTGTAAGCACGATGACTCATGCTCATTCACTATAGTATCTTCACATGCTTCCTATCTGATTCGTTGTCTCCCTAAATTTCTTTACGCAGATCGACGTAAATGCGGATGGGGAGCCACTGCGTACGGGGGAAGTTATCTTCGCAGATAGGGTGACAATGATGGTTGCTGCAGCTCAAATGGACGGCTGTATCATTGATGGAAGTACGATAGCTACCTGTGAACTTGCACTGTTCGATGTTAACCCAGAGTACTCTGAAGCGCAGCGTTAATATACATTACGTCTTCGTTTTCCTAGGTTTACCTCATGTGTGCACATGTAATAATATTTTCGTTTTACCGCATGTTACTTCTACTTGGTTCTGCTGCTCTGTACATCCTTGCACAGCTGCACATATTGTTCTGTGGATTTATCCTCCTTATATCTTTCTGTCAAAGTATATATCTGCCACTTAAATGGGTGGCTTTGGTAGCACTGATTGTACGTCTTCCACAAATCGGCAACCCCAACGACAAAGACCCCGCTCCCCTGCAGTTTGCTTCGTGATCTGCATTCTCCTACCAGATCCTAAGTAAGTTCCTACTGCGCTTCACCTTCTCCTGTGAAAATTTCAATTTCACTTAAGTTTTTGTGATAATTTTGATTTACTTATCGTGCTTACGAAATCCTGATCAAAAACTTTGCTTAACTGAGAACATCTCAACTTCCTGTGTCTGTGCTCTGTCTAAATACAGTTTGGGGCTTCTGACTGCATCTGCCTTTGCATCGTCTTACTGTGTTTCATGAGTACTATTTCCATTTCATGTACTATGGTCTGCTGTTATGCTTTCATATCGTATTCAGCGTCTCATTCGCGCTCATTTACTGAATAACTCAACTGTAAATTTGATGCTTCAATTGCTTATTGCCTTACATAATGTTTTAAATGCACTTCTCACTATATTTTTAACTAATATGATCTTTGTTACCTATGAAGACCTGCTGCATTTTTCCTGTGCTTCAATATTGTCATGTCTGCTGTTATGCTTAGATATCGTATTGCTGCTGAATTTAACATTTCTTGGTTGTGCTTCCGTTCTCATATTACGATGTGCATTGATATTAACCACACATTGTTTTTGTGCGGTATCATTTTTCTCCCACCAAAAGTGGAGCAAAAAATCCTAAACAAGAAGAGAAATTGAGATTACTACTACCATGGCAACCCACATCTACCAGATAAGATGTCCTACGATCAGCCATCTTCGAGAGAGTATAGCAGCAGCTCATCGAGTAAAGAGAAAATTTGTCCACTGAAGAACATGAACTGTATTTCTGTATCTTCAAGTTTAAATTCAGGCGCTTTGCTTAAAACATATGAACTAAATAGAATTAGTTCAGCTTTTTTCATAACAACAAATGATCGACATTTCATATAAAATACATGTTGATATTAAATAACTAACTCAGCGTATGAATTTAAATTATGTATGAAATTGTAATATTATATGAGCTCTATAGTCATTCCTAACATTCCTATTTTGATGGTTTGCATACGCTTACTTGATGATTTCCTGCTAATCAGTTTGATGTCTGTAGGCATGCCATTTCTCATTGAAGAATGATGACAAGAAATGATTGAATTGGAGTGGGAAGCTCTTATCATTATCTTGGAATTTAGTAAATTTTCTTACTATTTCAGTGAGAACTTATAAGATGAATAGATTGCAGCGTGTAACCTATATTTAATTATTTTTTAACTTCATGCTAAGC
Source organism: Dactylorhiza incarnata (assembly GCA_033032865.1). Classification (NCBI taxonomy): domain Eukaryota; kingdom Viridiplantae; phylum Streptophyta; class Magnoliopsida; order Asparagales; family Orchidaceae; genus Dactylorhiza; species Dactylorhiza incarnata. Next base: position 3,464,074 of record JAWHQI010000193.1, on the reverse strand, counting down.
CTTTTGATGTGTTGTTTTTTCATGGCAATGGTAAACAGCTATTTTACTTCTACACTTAATAGTTGTTTTTTTTTTCTTCCAATTATGAAGTTTGTTGCAATGCATTACACTTGCCCTGTAGCAGTGCAGTGGACTGCAAACTATAGTTTGCATTGCAGCAAAGCTACAATGCTGTGCAAATTGAACTGCAACTATAAGAAGTGCAGTGCAATTTGCATTATAGTTTTGTGTGCAGACTTTAGTTTGCACTGTAGCTCATTGCAGTCTGGTTTGCAAATAGATGAGATACAAATTTGAATGATGCCGTATTTTTGCATGCAATTACATGACATACATTCATAGCATAAATTATCAAACTATGAATATTGTTTTCGGATGGAAATTTGAGAATGTGCATGAAAATTAGGTACCATTTGGCGTGGCGTTTTTACTCCGGTGAGTTTGAACAAAAACGCCTCCGTCATAGAATGTATGGCTTTGTTCGGCAGCACAAATTCATGATACAATTCTTGCAACTGCTTATCAACTGCAAGTTTTAGAAGTTGTTTATTGTCGAAGTTCCTGCAAATTCAGATTGATCATTAATTTACATACATGATTTGCATATGGAATGAAGCTCACAAGTGATTGGATTTTTGGTAGGTATGGAAATGCCAGAAAATTTGGTGGGCTTCAATTCCTCATTCGTGTGGACTGAGAGTGAGTCTAAATTGGTCAACTTAACTCCTTGCAAATCAGTGTAAATCATAAAATCTGTCCCTACTATTTAGAAGTTTTCTTTAATAAATATTTACTATAAGTTTAGGATATTTCCTAATTTTTCTTCATTTCCTTTCTATTTTCCCATATGAAATTTATAGGGTGATCACTGAAATGAAGGATAGCCTCCAGGTCAAGTGCAAGCAAAATCATGGTGGATATCAGTTGGTGAATATTTTGGTTTGCTCTTGGAGCCTGTCAAGATCAAACTCTAAGTTGGCCTCCGCTCACGTAGTTCTTATTGGAAAGTTATGTTTTCATTTATTTGATTTGCCAGTTTTTCTAATTCAAAGTCTCTATAAAAATTTGTGTTGGTTTTGTTTTTCATGCAAATCAATATTTTCAATCAAATCAGGGTAATGGGACCTTATCATAATGTATTTCATCTACTCATATGCTGGACTGTAGTTTGATTTTCTCTGTTTGATGTAGGTGTCTGCATATTGAGCAGGCTTGAAACATTTCATTTGCTTATTTCTTTTGATTTAATTCCTTGAAAAGTAGGCATCACTTTGAGAAACTTAACTTTGGTTATGACAAGTATGAATAACATCTTTGCTCGGGATATGGATCTTATTTTTTTTTTCTGTTTTTCAGGAATGTGTTGAAAGAAGTTGTGTATAACAAAAAAAAAAATTCCTGGAACATGTGTTAGGATTTCACATTTAGGAGCTTATTTGTGTTTCTTTTGGTGTGTTATTTTTTACTTCAAAATTTATTGGGCTATTTGAAGCTAGAAATCATCTTCTATGATGATTGTCGCCTCCCCCGACGAATATCGCCTCCCCCGAAGAATATCGCCGCCCCCGATCAATGTCACCGCCCCCGACCAATGTCGCCGCCCACGGCCACTGTCGCCGCCCACGGCCACTGTCGCCGCCCACGACCACTCTCGCCCCCCACGGCCACTGTCATCGTACACGGCCACTACCGCCGACCACGATCACTTTCACCGCCCATGGCCAATGTCGCCGCCCCCAGCTAATGTCGCCGCCCCCGACCCTTATCCCTCTCTCTCCTTATCCCTCTCTCTCTCTCCCTTTCTCTTTCCCTCTCTCTCTCTCCCTCCCTCCCGCTCTCTCTCCCCCTCCCTTTCTTCATTAAGAGGCACACGTTTCTCGCTCTCTCTTTCTTTCTCTCTCTCTCTCTCCCTACTATCCCTCCCCCCATGCTCTCTCTCTCTCTCTCCCTTTATCTTTCTCTCTCCATCGCTGAAAACGGCTGACCACAATTATTTGGATAGATGTTTAACCGTCTCAGTGATCCTAAAAATATTTCTTCTTAGAATATATATATACGAGCATCTTCGCACGGCCTACGGCCGTGCTCGATGCTCTTCGCAGCGACAGTACACTTGCAGCGACGGTACCTCTGCACAAAATCACCCCTTCTCGGGCGCTCGGTCAATCCACAGTGCACCAGGAGCCCCCGTACCCAGCGCGATAGTAGCCCCACCTCAGCAGTGTCCCAACGCGACAATAATCCTGCAGCTCGCAAACCACCTTGCACGACAGTACCCCGACCAAAATAGTACAGTGACAATACCTCTGCCCAAATTCGCCCACTCTAAGACGCTCAGTTATTTGACAGTGCATAGGTAGCCCCGTGCCCCACGCGACAGTAACCTCGCCTCGACATTGTCCCGGCGCGAAGACGCTCCCGCCACTCGCGAACACCCGTGCGTACGATGAAATCGAGATGAGGGATAAAATTGGGGGTTCGCGAGCTGCGGGAGCGTCTTCGCGCCGGGACAATGTCGAGGCGAGGTTACTGTCGCGTGGGCCACGGGACTACCTATGCACTGTCAAATAACTGAGCGTCTTAGAGTGGGCGAATTTGGGCAGAGGTATTGTCACTGTACTATTTTGGTCGGGGTACTGTCGTGCAAGGTGGTTTGCGAGCTGCAGGATTATTGTCGCGTTGGGACACTGCTGAGGTGGGGCTACTATCGCGCTGGGTACGGGGGCTCCTGGTGCACTGTGGATTGACCGAGCGCCCGAGAAGAGGTGATTTTGTGCAGAGGTACCGTCGCTGCAAGTGTACTGTCGCTGCGAAGAGCATCGAGCACGGCCGTAGGCCGTGCGAAGATGCTCGTATATATATATATATAATTATACATCAGAAATATCTATCTAAAAACGGCCGAGCCACGTGACGACACCACAACTAGGCACAACACGGCATCAGGCCTCCGGCAAGGTTCCGCAGTCGTATAGAACGATCCGCACGATCCATGGGAAGACGAACCTATAGAAGGCCAAATCCCTGAACAACTTGACGAGCCGGGCCAACGGGCCACCCGAAACCTGCTGCTGCACGAACCCAGAAAAATACGAAGCCGCGACGAGGCCCGAGGCCCGCCAGCGCCGCTGCGCGACATACTGTGCCATGCCTGCCGCCATCTCTTCCGGAGATCGCGCACGCGCCAGGCATCTCGCGAGCACGACCGAATCCTCGAGTGAGATGCAGCCACCCTGGCCGAGGTCGGGCGTCATCGGGTGCATCGCGTCGCCGGCGACCGTAACGCAGCCGCGCTGGGCGGTGCCGAGCAGGATGTCCCACGGTGCGCGGAACATGAGCGGGGCCCAGGAGAGGCTTGATGGCTCGGACAGCTGCACGAGTTCCTGGAATTGGGGAGGTAAGTCGCGGACCAGCTCTTTTAATGTTGCCCGACGGATGTGCTCCGGATCCCTCCTCCCCGTCTCTTGCACTGTCAAATTTAAATTAAACATTATTAATAGTTTACCATCTAAGAATTAAAGTATCATTAAAAATAATATTCTAAACATTTAATTTTATAGTATTTTTTTAATACTATAAATAGATGCATTCTCACTTGATCTAGTGGTGTAAAATTTTTTGATTAAACAAAAAATATAAAAAAATGGGATTAGTGAACCCGTCCAATCAACCAAAAAAGATCTGAACTGTGAAATGAATAATTTCCAAATGAAGAGGATTCTGGTGGAGAGGTCAAAGGAACATTAGTACCTCAATTTTTGAGGTTAGTACTCACAGATCAAATTTGACTACTCACAAATCAAATTTGACTAGTTACAGATCAAATGCAGCTAATTGCACACCCAAAACTTATTTGTTCATGCATATTTGAAATTCCACTATGAATTATGTTAAGAACAAGTTGCAAAATAGTATAGGTGAACAAATGTTGACTGATTGTTTAGTTATTTTTAGTTAGAGATATTTTTTTAAATATTTGAGACAACGATGTGATAGCTAATTTTAAAAAATTTAGGACTAATTGTGAAAAATTGTAAAAATTTTCGTATATTTTTTATTTAGTAATTTAGACAATTGTATAAAATTTTGTATGATTTTATAATGTCATAATATAATATTATATGTATAATTATATATATATATATATATTTATTTTTGCACCCACGTTTATAATTTCTTGGGTCAACCAGTATTTCAACTACAAATATTTTGATGTCATCCATCCCTTTGAAATAAAAATAACAACGCGGAGAAAATGTATTTCTAAGAAGCCTAGCTCAGGTCTCCAAGTTAAAGCACGAAAATGGATTGGCCCGGTATGGTGTTGGCCAGACCGGGCCTAGGGTAACTAGCTAGGACCGGGTTAAGGCCCGGCCCAGACTAGACCAATGAAATTTACCTTTGGGTGTAGTTGGGTGCGAAATGAACCAAAATACGTCCTTCTCAGTGACTGGGGTGAACCCCGCTCTCACGCCGTTGGTCAGAAACTGCTGGGATCCCGGCGTTAAACCATGCCCTTCTGGGTAAACCGCCAGGCCTCGGACGGCCGACCTGCTGGAATCCCTAGGAGCCGCGAGCCCGAGCCACTGCGCCACCACCGAGTGCACTCCGTCGCAGCCAATAACCGCCTGCACGCAGTTGATTGCCGGACATTACTCTTCCTCTGTCTCCACCTTTCCATCAGTCCAATATAAATTAAATTGGCAACAGTACCCGTACCTTAGCTTTTATGATGGATCCGTCTTCCAGATGTAGAAGAGTAACGATTGATGAATCTGGAAGCACCTCCGATTGGATCGAGACGAGCTTCGAAGAGAATCGAATGGCGTCGGGAGGTAATTTCTCGGCCAATGCTTCCAGCAGCGCAGTTCTGTGAACCACTCTAATCGATCCGGCCATCTCCTCCCTTCGATCAACAACATGAGGAAGATGAAGTTTAATCGATCAATTAGTTTCATGAAGAAAAAAAAAAGCAAGAAGAAACTCCATCTGGTTGTCAAATTTACCCGCCGACCCCTTTGAGAGAGAAGGACTGATGCTGCGTAGCTCCGGTCGAAAGATCTGTCACGGTCCCGCTGCCGTCCGATTTAGTTAGTTCAAGTGATTAATTCAAACAATAATCAATCCTCAGAACTGTTCGTCATGTATATGCATACCTTTGAAGGGAAGGGTAGAGAGGCTTGAGCTTGTGGCCGACGCCAAGCGCGTCGAGGGCGCGCCACGCGTTGGTGAAAAGGGAGAGGGCGGAGCCGGTCTCCCTCAGCTCGTGCCACCGCTCCAGAACCAGGCTTCGCTTTCCGACCCGCTGCAGCGCCAGAGCCGTCGCCACTCCGGCGATCCCGCCGCCGACTATCACGATTTCCTCCGCCTCATTAACCCCCGCCATTGCGCGCAGACTAGCCAGGAGCAAGAGGCGGTGAAGAGAAATAATGTTTGTTGCAGCCAATTCTCTGGGATCGCCAAATCTCTGGGATCGCCTCCGTGGCCTTCTGATTTATTTATATGAATTAACGACTGAAGGATCTGGCCTTTTGATTTATTTGTGCCGTGCGGGCAACTCCACTCTTACCATGGAAAAGTAATGCTGCTACGCGGAGGACCTGTTTATTTCCTCCACCTCCACCTCCACCTCCACGTGGCGGTGACCGGAGGCGCCTTAGACGTGAGTTGACTGTCGACGACTCGACGTGGTGGCTGTTCATTCATAGAAATATTAACACGTTCTTACATGAGATTGATAGTTTTGATCAACACGATCATACATTGTCACTATATTCTGAGACTGTATTTTCGTTCGATAATACAATTTGGCGCAGTAACACACTTAACTTTCCTAACAAAGGTGACTTTAGAGGCATCGTGCGAAGCAGAAGGCGGTCACCGAGAAAGGAGGTGGAGAAGAGGCGAGGCTGCAATGGCGAAATGCTGATCATTGCTGGACTATCCGTGCGAGGAGCGATTATTTTCTCCGGTAGTTTCGTTGATTCCTTCCTCCATATTCCTTTTTTTTTTGAAATCAGAAAGAAAAATCATTCATTAGCAAAGTCCAAACGAATTAAGTCCAATACAGAAATCGGTAATGATCGGGGTCCAAGAAAGTATGCCGACGCCAATGCATGAGCCACACGATTACAAGATCGTCGAGCAAAAACAAACTCAATAGCAGGGATCGTCCGAGCCAACGCCAGAGCATCACGAATGATAGGCCGATCCAAGGAGAAAGGAACAGTCAATGTCGCCAGAGGATGAATAACCGTGGCACAGTCCCCCTCCACCACCACAGACGTCCAGCCATTAGCCACCGCCATCTCAATCGCCAACCGGGCCGCGAGCGCCTCAGCCACCATAGGATTATCCATATGACACCAAACCGCTGACCGCCAATCCAGGCAACTCCCAGAAGAGTCACGAGCAATAACCCCAACACCAACCATGGGCGGGCCCGACCGGACAACCCCGTCAAAATTAATTTTAATAGAACCATGGGCGGGAGGCCTCCAAGCAAGCAAAGGAGGCAACCCCGACACCCCAACATCCGAAGCCGAGACCACCACCGATCGAAGAAAAGCAATTGTCTCCTCAAGCGGTTGTCGGGTGCCCTCCCACAACATCCGGTTGCGACGCCACCAGAGTGCCCAACACGCTGTCGCGAAATCCGCAAACTCTTCCGAAGATAAAGATCCATGCACCGCCCGGAGCCAATCCAAGCCCAACACCACCGGCATATCGCAAGCAAAATTCGGTAGCCTCAAGGAAGGCCAAATCGGAGCCACCAAAGGACATCGACCAAAAGCATGTAGGAAATCCTCACCGGGGAAACCACAAAGAGGGCAGCCCCTCGGCCCCAGACAGTGTCGTCTAAGCAGTGTAGTAGCCGTGGGAAGAATGCCTTGGGCAAGTCGCCATAGGAAATTACGAACCTTGGGCTGAACCCGCGTCCGCCATAAAAACTGCCACGAGGGAGGCAAGGATGATGAAGAAGCACCCCCCGTCAATAAAGAGCGAAGGGCCAGCCGATAAGCACTCCGAACAGAAAAAATTCCATTGGGAGAGTAATGCCAAACCCAAGAATCAGACTCCACGCAGCGCCCCAACGGAATAGAAAGGATGGCTGCAGCATCATCCACATTAAAACTATTCTGGATCACCCTCACATCCCATTCCCGAAAGCCAGGCCGGAGCAACTCACATACAAAATGCAGACCCCCAGCTGGTGGACGCGGAGTCTGGACCATGAAAGAGGTGGGCCGAGGAATCCAACGGTCATGCCAAATATCTATATTTGTGCCCGATCCCACAAAACGCCGAGAGCCCTCCACAATCAGAGCCCGAACTCCGAGAAAGCTGCGCCAACAGTAGGATGGACGGTCCCCCAGAGCGGCCACAAAAAAATCCCCATGCGGGTAGTAACGAGCCCGAAAAAGTTGAGCCACCAACGAATCCGGCCTAGTGATGAGCCTCCACACCTGTTTCGCCAAGAGAGCCGAGTTAAAAGCTTCAAAACAACGAAAGCCCATGCCCCCCGTTGCCTTCGACTCACATAAAGACCGCCAAGACTTCCACCGAAGTCCACGATGGCCTCCACCATCCCACCAAAAGGAAGACACCAAAGACTCCAACTTCACCACAAAGCTGCGGGGGAGCCTAAAGCAGCTCATAACAAAGGTAGGAATAGCCGTCAGCACCGCCTTAATAAGAATCTTCCTCCATATTCCTTGATTTGCTTATCCCAATAAATATGTGAAACAAATTTTTTTACTTTTAAATATATGTGGCTGAAAGCATAGGGTTATTTTTATGTCTAATCAATTGTATTGAGAGATAGTAAGGGAGGGTTTGGTGTGGAGGATTTTCACGGTGGGGCGGCCCCAGATCGCGGCCCCGCAGAACGGCACGTGATCGCTCCCTGGCGTCCACGCGATCGCAGCGGATCCACCCTGCCAAACGAAGCCTAAAACTCCAAGCATGATCATAAACGCTCAAAAAAACAGTTTAGCATAAAATCATAGAACGACTTTAATATTATCATAGTACTTTATAAAATGATAGTGCAAAATACTACAATAATTTCATATCATTTGATTACATTATAATATTTTTTTGTCTAAAATAATTATAATATTTTTTTGTATTATATTATTTGATTATATTATTTTAATTTTTTAAGTTTTTTAATTTTAAATTTGATTATAGTTGTAAATAATCTGTATTTTCAGTTTAAATTACAGTTGTAATTTAGTTCAAAATTTTCATTTTTTATAGGCGTATATTCATCCTAAAATATATACATATGATTACTTAAAATGACCGTAAAAATACATGGATCAATATTTCGTGACTTAAAAAAAATCTAATACAGCGTATATTTGAATTTCCCCTACGATCCTTTAGCTACGCGCATGTACCTAAAATTTTTTCATTTCTCAATAGCAGCCCAAGGTCGTCGTCAGCAGTGATCAAAGTTGACTAGGATTCAACGGCTCAGCCGCCTTGGTCAGAGGTTTAATAGATAAGAAGGTTGGACTCGACCGCTGACTTGAAAGTAGCCGGTTTAGTTTTAGAGAAGTTTCACTCTGGACCGTAACCGTAGTTCTTCAGAAAATATCTCACGCTCCGATGTCTGGTGGCATGTGCCCAAATATCTTAGAGCAATGTTAATAGCACCCCTCGTATAGATAATAACATCCCTGCCGTAAAACCCCCGCCTGGTAAATAATCACGAGATCTCCCTCCCGACCGCGACAACCCTCCGGTCTTCGCCTCGCTGGTGCTCTCGCTCTTGACTGTGGCACATTGCGCTCTCGCTCCCGACTGCAATTCTCAAACCTTTTTTGTGTGTTTCCGCAGCGGCCTCTCAGCCTTTGTGATTCCATGGGCGATGGACTTAAAGAAATTTCAGCCAAATGCCTCGTAATATTTTCATCCCCTCTTCGTCCTCTAGGAATCACATGAATTATATCTCCGTCTTCGTTTATCGACGAACGGCGTCAATTATTGTCCACGAAGAATTAGGGATGCAAAAGAGAAATCAAAATATTTAGTTTTGTGGTTTGAAATGAATGCATTAATTTTTGTTTTTTGTTTTTTTTTTTATGGTGTGCTGATAGGCTGCTTGTGTCAAAATAGAATTTTACGTGGATGCTAATATAACACGACGGCTAATAGTGAAATCTAAGATGACGACAAATGAATAGCCTTGCACCTGTGCCAGCAAATAATTATCTTTTATAAATTAACATATTTTAAAAAATAGTCTTAATTTATAAAAATATGTTAATTAACTAACATAGCCCTTAATTAATAAAATAAGGATGCTGTTATTAGCAAATCCGTTTTCGCTTCCAGCAAACCATTACTATTAGCAAATCATAAAATCTGAAAATGGCTATTTCAAAAACAATTTTGTATACGGTGTATTATTAAAAAATAAAATGTATTGAACCATTGGAATTGATTTAAGTGCGACGTTAGATTTTTTTTATAATATGTATTAATTATATTTTATCATGGAGTTATATGTGATGTGTTTATGTAATTAAAATAATGACATAGTAACGGAAGGAATGTGATTAATCTCACGATGCAATCAAGAATTTTCTCAATGTTTTTATATTATATACGAGCATCTTCGCATGGGCTACGCCCGTGCTCGATGCTCTCCTACGCCCGTGCTCGATGCTCTCAGGCGGCCTTCGGCCGCATCAATGCGGGCTTCGCCCGCAACCAAGCGGGCTTCGCCTGCCTGAGCACGCGAATCGTTTGTGGTTGATCCCTCGACTGGCCTTTGGCCAATGCCAATGCCTGACCGATATGTGACACTTTAAACCTGAGCAAATAGTGAGAAGTAACGACCTAAATATATAGAACACAGAACTCCTGATTTGTGTTATGTAGTTCATTGTAAACAATAATATATTATTTTGTTTTTCGGTATTACCTTCTAATCATTGTGAAAACATCATTCCACTCTTCATCTGGAGTGAGGCGTGGTGGCACAGGCGGGATGCGTAGCCTAAATCCTTCAATCTCGGTCCGTGGTCCCTCAGACCACAGCTGTGTAGTCGGCCTAAACATATCATCGTACCAACTGTCATTTGGGTAGATGGTAGCACTTATACACATGTTCTGTGTTTCTGCAACAGGATCTTGCGAAAGCAACGTCAAGTTGAAATTAGAGATTTAGAAAACCCAGGTGAAGGTTCAAACCATGAAACGACCAAGCTCAAAAAGTTATGAAATGAGCAAGTTTGTGCGCATGCATCCAAGCGGGTTGCGCATGCCATGAAGAATAAAGCTCTACAGTAATATGTCGTGCTCACATTATTTAGCTAATAAAGCGAAGACGTGTACAAACAAACATTATCAATTAAATGGTAAATTTCATTTGTACACAATAAAATCATGTAAATGTTGAGAAAATTAAGGTCTAAATGAAGTTGCGAGTGAAGCATGAAATGTAGTTGAATGAATTTCATAGAGCTTTGACATTTTTTGACCATAAAATAGATAATGTAGAGTTGAAGAGGAGCTTACCCAGCTGATCAAACATTTCCATCTGTTGGGTCTGTTTATCATTTATAGGATTTCTTCCTGTTACGAATTCCAAAAGAACAGCTCCAAAGGCGTAAACATCAAGCCTGCAACAGGCTTTTCCATACATAGAATACTCAGAAGCTGTATCTGCCAAATGCTCTGTTGTCAACCAAATGCTGAGAAATGGTTGATCGAAGACTTGAAATTATAAAAGAAATGGCGTTTGAGAGCAATTTATTATAATCTTGATTGAAAAAATAACAAATGGATCATAAAAATGAAGACATTGGATAAACGATTACCAGAATAATATAACAGAAGCTTGTAAAGTACTTGCATGGAAATCCTGTATTTGCACACTATGTTCATTAAATAAAAAATCATCCAAATGACATCCTCCAAGCACAAAACCAGAACTAAGAAGTCACTATTTATGAGAGTTGCAGAAAGGCGGAGAAGAGAGAGAAGGCTGTATAGTTGTTGTGGTGGAGTTTGAGGCTGGGCGTGACGGAAACACTTGCGATGACATGGTCGAAGCACTGGTAAGCGGGGGAGTCATTTGAGAGAGTTAAACCGGCTATTTAAGAAATAGGCATATTCATTTAAAACACTTAGTATTGGTTCATTTTCATAGTAGATCATATAATATACGAACTACATGATATAATAATTGTATCTATTATATATGTAGTAGTATAGCATGCATTGTTCAGCAAGCGTGCTGTGGATTAGTACGTTTGTCTTTAGAGTGCATGCATTGTAAGCAGTGTGTGGATATGTTTAGGAGGTGTACAGAGAAAAGCTCAGGGACGCACCATTAAGTATGAAGTGGATGACATTTTATTGTGAAAACAGACGTAGTATGTGTAGATACGTTGATCACAGGAGCAGGTACAGAAGCAATCCAAAAATACAGAGGAGAGAAATATTAACAAACGTAGCAAGAGAAGCGATGACCTATAGCACAAATGAAGCAGCAAACAACTGAGTGCCAACACATAGGAACTGTACACAGAGCAAACAGTACATTATTATGAGAGTTCGAGACAGGCGGAGAATAGAAAATGTTGTTTACCTGTTGTGCTGGAGTTTGAGGCAGTGGTTGACGCCAACGTCCGCGATGACATGGCAGAAACAGTGGTAATCGGAGGAGTCATGCGAGACAGGTCAACCGGGCAGTTAGAATATCTTATTTTATGTGCTTTAAGCTGAGTTTCAAACATATATGCTAAGATAGGGAGAGTAATGAATGGTGAAGTAAATCCAATGTACAGAAAGGAAGACGTAGATATTATAGAAAATCTTGCATGAGAAGGTGCAGCTCATTACTTGCCATCCATGTTTTCTAATATCATGTAAGCAGTGTGAGAACCTCAGTAGGAAGAACATTGCACATGGGTTAGGTACGAAGCGTCATTGCCTTTCTTAGAAGATACAGTAACAATCATAGCATGTAGAAGCAACAACGGCTTGTTATAGCATACATGAAGCAGTGAAGCAATGCTCGAAAGGAAATGTGAAATATACAGACAACAAAGAACAGAGTACATGACGACATAATATGGTAATGTATGAAAGAAATACAGGGTGAAAAAAGATTGGCGAAGATACATAACAAAATTTAGGCAAAGTTTGTTGCGTGTTGTTGTATCAGTTGAAGTCTCGTAGAAAGTACTCTGGATTAACATCAAACAGCGCAAGTTGACGCGCAGTTATCTTCATTCCGTCAATCATAGAACCCTCCATCTGATTTGCGGCAGCTATCATTGTGAACTTATCTGCAAATACTACTTCGCCCGTACCCACAGGCTCACCGTCCGTGTTTACATCGACCTTTGCAAACAAATTTGAAATAAGAGCGAAGTAGATAGTGAGTCGGTGAAAGTAATATAATTACTGAGCAGTAGTCAGGGGCCATACAGCAGCGTGAAGGAAGCCCGGAAGAGATGCAAACATGCACTTTAAAGTATCTGTAGTGGTGGCAAGATTGAGGCCGTTCAGTAGTACAGAGAAGTAATAGTAATCACGCATCTCTTGTGGCACATCGCGGCTGTACGCAAATTCCTCGCGCTGTGTAAGTGTCATATTTGACGATGAGGCAGAAGCGGACATAAAAATTATTCGGGAAGCCCAGAGGCAGGAAGCTGTTTGGCGTAGGAGATGCAGAAGGCATAGATGAATTATGACGTATGCGAAACGGATGAAATGCTACTGATTTTTGTTGATGTGCACGAAGCATACAACGAAGGCCTATGAAAGGAGAAACACAATTATAAACCGGACAAATAATTATGTCAGTGATGATAGCAAGAAATACAGTTACAGTAAGTAACAAACGGAGTAGAAGCAGCAACCTTACGTAAAGATAAACAAATTAAAAGAATGTAGATGCAGGGCGAGACAGAGTTAAATAAAGTCGATTGATTAGTATGCATCTGCATGTATGGTAGGATGGTCGCCGGTCTGTGAGATGAAATGATTCAAATATTTGAGTAGGATGGTCGCCGGTCTGTGAGAGATATGAAGAAGATCGAAGCCCCATTCTCACGAAAGACTGATTGGACCTTGGCGGATCTCGCTGGCGATTGGGAAGAGCGGAGGAGAACGACGGCGATCGAGGAGAACAACAATGAGTTCTGAGCGCAGGCCGCGGCTAGGGCATCGAAAAAGCGGGGAAGCGATGACGCGGGATTCTAAAAAGGAGGGGGATGGCTCAGCGGGATTCTAATTAAAAGGGCGCATATTTTGCGGCGTGTTAGCACCGAAACGTCGCCGAGAATATGTATTATTGGCGACGTTTTAATAAACAAAGCGCAGCCAAAATTATTAATAAGTATTTGCCACGTTTTATAAGGGCCATGCGCCGCGGATCCTAAATTCAATGGCGGCGTTTTACAAAGCGCCGCAAAATAAACGTCGCAATAAATCCTATTTGGCGAGCGGAGGTTGTCGTCGTCGAGAGGGTTGGCATCGTCAAATCGAGAGGAGGAGTCGTTAAGAGGGAAAGCGCTCGTCATCGTCGAAATAGCGTTGGATCGAGCCGAGGTCGTCGAGGGAGTTGAAGGGGTCTCGTCGTCGAGAGGGATCACAAAGGGCTCGTCGTCGAGAGGCGAGAAATGATGAGCGGAAGGAAATCGTGTATTTCGGGCTCGAACGTGGCTGCGGAAGAGCAGTGCCGAAATGAAATACGCCCCAGATTCAATGAATTTTACGGAGGGATTTCAAATATTTAATTATAAATTCTTTTTTTTGTGACACATTATATTTTCGTCACTAAATATAATTATTTAGTGACGAAATATAATTTGGTCACTAAAAATTAGTTTTTAGTTTTTAATGAATATTTTGTCACAATTATTTCGTCACCAAAGTATATTCACTCCGTCATCATGAAAAGTTCTTTCACCATCGGATATTCCTAAGCCGGCAACCAATATACATTGCCACTCTGATCGTGCCATATTATTCTCACGTCAACTCTTTTTGTCGTTCATTCTCTCACAGTACCCCATCCGTCGGCTCCCCCAACATTGACGAAGATATGAATATATCGGGGCGGTGACGGCATGGATCGTATTACCTCCAATGATGTTTTCATAAGAAATAAGAATTTTGATAGGCACATGAAGCGCATTCTCATTAGGAGGAATAAATGAATTTTTTTATGAAAGAAACTCAAAATTTATGATAATTAGTGACTAATTTTTTGGGTCACTAAATAAATAATTTAGTGACTAAATTATTTTGGGTCACTAATTACTTTAGAAAAGGTACTTTAGTGGCGGAACTTATATTTCGTCACTAAAGATATGTCTTTAGTGACCAAATATTTATTTAGTCACTAAAAATGTTTTTTTAGTGACGAACTATATTTCATCACTAATAAGGTGTTTTTAGTGACGAAATATATTTCGTCACAAAATTTTCGTCACTAAAAGTCAGATTTCTTGTAGTGGTAGCATAGTATATTTTATAGCACTTGCATGTATGTGGAGTTGAAGATATACATTTTAAAGGTGAGAAAGAATTAGTATGAGATATATTGAAAGACCGATGTAGTTACGGCCGGCAAGCGCATAACATCAGATCATGTAACAGTGCTTACTGTGAGGAGATATTATAGGGAAGAAAATATAGTAGGTCAGAGAAGTTCATTGAAGGAGTAAATGTAATTGTGAGTTGTGTAACAGTTTGTAGCATAGTGTCAAACTGAATGTAGTTGAAGGTCATTACTTCTGCTGAGACTGTGGAGGTAAAAGGCATTTGAAAAATTCAGAGTGGGAGTGAAATACATGTGCAAGTAGAGAACAGTAGGAAGGGGGTGTATGAAGCGCACCTGAAGTAAAGCTGTCGAAATTAAAGCTTTAAATACAATATTCTTTGTGTAAATGCCATGGTATCCAGTGAGGGTACCAGCTTTCACTAAAATTTTTGTATGTGATGAAGCAACTCCTCGCGATAAAGCTACATAAAGTTGGCCATGAGTGCGAACATGGGATGGTAAGTAAATACCGACATCCTTGATTGTCTGACCCTGAGATTTGTTGATAGTTAAAGCGAAGCTTAAACGGATCGGGAAGTGTTTGCGAGTGAACTCAGAAGGCAATTTCAGATCTTCAGCATTTTACACCTCAGAAGTGGTAGTTGGGCTAAGGTTGTTAAGCAGTAAGGTAAAGTAGTAGTAATCCTGCATATGTGTTGGGACATCATGTGCGTCATCAAATGCATTGCATGGTAACGGAAGGTGGTTCTCATACGACATGTTTGATGAGAAGGTAGAGGCAGATACCACGGTGTGTTAGAATCGATATGGAAGGTTTAGCTGTGATCACAAAAGTGAATCAACCTGTGGAGAATATTGTTAATATATAGCATAGTTCGATGCTTGAAGATTGTAGTGTAACAGTAAAAGCAGTAATGACGTGAGTAACGTAAACATAGGGTATATGTACAGTAAGCGATAAGATATTGTACACAGACAGTAGTAGAGAATCAGTGAAAAAATAGTTGGTTTGTGCGTATTAAGAAACTGAAAAAGCAATGGCCAATGTAGAGTGAAGGTGTGTTATTTTGGAACTTCTCCTAGTAGGCAGCAGATTTTTTTTTGTTGCTGTGCGAGATTACTAATGAGACAAAATAAAGGTAGTCACGATTGAGAAGAGCAGTATGTATATTTTAAGTAATTTAAATAGTAAGTTACGCGTTCACCTGGACGATGACTTTGGCAAGAAGTTCTTTGAAGACCACATTTTTTGTGCATACTCCTTTAACTCCAGCAACAGTTCCATTTTGTATTAAAACCTTTGTGTTGGATGACGATACTCCTCTTGATAAAGCAACATAAAGTTGACCATGTGTGAAGACAGGTGAAGGTAAGTAGATACCAACCTGATTGATTGTTTGCCCCTGGGCTTTGTTTATAGTCAGCGCAAAACTGAGACGAATTGGGAACTATTTCCGAGTAAGTTCGAAAGGTATTTTTGTGTCGCCTGCATTTTTTAGTGGGATGCGAGGTAGAAATACTAACTTGCCCTTATGGTGGCCCGTAAGAATTTCTGTTTCAATAACATTATTCTGAAACTGACGGCACAGGAGTCGTGAACCATTGCATAGACCTATTCGAGGATTCAAATTTCGCAGGAGCATAACAGGGGAATTCTTTTTCAAACATAGTTTGTGTGGGGGAAGATTGCCCGGTGAGAGACTATTTAGGAATTCCTGCGGGTATAAATTATGGGGGTCATCGTCAACTGAATCAAATGAGTAGTATGTTACTTCATCACCAGGGAGCAATTTCAAACATTTCTCGTTTAGCTCAGTTACAGTCTCATTTAACGGAGTCAACAATGCTCTGTTTTCCCAGTAAGCAGTGGTGGTAAGACTTGACGAAATATCCGCAAATACGATGTTAATGAGTGTAGTAATTGAATGTTCACCATCCCATGGAATAATCATTGAATCTGGAATATGGATCATATCGTCATCGTATGTAGTCACGTCACCGTTTCCAAGGCGAAGCAGAAACTCGGAGAATTGCTGATCATGGAGAGCGCGCATATTTTGGGATAGTGGGAGCAGCTGTACAGATGACCACAGAGGTGAAGTAACAATGCTGGCATTGATAATTTGAGACTTTGTTCCGTTAATTACGATAGGAGGAACTTGCCGAAAATCCCCTCCCATGATTAGTACTTTCCCACCAAAAGGTTGGTGTATGTCAAGAAGATCCTGCAATGAGCGATCAACAGCCTCGAAGACGTGTTTGTGCGACATTGGAGCCTCATCCCACAGAATTGCGGAACATTGTCGTAGAAGTTTTTGCAATTCAGACTGTTTCTCAATTGTGCAAAATGAACCTGCCTCTATTGGGATTGGAATTTTGAACTTTTGATGGGCTGTTGTTCCACCCGGAAGGAGGGTTGCAGCAATTCCCGATGATGCAGCAGCAAGCACGATATGGCCATCATGGCGTAAATGTGCAATGATTGCTTTGTAGAGATACGTTTTTCCAGTCCCCCCAGGTCCATCTATGAAGAAAATAGCCCTCTCTTGACGTCGGATAGTTTCGATAATAGTTTGGAATGCATACATCTGGTTAGGATTTAAATTTGCAATAGACTGTAGATCTGTATGTGAGAGTGGTATCGAGAGTTCATCTTCAATTAAACCTGAGATGGGGATCATATTTGCAGAGAGTGCAGATATTTGAGGAATATCGAACTGTGAAATACTTTTGTTATGTTGCTGTAGAGTATATTCAATTTCATGAAGGAGCTTATTTAGAATACATACATCGTTGATATAACTGGAGGAGATATAATCTTCAGTCATTGCAGTGTAATTGTCATTCCATAACTGCCTAACCTCTGTAGGGTTGCAGTAAAGTAAAATTGTAGTAAATAACGTACGCAGTGCAGATGACATCTGAAATTGCCGGGCCTCACGCATGCAGTTATGTAAGCCATTGTCTCGTTCAAGTAAACCATAATGTTCAGCAGTTTCCTTAAATGTTGAATGTATAGTTGAATCAACTGTCATTAGATGGTCAAAAGATTTAGGGCCTCGAATATGATGCAGAAGCATACGCAGATAAAATCTTTCGCCCTCAGATGGATGTACAGAGTACATGCGGCCAATAACTTTTACATGACGACGGCGTTTGATCCATGTTCTGGACGTCGAATTCCATGTATAGTGTTTAGGAAATTCTGTGTAGAGATAATTACGTATTTCTTGCTGCGTGTCGTAAATTCTGAAGAATTCAGTTAACATTGTCCGACAATTCCGTTCACTGGCAAGAACGTCATCTATTAAATCAGTGATACGAAATTGCACCTGCTGTTTGTTGGGCAAGTGGATCTGTAAACGGATGACTGCCGGAAATGTTTGGTGCATACGAAATTGAAATATCTTCCAGCATGCTTCATGAGGACATATCCAACGACCGTTTATATAATGAGAAATCTCATTATGATCTGGAAGAGGGTGGACTTCTACTGCGACAGAATCAGGGCACTTGTGAATGTACTTATATAGGTATTTGATACTTTTGATACTACTGCAAATTTCTACGTTAATATGACAGTCATATTTGAGCAGTAGCCATGGATTATACGGAACAATCCATCGATTATCAACAGCATACCCATGACTGCGGCGGAGCGTGAAATATCGGCCATTATCACGACGTCGGTAGATTGGGTAGGAATCTGCTCCCTGCACAGTATGATTAGCAAAGTTTTTTGGATAACCTTTTTTACACGTACCATGCTTCATGCAACTCGCATGAGTGTTTACGTGGGCGCACGGGCCATGAATCATATGTCGCACAACAGCATTATGTAGTTCTGGCTCATGCTCAACATGAGGAAGCTCTGCACTAACAATTCTGTCGTAGTCATCTGGAGTGTTCATTTTATCTGACGTATCAAACATAATGAGCATATGAGCATGGGGCAGACCTCGTTTTTGAAACTCAATCACATGAACATGACTAACAGTTTTTCCAAGAACATGTTTATGGAAGATATCCTCTTTTAATCTCTCAAATTTAGCATGAAATATTCGAGCAACCAAATCAGGACGATCTTGCGGCGTTTGTGAAGGGTATAGTGCCTCTGTAATTTCTGGCCATGAAGCGTTGCACGTCATCGTCAGAAATATATCAGGTCTACCATAATGCTGTACAATGGACATTGCATCTTGGTAACGCTGGTACATATCGCGAGGGCCTCCAATAAAGGATGATGGAAGAATAACGCGCCGACCAATATTTGCTGTGACAGAGGAATATTCTCATATGAAGCTGGTGCAACATAGAAATCGAAAGTGTAACGCATATGATATTGAAATAACTACATATATACCTCCAGTATTTTCTCCAACAGTTAGACAGTCCTGTAAACCGCAATATAATTCTGCTCGAATGGTTTTTTGATTATTTTTGATCCATCGAAGTTTTTGAGTTTCAATTTTAAGGTAGTTGTCAACAACATATTGTTGTAGTAGACGACAGCCGTGTAGCAGGAATGATAATGTTGGCTGACGATCCTATGAAGATATAAGTAAAATATTAAATACAATTAAAACAACAGATGTAGGTGGGCGTGGCAGTTCAATTGTTTGAGTATAACCTGGAGTATGTATGAGTAATAATCACAGCAACTAACATGTCGATTATTTGAACCCTTGTATTCAGCCAACCACCCGAATGTGCCATATGGGAGGAGCAGTGGATATTGCAGGGGGTCGTTGTAACCACAGTATTCTGGAATAGTAATAAACTGACCTTCTGTTGTTTTCAAAATTATATTGCGCTCATTTGATTCTAAATATTCGTCCACATCAACAATTATAGCGGCAACCTGTGATGCAGTTGGCAATGTATATTGAGGGCCTAGCGCAGGACGTTCCTTGATAACCAAGCTGCAGTTCATAATATTTTCATGTCGAGCTAATTGTTGGAACATTAATACAAACGAATTAACTGAGTACAAAATATTTTGTATTTTCTCAAGCACTGCACAATCAAGCTCTGTGTTTTCTTGCAAACGATGATCTAGCGCGTGTTCAGTGTCGTAGATGTATAGTTGTACGTATCTAGGGCGGCTGTTTGCAGGAGGTAACTGTTGAAACCGAGACTTGCGAACAAGACTTAGTCTCTGTGGAGTTCGGGGCCCTCAGCTAGCCGAGGGGCGACCAATCCTTACTCCTCCCAAGGGAGAGCTCTAGGTTGAAGGTGTTGGAACTAGGGACTGGACCAAGGGCTTAGTGGGGAGGTCCCGCCATATACCCGGAAGCCCCTTAGGAACTTCCCCTCCCAAGCCACTACTAAGCTTGGGCACCACTGGAGGCTCTCCTCACCCCCTAGAGAGACTTGGGGAGGGAGAGAGAGAGGGAGAGAACTAGCCCAGAATCAGCTCCTCTCAAATGGTGCCCCCTTGGTCCTATTTATAGGATTTTTGAAGTTGGGCTGCAAATAACCGAAAACTGGTCTGCCAGATTACCAAAATACCCTTGAACTGGGCTGCAGATAGCCAAATCCCGCTGCTCTTGGACTGCGAATAATCAAAACTGGACTGCGAATAGCCAAATCCCGCTACTCTTGGGCGCTAAACGCAGACCGCCTACCCGGCAAGGTTCTGGGCGAGCCGGAGGCCTCTCGGCCCTCCCAGCTCGCCCCCACAAGGGTGTGGGCGAGCCGGAGGCCTCCCGGCCCTCCCGGCTCGCCCCCACAAGGGTGTGGGCGAGCCGGAGGCCTCCCGGCCCTTCCGGCTCGCCCCCACAAGGCTCTGGGTGAGCCGGAGGCCTCCCGGCCCTCCCGGCTCGCCCCCACAAGGGTCTGGGCGAGCCGGAGGCCTCCCGGCCCTCCCGGCTCGCCCCCACAAGGGTGTGGGCGAGCCGGAGGCCTCCCGGCCCTCCCGGCTCGCCCCCACAAGGGTGTGGGCGAGCCGGAGGCCTCCCGGCCCTCCCGGCTCGCCCCCACAAGGGTCTGGGCGAGCCGGAGGCCTCCCGGCCCTCACGGCTCGCCCCCACAAGGGTGTGGGCGAGCCGGAGGCCTCCCGGCCCTCCCGGCTCGCCCGCACAAGGGTCTGGGCGAGCCGGAGGACTCCCGGCCCTCCCGGCTAGCCCCCATAAGGGTGTGGGCGAGCCGGAGGCCTCCCGGCCCTCCCGGCTCGCCCCCACAAGGGTGTGGGCGAGCCGGAGGCCTCCCGGCCCTCCCGGCTCGCCCCCACAAGGGTGTGGGCGAGCCAGAGGCCTCCCGGCTCGCCCCCACAAGGGTCTGGGCGAGCCGGAGGCCTCCCGGCCCTCCCGTCTCGCCCCCACAAGGGTCTGGGCGAGCCGGAGGCCTCCCGGCCCTCCCGGCTCGCCCCCACAAGAGTGTGGGCGAGCCGGAGGCCTCCCGGCCCTTCCGGCTCGCCCCCACAAGGCTCTGGGCGAGCCGGAGGCCTCCCGGCCCTCCCCGGCTCGCCCTCACAAGGCTCTGGGCGAGTCGGAGGCCTCCCGGTCCTCCCCGGCTCGCCCTCACAAGGGAACAGTCCTGGGATGCGCCCCTCAGACTCGACTCCCTCCAAATGCTCACCCCTCCTCCTCCCGGGGTCGCGCCATTTGGAAATATTGAGCCTAAAAATATCTTGGGCCTCGGGGGCCCACTCGGCGAATACAGGGTTGTACACAATCCCCGCTCTTTTCGAGCGTGGCTCACGCTCGGAAAGAAATGTCCAACCCTGCATATTCGACGAGTGTCGCTGGGAATCCGGTTATTGGTGATATCTTGGAAAAGCCACAACGCCTCCCCGAGAGGTCCCCCAACCTTTCCGGCTAGCGAGAGCCCGGCTAGCTGAGCCACCTCGGGGAAAAACACAGCCTCCCCGAGAGGCCTTCCTACCCTGCCGACTAGTGAGAGCCCGGCTAGTGGAGCCACCTCGGGGGAAAAACACTTAGCCTCCCCGAGAGGTCTTCCAACTCTGCCGGCTAGTGAGAGCGCGGCTAGCGAGACCATCTCGGGGAAAAATACATAGCCTCCCCGAGAGGTCTTCCAACTATGCCGGCTAGTGAGAGCCCGGCTAGCGAGACCATCTCGGGGGAAAAATACATAGCCTCCCCGAGAGGTCTTCTAACTATGCCGGCTAGTGAGAGCCCGGCTAGCGAGACCACCTCGGGGGAAAAATACTTAGCCTCCCCGAGAGGTCTTCCAACTCTGCCGGCTAGTGAGAGCCCGGCTAGCGAGACCACCTCGGGGGAAAAATACTTAGCCTCCCCGAGAGGTCTTCCAACTCTGCCGGCTAGTGAGAGCCCGGCTAGCGAGACCACCTCGGGGGGAAAAATACTTAGCCTCCCCGAGAGGTCTTCTAACTATGCCGGCTAGTGAGAGCCCGGCTAGCGAGACCATCTCGGGGGAAAAATACATAGCCTCCCCGAGAGGTCTTCTAACTATGCCGGCTAGTGAGAGCCCGGCTAGCGAGACCACCTCGGGGGAAAAATACTTAGCCTCCCCGAGAGGTCTTCCAACTCTGTCGGCTAGTGAGAGCCCGGCTAGCGAGACCACCTCGGGGGAAAAATACTTAGCCTCCCCGAGAGGTCTTCCAACTCTGCCGGCTAGTGAGAGCCCGGCTAGCGAGACCACCTCGGGGGGAAAAATACTTAGCCTCCCCGAGAGGTCTTCCAACTCTGCCGGCTAGTGAGAGTCCGGCTAGCGAGACCACCTCGGGGGGAAAATACTTAGCCTCCCCGAGAGGTCTTCCAACTCTGCCGGCTAGTGAGAGCCCGGCTAGCGAGACCATCTCGGGGGAAAAATACTTAGCCTCCCCGAGAGGTCTTCCAACTCTGCCGGCTAGTGAGAGCCCGGCTAGCGAGACCACCTCGGGGGAAAAATACTTAGCCTCCCCGAGAGGTCTTCCAACTCTGCCGGCTAGTGAGAGCCCGACTAGCGAGACCAACTCGGGGGAAAAATACTTAGCCTCCCCGAGAGGTCTTCCAACTCTGCCGGCTAGTGAGAGCCCGGCTAGAGGAACCATCCGAGGGGAACTACAACACCAAAGACTTATCACCTTGCCAGCCTCTCCAGAGATCAACCTGAACCCCCCGTCTAGTGAGAGCCCGGGAGCGGAATTGATCTGGGGCATTCCAGCACCAAACATATCAAACCTTGCCAGCCTCTCCAGAGATCAACCTGAACCCCCCGTCTAGGTGAGAGCCCGGGAGCGGAATCGATCTGGGGCATTCCAGCACCAAACATATCAAACCTTGCCAGCCTCTCCAGAGATCAACCTGAACCCCCCGTCTAGGTGAGAGCCCGGGAGCGGAATCGATCTGGGGCATTCCAGCACCAATCATATATCAATTGCCAGCCTCTCCAGAGATCAACCTGAACCCCCCGTCTAGTGAGAGCCCGGGAGCGGAATCGATCTGGGGCATTCCAGCACCAAACGTATCAAACCTTGTCAGCCTCTCCAGAGATCAACCTGAACCCCCCGTCTAGGTGAGAGCCCGGGAGCGAAATCGATCTGGGGCATTCCAGCACCAAAACATCCAACCTTGCCAGCCTCTCCAGAGATTAACCTGAACCCCCCGTCTAGTGAGAGCCCGGAAGCGGAATCGATCTGGGGCATTCCAGCACCAAAACATCCAACCTTGCCAGCCTCTCCAGAGATCAACCTGAACCCCCCGTCTAGTGAGAGCCCGGGAGCGGAATCGATCTGGGGCATTCCAGCACCAAACATATATCACCTTGCCAGCCTCTCCAGAGATCAACCTGAACCCCCCGTCTAGTGAGAGCCCGGGAGCGAAATCGATCTGGGGCATTCCAGCACCAAACGTATCAAACCTTGCCAGCCTCTCCAGAGATCAACCTGAACCCCCCGTCTAGGTGAGAGCCCGGGAGCGGAATCGATCTGGGGCATTCCAGCACCAAAACATCCAACCTTGCCAGCCTCTCCAGAGATCAACCTGAACCCCCCGTCTAGGTGAGAGCCTGGGAGCGGAATCGATCTGGGGCATTCCAGCACCAAAATATGTGTCACACCTTGTTAGTCATAATATTGCATGCAAGAAAAAGAAACTAAGAAAACAAACCATCGCATTACGTGGATTTACTGGTACAAGCGTTTTTGGTCGCCACCACTTAGCTTGGGATATCCTTTCTTTGCCTCCAACATCCTAGGGCCTGTCCTCCTCGATCCCCTTCGGTCAGTGTCGTTGTTGCATCGGACCCATTGCCTCCCTTATTTCCAAAAACTCCGGGCAGGTGGATGTCGCGTGACCTTCTTCCTGATGGAAGTCACAGTAGGATAACTCCACCCTACCCCCTCCTCTTCCTCCTCTTTCTGCTTTCCTGGCTCTCCTCCTTCTTCCCCCGCCAATCGCAATAGTTTGCGGAGGCGGTGGAGGGGGTGCCCTTTGTCCCTGCCTCCACCTTGGGAGGTTGGATCTTTTCCTCTTGAAGTTCCCCCCTCCTTGCTCTCGCGGAGTCGACTTGCTGGCCTCTGCGCTTGTCGGGCCATTGGGTACCCGCCACCCGAGGTGGCTTCGCCCATCGACATTCACTCGACTCCTTCTGGGGCGGGGCGAGTGGGGGCCGGTTGCCTCCCCGTTCGCCCCCCCTTTGGGGCTGGGCTAGAAGGGGCGGGGCGAGCTGGGAGGGCGCCTCCCTCCTGAGCTCGCCCCCTTACAGGGGCGGGGCGAGCTGGGAGGGCGCCTCCCTCCTGAGCTCGCCCCCTTGCAGGGGCGGGGCGAGCTGGGAGGGAGCCTCCCTCCTGAGCTCGCCCCCTTGGGGACGGGCGAGTGGGGGTATAGCACCTCCCCACCTCCCCTCCACTGGTACCTCTTTCTTGGACTGCTGGCCGAGAGTTCCCTCCTCCACCTGTCGGGGTGGGATCTTCGGACCATCTCCTCTTCTGCCTCCGACTATTATGGCGAAAGCACCCTGGACGGTATGTAAGACCTCTTGCTTGAAATTTTCGAACATCTCCAACGTCACTTCAGCCGTCGGGGGTTGCGAGTGACCTGGGTCGGAACTTCCTCCACCTCCGTCCATGGAGCTCATCTTGAGAGTTTCTTGAATCGGTCACACTCCACGCTCACCGCACCATGTGTTGAAACCGAGACTTGCGAACAAGACTTAGTCTCTGTGGAGTTCGGGGCCCTCAGCTAGCCGAGGGGCGACCAATCCTTACTCCTCCCAAGGGAGAGCTCTAGGTTGAAGGTGTTGGAACTAGGGACTGGACCAAGGGCTTAGTGGGGAGGTCCCGCCACATACCCGGAAGCCCCTTAGGAACTTCCCCTCCCAAGCCACTACTAAGCTTGGGCACCACTGGAGGCTCTCCTCACCCCCCTAGAGAGACTTGGGGAGGGAGAGAGAGAGGGAGAGAACTAGCCCAGAATCAGCTCCTCTCAAATGGTGCCCCTTGGTCCTATTTATAGGATTTTTGAAGTTGGGCTGCAAATAACCGAAAACTAGTCTGCCAGATTACCAAAATACCCTTGAACTGGGATGCAGATAGCCAAATCCCGCTTCTCTTGGACTGCGAATAACCAAAATTGGACTGCGAATAGCCAAATCCCGCTACTCTTGGGCGCTAAACGCAGACCGCCTACCCGGCAAGGTTCTGGGCGAGCCGGAGGCCTCTCGGCCCTCCCAGCTCGCCCCCACAAGGGTGTGGGCGAGCCGGAGGCCTCCCGGCCCTCCCGGCTCGCCCCCACAAGGGTGTGGGCAAGCCGGAGGCCTCCCGGCCCTTCCGGCTCGCCCCCACAAGGCTCTGGGCGAGCCGGAGGCCTCCCGGCCCTCCCGGCTCGCCCCCACAAGGGTCTGGGCGAGCCGGAGGCCTCCCGACCCTCCCGGCTCGCCCCCACAAGGGTGTGGGCGAGACGGAGGCCTCCCGGCCCTCCCGGCTCGCCCCCACAAGGGTCTGGGCGAGCCGGAGGCCTCCCGGCCCTCCCGACTCGCCCCCACAAGGGTGTGGGCGAGCCGGAGGCCTCCCGGCCCTCCCGGCTCGCCCGCACAAGGGTCTGGGCGAGCCGGAGGCCTCCCGGCCCTCCCGGCTAGCCCCCATAAGGGTGTGGGCGAGCCGGAGGCCTCCCGACCCTCCCGGCTCGCCCCCACAAGGGTGTGGGCAAGCCGGAGGCCTCCCGGCCCTCCCGGCTCGCCCCCACAAGGGTCTGGGCGAGCCGGAGGCCTCCCGGCCCTCCCGTCTCGCCCCCACAAGGGTCTGGGCGAGCCGGAGGCCTCCCGGCCCTCCCGGCTCACCCCCACAAGAGTGTGGGCGAGTCGGAGGCCTCCCGGCCCTTCCGGCTCGCCCCCACAAGGCTCTGGGCGAGCCGGAGGCCTCCCGGCCCTCCCCGGCTCGCCCTCACAAGGCTCTGGGCGAGTCGGAGGCCTCCCGGCCCTCCCCGACTCGCCCTCACAAGGGAACAGTCCTGGGATGCGCCCCTCAGACTCGACTCCCTCCAAATGCTCACCCCTCCTCCTCCCGGGGTCGCGCCATTTGGAAATATTGGGCCTAAAAATATCTTGGGCCTCGGGGGCCCACTCGGCGAATACAGGGTTGTACAGTAACAGAGAACCAATTCTGTGATATATTGATCCGTGAGCCCGAAATGTGTATATGGCATGATGCTGGTCTGCTAACGTTTCATCTAAGTTCACACCCATAGAGGTAAAAGAGAAAACATGATTGTATGAGCGAATGTATCTTCTGAAATGATGGCCCTCAGCAGAATCAGCCGTGAACAAATCGTAAAGGTCAGACGGAGCAGGTATGGGTGGAATTTGAACTCGTCCATTGACGCAACAGAGCGTTTCTGTCTCACCATCAAACAGTTTAGCGTTACAGTAGCAGCAGAAATGTGGTCGCTGTAGTTGTAAGTATATAATATGTTGGGTGTCTTCACAGATGCGTGCACTGTTATGATATACAGCACGACGTGGGGCACGAATGCGCGCAACATTGTTATAATCTACGTGGGCACGCAGTTGAGTGGAGGTGATAACATTTTCTGTCGGAGAAATATGAGTTTTATTATAATAGTAGCAGCACACAAACTTGATGAATATGAAGAACTTACCATCTGAATTAATAGACGCTAACATATGTTCATGTGGCACATGAGGTGTGTACTGCCCAACGTCTGGACGTAATGTGGACGCGACCTGTGGATGTGACAATGTTGGAACAGGAGTTATTGCGGTAATAAAGTCATATGTGGTTGCAGCTGCATGAGTAGTTGAGGTAGAAGATAATGTTGGGATGGTGAACTCAGACAGCAGTGAAGGACGCGGTTGGCACGTTGATGATTCGCCAATTTCAATCAGTTGTTCAGCACGAAGGTGCGATAAATATGGTATACTTGTCAAAGAGTATCTATGCACAACAGCAGTATTTGAATCTGTCACTGTGTAATTAGGTTGCACGAATTTATGATGACATATAAAAACATAGTACACGTACACGTATCATAATGCATATAATGTTTGTACCTTGGACATGTCTGGGAGACGTGGGCGGGACTGTACGTGGTTGTGCTTGTTCTGCAGGAATGGAGTGATTGTCGGAGCCATGATCTTGCGTGTGGTGTTGCTGCCGGCGTCTCTGACTTGCAGCACGCCTGTTCTCTCTACGCTCTGTGCGTTGCTGTTCTGTCATACGCAGAAGTCTTGCTCTTTGGTAAGATCGATTATATGCTCGTTGCGCAGCACGTTCTTCATCAGTCATCAGGGCTCTTCGTCGTTGTGAACGCGCCCGATTAGAAGCTCGTTGAGCCTCGATTTCAGCTTCTGTCATGTGTGCATTTCTTATTAAGGCAGAAGAGTAGGTGTGCGCATGTTCAGGTGGTTCCGCTGTAGATTGTACACGCGACCGTCTTCGAGGACGAATAGTAGACTGAGCATCAATGTTCATGTGGCCAACGGTATGATCGGGGTCCATGAAAAATTCAGTGGCGGTTGAATACCTGGAAATCCACAATGTCACTGTAAGGAATCCAGTAAACGCACAGTTGCAAGGACGAATTGAGAGAATGTAAGACAGGTGATTGGAACAATGAAAGACGGTTCACGAAGATAATAGGGCAGCACAATAATTGTTGTACGAATCATATGACCGCATGGAGTTGTCTGGATGAAGCAAAACGTCTGTAGGGTGTACGGAAGGACGTGCGAGGCAATGTCATTGGTTGGCGGAGGGAGATTGGTGAAGGGGGAGCCCGTGAACATGGAACATTGAGTTGTTGGGGGGCACTATTGGCCGTGCTTGCCATGAGTATATTTTGGGCCCAAAGTATGACACGGAGTGGAGTAAATATAAATTTACCTCATAATTTTTAGTAATTTTGGCCGAGTAGACAGTCAGCCGGGATTCGTAGTAGGGATTGAAGAGTAGGAGTTGAAGACAGCATACCTTTGAGTTTAGAAAGGGGAAGGAAGCGAGACGGAGTGGAGCGGCGGTAAGGAAGAATGTAGGTAGATGAGGTTTTTTTTTTGGAGGTTATGGTGGAAGATCAGGTTGGAAGCGACGATTGCGAGCTGCGAGCATTTCCTGGTATCCATCTATGTGAGGAGACGGGGTCAATGACCTGGATTGTTTGCAGAACTGCAAATGGATTTCTCTGCGGCAAAGAAGTGCAAAATTGAAATAGATGAGGAGAAAACTTTGTCGACAGAGGTGTAAATTACGGACGAATAAAAATAGAGGAAGCAGAAGAGGCGCTCATAATGTTAAGCGCAGTAAAATTTAGATAGTTCACCTGAAATTATTGTACTGTGCATTCTCTCAGATAGAACTCATGAGGGAACCTGCAAGAAGAAGACGTTAAGTTTGGCAACGAAGCAGCGGAGGACGATTGAAGAGCAAGCAGGAGAGCAGAAATGGCGCAGTGCAGAGGAGTAGCTGAGCAGGAAGATGAAAAGGGCGCTGTTGAAGCAGAAAGAGGAAGGGGGTGGATGGGTTAGAGCACGATAGGGATCTCTTGTGCGGCAAGACAGAGAGCAGGCAGGCAGCAGGGAGGAGGAGTACATGCGTCATTGTGAGCAAAGAATTAACGTAAACATAAGAAATTAAGCGAGTTGTCAACGACGCTTTATTTGTTAAGAGAAATGAAGTGTGAACTCTTTTGTGTGTAAGTGTAAACTCGAGCGGAATGAACAGAAAATGGATTGGATAGGAGCATAAGCAGTGTGGTAAAAAGGAGCAGAAGCTGGAAGAAATGTTGGTACTGATTGGATGAGCAAGCGGGAAGGAGAGAAGCACATTATTTAGTTTATCAGTGCGTATAAACTGTAATCTATAATCTACAACTCAACACTATATACTACAATGAAAGGTGTAATCTATCACCTAGAATCAAAAATATAATGTGTGAAATGGAATTATAACTATAATCTATAATTAAAAAATCTAAACTGTAAACTTTAAAAAAAAGTACAGGAAATCAAATCTGAATACAAAATCTACAACATCTAAATACAGAGAGACATCCTACAACTATCTGCTATTGAAGATAGTATACACAGACAGCAAAATCAAAACTATAAACATAGCAATCCAAGAATACATATAACTACAGTGTAATGAATTATTATACACTATGTTTTCTCATTTTGGTTTAAATTTAGCTCTGTATCTGATCATTTATCTAGCGTAATAACAAAATAAAAAATAAAAACTCCTCAATAATCATTTTGAGCACATGAGAGTTCAACAATTACTACACAGAAAAAACAAAAGTAAAAGATAGTTATCAGAGCCTAGTAAAAGGTGCAGCAAAATGACTATCATTGGCAAGTAAAATGGTGCAGTAAATTTATTAAGTGAAGTGTCAAGGCCAATTTATAACTGCAGGTATGCACAGATTATATTTTTTGCTAAAATTTTGTTTGCTAGTGAATAGAACAGCTTTATAAATGTAAAGCAGTGAAGAAAGATGGAGTAATATGGATGATGAAAGTCTTTCTTTTGTCGGTGTGTCTTGGGAGCTACACAGATGCAGTGTCAATGTGTACAGTTTGCTGAACTTTTGCAGGAGTGGCTTCAAGTTTTTAGAGTAAATAGATCACAAAATCTGTTGGTGGGAAAAGTAGAGGAAGGAATACGTGTAGTTGGTGTTCAGGAGCATGCAAATGACAATGAAGGGCAATGAAGCTGCGCCGCAAGGCAGAAAATAGGAGGTCGGGGAAAGTTTTTTAGGGATGTGAGACATGGCTTTTGAGCGGCTGCACGAAGGAGCAGTGCGAGTCGACGAACGGCAAGAAGAGCTGCACCCTTGCAGATTCAATTGTATTCATGGGTGTTGTTGACATTTGTAGTGAAATAAAATAAATCAACTGTAAAGAGAACAACCTAATCAATAGTGTGAACAACATGATTGATCAAAGCACGTTTGGTAGGTGAGGAAATGGGCAAGGTCATGGAGAAGCGACCTCCATCATCGGAAATGCGTAAATGTAGGAAAAATGTGTAACCTGTTCATTGTGAGGTGAGAAGAAAATAGAGTAGAGAACCTGAAAAGAAACATACAACATGCGAGCACACTGTAGAGAACAAAAAGCGATGTGTGAGCCTAAAGGACATTAGATGATCAATCAATCTGGATGTGCACCCCTTTGATTTGGGATTGAAAATTTTCAGTTCATAAGTTCTTATTCCCCACATTTTATTCATAGTTAAATTGAACAATCATATAATGGTGTCGAGTCTCGACACCGATGCAAGTTTAGCAGATTTCTTTTCTTTTCCTCCATGGAAAAGAGTCTCATCGAACATGTCAGTAAGAAATACTTCAAAATAGTAAGTGAAGGAGCAGCAAAATAAATGTTAAGAGCAGGTAAAATGCTGTACAGCTTATACAATTATACATCATGTTGACCTTAAGCATTTTTGAAATGTATGCAGGTAGAAAACTGAGGTATCCATAATACCATCTACTCGCATTCTTAATTACCCCCCAACGAAGGGTGCTTGTCAGGCATAAACTTGCTCACCTTTTTGGCAGAAAGCTATGAAGCACCGGTGGTATACCATTTAGTAGCAATGCAGTTTCCAATATTTCATGCACGTTTGCCTCATGCCGCAGCATTTCATATTTGTTCTGATAATAATAATAAAACTAAGATAAATTTTTTGAAATATTTACAATGCTTGCACCGTACTGCTACAGGCCAATGGAAAATGCTATTTGCAGCGCAAACACGAAAACCAATAAAATATTGAAACCTTATAAAAAAATGATGAAGGTGGAAGGGGTTTTCCGCCGTACCCATTCTCGCGTGACCGACGACGGCGAGTGTAGAGGGCACACGCGGCAGGGGGAGACGCAGACACACACACCGTCGCTCTATGCTGCTGCCACCGCGTTGATGCGTGGCGAAGGGGATCGGGGCGAAGAAGCGGCGGAAGGGTTTGAAAGCTGCGACGGTAGAACGGGGCGAGGGCAGTTCCGGGATTTCCTCGGCGCGGCTCGGTCACGCAGCATGCGATACTTTCTTATTTAATATAGATATAGACTATAGAGGATATAATAAATAGATATAATATATATAGATAATTACCATTTAAACCGTATATATTTATCTTCATAACTGAAATGTCATACATACTTTAGTTCAATATTACACTGGAGCATCGAGGTCCCCCTCTAGCATCATCACCACATCTTCCATGGATGGCCTGGCGAGCGGATCCTTCTGAGCGCACAAAATCCCAATCTTCACCACCCTCTCAATCTCTGATTCTCCTTCACCACCTCATGTCTGCCCATCTTCACCACCCTCTCCGACTCCGAAGGCACCACTAGCTCGCCGCGCACCAGCATCCATATCTCGCCGGCGTCGTGACACTTGCGCGCCAAATCACGGAGATCTGATCCGTCTCTGTTCCTTCTGCCGCAAACAGTTTCGAGAACCACCACGCCGTAGCTGTACACGTCCGCCTTCTCCGTGAACGTGACGGTCCCGGACGTTTCGTCGCCCCGCTGGCACTCCGGCGCGATATACCCGTCCGTCCCAACCGACACGGTCCTGGTAGCTGCCTTCGTCTGGCTCGCAATCACAAACTTGGCGAGCCCGAAATCAGAGATTTTCGCCGTCCAGTCTTCGTGGATCAAGATGTTCTCCGGCTTAATGTCGCGGTGGATGATCTTGGTCTCGCACTCACAATGGAGGTAGTGAATTCCCCGGGCCGCGCCGAGCAGGAGCCCGACCCGCTGGGCCCAGCTAAGGCGGTCTTTCTGGCTCTCGAAGATGAATTTGGCCAGAGAATTCCGGCACATGTACTCGTAGACCAAGAGACGAAAAGGGCCGTCATGGCAAAAGCCGAGAAGGCGAACCAGGTTCGCGTGGCGAGCCCTTCCGATGAGACTCATCTCCATCCTGAAGTCTTTCTCTGCATCACTCTCTGTTCCGTGGAGCATCTTGACGGCGACGGAAATACCGCCCATGGGGAGTTTAACCTTGAACATTGTGACATGGCCGCCTTTCCCCAGCTCACTCCTCGAACTTGCGGGGCCGCACAGGAGCTCGTTGTAGTCGAAGTAGCGGGGCGCGATCTCCTCCGAGAAGGCGAGCTCCCATTTCTCCCATTGCTCTCGGAACTTGCCGAAGAGGAGCCAATACGCGCCGCCGCAGGAGGCTATAACCGCCAAACAAATAATGTCGGAGACCAAAGCAGAGACTACAATTGCAAAAACGTGAACCTCTCGCTTCGTTTGGTCGCCAGTATGGTTGTTGGAGCCAGCTTCAACTCCCAGCTTCACGAAGGCGACGCCGAGATCGTCGGCCTCGATCCTCCCGCCGGACAGAGGAAGCTTGAGCTTGGAGCACTGCTGGTCTCGAAAAACGGTGGCGTAACAGTCGCAGTCGTCCAAGCATTCACTGCTGCAGTCATCGGCGGTCGTGGTGAAGACGACGAGATATGCCAACTCATCCATCCCGACTACGTGCTCCACCTTTTCCATGGACACAGTGGTGGCGCCGCCTGCGGTTTTACATCTAGGCAGCACTCTTCTCCTCTGGCACCCGGCGCTCTCCGCGCCGGCCTGAATGTAAGTAAAACCAGACACGCATTGACACTTGGGGGCGTCGTGGACGACCAAGCAGAAGCTGTTCACGCCGCAGATTTCTGGGTCGTAGCACTTGTTCTTGTAGTTGGGAATATCGTTCACCTCGGTGCTGGTGTTGGTGTCGAGGTTCACCGCGTACAGCCGGAAAATGTTGTCGGCGTCAAGCTTCGCGGCGTAGATCATATTTGCTGATACGTTTTTGGGATTATACCCGGGGAGATCCTTGTTGCTGCCGTAGTCATTTTGCAAGTAGAGAATACCGTCTTCATCGAGGACGAGGCTTATGTAGTAGTTGCCGTAAGTATTAGAAGCCCAGATCGCGGCGGAGGAGTTAACACTGTAGATGACGATGTTGCCGTCGCACTGCATGATGAGGACGTGAGCATCGACTGATGGGTTGTTCCTGGCGGCGGAGGAGGTGAGGTTGTGGCCGCACGGCAGGGACTGGCCACCTAGAATGGTGTCGGTCGGGTAATCGAAGCTCCTCCAGACGACGTCATTGGTAGAGTTTGAGCTGGCCGAGGTTTGTGAGATGGCGGCGGAGCTGGAGTTTGAGCTGTAGACGACGAGTTGCCGTTGTCGAGCATGACGGCGTAGGAGGCCGGTGAGGAGAAGTTGAAGAGGAAAAAGGGCGGATCCCCTCCTCCGCTGTTTGGAAGGAGAGAAACCCGTCGGCGGTGAATGTGAGAATCGCGGCCTCGGAAAAGGGTTTCTGCAGATCTAGCCTGGCCGTCCAAACCACCATGAATTCATTAGAACTAATGATAAGCCGTATGCCTACTAGGAATCCCTCTCCCTGGGAATAGAAGCCGAAGGAGAAGCGGCCGGAGGAGGAGAGCCAGGAGGAGGCGGCGGCGTTGGTGGAGAGATTAGAGCCCACAACTTGTTAAGGTATATTTAGCATGTGTATCGTATAATTAACGGAACCCTAACGGGTCCGTTAACGGGTCGTCGGGGATTTAAGGTTACGCCTATAAATATCCCGCTGGGGGCAACCGGTAGTTCATTCCAAACTTGATGTTCACTCGGATGCTTCGAGCACCGTTTCATTCTCGAAGTTGTCTCTCGTGAGCGTTCAGCCCCCCCCCACCCCCCACCCCCCTCACGATTGCGCGGTTATACTCCCTCTCCCGTGCGTTCTCACTGTAACCGCCCTCTTCCTCTCGCACTTCTTCATCGATTTCGATCGATTTGCATAAGAAAGAAGACATCGCCGTTGCTTCTCTCTCCCGGGCGAGTCCTCCCCCATGATCGCCTCTCCAAACGGAAGTTCCTCGCCGACTGGAAGCCGCCTCTGTCGCAGACGAAGAAGGAAAATCCCGTCGTAGCCCGTGCCCTAGCCGACGCTGCTCCCGCTGCTGCGTTTGAGGAAGTCACGACGCCACTACTCTTCCGGAGATCGACGCCAGGAGCCATCTTCAGTGCGTCCTCGTCGATCGAAGAGGAGAATCACTGTGCCGTTTCGTCGATCGCTCTTCAGTGCCGTTGCCGTTGAAGAAGGAGGAGGTCGGTCGTTGCTCTCCCTGCATTTCGACGGAGGAAGCAGAGTCGACGCTTGCGCAGTCGACGTTCGCGCGGTCGACGCTTCCCTGCAAGTCGACGCTACAGTCGACGCTTGCACAGTCGACGCACGCCGCAGTCAAAGCATGCCGCAGTCGACGCTGCAAGTCGACGATCTATTTGCCGGCTGTGCAGTAACGCCAGGCGATAACCTCCCCTGCTGCTACCGCCAGAGCTACCGCCCGGGCTACCGCCAGGCGATAGCCTTTTTTGCTTGTGGAGATCCGTTCTTCCGGTTTTCAGCCGCCACCTCCAGATGGCCTCGCTTTCGAAGAGCAGCAGTCTGTCCTCTCCTGTGCCGTTGATAAAGCTGGAGAAGTTCTCCCATTCGGAGTTCAGTGCCTGGAAGAGGAATACCCAGTTCGGTATGAAATATCTGAATATATTTTATACGTTGCAGACTGACCTCGCAGATTTCAAAGGTGAAGACGACGTTGCTCAGTGGATCAACGACGAAGACTTCTGTCGCGATTATCTCCTGAATTGTCTCTCCAATTCACTGGCCGAGACATTTGGGAAACTGAAGACAGCGAAAGAGATCTGGACTGCGCTGGAAGATCAGTTCAAGGAGGAGGAGAACATGTCCAAGACGCATCTGGTGGACAGGTTCATGGGATTCACCTTCACAGAGGACAGGGAAATCCTTCCCCATATCGCAGACCTGGAGAATCTGGTGGCCAAGCTCAACAGTGAAAGTCTCTCTCTGCCAGATGGGTTCGTTGCTGGTGCCATCATCTACAAGCTCCCCTCAGCATGGTACTCTTTCAAGACGGAGATGTATCGCAAGAAGACTCAGGTCAGTCTGAAAGAACTCAAGCGGTTCATCTGCATTGAGGATGAGAATCGGACAAGGCATGTTAAGGAGGTGGTGAGCAAGCAGCAATCTGCTGCTAATATGGTCACACACCCGAAGAGGAAGCCTAAATCTGATCGGACTCGACCTCCCCCCAGTGCACCCACAGTAGTAGACACCAGCAAGAAGATCAAGAAGTTCAAAGGCAAGTGCTACAACTGCAACAAGTGGGGTCACTGCGCTTCTGAGTGCAAGCAACCAAAGAAGCCCGATGCTAACCCACCAAAGCCTGATAACAGAGCACACATGCTCCATCAGACTGCGCCCTCCCACTTTGTTGCCAAAGTTGGGAACGTTCAGGCCAGTACTGACTGGTGGTTAGATTCGGGGGCGACTTGCCACGTCTGCAACAACTCCGCACTGCTGAAGGATGCCACTCCAGCCTCTGAGACAGTTACCGTGGCAAATGGAGCCACTGCTGCGGTACTCCAGACCGGGACCGTGGATCTGCTCCTCTCTTCAGGTACGCATTTAATTTTGCAAGATGTTAAATACATTCCTACATTACCTGCTAATTTAATTTCGATTAGTTTGTTAAGCGATGCGGGTATGTCCTTTAACATTAGTGGTGATAGGGTGACCTTAATGGTTAACTCACATTATTTTGGCTGTGCGTACGTCGTCAACGGAATGCATCGTTTGAGTCTAGCAAACGAAGTAGTCAATCAGGTTAGTTCTACTTTGATCGATCCTAAGACTTTACACGCAAGACTAGGACATGTCAATTATAGAAAACTACTCCTGCTAGCTAGAACTCATAACATCCCCTTAGACACTAAAACCAAATTCGACAAATGTGAGATATGTGCTCAAACAAAGATAACTAGAACACCATTCAGTCCGGTGTCTCGGAGCACACGTTTACTAGAGTTGATACACTCCGACATTTGTGACTATAAGAGTTTTGTCACACGTGGTGGTCGGAAGTACCTGATAACTTTTATCGACTTCTCTAGATATACTCACATTTATCTCTTAAAATCAAAAGATGAAGCTTTTGACAAATTTCAAATTTTCAAAAATAGGGTTGAGAACCAGTTGGATTTGACAATTAAATGACTTAGGAGTGATCGAGGAGGCGAGTATGTCTCGGGTGAGTTTAGGGATTTTCTTGCCAGCAATGGCATAATACCTGAAACCACTGCCCCTTATTCCCCCAGTCAAACGGTATTGCCGAGCGGAAAAATAGAACTTTAACAGAAATGTTGAATTCTATGTTGTTGACTGCCGGTATGCCTGCCGCTTATTGGGGAGAAGCAGCCCTCGCGTCGAATCACATCCTAAATATGGTTCCTCATGCTAAATTGAAGCAAACCCCGTATGAGCTTTGGTTTAAGAGACCGCCCAGATTTGATCACCTAAAAACCTGGGGTTGTATCGCCTATGTTAGGATACCTGACATAAGGAGATCTAAGTTAGGACCTAAGACGAACACTTGTGTGTACCTAGGATGTGCGGTGGATAGTGCTGCAGACCGATTTCTAGATCTCTCTACCAACACGGTTATTGAGTCTAGAGATGTTGTGTTCTTTGAGGACAAGTTTCATAGAGATAAGAACCTGACTCTTCCAGGTCTGCCAGACACCAGTTCTGATACCCTCATTGGGACGGAACTACGACTCCCTGACACTGAGCCGGTTCACACTAGTGCCCTAGAGTCCACTAGGTTATCTAATAGGGAACGTGTTCCTAAAAGCTTCGGTACAGATTTTGTGACTTACCACGTTGAAGCTGATCCATCCACCTATCAGGAAGCGATGCGATCTAGGGATTCCCTGTTATGGAAAGAAGCCATTGATGATGAGATGCACTCTCTCATGGAAAACCACACTTGGATGTTAGTTGACCTACCCAAAGGAGCTAAGACCATTGGGAGCAAGTGGGTTCTTAAGAAGAAACTGAATCCAGATGGGAGTATCGCCAAGTACAAAGCCCGTCTAGTCGCCAAAGGCTTCACTCAAGTGAGTGGAGTTGACTACTTTGATACATACTCACCTGTTTGTCGCATTGCAACGATCAGAGTTCTTCTCGCTATTGCATCTATTGAACGTTTCGTCGTTCATCAGATGGACGTTAAGACTGCATTTTTAAATGGAGATCTAACTGAAGAGATCTACATGCGTCAACCTGAAGGGTTCGTCGTACAAGGTCTCGAAACCAAGGTCTGTAAGTTGATTAAGTCACTCTACGGATTGAAGCAAGCACCAAAGCTATGGCACGAGAAGTTTGACACTTGCGTAAAAGGCCTGAATTTTAAATCCAGCCTTTCAGATAAATGTCTGTACATACGGACAAGTCCTCACTCCGTCGCTATAATCTGCTTGTATGTTGATGACATGCTAATACTGGGTACTGATCAGTCTGAGGTGGAAGACGTTAAGGTTACCTTGAAGTCAAACTTTAGCATGACTGACTTAGGTGTGGTGAAGACCATCCTAGGCATGGACGTGAACTTTACGGATAAGGGAATCACCCTCAGCCAGACTCACTACATCCGGACTCTACTAGAAAAGTGGGGTTATGATAAGTGCAGGAAGATTGAGACTCCATACGACTATAATAATAGACTGAAACCTCATGACGGTTCACCTATTCGCCAGTTGGATTACTCCAAACTCATTGGTAGTCTCATGTATGCTACTACCTGCACTAGACCCGACATAGCCTTTACGGTCGGCATGTTGAGTAGATTCACTAGTAACCCTGGAAAGGACCACTGGGACGCCTTGGAAAGGCTAATGCGATACTTAACGTATACTGAGCAGTATGCTTTATGTTACAGTGGACACCCTCCTGTGCTTGAAGGGTACTATGACGCCTCCTGGTGCTCAGACGTTGGTGATAGTAGGTCCACTAGTGGTTATGTGTTTACCCTAGGAGGAGCCGCAGTAGCTTGGAAATCTAAGAGGCAAACGTGTATAACACTATCCTCTATGGAATCCGAACTCTATGCTCTTGCTTCAGCTGCCGAAGAAGCAGAGTGAGTCAGATATTTGGTTATGGATATTCCAATGACGAGTCTGAAAATGAACTCTATCTCGATATTTTGTGACAATCAAGCCACAAAAACCATTGCAACTAATTCCCTGTTCAATGGTAAGCGAAGGCAACTACGGATGAAACAGGCCTGGTTGACCTATCTCACCAGTCAAGGGATCATTTCCCTCTTGGTCGTGAGATCAAAAGATAATGTAGCAGATGTCCTTACCAAGGGCTTATGCAAGGTTC
Source organism: Dactylorhiza incarnata (assembly GCA_033032865.1). Lineage (NCBI taxonomy): Eukaryota > Viridiplantae > Streptophyta > Magnoliopsida > Asparagales > Orchidaceae > Dactylorhiza > Dactylorhiza incarnata. The sequence continues at coordinate 3,425,853 of JAWHQI010000193.1, read as the reverse complement.
TTACATCTAAAACATCGGTGGATATGAGATTAAAGTCTATTTAGTGGGACTTAATACCTATATTTGTTTAAGATTTTAGAACCGAGTCTGCCTACATTCACGCATCTAGACTGAGTACACTGAAGTATTCCAGATGTTACTTGATGAAGCCTGAGATTGTTTAGTTGCTAGTCATTCCAAACTTGATGACTCACACAACTACTTCTTTTCAAAGGCTGAATTGGGTATCATTCCAAAAACGAGTACTAAAGTTACTGATATGCGTCCTGATATTATGATCATTACTTATATCATTCCAAACTTGATGATATATTGGTCACTAAGGCTGAGCATATTATTCGAAACTCGAAAGTCGCTCGAAAATCGCTCGAATATTGAGCCGAATCGGAATCGGTTATAATTGATTCGACTCAATTTGAGTCGATTCAATTTGACTCGAATCTGATTTCGAGTCGATTTCGAGCCAGCCCTGAATCGCTCGAAATATGATTCGAATCAACTCGAATTGATTAAAAACATTATGTATTTATTAATATATTATTATTTTAAAATTATTAACACTAAATTTTAAACTCAAATACAAATATTGAAGGCTTTAAGTGTTTCATTTGCTAAATTTAAAAGTTTCCCATTTAATTTCGAGCCAACTAGGAATAAAGAGAAAATTTGCTCAATTTCGAGCCAACTTGATTCGATTTCAAGCCAGCTCGATTCGATTTTGAGTCATCTAAATTCGATTTCGAGCCAACTCGATTCTATTTCGAGCCAGCTCGATTCGATTTCGAGCCGGCTCGGAATCGAGTCATTTCGAGCCAAGCCGGCTCGACTCGAAATCGATTTCGATTTCGAGTCGATTTCGAGCCGAGTCCGACTCGAAAATTTCGATTTCGAGCCGAGCCCAAATCGCTCGAACTCGACTCGATATCATCCCTATTGGTCACAGCTTGTTGTATCATTCCAAACTTGATGATATAATACAATTGTGAAACGTTTGGTAATAATCTTAATAATCGAAGGAACGTAGCTTGGTTCTATGAAACCAAATTTCTAATTTTGTGTAAATTAGATAAGAGATGCGGACCTGTGAGTCTTTCTTTCTAGTTAGAGTATTATGTTCAAAATTGTAAGAACTAATCACTTTACTTTTGATATGCATATGTATGGATTCATTGAGTTTGTTCTCATGACATTCAAATGTTTCAACGCAGATCAATTGGAGTCTGGAGGAGAGAAAGTGGATTTCGACGTGGATGGAGATGATCTGCTGTTTGAGTAGACCGATCCGTCACCTGTTTGAGTTTTTGTTTTCAGATTACTGTTCTTGCTTCTGCTTTAGCTTTTGCATGTTTGGAACCTGTATGAGTTTAGATGTTTGATCTAAAACTCTTGTTGTTTTTAAATCTGAAACTCATTCTGTCGTTATCTAACTTATATGTTTTGTTTAACCCGTTATGTGATACAATTGCTACAATATATGAGGAGAATGTTAAGGTATATTTAGCATGTGTATCGTATAATTAACGGAACCCTAACGAGTCCGTTAACTGGTCGTCGGGGATTTAGGGTTACGTCTATAAATACCCCGCTGGGGGCAACGAGTAGTTCATTCCAAACTTGATGTTCACTCGGATGCTTCGAGCACCGTTTCACAACTATGGGCGGCGTAGTAGACGACACGTCGACACTCTGCAGATAGCCGGCGGGGTTGGCGATGTTAGATAAGGTAGCTTCTTGGATTGGCGCTAGAGAGAGTAGGAGAAAGAAGGACAGCAGAGTGCCGGCGGCGGTGAAGAACATGGCGGCAGTCGAGGCGGAGGAGAGACTGAATTGAGCAGACTGGCCGGGTTCAGAGTATTATTATTGGGCAAGTCAACTCCTTGGATTTCCTTGCTAATTTTTAATTAAATTATAATAATAAATTTTCATTGCTGAAATTTCATGCAATAGTTTGCTCCACAGTGGTAGCGATAAATTTTGAGGAATGTTAAAAGCAGGCCAAATACTTCTATTACCACACCAACAAAATCTCACCTTTAAGCGCACACCCAGCCCGCCCCTTCCCTCCCACGCGATTGCAGTTGTTCGCGTCTTCCGCCGCCCGCCCGCGGCCCGCCTCTCTCGCCGTAGGAACCCGCCTCTCTCGCCGGAGGAGCACGCCTCTCTCGCCGGAGGAATACCTTTTCGCCCCTATCCTTATCCCTATTCCGTCCTTGAATACCTTGTCGCCGAGGTAACTTTTGGACATCCGAGGTTTTGGAGTTGGTCGGCAATGCTGCAAAAGATAACAAGAAGATTAGGATCTTTCAAAGGCACATATAGCTAGGAGTGAGGAATGACGAGGAACTTTCTAAGCTTACCAGGCACATACAACCTTCTCCTTTTCAAGAAAGTCGAAGTCCGGACCTGCTGACGATGACAGTGGAATCAAAGTTTAATCATTTTTTCCGCCTCTTCTTGTTCCCATTTGCGTTTAAACATATTGTTTGTTTTTGTTCTGTTTTAAATTGTTCGAGACTAGATTGTGTTATTCTGAAGGAAGAATTTGTGAAATTTTCTGGACCGATGGAGCACCAAGACAAGAACACCAAATAATGAACATGAAACACTTCTCTTCTATTACTTGGCAGAAATTATAAATTACAAGTAAACAAGACTAAAAACAAGTTGCATACAATTTGATTTACAACAACCGAATATAAAGAAAAACAACTTGTCGCAGACAATGCCCGCTTCTCCTCCTCTCACTACCGCCGATGCTAACTCCTAACACCCGCGCTAGCTCTCAGACCGCGAGCTCGCTGTTCGCACACTCCACTGACGAGACCGCAAGTTGCAGACCACTGAACCACTACCGCCAGCGGTAGCTCCTACTGCGTCGCGCTAGCTCGCGATAAACCTTAAGAAACCTACTCTAGGTTGTTTGCCGAACTCGCTCCGAGTTCGCTCTGTCTGAGACTGCCAAAATAAGACCGCTCAAGTCTCCATTTCCCTCTGTATATCTATGCAGGGGGATTAACTCCTTATTTATAGATCCAGGAGACACCTTCTAGAAGCGAGCTACCGTCTGGCGGTAGCTCCCTTCACAAATCTAACACTCCCCCTTGAAGTGAGGTCCGTCAACAACTCCGAGCAGCGAGCGAAGATTCCTGAACGGCCCCGCAAAAGGGGGCTTCGTGAATATATCTGCAATGTTGTCTTCGCTCCGCACATGCTCCACCGCAATAAAGCCACCCAACACTTTTCTCTCTGATGAAGTGATGCTCGATATCTATGTGCTTTGTTCTTGAGTGACACACTAGGTTTGTTACCAGTTTTAGAGCACCCTCATTGTCCCCGCGAAGCATAGTAGGTTCGCTGACCTTCTCGTCCACTTCTTCCACCAGCCTCCTCAACCAGACACACTCCTGAGCTGCTAAGGACGACGCCTTGTACTCAGCCTCAGTGGTGGAAAGGGAGATAGAATCTTGTTTCTTGTCACACCACGAGATGGCAGCAGTTTCACACATAAACACATAACCTGATGTCGACTTGCGATCATCAGCATCAGCGTAATCTGCATCAGTGTACCGATGCAGCTTGAAGTCAGACTTCTCTTCATAAAACAATCTCATCTCAAGGGTTCCATTCACATACTTCAGTATCCCTTTGGCTGCCTCCAGATGAGGCTTCCGCGGCTCCTGCATGTACCGACTAACTCGGTCGACAACAAAAGCGATGTATGGCCTTGTGATAGTCAGGTAGATAAGACTCTCAATCAGTGCCCGAAAGATCATTAGATCAGGAAGAATCCTCACGTCTTTATTCCGAAGCTTTTGCGCAGCCTCCAGTGGAACAGAACTGCTCTTTCCTTCCTTCATGCCGAACCTCTCGACAATCTTCACAGCATACGCCCTCTTGGGAACAAGCAACCCGCATCTTCTCTTCTCAATTTGAAGGCCAAGGAAATAGTGCAGTTCACTAAGATCCTTCATCTCAAACCGGATGGATAACTGCTGTCTCAGCGCCGCGACCTCCTCACTGTTGTTCCCTGTCATGATCATGTCGTCGACGTACAGTAGCACCAGCACATGAAGATCTCCACTCTTCTTCACGAACATGCTAGAGTCAGAGTCTGAGGCATCATAACCACAAAACTGCAAGTACTCCGCAATCTTCCCATACCAGGCTCTTGACGTCTGTTTCAACCCGTAGAGGGCCTTCTTCAGCTTGCACACATGATGTGGAGGTGACTTGAGCACGTATCCAGGTGGTTGCACCATGAATATGTCCGTATTAATCTCTCCATACAAAAACGCATTCGTCACATCAAGTTGCCACAGCTTCCAACATCGGCACGTCGTCAGAGCAATGACCATCCTCACCGACGTCATCTTCACCGCATGACTAAACGTCTCATCGTAGTCATCTCCATAGGTTTGCGAGAAACCCTGCTCCAAGAGGTAGGCCCGGATGGCTTGATCGCGACGCCGCCAAAAGGTACCAGCATCCGAAGTGGTGGTAGGTACATTGGTTTTGTCAGAGTCGGCATCCGGAGTGGTGGTAGGTACGGTGGTTTTGTCAGAGCTGGCAGTGGCGGTAGAGGGCGCAGTGGTGGTGGGAGGAGCACCAATGATGTGATCCCAGAGATCACGGGAGGAGAGGGCAGCTTCAACAGTGAGAGCCCAGTCCGACAGTCGCTGGCAGTGGCAAGTTGGAAGGACGTGGCCTTCAGAAGTGGCGTGATCAACGGAGTCGCCATGGAGCCCGGGCGGTCTTGCGTTTGGAGGACTGGGCGGACTGGCAGCCGAGCTGGCGGACATGAGGCACTTGCAGGCAGCTCGCGCGATCAGGGTGCTGGTCAAGGCGGGCGCGAGGTCGAATGAGGTCGCGCAGGCAGATTGGCAGGAAGCTGGCGGACAGGCGCGGGAGAAGCTCGCGCGGGCAGGAAGCAGATCGGGCAGGGCGCGCGGTCAGGTGCGCGAGCAGCTCACGTGGGCAGACTGGCCGGAGGCTGGCGGACAGTAGATCGGGCAGGAGGCTGGCGTAGAGGTCGCCGTCGGATTGGCAGAGGTCGCTCGGGCAGGTGAGCGGCTGGGCAGATCGCACGGGCAGGTGTGCGGTCTGGCAGGGGCGGACGAGCAGGGGTCTCAGCGGTCTCGGGGCAGCAGTTCGGAAGGTCGCGACACAGGAGGTCGCGAACAGGAGTGCGGGAGGTCGCAGCAGGCTGTCTCGGCAGATCTCGGCAGATCGTAGCAGGCGGTCGCAGTAGGCGGTCTCGGCAGAACACTGGATCGGGAGATCGCAGACAGGAGCACGCGGCAGGGCGCGACGGGCAGAGGGTCGCGGCGGACAGGAGCTAGCTCGCGGCTGTGCGGTCTGGGCAGATCGCACGGGTAGGTTAATTGCGGAGCGGGTTGAAGTGGACAGATTGTTGCGGAGAACGGGCAGTGGGCAGCGGGCAACGGGCAGCGGGCAGAGCGAGCAGGTTTGCGAGCTAAAAAAATTAGGCAGAACCTGACTCTGATACCATGTTAACTTGAGAGAAATCAAGTAATTGTATTGAATTGATTGAATAAAGGAGGACCCTTGGGGTCATACATATAGAGAAGGAGGGGAGTCCGAAAACACCACATGCGGTGTGAGATTAAACTGAATGTACAAAGGAATATTAAAATACATTTAATATTAACATTTTTATTTGGTTTGCTAGTAACAAATTGTTTTTAAAATAGCTATTTTCAGATTTCATGGTTTGCTAGTAGTAATAGTTTGCTAGAAGCGAAAACGGATTTGCTAATAACAGCACCATTATTTTATTAATTAAGGGCTTTATTAGTTAATTAACATAGTTTTATAAATTAGGACAATATTTTTAAAAAGATGTTAATTTATAAAAGATAATTATTTGACGGCACAGGTACAAGGCTATTGATTTGCCGTCACCTTAGATTTCACTATTAGCCGTCGTGTTATATTAGCATCCACATAAAATTCTATTTTGTTCACAAGCACACGATCAGCACGTACACCATGAGAAAACAAAAAACAAAATTTAATCCATTCATTTCAAAAGACAAATCTAAATATTTTGATTTCTCTTTTGTATCCCTAATTCTTCGTGGACAATAACTGGCGTCGTTCGCCGCGAAACGAAGACGGAGATGTAATTCATGTGATTCCCAGAGGACGAAGAGGGGATGAAAATATTACTGAGACATTTGGCTGAAATTTCGTTAAGTCCATCGCCCCTGGAATCACAAAGGCAGAGAGACCATTGAGAAAACACACAAAGAAGGTTTGAGAATTGCAATCGGGAGGGAGAGCGCGATGTGGCACAATCAAGAGGGAGAGCACCAGCGAGGCGAAGACGGGAGGGACGTCGCAGTCGGGAGGGAGATCTCGTGATTTACCGGGCGGGGTTTTATGAGGCGCTATTATCTATACGAGGGATGCTATTAACATTGCTCTAAGATATTTGGGCGCATACCACGTGACATCGGAACGTGCAATATTTTCGAAATAACTAAGGTTATGGTCGAAAGAATGAAACTTCTTTGAAACTGAACCGGCTACTTTCAAGTAAGCGGTTGAGTCCAACCTTCTTACGTATTAAACGTCAGACCAAGGCGGCTGAGCCGTTGAATCCTAGTCAACTTTGATCTCTGCTGATGACGACCTTGGGCTGCTATTAAGAAATAGCCTCCCAAATTCTAGGCGAGACACTAATATAATTAGTGCTAATTTTTTGTTAAGCTATTAATAACAAATATTAAACTAAAATTAAGCTGCGTGTAACCCAACAGAAGCAAGAGTTAATTTAGGCTCCGTTTGACGCGGCGGTGACGGCAACGAACGCAGTGGTTATGATTTGTCGTTCGTGAACGCCCAACCTTACCTAAGGAATTTCATTCACTATTTCGTTCAAAACTAGTTATCTTTTCTTCATAGCGGTCATAACCGTTGTCATACAAAACGTACATTTTATGATGGTGACGTTTTTGTCTAAACTCACAGGAGCAAAAACACCCAGTCAAACAGAGCCTTAGGCTTCGCTGGGCGCAGTGTTTTTACTCCGGTGAGTTTGGACAAAGACGCCACTGTCATAGAATGCATGTTTGGCATGACAACGGTAGCGACCGCCATCAAGAAAAAAAGCCTAATTTAGAACATAAAAGTGAATGGAGTTCCTAATTAGGCGTGATCGGGCATTCACGAACGACGGTTCATAACCACCGCGTTCACGATCGCCACCGCTGCGCCAGACGAGCCCTAAGTTATCCATCTCAAAAATACATTCCATAATTCTTACCTAACTTAGGCTCCGTTTGGCGTGACGGGATGCTTGACATGATAATGACGATGACAAAGAAAAAAACTAGTTTGAAGACAAAAATGGATGAAGTTTCTCGGGGGAGGTCGGGTGTGGTCACGAATGATAGTTCATAACCACCGCATTCACGACCGTCACCACCGTGGAGCGGCTTTTTTGCTCCGGTGAGTTTGGACAAAAACGCCATCCTCATAGAGTGCATGTTTGGCAAGACAACGGTTATGACCGGAACTAAGAAGAAAAAAAACTAGTTTTGAACATAAAAGTGGATGAAGTTCCTTAGGTGAGGTCCGACGTTCACGAACAACGGTTCATAACCACCGCGTTCACGACCGTCATTACTGTGCCAAACGGAGCCTTAATAACTGCTCAATGTAAATTGCTATTCATCCTTAGGCCTTTAAATAATACATATTCCAACCAGCAAACTCATTTATGTAAACTCATTTAGGGAGTCAGAAGTTAATATACAAGGATTTAATTATTTTTTAAATAAAGCGATAATCTTAAATATCTATTAAACACTCAGGGGAAGTTCTTAAAAGTTTATCACCTACATGAGATAAAAAGTTTAAGGATCTGTTTGGGATATCGGTGCCGTTTTAAAAGGGAAAAGTTCAAAGGGGAGATGCTAAACTGTATTTTCAAAACTGTAGTTTTAAAAGTGAGACTTTGTTTGGGCAACTTTTATTTTGGTGGCAATTTAAATTATTTTTAAATTTTTCTTCACATAAATTTTATTTATTTTGGGCAGATTTTTTTTTGAAAATTTTTAAACAAAAAAAAGTATTATATATGTGGAGTTTTTACAGATTTATGGATATAATTTTATTTTTTATAGGAGTTAAATTAATTAAATAAAGTTAATTGAAATTAAAAAATATGCCAAACGGTCGTTTTTTTGAAAGGGAGAATGAAGTTCTCCGGGGCCTTTTCAAAACGGAGGAAAATACAAGTTTTAAACCGGCCGTTTTAAAATGATAACAATTTGGTTGTTGCCAAACACCTGTCCTCCGGTCCGTTCAGAATGAAATGGAGTCAAAACGAGCTCCCAAACAGAGTCTAAGTTCTTAAAGTTTAAGAATCTATTATTAAATATCTAATAAACACTCAAGCGATAATCTTAATTTCACGATGCAATCGAGAATTTTCTCAATGTTCAAAATTATCTTCATAACTGAACTGTCAAACATACTCTACAGTTCAAAATTAATTACATCGCCGTTGAATACAAAAGACGAAAATGGATGACAAACAGGAAACCAATAATTATACCTAGATCCCTTCACAGTGAACGCCCATCTCCGGTGATGCTAACGGCTGGCGGTCTCCGGTGATGCTAATGGCGGCGGGTTTGGAACATCCAGGTCCCCCTCCAGCATCATCACCACATCTTCCATGGATGGCCGGGCGAGCGGATCCTCCTGAGCGCACAAAATCCCAATCTTCACCACCCTCTCAATCTCCGATTCCTTCACCTCCTCATTGCCGACCTTCACCACCCTCTCCAGCTCCGATGCCACCACTAATTCGCCGCCCACGAGCATCCATATCTCGCCGGCGTCGTAACATTTGCGAGCCAAATCACGGAGATCTGATCCGTCTCTGTTCCTCCGGCCGCAGACAGTTTCGAGAACCACCACGCCGTAGCTGTACACGTCCGCCTTCTCCGTGAACGTGACGGTCCCGGATGCTTCGTCCCCCCGCTGGCACTCCGGCGCGATATACCCGTCCGTCCCGACCGCCACGGTCATGGTAGCTGCCTTTGTCTGGCTCGCAATCACAAACTTGGCGAGCCCGAAATCAGAGATTTTCGCCGTCCAGTCTTCGTGGATCAAGATGTTCTCCGGCTTTATGTCGCGGTGGATGATCTTGGTCTCGCATTCTCGATGGAGGTAGTGAATTCCCCGGGCCGCGCCGAGCAGGAGCCCGACCCGCCGGGCCCAGCCTTGCCGATCTTTCTGGCTCTCGAAGATGAATTTGGCCAGAGAATTCCGGCACATGTACTCGTAGACCAAGAGACGGCAAGGGCCGTCATGGCAGAAGCCGAGAAGGCGGACCAGGTTCGCGTGGCGAGCCCTCCCGATGAGACTCATCTCCGTCCTGAAGTCTTTCTCTGCATCACTCTCTGTTCCGTGGAGCATCTTCACGGCGACCGAAATACCGCCCATGGGGAGTTTAACCTTGAACACGGTGCCATGACCGCCTTTCCCCAGCTCACTCCTCGACGTCGCGGGGCCGCACAGGAGCTCGTTGTAGTCGAAGTAGCGGGGCGCGATCTCCTCCGAGAAGGCGAGCTCCCATTTCTCCCATTGCACTCGGAACCTGCCGAACAGGAGCCAATAAGCGCCGCCGCAGGAGGCTATAACCGCCAGGCAAATAATGCCGGAGACCATCGCAGAGACTACAATTGCAAAAACGCGGACCTCTCGCTTCGTTTGGTCGCTCCCAGTAAGGTTGCTGGAGCCCGCTTCAACTCCCAGCTTCACGAAGGCGACGCCTGGATCGCCGGCGTCGATCCTCCCGCCGGACAGAGGAAGCTTTAGCTTGGAGCACCGCTGGTCTCGAAAAACGGTGGCGTAACAGTCGCAGTCGTCCAAGCACTCACTGCTGCAGTCATCGGCGGTCGTGGCGAAGACGACGAGATATGCCAACTCATCCATCCCGACTATGTGCTCCACCTTTTCCATGGACACAGTGGTGGCGCCGCCAGCGGTTTTACATCTAGGCAACACTCTGCTCCTCTGGCACCCGGCGCTCTCCGCACTAGCCTGAATGTAAGTAAAACCCGGTACGCATTGACACTTGGGGGTGTCGTTGACGACCAAGCAGTAGCTGTTCACGCCGCAGATTTCGGGGTCGTAGCACTTGTTCTTGTAATAGGGAATATCGTTCACCTCGGTGCTGGTGTTGGTGTCGAGGTTCACCGCGTACAGCCGGAAAATGTTGTCGGCGTCGAGCCTCGCTGCGTAGATCATATTGGCTTGTACGTTTGGGGGATTATACCCGGAGAGATCCTTGTTGCTGCCCAAGTCATTTCGCAAGTAGAGAAGACCGTTTTCGTCGAGGACGAGGCTCCTGTAGTAGTAGCCGGAGGTTACAGAAGCCCAAATCGCGCCCGAGGAGTTAACAGGGTAGACGACGAGGTTACCATCGCATTGCATACTGAGAACGTGAGCCTGGATTGATGGGTTGTTCCCAGCGGCGGCGGAGGTGAGGTTGTGGCCGCACGGCAGGGACTGGCCCCCTAGAATGGTGTCGGTCGGGTAATCGAAGCTCCTCCAGATGACGTAATTGGTAGAGCCTGAGCTGGACCTGCAACGAGTATAGATGCTGCAGTTCGTCCCTATTGTATAGGGTTTAGCGGCAAGGGAGACGGCCGAGGTCTGTGAGATGGCGGAGGAGTTTGAGCTGTAGACGACGAAGTTGCCGCTGTCGAGCATGGCGGCGGAGGAGGCCGATGAGGAGAAGTTGAAGAGGAAAAAGGGCGGATCCCCTCCTCCACTGTTTGGAGTAAGGAGAAGCCCGTCGGCGGTGAATCTGAGAGTCGCGGCCTTGGAAAAGGGTTTCAGATCTAGCCTGGCCGTCCAAACCACCATGGATTCTTTAGAATTAATGATAAGCCGTATGCCTACTAGGAATCCCTCTCCCTTGGAATAGAAGCCGAAGGAGAAGCGGCCGGAGCGGGAGAGCCAGGAGGCGGCGGCGTTGGTGGAGAGATTAGAGCCCACACCAATGTCCGTAGACTGATAGTCGGGAACCTGCGATCTGTTGAGTGGTAGGTAGGCGCTGTAAGATGAGGTAGCTTCTAATTGGATTAGCGCTAGAGAGAGTAGGAGGAAGAAGGACAGCAGAGCGCCGGCGGTGAAGAACATGGCGGCCGTCGAGGCGGAGGGGAAAGAGACGGAATTGAGAAGAGTAGGTTCAGAGTATAATTGGGCAACTGTCCCCTTCGGAAATCAGAACCCGGCGTTAAAAAAAGCATTCAGCGTATCCAAGTCAAACCGGTCGCCCTTGGTTTTCATTGTTAATTTTTAATTAAATTATAATAATTAATTTCATTGTTAATTGTTAATTAGATTATAATAATTAATTTCGTTCTTGAAATTCCATGCACTAATTTGCACCAGAGTGAAATCAAATATCTACTCAGATATTTGAATTAAAGATTTTATTTTAATTTTGTGCAGCATCTCAGCCACGTGAACATTCACGATCTCGCTGGCCCTGTCTATCCTTGATCCCGCAGGCGAATATTTTAAGTCTCCCTGAGCCGGACGACTTCAGTTTCCCCTCGATTCCGTTGGCGTATCTTCGCGTCCAGCGCACCCCAACCCCTGTCGGCGTCTCTTCGTCCAACACCCCTTTTTTTCTTCTTCAAAGCTAAGGGGAGATTGTTGTGAAAATTCTATGGGAATAATATGTTTCTGAGAGAATCGAATTGCTTCTTTCTAACTAATGTTGCATATCCGAAACGACTGTGGTGGCGGAGAGCGGGATTGGTGCATACGATTACTTCATCCACCGTCAGTCCGAGTCTTACTAGCAGAAATCAGAGTATCAGAGTGATGCGAGGAAGCTAGTGATCGAACCTACTCTCGAAATAGAATTGATGGGTACTCATGATAGGAGTCTAGTATTTATAAAAGTATCTAGCGGGGATGTCCGTAAAAGGCAGCAAGATATTTCCAAAGGCGGATAATTTCCAAAGGCGGATAATTTCCAAAGGCGGATAATTTCCAAAGGCGGATTATTTCCAAGAACGGGTGTTTCCAAAAACTCTTCCCCTCCTAATTCGGCAGGAGGAATAAAACGCGTAAAACCGACGCAAGCTTGGCCGTACCCCCTTGGGGTGCGGCCGAACCGCACCCCACGCATATGGGGTGCGGCCCAGCCGCACCCCACGAGGGGGGCGGCCCAGCCACACCCCGCGCGGGGTGCGGCCTCGGCCGCGCCCCACCGGGGTGCGGCCAAGCCGCACCCCACGAATGGGGTGCGGCCTAGCCGCACCCCGCGCGGGGTGCGGCCTAGCCGCACCCCGCGCGGGGTGCGGAGCCGCACCCCGCACACGGGGTGCGGCCTAGCCGCACCCCGCATGGGGTGCGGCCTTGGCCGCACCCCCTTGGGGTGCGGCCTTGGCCGCACCCCCTTGGGGTGCGGCCTTGGCCGCACCCCACGCATGGGGTGCGGCCTTGGCCGCACCCCCTTGGGGTGCGGCCAAGCCGCCTTTCCTCGAGGCGTGCTCGGCCCGCACCCCCTCTAGGGCGCGCCCATGCCGCGCCCCCCCCCGAGGAGCGATCGCGTTGCGCACCCTCAAGGCGCGGTCGCCCGCCCCTCCCTCCGCGCAGGGTGCAGCCGCCCGCCTATCCGCCTTCCCCCATAGGGGAGGGAGCTCGCAAGAAACCCTCGCAGGCGCACTTGTCGTCAGAACGCATCCGCAATTCGTCACGCACTCAGGACGTTTTAGCACTAGCGCGCGCTTAGAACGTCTCTGAGCGCGGTCAGGAAGTCTTCTCACTTTTTGTCTTTCCGGCTTCTCACTTTTTGTCTTTCCGGCTTCTCACATTTTGGGTTTCAGGCTTCTCACTTTTCAGGAACAGTTAGTCGCCTTTTTCGCCTCCAACAGAACTGCCCGAACTGCCCGAGCCGCCCAAGCTGCCCGAAGGGCAAGGTGGTCATTTACGAAAAATGGCGATCCGTGTGCCCAAAACCGGAAAATATGATTCGTCCACCGAGCATTTATGGAAACTGCCAACGGCAAAATTACCGGGCCGCCCCCGACAAAAACTATAAAAGGAGCCCCATGGCTTCATTTGAAAAGACCGGGACTTCTGGACTCGGGAGAGCTTCCCGCAGACTTTTGCGGAATTCTCCTTCGGCACTTGAAGATCTCCTTCGGGACTTGAAGATCTCCTTCGGGACTTGAAGATCTTCATCTTCCAGAAAGACGACGAGCCTTCTCGATTCCGAAAGGCGACAAGCAGTTCTCAGAAGAGAAAGTCGACTAGCCTTCTCGATTCCGAAAGGCGACAAGCAGTTCTCAGAAGAGAAAGACGACGAGCCTTCTCGATTCCGAAAGGCGACAAGCAGTTCTCAGAAGAGAAAGTCAACCAGCCCTCTCAGTTCCAGAAAGGCGACTAGCAGTCTTTGAGGGGAAAAGGACTTAGTTTTTTCGTGAGGTGGCCTGTCACCCTCGAAGCTCTCTTTCTCCAAATATTGTAACGAGCAGCGGTCTGTCGCGCTCGAGTTCTAGCTTCCGAGTTGTAACTCCTCCAGAAGATAGTGAAGTTTGGTCGGCACAGCTCCGGCCGCGTGGTTTTTTACCCTTTCCGGGTTTTCCACGTTAAAAAGTCTCTGCGTACTCAACGAACCTCTAATTAACTGTTTGCGCGCTTAGCCTGCTCACGAGCTAAGGCGGTTCAAGTGAACCGGTCTACCAAGAGCCCTAAGCGTTCCGCAACAGTTTGGCGCCGTCTGTGGGAATGGATTCCCAAATCCGAAGCGAAGGATTCCCGAGCGCAATCCCCCCTTCGCCGGAATCCTCGAAGCCAGCAAGAGTGGACATCTCCCCTGAACTGTCCGACGCATACAGCTCCTCGATTCCAGAAAACCAGGCAAAGAGAGCGCTCACTGCCGCACCCATCCGGCCCCCTCGGCCGGAGTCAGCAGGCAAACCGGCCCCGCCGGCAGGAGGGCATGATTCAAGCAATGACCAACGCCAACAAAGGCGATCACCCCTCTCGAAGTCAATCTTGGAGTACCCAGTTCCGTCATGGCTAAAGCTCCCTTACGACAAGGAATTCCACGGGGCAGAAGATCCATATGAGCACGTTAATCGTTTTCTGATAATAACACGGGAGCTCGGACTTCCCGACCCAGCTAGCTGCAAAATCTTCGCCAAAACGCTGCACGGAGACGCTCTCCACTGGTATCAAGCCCTGCCTAGCGGAGCGATCCATAGTTTCTCCGAGTTCTCCCGACTGTTCATCAAGCAACACGAGTCCTACTCGGCAAAGACCCAGAAGGGCGATAAGCCCGGTGCGAGCAAACAACCCCACCTAGAAGAAGGGGAACGGAGCGGGCAATCAGAGAAAGTCGGCCCAAATTTTCACCAAGAGCGCCCCTGCGCATGGATGGATTTCATCTTGGATGCAAGCATAGGGAGTCCCCCCTGTGAGCTGGGGAAGGCGCTGATAACCCACCGCATCTCCTTCAACGTCCTGTTCTTGGCAGCAATAGTTCGGCTCAAGCTCCTAAGCGGGAACCTCAAGCTTAGGGCTAGCAAAGCAGAGCTCCCAGATGGAACCACGATACCCACTATAGGCGTCATCACCCTCCCCGTCCAAGTAGGAGCACGTGCTGAACCGATCCAGTATGACGTACAATTCATTGTCGCCCAAGCGGACTCCCCCTACGACGCAATATTCGGGAGCCTCCTACTAGACGCCATGGACCACGACGTCTCAATGTCAGGACGCATGGCTAGCAAAGGAAATACCATCAAGAGCGCAATGCATAGTCTCAGCACGACCGCACCTTGGCCCTCCTGGATCGGCAGCAACCCGTCGCTGAAATCAAGGGCCGAGATACAGGGTTCACGAGAAGGTCAAACAGCTCCTGCGATAGCTGGAAAAGAAAAACTTCAGAAACTGACAGACTCGCCGCCCCACGATTCAGTCCGCAAGAGAAAGGGACGGCAACAGCAGCCCGAGGAAGCCGAACTGCCCACTCGGAACCAAGCAGACCGCTCCCGAGAGCTAGCAAATCAAGGCCTTCAGAACTTCACCCCGCTAAACACACCACGCGAGCATATATTGTCCGTAATCTGTCATAGCGAACTCATCCACTGGCCTAGGAAGCTCTCCTTGCACAAGGGAGCTTCGTCTCAATTCTGCCACTTCCACAAGGGCCGAGGGCACCAGACGGAGCAATGCGCCCGACTGAAAGAAGAAATCGAACGCCTTATCCAGCTGGGATACCTGGAGGCCTTCCGCAAAAAGACGCCGGCCAGCGAAGACCAATCTCCGGGCCGCCGTTGCCCACCAAGCTGAACAACTACGAAGATTCGGGCAAACGCAGCGCCAGCAAGGCTCGACGCCACCTTCTCGAAAGCCTGTATCAAAAATTTATCGCAAGACTGCATTTGCGAATGTATCAGTATTAATCTTCTAATAAAATCCTACTTGCTTCAATCCATTCTGCTGCAGGTACCGCTTCGGGGCCCTGTCCCGGGGACTCTGCACCGCCGTCGATTGAAGGTTCGCCCTTCTCCTCCGCCGTCGAGTCCCGGTGTCGTAGGGGCCTGCCCCCCCTGCGTTCACCCCCGGTTTGAATACCCCCGCTATTCACCGGCCAAAGCCGCGAGCGCAGACTCGTGCACCAAAGCCGCGGGCACAGAACCGCGCAAAAAGTCGCGAGCAAAGGCTTGTGCACTAAAGCCGCGAGCACAGACTCGTGCACCAAAGCCGCGGGCACAGAACCGCGCGAAAAGCCGCGAGCACAGACTCGTGCACCAAAGCCGCGGGCACAGAACCGCGCGAAAAGCCGCAAGCACAGACTTGCGCAAACTAACTCGTTATATATGTATTCATTTGAAAGCCGCGAGCACAGACTCGTGCAAGAAAGCCGCAAGCACAGACTTGCGCAAACTAACTTGTTATATATTTGAAAGCCGCGGGCTTCGTCTCGTGCAAAACTCATCTTGAAAACAACCAAAACTATGCAGGTGCTAACAATCAGATAAACAGAATCGTACGAAGAAGTAAACACGACAAACTCAATAAGAGGATACAACCGCGTCAGCTCAACGCTGCGTGCGAAGCAGACAACCATACAAACAAAACTCAGAACGAAACTCAGGACGACACACGAACAAACAACAGCACGGAGGTCAAGAAAATAGTGGGCGATCTGTATCAATCCTCGGCCGCGTCCGAGCACTCATCCTCCGAAAGATCTCCCGCTCCAAGACCAGCAGTGTCACACCCGAACTTCTTCCCCACCAAGCGAAGGGTCTTCTGGATACCGCGCTGGAAGGCGACCTCACGCTCGTCCTCCAACAGGGGCTCGACCTCCTTCGTCATAACCTCGGCACGGATCTCCTCCGCCATCTGGAACCGCTCCTCGACGAAAGCAAGAGAGTCTCGGAACTCGGCAACTCCGGCCGCCTTAGCGTCCTCAAGGCTGCGCTCGACCGACGACAGCCGCTCCACCTCGCTCCGAAGAAAGCCCAGCTCCCCCTCCATGCGAAACATCTCCCCCTGGGCCTCGGATAGCTGACGAAGCGCGTCCTGGGCAAGCGCCTTATCTCCACCATACGCCTCCTGCAGCTTCTCAACCTCGGACTGGGAAGAAGAAAGGTCCGCCTCCAGCTGCTTAATACGGGACAGATCGCGATCTCTCCTCTTCTGTAAAGCGGATATGTCCCTCTTCATCACGCTCAGCTCCTC
Source organism: Dactylorhiza incarnata (assembly GCA_033032865.1). Lineage (NCBI taxonomy): Eukaryota > Viridiplantae > Streptophyta > Magnoliopsida > Asparagales > Orchidaceae > Dactylorhiza > Dactylorhiza incarnata. Next base: position 3,409,095 of record JAWHQI010000193.1, on the reverse strand, counting down.
CTGGAGAGAGATGTAACTATCCTTAAGGCCCACATAGCAGTCGTTCCACGTAAGGGCAACGTTGGTCAGAACGTTCGCCTGCCAACACGAAGGAAACAATCAGGAAACATGAACAACAATGGCAGAGACAAGTCAAGACCCAGACAAGGAAAGATGGACTTACCGCAGAAGTCATCGCCTGGAGGGACGAGGAAACTCGCCGCGACGGCGGATGAGGGGGAGGTGGCGGCAAGTCTCCCTGCGCAACCTGCTCAGCAGTTGGGGACGCCAGAATCTCGACCTCCGGGTCGGGAGCAATCGGCTCCCCCCGACGACGGCTCGGACCAGCTTCATGATCGTGGCTCCTAGGCTCCGGCGGAGCAGAGCCCGAACTAGGAGTTCCATTCCTGAAGACAATCTTTCTCCTTTTCCCACGCTCCAGGGGAACCGCAGCCTCCCGCTCAGGATCCCAAGAAAGCCCCACCGCAAGCAACCGACTCTCCTCCACACAGTTGTACACACTGAACAAAGCTTTTGACAGCCCATCTCGACCAGGGAAGCCGGGGAGAGGAAGGAACTCGTCCTCCCGACCGGTCAGTCGGCGGCAGCGTCCAGGAAGCGACCTCCAAAGCTCGGGCAGCTCCCAACGATTCCGAACATATCCATAAAGGGTATTCCCGTGGCGATAATCCGCCTTCTCGCCAAAGTGGAACCAACTTTTGTTGCTCCGCACCTCAATCCGTCCGCCCAAGTCGGTTGTAGCCTCACACCAATCCTTGAAAAGTTCAAGTGAAAAGCGCGTACTGTGTTCCCGAAAAAGCACCACCAGCCCCATGATGTTCGCCATTCCAGCAGGCGTGAACTGGGTGATCGGGACGCCGCAGAACCGGAATATTTCAATAGCCTCCTCCGGTGGAGGAATTCGGAATCCAGACTTCAGGCAACTCTCGGAGAGTGTTATGTAACCCGTAGGAGGATTTTGAACACGCTCCTCCACCCCTGGAATCTTAATCTCGACGCTCGGAGGCAATCCAAACCGCTTGCGCCACACCTCGATTCGCGCGCTATCTAGAGAGGAGCGTAAACGCATCGGCCTCGATTGGCCGCCCCGCTTCGAAGCCTGCAAGGAAGAGCAAACACATAAAAACGAGCCGTGCTAGAAAATCTAAAAGACCACGAGGCATCTCACCGCACACCATGCACGCAAGCACCAGAGGTCCGCACCGCCAACCTCACCCGCACGCAAGGAGCAGCCGCGCGTAAAGGCACAGTCCGCACGCAGGCGCCCACGCGCACCGGCCGCACGAATGCACCCGCGCGCGGGAGCGCGCAGCGCGACACCTGCGCGCGGACCCTTGCGCGGCGCCTGCGCGCGGGAGCGCGCAACGCGGCACCGCGCGCTCGGATGGGCAGCGCGGCGCCCGCGCGCACGGGCGCGCGGGCACCCGCGCGCACGGGCGCACGGGCGCGCGGCACCCGCGCGCGGGAGCGCGCAACGCGGCGCCCGCGCGCAAGGGGCCGCACGCGCCCGGGCGCGCGGCACCCGCGCGGCGGGCGCGCGGCACTCGCGCACGCGGGCGCGCGGCACCCGCGCGGCGCCCGCGCGCGCACGCGCGGGCGCGAGGCACCCGCGCGCGCGGGCGCGCGACACCCGCGCGCAGGAGCGCGCACCGCGGCGCCCACGCACATGGGGCCGCACGCGCGCGCGGGGGCACGCTCGCGCCAGCCGGGCGCCCCGCCGCCGGCTCCGCCCGCGCGCGGTCCCCCCTGGGCATCACCTTTCCTGCCGCTCCGGCCGCTCGCACACCGCTCACCGCGCCCCCTCATCCGCCGCCGGCCGTTTGATATCCCCGCTCCTTTTTTCAAAAAGTTAAAGGCAAAATCTACTTACCCCAACCATTGTTCGACGCCAAACCGATTCCGACACGCAAACGTTTAAAAAAACCCTCGCACTCCTTCTCAAGTTCTGGACTCCGACGGTTTTGGGGGGCTTATGATGGGTACTCATGATAGGAGTCTAGTATTTATAAAAGTATCTAGCGGGGATGTCCGCAAAAGGCAGCAAGATATTTCCAAAGGCGGATAATTTCCAAAGGCGGATAATTTCCAAAGGCGGATAATTTCCAAAGGCGGATTATTTCCAAGAACGGGTGTTTCCAAAAACTCTTCCCCTCCTAATTCGGCAGGAGGAATAAAACGCGTAAAACCGACGCAAGCTTGGCCGTACCCCCTTGGGGTGCGGCCGAACCGCACCCCACGCATATGGGGTGCGGCCCAGCCGCACCCCACGAGGGGGGCGGCCCAGCCACACCCCGCGCGGGGTGCGGCCTCGGCCGCGCCCCACCGGGGTGCGGCCAAGCCGCACCCCACGAATGGGGTGCGGCCTAGCCGCACCCCGCGCGGGGTGCGGCCTAGCCGCACCCCGCGCGGGGTGCGGAGCCGCACCCCGCACACGGGGTGCGGCCTAGCCGCACCCCGCATGGGGTGCGGCCTTGGCCGCACCCCCTTGGGGTGCGGCCTTGGCCGCACCCCCTTGGGGTGCGGCCTTGGCCGCACCCCACGCATGGGGTGCGGCCTTGGCCGCACCCCCTTGGGGTGCGGCCTTGGCCGCACCCCCTTGGGGTGCGGCCTTGGCCGCACCCCTTGGGGTGCGGCCTTGGCCGCACCCCCTTGGGGTGCGGCCAAGCCGCCTTTCCTCGAGGCGTGCTCGGCCCGCACCCCCTCTAGGGCGCGCCCATGCCGCGCCCCCCCCCGAGGAGCGATCGCGTTGCGCACCCTCAAGGCGCGGTCGCCCGCCCCTCCCTCCGCGCAGGGTGCAGCCGCCCGCCTATCCGCCTTCCCCCATAGGGGAGGGAGCTCGCAAGAAACCCTCGCAGGCGCACTTGTCGTCAGAACGCATCCGCAATTCGTCACGCACTCAGGACGTTTTAGCACTAGCGCGCGCTTAGAACGTCTCTGAGCGCGGTCAGGAAGTCTTCTCACTTTTTGTCTTTCCGGCTTCTCACTTTTTGTCTTTCCGGCTTCTCACATTTTGGGTTTCAGGCTTCTCACTTTTCAGGAACAGTTAGTCGCCTTTTTCGCCTCCAACAGAACTGCCCGAACTGCCCGAGCCGCCCAAGCTGCCCGAAGGGCAAGGTGGTCATTTACGAAAAATGGCGATCCGTGTGCCCAAAACCGGAAAATATGATTCGTCCACCGAGCATTTATGGAAACTGCCAACGGCAAAATTACCGGGCCGCCCCCGACAAAAACTATAAAAGGAGCCCCATGGCTTCATTTGAAAAGACCGGGACTTCTGGACTCGGGAGAGCTTCCCGCAGACTTTTGCGGAATTCTCCTTCGGCACTTGAAGATCTCCTTCGGGACTTGAAGATCTCCTTCGGGACTTGAAGATCTTCATCTTCCAGAAAGACGACGAGCCTTCTCGATTCCGAAAGGCGACAAGCAGTTCTCAGAAGAGAAAGTCGACTAGCCTTCTCGATTCCGAAAGGCGACAAGCAGTTCTCAGAAGAGAAAGACGACGAGCCTTCTCGATTCCGAAAGGCGACAAGCAGTTCTCAGAAGAGAAAGTCAACCAGCCCTCTCAGTTCCAGAAAGGCGACTAGCAGTCTTTGAGGGGAAAAGGACTTAGTTTTTTCGTGAGGTGGCCTGTCACCCTCGAAGCTCTCTTTCTCCAAATATTGTAACGAGCAGCGGTCTGTCGCGCTCGAGTTCTAGCTTCCGAGTTGTAACTCCTCCAGAAGATAGTGAAGTTTGGTCGGCACAGCTCCGGCCGCGTGGTTTTTTACCCTTTCCGGGTTTTCCACGTTAAAAAGTCTCTGCGTACTCAACGAACCTCTAATTAACTGTTTGCGCGCTTAGCCTGCTCACGAGCTAAGGCGGTTCAAGTGAACCGGTCTACCAAGAGCCCTAAGCGTTCCGCAACAAGAATCAATTGGCCAAGGAGTCTCATCCCGTCGTCAACCATCACCTCAATCCATACGAAAATTCGATGGCCGCGTTTCCGCCGATGTGCCGTATTTCGTCGCAGCAATGGGAATAGTTGTTAGAACTTGAGCAGTGATGGATCTTTCAACAATCAGCAGGTCAATAATTGGGTCTTTCCTTGTTCCCAAATCTTTCAGATATCTCATAAAAGAGAGGGGAGGTACGTTGACGGAGGGTTGAGTTTCACCACATAAGAGCTCAGTTTGGCGCGGCAGTGGCTATCACGAACGCGGTGGTTATGAATTGTCGTTCGTGAACGCTCGACCTCGCCTAATTCACTTTTTATGACGGTCATAACCGTTGTCATGCTAAGCCTCATGGGAGCAAAAAAAGCCGCGCAAAACTCCGCGCAAAACGGAGCCAAGATCTTTTCCTCAATCGTTATGCAATCAAATTCATTAATCACCTGCACCATAATTAAAAATAAATTAACCTCCATATATTTACAAATAATACCATCAACTTTTGTACACAATGTACAACAAATCTGCTCCGAGGTTGTATTTGTCATGTGGGTGAACTTCTCTTTTAAATGTAAATGAAATTTTTCGGACCATCAGCGAAGTCGAGGTTTATTGTCTAGATGCAAAGATTGATATATAGATGTGTGTTGTAGAAATCATGTGTACAACTACGTACAAATACGCAAAAGTTGTAGATCTCGATGAGATCTACAATTTTCGTGTTGAACACTTTTCCTAAATATGTATGTATAATGCATATTTTCAAAAGGCGTGTTATAACTCATAGAAATTGGTGTGCCAATAGTCAAATAGGGGCTGCCAATATAAAGACCCTATTTAATACTATACACTACGGGTTAGAACTATAATTCTTTTTTGTAAGCTTCTGGTAACCTGCACACTCTTGTAAGGAATTTTGAAATTGAAACAAGCATGAATCCCTTATGGTAAATGTATGCCTATTGAATCACTGTGTTGTTTATCAAGAATTCGACGACCATCTCCTCCAAAGCAGAATCAATCTATATATGACTTTTTCCTCGGTATGGGAGAACTCGCCTCAGGAGTTTGCGTGCAACCAACCTCTTGCCACATCCCGCACGAGTATCTCTTGTGTATTCGCACGATCTCCTCTTTGCTCATACTGCTTTTTTTCTCCTAGCCCCGGACAGCTTTCTCTTGAGTTTACCCCCTGGGCAGCCCCACTTACTAGTGTACATATGGGCGAATAATACTGAGAGGCATTTGAAAATCATATGGGCGAATAAAGTTGTTTGAAATTTTTTGGCGAGGTCATTTTTTATCCTCTACATTACGAACAAACAGTGTTTTACCGTAGCATTTCTAAATGCAAACTTTGTGACTGCAAATTCGATCAATAAAATCACACACGACTGAAGATTTGCGATGTGCAACACGTGGGCTCGCCATTTTCGACACTCTTCTCTCGTCTATGCATTTGTAACCTTGAGTTCTTCCACCTGTACCCCCTCCACTCTCACAATTAATTTTCCTGAGTTTGGAGTTGAGACATTTTTTGCTCAAACCGAACGAACTCACGACATTCAGATCTTGGGTGGTTGGTGAGCATGCGTATTACAATGGTTGGACGAATTGAAATGGGGAAGTTACCTGAGTGACGTTCTCGCGACAACTCTAAGGGACAATCAACCGGGGTGAATTCAACATGCTCCTATCCACGGTTACTCGATTGTTGGAGCAGACCAAGTCTCTCACCAAGAGTGTGGCAAACTCAACGTGCTCTTATCCATGTTTACTCGATGGGAGGAGGTCGTTCTATTTCTGCTCAGGCCGGTGATCCTTGGTTTCGACTCTCCTTCTTCCTCCACTTCTTCTCCTTAATTTTAGGTTCGACCTTGAATGGGGACTGCTTCCTCTTTTGTCGTTTCTAACATACCGATGGTTTGGATCCTCTATGCATTGATGATGGCTTTGGTGTCTCCTAGCAACCTGCGCGCACCGGTAACCCTAACCTTCATTAAGCTTAGCTAACTACTTTCTTATAACTTCAAACAATTAATTTCACGGTAACGTGCTGAAGCAAGGATGAATGGACTTTTTTATCCTTCCTCTTTTCTTCCTTACACTGGTTTTGATCTTATGTAGCTTTACTACAAGAAATTAGATCGATGGCGACGTTTTTATGCGTCGTTTTGTAAAACGCCGCTGTTTGTTTTTGGCATGCAATTGCGGGGCTTTAAGTTTGAAAACGGCTCGAAAATGTGAGGTTCATGAACCTATCTGGAGGATTAAAGCATTATGGGATGGTGAAACTCTTAATTTTTCAACAATGGTGTCTCGTGAGTTCATTATTTTGAGGTTAATTGGTTCCCAGGTTCACATTTTTTTATGGATGAAGTTGTTTTTTACATATTGATATGCACTCATTCGTAGAAACAAGGGGTGCATTTAGAGCTGTTCACAAATAGTATAGTTCGTGAATAGTTCGATTTACAACCCTCATTCTCCGAGGGTGGGCCCATCTAAAGGCCACGTAGGCGGAGGTCAAGGTCAAAAGGTCAAGACAGAAGTCAACAATCCAGAAGACGAAGGAAGATCAAGAGTTTTGGTTGTGCGAGAAGGTACCTACTCGCATAGGACGAGGAAAACCCTACCCGGCGTTCACTACCCGGCCAGGCGAGGAGGTCGTGAGTTCGGACCTACTCGCCTATAGGCGACATAGCCAACCAACTCGCCAGTTAGGTCTGAAGTCCTAACCTGCTCGCCAACCTATTGTCTTGTCTAAAAAACCAACTCTAGGGGGTCAGGGATAGTCATCTGCTCCCTCCCCCCAAGGATTTGTCTATAAATAGACCCCCAGGGGTACCAGGAATGACACTTGTCAAAATCAGAGCTGCACCCCCCTTCTTTGACAGACAAGAATCTTCCCTAACAAGTGCCTACCTAGTACCGAGCTCGGCCATTCGTGGTTTTGGAGGAGAAGACTCTTTAGAGCTTCTGGGTACGTGGTGTGGGACCTCCCTGCCGCAGCACCTGGGGTTGTGTCCTTTTTCTCTCCATTTCGCTCGTCATAGCTAACCAAACCTTCTCGTTCAACCGCTGGGCAAGTAGCCTCAGGCTGCATTGATCCGAATCTTGAAGCCAGGATTTTCCAGGCGTCAACACTTTGGTGCGGTGAGCGTGGATCGCGGCCAGAGGAAGAAAGTCTGGTAGAAAAGTGAGATGGTAACAGTTAGCGACCACGAGGATGTGGCGGGAAACCCGGCTCGAGGCGGCGAGTTCGTATCATTGGCTGTCTTCGAGGAATTCGCGCGGAGGATGGAAGGCTCCATGCGAGCAGCTCTTGTACCTCGCATGGAAGGAACGGCGACGTCGCCTCATCGCCCGGGTCCGTCCGAGGAAGGTGCTCGCACTCAGCGAGCAGGGAAGGAGCACGTCGAGGAATTCGAGCGACCAAGGAGGTCGCAGTTTGGTCTGCAGGCATCGCAAGGAGCTGGCGGAACTCGGTTCCGCGAGGAGGATGAGCAGGCGAGATACTACAATACTCGCCAGGCTAGCGAGTATGGGGGAGATACTCGGCCAGATGATGATCGTCGCCAGATTGGGGGGAGGAGCCCATTCTACGAGGAGATCCTCGCCGCGCCAGTGCCAGAGGGGTTTAAGGATCCCTCGATGAATTATTACTCGGGGAGAGAGAACCCTATCCGTCATATGCAGTGGTTTGAGGACGTCGCCTCCCTTCGGACCATGTCGGACGCCTTCAAGTGTAGGCTGTTCGCGATTTCCCTCCGAGGGAAGGCAAGAGACTGGTTCCACCAGTTGCCGGAAGGCTATATCTACTGCTTTGAAGACCTTTGTCGGGGGCTGAACATGCGGTTCGCCACGACAAAGAAGTTGAAGAAGGAGGCTATGACCCTTTTCCATCTGACCCAGGGAGCAAAAGAAACGTTGGGGGACTACATCGACCACTTCCAGGAAGAGGTGCTACTCATCCAGGAGGTGGATGGTCGCACCCTGCGGTTGGCCCTAACCTTCGGCCTTCCCGAAGGCCTCTTTAAGTTGGAGATCGGTAGGAATCCCCCCTACTCTTACGCTAATCTCATCGAAAGGGCCAACCAGTTCGTCCAGGGTGAGGCTTCCAACCGCGGCTTTCTAGCCAGACTCACCCGAGTGACCAAGGAAGATGAGGAGGAGGAAGAAGAAAGTCCCCCGGAGAAGAGGAAGAAGGAAGAGCCCAGGAGGGCGGAAAAGCGCAAGCCGGAAGGAAGAGGCAGGGAAGAAAGAAGAGAAAGAGAACCCAGGAGGGAGGAGCCAAGAACGAACGATGAAAGGAGGCTCATCGTGGCTCCGGAGCGTCGGGAGAAGGAAAGACGCTACCAAGTCCCCGCTAAACGGCCACCGTGGAAGCCGGCCAGGGGACCTCAGCGTCAGGAGAGGGGAAGGAGATCCCCGGAGAGAAGGCGTTTCGACAGGCCAGAGGGGCGCCAGGAGAGAAGAAGGGAGGAAGCAATGGCGGTTGCCAGGCGCGGCAATCGCCAAGGCCGAAAGAACAGGAAGCAAAGGAGGCCGCAGGTAGAGGAGGTTCCCCTCTACTGTGACATCCACCAGGTGGAAGGGCATGACACGATGGCCTGCCCGGACTTTTGGGAGGCCAGGGGAAGGCTGGCAGCAGGAGAGGTGGAAGGGGAGCAACAGAGGATAGAAGCCCCGGTCGAGCCCCCGGCCGTTCAAGCCGTCGATCGAAGGAGGAACGAGGATCGAATCGACCAAGGAGGTCGAGGGGAGGTGGCCCAAGGAGGCAGAGGAGTAGGGGTGATCCACGGGGGTGCGGGGATAGGAGCTTCCCGCAAGGGAAGTATCCATCAGATCTATCGAAGGAGCGTCGCTTCGACTTCGCAGGCACCGCCCCCGTTGGAGGAGATCACCTTCTCCGAAGAAGACATGTTAGGGAATGAGAACCCCTTTCATGACGCCCTCGTAATCCAAGCCGCCGTAGAAGACTTTACCGTTGATCGAATCCTGATCGATAACGGTAGTTCCGTAAACGTCATCTTCAAGGAGACGTTTGACGGGTTGGGCGTCAGCGCAGGAAGGGTCCGGGCGCCGGATGGTCCCCTTTTTGGCTTCTCCGGAGAGAAGCAGGAAGTGGAGGGAGGAGTAGATCTCCTTGTAACACTCGGGGGCACCCCTCTCCAGTGTCATTTCATCATCGTGGACGCCCCGAGCTGCTACAAGGCCATCTTTGGGAGGCCACTTCTCAACACCTTCAAGGCCGTCCCATCCTCCTACCATCAGTGCCTCAAGTATTGCCAAGGGGACGTCCAGGTGAGGATCAGGAGCGATCCAAGAGCCGCCCGTGAGTGCTACCTCAGCTCGGTTAGCACCATCAGCTGGATGGCTGACGCGGAGGAGTTTGAGAGGGTAACTGGAGGCACGGCCCGGCTGGAGGCATCCGAGAAGGTGGAGGAGATCGAGGTACTCTCCGCACCGGGAGTATCGGGGCTGCTGAAGATCGGTGGATCGCTGAAGGTCACCGAGAAGGTGGAGATGGCAACGTGCCTGCAGGATAACGTTGACGTCTTCGCCTGGAGTGCTGCTGAGATGCCCGGAATCGACCCAGAGGTTGCCTGCCACCACCTCAACCTCGACCCCGCGGTGAAGCCCGTCCGCCAGAAGAAGAGGTCCACTGCCACCGTGTTGGCCGGACCTATCCGGGAAGAGGTGAAGAAGTTGTTGGACGCAGGTTTTGTGTCGGAGATCCAGTACCCAGGCTGGGTCTCCAATGTTGTAATGGTTAAGAAGGATGCAGGCAGGTGGAGAATGTGTGTGGACTTCTCTTTATTAAATAAAAGCTGCCCCAAGGATTGTTATCCCTTGCCTCGGATCGACGCGTTGGTTGATTCAGCCGTCGGTTTTCCTGTAATGAGTTTTCTTGATGCGTTTTCAGGATACCACCAGATCCGGATGTATCCCCCCGATTGCCGCGATGTTTCCTTCATCACTGGGGATGAGTGCTATAGCTATAAAATGATGCCCTTTGGGCTAAAAAATGCAGGAGCAACCTACCAGCGAATGATGGATCTTGTCTTCAAGGAGCAGAAGGGAAGGAACCTGGAGGTGTATGTGGACGACCTCTTGATCAAGAGCAAGAGCGTCCCGGAGCATATAGCAGATCTGGTGGAGACCTTTGCAACGCTGAGGAAGTTCAAGATGAGGCTCAATCCGACGAAGTGCGTGTTCGGAGCTGGAAGGGGAAAGTTTCTGGGACACCTCATCACCCCGGGAGGAGTGGAGCCGAACCCTGACAAGGTTAAGGCAATCCTAGAGATGGCCTCGCCGAAGACCATGAAATAAGTTCAAAGACTGACCGGAAGGTTGGCGGGTCTCAGCCGCTTTCTGTCCAAAGCAGGGGAGAAGTGCTCTCCCTTTTTCAAGACGCTCCACAAGAGCGAGAGTTTCGCATGGTCCGACGAGTGCGAAAAGGAGATCGGTAGGCTGAAGGAGCAGTTGACTCAGACACCTCTCCTTCAGAGCCCGAAAGAAGGTGAAGACCTACTCATTTACTTGGGAGTAGGGGTGGAAGCGGTAAGTTCCGTGCTGGTCCGAGAAGAAGGAAAGAAACAACTCCCAATTTACTATGTCAGCCAGGTACTCAAGAAGGCGGAGTTGAAATATCCAATCTTGGAGAAGCTCGCCTTCGCCTTGGTGGTGTCAGCGCGAAAGCTTCGACCTTATTTCCAAGCTCACTCCATCCGGGTCGTGACTGACCATCCTCTCCGAAATATCTTGGAAGGGGTGGAGCATTCAGGAAGGCTTGCAAAATGGTCGGTAGAACTCAGTGAGTTCGACATTTCCTTCTCGCCCCGGGTGGCAATCAAAGCACAGGCGGTAGCAGATTTCTTAGCCGACTTCTCGGTGGAAGCGGAACCGGGAGAGGAGGCTTCTACTCCCATCCCTTGGAAGATATTCGTGGACGGAGCCTCAGGCAAGAGCTCTGTGGGGGTGGACATCGTTCTTGTCAGCCCACAGGGAACTAGGATCGAGCAAGCAGTCGAGATCCTCTTCCCGGTAACGAACAATCAAGCTGAGTACGAAGCCATCATAGCAGGCCTGCGCCTCGCAAAGGAGCTAGGCATCCAAGACGTCATGGCTTTCACCGACTCAATGGTGGTCGCGTCTCAGATTCGGGGAGAGTTTGAAGTACGCGACACCATTCTGCAAAAGTACCTCATGAAGGTGAAAGGATTGATTGGAAGCTTCCAATCCTTCTTCGTCGAGCACGTACCGAGAGAGGAGAACTCCGCAGCGGATCGTCTGACCAAGTACGGGCCAAGAGCAGGAGGGACTATCACGGAGTTGTTTAGACCATCCGTTGAGGAGGGAGAGATGATGGAAATAGACCGGCGTCCTTCGTGGATGGATTCGTTCATTTCCTTCCTGAGCTCTGGGCAACTTCCCGCGGAAGAGGGGGATCAAAGAAGGTTTCGGTACAAGACGGCGTATTACTTATTATTGGGTTTTCTATACCCCTTCATAAGGGATGACATATCGAATATGCGCAGCGGAAATGAACAAGAACAACCAAAAAAGAGATCAACGGATCTTGCGGTTTTCATGATTCAAGAGAATAAGAAAGCAAATACAATATACCTTCGCGGGATCGAGTCAATACTCAACCAAGGTGCTCCAAGAGAAGTCCGAAATCTGCCTTTGAGTTCTTCAAGGATCGAAATAGATCGATCCCTCTACAGAAGTCCACACAAGCGATGAAGAACCCTAGCTTCTTGTCGCACAAGAACTAGGTCGGAGAAGGAAGCTCCCAACGTCCTCACGGACTGCTAGGTCCGATCTAGAGGAGGCGGCGACCGGCGGCGACGACTAGCGGCGGCGGAACGTCGATCGGCGGACGGAACGAGAACAGCCGGAACACTTCCGTCGTTTCTCTCTCGCGAAAAGGCTCGATCTGAAAAACCGTCTGTATCGAAGCCCTAATCACGTTCCTTTTATAAGCAAGGCATAAAATTGGCTATCCGCAGACCAGAGGGAAAAACAGAAAATCTGTCCAGACTTACATTCGCCGAATTCGACTAATCACATTAACCGAATTCGACTAATCACTATAACCGAATTCGGCGAAACCATTTCGACGAATTCGACTATATAATTTCGCTTGTATAAATTCGGCGAAACCCTTTCGTCGAATTTGCCATTAGTCGAATTCGTCTAAACCCTTTAGCCAAATTCGGTTAATCCCATTAGCCGAATTCGTCTAAACCCTTTAGTCGAATTCGGTTAATGCCTTTAGTCGAATTACCTAGTGTAAATCCGTTCGTTTAAACACTTTAAACGATTTCCCTTTTGAGACATTCTCAACTTGATTCCAAGCAGTCACAGGATTGGTCCTCCACTCATATCCAATATGAGTAAGGCCAACACAATCCTTTCTCCAATTTCTCCAAACGCTTTTATGTGCGACCCTATAGGCTCATATTGCGTTGGCAGCAAGACTAACTGTTGATTGCTTTGAGATCATCTCAGAAACTCCAACAGTCTCCCACTTGATCACAAAGTATCAACAAAAGTCTCACAAACAATGAGCGGCATCTAGCAATACATCATTGCTACCCAAGCAATAAGAGTTCATAACTCATATAAGCCTGTCATGACCAATGTATCAGTGTTGTCATGTCCCTTTGTCCTTTACATCCGGATAGAACTAGAGGCATGAACCGTATCACCCTCATAATTGTTCAATCCCAATTTCTTGATCCAGAATAGACTGTCTAAAAATTGGTGAGCTCAATATCACATATTGACTCTACCAAGCATGGCCATGCATTTCTCAGTCTCATTCCATCAAGGGGCCCATGGATGTAACTCCTGTCATACAGGAGGACAAATCCCATTTCTGCTCATACACAAACATCCAAATGATTCGCAACATACCCAACAACCACCCTTATCGTCAACCTTTCTTAAGAGAAGACTTTAGATGGCATCAAAGTACGCTCTTCATCACCTAATGAATGCTATGACTTCAGGTCAAAGGACCACAAACACCATTGTCACTTGAGACCTACTTGTGACACGTTCATATAACAATCCACAAAGTAGTCTCACGGGAGGTCTGTCCAGTACAACTTGTTCTCAACAAGTACCCATGTGATGACTTGATATCACAATATCATGACTTATGAGAACCGGTCATCAGTCAACGCACATGCTAGTCTCAATGTATCATAATCGCCCTTAGCTTCTAAGATGATACTCCGACCAGGGACCATTTAAGAATGAAGCTTCTTGTAAACATAGGCTCTCACATTCAAGTCACGTACATGAATTCCTATGGAAGCAAACACTCTAAGGGCATTTATTATGCTAATTAATCTTATCAGACAGATACAAATGACATAATAAAAGAACTTGCCATAAATATAAAATGAAATACACAGTACATATTATAATTCATCCAATGAACAAACAACCAACAAATATGCAATCCACAAGGCTCTCACTAAAGATAATCATTCTGGTATCTAATACCCATTGATCTAACATGACCATCATGCTTCTTTTGCGCAAGAGGCTTTGTCAGTGGTTCCGCTATATTTTCTTCAGTCGGTACTCTGCATATGCTCACATCTCCTCGATCGACAATCTCTCGAATAAGATGGAATCGCCGAAGTATGTGCTTGGAGCGCTGATGAGATCTAGGTTCCTTAGCTTGTGCAATTGCACCGTTGTTGTCACAGTAGAGAACTACGAGATCAACAATGCTAGGAACTACATCAAGCTCACTGATGAATTTCCTAATCCATACAGCCTCCTTCGCCGCATTCGCTGCAGCGATATACTCGGCCTCAGTCATAGAATCAGCAACTGTCTCTTGCTTGGAACTCTTCCAGCTTACAGCTCCTCCATTAAGGCAAAACACAAAACCTGACTGTGACTTTGAGTCATCTCTGTCAGTCTGGAAGCTTGCATCCGTGTAACCCTTTACAACGAGCTCTTCCTCTCCACCAAACACCAAGAACGTATCCTTAGTCCTTCTCAAGTACTTTAGGATATTCTTGACTGCGATCCAGTGACCATCACCCGGATCAGACTGATACCTGCTAGTCATGCTTAAAGCATATGAGACATCGGGTCTGTTGGAACCGATTTCTCGGTCTCTTGTGGAGCTCGGGGCCCTCAACGAATTGAGGGGCGACTAGCCCTTACCGGTCCCTCGGAAGAGATAGGCAGATAACCCGGACAAAGAACAAAGACCCTGGTCTCAGCAAGGAGGTCCCTCCACTAACCCGAAAGATCGTTGAGCGCTTCCCCTCCCAAGCCAAAGCTAAGACTCGGGCACCTTGGAGAGCTAGAGAGCCCAAACCAAAACGACCTATGGAGAGAAGAAGGCTCAAAGATTTTGAAACCCGCTCTCTTCCAAGGTGCCCCTTAAGGTCTATTTATAGATTTTGGTTTTGTGGTCTGTCAATAGCCAACTCCCGCTGTCCCTTCTTACTATCCGCACCCCAAATTGGTCTGCTAACAGCCAAACTCCGCTGTTCGGAGGGGCTACCCGCAGACCACCTGGGGTTTTTTTGGTAAAGGACCCCCCCAGACGCCGGCGAACCAGAGACCCCTGACCTGTTCAGCGAACACGGGGCTCGCCGAAAGATCTGGCTGGCTCGCCAAAGCCGCCCAGCGAACTCCTCCGACCGGCTGGCTCGCCTGCCTCTACGGCTCGTCTGCCGAACCGCCCCTTAGCGGGCCGAGCTCGCCAAAATGGCTAATTGTACCCCAGAAATGGTTGTTTGTACCCCAAGGTCCCAGACCTGCCTAGCGAGCTCCTCCGACTGGCAGGCTCGCCAAACCCACCTAGCGAACTCCCCCGACCGGCTGGCTCGCCTGCCTCTGGGGCTCGCCTGCCGAACCCCTCCTTAGCTCGCTCCCTAGGTCGTGCGAACCAGGGACCCTCCCTGGCGAACATCGGGGTTGTACACAATCCCCGCTCTTCGCGAGGTTTCTTCGAGCTCGCGAAGAAACGTCCAACCCCTGGTGTTCGCCGATTCGGCTGACGTGGCAGGAATCTTGTGGTGGGCCCCGCGCCCAAAACTATAAATACCGCCCACCGTGGCCAGTGATCAAGCTTCTCCTTCCCCTTCTTTCTCGCAGAAAACAACCTCTCCGAATGTCCTCCAAGCCGAGCGCGCGAGATCGACTGAAAGCTTCTAGAGAGATGGCGAAGGCCCAGGCCGCCGAGCGCAACGCCTGGATGTTCAACCCCGTCTCACCCCCTTCCTCCCAGCCTAAGAAGGCCAAGACGGTTCGGAGGTCGCAGGGGGAGGACGTGTCGTCACCTCCTGCCTCGCCTCTGTCGCCGGATACCGGGCTCGCCCAACAGGTATTCTTCGTCTAGGCTTTTTATACCGACTACCCGCTTACTCCTCTTCTCGCAGAACCCTCCGCCTGAGGAACGCATGGCGGGCCTCACGCTGACCTCTTCTCATGCTCCGTCCCCCGCGAAGCTGGGATCGCTAGACGCTGGGGCCGGGACTTCGACCCAACAGGCGCCTCTCTCGCAACCCCGTAAGTCATACGTATCCTCCTTTATCTCCGCTTGAGTCCATGCGATATGCATGCGCTTGTGGCCTATGCAGATACCCCACCGCCGAGCCCCAAGAAGAAAGGCTCCACACCGGCGCGCTCGCCGATTTTGCCTAAGGTCAACTTGGAGACCCCCGACTTCGGTTTGGTGGGCAGGCGAAGTCCAGGCGGCTCGCTTCTCGATGGCGCCCAGGTCGCGGAGAGAGTGGTGTACCACCCTGGTCTGGGGAAACCCCATGTCCCGGGGTTCCGCGGAAACTTCCAGGGTCGACCGAAGTCTTTTCACAAGCAACGTCGCGAGTCCTCCTCCCAAGGTTAGTACATTTGTCCGGGCTCGCCTTTTCGCTCGCCCCCTGATCCTACTAGTTCGTCCTTTGCAGATATTTCGGAAGCCACGCCTGAGTCAGAGCATGGGAGGGTGGAGATGTCACCGCCGCCCTCGCCGGGCCAGATGGAAGACTTCTTGGGCGACCCGGGCGACCCCGAGCGAATGAAGAGACGGGTGTCAGAGGTGCTTCAGAAGCATGGTATGATGCTACGAGAGCTGGAGGAGCGATATGACGCGGACCGGGCTGTCTTCGACGAGAGATTCGTCGCGATGGAAGACGCGAACGCGCGCTTGATCGCCGAGGCGGAGCCGGTGACTCGCGCAGACGTCACCTCGCCCGGCGTGCACATCTCGTGGGGCGAGGATCAAGCACACCTAATCCTGCGCGAGTTTAAAGCACTTCGCGAATACCACTATCCGAGAGTGCCGCCGCGTGCGGGGAAGCGGGGTCGGGGTCGCTGGAAATGGCTTCCTTACCCCTGAGACTGCCATGGTTTTTTAATTCTACTATCTCCTTGCTTTTATTTCTTTCATGACGCTTCTGTTGAACAATATCTGGTATGGTAATATTCGCGAGTCCATCGTGACTCGC
Organism: Dactylorhiza incarnata; assembly: GCA_033032865.1. Taxonomy (NCBI): domain Eukaryota; kingdom Viridiplantae; phylum Streptophyta; class Magnoliopsida; order Asparagales; family Orchidaceae; genus Dactylorhiza; species Dactylorhiza incarnata. The sequence continues at coordinate 3,392,669 of JAWHQI010000193.1, read as the reverse complement.
CTCTTATCTTTTTTTATTTTTTCTTTCATTTTTGTGGTGTGCCTGTGGTTCATTTAGTTTGTCGCTGTGTTTGATACGATCGCCCTCATGGAGCGCTCGCGAGCTTCTGTGCGATGTTGTGCCCAAACCCCTTTTCTCGCGGGCCGGCCTTGGGCGGGGTCTAATTACCGCGCAGTGGCGAGCCCGGGCTCGCAAGACTGCAGTCCTACCGAGTAGAAATCTACTTTATTTTCGCTATCCACACTCCCGACGTTTCGATTCCCGTGCCCATCCGATTTTCCTATAAATAGTTCGGATTCACTTTTTCATCCGTCGCATTTATTTCTCAAGTCCTCTCACGCTTACGCTCATCTCTATTCTCGCAAGTTCGTGCTCGCGTTCGCTGCTTGCAGGCTGCCTCCTCCTGACCCGATGCGAACAAATCAGTTAGTGGGGGCGAATGGCGAGAGCGAGGGGCGGTCAAGATGCGCCTCAGCGTTTCAAGCCCATGAATTCTACTGCGCGAACATCACGACAGAGGAGTACAAACATGCCGTGGATCGTTATCTCCCGGAGGGTTACTCGGCTCGCTGCCCGAGCGAGAGATCTACATTAAACGAGACCGAGGCTGACGAGCTCGCGATCCCCATTGCGCACTTCGAGAATGGGTTGCGACTCCCTTTATGGCCTGAAATTCGTCAGGTACTTCGCTTAGCCTTCTCGCCGCTCCCTGTTCGCTATCGCAACTTTCTCACTGTTCTTTGTAGGTGCTGCGGTATTATGGGGTGTTGCCGAGCCAGTTGACCCCGAATGCGATCGCGGACATTGTCGCGTTCGCTAGTTACCTGCGGGAGGAGAGGATCGAGTTCAGTCTCCTCGTCTTCCACAAAGTGTTTTCCTTCCGCGCCTTCCGAGACGGGACCACCTACTTCGCGAGTCAGCACGTCACTGTCTGCGAGACGATGAACAAGAGTCATTACTGGACCCAGAAGTTCCTCCTGGTGAAGGGGCCCTTCGGCAATCTCCACTTCACCCCCCTCCAGCGGGATGACGCCACTTACCGCCCTCCGAGCTCGTTGAGCGGCGCCGACGCCAAACTTCTCCAATACCTCTCCGGGAAGAACTTCGAAGTCGCCTATCTGCGGCGCAACGTTGACTCGTTACTCTCCGTTCCTCAAGGGGAAGGTAGGGCTCGCTCTCGCTTCACTCTCCTTTCCTCTCTCTTCGCTGTGTAATGTTCTTACTCCTACAGGCGAGCGCGAGGTCCCTGTTAATCCTCCGCACGCACAAGGCATCACTCTTACGGCGGACACTCTCGCGACCGCGGCGGCAGAGGCTTGCCGCGATCTTCCTATCATCGGGTCCGGCAAGAAGCGGCCTCCGTCTGCGAGCCAGCCTGGTTCGCAACCCTCCTCTAAGAAGCCGAAAGGGAAAACCCTCGCCGTCAAAGACAAGAGAGCGGTCGTCGATCTGAGCGAGACCGACGACTCTCCCCCTTCTCCTGCGAAACAGCCGGACCCGTTGGCGAGCCAGGGCGCCGGGAGCTCTTCCACAACCCCCCAACCCAAGAGCCACAAGAACTTTGGTCTGGGTGAGAAGGTCTCTGTTATCCTTGGCGAGCCCCTACTCGCTTGGGATCCCGACGCCAACCGGATTTCTTGCTCCACCCTTCACCCCTCCTGGGTGGAGCTCGGTAAGGCCGGGGAGGAGGCGTTTTCTCTCTCCTTCGGCTTGTATGGCCGCGAGGACGCCGCCGCCTATAAAGAGATGGGGCCAAGGCAACTGGTTTATGAAGAAATGCGAGCCCAGTTCCGCTCGACGGAGCTCGCACACATGGCGGGGCGCCGCTATCTGCAGGCGGATAGGGATATCCGCGCGTACCGGGAGGAGCTTAAGAGAGCTCGCGAGGAGATCAAAGGTCTTAAGGAGAGAGAGGAGGTGTCGGAAAGACTTCTCGCCGGGATGCAGCGCAAGATGGTAAGTGGCCCTTGGGCCTCTTTTCTTTGTTGTTTGCGACCTCTGAACTTTGCCTAACTCATTTGATGCTAACTCAGGATGCCGACGTAGCAACCAAGCTCCTCGCTCGCAACAGCGAGCTGGAGTTGGAGAATACCATGCTGAAGGCTCGGGTGGACGAGCTGGTTCGTAGTGTGCTACCTCCTTCTCCTAGGCGAGCCGGTTCTCAACAGAGGGCTGCCGAAAGCGAGGAACAGAGGCGGCGAGATGCACAGGAGGTCGCTAACCTCGTCTTCACAACCCTTAAGGGTGCGAGTCTGCTTGCGGAAGACGCGATGGAGTTTACAGCCGAAGACGTCTGCCCGGACCTCTTCGACTTGGCGCCATGGTTGGGGGTTCGCAAGAATGGCGAGGGCCTCCCAGAATGAACCCCCTTAGTCTCTCTTCTCATTATTTTGAATGTATATTATTCTTTTTGGGCTGGCGAGATCGCCGCCGAACATAGAAAAATCTTGGGGAATGATAGTTATAATTTTTTCGTTAGTATTTATGTGCATGCTCGCGTTTCTTTTTTCTCTCGCACTTGCTATTTCTTTTGAATTCTCATGACCAGTTGTTATGCGGTAGTGCTTCCGGGGGGCTCGCGAACGCGTGTGTCTGGGCTCGCCTCGCCAAGGTTCTCCTCTTATGGATTTCGCTAACCCGGGTCGTCGCCGCCCGCGGATACCGCCCGGCGAACCCAACCTTGGCGAACTCAGACATAGGCATCCTGTGAACTAAACCTCCCTGACTTTAGTATCTCAACCCGCTACCTTAGGCCTTATCAGCCTCGACCCTTTCAATTTTGCGAACCGAGCCCTTCTGACTCTAACACCTCAACCTGTTACCTTAGGCCTTGTCCGCCTCAACCTCTCCGATTTTGCGAACCGAGCCCCTCTGGCTCTAACACCTAAACCTGTTACCTTAGGCCTTATCAGCCTCAACCTTTCCGATTTTGCGAACCAAGCCCTTCTGGCTCTAACACCTCAACCTGTTACCTTAGGCCTCATCAGCCTCAACCTTTCCAATTTTGCGAACCAAGCCCTTCCGGCTTTAACACCTCAACCTGTTACCTTAGGACCTTGACCCCTATTGCCAGCCTCTCCAGAGATCCACCTGAACCCCCCGTCTAGGTGAGAGCCTGGGAGCGGAATCGATCTGGGGCATTCCAGCACCATCATATCCAACTTTGCCAGCCTCTCCAGAGATCAACCTGAACCCCCCGTCTAGGTGAGAGCCCGGGAGCGGAATCGATCTGGGGCATTCCAGCGCCATCATATCCAACCTTGCCAGCCTCTCCAGAGATCAACCTGAACCCCCCGTCTAGGTGAGAGCCCGGGGGCGGAATCGATCTGGGGCATTCCAGCACCATCATATACAACCTTGCCAGCCTCTCCAGAGATCAACCTGAACCCCCCGTCTAGGTGAGAGCCCGGGAGCGGAATCGATCTGGGGCATTCTAGCACCATCATATCCAACCTTGCCAGCCTCTCCAGAGATCAACCTGAACCCCCCGTCTAGGTGAGAGCCCGGGAGCGGAATCGATCTGGGGCATTCCAGCGCCATCATATCCAACCTTGCCAGCCTCTCCAGAGATCAACCTGAACCCCCCCGTCTAGGTGAGAGCCCGGGAGCGGAATCGATCTGGGGCATTCCAGCATATCCAACCTTGCCCGCCTCTCCAGAGATCAACCTGAACCCCCCGTCTAGGTGAGAGCCCGGGAGCGGAATTGATCTGGGGCATTCCAGCACCATCATATCCAACCTTGCCAGCCTCTCTAGAGATCAACCTGAACCCCCCGTCTAGGTGAGAGCCCGGGAGCGGAATCGATCTGGGGCATTCCAGCACCATCATATCCAACCTTTGTCATGTCGGCACGGCAATAGTTATAAGCATTATAGAAAAAGGAGTAAGACATTAAGTAAACAATATGGCAAAGCTTTTAAGGGTAAAATCGTTTCAAATCATCCCCACTCCTGGCTCGGTCGAGGGGCACCCCCTCCACATCCTGGATGTGATATCCCCCTGACTTGAGCACCCCGCTTACAATATATGGACCCTCCCAGTTGGGGTTAAGTTTACCCACCGCGGCCCCTCTGCCGGCCGCATCGACCTTCTTCAGGACCAGATCCCCTTTCTGAAAGTGTCTGATCCGGATATGTTTGTCAAAATATCGAGCCATCCGTCGTTTGACCTCTTCCTGCCTAATGGTGGCCAGGTCCCGGAGTTCTTCCACCAGGTCCAAAGATAGCCTTTGCTCGGCATTGTTATCTTCTAGCCACTCTTCATCCCCCTCGCTTGCAGCGACCACCCGGGGGGTCTTTACCTCAAACTCTATGGGGAGAACGGCCTCGGACCCGTGAGAGAGCTTGAATGGGGTCTCCCCGGTGGCGGTATTCGGAGTAGTCCTCATGGCCCAGAGGACGGAGGGTAGCTGTTCCACCCAATTTCCTCGAAGGTTCTCCACTTTCTTTTTTAGTAGGTTAACGATTATCTTGTTCGCCGCCTCCACCTGCCCATTGCTCCTCGGGTGGTGGACCGAAGCGAACCTGAGGTCAATGCCGAGCTGAGTGCAGAAGCCAACAAACTCTTCGTTCGCAAACTGCGGCCCATTGTCCGTCACTATAGCTAGAGGGAGTCCATGCCTGCAAATTATTTCCCCCCACACAAAATTCCTTATGACCTGAGAGGTTACCTTAGCAAGTGCTTTCACCTCTACCCACTTGGAGAAGTAGTCGATCATGACCAGCAGGAACTTCCTCTGGCCGCTGGCTTGGGGAAAGGGACCGACCAGGTCCAGCCCCCATATGGCGAAGGGCCAGGGAGCCGTGATGGTCCGGAGTCTTTGAGCTGGGAGGAGCTGGAGCGGAGCATAGAGCTGGCATTTCGGACACTTTCTCGCGAATTCTGCCGCATCCTTGCTGAGAGTGGGCCAGAAGTAACCTTGCCTCAACACCCTCCCTTCCAGGGTCCGACTCCCGGAGTGACTGCCGCACTCCCCGGAGTGGATTTCTTCCAGCACTCTCGGGACCTCCTCCTCGGAGACACAACGGGCCAGGAGCCCCGAGAGGGTCTTTCTATATAGCCCCCCTGCATGCAAGGAGTAATAGGCGGACTTATACCTGAAGCGTCTCTTGTCCACGTCCTCTCCAGGGAACAGCCCGGAGGATAGGAAGGTGATGAACGGATCCATCCACGAGGCCCGTTGATCCACCTCCATCAATTCTCCTTCCTCGATGGAGGGCCGGAAGAGCTCCGAAGTTGTCCCTCCCGCCCGGGGACCGAACTTGGCTAAGAGGTTCGCCTGGGTGTTCTCCTCCCTCGGCACGTGCTTGATGGAGAAGGTGCGGAACTGCCCGATGATCCCCTTAACCTTCTCCAGGTATAGTAGGAGGGTCGGGTCCTTTGCTTCAAATTCTCCCTTGATCTGGCATGCTACCACCATGGAGTCCGTGGAGACCTCCACATCCTGCACACCCAGTTCCCGGGCCAGCCGAAGGCCCGCTATCACTGCTTCGTACTCAGCCTGGTTGTTGGTAATTGGGAAATGGATGTTTAAGGCTTGCTCAATCCGAGTCCCCTGAGGACTTACCAGGACCATTCCCCCTCCATAGGAGTATTTTCCCGATGCTCCGTCCACCAACATCTTCCATGCCTCTGGGGGAGGTGGCTCGTGCTCCCCCACTTCGGCTGCATAGTCGGCCATGAAGTCTGCCACCGCCTGAGCCCTGATGGATGTCCTGGGCATGAACGTGATATTGAATTCACTTAGCTCCACGGACCACTTTGCCAACCTCCCTGAGTGCTCCACTCCTTCCATGATTTTACGGAGCGGGTGGTCCGTCACCACCCTGATTGAATGGGCTTGAAAGTAAGGCCGGAGCCTCCGGGCCGACACCACCAATGCGAAGGCCAACTTTTCCAAGATCGGGTACCGAAGCTCTGCCTTCTTCAGCACTCGGCTGACGTAGTAGATAGGGAACTGTTTCTTCCCTTCCTCCCGGATCAACACGGAACTTACTGCTTCGGACCCTACCCCCAGGTACAGGGATAGGTCTTCTCCTGGCCTCGGTCCCTGGAGCAGAGGGGTTTGAGTGAGCTGTTCTTTCAGAGCCTGGAAGGCCTTCTCGCACTCCGGGGTCCATTCGAACTTCTTGTTGCCCCGCAGCACCTTGAAGAAAGGCGCACACTTTTCTCCCGCCTTGGAGAGGAACCTGCTGAGCCCAGCCAACTTCCCTGTAAGGCTCTGAACCTCCTTCGGATTTCTCGGCGACCCCAACTCCATCACCGCTTTAACTTTGTCCGGGTTAGGTTCCACTCCTGCGGGGGTGAGCAAGTGGCCCAGGAACTTCCCTCGGCTCGCCCCGAAGACACACTTCAAGGGATTGAGTTTCATCTTGTACCGCCGCAGGGTCCCGAACGTCTCCTCAAGGTCTTGGAGGTGAGACCCAAGGTCTCGGCTCTTCACCATGAGGTCGTCAACATAGACTTCTAAATTTCTTCCTTTCTGCTCGCGGAAGACCCTATCCATCATCCTTTGGTACGTAGCCCCTGCGTTCTTGAGCCCGAAGGGCATCATCTTATAGCAATAACATCCATCCCCCGTGATGAAGGAAACATCCTTGACGTCCGGGGGGTGCATGCGGATTTGATGGTAACCTGAAAAAGCATCTTTCGGGCATGATTTATTAAGAAGCGAAAAGTCGATACACATACGCCACTTACCTCCTCCCTTTTTTACCATAACGACGTTGGAGACCCAGCCTGGATACTGGATCTCCGATACAAAGCCTGCCTGCAGGAGTTTGCCCACCTCCTCGCGGATGGGCCCTTCTAGCTTGTCTGCGACGGCCCTCCTCTTCTGGCGGATGGGGCGGGCGCCGGGGTCGAGGTTGAGGCGATGGCAAGCCACATCCGCGTCGATCCCTGGCATTTCCGCGGCGCTCCAAGCGAAGACGTCCACGTTCTTCTGTACGCAAGCCAGAATCTCCGCTTGATCTTCCGGGCTGAGTTCTCCGCTGACCTGGACTTTTTCCACCACCCCCAGCCGGGTGGTGACCTCGAGCTCTATGACCTCGTCCACAGCCTCCAACCGGGACTGCTCTCCCCAAGCCCTCTCCTCTTCGGCACACGTGGGAGCCTGGGTTTCCTCCTCGACTTCCTTCTCTACCCCCATCAGCTCTTCCGCCCTTCCCTCCTGGGCCTCCTCTTCTTCTTCCTTTCCTTCCGCCCGGGGTACCTCAGCTACCCCTTCCTGGGCATGGACTTCATCTCCCTCCATCTTCTCCTCGGCTACCTCCATACTTCCGGCTTCGGCCGCCTCCTCCGTCATCCTATCCCACTCCTCAGCTTCTCCCATCCAGGAGATGGTGTTGACAGCCGTTACGTAGCACTGTCTTGCCACCTTGGGATCCCCGCTGATCCGCACCTGAACCCCTCCGTCGTTGAACTTAAGGCATTGATGAAAGGTGGAAGGGACACAACGGAACGCGCTGATGAGTGGCCGTCCGAAGATAGCACTGTAACTGCTTGAGGCGTCCACTATGACAAAACGACAGTTCCGGGACTGCCCACCCAGGGTCACATGAATCCCTACTCCCCCTTCTACTTCCTTCCTCTCCCCCGAGAATCCGAACAGAGGGCCATCTGAGGCCAACACCCTCCTGGTCTCCACCTTCATCTTGTCGAACGCCTTCTTGAAGATGACGTTGACCGAACTTCCGTTGTCCACTAGGATCCGGGAGACGGTGAAGTTCTCGATCGCCGTCTGAATAACCAGCGCGTCGCAGAACGGGTCCTCATAGCCCGGCATGTCCTTCTGGGTGAAAACAATTTTTTCGACCGGGGCGGAGCGGTGGATGTCGAAGCCACGCTTCGGCGGTAGATGGTATGGAGGCTAGCCTTGCGGGTCGCCTCCACCCCTACCCCCCCCCCCCCCCCCCATGGATCACCCCGATCCCTCCTCTACTTCCCATATCGGTTCTATCCTCACACCTTTCCTCATCCTCCTCTCGAGGTTCAACCTCCACGATCCTTACTGGCTGCTACTGTGGCGGCGCGGGCGCTCTGCCCCTCTTCACTTCTAGGAACTCCGGACAGGTGTCCGTCGAGTGACCTTCCACATCATGGAAGATACAATATGGCAACGCCACTTCCCTTGCCTCGGCCTCTGCCACCCTATTCCTTCTCCTCCTGGCGGCTGCCGTTTCTGCCTCTCCTCCCCTTCCTCATCCTCTTCCTCTTCCTCGTCCAATCGCCATGGCCTGTTGGGGAGGGGGAGGCATTTGCATCGGACCTTGCCTCCACCCTAACTGGGGGGGCCTCCATTGTCCTCCGACATGGTTACCCCTTCCTGGGCCGTAACCTCTTCCCTGCCCATGCATTCCTCCACCTTGCGGCCTCCATTCCCCCTCCGGGGCCCGGGGCTCTTCCCTTCTCCTGACCTCCTGCTGCCTCACCTCCGGCTCACTGAGCTTTGCTAGCCTCTTGGTGAGCTCCGGATTGGCTTCCTCACTCGCGACTTCCTCCGACACCCTCTCCATCAGCTCTTCAAAGGAGACGGGGGCTTTTCTCTTCAACGCCATCTTGAAGAAACTCTCTTTCAACCCGACCGTGAAGGCGAGTTGGAGTGCAAACCCAGGCATCTCCTGAGTGAGCTGCACTTCCTCCTGGAACCGATCGGCATACTGAGCAAGCGACTCCCTGGGTCCCTGCTTCACTGCGAAGAGGGAATCAACGTCCTTCTTCCTCTTTTTTGAGGTCGAGAACCTCAGCAAAAAACTTCGGCGCAAATCCTCGAATGAGTAGATTGACCCTGCAGGGAGATGATGGAACCAGTCCCTGGCCTTCTCCTTGAGGGTGATGGCAAAGAGCCGACACTTGAAGGCATCTGACATCGGCCTGATGGAGACCGAGTCTTCGAAACTCTGCAGGTGCTGGACAGGGTCATCTCTACCGTTGTAGTACACCCGGTCCCATTCCCCAAATCCCCCCGGGACGGGTGCGGAAAGCACCAACTCGCAAAAGGGGCTTCCCCCTCCTGTCGCTCTTCCTGGCTCCACTCGTCCCCCAAGCTCGCTCGCCAAACTCGAGCTCGCCGGGACTGTGCTCGCGAGGGCGGTGCTCGCCTGAACCACCCCGACAGTCGCCGCTTCCTCTTGGCGCGCACTCGCCAGTGTCGCGCTTGCTGGGACGGAGCTCGCCAGCACTGAGCTCGCCGGCACGGAGCTCGCCGGACTGGCGAACAGCACTCGCCCTTCCTGGCTCTGACCTAAGCCAACAGCAACTTCCTTTCCAGCCCTTCATCCTGGTGCCTTCTCGCAGACTGCTGTTGGGGGAGGGGTCGCCTGAGGTGCTGGGGTCGCAAACTCACTTCGCAGAGCTGTGACCGTGAACCCCAAGGTGTCGAGCACCTCCTTTCTAAAATTCGTGAGCATCCTAGCCATCGCCTCCTGAGGAGTCTCGCCGAACTCCTCGCCCTGCTCCTCATCACCTGCCATAACCCTTCTATGGAACTTTCTTGAACCAGCCACGCTCCACGCTCACCGCACCAAAATGTTGGAACCGATTTCTCGGTCTTTTGTGGAGCTCAGGGCCCTCAACGAATTGAGGGGCGACTAGCCCTTACCGGTCCCTCGGAAGAGATAGGCAGATAACCCGGACAAAAACAAAGACCCTGGTCTCAGCAAGGAGGTCCCTCCACTAACCCGGAAGATCGTTGAGCGCTTCCCCTCCCAAGCCAAAGCTAAGACTCGGGCACCTTGGAGAGCTAGAGAGCCCAAACCAAAATGACCTATGGAGAGAAGAAGACTCAAAGATTTTGAAACCCGCTCTCTTCCAAGGTGCCCCTTAAGGTCTATTTATAGATTTTGGTTTTGTGGTCTGTCAATAGCCAACTCCCGCTGTCCCTTCTTACTATCCGCACCCCAAATTGGTCTGCTAACAGCCAAACTCCGCTGTTCGGAGGGGCTACCCGCAGACCACCAGGGGTTTTTTGGTAAAGGACCCCCCCAGACGCCGGCGAACCAGAGACCCCTGACCTGTTCAGCGAACGCGGGGCTCGCCGAAAGATATGGCTGGCTTGCCAAAGCCGCCCAGCGAACTCCTCCGACCGGCTGGCTCGCCTGCCTCTACGGCTCGTCTGCCGAACCGCCCCTTAGCGGGCCGAGCTCGCCAAAATGGCTAATTGTACCCCAGAAATGGCTGTTTGTACCCCAAGGTCCCGGACCTGCCTAGCGAGCTCCTCCGACCGGCAGGCTTGCCAAAGCCACCTAGCGAACTCCCCCGATCGGCTGGCTCGTCTGCCTCTGGGGCTCGCCTGCTGAACCGCTCCTTAGCTCGCTCCCTAGGTCGTGCGAACCAGGGACCCTCCCTGGCGAACATGGGGGTTGTACAGGGTCGAGTACATAACATTGCATACATGATTGATCCAGTTGCCGAAGCATATGGAATCAACTTCATGCGGTCCTTATCTTCCAAAGATTTAGGACACTGGTCCTTAGAGAGACTCACACCATGTGACATGGGTAAGAATCCTTTCTTGGACTCAAGCATGTTGAACCGTTTCAACACCTTGTCAATGTACGTACTCTGGGTCAAACCCAGCAACTTCTTCGATCTATCTCTATAGATCTTAATACCAAGTATGTAAGTCGCTTCACCCAAGTCTTTCATAGAAAAGCACTTCCCTAGGTTGTTCTTAACAACTTGCAGGGTCGGAATGTCATTCCCGATCAACAGTATGTCATCTACATACAATATCAGGAAGACAATAATGCTCCCACTAATCTTCTTCTAAACACAAGGCTCATCTTCGTTCTTGATGAAACCAAACTCTTTGATTTTCTCATCAAAACGTAGATTCCAACTTCGAGAAGCTTGTTTCAATCCATAAATGGATCGATTCAACTTGCATATTTTAGTGGCTTCATCTGGAGATACAAAACCCTCGGGTTGTGTCATATACACTTCCTCAAGGAGGTTTCCATTAAGGAAAGTCGTTTTGACGTCCATTTGCCAGATCTCGTAGTCATAATACGCAGCAATAGCAAGTAGAATTCTGATGGACTTGATCATAGCTACAGGGGAAAATGTTTCATCATAGTCAACACCATGAATTTGCCTGAAACCTTTAGCCACCAGCCAGCCTTTGAATGTCTGTACATTCCCATCCATGTCGGTCTTCTTCTTGAAGACCCACTTGCACCCTATGGGTCGTACCCCTTCAGGTGGTTCCACCAAGGTCCAAACTTGGTGTAACATCCCAATTTTAAAAAAGGGTCTAGCCGGTTCGGTTGAACCCTTGGAAGAGCTTAGGCTGGGTCATAGGACAACCACGACTCGACCTTCACCATCTAATGGTGGTCATTTGGAGAAATAACTGTTTTGGGTAGCATTGTGCTTCGCCGCAACGTCAAAATTATTTATTGAGCATACGTGCTTCGAATCGACTTCCGTCAGTTGTGTTAGACTCGTATTATTGATACAAGTGCAACGGAACTCGTTTCGTTTCGATCCGAGGTCATATGTAGAATATGACTATTTTGAGTATCGTAGCACGTCACGACGACGCGATTTTAGAATATGGAGCATACGTGCTCCGAATCGACTTCCGTCAGTTGCGTTAGACTCGTATAGTTGATACGAGTGCAACGGAACTCGTTTCGTTTCGATCTGAGGTCATATGAAGAATATGACTATTTTGAGTATCGTAGCGCGTTACGACGACACGATTTTAGAATATGGAGCATACGTGCTCCGAATTGAATTTCGTCAGTTGCGTTAGACTCGTATGGTCGATACGAGTGCAACAGAATTCGTTTCGTTCCAATCCGAGGTCGTTTGGAGAAAACGACTATTTTGAGTAATATCGAGCGTCGCAACAACGCCATTTTCAAATGTTAAGCAAACGAACTCCGAATTGAATTCCGTCAGTTGCGTTAGACTCGTATGGCCGATACGAGTGCAACAGAATTCGTTTCGTTCTAATCCGAGGTCGTTTGGAGAAAATGACTATTTTGAGTAATATCGAGCGTCGCAAAAACGCCATTTTAGAATATTGAGGAAACGAACTCCGAATTGAATTATGTCAGCTGCATTAGACTTGTATAGCCGGTGCGAGTACAACAAAATTCGTTTCGCTCGATTCCGACGCCGTTTAGTCAAGTAAATAAAATAAATGCTCGTAAAATTATAAGAATCTCGAGATACGTAAACACTTGGTTTCGACCCCGTCACATCAAACGTTGACTCGACACTCGACGACTCGGACCCATATTGATTTTGACCCACACGGGAACCCTCTTAGGGTTGACTTGGTCAACCCTCTTATAAGAGGTGAATTTCTTTTGGATTTTGAAACTCTTCCCACCCATCAACTCCACTAAAATCTCCATGCATGTTATCATTTGGTTGGCTAATAGCAACCCCAAGGCATCCAAGTAGTGGAATTAGGTATTTTTTTGGCTTGGATATCCAAGGCTAAAATCCCAAACCTCTCTCCCTCTCCCAAGCCTAGCCTAACCCAACTCTCCCCATATGATTTCCAAGGAGCCTAATCCTTAGGCAGCTGCTGGTTGATGAGATCATGGCCAACCAAAGCCCCCCCAACTCATCCCCTCCACTCAAACCAAAAGGAGGAAGCACACATCCAAGAGGTGAGCCCTCATTGGCCCATCCAAGCTAGCCTAACCCCTAGGCCTAACCCATGTGTACCCTCCCACCATTAGGAGGCTGCCAGCACCCACCTCAGCCCAACCATGGTTGGGTGAAACCAAACCCGAGAGAGAGAGAGAGAGAGAGAGAGAGAGAGCTCAGGTGGGTTATAAAACAAGCCCCAACCCATGCTTCAAGGGACACAAAAACTATCTCCAGAAGCTTCTCCCAGGCTTTCTAAAACCAGCCCCCACCATCCCGACACCCTGCCGGCGCCGGAGAAGACTCTCCAAGCTCCACCGCCACCTCCACCACCTCCCATGGTGACATCGCTGGAGGGCTCCCGGAGGACCCCAAACTAGACGGGACCATCTCCTCTCCTTCCTCCCTATCTTTTCGACGTATCGTATGCATACTCCGGAGGCCGGAGCGCCGCCGCCGTCCTCCCTCCCCTCCGTTCTAAGTCTTTGTAAAGATTTACTCCGGCGATGGCCGGCGACGGCAGGCCGCCGGACCACCGCCGGAGGAAGCGCCCGCCCCCATAGAGTCGGCCGGGGGCGGAGCTGCGGCCGGCCGGCGGTCGGCCGGCCGGAGGCTGGGGAAGCCCGTAAGGGCTCTGTTTGGTTCAGGCGGCGGGGAGGGATGCTCATCAAAAGTTAAAAAAATTATTATAAAACTTTTATAATTTTTATAGAAATTGATATATGATTTTCTGTAGGGAAATATATGACTCAAATGGAAAAGTTTTGAACATAAAAGTTGTGCGTAAAAGCGAGGTGTATCCCCAGTAAAAATTTCAGAATTTTTTGTCATGTTTTAGTATTTTTAATAATTAAAATACTGTAATATTTGGGGGTTTTGAATTTCCAGAGGGCCTTAACAGTGAGGGAAAATTATGAGAAAATTTGGAAAGCTTCCTACCACTGACCTACACCTACTGTAATTATTTTGAAATTTTTGAAATGGGTTTACTATTTTTAGATGCTAAAAATCTATGTTATCAATTAATAATGAATTACGCTCTCCTCCAGCACGTCTCCAAAAATTACGGGAAGCTCGGGCGGCTGGATCGCACCCTTTAAAAAGTTTGGGTATTTTTAAAAGTAAAAATATCGACGCGCAGTTAAGGTCGCAATCGCGAGGCGACGCCGTCAATTCAATAACCTCAAGATAATTAAAAATGTGAAATCAAGGCACACGAAAATAAGGAACCTCGTAAAACATAAGTAAGCTCCTATGAACGGAGAAAGAACAGAATTTCCTCCTATGAACGGAGATGGAACAGAATTTTCTCCTATGAACGGAGATGGAACAGAACTTTCCTCCAATGAACGGAGATGGAACTGAAGCCTCCTGATTATGGAGTGATTGGACTACTAACCCTTTTATTTATTATGCTCTCCAGTCTCGCACTGGTCCTGCGTTTAATTTCTGCATTTATTTCCAGTAATCCAGTCTCACACTGGTCCTTTATATACTGCTTTCTGTACTTTCAATTCTCCAGTCTCGCACTGGTCCTGATATTATGGCCTCTACTTTCGGCCTATTATACTCCTGATATTATGGCCTCTGCTTTCGGCCTATTATACTGTTTGATATTATGGCCTCTGCTTTCGGCCTATTTTACTGCTTGATATTATGGTCCCCTGCTTCCGGCCTTTATTGCTGCTTATGATTTATTGCCTACTAATTTAGTGTCGACCCGAAGATGGGCCATTCCTTCAGGGTCAACTCTAAATAGTGCAGAACTGGCCGCCGCTTGTAGAGCCGAGCGGATAGATCGATGTTTTGGCCTTCTCTTCTATATTGCCTATAATTTAGAGTTGACGTGAAGATGTGACATTCCTTCAGCGTCAACCCTAAATAGTGCTGAATTGTCCGCCGCTTGTAGAGCCGAGCGGACAGATCGATGTTTTGGCCTTCTCTTCTGTATTGCCTATAATTTAGAGTTGACGTGAAGATGGGACATTCCTTCAGCGTCAATCTTAAATAGTGCTGAACTGTCCGCCGCTTGTAGAGCTGAGCGGACAGATCGATGTTTTGGCCCTCTCTTCTGTATTGCCTATAATTTAGAGTTGACGTGAAGATGAGACATTCCTTCAAGCGTCAACCTTAAATTGTGCCGAACTGTCCGCCGCTTGTAGAGCCGAGCGGACAGATCGATTTTTTGGCCTTCTCTTCTGTATTGCCTATAATTTAGAGTTGACGTGAAGATGGGGCATTCCTTCAGCGTCAACCTTAAATAGTGCCGAACTGTCCGCCGCTTGTAAAGCCGAGCGGACAGATTGATGTTTTGGCCTTCTCTTTTGTATTGCCTATAATTTAGAGTTGACGTGAAGATGGGACATTCCTTCAGCGTCAACCCTAAATAGTGCCGAACTGTCCGCCGCTTGTAGAGCCGAGCGGACAGATCGATGTTTTGGCCTTTTCTTCTGTATTGCCTATAATTTAGAGTTGACGTGAAGATGGGACATTCCTTCAGTGTCAACCTTAAATAGTGTCGAACTGTCCGCCGCTTGTAGAGCAGAGGGGACAGATCGATGTTTTGGCCTTTTCTTCTGTATTGCCTATAATTTAGAGTTGACGTGAAGATGAGACATTCCTTCAGCGTCAACCCTAAATAGTGCCGAATTGTCCGCCGCTTATAGAGCAGAGCGGACAGATCGATGTTTTGGCCTTTTCTTCTGTATTGCCTATAATTTAGAGTTGACGTGAAGATGAGACATTCCTTCAGCGTCAACCCTAAATAGTGCGGAACTGTCCCCCGCTTGTAGAGCAGAGCGGACAGATCAATTTTTTGGCCTTTTCCTCTTTATTGCCTATAATTTAGAGTTGACGTGAAGATTGGACATTCCTTCAGCGTCAACCCTAAATAGTGTCGAACTGTCCGCTGCTTGTAGAGTAGAGCGGACAGATAGATGTTTTGGCATTTTCTTCTTTATTGCCTATAATTTAGAGTTGACGTGAAGATGGGACATTCCTTTAGCGTCAACCCTAATTAGTGCCGAACTGCCCGCCGCTTGTAGAGCAGAGCGGACAGATCGATGTTTTGGCCTTTTCCTCTTTATTGCCTATAATTTAGAGTTGACGTGAAGATGAGACATTCCTTCAGCGTCAACCCTAAATAGTGTCAAACTGTCCGCCGCTTGTAGAGCCGAGCGGACAGATCGATGTTTTGGCTTTTTCTTCTTTATTGCCTATAATTTAGAGTTGACGTGAAGATGGGACATTCCTTCAGCGTCAACCCTAAATAGTGCCGAACTGTCCGCCGCTTGTAGAGCCGAGCGGACAGATCGATGTCTTGGCTTTTTCTTCTTTATTGCCTATAACTTAGAGTTGACGTGAAGATGGTACATTCCTTCAACGTCAATCCTAAATAGTACCGAACTGGCTGCCGCTCTCGCATTAGCGCAGGCGAATCGATGTTTTTGGTTTTATTCCGCATTGACTATAATTTGATTTGGCGGGATCACCTTGTGCCTTCGAGAAATAATTCCTACGGGAATGAAATGTTGCCTTCGAGAAATAATTCCTACGGGGATGAAATTGTGCCTTCGAGAAATAATTCCTACGGGAATGAAATGTTGCCTTCGAGAAATAATTCCTACGGGAATGAAATGTCCCTTCGAAAAATGTGCCTTCGGAAAATATAGGATGGCCGATGAGTTTTTACTCAAAGGTAACCCGCACGACGGATGGTCTGGGAGGGCAACCCGTGCGAAACTAATAGAACTACGTGGGTCTGAGACCGTATGCAGGACGATACGGAGTACGTAGGCGGTTGTCGTGGGAAGCCTGCCTCGGCCCAATGAGAGTCCAAATATCCCCTCCCATGTAACTATTATATTATGTTGTGTGTTAGTAGGAGTTGGATTCTGATCGTGGTTCTAATAACTTGTCTTCAGCACAGGTGATAGGTGCGGATGAGAGACAACACCCATGTGTGGATGAAGCGACGGAGCAAGCTACGTCAGGTACAAGTTGTTAAGCCGCATCCCTTTTGCTGTGCCCCACCTCACCGCATCTTTGTATTGGCAATGCGGCGGAGGTATGGAAATTATTCATACAAGTCTTGAGTTTAAGGTTTCTGTGATAGTTAATCCTCCGCTATATTATTACGTCTTCCGCTAAGTACTATAAAGTGCACTCTTTAATGAAGTCTTCCGCTAGAATGTCGCTTCCTTACTCTGTTGATGTGTAGTGATTTTCGCTTAAGACCACCACAATGCATGACCTGGGAGTGTTCAAGGAAGGGGGTTGAAGAAGCTAGTACCTTCACCCTTCGTGATCGCTCTGGCGTCGTGCAAAAAGGGTGGTGTGCGATAAGATTCCCCGGTCGGACTGTCGATTTTGGAGGGGGGATCTTACACTTGGTTTGTGTACATGAAGTCCATTTCAGATTTCATGGCCTCAAGCCACTTCTCGGAGTCGGGTCCATTCATAGCCTCTTGGTAGGTTGCAGGCTCATCATCATGATCCATAAGCAACACACTACCTATTTGAGACACGAGAAATCCATATCTCTTAGGCTCAAATCTTGGTCTACCAGATCTACGTAGGACTTGTGTTTCTTGAGCAGGCTCTCCAGCTACAACTTCTTGTAGTCCTTGCTCAGGTTCCAATTCTAGTTCATTCATTGTTTGTGGCTCTTGAACTTCTTCAAGTTCTACCTTTGCAGTCTTTCTGGATAAGAACTCTTTCTCCAAAAAGACACCAGTCCTTGCGACAAACACTTTGCCCTCAGACGGTAAGTAGAAGTAGTATCCTTTGGTTTCCTTAGGATACCCCACTAGATAACATTTATCCGAATTGGGTTCCAGCTTGTCAGGCATTTGACATCGCACGTATGCCTCACAACCCCAAATCTTGATGAACGACATACTAGGACGCTTCCCAGTTCATATCTCATATGGTGTCTTTAGAACCGTTTTCGTTGGAACTCGATTTAGTGTGAAAGCAGCAGTCTCTAAAGCAAAACCCCAAAAGGAAACGGGCAAATCTGCATGACTCATCATCGATCGCACTATGTCCAACAAAGTACGATTCCTCCTCTCAGAAACACCATTGTGCTGAGGTGTTCCGGGCGGAGTGAGCTGTGATACAATACCACACTCTTTCAGATGATCACAGAACTCATGACTCAGATATTCGCCACCTCGATCAGATCGGAGTGCTTTTATCCTTTTTCCCAGTTGGTTCTCCACTTCATTTTTAAACACTTTGAACTTTTCAAAGGTCTCGGATTTGTTCTTCATAAGAAACACGTATCCGTATCTACTGAAATCATCAGTAAATGTAACGAAGTAGTAGAACCCACCTCTAGCCATAGAACTCATGGGTCCGCATACATCACTATGTATTATACCCAAGAGATCATTAGCCCTCTCATTACAACTAGTGAAAGGAGCTTTCGTCATCTTGCCCAATAAACATGACTCGCATCTCTCAAATGATTCATAATCAAATGAGTCCAGTAGTCCATCTTTATGGAGCTTGGATATGCGTTTCTCATTTATATGGCCTAAACGACAATGCCAAAGGTACGTAGGATTCAAGTCATTTGTTTTTAGTCTTTTAGTATTTTCTATGTTATAGATCGGATGGTCTAAGTTCAAAACATATAAACCATTAAACATTTGGGCTACGCCATAACAAACATCATTCTTATAAATAGAACAAAAATTGTTCTTAATTAAGAAAGAAAAACCAATCATGTCCAAACATGAAATAGAAATAATGTTTCTAGTTATGGCCGGAACATAATAACAATTATCTAGTTCTATTACAAGCCATGTGGGCAAAGAAAGACAGTAAACACCAACGGCGACGGCAACAACTCTTGCTCCATTCCCGACGCGCAGGTCTACCTCCCCTTTACCCAGCATTCTTCTCCTTCTCAGTTCCTGCACATTTATACAAATGTGAGAACCACATCCGGTATCCAATACCCAGGATGAAGGAGCAGAAAGGTTTATTTCTATAACGAAAATACCTGAAGTGGAAGTCATACTTCCCTTCTTCTTCTGCAGATCTTCTAGATATTGAGGACAGTTCCTCCTCCAGTGCCCTGCCTTACCACAATGGTGGCACTTCCCTTCCTTAGCCAAACCTTTCCTTTTCAGTGCTGAAGACTTGGGATCAAGATGTGACTTAGGTCCTACCTTAGTCTTCTTGGTTCCCTTGACCTTGCCCTTGCCTTTATGCACCATCAGTATGGGGCTAGCAGGCTTGGTCTTCTTCATGTTGATCTCGGCAGTTCTTAACATGCCTAGGAGCTCGGGCAGTGTCTTGTCAATTTCATTCATATTGTAATTTAAGACAAATTGCTCGTAACTGTCCGGCAACGATTGCAGGATCAGATCAGTGGCCAACTCTTGGCTCAAAGGAAACCCCAGTCTTTCAAGGCTCTCTATATACCCAATCATCTTGAGTACGTGAGTTCCTACTGGGTCTCGAGCTCCCATCTTACACTGAAATAACGCCTTGGATATATCGAACCTCTCTTGGCGAGCTTGCCCTTGAAACATTTTCTTCAGGTGCTCAACCATCTCATAACAACTCATGTTCTCATGTTGCTTCTGAAGCTCAGAGTTCATAGTCGCGAGCATAAGGCATTCAACATCCAAGGAGTCATCTACATACTTCTTATAAGTATCTTTATCTGCACGTGGTGCATTAGAGGCTGGCTCTTCAGGGGGATCTTCTTCCAAGACATAGAGCTTGTGCTCTTGCCTGAGAACAATTCTCAGGTTTCTGTACCAGTCAAGGAAATTTGTCCCATTTAGCTTATCCTTCTCAAGGATCGCTCTCAGGGACAAGGCGGAGTGAGATCCACTTGCCATGGATATTCTACAAGGAATTTTGCAAAGTGAAATTTTAGTACTATATTTCAAAATACATTTTATATAATTTTAATAAGGACTTTTATTAAAGAGCTCCCACTATTTTAATCAAATCAATAACCCTTGATATCGATTCAGAGAGTTTATGCGAGCTACTCTCTTAGTGGACAAGATCCGTATTTCACCAACACCACAAGTCCGCTTTGGCGTTCCTCTCATAATGCGGTTATTTAGGTAGACAACATTTGTCAATTGCATCACTAGGCAACTCTTGTATGGTTGGTGAATAACTCTTTATTCGCATTCATCATATGGAGCATGCCAACCCTATGCCTCTAGGCACTCAACCTTTGAGGTCACCTAGTTAAGTTAGACCCGATGTCGACAGTGGGATATCACAATTATCCGCTCGCACCTTTACCAAGATAGATTAATGCACCTTGCTTTGGCAAGCCCACACTTCATCGATCGAGGCAGGAAGAGTGTCATCCATCGGAAGGCATCCGTATACTTAATATTGGATAAGGGATTTTATTTTTCAATATATGAACGTTTCATCGTGATTAACATTTTAATCATGATTAACATTTAATCACAGTGCACAATCAGAAAATAAAATACAACATTCACATTCCAGATACATCCCAGATGTGCACAAAAATAGTCTATCAACACTTTGACAAAACAGGGCTAAATCTGAGCATTTAGAACACTTCTAAATCTCCAGATTTACATGCATTGGACATATGAACAACAACTCCACAAGTGCAGTAGACAAACTCGCCTCTCATGTCAGATTCAATAATCTAAACATTTGGTTTCACAAACCATTTTGAGGGACGGTTACTGCAGAGGAGAAACAACCTCTGAAACATGAAAATCGCAACGCAATCACATGCGTTCCTGGCGGGGTTCCAAGGAGTCGCGCCCCTGGCGGGGTCTTAGGGGCAGAGCCCCTAACGGGGTCCAAGGGGCAGCGCCCCTGGCGGTGAGTTCCAAGAGGAAATTAGGGCATTTAGAACGCTTCCAAATGTCCCAATTTACACGCACTTGACCGCAACCTAGCTCTGATACCACTGTTGGGTTTTCTATACCCCTTCATAAGGGATGACATATCGAATATGCGCAGCGGAAATGAACAAGAACAACCCAAAAAGAGATCAACGGATCTTGCGGTTTTCATGATTCAAGAGAATAAGAAAGCAAATATAATATACCTTCGCGGGATCGAGTCAATACTCAACCAAGGTGCTCCAAGAGAAGTCTGAAATCTGCCTTTGAGTTCTTCAAGGATCAAAATAGATCGATCCCTCTACAGAAGTCCACACAAGCGATGAAGAACCCTAGCTTCTTGTCGCACAAGAACTAGGTCGGAGAAGGAAGCTCCCAACGTCCTCACGGACTGCTAGGTCCGATCCAGAGGAGGCGGCGACCGGCAGCGGCGAGTAGCTGCGGCGGAACGTCGATCGGCGGACGGAACGAGAACAGCCGGAACACTTCCGTCGTTTCTCTCTCGCGAATAGGCTTGATCTGAAAAACCGTCTGTATCGAAGCCCTAATCACGTTCCTTTTATAAGCAAGGCATAAAATCAGATATCCGCAGACCAGAGGGAAAAATAGAAAATCTGTCCAGATTTACATTCGCCGAATTCGACTAATCACATTAACCGAATTCGACTAATCACTATAACCGAATTCGGCGAAACCATTTCGACGAATTCGATTATATAAATTCGGCTGTATAAATTCGGCGAAACCCTTTCGTCGAATTTGCCATTAGCCGAATTCGTCTAAACCCTTTAGCCGAATTCGGTTAATCCCATTAGCCGAATTCGTCTAAACCCTTTAGTCGAATTCGGTTAATGTCTTTAGCCGAATTACATAGTGTAAATCCGTTCGTTTAAACACTTTAAACGATTTCCCTTTTGAGACATTCTCAACTTGATTCCAAGCAGTCACAGGATTGGTCCTCCACTGATATCCAATATGAGTAAGGCCAACACAATCCTTTCTCCAATTTCTCCAAACGCTTTTATGTGCGACCCTATAGGCTCATATTACGTTGGCAGCAAGACTAACTGTTGATTGCTTTGAGATCATCTCAGAAACTCCAACACTTATTGCAAGATGGGGAGTTATATCGCAAGACCATCTCAGGCCCTCTGGCTAGATGTGTCTCTGAAGACGAAGTACCCCGAGTGTTGGAGGAAATTCACTCAAGAGAGTGCGGAAGCCATTCTGGGACTCGCACTTTGGAGCAAAGGATCCTGAGGCATGGCTACTTCTGGCCCACTATCCGCAAGGATGCGGAGGCCTTCTCGAAAAAGTGCCTAAAGTGTCAACTGTTCGCCCCCCTTCATCTGCAGCTGGCCCAGCACCTTCGTTCTATCACCGCCCCGTGGCCGTTCGCTATCTGGGGAATGGATTTGATAGGTCCCTTTCCTTCAGCTAGCGGCCAGAGGAAGTTCGTCCTCGTCATGATCGACTATTTCTCCAAGTGGATCGAGGCCAAGGCTTTGGCCAAGACCACCTCTCAAGTCGTGAAGAACTTCATTTGGGGAGAAATCGCCTGCAGATTCGGGATTCCCCTCGCCATCGTCACCAACAACGGTCCACAGTTCGCCAGTTTGGAGCTGGAGGATTTTTGCAGACAGCTCGGAACTGATCTCTGGTTCGCGTCAGTACATCATCCCAGGAGCAATGGACAAGTGGAGGCCGCCAACAAGTTAATCATCAACCTACTGAAGAAGAAAGTTGAGAACCTAAGAGATAATTGGGCGGAGCAGCTCCCCTCAGTGTTGTGGGCTTTGAGAACCACTCCTAGCTCAGCCACAGGGGAAACCCCGTTCAAACTCTCTCACGGGTCCGAAGCTCTCATCCCAGTAGAGTTCGAGGTCAGAAGTCCTAGGGTGATTGCGGCAGAAGACGGAGATGAAGAATGGCGACTAGAGAATGAGGAAGCCCAGAAGCTGTCCCTTGACTACATCGAAGAGCTCCGAGATCTAGCCTCGGCTAGGCAAGAGGAGATCAAGTGTCGCATGGCGAGACACTTCGACAAGCACGTTCGTCTCAAGCACTTCCAAGCAGGTGACCTAGTCCTGAAGAAAGTGGACGCAACTGGGAGATCGACGGCCGTGGGAAAGCTCAACCCTAATTGGGAGGGACCTTTCATCATCCACGAAGCACTTGCAACAGGAGGGTATCGCTTACAGAATCAGGAAGGGGAGCTCTTGGGGAATACCTGGAGAGGCGATGACCTAAAAAGGTTTTATCCCTAAGCAGGGATTTCTACCATTCCCTCCTGTAAATTGGTTGCTTAGAAATAAAACCCCCTGAAACATGGGAAGATGGAAAATTTTCAAATCTTAAAAGAAGAAAGCAGGTAAAGTCGATCTCCTAGTCAGGTTGGGAAACTGGCCTCCGACTTGATTCTCATAAACCCAGAACGGATGATGGGACAGTGCCTCGGTTGTGCCTTCCCTTAAGTCCAAGCCTCTGCAATGACGACCGAGATCAGCTCCCCCCTTGCACGTTGGTCGCGGTTCCCATCGACTGCATTTCTCATCCGATTGGAGAGATTATCAGGAAAAAGTTTGGACGCCGACCTCCCAACCCAACGAAGAGATGACCGACTTAGCCGATCAGGGGACCCTTGAATAAAGGTGCTGTGTATCCTCGAGGGCTGAGAGTTCGTAGCAAAGCGATTCGTTTCCAATTATTTCCTCCAATCATGTGAGTTAATGTGCTTAAGTGTGCTTAACTCCTCGTTTAATTGTTGAGCAACAGGAAATAGGTTGGGTCGACATTCAACACCCAAGTAGGATGGAGACCTCGGGATGGCGTGTTCCTTTGGAACCTCCCCAACAGTCAGTCCCTACTTGTCGATCTCTTCAACAACGCCAACAATAGCAGCAGGATGGATACCTCGGGATGATGTGTTCCTCTGGAACCTCCCCGACAGTCATTCCCTACTGTGTCGACCCCTTCAACAGCAGGATGGAGACCTTAGGATGTGGTGTTCCCTTGGAAGGTGCTCCTCTGGAATCTCCCCGACAGTCCTTCCCTACTATGTCGACCCCTTCAACAGCAGGATGGAGACCTTGGGATGTGGTGTTCCCTTGGAAGGTGCTCCTCTGGAACCTCCCCGACAGTCATTCCCTACTAAGTCGTTCTCTTCAATAGCACCAGCTTCGCACTAGAAGGAAGACTACCGGGAATATGAGTACCCTTGGCCCCGACCGTCTTTTCCTATCTGACGTCTTTTTTCAGAAGTCAGGGTGCGAGTAGGATGCCAACTCGCAGGGGCTAGTGCGAGTAGCCCTATGGGCGAGAATCCAAGAGGTAAATGAGCAGGTCGAAGAAGCGAGCAAGGAAGATGGTCGGCAGACCCGATTTCATCCCAAGTCGCCCTGAAGAAAAAGACAAGAAAACATGCGAGCCTATGAGCCTAGCGACATCACAACCACACAAGAAAGATTCACCAAGAAAATAAATATTACTATCAAAAGAAATGTTGTCTACCAAAAAAATCATGCTCGCAGAGCCGCGAGAAGCATCAAAATTGTTAATTACAATAATTCACTTAGGCGATGGAGCGTAGTCGGCTGAATCCGATCCACTCTCGTCATCCTCCTCCTCGCTGGCGTTCAAAATGTCTGACAGAAGCCCCTCCGTCGTCAAGCTCTCCGCCCCAGGAACCATCAAGCCGGCCACCGAAAGCTTCGCAAAAACTAAGTCCTCGGCGGCTAGGGCAATCTCTCGTCGAAGAGACGAGAGCTCCTGCGACATCATGAAGGATCCAGAAGGTCGGCGAGAAGGTCTGGCTTCCTAGAAGGAAAGTGCAGCCATCCTCGATTCCAACTCGGCGTTACGAACCTGCGACGCCTCCAGCAAGACTTGGCTCGCCCGCAGTTCGCACTCGAGTTTGGAGATCATCTCCGCTTCCACCAACTGCTCTTCCTGTAGATGCGAGAAGGACAGGTTAGAAGATATGAAGAAAAGAGAGCGGGTTTCAATCTTAGTTCGCGTAAAGTACCAAGACCACCTCGAAGCTCCGGCTGGATTGGGCTTTATCCTCGGCCGCCTTGGCGCGCCTTAGAGCCTCGTCCTCACGCTTCTCGGACTCCATCGTGAGCTTCCGATGAAGCGCGAGCTCCACTTCGGAGCCGAGAAGGTTCCGCGCGGTCTGATGGAATAGCTCTGAAGCACACAACATAGCTCGCGATCCCTGGTCGGCAAGAAAGCGAGGAGAAGCCTTCTGCAGAACCTTCGCATCATCGCGACCATAAAGCCCGAACAAGACGCTGAAGGCATCGTAGTTCGGCACCTCATCCTCGCTCCACGAAGGAAGGCGAGTGCTTAAGGACACCTCGCTACGCTCCCGGCTCCAGGTGATCAGCGGCTCGCCATCCAAGCCCCTATTCAGCGAACCCTGCCCAAAGTTGGGATGGTTCTCAGGGACGCTGTCTTCCTCCTCGCGAGCTCGCTCCTCCGCCACTCGCCGGGCAACCTCCTTCCTCTTCCTTTTCTTGATCGCCGGTGGTTCGCCTTCGGCCGGCCATCCAGCTGCGCGAAGGTTCTCGGTCACGTCGCCAACCCCAGGATGGATCTCCGCGAACGGAGATCCCTGCTCACCTTCCTCCTCCTCGCCTTGTTGCATTATCGCCGGATCGACCACGGGAGATCGAGGAGGTGGGGTCTGACCCCCCACAGGAAGAGCCGTGGACGGAAGATGCCCGCACCTGAAGACAGTCGTTAGACCAAGAAACAAAGGTAAAATTACTGTTAGCAGTGACTAAGGAATGTTACCCTCGCCAGGTTGCACGAAGGCGAGGTGGTCCACGTTCCTTCGCCAGAACTCGATATCGAGTTTCTTGTTCTTCAAGGCGAGGAAGAGTTCCTCGCGTCGGCCCCGGAGCGATGGAGTGGCGAGCGCCCCAGAAGGTCTCTGCTGAGGGCGATTTGGTATGTGCGAGAAGTCACCGGTGACAAAGATGAACCTCTCGCTCCACCGATGGACCTTGTTCGAAGTCCCAACCACCTTGCAGTGATGGCTGCCGAAGAAAATCACCCCGTCCTTGGTCGCTCCCATATAGAAGATCTTGCGGAAGACGTCCAAGTCGAAAGCGATCTTCTCGCTACGAAGGAAGCAGAGGTAGCCGATGATCATCGCTACCCCATTCGTATTGATCTGGGCGGGGACCCAGCCGTAGTACCGGAGGATCTGACAGAATTCGGGCCAGAGAGGAAGGCGCAGACCGACCTCGAAGTGCGAAAGGGAGAAGGCGAGCTTGCCCTCCGAGAAGGTGTTGATCCGCTCGTGGGGAGCGGGAAGGCCAACCCGGAAACCTGGTGTAAAACCCTCATTCTCCGAGGGTGGACCCCCCCCCCCCCCCCCCCCCCCCCAAGGCCACGTAGACAGAAGTCAAGGTCAAAAGGTCAACACAGAGACCAGCAGTCTAAGGCAGAAGCAGAAGAGACCCTAGCGAGTATGCATGCAATACTCGCCAGGTAGGCGAGTATCAACCAGAAGAGCTCGCCGCGCACAGAAGACAGCAGAAGCCCTGGGCGAGTATTGGCCCGGCGTGTGCGAGCAGCACCCAATACTCACTAGATGGGTGACTATGGCATGATACTCGCCGAGTAACCCATAGTCGCCGGGTTGGGGGCTGGCCTATAAAAGGCCCCCCTACCCTTTGGTTTTCCTATAAATAGGACCCCAGGGGTACTTGGATTGGCACCTGGACTTGAGCTTTTGGACCCCGATTCCCGAACTCTCGAGCCCGTCACCCTTGCTTTCAGCCAAGTCGGTGCCTTCCCTGTACCAAGCTCGACCACTTTGGTTTCGGAGGGGAAGACTCTCTTGAGCTTCTGGGTACGTGGTGGGACCTCCCTGCCGTAGCACCTGGGGTCCGGTTCGTTGCTCTTCTAGCTTCGTCGTAGTCGCCAGCCAGGTCATCTCGTTGGACTGCTGGGCGAGTAGCCTCCGGCTGCATCGGTCCGAATCTTGAGGTCAGGATTTTCCTGGCGTCAACAATTGGCGCGAGGTGCTGATGGACGAACCTTTCTAAATCGTCTGCGCGGGTAACCAGTTTCTTGAACTTGTGCGCGACAAAATTCTCGGCATAATTCAAGCGACGAGTCTCAGCTTTCAAGGAGGGCGTCATCGCAGCGAGTAGGAAGAAGGAAACGAGAAGGAAAGGCAATTGAAGAAGTTTGAGAAAGCGCGCCGATTTTGGACCCCTACCCCCCTATTTATAGAAATCAGCAAAAGGGAAAGGGGGGATCGCGACGTGAGTGGTGCGAGGTTTCTACCTACTCGCCTACGTCGAAGTCGCACAACCAACCTTACGCGCGGGGTGTTACCCACCCTTCTCGCGTCTAAGCGGCGATCTACAAAAACGTAAGAAAAGCCTGCAAAAGCCAAAGTCAACACAAATGCGATCAAGCAATACGGTTCAAAGTCGCAACACACGGGCATTCGAGATTATTACAATACTCGCAGAACAATGTTCTTAAAATACAAATTAACAAGCGATCCTAATTGACGTGGGGATCGCCGCGCCTATCCGAGGTCGCACCAAGCCGCCCGTTGAATCCCAGCTGGCGCGCGAAGGCCATCTACTTATTCGCTCTCGCCAAGAACTCCTCGCCAAGCCGGATGTGCTCCTCCATACGATTCAACGTCCCAAGGGACCCAATACTCGCCCGAAGGCTACGCACTTCCGCCCTCAGCACCTCATAGCGATGTTCTATGCCGACCATCCAACTGTCCAACTCGATGACGAGATAGTGCTTTCCCTCTGCCATCTCTAGCCGATGCTCGAATCCTTCGATATTTGAGACGCGTTCTTCAAGCGAGGTTATTCGCCGATGAACCTCGTAGGCCAGCTGTTGAAATTGTTGAAGTGGAAGTTTGGAGACTTTTGGACCTGGGCGGTCTGGGAGGAGGTCGGGCGGTCTGGCGTGACCACACAACTTGGCGGTCTGTCTTTGCGGTCTGGCTTGTCTAAGCCTAGCTGCTGTCTCCTGGCTTGATCGCTGGTTTGGGGTCCAAGGCGGCTGAAGGTGGAGGCCGTGCGGTCTGTCTCTGACCGCGTGGCGGGTTGATCGTCTTCAGGTGTGCGCGGTCTGTGCGTGACTGTGTGGCGGGTTGTCTTCAAGGCTGTGGCGGTCTGGTGTGATCGCACAGCTTGTCCCAGGTTTCTCCAGAATGCGGTCTGGTGGTTGACCGGGCTTTCTGGTGGTGTTCGCGGACTAAGAGTCTTAGTCGCGCGGTCTCAGGTTGCAGTCTCAGGAGGAGACTGGTATGCAAGCTGGACGTTGTTCGCGGTCTCAGGTGGAGACCGGCATGCGGACAGGAGTTCGCGGTCTGTTGGCAAACTGGCTGTGTTCGTGGTCTCGGGCGAACACAGGAGGTGAACAGCTTCGGGCGGTCTGGCGATCTCTTTTGGAGTCGCGATCTGCTGTGAGAGTGGCGGTCTCTCATGGTTGATGTTGGAGCTGGCGAGTTCACCAAAATGGAGCAGGAGTACTGTTGTTGATCGCGCGGTGTGACCGGTCAGGTCGCGCGGTCTGGAGGGTGGTGATCCTATCTCATAGGGTGGTGACTGGATCAGGTCTCACGCCTATAAATAGGACCCATCGGCAGCAATAATTAAGACACACCAAGTGTAAGCCAAGTTCTCTTCTTTCCTGCGGTCTCTATTTGTCTGACCGGACGGTCTGCTGATTGAACTCTTCTTGTGCAGCTTCTGCGGATAGTGTGGGCAGCAGCGATCACCTCTTCCTCTGAAAGTGTTCGGGCAGTCTGCGGCTTGGAGTTGTGGTGCTGGAGTTCGGGAGAATCAGGAGTTCGGAAGAAGGAGTGCGGTTTGGTGGTGTTCTGTGATCGGCAGGTCGCTGCGGTCTGGCAGCTTGCTCAAGTCACAGGGAGGTCGCGCGGTCTGAGCGGTCTCAAGTTATCTTCAACTTTGTAATTTTCTCTTTGGTGTTTGTGCTGGCGAAATCATGTCTCGACAAGCATGCCTTGCCTTGTAATTGAAGTACTGCTATCAATAAAGATTTCTTGTTTGCCTCCATTTGCTTCTGGTTGTTTGGCTTGTGAACTTTAAGTTGACTAACTCCTGCTCGCTTCATAAAGATTCGAAAAATTTCACATGGTATCAAAGTCAGGTTGGAGTGGTTAGAGCAGTGAGTGACTTAGAGTAGCCATCGCCTTTGTGAAGAAGGAACCAGTGGTAGAGCAATGGAAGCGAGGGGTCTTGGAATTGAGATGCTTACATCGACTAACTTCAAGAAGTGGAAGTCGTGTATGCAAAACTATCTTCTAGGTGAGGACCTCTGGGAGGTAGTTGGAGGAGATCAGACGCAGGAAGTTGTCCCGGAAGGGGATAATGGGGCAGAGGTGAGAACTTGGAGGAGGACGAATGCGAAGGCAGAGTTCACTCTGAAGAGAGCAATTTCACTTGATCTGTTTGATCACATTTTGAGGTGTGGATCAGCTGCGGAGATCTGGAGAGCCGTGGATGGGCTGTTTAACAAGAAGAATGTAGCAAGGCTACAGTTCTTGGAGATTGAGCTCGCAAGGTCGGCTCAGGGTGATCTTTCTATTTCCACTTTCTTTCTGAAGATGAAGAACTTGTGCGCTGAAATCTCAGCATTGGATCCTGATGAGCCTATCTCTGAGGCGAAGCTGAAGAGGCACATCATCCGCGGCTTGCGGAAGGAATATGTTGCCTTTGTGACGTCGGTGCAGGGATGGGCAAATCAGCCGTCTCTGTTGGAGCTGGAGAACTTGCTTGCATCGCAAGAAAGTTTGGCAAGGCAGATGGCAGGGGTGTCAGTGGCTGGGGGAGATGGCGAAGTGCTCTTCTCGGGGAAGAAGAAGAAGTGGGATAAGAAGAAGAAGACCGCTGGAGGAGGCTATGGGCCTTCAACTTCTGGGCAGCAGGAAAGGGGTATGCTCCCAAGGCTGACGGGAAGAAGAAGGGTGAAGGTCCTAAGTGCTTCAAGTGTGGCAAGTATGGCCACATCAGGAAGGATTGCAATGTGGTCACCTAAGCTGGGCATGCTGCGGAGAAGGAGGAAGCTGAGGCCAGGCACTTTGAAGGAGGTTGGGGAGGAGCCTTCTCGGCTTCTGTTGGAGCTTCTGCTCCTATCAACTATCTGGAGGACTGGATCGTGGACTCGGGGTGTGGTCATCACCTCACCGGAGATGAGACCAAGATTTCTTCTGCACAGCCCTATACAGGTAATAATGCAATCATTACTGTTGATAATGTTGTGCATCCAGTAGAGAAGGTGGGGGTTGTTTCCTTGGGCAGTGATAGAGGGCCACTTACTTTGAAGAGTGTCTATCACGTGCCTGGTATGAGAAAAAACCTCTTCTCCGTGACCAACATTGTAGACGCTGGGTATCACGTTCTGTTCGGCCCAACAGAAGTGAAGTTTCTACGCAATTTTGAGGACGTAAAGGCCGAGGTCGTCCATGTCGGGAGACGGGAAAAAGACTTGTTTGTTTTATCAACAAGTTCCTACGTCGACAAGATGAAGACTAATGATGGTGTCGTTATATGGCATGAGAGGTTGGGGCACGTAGGATGGACAAGCTGAAAGCTATGGCGGTGAGAGGTCTGGTCAAGGGCCTGCTAAGTCTATCTTCCTACGGTGAAGGTCATGTTTGCGCGGGATGTCAGTTCGGCAAGTCTCATCGACTACCGTTTGACAAGTCGCAGATAAGGAGTAGTGTGCCGTTGGAGTGCATCCACGGTGACTTAATGGGACCTACTGCTACCCCAAGTCTCGGAGGCAGCAGATATATGCTGGTGTTGATCGCTGATTACACCAGATATGTCTGGGTATATTTCCTGAAGGAGAAGACGGAGGCGTTTGCCAAGTTTGTGGAGTTCAAGGAGCTCGTGGAGGGTCGGCTAAGACTGCGGGTGAAGAAGCTGAGGACTGACAACGGAGGGGAGTTCACCTCCAGTGAGTTCTCTACCTTTTGCAGGAAGGCGGGCATCCGGAGAGAGCTCACTTGTGCACATACTCCACAGCAGAACGGAGTTGCAGAGCGGAAGATTCGTCATCTGACGGAGACCTGCAAGTGTTGGTTGCATGCCAAGAGTATCCCAAAGTCCTTCTGGGCGGAGGGAATGTCTTGTGCTGCCTACGTCATCAACAGGATGCCTTTGAGTCCCATCAACATGTTGACTCCGCATGAGATGATGTTCAAGGAGAAGCCAAGCGTGGCACACCTTAGGGTGTTTGGATCCACCTGCTACGTGCAAGTTCCAGATGCTCTTCAGACGAAGCTAGATGCGAAAGCAAGGAAGCTAGTCTTCGTGGGATACGATGAGTGGAAGAAAGGATGGAAGTGCATGGACCTGGAGACGCGGAGATTTGTGGTATCTCGCGACGTCGTGTTCGATGAGGTGACATCTTACAAGGGGTCTTCTGATGTGGAGCTACCAGAGAGCAGGGTGGAGGTGCCAGAAAAAGCTGTGGAGGATCTTCAGGTGGAGCTACCTGTGTCACCAGGTGGTCCATCTCCTTCTAGTTCCGAGATGGGGGCTTCTGGTTCAGGGAGCAGGGGGAGCGATGCTCCTAGCACGTCTGGAAGGGGAGCTAGGGAAGAAGCAGCTGAAGATAATGCGGTTCAGAGGAAGGAGCTGAGGAGGTCGAAGCGAGCGATCGTCGCACCTGATCGTTATACAGGAGGAAACGCAGTGAGCTTCGTCTCATGTTTCTTCGCTGGTCCCTTGGATGAGAGGGAGCCGTCGAGCTTTGAGAAGGCCAGAGGTGTGAAGGAGTGGGACGTTGCAATGCAAGAAGAGATGACAGCTCTTGAGAAGAATGAGACCTGGTCTCTTGTGCCCGAGCCCAAGGGCACCACTCCTGTTACATGCAAGTGGATCTACAAGCTTAAGAAGAAGGCTGACGGCAGCATCGAGCGTTACAAGGCTCGCCTTTTAGCTCGGGGGTTCTCGCAGCAATACGGTGAAGACTACGAGGAGACATTCAGTCCGGTGGCAAAAATGACTTCAGTTCGGTTCATCATTGCCTTGACGGCATTCAGTGGATGGGAGATTGGCAGCTCGACGTCAAGAACGCTTTCTTGTACGTAGAGATTGACAAGGATATCTTCATGGTCCAGCCACCAGGCTTTGTGTCTGAAGATTTTTCGGAGCATGTCTGCAAGTTGAAGAAGGCCCTGTATGGGTTGAAGCAAGCGCCGAGGGCGTGGTACGGGAAGATTGCAGAATATCTCCTATTATGTGGTTTTGGTGCTTCAGACTCAGACTCAAGCTTGTTCGTCAAGAAGAGCGGGGAGCTTCAAGTCATCGTGCTGCTATACGTCGACGATATGATCGTGACGGGGAACTCGAAGGAGGAGGTAGCGCAGCTTTGGGCCGAGCTGTCTATCAGGTTCGAGATGAAGGACTTAGGTGAGCTTCACCACTTCCTTGGACTCGAGGTGCAGAGGAAGGAAGGTGGAGTGTTGGTGACCCAGGCCGGTTATGTGGAGCAGATCTGTACAACCCGGGGTTCGCCCGACTCCTCCCATTAGAACTCGCAAAGCCAGTCTTCCAAGAAGCATAGGCGAGATTGCCACTTATATGTTCTCAGCAGCTATAAGGAGGCGAGACCAGAGTACCAACATCGGTCTCGCCCGGATCCTTGACGGGAAGCGTGGCGCGTTCCACAGGTTCTGCGAGACCCGCGAGGTCGCAGAGAGGGCAGGTGTCCTCGCTTAAAGCGAGCGAGACCCAGAAACTCGAGTAGTCCCGCAGACCCCCCCTTTTTTTAGGGAGGGTTAGAAGCTAGAATTACCCTCTTGCCCCTGGAGGTCTGCATATAGCCCCTTCAAACAGCGGAGTTTGGCTATTGGCAGGCCAAATTGGGGTGCGTATAGTAAGTTTAAAAGGAGGAATTCCGCTGTTCGCAGACCAGTTCAGAAAAACTATAAATAAGACCCAAAGGGCACCTTTGGAGAGCAGTCCGGTTTGAAGCTTCTCTCTCCTCTGGTTATCCTTGCCGAGACTCCCCTGAGCTCTCCAAGGTGCCCGGGCCTCAGCTTTGGCTTAGGAGGGGAAGCAATCAAAAGATCTTCCGGGTGTGCGGTGGGACCTCCCTGCTGAGTTTAAGGTTCTGTGTTGAGTTCTGGAACCCCGACTTGCTCTCCCCAAGAGACAAGTAAGCGCTAGTCGCCCATCAACCTGTTGAGGGCCCCGAGCTCCACAAGAGACCAGTTTCTGGTTTCAACATTCTTGGTGCGGTGAGCGTGGAGTGTGACTAGTGCAGGAAAGTCTTTAAGAGAAAGCATGGCGGGCGAGGACGAGCGAGATGCAGGATTCAGAGGCTCGCCACCCACAGGGCCACCAGTGACGATGGATATGCTGGCCGAGCTCAAGAGGGATATGATTGGGGCCTTTCAGAGCGCCATCACCTCGGCGCTGGGTGGTTTCGCTACCCCGGCCCCTCAGATGGCTCCCCCATCCGGGGGCTGCGAGAATGCCCCAGGCCAGCGAGTAGGCAAGGAAGCAGCGGTCCAGGAGGCAGGCCGAGATCTCGCGGGTCGCGAGCTCTTCCCCAGTCTAGTGGGAGCGAGCGAGACCCCTTCCAGAGTGGTCTCGGCAGGAGGAGCCTCGGCAGGAGGCTCTGCAGGAAGAGTAGAGCCAGTTCAGAGGGTGAGTGGGGGAAGTCCCTTTTGTGAGTTGGTACTCTCGGCACCACTCCCCGAGGGTGTCCATAAAAGCGCAGGCAGTGGCGGATTTCCTGGCTGACTACGTTACTGAGGTAGAAGAATCGGAACTACCCTATCCGGTGTCTTGGAAAATGTTGGTAGATGGAGCGTCCGGAAGACACTCTTTTGGGGGAGGGGTAGTCCTGGTCAGTCCCCAAGGGACCAGGATAGAGCAAGCAATCCATTTCCACTTCCCCCTCACCAATAACTAGGCAGAATACGAGGCGGTGATAGCAGGCCTCCGCTTGGCTCGGGAGCTGGGAGTGCAAGACGTGGAGGTCTCGACGGACTCCATGGTTGTTGCTTGCCAAGTCAAGGGAGAGTTCGAAGTCAAGGAACCAACTCTTCAGCGGTACTTGGAGAAGGTCAAGGAGGTGGTGGGACAATTCCGAACTTTCTCTATCAAGCATGTCCCAAGGGAAGAAAGCGCCCAGGCCGATCTTCTGGCCAAGTTTGGTCCCCAGGTTGGGGGGACCATGTCGGAACTCTTCCGACCCTCCATTGAGGAGGGAGAAGTAATGGAGGTGGATCAGCGGGCGTCATGGATGGACCCTTTCATTACTTTCCTAGCCTCAGGGAGATTCCCCGAGGGAGAAGTCGACAAGCGGCGATTCAGGTATAAATCGACTTACTACTCCTTACATACAGGGGTGTTGTATAGAAAGACCCTCTCGGGGCTCCTGGCCCGTTGTGTCTCGGAGGAGGAGGCCCCAAGGGTCTTGGAGGAGATCCATTCGGGAGAATGTGGCAGCCACTCGGGAAGCAGAACCCTGGAAGGAAGGGTTCTGAGGCAAGGTTATTTCTGGCCCACCCTCAGCAAGGATGCGGCCGAATTCTCCAGGAGGTGCTCTAAGTGCCAACTCTACGCTCCTCTCCAACTCCTCCCAGCTCAAAGGCTAAGAACGATCACGGCCCCTTGGCCATTTGCAGTCTGGGGATTAGACCTGGTGGGACCTTTCCCCCAGGCGAGCGGTCAAAGGAGATTTTTGCTAGTGATGATCGACTACTTTTCCAAGTGGATCGAAGCGAAGGCGCTAGCCAAGGTAACCTCTCAAGTGGTAAGGAACTTTGTTTGGGGTGAGATAATTTGCAGGCACGGGCTTCCTCTAGCCATTGTCACAGATAACGGGCCGCAATTCGCCAGCGAGGAGTTCGTCAGTTCCTGTACTCAGCTTGGCATAGATCTCAGGTTCGCGTCGGTCCACCACCCAAGGAGTAACGGGCAAGTAGAGGCGGCGAACAAAATTGTAGTGAACCTCCTCAAGAAAAAGATCAAAAACCTCAGAGGGAGTTGGGTGGAGCAACTACCCTCGGTCCTCTGGGCTCTGAGGACCACCCCGAACACGGCCACCGGAGAGACCCCATTCAAACTATCCCACGGATCCGAGGCTGTCATCCCGGTGGAGTTTGAAGTCAAGTCGCCTAGGGTGGCCGCCGCAGGAGGAGGGGATGAAGAATGGATGGCAAACAACGAGGAAGGCCAACGGTTGTCATTGGACCTAGTGGAGGAACTCCGAGACTTGGCCACCATCAGGCAGGAGGAAGTAAAAAGGCGGATGGCCAAATACTTTGACAAGCATATACGAGTAAAGCATTTCCAGAAAGGGGACTTGGTACTAAAAAAGGTTGATGCGGCCGGAAGGGGAGCCGCGGTGGGTAAGCTCAATCCTAACTGGGAGGGCCCATATATTGTGAGTGAAGTGCTGAAGTCGGGAGGTTACCACCTCCGGGATGTGGAAGGGGAGCCTCTCGGCCGAGCCAGGAGTGGGGATGACTTGAAACGTTTCTATCCATGAAGTTCTTGAATATATTGATTCCTATGTATTGCTTTTACGGGCGTTGTTTTTATACTGATCATGAGTTCCAAGCAACAAGTAATGACGCTGGATTGCCCCGGACGAACCCGCTGCCAGGCTCTCATTAGCTGGTAGGGCCGGTTGATCTCGCGGAGAGGCTGGCGAGGTGATAGACTCTTTGTGCTGGATTGCCCCGGACGATCCCGCTGCCAGGCTCTCATTAGCTGGTAGGGCCGGTTGATCTCGCGGAGAGGCTGGCGAGGTGATAGACTCTTTGTGCTGGATTGCCCCGGACGATCCCGCTGCCAGGCTCTCATTAGCTGGTAGGGCCGGTTGATCTCGCGGAGAGGCTGTCGAGGTGATAGACTCTTTGTGCTGGATTGCCCCGGACGATCCCACTGCCAGGCTCTCATTAGCTGGTAGGGCCGGTTGATCTCGCGGAGAGGCTGGCGAGGTGATAGACTCTTTGTGCTGGATTGCCCCGGACGATCCCGCTGCCAGGCTCTCATTAGCTGGTAGGGCCGGTTGATCTCGCGGAGAGGCCGACGGGATGGAAGATGTTGGATCTTAAGAAAGAAGGTCCTCGGCACGAGATAATGAAAAGAAAGTGTTGGGTCTCTAAAATATTTCGAAAAAGGAGAGGGCGACCTCTCGCTGGGCGAGAAGGATGGTCCTCGCGCGAAATAACAAAAGAAAGTGTTGGGTCTCTAAAACATTCCGAAAATAAGGGGACGACTTCTCGCTAGGCGAGAGGGGGGATCCTCGGCATAAATAACGAGGAAAATGTGTTTGGACTAAAATATTTCAAAAGTGAGGGCGACTTCTCGTCCTAGCAAGGAGGAAAGTCCTCGGCACGAGACTAGAGCGAGAACGGGGACTTTCATCCCCCAAGACGTATAGACTGAAGCTTAAGGAGGTTTTCGCTGGACGAGAAGGAAAGTCCTCGGCGCTTATAAAATAAACGGATTCCCCGACACATGCATCAACTGATGTAAAAATAAAAACAGAGAGAATGCGTAGCGAAGTAAGAAAGCATTGCGCAAAAATTCCTTTCCAAAGAAGAAGTTTTAGTTACAATGGGCGGCGAACTCGCCAACCCCAAAAAAGTTTATATATCAAAAAATAAAATAAAGATCGCCTTCTAGGCCTCGCCAAAGAACCCCCCGTCGTCGTCTCCATCCTTCACCGGCGGGAGCGGCCTGAAGAGCTCCGGGACGATATCCTCGACCGTCACGCTCTCGGCCTCGGCAACCAGCAACCCAGCACCTTTCATGGCCTGGAAGACGAAGTGTGCCGCATTCGTGGACTCTACGCGGAGCGCTTCGTCGCGATCTCGCTTCTCTTCCTTTAACCGGTGAGGAGAAGGGGGAACGGCAGCCCGAGCAAGCTCACAGTTGAGTGCCTTCAACGCGGCGACCTCGCCCTCCAAGCTCAGGACCCGAGCGTCCGAGAGCCTAGCCATCTCGGCATCCTGTAGACGAACTTAGTATGAGAAGAAGTTAGGAAGTCAGGGATAACATTATAGAACGAACGACTCACCACTCCGGTCTCGGCGGTGGCCAACTTTTCCTTTAGCTCGTCGACCTTCACCTCGGAAACCCTGAGGGACTCGGCCAGTCCCGCGCATTCGCGCTCCAGCTCCAGACATTTCCTGCTCGTCATATGGGCAAGCATCATTGCCCGCAATTGAGATCTCGAGCTCTCGTAGGCGAGACCCCGTGCGGTTGCGTCCTTGTAGGCCGCGGCGTCCTCACGGCCATACATGACGAAGGAGAAATTGAAGGCGTGGGAAGTCGCTGCGCCCTCCTCTACCCAAGTGGGAAGGAGGGAGGTGACATCGATCCGGTTGACCTCTTCATTCCAGCGCACCAGGCGCTCGCCGGTTTCATCTCGGGCTCGCATGCCAAGGCCGAAATGCAGATGATTCGACGGAATTGGCGGTGCCGAGGTCCTAGCGATGGCCTCGGCTTGCTCGACCTCCAGATCCTCGGGGAGTGAGGAATCGCCGATCCCAGGACCCGAGGGCTCGGCCGGACGCTTTCCCTTTACGGAGGCGCGCAGGCTCTCGTCTGTCTTGGACCTCTTTGAAGTAGGCTGGCGGGAAGGCTGGCTGCCTGAAGCCCCCGACCTCTTCTTATAGGTGATGGCAGTTGGGGGGGTACCTTCTCGGCAGGCCGCCGCTCCCGTGGTTGCGAGAGCAAGATCGGCGGAGGGTTTAATGTTGCTCGCATAAGGTGGGTGGAGGGGGATGTCTCGCTCACCTGTTAAGAGTTAGTGTTAGAAAGAATGGCGGAAATCAGAATTAAAGCAAAAAAGGGGACGAGATCATTACCTTCCCCGGGAAGAACCGGTGAAAGTTTGTCGACGTTGCGGCGGAGATGGACCACCTCGAAGTTCTTCTTCTGGAAGAATTGGAAGAGGTCGGCATCATGGCCGCCAAGAGGTGGAGGACGGTATACGGTGTCGTTATACTGGATGGGCGAGATCGGGATGTTGCCGAAATTCCCCTTTACCAGGAGGAACTTCTGGGCCCAGAAGTGGGCCTTGTTGACGGTCTCGATGACCTTGCAGCCCGACCCCACAAAGTAGACCGTGCCCTCGGAGTAGGCGCGAAACGAGAACAGCTTCCGGAAAACCGGAAGGCTGAACTCGATTCGCTCCTCGCGCATGAAGCAGGCGAACCCCGTGATCACCGCCATCGCGTTAGGGGTGAGCTGGCCGAGAACAACTCCATAGTGCCGAAGCACCTAAAAAGCCACGTAAAGAAAATTGAAGCGAGCGAGATCAATCTCGCAAGAATGATGAAGGAGGGAAGGAGGTGTACCTGGCGAACCTCGGGCCAGAGGGGAAGTCGCAGGCCCACGGCGAAGTGCGAGATCGGGATGGCGATCTCATCGGGCCGAAGGGTGTTAATCACCTCGCCCTTCTCGGGCCGGCGGGCGGTGAACCCAGTAGGAATGTAGTCGGCGATGGAGGAGAGATACTCTTCCTCGCTCATATTGCAGTGGAAGAAGTCGTGCTCGCAGTAAGCCCAAGCACACTTCAGCCGGCCTTCCGCCTCAGGAAGCTCTTTCGAGGTCTTCACCATCACGTGTACCTGCGAGAACAAGTGTAGAAGGAGGCGAGAACAAAGCTGACGAGAGCTCTGCAACTAGGAGAAGAGGAAGGCGGTAGGTAAATGATATTAATAGGGAGGCTATTTATAGAAAAATGAAAATGGCGGGAAGAAGCCCAAGCGCCGGGATGCTGTCAGACAAAACGTCACATCACTGGGACACACCAAACAAAATTATTTCGCCAATCATTGGCGAGCGAGATCAATCTGCAGGATTAGCTAGAATAAAATGATTTGCGAGCGAAAATATCACAGGCATGCGGGAACAAGGTAAAGGAAAAGCGGCATTATAAAAGCCGCGAGCGATAACATAGTTAATAAGTTGTCCGATGCTCGTGGCGAGCGAGAATCAATAAAGACCATAGCCTAGCGAGATTGTTGCAATAAAAACAGAAGCGAATTGTCCATGAAAGAGGGAACCTAAAATCGCGGGGTCAGTAGGGCAGCCACTGCCACCTACCACCACCTCGCGGCCCCCTCCTCGGCGGCCTCCGGGAATTGTGGAATTCAGCAGCAGCGCGGGCGTCGCGGTCGATCAATTGGGCATGATCCCTGATCCTCGCTATGAGCGTCTCCTGAGAGGCCTCGCATTCATCAGGGTCGTGGGGTATCGCCGCGCGGAGTTTGTCGCATTCGTCCATCAGGGATGCGTGTCTTTCCTCCGCAGCCAGCCTATCCACTCTCGCCTGGATGTTGAGATCCTGCAACATCTGGTTTTGCTTTTGGAATAGTTCCGCAGTCCGCCGTCTCATCACCTCGGGTTCTCGCGCATCGCCCAGGAAATCTTCCACCCGCTCGGGAAAAGGGGACACCTCGTCGTCCCCGAATTCGGAGTCGGTAAGCTGAATCTCGCCGTCTAACAAAGAAAGGTCGTACGCGAGGTTATGAAAGATAAGTTAGAGTAAAAAGCGGAAAGGCGAGAAGGTCTACCTCTGGGACGGCGAGAAGAACCGGGTGGGGAATCGAAAGAAGTGTCGTAGTAAGGCCGATGAGTTTTTCCCTTTCCAAGGGGATATCTCGCTGCATCAGCAAGAGGAACATTCGGCGGGTGCGAGCCGCCTGAGTCTTGATTGGCGAGAAGGCCAAAGGTTGGTGCCGGGATTGTCACATCCCGGCGTCTGGGGGAAGGAGTTCGCTGACCCTGTTCCCCCGGGCTCGCTGGGGGCGAGGCTGCAATCAAAAAGTAAAAGATAAGATGAGAAAGGAGACGCCATCGAATAATATAATTCCAATAAAAGAGGCGAGACCAAATAATGTACCAGGAGGATTCTCGCCAGTAGTATTCGCATTTACCCGAGGGGTAGTGGGCGGTTCGTTCGAGGGCCCGCCAATGTCCTTGACAGTCTCGCTGATCTGCAGAGGCGAAATTTAGAAGTAGCAGTCGAAGGATCTCGCATGAAGAGTAATAATCCCTACCTTCTCGATGGATTTCTCGCTGCCCGAGGACTCGATGTCAACAGTAGCTTCTCCCAATCGGCGAGCGGCTTTTGCTTTTTTCAGTTTCGGCATAGGAGAGGGAGACGAGCGATTCATCCACGCCGGTGGCTTCGTCATCATCACCATCTCCTGTGCCTTGGAGGCCTTCAGGCGAGCTTCCATTTCCTTGGAGAGAGGCATCGGAGGACAGCTACAGTAAAGAGAAGGATGGGGAGGAGAAGAACAATGAAGACACTCCAGCTCGGGTGGTATTTATAGCCAGGCGATGGGACCCACAGAAAGATTCCTGACAAGACAGCTGTCGCCAGACGAACACCCTAGGGTTGGATGATTCTTTGCGAGCTCAGGTTAAACTCGCAAAGAGCGGGGATTGTGTACAACCCGGGGTTCGCCCGGCTCCTCCCATTAGAACTCGCAAAGCCAGTCTTCCAAGAAGCATAGGCGAGATTGCCACTTATATGTTCTCAGCAGCTATAAGGAGGCGAGACCAGAGTACCAACATCGGTCTCGCCCGGATCCTTGACGGGAAGCGTGGCGCGTTCCACAGGTTCTGCGAGACCCGCGAGGTCGCAGAGAGGGCAGGTGTCCTCGCTTAAAGCGAGCGAGACCCAGAAACTCGAGTAGTCCCGCAGACCCCCCCCCCCCCCCCCCCCCCCCTTTTTTTAGGGAGGGTTAGAAGCTAGAATTACCCTCTTGCCCCTGGAGGTCTGCATATAGCCCCTTCAAACAGCGGAGTTTGGCTATTGGCAGGCCAAATTGGGGTGCGTATAGTAAGTTTAAAAGGCGGAATTCCGCTGTTCGCAGACCAGTTCAGAAAAACTATAAATAAGACCCAAAGGGCACCTTTGGAGAGCAGTCCGGTTTGAAGCTTCTCTCTCCTCTGGTTATCCTTGCCGAGACTCCCCTGAGCTCTCCAAGGTGCCCGGGCCTCAGCTTTGGCTTAGGAGGGGAAGCAATCAAAAGATCTTCCGGGTGTGCGGTGGGACCTCCCTGCTGAGTTTAAGGTTCTATGTTGAGTTCTGGAACCCCGACTTGCTCTCCCCAAGAGACAAGTAAGCGCTAGTCGCCCCTCAACCTGTTGAGGGCCCCGAGCTCCACAAGAGACCAGTTTCTGGTTTCAACAAGATCGTGGAGCGATTCGGCATGAAGGAAGGGAAGTGCACTTCCACACCTCTGGAGAAGGCCACAAAACTTCGCAAGGATGAGGGGAGGATTATGCAAGATCCGTTGGTGTTCCGAGCTCTGGTTGGGAGCTTGATCTATCTGACGATCACGAGGCCGGATATTGCATATGCAGTTGGCAGAGTGAGTCGATATATGGCGGAGCCACGGGTACCTCATCTGCTAGCAGCCAAGAACATTCTGAAGTATGTCAAGGCGACCTCGGACATGGGTCTCCTATACAGGAGGGATGCGGGCTTCGAGGTGCACGGGTTCATGGATGCTGATTACGGGGGAGATTCGGATGATCGGAAGTCGATGTCTAGATTCGTCTTCATGGCGGGCCCTACAGCTATATCATGGTGCAGCAAGAAGCAGGATTCTGTGTCGGTCTCCACCACGGAAGAGGAATACAAGGCTTCGGCCTTGGCAGCTCAGGAAGCCATCTGGCTTAGGAGGTTGGTGGGAGACGTCCACAAGGAGGTTCGGGAGCCGACTCTGCTATGCGGTGACAACGAGAGTGATCTCAAACTGGTTACCAATCCAGTTTGTCACGCGAGGACCAAGCATATCGAGATCGAGCACCACTTCATACGGGAGAAGGTGCTGGAGGGATCTCTTTCGGTCGAGCATGTGCGGAGTGTGGACAATGTCGCGGACATCTTCACAAAGGCGCTGGCAAAGGGGCCGTTCACACGGCTAAGGAGCCTACTGGGGCTGGTTTCAACTTCCCACTTCAAGGGGGAGTGTTGAAATTGTTGAAGTGGAAGTTTGGAGACTTTTGGACCTGGGCGGTCTGGGAGGAGGTCGGGCGGTCTGGCGTGACCGCACGACTTGGCGGTCTGTCTCTGCGGTCTAGCTTGTCTAAGTCTAGCTGCGGTCTCCTGGCTTGATCGCTGATTTGGGGTCCAAGGCGGCTGAAGGTGGAGGCCGCGCGGTCTATCTCTGACCGCGTGGCGGGTTGATCGTCTTCAGGTGTGCGCGGTCTGTGCGTGACCGTGTGGTGGGTTGTCTTCAAGGCTGTGGCAGTCTGGTGTGATCGCACAACTTCTCCCAGGTTTCTCCAGAATGCGGTCTGGTGGTTGACCGGGCTTTCTGGTGGTGTTCGCAGACTAAGAGTCTTAGTCGCGCGGTCTCAGGTTGCGGTCTCAGGAGGAGACTAGTATGCAAGCTGGACGTTGTTCGCGGTCTCAGGTGGAGACCGGCATGCGGACAGGAGTTCGCGGTCTGTTGGCGAACTGCTGTGTTCGTGGTCTCGGGCAAACACAGGAGGTGAACAGCTTCGGGCGGTCTGGCGATCTCCTTTGGAGTCGTGATCTGCTGTGAGAGTGGCGGTCTCTCATGGTTGATGTTGGAGTTGGCGAGTTCACCAAAATGGAGCAGGAGTACTGTTGCTGATCGCGCGGTGTGATCGGTCAGGTCGCGCGGTCTGGAGGGTGGTGATCCTATCTCATAGGGTGGTGACTGGATCAGGTCTCACGCCTATAAATAGGACCCATCGGCAGCAATAATTAAGACACACCAAGTGTAAGCCAAGTTCTCTTCTTTCCTGCGGTCTCTATTTGTCTGACCGGACGGTCTGCTGATTGAACTCTTCTTGTGCAGCTTCTGCGGATAGTGTGGGCAGCAGCGATCACCTCTTCCTCTGAAAGTGTTCGGGTGGTCTGCGGCTTGGAGTTGTGGTGCTGGAGTTCGGGAGAATCAGGAGTTCGGAAGAAGGAGTGCGGTTTGGTGGTGTTCTGTGATCGGCAGGTCGTTGCGGTCTGGCAGCTTGCTCAAGTCACAGGGAGGTCGCGCGGTCTGAGCGGTCTCAAGTTATCTTCAACTTTGTAATTTTCTCTTTGGTGTTTGTGCTGGCGAAATCATGTCTCACCAAGCATGCCTTGCCTTGTTATTGAAGTAATGCTATCAATAAAGATTTCTTGTTTGTCTCCATTTGCTTCTGGTTGTTTGGCTTGTGAACTTTAAGTTGACTAACTCCTGCTCGCTTCATAAAGATTCGAAAAATTTCACACCAACAACCTCTCTACCTTTATCTCCAGGTCAAGGTAGGCGGATGCCATCTTCGTCCTATACACGCGAGTAGGAAGTCCGAGCGCCTCAATAAAAGCAGACCCGGAGATGTGGCACGGGCTGGAAGACGGCGAGTTAGAAAAAATACCACCTAAAGATAGCACTTCACGATGATTATACCTACCCGCACAGGTGCCGCTCTCGGTTGATGACGAGGAGGAGAAGGTGACCGCCGAGGAACATCCCGACGAGGAGGAGAGGCAACCCGACGGGGAGATGGAGTCCGTCGAGGACTGAGCCTTCGCCGTGGAGATCGACGAGGAGAAGGCGAGCGCCGAGGAGTATGCCGACCCCCTGAGTGCCCACCCCGTCCGTTATGGGACGACGACCCGCTGTCAGGGCGCCGAGGAAGCTGAGCTGTGGGGACAACCGAGGAAGATCCTCCCTCTCCCCTTCCCCCAGAAAGGACGACCCGGGAATTCCTCAGCAGTATTCGGTTTCCGCCCGGCACGCGCTCAGGAATAGGGGATGGTGGCCGAGAAGGTTCCCGCTCAGGGAGAATCCCTGCGGGAAGGACCGGTGGAGGCGGTAGGTGCTCGACACCTACTCGCCCTTCGAGCGGGGACGTCTGTATATTCACCTCTGCTAAGGGCTCACCTGCAAAAGAACGTCGACATCAACAAAACATCAGCACAAAAATCGCGATATCTCGAGAAGACGCTTACTTTCTCGGAGAGGGTCCGGGTGAGTGTTTAGGGGTTCCTCCTCGACAGTTGATCGAGGAACTTCGTCCCCCAATCTCTCAACGGGCGATGGCACAAGGGAAGGCTCAGGCGCGGAGGTCGCCGGATTCGCCCGAGGATCCTCCTCAGCCAAGGGGCTAAGGCGACGATCAGAGGATCCTCTTTTTCTCTTGCGGGTAT
The DNA here is from genome assembly GCA_033032865.1 of Dactylorhiza incarnata. NCBI lineage: Eukaryota > Viridiplantae > Streptophyta > Magnoliopsida > Asparagales > Orchidaceae > Dactylorhiza > Dactylorhiza incarnata. Next base: position 3,349,010 of record JAWHQI010000193.1, on the reverse strand, counting down.
CCGAGCTTTTCGTCTTCTTCATCAACTTCATCAACAGCTCGGTCTTCGCAATCATCTGTTCGGCTGACAGCATCTCGTCAATTCTAAAAAAGTGGCGTGCCAAGGAAGGACCATCCCTCTCTATTTATAGACTTTCGGGGGTCCCAGGCCTACCGAGTAGGTAAGTTTCCCGCCAGAAGAAGCTCGTCGAATAAGGATTGGATGATTCTTTCCGACCAACTACGTTGCTCGCAAAGAGCGGGGATTGTGTACAACCCTCATTCTCCGAGGGTGGGCCCATCTAAAGGCCACGTAGGCGGAGGTCAAGGTCAAAAGGTCAAGGCAGAAGTCAACAATCCAGAAGACGAAGGAAGATCAAGAGTTTTGGTTGTGCGAGAAGGTACCTACTCGCATAGGACGAGGAGGAAAGCCCTACCCGGCGTTCACTACCCGGCCAGGCGAGGAGGTCGTGAGTTCGGACCTACTCGCCTATAGACAACATAGCCAACCAACTCGCCAGTTAGGTCTGAAGTCCTAACCTGCTCGCCAACCTATTGTCTTGTCTAAAAAACCAACTCTAGGGGGTCAGGGATAGTCATCTGCTCCCTCCCCCCCCCCCCCCCCAGGATTTGTCTATAAATAGACCCCCATGGGTACCAGGAATGACACTTGTCAAAATCAGAGCTGCACCCCCCCCCCCCCCCCCCCCCCTTCTTTGACAGACAAGAATCTTCCCTAACAAGTGCATACCTAGTACCGAGCTCGGCCATTCGTGGTTTTGGAGGAGAAGACTCTTTAGAGCTTCTGGGTACGTGGTGGGACCTCCCTGCCGCAGCACCTGGGGTTGTGTCCTTTTTCTCTCCGTTTCGCTCGTCGTAGCTAACCAAACCTTCTCGTTCAACCGCTGGGCAAGTAGCCTCAGGCTGCATTGATCCGAATCTTGAGGTCAGGATTTTCAAGGCGTCAACATTCGAGATTCGATTCGTGGAGATTCGATTAAAATTCGTATTTTTCGAATTCGAATTCGGATTCGTATCCGATTTCAGATTCTAATAGTTATAAAATTATATAAAACATTATAAAATTATTTTTAAACATTATAATTTGAATTTAAAATTATATTTAAACATTATAAAATTATATTTAAGCATTATAAATATTAAATATAATTATAATTAAACATTATAAAATTAGAATTTGAATTCAAATTCATGTTCAAATACGAATCGATTTGATTGAATAGTTATTCGATTCGATTCGTGTTGAAACCGATTTCTCGATCTCTTATGGAGCTCGGGGCTCTCACCGAAATGAGGGGCGGCTAGCCCTTAGTGATCCCTCGGAGAAGACAAGCGGAGAACAAAGAAAATGACTAAGACCTCAGTCACAACGAGGAGGTCCCTCTACTAACCCGGAAGATCGTTGAGCGCTTCCCCTCCCAAACCAAAGCTGAGACTCAGGCACCTTGGAGAGCTCTGGAAATGCTAACCAAAGAAAGCCTAAGGAGAGGGAAGCTGAAGTGAGATCCCCTCCAAAGGTGCCCTTAAGGTCCTATTTATAGATTTTCTGATCTGGTCTGCAAATAACAGGATTCGCCTTTTGATTTTACTATCCGCACCCCAAATGGGTCTGCTAACAGCCAAGCTCCACTGTTCGGAGAGGCTAAGGGCAGACCACCAAGGGTAAAAGGGTAAATTGCCCCTATTGATTTATGGATAAGGGATTGCGAGAACCTTACTTCGGAGCTCTCGCGGGCCTTCTCGCGGATCCTGCTCGCGGCGCCTCTTTTAGGGGATCGCCTTGCGAGGACCTCGCTGGCCCATTTTGGTGGTATCTGCCGAGGTCTTGTCGGCTGGGGGCCGATCCTGGCGAGGTCTGGATCTCGCAACTACTGTCTCGCTGAACCTTCTCGCTCGCCTTTCGGCGAGCTCCGTTTTCTTGCCTGGCGAATATCGGGGTTGTACACAATCCCCGCTCTTCGTGAGGACAAATGTGCTCGCGAAGAATCATCCAACCCCCGGTATTCGCCCGCTCCTGGATGACCTGTCGGGAATCTTTGGTGGGACCCACCCTGTAGGCTATAAATATCGTCCCGAGCCTCCATTGGCGTGCGCCGTTACTTTTCTTCCTTTCCCTCAGCTGCCTGGAGATGCCGATTTCCGAAGAAGCAGAGGCTCGCTTGAGGGCGATGAGAGTCGGCGGGCTGCCTTCCACGACCAGGGTCCCCGCCTGGATGAACCGGCCGCCCCCCGCCCAGTCGCCGAAAGTCAAGAAGGCGAAGGCGGCTCGTCGCATTGGAGATGACTCTGTGATGCTGGATTCCTCCCCGGACGATCGCCGCCCCGAGAAGGTATGAGCTACTCCAGTTTACGTCAATAAATTGCTCTTCATTCATTTCCACTCGCAGGATGCTTTGCCGGGCGAGAACCTTAGAGAACCCGCTGAGGGGTCTCGCAAGAGTCCGCAGGCGGATCTGAACCTCGCTGGGAAAAATGTCACCGGTATGATCTTAATCTCGCATACCGTAATATTTCTTGTCAACTATGTATGGCCTCCGTTCCTCCTTTCTTACAGTCTCGCCCCTGAAGTCCCCGGTCCGCCAGTCGTCGCGGCCGCCGTCTCCGCCCCCTCCAGGCAAAATCATAGATAAGCCCGGGTTCCAGCTCCTGACGAGCGAGGAGACCGGTGGCTCCGCGCCGCCAAAGATTCCCCCGACCAACAACACAGCTTATCCCGCCGGCCTGGGCAAATCTCTCTTTCCTCACTATGGCAATGTGTTCCAGGGCCATCTTTCGACTTCTCTCCCCCCTCTCGGTAAGCGTTATGACCTCGTCGAAACCCTGCGCGAACTCACGCTCGTCATCTAACCATGTAAAATCTTGCAGACAATGCCGAAAATTCGCATACCGATTCCGAACTGGGCGATGACGAGATGTCTCCCCTTCCTGACCAGGTGGAGGAATTCTTAGGGGATCCGCGAGATCCGGAGGCGATGAAGCAGCGGGCCGCAGAGCTCTTGAGGAAGCACGGGCGAATGCTGATGGATCTCAACATGCAGGTGAGACGGGATAGGGAAGCCGCGGAGGATAGGCACGCGGTCCTGATGGAGGAATGCGCGAGGCTCCGGCAAGCGAGACAGCGCGATCAGGACGAGAACGCCACGACGTCGGAGGTGCACATAGCGAGGGTGAGAGACTACGCCTACCTCATGGACCGGGAGGGTCGTTTGGCAGAGGACTATTATAATTCTAGGGTACCGCCGAGGTCAGGGTCGCGGGGTGGTGGTCGGTGGAAATGGCTCCCCCACGATTCTCGCTAGATGTTATATCGTGACATTGTTTGTAATAGTTGTCGTCGTCTTTGAACGGTCTCGCCACGCTTCGCGACTTGCATATTCGCCACTCCTGCTGGCTTCTATTTCTCTTGACAATAAGTATCATCACCTTTTATGGTTTCTCGCTCGCTATCAGTGAATCTATTTTACTTTTGTTATATCGTGTTCGCGAGGACCCTCTGTCCTCGCTAAAAGTATTCTGCAGGGATGTTGTTTGCACTAACCACGCAGGTCTCCCTCGTACGCGTACGTGATGTGATGTTTTTGTTGATACTCGTGCTCGCCGACGCTTGGACTTCTTCCCGCCCTTTTGCTTTGGCTATAAATAGGCGGTCCTAATTGAGTCAACCACCGCATTAATTCTCGACCTCCTTCTTCCTCTGCTTCAGAGCTCTCGCTCTTTCTCATTCTCGCGTTTCTTTCTTTCTCGCAGGTTTTTAAGATGGGCGGCGACGCGGAGTCGGAGGGTCGGCGAAGGGTTGCGAAGGCCTTCGCCGAGCATAGCTTCTTCACTTGTAATCTGACCGACGAAGAGTACTTCAGCGCGGTCGCCGACTACGTTACTCCCCCATTCGAGGCACGCCACCCTAGCGAGGACGACGTGATCAACGACCCGCTGGTCGACGAGTTGGCCATTCCTACCGCCCATTTCGCGGTCGGTCTGCGCCTTCCTTTGTGGCCGGAAGTTCGCCAGGTAATAATCACTCTCGCTTACTTCCTATTTTTTTTGCCACTCGAGTCTCGCTCGCCATACGGACTAATCCTGTTCGTGTTGCTTGTTAGGTGCTCAAACACTATGGCGTGGTTCCCGGCCAACTCACACCTAATGCCATGGCGGTGGTCACCGCCTTCGCCTGTTACCTTCGCGAGGAGCGCATCGAGTTCAGCCTCCCGGTCTTCCGGAAGCTGTTCTCGTTCCACGCCTACAAAGATGGGACAGCCTACTTCGTGGGCACGGGTCCGAAGGTGGTTGAGACCGTCAACAAGGCTCACTTCTGGGCCCAGAAGTTCGTCGTCGTTAAGGGGAACTTCGGCAACATTCCCCTCTCGCCGGTTCAACACAGCGAAACCACCTACCGGCCCACCGCCCTCGGCGGCCATGACGCCCTCCTCCATCAGTTCTTCTGCAAGAAGAACTTCGAAGTCGTCTACCTCCGCCGCAACCTAGATTCGCTGCCTCCGGTTCTCGCCGGGGAAGGTAAAGACCTCGCCTAACACCTTCGTCTTTATTCGCTACCATATCGTACTTATCAAAACTACTATTTTTTTCTAGGAGAGCGAGATCTGCCCCTTCATCCCCCCTACGCGAGCACCCGGAAAACCGACGCTACCATGACTCTCGCTTCCATGGGGGCGGAAGCCTGCCGAGGCGTCGTCACTTCGGTCGAGCCCTCTTCTCGCAAGAGATCGGGGGCTTCTGGTAGTCATGTTGCCCCTTCGAAATCTCCGCCAAAGAAGAAGAGCAAGAAGAGCACGGTCTCGCTCGCTCATTCGAAGGGCAAGGAGCCCCGCGAGGCCGCCTTCGACGAGTTTGACCTTACTGGCCTCTCGGGGGGGCGAGGACGAAGAGCCCTGCCAAGAGGCGGTCAGGACCTCCGTCCTCCCCATCCCGGTGAACCACTACAACTTCGGCCTCGGCCAGAGGCGCCGGGACGAGACTGGTGAGCCCCTCGTCACTTGGAAGCCGGAGACCAACAGGGTGGATATCTCCTCCATCCTCCCCTCCTGGGTGGAGAAGGAGACCGTCAGCGGCCATGCCTTCGACCTCGCGTTCGCTCTCTATGGTCGTGAGGACGCGGGGTCTTATAAGGATGAAACCGCGAGAACCCTTGCTTACGAGAGCGCGAGGTCTCAGCTGCGCTCTGCCGAGCTCGCCCACATGACGGGGAGGCGTTGCTTACAGCTGTATCTTCAGAATGGGGAGCTTGCGAGGGCCTACCAGGGGGTTCTTGCCGAGAACACGCAGCTGAAGGAGAAGCTGCTCGTCGCAGATGGTAGTGTGGTGAGTCACCTAGACCCCATCTTCCTTTCCTTTGGCCATTTCGCCTCTTTAATTGAACTTATTTGCAGGATGTCGAGACTGCCGGGAGAGCCGACGCTCGCATCAAAGATTTGGAGGGCGAGGTGGCTGGGTTGAAGGCCCTAAACGACGACCTTACTCGCGTCGTTGTTCCCCCCTCACCTCGCCGTTTGAAAGAAGACCGGCGAACGCGAGACGAAGAAATCCGTGTGGGGTCTATAGAGTCCGCTCGCTACATTTTCTCGGTGATGAAGGCGGCCGGCCTCTTGGCCGATGATGCGGTCGACATGACTCTGGAAGACGTCGTCCCAGAGCTCTTCCTCTCTCTTTTGCCAGTGAAGGATAGTGATGACGAAGAAGGATCTGCGGGTGGTTCCTGAAGCTCGCCGCCATTCTTCTTTTTGTGATGTAATTTTTGATCGGCGAGATCGCCGAAGATTGTAACCGAACTGTGAAGTATAGAATGCAGATTCTGTTGTCCACTGTGCTTTCCCTTTCTCGTTTTCATTTTCACTTGTCGAAGGTCTCGTCCTCGCTTATCTCGATATCCACCTTCGCGGGGTTTATTCTCGCGGCGGTCGTTCTCGCGCCGTGCTTTATTGGATAGATATGCGTAGGACGTTTTGGCTGCTCTGGTCTTTCGTCGTTCGCCTTAGGATTACTACGCTTTTAGGTATGCGTATTTTCTTCGTCTTCGTGGGGTGTTTTTCCTCTGGGCGGGAGCTCGCCCCTTACCCGGAGTCGGCAACCTTTCCGCCAAGAACTGGATGTTCTGGATCGCATAGGATTAGTTCTCGCCACTCGCATAGTATCGTGCGAAATCCCTCTTTGCCGAGCGAGCCGATCCGCCGAGCGAGACTGAGCGATCCAGCATAAACCTGTCACCCTTGTCAGCCGTTCCAGAGATCAACCTGAACCCCCCGTCTAGGTGAGAGCCCGGGAGCGGAATCGATCTGGGGCACTCCAGCACCAACCTATCCAACCTCGCCAGCCTCTCCAGAGATCAACCTGAACCCCCCGTCTAGGTGAGAGCCCGGGAGCGGAATCGATCTGGGGCATTCCAGCACCAACATATCCAACCTTGCCAGCCTCTCCAGAGATCAACCTGAACCCCCCATCTAGGTGAGAGCCCGGGAGCAGAATCGATCTGGGGCATTCCAGCACCAACATATCCAACCTTGCCAGCCTCTCCAGAGATCAACCTGAACCCCCCGTCTAGGTGAGAGCCCGGGAGCAAAATCGATCTGGGGCATTCCAGCACCAACATATCCAACCTTGCCGGCCTCTCCAGAGATCAACCTGAACCCCCCGTCTAGGTGAGAGCCCGGGAGCGGAATCGATCTGGGGCATTCCAGCACCAACATATCCAACCTTGCCAGCCTCTCCAGAGATCAACCTGAACCCCCCATCTAGGTGAGAGCCCGGGAGCGGAATCGATCTGGGGCATTCCAGCACCAACATATCCAACCTTGCCAGCCTCTCCAGAGATCAACCTGAACCCCCCGTCTAGGTGAGAGCCCGGGAGCGGAATCGATCTGGGGCATTCCAGCACCAACATATCCAACCTTGCCAGCCTCTCCAGAGATCAACCTGAACCCCTCGTATAGGTGAGAGCCCAGGAGCGGAATCGATCTGGGGCATTCCAACACCAACATATCCAACCCTTGTCACCCTGGCACGGTGGTAGTTACAAGCATCACAAAGAAGGAGTAAGACATTCATTAAACAACATAATAAATCTTTCAAGGGTAAAATCGTTTCAAATCATCCCCGCTCCGGGCTCGGTCGAGGGGCACCCCTTCCACATCTTGGAGGTGATACCCCCCCCCCCCCCCCCGATTTGAGCACCTCGCTTACAATATAGGGACCTTCCCAGTTGGGGTTAAGCTTACCCACCGCGGCCCCTCTGCCGGCTGCATCGACCTTCTTCAGGACTAGGTCTCCTTTCTGAAAGTGTTTTATCCGGATATGTTTGTCGAAATATCGAGCCATCTGCCGCTTGACCTCTTCCTGCCTAATGATGGCCAGGTCCCGGAGTTCTTCCACCAGGTCCAAAGACAGCCTCTGCTCCGCATTATTATCTTCTAGCCACTCTTCATCCCCCTCGCTCGCAGCGATCACCCGGGGGGTCTTTACCTCAAACTCTATGGGGAGAACGGTCTCGGACCCATGAGAGAGCTTGAACGGAGTCTCCCCGGTGGCGGTATTCGGAGTAGTTCTCATGGCCCAGAGGACGGAGGGTAGCTATTCCACCCAGTTTCCCCGAAGGTTCTCCACTTTCTTTTTTAATAGGTTAACGATTATTTTGTTTGCCGCCTCCACCTGCCCATTGCTCCTTGGGTGGTGGACCGATGCGAACCTGAGTTCAATGCCGAGTTGAGTGGAGAAGCCAAAAAACTCTTCACTGGCAAACTGCGGCCCATTGTCTGTCACTATAGCTATAGGGAGCCCGTGCCTGCAAATTATCTCTCCCCACACAAAATTCCTTACAACCTGAGAGGTTACCTTAGCGAGTGTTTTCACTTCTACCCACTTAGAGAAGTAGTCGATCATGACCAGCAGGAACTTCCTCTGGCCGCTGGCTTGGGTGAAGGGACCGACCAGGTCCAACCCCCATATGGCAAAGGGCCAGGGAGCCGTGATGGTCCGGAGCCTTTGAGCTGGGAGGAGTTGGAGCGGAGCATAGAGCTGGCACTTCGGACACTTCCTCGCGAACTCTGCCGCATCCTTACTGAGAGTGGGCCAGAAGTAGCCTTGCCTTAACACCCTCCCTTCCAGGTCCGACTCCCGGAGTGACTGCCGCACTCCCCGGAGTGGATTTCTTCCAGGACTCTCGGGACCTCCTCTTCGGAAACACAATGGGCCAGGAGTCCCGAGAGGGTCTTCCTATATAGCCCTCCTGCATGTAAGGAGTAATAGGCAGACTTATACCTGAAGCGCCTCTTGTCCACGTCCTCTCCAGGGAACTTCCCGGAGGATAGGAAGGTGATGAATGGGTCCATCCACGAGGCTCGTCGATCCACCTCCATCAACTCTCCTTCCTCGATGGAGGGCCGGAAGAGTTCCGAAGCCGTCCCTCCCGCTCGGGGACCGAACTTGGCTAAGAGGTCTGCCTGGGTGCTCTCCTCCCTCGGCACGTGTTTGATGGAGAAGGTGCGGAACTGCCCGATGACCCCCTTAACCTTCTCCAGGTATAGCAGGAGGGTCGGGTCCTTTGCTTCAAACTCTCCCTTGATTTGGCATGCTACCACCATGGAGTCCGTCGAGACCTCCACGTCCTGCACCCCCAGTTCCCGGGCCAGCCGAAGGCCCGCTATCACTGCCTCGTACTCAGCCTGGTTGTTGGTGATTGGGAAATGGTTGTTTACGGCTTGCTCAATCCGGGACCCTGGGGACTCACCAGGACTATCCCCCCTCCATAGGAGTACTTTCCCGATGCTCCGTCCACTAACATCTTCCATGCCTCTGGGGGAGGCGGCTCGTGCTCCCCCACCTCGGCCGCATAGTCGGCCATGAAGTCTGCCACCGCCTGAGCCCTGATGGACGTCCTGGGCACGAACGTGATATTGAATTCACTTAATTCCACAGACCACTTTGCCAACCTTCCCGAGTGCTCCACCCCTTCCATGATTTTTCGGAGCGGGCGGTCTGTCACTACCTTGATTGAATGGGCTTGGAAGTAAGGTCGGAGCCTCTGGGCCGACACCACTAATGCGAAGGCTAACTTTTCCAGAATCGGGTACCGGAGCTCTGTCTTCTTCAGCACTCGGCTGACGTAGTAGATAGGGAACTGTTTCTTCCCCTCCTCCTAGATCAACACGGAACTTACCGCTTCGGACCCTACCCCCAGGTATAGGGATCGGTCTTCCCCTGGCCTCGGCCCCTGGAGCAGAGGGGTTCGGGTGAGCTGTTCCTTAAGAGTCTGGAAGGCCTCCTCGCACTCCCGGGTCCATTCAAACTTCTTGTTGCCCCGTAGCACCTTGAAGAAAGGCGCACACTTTTCCCCTGCCTTGGAGAGGAACCTGATGAGCCCAGCCAACTTCCCTGTAAGGCTCTGAACCTCCTTTGGATTCCTCGGCGACCACAACTCCATTACCGCCTTAACCTTGTTCGGGTTAGGCTCCACTCCTGCGGGGGTGAGTAAGTGGCCTAGGAACTTTCCTTGGCTTGCCCCGAATACACATTTCAAGGGATTGAGTTTCATCTTATAGCGTCGCAGGGTCCCGAACGTCTCCTCAAGGTCTCGGAGGTGAGACCCAAGGTCTCGACTCTTTACCATGAGGTCGTCAACATAAACCTCCAAGTTTCTTCCCTTCTGCTCGCGGAAGATTCTGTCCATCATCCTTTGGTATGTGGCACCTGCATTCTTGAGCCCGAACGGCATCATCTTATAACAGTAGCATCCATCCCCCGTGATGAAGGAGACATCTTTGATGTCCGGGGGGTGCATGCGGATTTGATGGTAACCTGAAAAAGCATCTAAGAAAGACATCATAGGAAAACCGACGGCTGAGTCAACCAGCGCGTCGATCCTAGGCAGGGGGTAACAATCCTTAGGGCATGATTTATTAAGTAAAGAAAAGTCGATACACATCCTCCATTTACCTCCTCCCTTCTTTACCATAACGACGTTGGAGACCCAGCCCGGATACTGGATCTCCGTTACAAAGCCCGCCTGTAGGAGCTTGCTCACCTCCTCGCGGATGGGCCCTTCCAGCTTGTCGGCGGTGGCCTTTTTCTTCTGGCGGATAGGGCGGGTGCCGGGGTCGAGGTTGAGGTGATGACAAGCCACATCCGTGTCGATCCCGGGCATTTCCGCGGAGCTCCAAGCGAAGACGTCTATGTTCCTCTGCACGCACGCCAGGATCTCCGCTTGATCCTCCGGGTTGAGTCCTCCGCTGACCCGGACCTTCTCTACCGCCCCTAGCCGGGTGGTGACCTCGAGCTCCACAACCTCGTCCATAACCTCCAGCCGGGACTGCTCTCCCCAAGCCCTCTCCTCCTCGGTACAAGCGAGAGTCTGGGTTCCTTCCTCGACGTCCTTCTCTACCACCATCAGCTCCTCCGCCCCTCCCTCCTGGGCCTTCTCTTCTTCTCCCTCTCTTTCCGCCCGGGGTCCCTCAGCTACCCCTTCCTGGGCATGGTATTCATCTCCTTCCATCTTCTCCTCGGCTACCTCCTTACCTCCGGCTTCGGTCGCCTCCTCCATGATCTTATCCCACTCCTCCGCTTCTCCCATCCAGGAGATGGTGTTGACAGCCGTCACGTAGCACTGCCTTGCCACCTTGGGATCCCCCCTGATCCACACCTGAACCCCTCCGTCGTTGAACTTAAGGCATTGATGAAAGGTGGAGGGGACACAGCGAAACGCGCTGATGAGTGGCCGTCCGAAGATGGCGCTATAGCTGCTTGGAGCATCCACTATGACAAAACGGCAGTTCCTGGACTGCCCACCCAGGGTCACATGAAGTCCTACTCCCCCTTCTACTTCTTTCCTCTCCCCCGAGAATCCAAACAGAGGGCCGTCCGAGGCCAACACCCTTCTGGGCTCCACCTCCATCCCGTCAAACGCCTTCTTGAAGATGACGTTGACCGAACTTCCGTTGTCCATTAAGATTCGGGAGACCGTGAAGTTCTCGATCGCCGTCTGAATGACCAGGGCGTCGCAGAATGGGTCACTGAGCTTCGCTAGCCTCTTGGTGAGCTCCGGGTCGGCTTCTTCACTCGCGACTTCCTCCGACACCCTCTCCATCAGCTCCTCATTGGAGATGGGGGCCTTTCTCTTCAACGCCATCTTGAAGAAACTCTCTTTCAACCCGACCGTGAAGGCGAGTTGGAGTGCAAACCCAGGCATCTCCTGAGTGAGCTGCACTTCCTCCTGGAACCGATCGGCATATTGAGCCAACGACTCCCTGGGTTCCTGCTTCACTTTGAAGAGGGAATCAGCGTCCTTCTTCCTCTTTTTTGAGGTCGAGAACCTCAGCAAAAAACTTCGGCGCAAATCCTCGAACGCGTAGATTGATCCTGCAGGGAGCTGATGGAACCAGTCCCTGGCCTTCTCCTTGAGGGTGACGGCAAAGAGCCGACACTTGAAGGCATCGGACATCGGCCTGATGGAGACCGAGTCTTCGAAACTCTGCAGGTGCTGGACAGGGTCATCCCTGCCGTTGTAGTACACCCGGTCCCACTCCCCAAACCCCCCTGGGACGGGTGCGGAAAGCACCAGCTCGCAAAAGGGGCTTCCCCCTCCTGTCACCCTTTCTGGCTCCACTCGCCCCCCAAGCTCTCTCGCTAGACTTGAGCTCGCCGGGACTGCACTCGCGAGGGCGGCGCTCGCCTGAACCACCCCGACCGTCGCCGCATCCTCCTGGCGCGCGCTCGCCTGCGCCGCGCTCGCTGGGACAGAGCTTGTCGGCACTGAGCTCGTCGGCCCGGCGCTCGCCGGCGCGGAGCTCGTCGGCCCGGCGCTCGCCGGCGCGGAGCTCGCCGGCCTCGGGCTCGTCGGACTGGCGAACAACACTCGCCCCTCCCTGTCCTGTCCTGATCCAACGACAACTTCCTTTCCAGCCCTTCCCCCCGGGGCATTCTCGCCAACCCTAGTTGGGGGAGGGGTCACCTAAGGTGTTGGGGTCGCAAACTCACTTCGCAGAGCTGTGACCGTAAACCCCATGGTGTCGAGCACCTCCTTTCTGAAATCTGCGAGCATCCTGGCCATCGCCACCTGGGGTGTCTCGCCGAACTCCTCGCCTTGCTCTTCATCTCCCGCCATAACCCTTCTCTGGAACTTTCTTGAACCAGCCACGCTCCACGCTCACCGCACCAAAATGTTGAAACCGATTTTTCGGTCTCTTATGGAGCTCGGGGCCCTCACCGAAATGAGGGGCAGCTAGCCCTTACTGATCCCTCGGAGAAGACAAACGGAGAACAAAGAAAATGACTAAGACCTCAGTCACAGCGAGGAGGTCCCTCCACTAACCCGGAAGATCGTTGAGCGCTTCCCCTCCCAAACCAAAACTAAGACTCGGGCACCTTGGAGAGCTCTGGAAATGCTAACCAAAGAAAGCCTAAGGAGAGGGAAGCTGAAGTGAGATCCCCTCCAAAGGTGCCCTTAAGGTCCTATTTATAGATTTTCTGATCTAGTCTGCAAATAACATGATTCGCCTTTTGATTTTACTATCCGCACCCCAAATGGGTCTGCTAACAGCCAAGCTCCGCTGTTCGGAGAGGCTAAGGGCAGACCACCAAGGGTAAAAGGGTAAATTGCCCCTATTGATTTATGGATAAGGGATTGCGAGAACCTTACTGTCGGAGCTCTCGCGGGCCTTCTCGTGGATCCTGCTCGCGGCGCCTCTTTTAGGGGATCGCCTTGCGAGGACCTCGCTGGCCCATTTTGGTGGTATCTACCGAGGTCTTGTCGGCTGGGGGTCGATCTTGGCGAGGTCTGGATCTCGCAACTACTGTCTCGCTGAACCTTCTCGCTCGCCTTTCGGCGAGCTCCGTTTTCTTGCCTAGCGAATATCGGGGTTGTACAATTCGAATTCGAATTGATTGGATTCAATTGAATAGTTATTCGATTCGATTCGGTTCGTGAACACCCCCTAGGTGCATTTAGCCAAAGCCCCACCATGAGTAAGTGGGGATAGTGGAGACATGCCAAGTCTCGCGACAATGAGAATGGGGAATGAACCGTCACGACAATCGGAGCCCGCTCATGCGGCAACGAAGCCACGCCCCTATCGGCCAAAACCGCACCCCACATGGTGGGATGCGGTCGGCGCCGCACCCCAATGGGGGTGCGACCGGCGCCGCACCCCCATAGGGGTGCGGCCGACGCTGCCTCCCTTTGGGGCACGGCCAGCGCCGCCGGCCCTGCACCCCCCTTTAGGCTGCGGTCGACTGATAGGTAAAATTTAGGATGTAAATAATATTCTCCAAATTCTACGAACTATAGGCAAGAGCACCTATCGGTCATAGCATAGGATATTTAAAACAAATAAATATCAAGTGTCGTATTCCATGGGTCTGTTGATTACTTCTACTCACGCAAATTAATATTATTTTATCGAAAGTAAAATAGAGTTTTGTAAATAATTAAAAGAAGAAAAACATTTGATCGGGAATCCTTCTTAAGTAAAATATTTCATAAATCTAGAATTCGGAAGAAATCAATTTAGACAAACTTGACCGTGGAGGTTCCCAAAATATGATAGAACCTCTCTCGAGAGAACTACCACCTAACCTTAGATTGATCGATTAAGACCCCTCGGCCAGTCGAAACCCCTAATCTTGCTTTATGATGTGAGCCCCACTATTGGATTTGACTCCAATCCGGAAGATTTGCGACACCCTCTCTCGAGGAGTGCGAACAATTCTTTCCACCGATGAGCGATCTACCGTATTTAAGGATCTCTCGATACACTAAAATATGGATCAAACTTGATTATCATACCCTAGAAATATGAAACCAAAAATTGCAAATCAACGGTAAATCTTAGTTTTCAAAATCCAAACAATGAATAAAAGATTATGAAATATAAAAGCTTAGGAATTCATCCGATCAAATGCTACAAAATTAGCTACTCATGATTAAAGAAAAAGAACATTTTATAACTAAGAAAGAAGAATTACAATTGCTGGGAAAGTAAATCTAAAATAGGAAATAAAAGGACAAGACATAAAATAAAGTTACACTAAAAATGCAAGAAAACTATACTAGAAATGATCCAATCGAAGCATGGACTGGATGCCCATCACTTTGGCAGCAGCTGGCTTTTATAGGCAGAAAATTGGTGAGTCACGCCCTTGGTCACGCCCGTGACCAATGGCGTGTAAGCTGCGTAACTGCGTATTGAAAGCCCGGGAACGTTGAGGAAGAGAAACCGCCAAAAATCAATTGCATGGCGGGTCACGGCCTCGGTCACGCCCGTGACTAAGGGCGTGTCTTGAACGGGTCTGGAAACGGCGGGAAACGCTGCGATCTGGAGTTAATCTGGCGGTTGTAGAAGAGTCACGGCCTCGGTCACGCCCGTGACCGAGGGCGTGTAAGCTAGAAACGGCGGGAATTGATTGCTGGCTGAAATGAATGCATTTCGGGAAAGTCACGCCCGTGACATTGAGGTCACGCCCTCTGTCACGCCCGTGTTAGAGGGCGTGTAATTTTAATCTGACGTGGCGGCTAACATCTTCAACTGGAATACACGGGGCTGGTTCACGGTCGTGACATAAAGTCACGCCCTTGGTCACGCCCGTGACCAAGGGCGTGTACTTTGCGATTTCGGCTGAAATTCTCCAAATATTCTCATGATTACTCTTATGAGCTTGAAATTGCTATTAACAGCCCCAGATTACCTGAAAACACAAAACAAAGTGAATTAGACATATATTAAACTAAAATTATATAAAAACTAATTAATTACTACTAAAATATTATATAAAAATAACAATAAATAATGTACTATCAAATACCCCCATACTTAAGCTTTTGCTATTCCAGAGCAAAACTAATTTATAAGCATGAGAAGAATTTATAGGACATTCCAAAAAGATTTACTTCCAATTATGTATTCCAAATTTTATAAGACTCATATCAAATTAAGTTAAGAAATTAAAATTTAGATTTATTAGAAATAATTTATAATTCATAAATTGAAATGAGTAGAATAAATATTAGTTTCAAAATTCTCTAACTAAATCTTCATAAACAAAATTGCATTGAATTAAGTAAAATAATCCAAGATTAAAATTATATAAACTTTACAATCATGAGAAACTTTTAGAAAACTACAAAAAATTAACTATGCTCTCTCAAAAATATCTTGGATAAGCAAATAAACTTGGCTAATTGGGGTAAAATTGGCATTGAAGAAGTTACTTTGAATATAGGAAATGATGAATTTTATCCTCTCATTTCCATCTTTTTTTAAATTCCTTCTTCTTTAATATCCCAAATGTATATGTTTAGGAGTGATGAATTTTATCCTCTCATCTCCATACCATATAATCTTTTAAAAATTTGGGTGCATATGTTTAGGAATGATGAATTTTATCCTCTCATTCCATGACATATGATCTTTTCAAACCTTTTTTTTTATGCCAAATAAAGGGTCAAATAAGAAGGTAGGGGAAGGGATAGGGTTTAAAGGCTACAAAAATTCCAAAGATACATTTTAAGAGCATAGAAAACAAATTGAGCAATCTATAAGAAACTATGAGTTCAAGTTAATATAAGTAAAATCTAAAGATATTTAACACAATTACTATAAAATTGAATTATGATATTTTAAAGAGAGAAAGTAAAACTAAGAAATATTCTAAACAAATCAAGATAATGAAAAACTCATTAAATCAAATTCATCTAAAAATTAAATCTAACATATTTTGAAGAGAAATATAAGATTAAAACTACATAAAAAGAAAACTCTTTAAAAAGCCTATAAAGAAAACTCATAATTAAAATCAATTTTGCATAAATGAAGTTTGGAGAAATTTAATATTACAAAATTTATTTTATTGGAAATTAAAATAGTTTTTTAAATGAAAACATTTTTTTTGAATTTTGTAAATTTTTATAACAAAATTGAAAATAAAGAATAAAAAAAATCAATTTTTTTGTGAGTTTTGAAAAAGATTTTCTAATTTTTTTTGGATTTTTAATAAAAACTGAATATAGGAGAATACACCCCCATACTTAAAAATAAACATTGTCCCCAATGTTTATAAGCCAAGTAGGAGGGAAAAGAAAATAAAATGCGGAAAAAGTAAAGTGCAAGAAAAATAAAGATAAGCAAGGGGTGCCTCCCAAGAGCGCTTTCTTTTTCCCGTCTTTAAGCTAGACGGTTATTGTTAGGAAAAAGGAAAATAAAAAGAAAGGTACACAGGCAACTCCCTTAATTCATGCTCAGGTGAGCATGCTGAAATCCGCTGCCCGACTACTCCTCCGCTATAGTCGTGATTCTTTGGTTGTCCGTTAGCTTGAAATTGTGAATCCAAATTACCTATACATACCTTAGGTAATTTGGATTGCTGGAGATGAGCGGCAAATGGATCGGTGAAAACGTTTGGTTGCAACGGCTCATCATCTACAAGAAAATTATTAGTATAAAAAGAATCAAGATTAAGCGAGTCAGAAAATTTTTCACAAGGAGGAGTTTCTTGCGAAAATACATGATTAAGCGTCGGTTGTTTATTTTCAAAAATAAAAGAATTATCAGAAAAATCAATACAAAGGGGAGAAAATTCATGAGACACAATTTCTTCATGAATTATAATTTCATGAGAATGAGAAGAAAGGGCGGGCGAAGGAGAAGAAGAAAAATTTTCATTTTCTAATTCGTCCGGTGTCTCCATGACTTTGCGAATATTCTTGGTACAATTGTTCTTCTTGATCTTGAGAATAAACATTTAAAGTGGGAGAAATAACATTCGGAAAAATTTCAAGATCAGAAGAAGAACAAATTTGTGGAAAAGGCGAGGAATGCAAATCATAATTGAAGGAATTTCCATTTTCGCACTGAAAACTATCCGGGTGACATTGCCACCATGAATAATCAACATCAGAGTAAGAAGGAAATTCATTCAAATCATTATTTAAAGAAAAATTATTTTCATCATAAAAATTATTATTTTCATTATAAAAATTATAATTTTCATTAGAAAAATTAATTTGATTGTCATTAGAAAAATGTTGAAATGAAAAATAGCATTCCTCACAAGAATGATGACCCCCACAAAAAGGACAAAAAATTTGGCGCATTCGTGCGGCTTCCAAAAGAATGACTTTATTTTGAAGCTCGGCAACTTTTGCGGCCAATTGCGATAACATCATGTTTGAAGAAAGAAAAATTTACAACCGTCACTTAATAGAATGAAATTTAAAAATAAAGCAAAAATAGAAATGGGGGTGGAGAAAGAGAATGATAAAAGTAATAAAATCTACGCTTTCAAAACATCAACAAAAATACTTCCCCGGCAACGGCGCCAAAAACTTGATAGGTAAAATTTAGGATGTAAATAATATTCTCCAAATTCTACGAACTATAGGCAAGAGCACCTATCGGTCATAGCATAGGATATTTAAAACAAATAAATATCAAGTGTCGTATTCCATGGGTCTGTTGATTACTTCTACTCACGCAAATTAATATTATTTTATCGAAAGTAAAATAGAGTTTTGTAAATAATTAAAAGAAGAAAAACATTTGATCGGGAATCCTTCTTAAGTAAAATATTTCATAAATCTAGAATTCGGAAGAAATCAATTTAGACAAACTTGACCGTGGAGGTTCCCAAAATATGATAGAACCTCTCTCGAGAGAACTACCACCTAACCTTAGGTTGATCGATTAAGACCCCTCGGCCAGTCGAAACCCCTAAGCTTGCTTTATGATGTGAGCCCCACTATTGGATTTGACTCCAATCCGGAAGATTTGCGACACCCTCTCTCGAGGAGTGCGAACAATTCTTTCTACCGATGAGCGATCTACCGTATTTAAGGATCTCTCGATACACTAAAATATGGATCAAACTTGATTATCATACCCTAGAAATATGAAACCAAAAATTGCAAATCAACGGTAAATCTTAGTTTTCAAAATCCAAACAATGAATAAAAGATTATGAAATATAAAAGCTTAGGAATTCATCCGATCAAATGCTACAAAATTAGCTACTCATGATTAAAGAAAAAGAACATTTTATAACTAAGAAAGAAGAATTACAATTGCTGGGAAAGTAAATCTAAAATAGGAAATAAAAGGACAAGACATAAAATAAAGTTACACTAAAAATGCAGGAAAACTATACTAGAAATGATCCAATCGAAGCATGGACTGGATGCCCATCACTTTGGCAGCAGCTGGCTTTTATAGGCAGAAAATTGGTGAGTCACGCCCTTGGTCACGCCCGTGACCAAGGGCGTGTAAGCTGCGTAACTGCGTATTGAAAGCCCGGGAACGTTGAGGAAGAGAAACCGCCAAAAATCAATTGCATGGCGGGTCACGGCCTCGGTCACGCCCGTGACTAAGGGCGTGTCTTGAACGGGTCTGGAAACGGCGGGAAACGCTGCGATCTGGAGTTAATCTGGCGGTTGCAGAAGAGTCACGGCCTCGGTCACGCCCGTGACCGAGGGCGTGTAAGCTAGAAACGGCGGGAATTGATTGCTGGCTGAAATGAATGCATTTCGGGAAAGTCACGCCCGTGACATTGAGGTCACGCCCTCTGTCACGCCCGTGTTAGAGGGCGTGTAATTTTAATCTGACGTGGCGGCTAACATCTTCAACTGGAATACACGGGGCTGGTTCACGGCCGTGACATAAAGTCACGCCCTTGGTCACGCCCGTGACCAAGGGCGTGTACTTTGCGATTTCGGCTGAAATTCTCCAAATATTCTCCTGATTACTCTTATGAGCTTGAAATTGCTATTAACAG
Source organism: Dactylorhiza incarnata (assembly GCA_033032865.1). NCBI lineage: Eukaryota > Viridiplantae > Streptophyta > Magnoliopsida > Asparagales > Orchidaceae > Dactylorhiza > Dactylorhiza incarnata. Next base: position 3,330,252 of record JAWHQI010000193.1, on the reverse strand, counting down.
CCCCAGATTACCTGAAAACACAAAACAAAGTGAATTAGACATATATTAAACTAAAATTATATAAAAACTAATTAATTACTACTAAAATATTATATAAAAATAACAATAAATAATGTACTATCATCGACCCCGCACCCCGTTTGGTGGTGGTCGTGCCCCTCTCGGGGGGGGGGGGGGGGGGGGGGGCGACCAGGCTCCAAGCACCCCTCCTCTTCAGGAGGGCAAACGTTCTCGCCTTGGAGGCGCGGGCTTAAGTATGCATATGCGATCACATTTTTGGCCCTCCGCCCGCAAAATGAGCTAAGCGCGCTCAGAGCACTTCCATGTTCGTTGCGCGTTCAAAACACTCACGTGTTCTTTGCACGCTCAGAATAACGCTCCCGTATTCGTTGCACACTCAGAACGCTCCCGTGTTCATTGCACGCTCAGAACGCTCCCGTGTTCGTTGCGCGCTCAGAACGCTCTCACATTCGTAACGCACGCGACATTTAACCTTTTAGAATTTCCTAGATTGCAGGTCCAGTTCACTTCGCTCAACGCCATCAACGAAGCTGCCCGAACTGCCCAAGCTGCCCGATCTCACCTTGGTTTGCGAACAGTAGAAACTGAAAAGATAGATTCGGACCCCTTCCTTATGGTTACCACCCCCAGAGTTACTAACTCTAAGAGAATTGCAGATGCCCAATTAGGTTAAAGGATTAATCTCCAAGTGCAGTCATCAGAAATAAAAACGGGGTGTGTTTAGTAAAACTATCAATTCAGGAATTTGACAAGGACCTATTATGGGAGGCGAAGGATGACTTAGCAAGAAGTGAAAATTGTGATTGAGAGATAACACAAGGAAATAGTCGGTCATTAGGAATGACATGGTTCTGTGTTCAATCGAACACCGACACATGTCTGCCCGAGTCAATGGTAATCTACCATAGGATTTTAAGAGCAATTGGAGAGCAAATGGGCATACAAGAATGAGTAGCAACTAAATAAAATAAATATCCTGGAAAGGGGGATTTGGGCTTCAGTCACCATCACATTCCCTAATACCGTTGCGAGCCCTTCACCGGGTAATCCATGGGAAGTCTAGGATTCACCCCAAGCTGCTAAGATCAACTAACAATAGACAAGAGTAGTAAAGTAGGAGAACTTGAAACATAATCTCCCTCCCAAATTTGGGAAGGAATGAAATAAGGATTGTGATAGTCCTGTGAGCGATAGGCTCGGGTTATAAGGAAGGACTGGGTTAGTCTTGCGAGCGGTAGGCTCGGGTTATAAGGAAGGACTAGGATAGTCCTGCGAGCGGTAGGCTCGGGTTATAAGGAAGGACTGGGATAGTCCTGCGAGCGGTAGGCTCGGGTTATAAGAAAGGATTGGGATAGTCCTGCGAGCGGTAGGCTCGGTTTATAAGGAAGGACTGGGATAGTCCTGCGAGCGGTAGGCTCGGGTTATAAGGAAGGACTGGGATAGTCCTGCGAGCGGTAAGCTCGGGTTATAAGGAAGGACTGAGATAGGCCTACGAGCGGTAGGCTCGAGTAAGGACTGGGATAGTCCTGCGAGCGGTAGGCTCGGGTTATAAGGAAGGACTGGGATAGTCCTGCGAGCAGTAGACTCGTAGTTTAAATATAAGAGTGGTGTAGTCTAGCGAGCGGTAGGCTCGTAGTTTAAATATAAGAATGGTGTAGTCTAGCGAGCGGTGGGCTCGTAGCTTACATATAAGACTGGTGTAGTCTGGCGAGCGGTAGGCTCTACTTTATAAATGTTGATTTAGAATTGTGAGCTGGAGGCTCAGTAGTAAGGGTCAATACATATTTGCATATGCATAAGATGTGGTGGGTCTTCGGTTCTGGCTTAGTCGTCACACCGATAGCAGTTCGTTGACTCGGCAGTGCTAGTGGTTTGATTAGGGGCCAGGTTGATTTACTGCACGTCCAACGGGACGGATTCCCAAAACCCTGCCTGGCCAATTCAGTTTAGTACGCAGGAGCTCGTGAGTACCGGGTACCGGTATCACAGCGTACGTTAGGGCCTAGGTCTGGTAGTGTGACTTACCCACCTAGGTGAGGAGACGCCCGCTCCTCTGCCACCGTTTGACCACGACGGGAGGTGACCGAGAGGTTAGCTACCTCCAAAAAGTGGGAACTAAAGGTCTGTACGTACAGAGTCGTGTGCGTGAGTTGCAACATTACATTACATTGCATTGCATATCATTCTTGCATAATCAGAGACCTCATCGTATAAATTAGTATGAGCTCTTTTATACGATGAGTTTACCTTAGTGTCAGATCCCTTAGCTTATGTGCTTTTGTGTGTGCATATAAGTTAAGGTTACATTCGTAGTTGCTCTTATTTATTACACCCGTTTCTTCATATTGCATTGTCTTTTACTTATTGCTGTCACTCTATACTCTGCTAGCATAGAATTGTTATTATTAAATGTTCAGTAATTATAAACTCTGCTAGTCTAGCCACACGTCACCTGCTTTTGATTTACTCTTTGATGTCCTCCGCTTCCTCCTCCCATACAGTGCCTAGGAGTCTCGGGTGGAGGCGGTGAGGAATATGCTGAGTCTTATAGACTGACGGTCGGTGGACCTCATCATTTTAGGGATGATGTGTCGGAACAGCAGGACCCCATTCAGGAGACAGGACAGGAGGACGGGATGAAGCAGAGCAGCCACTACACGTCATCGCAGCAGCAGCTACAGATGCATGAAGACAGAGTTTGATAGCTTCCGCATAGATGTAGAGTGAGAGTGTTGTTGCACTATATTTGAACATGTACTGGGCGTAAGCCCCTATTCTTTTAGTTCTTTCTCATCGTGGACATTATAATCTTGTATTATGATAAATTTATAATGTGATTTTGTGGACTTGTCTCATTTAATACTTCAATTACTGGGATTATGGTTGGCCTGGATGATGATGAATAGCCGACAGGATCAGCGTTTTGTGGCGGCGACCATTGGGTGTAATGGTGTCGCCGCAAGACGGCGGTTCTGGGCAGTAAGACCCGGGAAAGAATGCAAAAAAGAGGGTCTTACAATCCGTGTGCTCCAAATCGACCAACATGATTCGTCTGTTGGGTGGTTACGATCGAAAAATTATCGGGCTACCCCTGCTCATGGCTATAAAAGGATCTCATGACCTTCATTTCAAGACACCTTGCCTTCGACGTCCTAGAGAGCTCCCTTGAAGAATCATTTGGAATTCTCCTTCAGCGCTTGAAGATTTTTTTCGGACTTCGAAGATCTCCTTCGAATTTTCGAAGATCTCCTTCGAGCCTTCGAAGGTTACGAAACCTAACGAACCAGAAGATAATGTAATTTGGTCAGCACAGCTCCGACCGTGTGGTTTTTTACCCTTCCTGGGTTTTCCACGATAAAAAGTATTCGTGTTATTTATGAACTCTTTCATTGACTGTTTGCGCGCTCGGGTCGCTCGTGAGCTAAGGTGGTTCAATTCGACCGGTCTACCAGAGCGTCGAGTGACCCGCAACACATATACACACACACACGAGCGCCCACGCTCACGTTAATCACGACACGCTTGATAACCCTAAGAGCATGCTACTAGCCGCACGAGTACGTGAACCTGTATTGTGAAGACCTTCCAGTGGCTACACGTCCACCACATCCTCAGCCTCGCAACCAGTCCACTTCTGAGCCCCACCACATTTATGCAGCTAGTCTCCTTTGACTTCATCGTTGGCACCGACGATCACACTGGGATAACTTATTGCACTTGTCATTGATTGGTATTTAAGCCGTTCACTGTTCTAATAATTCATTATAAGCACAGGTGATAGGTGCGATGGAAGGATAACTCGTGATAAGAGGTGCTGGACATTAGACAATCTAATTCAGGTATAACCTAACTAAGTCATATCTTTCTTACATATTCCATGATAATCATTGTTGATAGAGCCATGACTGATATGGTATAATGTGGACTAGATGTTGTTGTTACCCATGCAAGTCTTGAATATTGAGTTTCTGTGATAGTTAGTTTTCCATAAATATATTTATGTCTTTCGCTAAAATATTGATATAAGGCACAATTCGTTAATGTTATATATCTTCTGCTAAATAACTGTTTCGATCTCTACTCAGTTTATGTGTGATAATATTTGCTTAGCATCACCATCAATGCTTGACATCAGATATTCACTTGTCATATCTTTTTTGTGTGAACATAAACGCATATTATTGTACTCGAGGGAACCTAAAAGAAAGTTGTCCATAATTATTTGTGAACATAAACGCATATTAATGTGGACTATATAGATGTTGTTGTTACTCATGCAAGTCTTTTTTATGTAGAGCCGTTATGGATCCATATAATGCGTGGTCTCATTAAGGCAAGTGAAGCAACATTTAAAAATTGGATGCATCATTTAATTTAATTTAGAGGGGCCAGAAATTATGTAATTAAAACAAGCTATAGTAATATTTTCAAGGGCAACATGCAAACAGTCTATATTCACATACATACATACACAAAGTACGTGCATAGTTGATTATTAACATGCAGGACGACTTTAGAGATAATTACATTGAAGAAATAACAAGGGTTTCATGGCCATCAGATCATCGTATACTCATATTAATTAGTAATTATTTTTTAAAGACTTTGACGTCCCTCCATCTTGATTCCATACGCTTGCTTTCACCGTTTTGCCCATAAACACCGAATTTGAAGTAGAAATCGCTTCTTCCCCTGCCCTGCGCCTCATGTTTCATAACGCCGTCAACAAAGACGGTCAACTTGTTAGCATCAACATCGTGTATCACGTTCAACTTTATCCATCTATTGTAGACATTATTTTCGAGCACAGCTCCGATGTAGAACCTCAATTCTCCGTCATAAACCCTCAGCATCAGATCCGTGGCCGGCTTCTCACCCTCTGCTCTATGAATCTGCATGATGGATACGCCGCTTGTTCCGCTCGTCACGAAGACATAACCCTCGAACTGCCAGACTCCGCTGGAGTAATCGTAGCCCTGCGTACAATATATGCATATATAAAAATAATATATAAAAGAATATATATATATAGCTAATTAATTATATGTTACTCAATATATATATATACTTTGATGCGAATCTCGGTTCGTGGATCGGTGGAGCTGCCGGATTTGAATGGTTTGTCGTTGGAGAAGACCCATAACCGACGGACGCCGTTAATAAAACTGTAGCGATCTGCTGAAGCTAAGTTGTATGGCTTCTGCAGCAGAAAATTTGAATCAGTTAATGGTATAAGTTTGAAACCATCAGTTGGATCCGCACTGCAGAGGAGGGCGGAGTTGCTCAGCAGGCAGAAAGCAGAAACTAGGAGGAACGCGATCAGGACGGGAGAGGCCATCGCGGTGGCTGCTGCTGTTTGGAATTAATTAACTTTTCTCTCGGTTAGTTAAGTTTGAGAAGAACTGAAGCACTTGAACATGTATATATAGTAGTTATATACACTACGCGCGCATGCAGTTTGATTAACTTGCGGCAGCGTACGTATTGGTTCAACATTTGATTAATTAAGAAATATTATTTTATGAGCTCCCAACAAATCATTAATTAGCAGTACGTAGTAGTGCTGCATGCAGATTAATTTTATATAAAGGAATCGGCCGGTCGAGTGATTAATTTGTAGGTATATTCTTAATTAAGAACTTTACGTAATTAGCTAGGCAGTGGAATTAATATTTTATATTAACGGATAATTAATGATTAACCAAAATCAGAGTGCCGGCCCTTCAAAGCGCGCTAAATAATTATCACGTATAACTATTATATCGACTTATGCACTGGCTAAATTATTATGTGGCTTCATCAGAATTGTTCGTCTATTAGTTATATTTGTATTATATCAAAAGACTAATTTATTTTCAATAAAATATTTATGTTATATCGCTTATTGTTGCGGATCACTCGATGCTCTTGGTAGACCGGTCTAAAGTGAGATGACTGAGTTGCCTTTTCTGGATCACAAGGATTCACAATTACTTAGGAAGATTGTTTTCTGAAGCGGAAGAAATCTTCAAGCATTCGAAGGAGATCTTCGAAGCCTCGAACGAGATCTTCAAAAGCCGAAGGAGATCTTGAAGCGCCGAAGGAGAACCCAAGGGAAATTTTCAACAGAGCTCTCTCAGGCGTAGAAGGCAAGGTGTCTTGAAATGAAGGCCACGAGCTCCTTTTATAGCTTTGGCCGGGGGTAGCCCGATAATTTTGTCATCGTAACCACCGTAACCACTTGACGGACAAATCTCATTTGCCGATTCGGAGCACACGGATCGTCATTTTTCGTAAATGACCGCCCTTCGGGCAGTTCAGGTAGTTCGGGCAGCTTTGTTGAAGGTGATGAAGGCGACGAATGAGACTTGCAATCTGAGAAATTAAGGGTTCATTTGGCGCGGCGGTGGCGGGCGGCGTTTGCGGCAAACATCGCAGCAAGGCGCGTAACCAAATGGCGGGCGACGGCGTTTGCCGCATTTGCACCCGCCTTGTCATGAGAAACAGAGCAAAAGCTCTGTTTCGAGCCCCCGCCTCCGCCCTCCGGTTCAAAATCGCCATTTGCACCCGCCGGTTCTTGCCCGCCACCGTCGGGCCAAATAAAGCCTAAGAAAGGTTAACTGCGCGTGTGCCGGGAACGCGGGAGCATTCTGAGCGCGCAACGAACACGGGAGCGTTCTGAGCGCGAAACGAACATGGGAGCGTTCTGAGCGAGCAACGAACACGAGAGCGTTCTTAGCGCGCAATGAACACAAGAGTGTTCTGAGCGCGCAACGAACACGAGAGCGTTCTGAGCGCGCAACGAACACGAGAGCGTTCTGAGCGCGCAATGAATATGAGAGCATTCTAAGAAAATGAAGAACCAAGGGAACAAACGGGCGTCGTTAGATAGTGGTCGCAATGAACACGAGGATGCGTCGTTGGATAGTTGGCCGCACCCCCCATGGGGAGGTGCGGGTTGGCGCACCCCCCAGGGGAGGTGCGGCTTGGCCGCACCCCCATGGGGAGGTGCGGCTTGGCCGCACCCCCATGGGGAGGCGCGGCTTGGTCGTGCGGGCTAACCGCACGTACAACATAGTGGGGTGCGAGCTAACCACACCCCAGTAGTGGGGTGTGGTCTTGACCGTGCCCGACGCTGACGAAGCGTGAATCGCGCGCCGACAGATTCCTCGCACCCTATGATCATGGGTTGGACTTTTACCCCACTAACTCCACTTCTCCTTAGTGGATCCTCGTCTAAACGCACCCCGGGAGTGCCTAGCTATGAACATATGGGTGCACATCATAAGCCCCCCAAACCTTCGGAGTCCGGATTACTGCACGGAGGAGTTCAGAGGTTTTACTATCTTCTTTATGGCGGCTTGGATTGGAGTCGTTGCCGAAGGACGAATGCGAGGTTGTTTTCACTTCATGTTTTGCAGACTCTTCTCAATTCGTACAACATTGTGTTGGCGCTTTTGCGTCTTGTAGCTCTATTTTCCTGGTTATTTTTGAAGTATCATTTTTTATGCAAAACATTGTAGTGATGACTTGGTGTCTTCTCAATACCCTAAACTCCATTACTCCATATGGAGTTTCTTCTAACGTGTTTGGTTAAAGGGGGAACACGCCCCGATGTCGACAGTGAAGAGTGTTAGTCTTCAAACCGAGGATGACCGTACGAGGGACAGACCCTTACGGCTGTGGGGGAACAGACCCCGAAGTCGACGGTGAAGAGCGTTAGTCTTCAAACCGAGGATGACCGCACGAGGGACAGGCCATTACGGTTCTAAGTATTATTATGACGGTGTGAAAACACGGCGGCGCGACGGCGAGTGGCCCAGGTGGCGCGGCGGCGAGTGGCCCAGGCGGCGCGACGGTGAGTGGCCCAGGCGGCGCGGCGGCGAGTGGCCCAGGCGGCGCGACGGCGAGTTCCCAAGGTTGCGCGACGGCGAGTTCCCCAGGCGACGCGACAACGAGTTCCCCAGGCGGCGCGACGGCGAGTTCCCTAGGAGGCGCAACGGCGAGTTCCCAAGCGGCGCGTCGACGAGTTCCCCTGGCGGCGCGTCGGCGAGTTCCCCAGGCGGCGCGACAGCGAGTTCCCTAGGCGGAGCGGCAGCGAGTTACCCAGGCGGCGCGGCGATGATTTCCCCGGGCGACGCGGCGGCGAGTTCCCCAGGCGTCGCGACGGCGAGTTCCTCACGCGGCGCGCGGGCGAGTTCCCCACGCGGAGCGCGGGCGAGTTCCCCACGCCGCGCGGGGGCGAGTTCCCCACGCCGCGCGGGGGCGAGTTCCCCACGCCGCGCTGGGGCGAGTTCCCCACGCCGCGCGGGGGCGAGTTCCCCACGCCGCGCGGGGGCGAGTTCCCCAAGCAGCGTGGGGGCGAGTTTGTGTTTTGGGTAGACTTGATTAAGATTGTCGTCCTTGACGTATATCCTCCACTCGTAGGAGGCCTTTTCTCATCAACATGTTTGGCGAGTTAGCTGCTAGGTGTTAGTACCGAAGGTCGTGACCTTAACTTTTTTAGCATTACTTCAGATGATTCGCATCGCTAATAGAGTCAGAAAGTAGCTGTAGTAATTTTAAATACACAATGGGTACATGCGCACAAGTACAATCTTGCGGCTTACGGTTTCTAAAAGCGAAAAACTGAAAGAATGAAAAAATAGAAATTGATGATAGATGAAACGCGGGATGTACGCGCTCTACTAAGTGGAAAGTTCCCCTGCCCGGTTGTATGACCCTCTTTTTTTGCATTCTTTCCCGGGTATTACCGCCTAGAATCGCCGTCTTGCGGTGATACCATGCATTACACCAATTGGTCGTCACCACAACACGTCGATCCTGTCGGCTAATCAACATCATCCAGGCCAACCACAATTCACAGTAATAGAAGCAATAGAAGAAACAAGTCCACAAATCACATTAAATATATAAATTACATGATTACAAATGTCCATGATGAGAAAGTACTAATAAGTATAAGGGCATATGCCCAGTACATCAACATCCTTACTACAAAGTTGCTCGTCTCTACATATATGCGGAGGTCGTCGAACTCTTGTCATCACGTGCATGTAGCTGCTACTGCAACAACGGGTAGTGGTTGCTCTGCATCATCCCGTCCTCCTGACCTGTCTCCTGAATGGGGTCCTGCTGTTCTGACACACCATCCCTAAAATGAGGTCCACCGACCGTCAGTCTATAAGACTCAGCATATTCCTCACCGCTTCCACCCGCGGCTCCCAGGCAGCGTGTGGGAGGAGGAAGCGGAGGACATCAAGGGGTAATGAATCAAGCAGGTGACAAATGGCTAGACTAGCAGGGTATGCAAATACTAAATAGTTAATGATAATAATTCTAAGTTAGCAGAGTATAGTGTATCAACAATAAATAAAAGACAATACAAATAAAAGAAGCAGGTATAATAAATAAAGAGCAGCTATAAATGTAACATTAACTTATATGCACACACAAAAGCACATAAGCTAAGGGATCTGACACTAAGGTAAACTCATCGTATAAAAGAGCTCATACTAATTTATACGATGAGGTCTCTATTTTATGCAAGAATGTTATGCTATGATATGCAATGGTGCAACTCACGCACATGACTCTGTACGTACAGACCTTTAGTGTAACATCCCGACTTTTATTGGGTCCCTAGACCCTAGCGGACCCAATAAAAGTAGACCCCAAAGGTAGGAAGTAACACGATTAAGGGATATTATGCTAGGAGACTCCGATCTAACCTCCGTCAGTTCCGTTAGACTCGTATGACCAATACGAGCGCAACGGAATTCGTTGCACCTCGGTCTGAGGTCGTTTAGAGAAAACGACCATTTTGAGTATCGTGGCGCGCCACAACCACACTATTGTGGAATAGTGGCCAAACGTACTCCGATCTAACATCCGTCAGTTCCGTTAGACTCGTATGATCAATACGAGCGCAACGGAATTCGTTGCACCTCGATCCGAGGTCGTTTAGAGAAAACGACCATTTTGAGTATCGTGGCGCGCCACAACCACACTATTGTGGAATAGTGGCCAAACGTACTCTGATCCGACCTCCGTCAGTTCTGTTAGACTTGTACGACCAATACGAGCGCAACGAAATTCGTTGCACCTCGATCCGAGGTTGTTGAGATAAAATGACCATTTTGAGTATCGTGTCGCGCCACAATAACACTATTGTGGAATAGTGGCCAAACGTACTCCGATCTGACCTCAGTCAGTTCCGTTAGACTCGTATGACCAATACAAGCCAACGGAATTTGTTGCACCTCGACTTGAGGTCGTTTAGAGAAAACGACCATTTTGAGTGTTGTAGCGCGTCGCAACCACATTATTATAAATAAGTGGCCAGACGTACTCTTAATCAAGCCCCGTCAGTTCCGTCAGGCTCATATGAAGCATATGAGCGCCACGGAACTCGTTGCACTCCGATCCGAGGTCACACGAAAAATATGTCTGTTTTAGGTTATGCAGACCGCCCCGACACAACTTACGAAATACGAAGCACACAAACTCGGAATCGACCCCAGTAAACCCTGATGGACCCCCGAGACCATGGGGGACCCCACCGTGAGTTGACCTTGGTCAAACATTCCCTCCCCCCCCCCCCCCCCCACGCTTGATTTTCTCGAAGAAGAAAAGGGGGGGGGGGGGAGAGGCTCCTCCCTCAAAGGAGGGGGCTTCCCATGAAAAGTTGCCCCTATTAGGGCAAGGGAAGGGGAGGGGGGGAGAGAAAATATCTCCCCAACCCATCCCTCCCTTAACCCACGTGGGGATAAAGGGAGGGAGAGGGGAGGCCTCCCTCCTTCCATATAAAAGAGGCCAGACCCCCCCCCCCCCCTTACCAGCCCACGCCTCCCAGCCACCTCGATTCCCCTTCCATGCCGATCAGCTGCACCGTCGGAGCCCCTCCCAGCCGAGCCACCACCGCCTCCCCACCATGGCCGCCCGGCCCTCGACTTCCCGAGCCCCTCCAACTCAGGTGGACCACCTTCTCCCTCCCCCTTCCTACCTCCCTAAGGCAAACCGGCCACCCCCCCCCCCCCCCCCCCCCCCCCCCCCCCCCCGTCGACGGAGCACCGCCAGCCCCACCCTGAACCTTACCCAGGCTAGGGTGGGGGCTGGCCTTGAAGCTTGCACCCCCAGCGCCGGTGGTGGCGCTGGGGGAGCAGGTCCCCACCCGGGGACCTTGACTCCGACGAGAGGAGGCGGCAGGGCCGCTGGAGGACGCGCCTCCGGTGGCACCCACGTCGTTTTCCCCCCTCCTTCCCTGTTTCCTGTACGGGGTGAAGGCCACCCCCGGAGGCGGCCGGCGGCGCCAGGCCGTCGAACCCCCCACTGGAGGTTAGCCCCCTCCCCGGCGCCCCAGCTAGGGCGGCGGGGAAGGCTCCCTCAGCAGGGGAGGTGGTGCAGCAAACCTGCATGGCGCATGCAGGCGGCGCCCCCACCCCCGCCCCCTTTCTTTTATTATTTCTGACGGTGGTCGGCGGCTCCAGACCGCCAGTACACCACCGGAGAGGTCGCCGGCCCCCGACGCACCGTCCAGGGGAGGCGCCGACGTCAGCCGGCCGCTGCCCGGCGGCGGCAGACGCTGCCTCCCGCGACAACCCCGCAGGATTAGCGGGGGCCGTCCGATCTCCACTAGGAGATCGGGCGGCCCCCATATCCTCAATTCCCGCCCTCCGCGTGGGCATGAGTGCCCCCACAACGGATCAGCCTAGATTTGCTGTGGGGGGAGGGGAGGGCGCGCGGTACATCGCCCTCCCGCCTCTTTCCTTTCCTCTAACCGCACCCCAAAGCCCACTTCCCTTTATTGATTTTTCTGAGGGTAAATGGGGCATTTCTGGCAAAAACTCCCAACATGAAAAATGTTACCCACTCAGAGGGTCACCTCCTGTAATTTTTTGGGATTTTTAGCTGGAATTTTGCTATTTGTAAACCCCATGCACAAGGTTTATTTAAAGGAATTAAAAGCTCAAATGAATTTGGAAAATTCCCAAAAAATTATAGGCTCTAATTTAAGGTATTTTACAACTACTACCAATGTTTGAAGGTGTTGCCTTTTCTTTTGATCCTTCAAAAGTCTTTTACGAGCAAAAATAAATGCCCTAAAGTTAACGAAATTAGTTGGGAAAATTGGCGGACTCTCGACGCGTTATTTTATCTACGTAGTAAAATTATGCGTATCGATCTAAGGAATCGACTAATTTAAAAGTGCCGACGCGCAATTAAGGTCGCAATCGCGAGGCGCGCGACACTGCAAAATCAATAACGTCAAGATATTTAAAAATGTGAACCCAAGACACACTGAAATAAGGAATCTCATAAAGTATAAGTCAACTTCGATCGATAACTAAAATAATCAAGCTCCTATGAACGGAGAAGAGACCCCTATGAACGGGAATAGAACGGAACTTCCTCCTAAGAATGGAGTCGACATTGAAGCCTCATGTTATGGAGTGATTAGACTACGAACCCATTTATTTATTATGCTCTCCAGTCTCGCATTGGTCCCTCTACTTATGCTTTCTGTTTAAATCCAGTCTCGCACTGGCCCCCCTGTACTTATGATTTCTGTTTAAATCCAGTCTCGCACTGGTCCCCCTACTTATGCTTTCTGTTTAAATCCAGTCTCGCACTGGTCCCCCTACTTATGCTTTCTGTTTATTCTTTTAGTAATCCAGTCTCACACTGGTCCGCTTACTTATATTTCTGTTCGTTCATTTCCAGTAATCCAGTCTCGCACTGGTCCCTTATTTACTGCTTTTTGCACTTTCAATACTCCAGTCTCGTACTGGTCCTGTTATTTCGGCCCTGACTTTCGGCTTTTCTTTCTGCTTATGTTGCACTATTTTTGTATATATATTTTAGTGCTAACCCCATACGCAGGCGAGCGGTTCTTCCCCTCTGTGAGGCATTAGTTGGGGAAAACCCAGAGTTGAGTTCCTCCTCCTGAGTTAGCCCCAAATAAGGAGCCCCACACCACCGTGTCTCGCGGTCAAAAGTCGAGTAACCGGTCGAGTTAAGAATGTCGTGTCAGACTTAAAGCGCTTACTCTCTGTTTAATCTGGTTGAAGATTGTTTGTCGTAAAAGTGGCGGGTCGGTCACGCCCGCAGACCGTTCGTACCGGTGTGGGAGGGTTGACGACTCATGGCGACAAGGAGATGTGCACCACGGGTTATCACCACTCCGAACCCGCTATTTTGCCTCCACTGGTCAGCCTAAATCTCGGAATCGCCGGATGTCGCTCACATCCAGTTAGTACACTAAGTTGTACGAGAGGGCCTGAGTGATACGGTACGACTACGCTCAGAAGTGGCGGGACTGGCCAATGTCACCAACGGCCACATCGGTGAGGCACGCGAGGTTCGCTACCCTGCTTGAAGCGAAGCGGTCCAAACTGTGTCGACACAGAGTTATGTGTGTGCAGGTTTCAATACCTGGGTGCGAGTGTGTGCAAAATAGGGTTGCCTTTATTACAAATTGCGCGTCTATGTTACCTCGCGGAAACTATGGTTGGTAGGCCCTATATATATATATATATATATGTATATATGTATATATGTTGCCTACTGCTCACCCTCTACCTTGCTTCGGCTATCTACTCATGTACTTTAGCCCGCCCCCAGGATATGAATCCGGGGAGGGAATGTGTTTTTCACTTAGCTCTGTGACTAACGGTTATTCTTATTACCATTCACAGGAGATGGGACAGCGCGAATCCCCCGCACCGCCGGATGATATACCGGCCCTAGAGATTGCCCGATCAGACACTCCAGCCTCGCCCGTCTTCCGCGACGTGGGTCCTAGAGTATATGGCTAGCTAAGGAGTGTTTTGTTATGGTTATATGTATCCCACGAGGCAGTTGATGTAAACAATAGGCCACAACCTTTTCCCCTAGTGTAAATATAAGTTGTGTGCTTAGTTTCCGATTCTATTACTTTTGCTATGTGATTCTGATGTGTTGTTGTGATTCTTGTGCCTGACAAGGCGACCACCCAGTTCTTGAGAGGATGGTTCATTGCCATCCGGGAAGCGCTGGTGGTCGTCCTTCGGCAGTAAGACCCCCTCCCTTGGACTGGGTTCAGTTTGGGGGGGGGGGGGGGGGGGGGGGGGGGTCTTACATTTAGTTCCCACTTTTCGGAGGTAGCTAACCTCTCGGACACATCCCATCGTGGTCAAACAGTGGCAGAGGAGCGGGCGTCTCCTCACCTAGGAGGGCAAGTCACACTACCAGACCTAGGCCCTAACGTACGATGTGATACTGATACTCGGTACTCACGAGCTCCTACGTACTATACTGGATTTGGCCAGGCAGGGTTTAGGGAATCCATCCCGTCAGGCGCGCAGTAAAACAACCTGGCCCCTAATCAAACCACTAGCACTGCCGAGTCAACGAACTATTGTCGGTGTGACGACTAAGCCAGAACCGAAGACCCACCACATCTTATGCACATGCAAATATGAATTATCTCTTACCACCGAGCCTTCGGCTTGTAATTCTAAACCAACATTTATAAAAAAATCGAGCCAACCGCTCGCAGGACTATCCTAGTTCTTCCTTATATCTCGAGCCTACCGCTCGCAGGACTATCCTAGTCCTTTCCTTATATCTCGAGTCTACCGCTCGCAGGACTATCCTAGTTCTTCCTTATATCTCGAGCCTACCGCTCGCAGGACTATCCTAGTCCTTCCTTATATCTTGAGCCAACCGCTCGCAGGACTATCATAGTCCTTCCTTATATCTCGAGTCTACCGCTCGCAGGACTATCCTAGTCCTTCCTTATATCTCGAGCATACCGCTCGCAGGACTATCCTAGTTTTTTCTTATATCTCGAGTGTACCGCTCGCAGGACTATCCTAATCCTTCCCTATATCTCGAGCCTACCGCTCGCAGGACTATCCTAGTCCTTATTTCATTCCATCCCAAATTTGGGAGGGGAATTATATTTCAAGTTCTCCAATTTTACTACTCTTATCTATTGTTAATTGAGCATAGAAGCTTTGGGTGAATCCTGGACTTCCCGTGGATTACTCGGTGAAGGGCTCGCAACGGTACTAGGGAATATGATGGTGGCTGAAGCCCAAATTCCCCTTTCCAGGATATTTACTCTTATTGGTGACTACCCATTCTTATGTACCAATTTGCTCTCAAAATTGCTCCCAATCCTAGGGTGGATTAACATTTGACTCGAACTGACGAGCGTCGGTGTTCAATTGAACACCGAAACTCTACCTCTCCAAATGGCCGGCTACTTCATCGTGTTATCTCTCAATCATAACTGAAGGCCCCAATCCTTATACCATCACACCTTTACTTGATATGGTTCCATCCCCTCATCATATCATCGTAAACCCCGAATCAATGAATTACTAAATGCACCCCAACTCTACATTATGTGTTGTCACCGATCAGATTGCTCACTTGTCAGTCTCTATAATGCACCCAATGTTCCCGGAATTAATTCTTGAGTATGTGGGGATCAATTGGGGTCTAAATCAAATACGTTAGTTTTTACTATTCGCAGATCAAGATAGAATTTGAACTAGGTTTGACTCCTATGATGCAATCTTGACCCTATCATGTCTAATTGAGTTCCAATTTTTACCATAGGTCCATAATGGGCAAATTAGGGGTTGACCTGAGTTTTGACACATTTCTATTAGATTTGGCTTCTATTTAAGATTAATTACCCAATCGTCTTAACTTAAATTACATAGGAAGAACTCTAATTGTAGGTTAAATCTATCTCATAAAATTTCTACAGCACCATAATGATCTAGAAACATCACATCCTAAGTTTCATAATTTTTCCAGTGAGGTTATAATCATAATCTCCATTTTATATAAAAGATGTACAAATAGGACTTTACACATTAAGTACAGGTTCAAGACTTCCAAAAATTCTGAGAAAATTTCTATAATTAAATTTCTCAATAAATAATTGAAACACCCCTAAAAGACATTTCATAATTTGTGAAGGGGCTACCCTAAATTTTCATCTAAACAACATGAGATTAATTCTACTAATGTGTCTCCACATAAAACTACAATTTCCAAAGAATCACAATTTTCAATATTTAAATTTCTCAATAAACAATTAAAATACCCATGGAAGACATTTCATAACTTGTGAAGGCGCAACCCTAAATTTTCATCTAAAAAACATGAGATTAATTCTACTGATGTATCTCAACATAAAACTACAATTTCCAGAGAATCACAATTTTCTATATTTAAATTTCTCAATAATTAATTAAAATACCAATGGAAGACATTTCATAACTTGTGAAGGGGCTGCCCTAAATTTTCGTCTAAACATTATGAGATTAATTCTACTGATGTATCTCAACAAAAAACTACAATTTCCAGAGAATCACAATTTTCTATATTTAAATTTCTAAATAAACAGTTAAAATACCCTTGGTAGATATTTCATAATTTGTGAAGGGGCTACCCTAAATTTTCATCTAAACAACATGAGATTAATTCTGTTGATATCTCATGTCATAAAAAGGCTAAGTCTAGAAAATGAGATTTTTCCTAGTTGTTTTGACCTCATAAATTTCATTAATTTACTTATGTGACAAGGTAAATTATATTGTTAAACCTAGGGTAATTTTGCTCCAAAGTCTCCAAACTCAAGTGTTTAGGTTGTTGAGTCATCCAACATGCATGACGAAGGTTTCAGTGACATGCAAGGTGATTTCCACCTTCAATTCCATCAATAAACTTCAAAAGCCCAAAATGACTATTAGCACCCCAAATTCAATCTTAAGTCCTAAACTTCAATTTGAAGCTCAGAGAAATCCACTCATGCACATGAGTTGAAATTTTAACCAGAGCCTCCCTAAGCTATAAGGAGTCCATCACCCCAAATTTGGGGTAGTTTGGATCATTTAAACCACTTAAATTAATCATTAGGTAAATGTCATATTTTGTTAAAATCCATGGAACATGTGCTCCAACCAATCTAGGCTTTTGTCAGCACCATGGTGGGGGCATGAATTCATCATGCCCCAAATTTCAGAGCACTCGGATGTATATAACGACCTAACTAATTTTTCTAAGAGCCAAGCTACCAAAATACACCCATTATTCTAAAATAGATTCAAGGGGCTACAAAGCTCAAGATAGCCCAAAATAAATTTCCTGAGTTGGTTAGGGCCTAGACACACATGTTTCATGTTGATGACATCTCCACAAACTTAATCGGTATTTATTACAAATTCCTACAACTTGCATGCAATAAGGGTATTTATGGTCTATACTGGAAAAATCATATTTTGAGTTGTAGAACTCCAAATCGAGCAATGTCAATTTCTATGAGCTCATTGGGTTCTTAGCTACAACATTCATGTTGGACAGTACCCCTGATTCAAAGCCTATAATTTTTCAGATTTAATTTAGGGTCCCAGCCCAATATTAGTCTCCTAATCATAAATCAGGAGAAAATTCATACAGACAACTATATTGCTCCAAAAATTACAAAACTTTACTGTAGATAGTTGGGAGAATGAGCTACAACTTTTGTATTCAAAGTTTTCCCCAAATGTTAAAACAAAATTTTCTAAAAAATTTATAAGCCTAGGAGCAATTCATTCAAACTAATTAATAAATTATTTATTAAATAAATAAAATCGAAGATCCTGATTTCATCTTCCTCAAGGCACCAAGGGATGATATCATCGCGTCTGGGCCATCTTACGGGCCATTTTCTGGCGGCTCCAGGGGGTTTTCGGCCAAACGGCCGACGTCATCACCTCCGGCCGAGGTTTGGTCGTCGATTGGCAGTGATATCTCGACCGGAGGTGGCCTGTAGGGAAAATGGGGGAGGGGATTTGGAGGGGCCTTGGAGCCCGATCGGGGGAATGGCAAAGTAGCCATTACTCAAACAAAGTCAAAAACAGGAAGAGGGGAGGGCTAGCACAGGGGGAGAGGGGGAGGAAACTTGCCTTGAATCGAGCCTGGGGAGAGGAATTTCTGCTCTTGCCATGGACGAATCCAAGATCCATCTCCTTGCTCAATCTTCCTCCTCAGAGATCGTCTCCCTCTGAAATCATGGGGCTTCTCCTCCTTGTCACCCTCTGAAGTTAATGGGCGGTCTGAACAGGGTCGGGGGTGGCTTATTCCAAGGTTACCATTAGTGCCACCTCTTGGCCGACCAATAAGTTCTAAATTGAGCTCCACCTGGCAGTTGTCCGGCCTGGAAACTATTGGGAATTACTCCCTGGGTTCAGAGGGAGGCTTGGGAAGGGCATTAGAGTGCAAAGTGGAGCTCTCCCCATGAATTCATGGGTTTGTCTTTTTCCAAATTGGGGAAAATCTCAAATTCACCCTTGCATGTCACCTTCTTCCAATTTCTGAGGGGAAAGCATGATAATTGGCTCTTGGGCCTCATAATGGTCCTCTATTGATGGTCTTAGCCCATGGGGATTTGGTTTGATTTCATATAAGCCCATTTTAGGCATATTTGACCAATTGTTGACTTTTGAGTTGAGTTGGTCAAATAGGTGAGGGGGCTGGTCCAATGTGTTGGTCATGAGTCCCTTGACTCCACCCAATGTTGATTGGGTCATGGTGGTGCCTCAATTGGGTCAATTTTGCCAATACGTGTGATTTTAACCAAAATTGGGGGAAAGTTGACTTTGGTCAAATTGGACCAGTTAATGACCAATATATGGGGCTTTTGGGTCCATTGTGTCCCCTATAATGTTATAAGACTAGGGGTGAAGTCAATTTCATGTTTTTGGGGTCAATTGGACCTATTGGTGAAGGTTTGACCTATGTTGGCCTTAAGGTCACTTTGGTCAATTTGGGCCAATTGGTGACCCCATGATTGGGCTTTTGAGTCCATTGTATCCCAACTAGGGTTTATAATACATTGGTGGGGTTAATTTGATCATTTGAACCCTAATTGACCCTTAATAGGGATGGTTGACTTGTTTGGGCATAGAGTTGACCTTGGCCAAATTGATCAATTGGGTTGACCCCAATGGGTCCTAAATGACCCAAGGGACTCCCTAAGGGGTTTAGGCAGAGTTAGTGGGCCCACTTGTCATCTTGAATCTTAAATATCAAGCCCTAAGCCTTGGGCTCAATTTGGCTATTTGCACACCAAGATGATTTTTACCTATTCATCTTGGTTCTTAGGGCCATTTTGGCCTCTTAGAGCAATGTCGTGACCTTGTCATGACAAAATGCACCTCAAGGGTCTAGTTGTTCTGGGGATGTTACACCGGTACCTCTGGATCATCTGCGGCGGGGTACGACGTTGTCCTCTACTGGATTGTCAGCCTGAGGTCCGTGTTGGTTCTGGACTTGGTTTAGTAAAAACCTTTCGAGGAGGCCTTGCCGGACAAGACGCTCAATTTCCTCCTTCAACCGGTTGCAGCCTTCAGTATTGTGTCCATGCCCATGATGGAAGTCGCAATATTGCGATTGGTTTCCATTATTCGGCGCAAGCGGCTCGGGCCTGCGAAACGCGTTGCTATCATAGATGACAAGAAGATTGTTAGTTCTGGTAGTGTTTAGAGGAGTGTAGTCCTAATGCTGACGAGATCCTCGGTCTCGGCTGAGGTTGTCGCGATGCTTGTTGTTCTTATTAGGAATCGGCTGCGGTGGCAGCTCTTCCCTCTTCCTCTTCGAGCTCCCCTCAAACTTCTGGCAGTGCGCTTCAATTGCCTCATCAGCTGCAATCTGGGCTTCGACTCGGTGAACGAGGTCTGGGTAGCTGGGCACAGTTTTCCGCATTAGTGCAGAGTAAAAGCCACCAGGACGGAGCCCTCCGAGAAAAACTCCTCGTAGAAGCTCAAGATCTACTCCTGGGATTTGCCGTGCCTTACTAGTGAAGCGGCGATAGAAATCCTTAAGTGTCTCTCCCTCATTCTGTCGAATTCCTGAGAGCTGGGAAGGGTCCCGAATGGTCCTTCAGTTTGCGATGAATTGATCTGTGAATTATCGAACCAGCTCTGCAAAGTTGTTGATGGCTCCTTCTCTGAGAGAGTGAAACCAGGTTTGCGCTTGCCCTTTTAGCATTGTCAGGAACACTTGGCATATCAACTGATATGGGGCGTTGTAGATCTTCATGATGGTGGTGAAGTGGTTGGCGTGCTCTAGCAGATCGTCTATTCTGTCGAACGTCTCGATGTTTGGGAGCTTGAAGCCGTGCGGTACCGGATGCGCCAGAACCTTGGGTGCTAATGGCGAGCCGCGGTGAAGTGGGCGGTGGACAAATGCGGTCCGTCATCCGATTTGTCCGTATTCTTCGACGATTACGTCGTGAATTTCTTCGCGAGTGATTCTTCCGATAACTTGCCCGGGGCCAATTCTTTCTTGGCATTGGTTATGGGGGTCGTCTCCTGGTCCCCTGGTTGGACGAGGGGGATGAACAGATCTTGCGGCATCTGACAGTTCTTCTGAGACATCATTCTCCCGAACCGCTGCCTCAATCGGAGCATGATTTGGGGATAAGGGGAGCGAAACATTTAGCATTAGAGGTGGAGCAGGAGCTCGAGGAACCTCGAGGTTTCTCAGTAGGGTTAGCTTCTCAGTTTGATGCTCCTCCACTTGACGCAAGCGCCCTTCCAGCGTTATCACGGGAGCATTTCCCGCGTCTTCCGCGGGAGGCATGTTTATGAGTGAATGTTAGGGAGCTGGATCGACGCGCCCCTCTGGGATTGATCCTTCAGTGGTGCGGGCACTCCTTCTGGCCATTGCTATCAGTTACGAGTATTATTGCGAAGTGAATTCTGACTTTGGAAAGTCATCACAGAGTTTTGGGAACACCGTCCCCATAGACGCCGCCAAACTGTTGCGGATCACTCAATGCTCTTGATAGACCGGTCTAATTGAACCACATTATCTCAAGAGCAAATCGAGCGTGCAAACAGTTAATGAATGAATCGATTAGTTGACACGAGGACTTATAACGGGGAAAACCCAGAAAGGGTCAAAAACTACGCGACTAGAGCTGTGCCGGCCAAATTCCACTATCTTCGTCTGGGGTGTTACAATTTGAAATTAAGAACTCGAGCGCGACAGACCGCTGCTCGTTACAATGGTAGAGAGAGAAAACTACGAGGGTGACATGCCACCTCTCGGAAAGCTGAACGCTTCTACTTCTGAGAACAACAGTACTGAGAACAAAAGTGAGATGACTGAGTCGCCTTTATGGATCCGAAGGATTCCCAATTGCTTAGGAAGATTGTCTTCTGAAGTGGAAGAAATATTCAAGCACTCGAATTTCGAAGCCTCGAAGGAGATCTTCAAAGGCCGAAGGAGATCTTCAAGCGCCGAAGGAGAACCCAGAGGAAATCTTCAACAGAGCTCTCTCGGGCGTAGAAGGGAAGGTGTCTTAAAATGAAGGCGCTGGGCTCCTTTTATAGCTTTGGCTGAGGGTAGCCCGATAATTTTGTCGTCATAACCACCGTAACCACCTGACGGGCAAATCACGTTTGCTGATTCGAAGCACACAGATCGCCATTTTTCGTAAATGACCGTCTCGCCCTTCAGGCAGTTCGGGCAACTTTGTTGAAGGCGACGAATGAGACTTGCAATCTGAGAAATTAAGAAAGGTTAATTGCGCGTGTGTCAGGAACGCGGGAGAGTTCTGAGTGCGCAACGAACACGGGAGCGTTCTAAGCGCGCAATGAACACGAGTGTGTTTTGAGAGCGCAACAAACAGACGAGCGTTCTGAGCGCGCAACGAACATGCGAGCATTCTGAGCGCGCAACGAACACGTGAGCGTTCTGAGCGTGCAACGAATACGGGAGCGTTCTGAGCGCGCAACGAAGATGAGAGTGTTCTAAGCGAATGAAGAACCAAGGGAACAGACATGCGTCGTTGGATATTGGTCGTAATGAACACGAGAATGCGCCCTCCGAAGGTCGCATCACTCAGGAAATGAGAAAATGTGCCTCCCAAGGAGAAAGTGGGCCCCGACTGTTGGAACCGAGAATCCGCCCAACGAGGAGTTCGGACCCCTGAAAGGGGGCAGCTGACACTTTCTGATCACACGGAAGAGCCTGACTGAAGACTTGGAGCTAAAACACCAACCCTTGGCTATAGTGTGGAGGTCCCACCAAACACCCGGAAGATCTTTGGAGCGCTTCCCCTCCTAAGCCAGAGCTGAAGCCGGGCACCTTGGAGAGCTTGAGGAGCTAACCAAAAATGTCCTAAGGAGGAAGAAGCCAAAAAAGTGGATCCTCTACAAAGGTGCCCTTCATGGTCTATATATAGCTTTTCTTTGGTGCTCTGCTAACAACGTAACTCCGCCTTTTGATTTTACTATACGCACCCCAAACTGGTATGCTAACAACCAAACTTCGCTGTTCTGAAGAGTTATTGGCAGCCCACGAAGGGCATCAGGGTAATTTTACCTGCAACCCCATTGGGCGAGTGGCCCGAGAAGGCGCCATTCGCTAGTCTTCCTGCGAGCAAGGCTCACGAGATCTTCCCTTGCGAGTGGAGGTCCTACTCAGCTCGCTCCTTGGCGCGGCGAGTCCTCACTCGCCTCGCTATGGCTAAATGCACCCTAAAGCGGTGTTGGAACATGCCTCGCCCTCACCATGCGCCACTCGCGAGATCGAGCCTCTGGTTCGCCTCGCTCCGCCCTGGCTAGATACTCGCCGCGAGCCGGCGAGTCGCTCCTTGACTCACCTATACACGATTTCCATTTTTTCCCCATGGCGAACACTGGTTGTACACCGATAGCGCCTGTCGAGGGGTTGTGGTTTTGGCCGCATCCACTACAAGGCGCGGGGGGACTTGGCCGCACCACATCATGGGGGGGGGGGGGGGCGGTTTGGCCACACCCCAACATGAGGGGTGCGGTTTGGCCGCACCCCCCATGAGGGGGTGATGAGTCCGATATTTATAGGATTTTTCGGACTCATCTAGGGTAGTTTTCGCGCCCATGCACTTCACTTGTAATTCATTATTGCTCATATTTCACTTGTTCACAGTTCTCACACGAAGTGCACATTTATGCCTGTTGTGGTGTGCAATTGCGCACTATTTTGCAGGGGGTAGAACATTGTGATCCCCATTTTATTTTTGCTATTATACTTGTGTTGGAGGTGTATTCCCAACATTTGGATGTGTTGTGCAGGTGGGCAGATCGTCCATATTGCCCAGAATTCATGTCTGCATGAAACGCACGGTCGTGCATTTTCTTCACGCACTGTCAGGTACGACCGTGCGCGATGATCGGCTAACCAATATGGTGTTCTATCCCTGCTCGTGTGATTTGTTCTCGCACGGGCAATTCGCCAGTGCGTGAGTAAAATCGCACGAGCTTTCTTGTTGTCCAAATTTATATGTTTCTTATTGCCCATGTGTTTGCTTCACGCACGGTTGGATTCAACCGTGCGCGAAGGAAACACACGATCTCCTGTTGATAGCCTGCTTTTTCGAGCCGTCTGGATTTTCCCATGCGTTTTTACATACAGTCTGTTTTGACTGTGCGTGAGTAAAATCGCACTGACGCTTCTGGGTCATCTTCTTGGGCTTCTTGTAAGTTTAATATCGCGCGGTCCACGCACGGTCGTGCGTTTGACCGTACGTGACCAAATTTCTGATTGTTTTGTATAAAAGCTGTAGACTTTGCCCTAAGGATGATCGATCATATTCTTCCACAATTTCAGTCGCAGGAGGAGCTCCAGCTCCGTTCCTCTTCCACCTTCCATGAGGGCTTTGCCCTAGGCCGCATCCATCATCCAAGAGCTTTCACGGAGAGGATTCAAGCCAGAAGCTCATCATCAAGCAAGGAGAGCTTTGCACCGGAGTAGATCGGGTCGTGAGACGAAGAAGACGGGTCCATTGGGAGGAAGTGACAACCCTCCACTTGTAAGACCCTCTTTTTTTGCTTTTAAACCGGGTCTTACCGCCCAAAACCGCCATCTTGGGCGACACCATTACACCCAATGGTCGCCGCCACAAGACGCCGATCCTGCCGGCTATTCATCATCATCCAGGTCAACCATAATCACAGTAATTGAAGTATTAAATGAAACAAGTCCACAGAATCACATTATATATTATCATAATACAAATGTCCACGATGAGAAAAATACGATAAGGAATGAGGGATTATGCCCGGTATATGATCAAATATAGTGCAACAACACTCTCACTCTACATCTATGCGGAAGATATCAAACTCTGTCTTCATGCATCTGTAGCTGCTGCTGCGACGACGTGTAGTGGTTGCTCTGCTTCATCCCGTCTTCCTGTCCTGTCTCCTGAACGGGGTCCTGCTGTTCTGACACATCATCCCTAAAATGATGAGGTCCACCGACCGTCAGTCTATAAGACTCAGCATATTCCTCACCGCCTCCACCCGCGACTCCAAGGCACCGTGCGGGAGGAGGAAGCGGAGGACATCAAGGGTTAAATCAAAAGCAGGTGACACGTGGCTAGACTAACATGGTTTATAATTACTGAACATTAAATAATAACCATTCTATGCTAGCAGAGTATAGTGCGACAGCAATTAGTAAAAGACAATGCAATATAAATAAGTAGGTATATCAAATAAGAGCAGCTACAAATGCAACCTTAACTTATATGCACACACAAAAGCACATAAGCTAAGGGATCTGGCACTAAGGTAAACTCATTGTATAAAAGAGCTCATACTAATTTATACGATGAGGTCTCTGATTTATGCAAGAATGTTATGCTATGATATGCAATGCAATGCAATGCAATAGTGCAACTCACACATGTGACTATGTACGTACAGACCTTTAGTTCCCACTTTTCAGAGGTAGCTAACCTCTCGGGCACCTCCCGTCGTGGTCAAACGGGGGCAGAGGAGCGTGCGTCTCCTCACCTAGGTGGGTAAGTCACACTACCAGACCTAGGCCCTAACGTACGCTGTGATACCAGTACCCGGTACTCACGAGCTCCTGCGTACTAAACTGAATTGGCCAGGCAGGGTTTAGGGAATCCGTCCCGTCGAACGCGCAGTAAGACAACCTGGCCCCCATAAAACCACTAACACTGCCGAGTTAACGAACTGCTGTCGGTATGACGACTAAGACAGAACCGTAGACCCACCACATCTTATACACAAACAACATGTATTAACCCCTTCTACTGAGCCTCCAGCTCGCAATTCTAAATCAATATTTATAAAGTAGAGCCTACCGCTCGCCAAACCACATCAGTCTTATATTTAAACTACGAGCCTACCGCTCTCTAGACTACACCAGTCTTATATTTAAACTACGAGCCTACTGCTCGCTGGACTACACCAGTCTTATATTTAAACTACGAGCCTACCGCTCGCTAGACTACACCAGTCTTATATTTAAACTACGAGCCTACCGCTCGCTGGACTATCCCAGTCCTCCCTTATAACCGAGTCTACCGCTCGCAGGACTATCTCAGTCCTTCCTTGTAACCCGAGCCTACCGCTCGCAGGACTATAACCTAGTCTTTACTTATAACCCGAGCCTACCGCTCGCAGGACTATCCCAGTCCTTCCTTATAACCCGAGCCTACCGCTCGCAGGACTATCTCAGTCCTTCCTTATTACCCGAGCCTACCGCTCGCAGGACTATAACCTAGTCTTTACTTATAACCCGAGCCTACCGCTCGCAGGGCTATAATATAGTCTTTACTTATAACTCGAGCCTACCGCTCGCAGGACTATCCTAGTCCTTCCTTATAACCCGAGCCTACCGCTCGCAGGACTATCTCAGTCCTTCCTTATAACCGAGCTTACCGTTCGCAGGACTATAACCTATTCTTTACTTATCACCCGAGCCTACCGCTCGCAGGACTATCCCAGTCCTTATTTCATTCCTTCCCAAATTTGGGAGGGAGATTATGTTTCAAGTTCTCCTACTTACTACTCTTGTCTATTGTTATTTGATCTTAGCAGCTTGGGATGAATCCTGGACTTCCCGTGGATTACCCGGTGAAGGGCTCGCAGCGGTACTAGGGAATGTGATGGTGACTGAAGCCCAAATCCCCCTTTTCCAGGATATTTATTTTATTTAGTTGCTACCCATTCTATACGCCCATTTGCTCTCCAATTGCTCTAAATCCTAAGGTGGATTACCATTTGACTCGGGCAGACATGTGTCGGTGTTCTATTGAACACCGAGCCATGTCATTCCTAGTGATCGACTATTTCCTTGTGTTATCTCTCAATCATAATTTTCACTTCTTGCTAAGTCATCCTTCGCCTCCCCTAATAGGTCCTTGTCAAATTCCTGAATTGATAGTTTTACTAAATGCACCCCGTCTTTATTTCTGATGACTGCCCTTGGTGACTAATCATTCAACCTAATTGGGCATCTACAGTTCTCTTAGAGTTAGTAACTCTAGGGGGTGGTGACCATAAGGAAGGGGGTCCGAATTTATGTTTTCAGTTTATACTGTTCGCAGACCAAGGTGGAATTGAACTAGGTTTGACTCTTAAGATGCAACCTTGGTCCTATCAAGTCCTAATGAGTTCTAAGTTCTTACCATAGGTTCACAATTTGTAATGATCTAACAACCTTAAATCCTATATTTCATACTCTTCCAGGGAATCCTTAATCATAGTTTCTATTCAAATAGATGGTGTGAAAGTAAGGTTTTACACAACAAGTACCATCTACGGAGCTCTATAAATTTTGATAAATTCACAATAGCATAGTATTGATCTAAAAACCTCAAACCCTAAGTTTCACATTTTTCCAAAGATTATTTGACCATGATTTCTATTTAATAAGAGTGGAGTGCCAATAAGGATTTACACTACAAGTACTTGATTATGACCTCAATAAAATCTGGTAAAACTTGTAGAGCATAATATTGACCTAGAGCATAATATTGACCTAAAAATCTTCAAAGCCTAAGTTTCACAATATTCCAAGGAGTATTCGTCCATAATATTCATTTAATACAAGTGGTGTGCCAATAAGGATTTACACTACAACCGCCATCTACAGGTCACAATAAATTCTTATAAAATCACAGAAGTATGATATTGACCTAAAAACATCAGTGCCTAAGTTTCATAATTTTCCAAGGAGTATTTGTCCATAATA
Organism: Dactylorhiza incarnata; assembly: GCA_033032865.1. Lineage (NCBI taxonomy): Eukaryota > Viridiplantae > Streptophyta > Magnoliopsida > Asparagales > Orchidaceae > Dactylorhiza > Dactylorhiza incarnata. The sequence goes on along the minus strand of JAWHQI010000193.1, from coordinate 3,303,207 downwards.
TTCATTTAATACAAGTGGTGTGCCAATAAGGGTTTACACTACAACCACCATCTACAGGTCACAATAAATTCTGATAAAATCACAGAGGTATGATATTGACCTAAAACATCAGTGCCTAAGTTTCATAATTTTCCAAGGAGTATTTGTTCATAATATTCATTTAATACAAGTGGTGTGCCAATAAGGGTTTACACTACAACCACCATCTACATGTCACAATAAATTTTAATAAAATTACAGTAGTATGATATTGACCTAAAAACATCAGTGCCTAAGTTTCATAATTTTCCAAGGAGTATTTGTCCATAATATTCATTTAATACAAGTGGTGTGCCAATAAGGGTTTACACTACAACCACCATCTACATGTCACAATAAATTCTAATAAAATTACAGTAGTATGATATTGACCTGAAAACATCAGTGCCTAAGTTTCATAATTTTCCAAGGAGTATTTGTCCATAATATTCATTTAATACAAGTGGTGTGCCAATAAGGGTTTACACTACAACCACCATCTACACGTCACAATAAATTCTAATAAAATTACAGTAGTATGATATTGACCTAAAACCATCAGTGCCTAAGTTTCATAATTTTCCAAGGAGTATTTGTCCATAATATTCATTTAATGCAAGTGGTGTGCCAATAAGGGTTTATACATTAAGTACTTGATTATGACCTCAATAAAATCTGGTAAAATTTGTAGAGCATAATGTTGACCTAAAAATACCAAGTCCTAAATTTTAGAATATTTCATGTTGATTTTACCCCAAAAATTCCATTAATTTATAGGTGTGACAATTTAAATTAATTAGAAAAACTTAATGATTCTAACTCTAATGACCTCCAAACTCTAGGGCTTGGATTGTTAGGTCACCCTACTTGCATGTCCAATGTTCTAGTGACATGCAAGGTTATTTTCACCTTCAAACCTAACTAAAACTTCAACAAGACCAAAATGGCTATTAGCACCCCAGTTTCCTTCTTAAGACCCAAACTTCAATTTGAAGCTCAGAAAAATCCACCCATGCACATGAGTTGAAACTTTAACCAAAGCCTCCCTAAGCTATAAGGAGTCCGTCACCCCAATTTTGGGGTGATTTGGATTATTTAAGTCACCTAATTTAATATTTGGCAAAAGTCATGCTTTGCTAAAAACCATGGAACATGTGCCCCTAACCATCTAGATTTTTGGCAGTGTCATGGTAGGAGCATGAAATCATCATGCCCCAAATTTCAGAGTACTTGGATGTATATGACAACCTAAGTAATTTTTCTAAGATCCAAGCTACAATAATACACCCATTATCCCAAAATAGATTCAAGGAGTTACAAGGCTCAAAGTGGCCCAAACTAATCTCCCTGAGTTGGTTAAGGCCTAGGCACACATGTTTCATGTTGATGGCCTTTCCAAAAACTTAATAAGTATTTTTATAAAAATTCCAACAACTTGCATGCATTAGGAGTATTCATGGTCTACACTAGAAAAATCATAAAATGAGTTGTAGAACTCCAATTCAAGCAAGGTCAATTTCTATGAATTTCTTTGGTTCTTATCTACAATATTCATGTTGGACAGTACTCCTGATTCAAGGCCTATAATTTTCCAGATTTATTTTAGGGTCCCAGCCCTATTTTAGTCTCACACTTACAACTCGCAAGAAAATTCATACAGGTTACTATGATGCTCCAAAAATCACCAAAATTTTACTGGAGATACTTGGAAGCATAGGCTACAAGTTTGGTGTTCAAAGTTTTCTCTGAATCTTAGCCCATTATTTTATAGAATTTTTTACAACCACTGCTGGCATATACTTAGTATTATAAAAAGGATATAAATCTAAAATTATTTAATTATAATTAATCGATGGCTATGATTTCGTCTTCCTCAAGGCGCAGGCGGCTGAGATTTGCGGCGCCTGGGCCATTTCGCGGGCTGTTTTCCGGCGAACTGAGGCCGTCTCCGGCCAAACGCTCCCGCCACCACCTCCACCCAACCTAGGGCTACCGAATGGCGGTGAGATCACATCCGGAGGTGGCCGGAGTAGGCCTGCGGCTATTTCCGTTTTCGAGCTTGGAGCACAAAAATGAAATGGCGATTTCACCATTTCTTCATTGAATTTTAAAAAGGGAAGAAAGGGGGAAGCTAGCGCAGATGGAGAGAGGAAGGAACTTGCCTTTAATCGAGCCTGGGGAGGGGAATTTCTGCACTTGCCATGGCCGAATCCAAGATCCATTTCCTTGCTCGATCTTCCTCCTCATAGCTTGTCTCCCTCTGAAATCATGGGGCTTCGCCTCCTTGGCACATTCTGAAGCTAATGGGGGGTCTGAACAGGGTCGGGGGAGGCTATATCCAAGGTTGCCATTAATGCCACCTCTTGGCCGACCAATAAGCTCTAAATTGAGCTCCACCTGGAATCTGGTCGGCCTGGAAACTGTTGGGAATTACTCCCTGGGTTTAGAGGGAGGCTTGGGAAGAGCATTAGAGTGCCAAGTGGAGCTCTCCCCATGAATTCATGGGTTTGTCTCTTTCCAAAATGGGGAAAATCTCAAATTCACCCTTGCATGTCACCTTCTTCAAATTTCTGAGGGGCAAGCATGGTAATTGGATCTTGGGCCTCAGAATGGGCCTCTGTTGAGGGTCTTAATCCATGAGGATTTGGTTTGATTTCATATAAGCCAATTTTAGGTATATTTGACCAAATGTTGACTTTTGGGTTGACTTGGTCAAATTGGTCAGTTGGCTGGTCCGATGTGTTGGTCTTGAGTCCCTTGACTCCACCCAATGTTGATTGGGTCATGGTGGTGCCTCAATTGGGTCAATTTTACCAATACGTGTGATTTTGACCAAGATTGGGGGAACGTTGACTCTGGTCAAATTGGACCAATTGATGACCAATATATGGGGCTTTTGGGTCCATTGTGTCCCCTATAATGTTATAAGACAAGGGGTAAAATCAATTTCATGTTTTGGGGATCAATTGGACATATTGATGAAGGTTTGACCTATGTTGACCTTAAGGGCACTTTGGTCAATTTGGGCCAATTGGTGACCCCATGATTGGGATTTTGAGTCCATTGTACCCCAACTAGGGTTTTTAATACATTGGTGGGTTTAATTGATCATTTGAACCATAATTGACCCTTAATATGGATGGTTGACTTATTTGGGCATAGAGTTGACCTTGACCAAATTGATCAATTTGGTTGACCTCAATGGGTCTTAAATGACCCAAGGGACTCCCTAAGGGGTTTAGGGAGTGTTAGTGGGGCCCACTTGTCATTTTGAAGCTCAATTATCAAGCCCTAAGCTTTGGGCTCAATTCGACTATTTGCACACCAAGGTGATTTTTACCTATTCACCTTGTTTCTTAAGGCCATTTTGGCCTCTTAGAGAAATGTCATGACCTTGTCATGACAAAATTCACCTTAGGGGTCTAGTTGTTCTGGGAATGTTACACCACTACCCCGGACGTAGTTGCGGGCCGAGCTAGGACGCGGATTGACAACCAGCGATTCCCACTGTGAATCCCAACGAGGCTTCGGATGTGGTCGATTCTCTTGCACTCTTTCTTCCTGATTTGAGTCTTGTAGTTAGATTCTCTGCATATTGATGATGTTGCACATTTAAACCTTGATTTGTATTGTTTATTTCATGTCTATGTGAAATTACCTTGTTGTTTATATATGTGTATGAGGTGCGCCCCCATTTCATCTTCCATCCGTCATCACCCTCCATTCCATTCCGCTTGACAACTCGCCCATTCCGCAAGCCCACTTTTCCACTCGCCAAGCTAAGCAGTGTTAACGACCCATATAATCCCCTCATTTATGTCGATGCGAACCACTCCATCCGCTTGCCTTCTCACCCATCCGCCTTGCGAAATAGTGCATAGCGGTATGTATAGTTTCCATTCGCCCTGCGAAGCAGTGCATAGCGGCCTGCTTAGTAGTTTATTTTCTTTATTTTATTTTTCCGCAAACCAAGCCAATCCTAGCCATTCGCATCCCTTCCGACCTAAATGACTTCTATCTCAAGTCCTTCCTCGATAGATAACTTCACCTTACTGTGTGTCTTTGAGATTCGATATTTGGGAATTACTCGCCCATTTTATATTACTTGAATGATCGGTACACTTTTGTTTCGTGCCGCAGTCTTTCTACCTCCTATAACGATGTGCTAGATTCACGCATCATGGGGTGCGGTTTGGCCTCACCCCCCTTGAGGGGGGTGCGGGTTGGCCGCACCCCCGCGGGGAGGTGCAGCTTGGCCGTGCGGGCTAACTGCAAGTACAACATAGTGGGGTGCGAGCAAACCGCACCCCAGTAGTGGGGTGCGGTCTTGACCGTGCCCGGCGCTGACGAAGCGCGAATCATGATATAACACAAATATAAATATAATACAAATATAACTAATAGACGAACAATTCTGATGAAGCCACATAATAATTTAGCCAGTGCATAAGTCGATATAATAGTTATACGTGATAATTATTTAGCGCGCTTTGAAGGGCCGGCACTCTGATTTTGGTTAATCATTAATTATCCGTTAATATAAAATATTAATTCCACTGCCTAGCTAATTACGTAAAGTTCTTAATTAAGAATATACCTACAAATTAATCACTCGACCGGCCGATTCCTTTATATAAAATTAATCTGCATGCAGCACTACTACGTACTGCTAATTAATGATTTGTTGGGAGCTCATAAAATAATATTTCTTAATTAATCAAATGTTGAACCAATACGTACGCTGCCGCAAGTTAATCAAACTGCATGCGCGCGTAGTGTATATAACTACTATATATACATGTTCAAGTGCTTCAGTTCTTCTCAAACTTAACTAACCGAGAGAAAAGTTAATTAATTCCAAACAGCAGCAGCCACCGCGATGGCCTCTCCCGTCCTGATCGCGTTCCTCCTAGTTTCTGCTTTCTGCCTGCTGAGCAACTCCGCCCTCCTCTGCAGTGCGGATCCAACTGATGGTTTCAAACTTATACCATTAACTGATTCAAATTTTCTGCTGCAGAAGCCATACAACTTAGCTTCAGCAGATCGCTACAGTTTTATTAACGGCGTCCGTCGGTTATGGGTCTTCTCCAACGACAAACCATTCAAATCCGGCAGCTCCACCGATCCACGAACCGAGATTCGCATCAAAGTATATATATATATATATATATATTGAGTAACATATAATTAATTAGCTATATATATATATTCTTTTATATATTATTTTTATATATGCATATATTGTACGCAGGGCTACGATTACTCCAGCGGAGTCTGGCAGTTCGAGGGTTATGTCTTCGTGACGAGCGGAACAAGCGGCGTATCCATCATGCAGATTCATAGAGCAGAGGGTGAGAAGCCGGCCACGGATCTGATGCTGAGGGTTTATGACGGAGAATTGAGGTTCTACATCGGAGCTGTGCTCGAAAATAATGTCTACAATAGATGGATAAAGTTGAACGTGATACACGATGTTGATGCTAACAAGTTGACCGTCTTTGTTGACGGCGTTATGAAACATGAGGCGCAGGGCAGGGGAAGAAGCGATTTCTACTTCAAATTCGGTGTTTATGGGCAAAACGGTGAAAGCAAGCGTATGGAATCAAGATGGAGGGACGTCAAAGTCTTTAAAAAATAATTACTAATTAATATGAGTATACGATGATCTGATGGCCATGAAACCCTTGTTATTTCTTCAATGTAATTATCTCTAAAGTCGTCCTGCATGTTAATAATCAACTATGCACGTACTTTGTGTATGTATGTATGTGAATATAGACTGTTTGCATGTTGCCCTTGAAAATATTACTATAGCTTGTTTTAATTACATAATTTCTGGCCCCTCTAAATTAAATTAAATGATGCATCCAATTTTTAAATGTTGCTTCACTTGCCTTAATGAGACCACGCATTATATGGATCCATAACATCTCTACAATGGATCGGGTCTACCTCCAGATCTAGCACAATCATTATTTGTTAAGATTATTAAAGTTGCAACACAATGTTGCAGTTATAATCATGACAGAGGGAACTATGCAAAAGTTGAAACAAATCGTGCAATCATTTTGATGATCTCTATTGCAACCAGAGACAATTAGTGATGAGTATTGTTGGGGCTCCCCTAAAAGGGTTCGGGTTGAGTCAGACCAAGTGTTTCTTATCACAGCCTCGACCGGACCCGCTTGACAGCCCCAATTTTATGTATGTTCTTAATCCCGCAGCTAAGCAGCTTTGTGCTTCCACTTATTCCTTAAGAACCGCTCAAGAGCGCTTCCGCTCGCTCCTGCCCCGTAAGAGCGCTTCCGCTCGCTCATGTTCCGTAAGAGCGTTTTCGCTCGCTCTTGGCCCATAAGAGCGCTTCCGCTCGCTCATGCTCCGTAAGAGATCTAAAGCTTTCGCTCGCTCATGCTCCGTAAGAGCGCTTCCGCTCGCTCCTGCTCCGTAAGAGCGCTTCCGCTCGCTCCTGCTCCGTAAGAGCGCTTCCGCTCGCTCCTGCTCCGTAAGAGCGCTTCCGCTCGCTCCTGCTCCGTAAGAGCGCTTCCGCTCGCTCCTGCTCCGTAGCGCTCCGCTCAAGGGCGCTCCGCTCAAGGCCGCTCCGCAGCGCTCCGCTCCAGGCCGCTCCGCAGCGCTCCGCTCCAGGCCGCTCCGCTCCAGGCCGCTCCGCTCCAAGCCGCTCCGCACCACTCTGCGCCGCTCCGCCCAAAGCTGTCTCAGAGCACGCTTCACCACGCTCGGCTCCCGAGGGCTTAGCAAAATCTCTGTAACGAGCGGCGGCATGTCACCCTCGAAAAACAACTCTCTGTAACTCACAACACTAGTGGATCATTCAGAACTGGGCTAGGCCCCGTGGTTTTTTCCCTTTTCGGGTTTTCCACGTAAAAATCATGATGTCTACTGTTGGTACTCACTTTTGACTGTTTGCGCATTCGGCTCACTCTCGAGCTAAGACGGTTCAGCTCGACCGACATAGGAGAGCGTTGAACGACCCGCAACAGTATGGCGCCGTCTGTGGGAAAAAAGTTCACAACTCTCCAAAGATTCTAGGAAGATAGTGTTCATCAGCAGTACTCTTGACCAACAGTGATGACCACAAGAAGCACCTGCGCTGACGACGGAGCAGCTCTGGGGATGCACGCCTAACACGCTCCTAACAACTTGCTCGCCTGTGGCGTGCCGCCACTCGATGGACTCAGGGTGGCGGTGGCAGCTGCTGCTGAGGAACGCTTGCACGTGATAGAAGAGCGACAAGCTGAGATGCTAGCTCTAATGAGGAGCCTCGGGGCCACCCGCACCCCCATTCTTGTTGACGCCCAAATTGCTCGGCCTCCGGCAATCCCCGATCAGAACACCCAAAGCAAAGCTCCTGGGGTGAAGGTCGCTAACCCCGACGTCAACCCTGGATAACAAACTTTCCAAACTCTGGGGAATTCGGCTCAACTATGAAGCAAGGCACCCCGCTCCAACGCTGCAGAGCATCACGCTCCCGCATTGCAGGTCACCTCGCTCCCACGCTGCAGAGCATCACGCTCCAGCATTGCAGAGCACCCCTCTCCCACGCTGCAGAGCATCACGCTCTCGCGTTGTAGGGCACCTCGCTCCCACGCTGCGGAGCATCACGCTCCCGCGTTGCAGGGCACCTCGCTCCCACGCTGCAGAGCATCAAGCTCCCACGTTGCAGGGCATTTCGCTCCCACGCTGCCGAGCATCACGCTCACCTCGCTCCCACGCTGCAGAGCATCATGCTCCCGCGTTGTAGGGCACCTCGCTCCCACGCTGCAGAGCATCACGCTCCCGCGTTGCAGGGCACCCCTCTCCCATACTGCAGAGCATCATGCTCCCGCGTTGCAGGGCACCTCGCTCCCATGCTGCAGAGCATCACACTCCCGCGTTGTAGGGCACTTCGCTCCCACGCTGCCGAGCATCAAGCTCCCGCATTGCAGGGCATTTCGCTCCCACGCTGTCGAGCATCACGCTCCCGCGTTGCAGGGCACCCCGCTCCCACGCTGCAGAGCATCACGCTCCCGCGTTGCAGGGCACCTCGCTCCCACGCTGTAGAGCATCACGCTCCCGCATTGCAGGGCACCCCACTCCCACGCTGCAGAGCATCACGCTCCCGTGCCGCAGGGCACCCCACTCCCACGCTGTAGAGCATCATGCTCCCGCGTTGCAGGGCACCTCGCTCCCACGCTGCATAGCATCACGCTCTCGCGTTGTAGGGCACCTCGCTCCCACGCTGCAGAGCATCACGCTCCCGCGTTGTAGGGCACTTCTCTCCCACGCTGTAGAGCATCACGCTCCCGCGTTGCAGAGCACCCTACTCCTACGCTGCAGAGCATCACGCTCACGCGTTGCAGAGCACCCCGCTCCCACGATGCAGAGCATCTGGCTCCCGCGTCGCAGGGCACCTCGCTCCCACGCTGTAGAGCATCTCGCTCCTGGACTGCATAATATCTTCACCAAAGTGAAAGCCCCAAGTCCTCCTATGGATATCAATTAGGACGAATATCGAGTCTCCTGTGTCATTTAATAAAAATGCACTCCGGGTCCACTAGCATGACCAGGACAAAGGAGCAAGCATCCCTCTGTATTACGGCCCAAACATACGCCTTCAGGCTTAGCAAAAAGAAATATTTAAAGCCGCAAATGAAATATTGGAGCGTGTCCTCGACCGCACTTACCACTCCCTCTTAGGGGAGCGACGCCTCTTTGTGCTCGCGCCTATCCGCGTGCCTCCCCCTGCGCACGCGCATGCCATTCTGTGTTCGCCCAGTGAATCTCCAAATGGCAGGGCGACAATCTCTGATAAGATGGTGGTCAACCCTCCACATCGAGAGCGAGTCCGAGCCATTCGGGCGCTCGGGTCCTACCCCCCTGTATAACCCGTAATTCGTCGAGATCAGAAATGCATGAGGACAACACAGAAGACCTCCCCCACGTGGCCGAATATAGAAGACCTCCCCCACCTGGGCGAGTACAAAAGACCTCACCCACCTGGGCGAGTACAGAATGTTGGAGTTGGGGAACACTTCTGGTCAGTGTTCGTCGAACGGCGTTCGACGAACGGAGAAGTGTTCGTCGAACGGCGTTCGACGAACGGAGAAGAGTTTGTCGAACTCCGCCTGCGTTCGACGAACAGGTCCTTGATTACTCCCGTCTCAACAGGTTCGTCGAACGGAAGAAGCTTGCGGTCGACGATCGAAGCCTGATGTACATGCTGTCTCAGCGGATGTTGTTGTTGAATCTTCTCAGCGGTTTTACTTGGTCCATCTCAGCGGTTGTTTGTTCTGAGCCCGGTTCGGCGCCCTATTTAAAGGATGCATAACCCTGGTTTAGGGTTAAGACAGAAACACATCAAAGTGAGTGCAACATTGTTTCTGGCGGCGGTTCCTCTGTTCTTGTCTGAAGAGGGTTGAGTGAGGTAGGATCGGTTTCTTGATCCTTGTAACCTTGTAAGTTGTAATCCAATTTGGTGAATAGAACAAGGAGAAGAGGAAGGGGAGAGGGGACGTAGCCCGGATTGGGGCGAACCTCTGTAATATCCGTGTGTCTTCTGTGATTGATCTGTGTCCTTTGTGAATTATTTTCTTTCGAATATCTCGTCTCGGCACTCCCTGTTTCTTTACACAGAAGACCTCCCCCACCTGGGCGAGTACAAAAGACCTCCCCCACCTGGGCGAGTACAGAAGACCTCCCCCACCTGGGCGAGTACAGAAGACCTCCCCCACCTAGGGTGAGTACAGAAGACCTCCCCCACCTAGGGCGAGTACAGAAGACCTCCCCCACCTAGGGTGAGTACAGAAGACCTACCCCACCTGGGCGAGTACAGAAGACCTCCCCCACCTGGGAGAGTACAGAAGACTTCCCCCACCTGGGCGAGTATAGAAGACCTCCCCTACCTGGGCGAGTACAGAAGACCTCCCCCACCTAGGGCGAGAACAGAAGATCGACCTCCCCCCACCTAGGGCGAGTACAGAAGACCTCCCCCACCTAGGGAGAGTACAGAAGACCTCTCCCACCTGGGCGAGTACAGAAGACCTCCCCCACCTAGGGCGAGTACAGAAGACCTCTCCCACCTGGGCAAGTACAGAATACCTCCCCCACCTGGGCGAGTACAGAAGACCTCCCCCACCTGGGCGAGTACATAAGACCTCCCCCACCTGGGGAGAGTACAGACTTTCACCCCATCAAAAGGCGGCAACGGCTATCCGCATCCCATTTCAGAAGGCGGGAGCGGCTATCCGCAGCCCATTTCAGAAGGTGGGAGCAGCTATTCGCAGTCCATTTTGATTTGCCTATAAATAGGACCCCCAAGGCACAAGTAGAAGGCACCTTCCTCCCCCCTATGGTGGGCGAGTACCTTGTCTGCATCTCTTGTGTCGAGCTCAGCATTGGCTTTAGGAGGGGAAGTTCCTATAGACTTCCGGGTATGTGGCGGGACCTCCTCACTGCTGCACGCGGGTCTTGTTTATAGGCAGGTTTGAGTGGTTTTGTATGCTCTCTAGCTTCTTATCATCTTATCTCACGTGGGTCGATCACTAAACGAGTAGCCTTTGGTCACCCCCAAGTCTCGAACAGTTGGACCGATATCCGGGTTCCAACACCCCTCATCACCGGACAGGAACCGTGTTCCCTCAACAAATCTTCAAATGAAAAGACAAAAGCCTCCGACTAGATGGAGCAGCGCTCCGAACCGCGAAAAGTCTCGCGCTCAAGGTGCAGCACGGGCGTTTGCTTCTCGGGCATGGCAGGCCTCACCCAGTGGAGCGGCTGCGTAGAGCCGCGCTCCTGGAAGCACAGCAGTACTTAGGGTGCGGCAGCACCACGCCCGGGTACAGCAGCGCCGCGCTGTCCGGGCGCAGCAGCGCCGCGCAGCCCTTGCGCGGCAAGGCCGCATCCTCTGCACGGCAGGCGCAGCACACGCGCGGCACTACCATGCACTGCCTGCGCGTAGCCGCACTGCCTGCGCGCGACCGCACTTCCGGTGCGCGACCGCACTTCCGGTGCGCGACAGTGCCATGCACTGCCAGCGCGCGACAGTGCCGCGCAGTCTGCGCGCGGCAGCGCCGCGACCCATGCGTGGCAGCACCGCGCCTTTTCTGAGTTATGGTAAGCTCAGGTGCGCCCCCCCCCCCCCCCCCCCCCCCCCCCGCGCCCTTTGCGCATTTTCTTGGCTCGGCGCGCCGCTTTGAGGTGCGGCGTGCTCAGGTAAGCTCCCCTACGCCCCTTGTGCATGCTACGTCGCGAGCGAGCTTCCGCGTGATCTTCTTCGCCACGAGCAAAAATCTCCTCTCTTGCGGCCGTGGTAATTTTCTCCGCCCGGACAGTGGCGATCCTCCCTCGCAAAGGCTCCGTGAATTTTTCCACCTCGGTTCTGTAATCGCCTAGCGCAATTTATAGAGTGCGAGGGCCGTCATGTCGAAACACTCCCTCGCGGACTCACGATGAACGGTAGAAATTTTCGAACTATCGATTGCAAATCTCGGCCTCCGAAAACTGGGGGCAATTGTTGGGGTACCCCTAAAAGGATTCGGGTTGAGTCGGACCAAGTGTTTCTCATCACCGCCTCGCCCGGACCCGCTTGACACCCCCAATTTTATGTCCGTTCTTAATCCCGCATCTGAGCAGCTTCGCGCTTCCACTTGTTCCTTAAGAACCGCTCAAGAGCGCTTCCGCTCGCTCCTGCCCCGTAAGAGCGCTTACGCTCGCTCTTGTTTTGTAAGAGCGCTTTCGCTCGCTCCTGGCCCGTAAGAGCTCTTCCGCTCGCTCCTGCTCCGTAAGAGCGCTTCCGCTCGCTCCTGCTCCGTAAGAGCGCTTCCGCTCGCTCCTTCTCCGTAAGAGCGCTTCCGCTCGCTCCTGCTCCGTAAGAGCACTTCCGCTCGCTCCTGCTCCGTAGCGCTCCGCTCAAGGGCGCTCCGCTCAAGGGCGCTCCGCTCAAGTCCGCTCCGCTCAAGGCCGCTCCGCTCAAGGCCGCTCTGCAGCGCTCCGCTCCGCTCCGACCAGGCCGCTTCGCACCGCTCCGCCCAAAGCTGTCTCAGAGCACGCTTCACCACGCTCGGCTCCCGAGGACTTAGCAAAATCTCTGTAACGAGCGGTGGCATGTCACCCTCGAAAAACAACTCTCTGTAACTCACAACACTAATGGATCATTCAGAATTGGGCTAGGCCCCATGGTTTTTTCCCCTTTTCGGGTTTTTCACGTAAAAATCCTGCTGTCTACTATTGGTACTCACTTTTGATTATTTGCGCGTTCAGCTCACTCTCGAGCTAAGACGGTTCAGCTCGACCGGCATAGGAGAGCGATGAACGACCCGCAACAAGTATCTTCCTCAACTTTACCTAAGTCTGGTTTAGGACCGCGACCCTGCATTTAGCTCACTGAATGAACCACCTCGCCAAGGGCCCCGCGGACATGCGGCAGCTGGGAGCGTGTCAATCTTAAGTTCGGTTTGGGATTGAGACCTCGCACTCGGCTCGCCTAATAATCCACCTCGTCAGGGACCCCACAAACATATAGTAATCAGTATTGTGTTGATCCTTAGTACGGTTTGGGATCACGACACTGCATTCAGCTCACAGATTCATCCACCTCTTCAGGGGCCCCGTAGACATGTGGTAGAAAGGAATTGTGTCAATCCCAAGTCCAGTCTGGGATCACGACTTCACATTCAAATCGCCTTATGATCCACCTCGCTATAGGCTCAGTGGAGTCCGGAGTGTGATTCTAAGCCCGGTTTGGGATCGCGAATACTTCTAATTCGACTCGCATACTGATCTACCTCGCCAGAGGCCCCATGAACATGCGACAGTCTGGAGTGTGTTGAACATGCATATGTCCCGTCCGGGACTGTAACCTCGCATTTAGCTTATCGAATGATCCACCTTGTCAGGAGCCATGCACACATGTGGAAATCAGTAGTGTGTGGATCATAAGTCTATTATGAGACCGCAACTACGCATTCAACTCACCTAATGATCATCCACCTCTCCAGGAGCCCCGCGGAAATCTTAAACTCGGTCTAGGATCGCAACCTCGCACTCAGCTCGCCTAATAATCCACCTCGCCAAGGGCCCCACAAACATATATATAGTACATGCGACAATGGGAGAAATGGTAGTTGGGCTTCTCGGAGGAGATCACACCCCGCTACTTCGACTACAACAAGCTCCTCTATGCCCCCACAACATCAAGAAGTGAGCTGGGGAAAGGCACCCATGGCACAATGTTCAGGGTTAAACGTAACTCCCCATGGGCGATATTTCTGTCGCGACATAAAGTCGGAGAACATCTTGATCTCTGAAGACTGGACGGCGAAAATCTCTGATTTCGGGCTCGCCAAGCTTGTGATTGTCAACCAGGTGAATGCAGCTACTAGGACCGTGGTGGTCGGAATAGATGGGTACAACTCGTCAGAGTGCTAGCGGGGGTACGAAAAGTCGAGGAGACCGTCATGTTCACAGAGAAGGGCCGATGTGTGCAGCTACGACGTGGTCTCTACAGTATGAGGAACAGACAGTATGAGGAACAGAGACTGATGTTACAAATATTGATTGCATTTCTTTCTACTTGTTGGGATAAAAAACAGGGAATGAAATCAAAAAAGTGAAAGAAGGCGGCCACACAACACATTACATATATATGTTATTTTACATATATCTTATCTATTACACTTATTACTTTTCAGGTAAAAAGTCCCTTGCTGCAACCTCGATGATCCTTATCCCTTTTCTTCTTCTTCTTATCTTCTTTTTGTTGGAATATTTTAAATATATTCTTAAAATAATGTATATTTTTCTTTTTGAAAAACTATTATAATATAATAACAGATTCTTGAAAAAAATTAAGATCAAAACTTATAAACAACCAGATTGAGAAATAATAGATCAAAATAATATATATATATATATAGTTTATAATCGAGTTTGATTAAGGTGTGTGATCACTGCCATGAAAAAGTTGCATCACCCTTCGGTAGGACTTTCAATCGATGTTCACTCCTCCAAGGTACTATACCTGGCTAGATCCCGAAAACTTTGATGTGCGCAGACACCGAAGAAGTACAGAGCACCCGAACTCCTACTTGATGAAGCAAACTTCAAGAAAGTAGAAATCGCAAGAACTCAAAAACAGGAAAATGAGATTGTGAAAGCTTGTCTTTTCATTCTAAGAAAATCTTCTATATAGGAGTCTCATGAAAACCGCAAGAATTAATCATGTGATAAATTCACAACGATTATTTTTAATAATGGTAATCATGTAGCCCTGCACAAAAGGCCCGGGCCCAATGGGCCGGCCCGAGCCCGGCCCGGGAAAAGCCCTTTGAGGCCCGGCCCGGGAGAAGCCCGGCCCGGGCCGAGCCTGGGCTTGGGGCCGTGGCAGGGCTCCACCCTGGAGCTTCTGCCCGGCCCGTTGCCCGGCCCGGGCCGGGCCGGGCAAAGCCCTAATTTCGGGCCGGCCTGAGCCCGGGCCCAGGCGCAGCCCGGCCCAGGGCCCAGGCGCAGCCCGGCCCAGGAATGGGCCGGCTGGCCGGCCCGTTAAGAGCCCTTAACGGCTCTTAAAAAGAGCCGTTAACGGCTCTTTTTAAGAGCCGTTAAAGGCTCTTATTAAGAGCCTTTAACGGCTCTTATTAAGAGCCGTTAAAGGCTCTTAATAAGAGCTGCTGCCAGCTGACATGAATGTCAGCTGGCAGCGTGACAGCCTAGGGGCTAGGCTGTCCAGCCTAGCCCCTAGGCTGTCCTTTTTTATTATTTTTTTAATATTTTTTTTTAAAAAAAATATTTTTTTTTTAAAAATTATTATAAAAAAAAAAAAAAAAGTTATAAATATAACTTAAAAAAAAAATTCTGCCGCTATCTACTTCTACTTCTCTCATTCTCTTTCTCTCTCACCATCTCACTCTCTCTCATTCTCTCTCATCATCTCTCTCTTTCTCTCATTCTCTCTCACTCTCTCTCACTCTCCTCTCTCGCCCTCTAATATTTATGGCATCCTCCTCATCAACGCCGGCATCGTCGACTCAAAGTACGGTCGAAGTGGTGGAGCATAACCGGAAAGCGCCAGTTTGGGATCATTTTGACAAAGTCAAAATCGGCGACGAATTCAAGGCGCGATGCAAATTATGTTCAAAATTGCTAACCCTTACCGGCAACTCGACGCTAGCAAGACACATAAAGTCTTGTATTGCGAAACAAGCTCCGGAGTCCAGTCAGGCACAACTATCCGCATCGGGGCATATATGGACGTACGATCAACTTCGACAACGTGAATTGCAGGTGAAAGACGTCATCAGACGTGGGTTGCCGTTTAGCCACTATGACAACGATGAGGCGACGGAGTACATACACGAAGGACTTCAGCCAAAATATCAACAAGTAAGTAGATCCACTATTAGACGCGACGCACTAAAATTATATTTTGAGGCAAAACAATCTTTAATAAATTATTTTGAAACTTTTGAGGGACGTGTGAGTTTAACGAGCGACGTCTGGAGTAGCTCCATAAAAGTAGGATTATCGTATATATGTATCACGTGTCATTGGATCGATCCCGTTTCTTGGGAGCTAAATAAGCGCGTTATATGTTTTGAAGGTTTTGAATTTCCGCACACAGGTAAAGCTATATATCAGGTTATTATTAAATGCGTGCGCGAATTTAAATTAAAAGATAAAATAATGAGTATATCTTTTGATAACGCTAGTAATAATAACCTCGCAATAGAGTGGTTAAAACGCGATTTAAAACCAATGTTAAACGGTGCGTTTTTTCACACTCGATGTGCCTGTCACGTTTTAAATTTAGTAGTGCAAGATAGTCTAACAGCTATGGAACCGTATATTTCAAAAATTCGGACAATGCTTAAATTTATTTATTGTACAAAACAACGAAGTCAAGATTTTAGAAAATTTGTAACAGCACAAGGACATAAATATTTGAAACCTCTATTTGATATGCCCGTGAGATGGAATTCAACATATAAAATGTTGAAAAGAGCGTTTCAACAAAAAACACTTCTTATGGAATATTACACCTTAATTAATAATCATGATTTAACTGATAACGATTGGGACGTACTATTACATTATGTAGATTTACTAAAATGTTTCCATAGGGCGACTGTTTCTTTATCTGGCGTTTATTATCCGACTAGCTCACTAGTAATTGAAAATTTTGTAAATATCGCACAAAAATTTAATTATTATAAGCAACACGAAGGGTGGCTTCCTTTAATTGAAATAATGGAAGAAAAATATTTAAAATATTATAGAGAATTGCCTCCCGCGTTTTCATGCGCCGCCGCTTTAAATCCGTTATTTGGCGTAGACGGCGTAGAAAATTTGATAGATGAAATTAATAATAACTTAAACATAAATCTAAGTTTCGATGATAGTGACGACGTTAGTACTTTAAAATTTCATTCTGTATTTACCGAATTTTATAATTATTACGATAACTTATATGGCTCGCGACCCCGAGAAGAAGTATCGCAACCAAGAACAAAAGATTCTTTTAAAAATAAAATGTTAGAATTAGCCTCTAGGAAAAAAGCACGCACAACTAGTAGCTTAAACGAATTAGGATTGTATACCAAAACACAATTCCGCGATTTTATGAGTACCGAGGAGATCGAAAACTTCGATCTCTTAAAATGGTGGAAAGGTAAAGTTAATACATATCCTATTTTGGCCTATATGGCCCGAGATTTACTAACAATCCAAGCTAGCACGGTAGCTTCGGAGTCCGCTTTTTCTCTTAGTGGCAGGGTTTTGAACGAGCGAAGGAGTCGGCTAAATGAAGAATCACTGGAACTATGCATTTGCTATAAGGACTATTTGGATGCTACGAGGAGAAAGCAGCACGTTTCAGCGTTGGAGGCGAGCTCGGAGGAGCTAGAAGACGAGATGAACGCGATGAATATCTGAGTTGGATAACCGCTTTACAAGTCACGGCGATTGGATGAACGCCTCATATGTAATAAGTTAATAAATTTTGTAATTTAGTTTATTTAAAATTAATAATATATTTCAATTTTTTAATTTGTAATTTTGTAATTTGTAATTTTGTAAATTTTGAATTTTGTAAATTATTAATTTTTCATTTTGTAATATGTCATTATTTTGTAATGTAGATTTTAAATTTTTAATTTTTTAAAATGGATAAATTATAATAATTTATTTTTTTTAAAAAATGATTTTTTTCCCAAAAAACCGGCCCGGCCCGGCCCGGCCCTGAGGGCCGGATGAGGCCCTCTACCTGGGCAACTGCCCGAGCCCGGCCCGAGCCCGATTTTCAGTGGGCCCGGGCTCGGCCCGGTTTACGAAAGCCCGGGCCCGATCAGGCCCGGTCAGGGCCGGCCCGATCGGGCCTTTTGTGCAGGGCTATAATCATGCAAGGAAAACATTGTTTCCAACATATAAAATTTATTACGCAAAACACGTAGGGCTAACACGTACAAAAATTTATATGCTCGTGGTCTGCGAATAGCACAGAGATCGACGTACGTCGAGTAGTCGACGCAGGGAAGTCGACACATGGAAGAGTAGTCGACGCATGAAGAAGAACTCTACAAACTGAAGTAGAAGTAGAAGTCGACGTACGTCGACATAAAGACGGGAGAGGTCAACGTACGTCAACATGTACACGGGATAGGTCAACATATAAAATTTTTTGGCGGGTGGACAACGTAAGTTTCAAAATACATTGAAATGAAGTTGCGTCAAAATAATTTAAGATTTTTCAACGTGTAAAAACTATTTTGTACAAAAATACAATACAATTAATTTATTCCCCAAATCTCAAATCCCAAACCCCAAATCCCGAATCCCGAAGCTCGAATCCCAAAGCCCGAATCTCGAACCTCGAACCCCAAACCCCAAATCCCGAACCCCGGTTCCATCCCGATCCCCAAATTCAAAACCCTGAATCCCGAACCCCGAACCCTGAACCCCGAATCCCAAACCCCAAATCACGAACCCTAAATCCCAAACCTCGAATCCCGAAGCCCAAATCTTGAAGGCAAAATCTCAAAGCCCGAATCTCGAACCCCGAATCCCAAATGCTGGATCCCGAATCCCAAATACCATGTCCCAAATTCCAAATCCCTGATCCCAAATCCCGGATCCCAAATTCCAAATCCCGGATTATGGATCCCAAATCCTAAATCCCGGATCCCAAATCTTGGATCCCAAATTCTGGATCTCAAAGCCCGGATCTCAAAGCTCGAATCCCAAATCCCACATCCTGGATACAGTGTGTGCACGCATGCGCATGGTTCATAGATTTTCTAATATTCCTTTGAGCAAATAAAGATGAGTGAAATGCTTTATATACTCACTTAGATAAGTGGAGTTTGGCAAGGTGGGACTAAAGGTCAGTCCTCTTTCATGAAGAGGTTTCCCTCCAAACATTTTGAGTTCCCTCTATTTTTGTTTTTAGCTTTTCCATCAAATGATGTGGGGCCCAAACCTCAAACACCATACAAACACCCCTAAACATTATAAAATAAATATTTTTAAATTAAAACTTCTAACACTTATTTCTGAAAATCGTGGAAATTTTGGATCCTAAGTTCGTTTAGTACTCAATACTTATAAATGTCTCTTAAAATACGTCTCAGGAGGAGCCCTTGTATTTAACCAACAAAATTTAAATTCCGAATCTAGAACATTAGACGCTCTTTTTGATCTAGCCCTACAACAACAAATTCATGTGACTTTAAATTTTTTGTACCCGGCCAAAATAATCAGTGCTCTTTGTGTACACTAAATCCTTTCATAGTAGCATATTGACAATACATTTCATAAACTTTCTCTTCATTATGAACTATTGAAAAGATTTGAGTTCTATCGGCCTATCAAAAATATCATACCAATAAATAAAAATAACACAAGATCATTTCTGCTTTTGATCTCCTAGGAAATCCTAAGGGTCCGTTCGGATCGCAGGTTTTGGTTTTGAAGAATTGGAATTCAGTAAAAACCAAAACCAGGAGGTTTTTGTTTTCCTGAATTCCAATTACGATGTTCGACTGCAGGAAGGTTTTGAGCTGCAGGAATTGGAATTGGGCAATTATGTTGTTCGATTGCAGGATGGAATTCATCCACAGGAATTGCATGAATAAATAAATTCTAATTAGAAGTACATAACATCTCTAGATCCCACCACGAGCTTGATACTCAGTAAACATTGCATGAGCTAAGTTATCTCTAAAATTAGTCCATGCATTTGAGGACTGAATTGGATTGATATTATCATCATATTCGTAGATTTCTTCTTCTTCGGCTACTTCTGCAGATAATATGTCAGCATCAACCTCAGCAAGCAATTGTAAATCAGTGGTCAATCTCTTTTCGACTAGGAAATTATGTAAGATGCAGCATGCATTTATTATTTGGACCTGCAATTAATAGAAACATTACAACCACAAACCCCATGCAATGTAGAATCAATATTTACTTATTTCGCACATGAACCTTAATATGAAAGAAAGATGGTTGTCGAAGTATTGCCCAACGTTTCTTCAATAGTCCAAACGTTCTCTCGATTACATTTCGTTCCCTAGCGTGACGCAAATTGAACAATTCCTTATAATTTGTGGGATTGTTTCCTTGTGTTGACCACTCTTGTAGATGATAACGTGTTGATCGATATGGTGCAAGGAATCCAGGACCGTTGGTGTACCCAGCATCCACCAGATAGTACTTATCTATTCCATCAACATAAGGACGATGTCATGAAATTGAAGATTGTTCACAAAATGAGAACATATAGAACAATGCTCTACTAAGAAAAGTAACATCTTACCAATTGGTACTTCAAATCGATCTGTCCTTTCTAGCGCGTCGCGCAATACTCTTGAATCTGACGATGAGCCTTCCCAACCAGGTAGAACATACAAAAATTTCATCTGGTTGTCACAAACACCTAATACATTAGTCGTTATTGCTTGCTTCCGATTTCTATATCTTCCATGATCTCTAGTGGGCACAGTTACATGAATATGTATACCATCTAACGCACCAACGCAGTGCTCAAACCTGTTGGATCTTACGGCGCCCTTAGAGGGGGGTGAATAAGGGAATAAAAATTCTTTTTATAATTTTAAGAAAAATTACTAAATTGTTTTATAATATGAGAAGGTAAAATAACAATTTAGCTAAATGAATAGAAAATTATGATTTGCTATTTTAGAAACAAGTACTAAATTGTTTTATGATGAAAGAGATTGAAATAAACAATTTAGATTTAGAATTGAAAACTTAGAACACAATATAATAGAGATTACGCCAAATGAGAGAAATCAAGTAAACACAAATAGAGACATGATTATATTATATGAAAAGGTGTTTACAAAAATTGATTTCAATATCGCTAGAAATCGGAGGCGACAAATATGTAAATAATTTTTCCTTTTCTATACCGACTCGTATCCCCACGAACTGGTTGGCTTTAGTCTATCCTTCCCCGAATATGGCCTCAAGCCGCTCTAGCCAATCTTTACCCGGATATGGCCTCGAGCACCCCCTAGATCTAATCACCTAGACCTAGTCGCCAACACAAGGCGAATTTCCCCCTAAGTCCTACCCATACCTAGTCGCCAACACAAGGCGAATTAGCTAAACGATTACAAAAAATATGGAATGAAAATAAAATTAACAATAATGAAACTCCCTATATGAAATCTCTGAAGTTGAGAATGAAAGATCGTTGTAGCATAAGCGAGGTTGAAGCGATCGTTCTTCGGATGCAGCGTAGTGGCTTCCTTCTCCAGAAATCCTCTTTGGCTTTTGAGTGGGAGATGAACTTTTGGCAGAGTAGCAACTCTGGAAATATGGCACAGGTAATCTCTCTGGAAGCACTAACTCAAAACGAGAGAGAGCCCATCATTTTATAGAACTTGACGATAGCGCCTGCGGTAGCTCCTAGCGCCTGCGGTAGCGTTCGTGTGGAGCGGTTGCGAAACCGTCGGTGGCGTGGCGCTGTGCGTGAACTTGAGATAGCGCCAGGCGGTAGCACTAGCGATGGCGGTAGCGGTTGCGAAACCGTCGGTGGCGTGGCGGAACAAGCTTTCGTCGAACGAAATTTTCGTCGAACGAAATTTTCATCGAACGGAGCTCCAATTTCGTCGAACTGAATTTTTCGTCGAACGGAATTTTCGTCGAACGAAAATTTTCGTCGAGCGGAGCTTCAACTTCGTCGAACGAGCTAGCGCCCGGCGGTAGCGCATTTTTCCAGATGTTTGAATTCAGCTGCTTTTTCTACTTGTGGAGTATTGCACTTATAGTTCATGCACACTATAGACACACGACAAGCAAGATCAAATACAATTTGGGATTTGTTATTCTCAAACAAAGGGATGTGACACACATGTCCAACAAAATCATCTCCATCTACGGATTGATCTTGTTTCCGGCAACTTGATGTAGTCCCTAGCTAGCTTCAACATTGCTCTGAGCACCATATTGAAGTGTCTGCTAATAGTATCCATGGAACGTAGATACGTAACTCCAACATCGCGGAACTTATTGTTATGTGCTATAACATATAAGAATAGTCCAACGGCTTCTTTCACCGACACATATTTGCTTTCATGCAATAAACCTCTACTAGACAATATGTGGCATAGCTCGCCAAATGATTGTTTACCCATACGCAACAAACTGAAGCAATTCACTTCTGGACCCTCATATATGCGTCTAAGTAATGAAGACCGTAGTGCAATATTCATATCATGGTCTACGGGTTCCAGAGGAATATATTCTAACACCGCCCATGTAGCACCGAGTGCTGTGAGATACCCACATTTCATAATATATTCTTTTATTAGTTTCTCTCTCAACTCGATTGGATTCATCTAACATATAACAATGAAATATTAGTACACAATTCAGTGCTATAATAAACCAAAATAGTGTATTTTGATGAATTTCATGTAAAATATGAGATGTCAAATCAAATCTTGCAAACTATGTTGGAAATCACAGCGACCTCTAAGCAGTATTAAAAAATATCTAATGTTATTGGATGACTTCATTGCAAAAAAGAGCAAAGTGGAGCAATGATTAAGGCAAAAAACACATTTAGCTGTTCAGAAACACAATCAAAGCTGTTCAGGAACATCTTACACTGAAAGTGGAGGTTAGATCTTAAATTAACTCTAGAGGGGGATGAATAGAGTTTAAAAACTTTTTCCCTTAGTTTTATAGCGGAATTAAAAATAGTGATATATATGTGTATATTAGAGTGTGTAATAAAAACTAAGTAAAGACAAGTAATAAAAATTAGCACAACAACAAAACACATAAATTCACAGCACAGAAGACACAAGGAAATTTTATAGTAGTTCCCCAATAACCTTGGCACGTCTACTCTTCTGCCACACTTGGTAGAATCCACTAGGAATTTTTGATAAGGTGCCCTCACACCAAGAGATTTTTGATAAGGTGTCCACACACCAATGAGAGTTTGATCAGGTGCCCAAATCACCGATAAGCTTTTGATAATGTGCTTAAAAATCAAACAAGGATTTTTTGATAAGGTGTCTTGCCACCAGTGAGTTACACTTTTGAATGGAGTATTAACCCTGTACAGAATAAGATGAAGAGGGGTTATGAAGTTCTTCTCTGTCAATATGTATAGAGAAGACTCTAGTGGATTTGATGTTGCAATGCTCCTATGTCTGATATGAATTTGTTTGACAGTAGATGTTGCTGGAGCTTTTCTTTGAAAATTTTGATCTTCTTGTAGCAGATAAAACTGAAAGGCAAGAATGCTTCTCAGGTTGTTGTTGCTCTTTTGAAGATCTGGACTTGCAGCAAAAACTGAGAGTGTTGTTGATGAAGATGTTCTCAGAAAGCTGCTGCTGCTCGAGAAGGAGGAAGAAGATCAAAATTCTCTCTTCTGAATAATGCTCTTTTGAAGATGATGAAGATCTATATTTTATTCTTTTATTATTCCTGTAAATCTCTCTATCCCTGTTCTGTCGATTTTTTGTACAACAAATATGTAAAGTATTCTATTTTATTTGATCTGTCGTATAAGCTTGAGTATAATCTGCCGTATATCTTCTCCCCTTTCAAATATCTGACAACTATTAAATGCAGATCCCTTATATTAAGGGATATATTATATCTGATAAGGTATTCTGGGAACAGTACAGCTGCACGCCGTAATCTCTTTCCTTTTTCCACGATTTTTTCCTTTTCTGCTGGAAGTGTCAACGGCTATAACTTAAATGATAAAGAAATATGTTTCCTTACTTGATCTGATTGAAAAGAGTCTTTGCCTTCGACGATCTGTGTTCAGAGAACTGATATATAACTGATCTTTAAGTATTAATTAATCTGGAATCTGTATTTGTCGATTTGAGCTTCAGTAAAGAATTTGTCGAGCGCTGGCTGGAATTCGTCGAGCGCTGGCTGGAATCTGTCGAGCGCTGGCAGCCATTTGTCGAACGCAGAGATGGCTGGATTTCGTCGACCGCTTCCTTGATATTTCGTCGATCGCCGTCCAATGAATGCTGAGCGTCGTTCGACGAATGCTGAGACTTAGTGAAATTTCTAGTTCTAACAGCCAAATTTCTTCCTAAACTCTTGACCCATAAACTATACATTGGGGTTAACTTGTCCTTAGTTAACATATAGTGATCCTAGCCCAAATCACAAATAGGATTGTTCCAACAATCTCCCCCTATTTGGGTTAGGACACTATTTGACAAAAGTTGAAAAATAAACAAATGCTAAAACATCAAAAACAACAGAGTATGAATATATCTGATTTATTTTAAATATTTTATCAGATATGAGATGAAAAGTACTCAGAGTTTTGAAAATATATTTCAATAAGAATAAAACTGAAAATACAATCAGAACCTTGATTTTTCTGAATTCTGCTGCTTCTGAATTCTGAAATTCTGATTTTGTCTGATCTGTGTTGTTCTGAATTCTGATCTGAACTAAACTGTATTGTTCTGAAATATGAATTGAATCTTTATCTGATTTCTGAATGTCTGTATATAAATATTTTGAAATCTGAATCTGCAAACTGCTTTCTTCTTTTGATCAGTTTTATAATTTTGATTTGCTATGCTGTAGCAATAACTGATATTGAATTTGCTAAAACAAATTTTTTCTTCTGAGCTGTATCTGCATCTGAATTACAGAATACTTTTCTGAAACATTAAACTGTAATCAGCAAGTTGCTGTAAGCTTTATCAAGTTTTTCTTCAAACAGTAACTCCCCCTGAGAGTGACTCCCCCTGAGTTCTGGAGGTTCTTCAGCTTTCTCTCTTGCCTAGATTATAGAACAACTCCCCCTGAGCAAAACAGTGCATCAAATGGAGCTTGTTCATGCAAAACTTCTCCCCCTGCCTAGTTTCAGGAAAAGCCTGAAGCTAGGCACCTTGAAGAAGGGACATTTGATGGAGGTAGGGAAGGATGCAAGATTCATATTGATGTTGTTCCTGCACAATAAAATAGAGATCAAGTGCAAAAGGAACTGGAAAGAGAAGCAATTCTGTAGATATTCAGCTAATAAAAAAAATTATTAATGAAGACAGGCTGAAATAAAAAGCTTCAGAAAAACTGGGTTCTACGAAAAATGAGTTTTCGTCGATCTCGGTTCGACGAACTTGATGACTTCGTCGATCTCCGTTCGACGAAAAACTTGATTTCGTCGAGCTCAGTTCAATGAAGAGCTGGGTAAGTAGAAAACTTAATTTTTTTAACAGATTGAGTCTCCATCTATCATTCCCAACTGATTTATAAAGAATATATGTTTCTTTTCATCCAAGGGCATGGTGAAAATATCTGCTCTTTGCAAATCAGTAGAGATGAATTGTAGGCAGATTTTGTTTTTATCCACATTATCCCTAAGGAAGTGATGCCTAATTTCTATGTGTTTAGTCCTACTATAGAGAACTGGATTTTGTGCTATAGATATTGCACTAGTATTGTCACAAAATATAGTTGATTTATTTAAGTTGACACTGTTGAAACCTGCAACAAGTCTCTTGAGTTCGGACCCACTGGGGGTGTAGCCGATGCTTACTTCTCCCTCACTAGACTCTCTTGACGGTGGATGTGAGAATATGAATAGACCCAAGGCTGAAGCGAGGAGGTCCCGCCACACACCCGGAAGATCTTAGAGAGCTTCCCCTCCCAAACCAGAGCTCAACCGGGCACCTTGGAGGGCACTAGCAGCCGACCAAAAACTAGCCTGGAAGAGAGGATTCTCTAAAATCGGATCTCCTCCAAGGTGCCCTTAAGGGTCTATTTATAGATTTTTCTAGGCTGGTCTGCAAATAACATGAATCCGCCTTTTAATTTTATTAACAGCACCCCAAATTGGTCTGCTAACAGCCTAATTCCGCTGTTCCGAAGAGCTATTTGCAGCCCACCAGGGGTATTAGGGTCATTTCTCCCTCAAATCATCCTGGGCGAGTGGTCCGTGAGGGCACCACTCGCTGGGCACCCGCCTAGCTGGGCGAGTGCCCGCGCTTCCGGGCGAGTGGTCCGTGAGAGCACCACTCGCCTGGCTCCTTCTCTTCTGCACCTTACCCCCACCAAACCGGGGTACTTCCTCCTCCTAGCCGGGGCGAATGATCGGGCTGACCCAGGTCTCACCATTTAGCTTGAGGGGCCCACTCGGCGAATACGGGTTGTACACAATCCCCGCTCTTTGCGAGTGGTTACTACGCTCGGAAAGAACAGTCCAACCCTGTATTCGGTGAGTGCTTGCTGACTGGACTTCACAAGATTCTGTGGGTCCCACCGTTGTCCTATATATATATCTTCATGTCAGAACTTCCTGGAACGTTGACAACCCTTGATTCGGAGCTTCTTCCCTCTCCTAGTCCTGCACCGACATCGATGTCTTCTCACAAGCCTTCCGCGAGACCCCTCTCGCGGGAGATGATCGAGCGTCTGGCCGCGGCCCAAGCTGTAACTGCCCCCAAGGCAGCCAAATTTGCTCCCTGGCTTTTGTCTAAACGGGATCCGAATGCCCCCTACATCTCGCGTCGAGCCAAGGCGATTCGCCTGAATCGTCAGAGAGGCGAGACTGCCTCGGAATCTCCTGCGGGTACTCCACCGGCGAACACTCCGCCGGCGGATACTCTTCCGGCGAGGAATCCTCCGGACCCCGGGACGCAGGTATGAGGATTCCTCTCGTCCCTCTGTTTAGTTCCTCCCCTTACCTTGTCTCTGCTCTGACCATTCGCAGGGGATTTCGATGCCCGAGACCGGCCACGGGGCCGTCTCAAGCAGTGTCGCGGTGCCACCTCCCCCGGACGAGAGGCCTCCAGATCGGGACCTTGCTCCTCCACCTCCTCCGGGCGAGACATCATTGCAGTCCGGTAAGTTGTAACCCCTTTTAGATTCATCCTTCATGCTGCTCGCTGCTGACCACTGTTTTTTGTAGCCCTCGACCCCAACCTTTCGCTGCGGAACTCTATTCCTCCGAGTTCCCCTGTTCGACCGAACCCCTCCGTGCTTGCGGATGAGCCGAGGGTGTCCCCCCAGAAGGGATTCGGTCAGCAGGGCCGCGCGGATGATCTTGCGGATGCTCCAGCTCCGACCTCACAGCCCTACCGTCCTGGAAAGGGAAAGGTCCAACCTCCCGCCGGGCTGTTTGGAACGCACCCCCATTCGTCTCGTCCTTCAGGTCACCAGGACCCCACCCCAGGTCAGTTCACTCACCCGCCCCTATCGTACTCGCATATTTTATCACTACTGACCTAGTTGTGATTTCGCAGGCTATCGGGAAGCCTCCCCCTTTGACTCCTACTACGAGGGGGGAGAGGGGATGCTCTCGCCTCTCCCTTCCCCTGGGGATCTCGCTGACTTTCTGGGCGACTCCTCGGATCACGCGACCCTGAAGGATCGGATCTCGGAGGTCTTGGGGAAGCTCATCCACATCCAGCGAAATGTTGCCGGCCAGGTGGACAACGTGCGGCTGAGAGTCGCGCGTGAGTTAAAGGACCTCCAGCGGGACTACTCGCGCATTCTCGCGACGGTGGAGCGCCTGGGGGGTGAAGGAGGGGATTTGTCTCCCGAAAGACACGTCGCGCGAGCCCGGGACCAACTCCAACTGGCTTCCCATGAGATCACCAACATGCTCGCATATTTCTGTCCGCGAATGCCCCTAGAAGCTGGGTCGCGAAAGCGAGGTCGGTGGGTTTGGGAGGAGTATTGAGCCAGTCTTCATTCGCCCTTCTTGTAATTTTTCTGCTTTCTGTAGCGCGGATGCTGAACTTTTATTTCTGTTTGTAATAATGTTATGTCCTGTGTTTTGCGAATGCTCTATTCTTTGTCTTTTATTTCCTATATCTTGCTTGGGTATTGCCGAATGTTTTATTATTGCCGAATGCTTTCTTAACCTCTTTCGCGTAGTCGATGAGCGAATAGCCACAGGGCACTTGTCATTACTGGGCGAGAGGGGTCGGCCCGGGTTCCGAGGCGTCGGGAAGGCGCGACTGCTATCTGCACACCCGTTACCTCGAAAGCCCAAACGCCGTTTAGCCCTTCTATAAATAGGTCTTTCAACCACCGTATTAAATACCTTACCATCCGCTCCTTCTCTTTCCTCGCGCTAGCACTCGCGCTTCTCTCTTCTCTGCTGCTTTCTTATCCTTCGTCATTCGCGTCATGGGTGGTGATGCGGAAGGCAGAGCCAGGTGCGCCAGCGCGTTCGTCAACCACACCTTCGATTCATGCGACCTCTCCGACGAGGCTTACCTGACTGCGGTCGCGGATTACATCCCGCTTGGGTTCGAGGCGCGAAAGCCCAGGCCGGACGAGCGCCTAAACTCCATCTCGCCCTGTGCTCTCGCGATCCCGCTAGAGCACTTCGAGGTGGGGTTTCGCCTTCCCATCTGGCCAGAACTCCGCCAGACCTTCAGATATTATGGAGTCGTGCCCGGCCAGCTCAACCCCAACTCCATCGCCATGCTGGTCGGGTACGCGAGCTATCTGCGAGAAGAGGGGATCGAGTTCTCGCTCCCCGTCTTCCGCAAGCTCTACACCTTTCGTTGCACCAACGGCATCTCATTCTTCTCGGGTCTGAACCCGCTCAAGCATTACGGGCTCCCGAATAAGAACCACGACTGGGTTCGGCGCTTCCTCTTCGTCAGCGGGAACCTGGGAAATACACTTCTCGCCCCAGTGCAGGAGGAGGAGTCAACCTTCCGCCCCCCGACCCTAGGGGGGCACGAGGCCAAACTCCACCAATACATCTTGGAGCACGGGATGGACCTCGTCTATCTCCGGCGAAACGTCAACTCGCTCCTGCTCATTCCGCAGGGCGAGGGTAAGTTTTTGGGACTTCGTTCGTTTCGATCTTGTGACTCTTATACCATTCGCTAAATCATTCGCAATATTATGCAGGCGTGCGTAGCTTCCCCCTGCATCCGCCGCGTCCCGCTGGGGCTTCCGTGTCCTTCGCACAGGCTGCAGCGGATGCCTGTCGGGAGGAACCCTCCTCCTCCAAGCCTAGCGGAAAGAAGCGGAAACCTGGGGCGCTGACCTCCTCTTCTTCCAAGAAATCAAAGAATCCCCCCTCCGCCAAGGGGAAGGGGGTCTTGGACGAGACCCTAGGGGCGAGTGCTCAGACTCAAACCCCGGGGGTGGGTGCGCCAGGCGAGACCACCCTTCGCGCGGGATCGTCGTTGCCGCCGCCTCCATTGCCCAGGGACCACCGGAACTTCCCCAGCGGCGAGAAGTACGTGGACCCCTCAGGGGCTCCCCTGGTAAAGTGGGACAGGAACGCCAACAGGGTCTCGCTCTCCACCCTTCATCCATCGTGGATAGAGAGCGACCTCGCGAGTGGTGAGGCATATGCCATCGCGTATGCCCTCTACGGTCGGGAGGATGCTGAAGTCTATGATGCCGAGATGACTCAGGTCCTCGCCCATGAGACCGCCAGGGCCATGCTGCGGGCGCTCGAGCTCGCGCATATGTTTTCGCGCCGGAGCATCAAACTGGCGCGGAGCTTGGCGGAGGTTGAGGAGTCCAGGACCGTCGTTTCTGCCGAGGCGCAGGAACTCAGGACGAAGCTGGCAGCTGCGGAAACCCTTCTCGCCAGCCGCCCCGTTGCGGAGGTATATATTTTCTCCCTCCCCGCGAGTGGCCTGCTGCCGATTGATGTACTTTCTTCTTACCACCTTTATTATTATTATTAGGACACCACGGTTGCCGAGATGCTTCGTGCTCGGGTGGCTGGCCTTGAAGACGAAGTCCGGCTGGCCAAGGCCGAGGCCCAGCGGTCGCGAGAAGCCGAGGTCTCGGCACTCACCTTGGGGAGCGGGGGGCACTTCTACCCCCACCACGAGCTGGAGCAATTGATGCAGGAGAACGCCCAGAGCGCCGTGAAGCATGCGCTGCAGGTGTTGCGGCAGGCTGGGTACCTGAAGGAAGAGGTCGAATGCCTCTCTGCTCGACAGGTTGTCCCCGAGCTCTTCATCCCGATCCCCTTCCCGGAAGATGAGGATGGCGAGCCGCGAGAAGACGCCCTCCTACCGGATTCAGGCGAGAGCGATAGATCTTCTGGCGAGAAGCCTGCCGACCCCTGAGATGGACCGTGTTTTTTGCCGTCTTTTACTTAAAATCTTTTGAATGTAATCATGAACGGGGCGAGTGTAACATCCCGACTTTTATTGGGCCACTAGACCCTAGTGAGCCCAATAAAAGTAGGCCCGAGCAGTAGAAAACGACCATTTCGGGTATCGTAGCGCGCCACTACCTCATTATTATGAATAGTGACCGTACGAACCCCAAATTGACTTCCGTCAGTTCCGTTGAACTCGTATGGACAATACGAGCGCAACGGAATTCGTTGCACTTCGATCCGAGGTCGTTTGGAGAAAACGACCATTTCGGGTATCGTAGCGCGCCACTACCTCATTATTATGAATAGTGACCGTACGAATCCCGAATTGACTTCCGTCAGTTCCGTTGAACTCGTATGGACAATACGAGCGCAACGGAATTTGTTGCACTTCGATCGGAGGTCGTTTGGAGAAAACGACCATTTCGGGTATCGTAGCGCGCCACTACCTCATTATTATGAATAGTGACCGTACGAACCCCAAATTGACTTCCGTCAGTTCCGTTGAACTCGTATGGACAATACGAGCGCAACGGAATTCGTTGCACTTCGATCCGAGGTCGTTTGGAGAAAACGACCATTTCGGGTATCGTAGCGCGCCACTACCTCATTATTATGAATAGTGACCGTACGAACCCCAAATTGACTTTCGTCAGTTCCGTTGAACTCGTATGGACAATACGAGCGCAACGGAATTCGTTGCACTTCGATCCGAGGTCGTTTGGAGAAAACGACCATTTTGGGTATCGTAGCACGCCACTACCTCATTATTATGAATAGTGACCGTACGAACCCCGAATTGACTTCTGTCAGTTCCGTTAGGATCGTATGACCAATACAAGCACAACGGAACTCGTTGCGTCTCGATACAAGGTCGTATGGAGAGTATGCCATTTTAGTCCTATGCAGATCGCCTCAGTACAACGCACGAGATATAAAGCACACGAGCCCGGCATCGGCCCCGGCAACTCTTATCGTGCCCCGGGAGCCAAGGAGGACCCCACCCTAAGTTGACTTAGTCAACCCCCCCCCCCCCCCCCCCCCCGAACTCGAAATTGCTAAAGAAAAGGGGGGGGAGAGAGAAAAACCCCCCAAAGGGGGGGAGGCTGCCCCTATTAGGGCAAGGGACAAGAGAGAGAAAGGAAGGGGGGGGGGAGAAAATATCTCCCCCCCCCCCCCCCACTCACCCTCCCTTCATACACGTGGAAGGGAGGGAGAGGGGGGGGAGATCTCCCCTCCTTCCTATAAAAGGAGGGGCAGCCCTCTCCATTTTCCCCCCCACACCACCTCTCTCTCTCTCTCTCTCAGCTCCCCTCTGCTGGCAGCCCCCAACCACCCCCTCCTCCTCCTCCTTGCCGGAGCAAGCCAACCCCAAGGCCGTCGTCCCCACCTCCTCCCTCATGGCCGGCCGCCCCTCCACCCGAGCCCCTCCCCAGGTAGAACCACCTCCCCTCCTCCTTCCCACCTCCCGGAGGAAGAACCCCCCCCCCCCCTCCCCCTGTCGCCGGAGCGCCGCCGGCCGCCGCCCCGAGCCTTGCAAGGTTCGGGGAGGAGGAGGCGGCTGAGGGAGCTCTCTCCCCCAGCGCCGACGGTGGCGCTGGGGGGGGGGGGGGGGAGGGGGTCCCCCCCCCCCCCCTCGAAGATCTCGGCGCGGCATAGGGGAGGCGGCCGAGCCGCCGGCGGGCACAGCCGGCGGCACCCGTGGCCTCCCCCTCCTCCCCGCACTTCCTGTAGGAGGAAGACGCCCTCCCCCGGCGGCGGCCGGCGGCGGCCGGCGGCTCCAGGCTGCCGGGCCACCGCCGGAGTGGCGCCGACCCCCGGCGCTCCGACCGGGGGCGGCATCAGCGGCCCTCGGCGGGAGGACGGCGGCGCAGCGGGCCTGCATGGCCCATGCAGGCCACGCCTCCCGCCCTCTGTATCTCCTTCCCCCGGCGGTGGCCGGCGGCGCCAGGCCGCCGGACCACCCCCGGAGGAGTCGTCGGCCCCCGGCGCACCGACCGGGGGCGGCGCCGGCACCAGCCGACCGCTGCCCGGCGGTGGTAGTGGCCACCGTTCGGCCGAGCAGCGGGAGCCGCACGATCTCCCCCAGGAGATCGTGCGGCTCCTGTATTAGCGTTTCCCGCCCCGCCCCTTACCTCCACATGAGTGCCCCCACAGCGGATCCGCTGTGGATCCGCTGTGGGGACCCAAGGAGGGCGCCTGGTGCGGCGCCCTCTGGCTCTTCCCTGCCTCTAACCGCACCCCACCCCTCTTTTTCCTTCCTCATTTTTCTAAGGGAAAATGGGGCCTATTCAAAAGAAACTTCCTAAATGAAAATTGTGCCCCACTCTTAGGGGCACCTCCTGTAATTTTTTGGGATTTTTAGGAGGAGTTTTACTATTTTTAAAACCCATTACAAAGTTTATTTTAGGAAATAAAATGCCCAAATGAGTTTCTAAAATTCCCCAAAAATTAGGGGCTCTAAGCATAGGTATTTTCCAAATACTATCAAAGTTGGGAGGTGTGACCTCTTGTTTTGATCCCTTAAATGCTTTTACAAGCATAAATAGACGCCCGAAAAAGGGCGAAATTCCTCAAAATAAATCGGCGCCCCTCGACGCATATTTTAAATGCTTATCAAAATTATACGTACCAATCTAAAGAATCGACTAAGCTCGGGAAAGCAACGCAAAAAGCGGAACGACATCGCGGCGCGGTGCCGAAATTTAACCCCGCCGCGACGATAATAAAAGAACGTAGTCGTCGATCGAAGCCTCCTCTCATGGGGTGATTGGACCACTAACCATTCCTTCTTATGCTTTTCTGCTTTCCGTACAGTCAATTAAATCCAGTCTCGCACTGGTCCCCCGCACTTACTTTCTGTACTTTAAATTAAATCCAGTCTTGCACTGGTCCTATCATTATGGCCTCTGCTTTCGGCCTACTTTTCTGTTTATTACATGGCATTTGCTTTCGGCCTACTTTCTGCTTATCATTATGGCCTCTGCTTTCGGCCTACTTTTCTGTTTATTACATGGCCTTTGCTTTCGGCCTACTTTCTGCTTATCATTATGGCCTCTGCTTTCGGCCTACTTTTCTGTTTATTACATGGCCTTTGCTTTCGGCCTACTTTCTGCTTATCATTATGGCCTCTGCTTTCGGCCTACATTTCTGTTTAGTGTTATGGCCCCTGCTTCGGCCTAATTTACTTGTTAGTGTAGAGCTGCTGTGGCGACGAATGCGGTGCTTGTCCTCCCCTCGGCGAGGCCTTAGTTGGGGAAAACCCGGAGTTGAGTCTCTCCTCCCAGGTTGGTCCCAAACAAGGAGCCCTCATACCGCTAAGCCTCCCGGTACAAGATCGTGCGACCGGTCGAGTAGAATTGCCACGTGGCCTAAGGGTTTGTTTTATATAAAACGGGTGAAGATTGATTGGAAGTGGCGGGTTGGTCACGCTCGCAGACCGTTCGTACCGGTGTGGGTGGGTCGACGACTCATGGCGACAGGGAGATGTGTGCAGCGGGTTATCACCCTCCGAACATGCAGTTTTGCCTCCGCTGGTCGGCCTACAAATCGGCTCGCCGGATGTCGCTCACATCCAGTTGGTACACCAAGTTGTACAGGAGGGCCTGAATGATACGGTACGACTACATTCAGAAGTGGCAAGACTGGCCACTGTCACCGACGGCCACATCGGTGAGGCCCGCGGGGTTAGCTCCCCTGCTGGAACAAAAGCGGTCTAAACTGTGTCGACACAGGGTCTTTTATGTGCGTACGGGTTTGAATACCTGGGTGTGCGTCTGCGCGACATAGTATTGTGTGGTTACTATACAGCGCAAATACGGGTCTCAGGGCATACGGCCCTATCTATATATATATGCTTCTATATATACATATTCACCTGCTACTAACCCTTTTCCTTGCTTCGGCTATTTCATTCCTGTCCTTTAGCCGTTCCCCCCCCCCCCCCCCCCCCCCCCCCCGGATAAGGATCCGGGGAGGGGAGGTATTGTTCTACTTAGCTCTGTGACTAACGGTTACTTCTTATAACCAATCACAGGAAACGGGACAGCGCGAAGCCCCCACCCCGCAGGATGAGATACATGCCTTAGAGATGGCCCGATCGGACACCCCAGCCTCTCCTCCTATCTTCAGAGACGTGAGTGCGAGAGAATAAAGACTAGCCTAGGGATCCTTGTAGTTTGGACTATGTAGCCTTCGGGCAACATTTTGTAAAACGATAGGCTCCGGCCATATTTAGATGTATAATATAAGCAGTGTGCTTGTTTCCTTTATATTATCTATTTCCGCTGTGCGATCTGATGTGATGTAATGATTCTTGTGCCTGACAAAGAGACCGCTCAGTGCTTGAGTGGGTGGGACGTCGCCACCCGGAAAGCACTAGGTGGCCCTCTTTGGGCAGTAAGATCCCCCCTCCCGGAACCCGGTTCAGTCTGGGGAGGGGGGGTCTTACAAATGGATCAGAGCTACCACGATCCGACCACATGGGGCAGTCTTTCGATCCTCCCTTCCCCGGTTCCGTTTCTTGGTTCGGGACGAACCACGCAGCGGAAGCCTGGTAGACCCTTTAGGTATAAGGTTAAGGACTCGAGACTGCACGATAGTACACCCACACGTTTTCCGCTTCCTTTTCTTTCAGTCCTGCAAAATTCCCTTATTTTTGCAAGTTCTAACACCCGTTTGTTACTTCTCCAGATACCGGAGTCAAGTAACGGAAGGTCCTCCTCCCGAGACCAGTACCACCCTACCACCCCACCACCAGCTCAGACCGCTCCAGCCACAGTTCCGTTCGGAGAGACAGAGCTCGGGCAGACCCTGGTAGCCCTGTTGGCCGCCTTCCAGACAGCCACCTTACGGCCACCCCAGCAGACCACCGTACCCACCGATCTGCTGACGACGTTCCGAGGGCTAAGGCCCCCCACCTTTCGGGGTACAGAGTCAGCCATCCAGGCCGAGGAGTGGGTGGAGAGGGTAGAGGAGCTTCTTGTAGGGATGATGTGCCCAGCAGTAGCCGCAGTATCCCTAGTGGTGACCATGTTGGAGGGCTATGCCCGGGACTGGTGGAGGGCAGCTAGCCGCTCCACTTTTAGAGGGCGACCCCTCAGCACCATTCTCTGGGGGGAGTTCTCTGAGGCCTTCTTAGAGCATTTCATTTCGGATGCAGACCGGATGGCATTACAGGAGCGATTCCTGCAGATCAGGCAGGGAGATAGGACAGTCCCAGACTACCAGAGAGAGTTTATCCACCTGGCCCGCTTCGCCGGGACCTTAGCAGGTACGGATAGGGACAGGGCGGCCAGATTTTACCGGGGATTACGAGACGACCTCCGTCAGGCCCTGATCATGATTTCCCAAGCATCCTTCCACACGATTGCCTCACATGCCACCGCTCTAGAGATGGACCAGCGGATGGTAGCCCAGCAGCGGAGGGGACACGTAGGTGTTCCCCAGACACAGGGCCGAGAGAGAAGGGTAGGTCCTCGCAGGCAGGGCCGAGACGGGAGACAGCGTCAGCGTCACCAGCCATATAGACAGGCACCCCAGCCCCGACCAGCACCCCCAGCCCCAGCACCTCAGGTCGTCCCAGCCACACGACGAGATGTTCCCTTCACAGGGAACTGCTACCTATGCCAACAGCCTGGGCATATACGAGCCTTCTGCCCACAGGCTATCAGGGGACCCGGTTTAGGAGCAGTACAGAGAGCGGCGGAGAGAGGACGAGGTGGACGCAGAGGACGTCCCGCAGGCAGGAGGGAGCCGGCTAGGCAGGGCAGAGCAGCACCGCTCGAGGCATACGCGTTGGATCTTCAGCACGGTCCTGCTCCTGACGTAGTGATAGGTATCTACTTCCGATAGTACGATATCCTAGGAGATGTTATAGCTTTATATATTGGGACTTTTGTATATGTCATCCCTACTCCTGTATATGTGTGAAAAGCTTATGATTATGATATATATATATACATATATGTTATCAGGTTTACTTTTGGTAGAAGGTCGTCCCGCTAAAACACTGTTCGATACCGGCGCCACACATTCTTTCGTTGCACAAAACTTCATCGCTGACAAGGAGAACACGGTACGATCATCCGGGATGTCAATCCGAATACGACTCCCGGATGGATCAGATATGACTTCCACCGAAAAATGTTCCTTCCAGGCAATGCTAGGAGGCATAGAGTTCGAAGTCAACGCCACCATCTTAGCAATAACCGGGTTCGACATCATTCTGGGGATGGATTGGTTGGCAGAGCACAGCGCCCAAATCAATTGTGCGACTCGAGAAATCCGCCTCCAGAATCCGAATGGGCAATTTATCACGCTAGCAGGTATACCCTCCGTCACCCGCATTATCTTAACATCTGCACAAACCGTCAAGGCAGTTCGACGGAAGGACGAGATATACCTAATCTACTTTGAAATGGAGAACACGACGCAAGTACTCTCTAAAGTACCTGTGATCAGGGACTTCCCAGATATCTTCCCAGAGTCACTCCCCGGGTTGCCCCCGCAACGGGAAGTGGACTTCCAAATCGAACTTACTCAAGGAGCCCGACCGGTGTCCCGAGCACCGTACCGGATGGCCCCGAGGGAACTGGCCGAGCTCAAGATTCAGCTACAAGAGTTAGTCGACGCAGGATTCGTACGTCCTAGTACCTCCCCCTGGGGAGCCCCAGTACTGTTTGTAAAAAAGAAGGATGGATCGCTGCGTCTCTGCATCGACTACAGAGGTTTGAATAAACTCACTGTCCGGAATACCTATCCCCTACCCCGGATAGATGAACTGTTCGATCAACTGCAAGGCGCGTCCGTCTTTTCCAAGATGGACTTAAGGTCCGGCTACTATCAACTTAGAGTGCGAGAAGAGGACATTCCCAAGACCGCCTTCAGCTCTCGCTACGGACTATACGAGTTCATGGTAATGCCATTTGGGTTAACCAATGCCCCGTCCGCCTTCATGGCTTTGATGAATACGGTATTCAAACCCTTCCTGGACCATTTCGTAATAGTCTTCATAGATGATATTCTTATCTACTCAAAGAACAAAACCGATCACTCCAGGCACCTCCAAATGGTACTACTTAAGCTAAGAGAGCACTCGCTCTTCGCCAAGTTTAGCAAATGCGAGTTCTGGATGGAGGAAGTCGGTTTTCTGGGACACACCGTCAACAAGAACGGAGTAGCGGTGGATCAAGCCAAGGTGCAAGCGGTACGAGATTGGCCGCCACTAAAGACAGCAGCAGACATCCGAAGTTTCCTTGGCCTCGCCGGCTACTACCGTAAGTTCGTCGAAGGTTTCTCCAAAATCGCGCTACCCCTTACCTCCCTCACCAAGAAGGATGTGACATTCCAATGGTCTCCCGAATGCGAGGCGGCATTCGTCGAACTGAAGAACCGGCTGATATCGGCCCCAATCCTAACCCTCCCCTCCGGTACCGAGGGTTTCCAAATCTATGCCGATGCCTCTCTAAAAGGATTGGGGGCCGTACTTATGCAACATGGCAAGGTGATTGCCTACGCCTCACGTCAGCTCAAGCCGCACGAACTAAACTATGCCACCCACGATCTGGAGCTGGGGGCGGTAGTTTTCGCATTAAAAGTCTGGAGACACTACCTCTACGGGGTACGATGCGAAATCTTCTCCGATCATAAAAGCCTCAAATACGTCTTCACCCAGAAAGAGCTGAACCTCCGGCAACGCCGATGGTTAGAATTTCTCTGTGATTATGACTTCGCCCTCCAGTACCACCCCGGCAAGGCTAATAAGGTTGCAGACGCCTTGAGTCGGCAGCCTCCGAGGACCGGGAGTTGGTTAGAAATGGTGCCAGAGGAGTTAGTCAAATCATTGGCGGAAATGGATATTATCCTCATCGCCCGCAGAAATCCGATGGAATACCAGGCCCAGCTCTACTGGATGGGAATACAGTGCGACATCCGGAATAGGATAAGAGAAGCTCAGAAGATTGACGTAGAAGCAGCCCCGATCATTCAAGCCCTGCAACATGGTGCGCAGGAGGATTACAACTTGTACGATGACATCCTGCAGTTCAGACACCGCATATTCATCCCCGCAACAGAAGGAATTCGGGAAGAAATCCTCCGCGAAGCGCACCAGACCAGGTACTCGATACACCCGGGAGTAGTAAAAATGTATACGGACCTGCGAAGGACCTTGTACTGGCCAGGAATGAAGAAGGATGTCACCAACTATGTTGCGCGCTGCCAGACCTGTCAAATGGTCAAGGCAGAATGTCGAAGCCCAGGAGGCCTACTACAACCCCTGCCCATCCCGGAATGGAAGTTCGAGGATATTTCCATGGATTTTGTCCATGGCTTACCCCGATCCCGTGCAGGTAACGACTCCATATGGGTAGTAGTGGACCGCCTCACCAAGGTAGCCCGATTCATCCCGAACCGGCAAGGCGACGGTGTCG
This sequence comes from Dactylorhiza incarnata, assembly GCA_033032865.1. Lineage (NCBI taxonomy): Eukaryota > Viridiplantae > Streptophyta > Magnoliopsida > Asparagales > Orchidaceae > Dactylorhiza > Dactylorhiza incarnata. Next base: position 3,265,158 of record JAWHQI010000193.1, on the reverse strand, counting down.
ACATTCTAGCCCGACTATTTATCGAGCAGGTAGTCCGATTTCATGGAATACCCAAATCAATCGTCTCGGACCGCGACGGGCGCTTTACATCGAAGGAATGGAGAAGAGTGCAAGCTTATCTAGGAACCAGATTAGCTTTTAGCACCGCCTTCCACCCCCAGACCGATGGGCAGACGGAAAGAACGAATCGGACGATGGAAGATCTTCTCCGATTATGCATAGTGGAACACAACGAGCCATGGGTGCAGTTACTACCTCTGGTAGAGTTTTCATATAACAACAGCTTCTAGGCAAGCATCAAGATGGCACCTTACGAAGCACTCTACGGAAGACGCTGTCGAACCCCGCTATCTTGGGCACAGGATGAGGACCCCGAAGCCTTGGGAGTCACCTACATCGACGATACCACCGCCGCGATAAGGTTAATCCGGGAACGCATGCTGGAAGCGCAGAGCCGGCAGGCCAAGTATTACGACGCACGTCATCGGCAAGTGGAATTCCAAGTGGGAGATATGGTTTTCTTGAAGATTAAGCCTATGCATGGGATATCACGAATCAAGAGGCAGAAAAAGCTGGACCCCCGCTATCTAGGCCCGTATCCAGTCATCGAAAGAGTTGGCCCGGTGGCCTATAGATTAGCCCTGCCAGCTGAACTAGGAAACCTCCACGATGTGTTTCATGTCTCTTCGCTGAGACGCGTACTTCGCCAACCCGAGCAGCACCTTCCCACACCACCAACATCAGTACAATCCGACCGATCTGTCCGACTCGAACCTGTGAAGATAGTGGACTCCAAGATCAAAGAGCTGCGGAACAAAACCGTCACAATGGTCAAGATCTTATGGTCAAACGGAGGACGCGAAGAGTTCACCTGGGAACCAGAAGCCCTCGTCCGGGAGAGATACCCGGTACTGTTTCCCCAGGTATGTCGTCCTTTAAACCCCATACTTTAGCCAATTTTCGGGGACGAAAATCTCTTTATTTTTATTGGATTGTAACATCCCGACTTTTATTGGGCCACTAGACCCTAGTGAGCCCAATAAAAGTAGGCCCGAGCAGTAGAAAACGACCATTTCGGGTATCGTAGCGCGCCACTACCTCATTATTATGAATAGTGATCGTACGAACCCCAAATTGACTTCCGTCAGTTCCGTTGAACTCGTATGGACAATACGAGCGCAACGGAATTCGTTGCACTTCGATCCGAGGTCGTTTGGAGAAAACGACCATTCCGGGTATCGTAGCGCGCCACTACCTCATTATTATGAATAGTGACCGTACGAATCCCAAATTGACTTCCGTCAGTTCCGTTGAACTCGTATGGACAATACGAGCGCAACGGAATTCGTTGCACTTCGATCGGAGGTCGTTTGGAGAAAACGACCATTTCGGGTATCGTAGCGCGCCACTACCTCATTATTATGAATAGTGACCGTACAAACCCCAAATTGACTTCCGTCAGTTCCGTTGAACTCGTATGGACAATACGAGCGCAACGGAATTCGTTGCACTTCGATTCGAGGTCGTTTGGAGAAAACGACCATTTCGGGTATCGTAGCGCGCCACTACCTCATTATTATGAATAGTGACCGTACAAACCCCAAATTGACTTCCGTCAGTTCCGTTGAACTCGTATGGACAATACGAGCGCAACGGAATTCGTTGCACTTCGATTCGAGGTCGTTTGGAGAAAACGACCATTTCGGGTATCGTAGCACGCCACTACCTCATTATTATGAATAGTGACCGTACGAACCCCGAATTGACTTCTGTCAGTTCCGTTAGGATCGTATGACCAATACAAGCACAACGGAACTCGTTGCGCCTCGATACAAGGTCGTATGGAGAGTATGCCATTTTAGTCCTATGCAGATCGTCTCAGTACAACGCACGAGATATAAACCACACGAGCCCGGCATCGGCCCCGGCAACTCTTATCGTGCCCCGGGAGCCAAGGAGGACCCCACCCTAAGTTGACTTAGTCAACCCCCCCCCCCCCCCCCCCCCCCCGAACTCGAAATTGCTAAAGAAAAGGGGGGGGGAGAGAGAAAAACCCCCCAAAGGGGGGGGGGGAGGCTGCCCCTATTAGGGCAAGGGACAAGAGAGAGAAAGGAAGGGGGGGGAGAAAATATCTCCCCCCCCCCCACTCACCCTCCCTTCATACACGTGGAAGGGAGGGAGAGGGGGGGAGATCTCCCCTCCTTCCTATAAAAGGAGGGGCAGCCCTCTCCATTTCCCCCCCCCCCCCCACACCACCTCTCTCTCTCTCTCTCAGCTCCCCTCTGCCGGCAGCCCCCAGCCACCCCCTCCTCCTCCTCCTCCTTGCCGGAGCAAGCCAACCCCAAGGCCTCCGTCCCCACCTCCTCCCTCATGGCCGGCCGCCCCTCCACCCGAGCCCCTCCCCAGGTAGAACCACCTCCCCTCCTGCTTCCCACCTCCCGGAGGAAGAACCCCCCCTCCTCCCCCTGTCGCCGGAGCGCCGCCGGCCGCCGCCCCGAGCCTTGCAAGGTTCGGGGAGGAGGAGGCGGCCGAGGGAGCTCTCTCCCCCAGCGCCGACGGTGGCGCTGGGGGGGGGGGGGGGGGGGGGGGGGGGGGGGGGAGGGGGTCCCCCCCCCCCCCCTCGAAGATCTCGGCGCGGCACAGGGGAGGCGGCCGGGCCGCCGGCGGGCACAGCCGGCGGCACCCGTGGCCTCCCCCTCCTCCCCGCACTTCCTGTAGGAGGAAGACGCCCTCCCCCGGCTGCGGCCGGCGGCTCCAAGCTGCCGGGCCACCGCCGGAGTGGGCGCCGACCCCCGGCGCTCCGACCGGGGGCGGCATCAGCGGACCTCGGCGGGAGGACGGCGGCGCAGCGGGCCTGCATGGCCCATGCAGGCCACGCCCCGCCTCCCGCCCTCTGTATCTCCTTCCCCCGGCGGTGGCCGGCGGCGCCAGGCCGACGGACCACCCCCGGAGGAGTCGTCGGCCCCCGGCGCACCGACCGGGGGCGGCGCCGGCACCAGCCGACCGCTGCCCGGCGGTGGCAGCGGCCACCGTTCGGCCGAGCAGCGGGAGCCGCACGATCTCCCCCAGGAGATCGTGCGGCTCCTGTATTAGCGTTTCCCGCCCCGCCCCTTACCTCCACATGAGTGCCCCCACAGCGGATCCACTGTGGATCCGCTGTGGGGACCCAAGGAGGGCGCCTGGTGCGGCGCCCTCTGGCTCTTCCCTGCCTCTAACCGCACCCCACCCCTCTTTTTCCTTCCTCATTTTTCTAAGGGAAAATGGGGCCTATTCAAAAGAAACTTCCTAAATGAAAATTGTGCCCCACTTTTAGGGGCACCTCCTGTAATTTTTTGGGATTTTTAAGAGGATTTTTACTATTTTTAAAACCCATTACAAAGTTTATTTTAGGAAATAAAATGCCCAAATGAGTTTCTAAAATTCCCCAAAAATTAGGGGCTCTAAGCATAGGTATTTTCCAAATACTATCAAAGTTGGGAGGTGTGACCTCTTGTTTTGATCCCTTAAATGCTTTTACAAGCATAAATAGACGCCCGAAAAAGGGCGAAATTCCTCAAAATAAATCGGCGCCCCTCGACGCATATTTTAAATGCTTATCAAAATTATGCGTACCAATCTAAAGAATCGACTAAGCTCGGGAAAGCAATGCAAAAAGCGGAACGACATCGCGGCGCGGTGCCGAAATTTAACCCCGCCGCGACGATAATAAAAGAACGTAGTCGTCGATCGAAGCCTCCTCTCATGGGGTGATTGGACCACTAACCATTCCTTCTTATGCTTTTCTGCTTTCCGTACAGTCAATTAAATCCAGTCTCGCACTGGTCCCCAGCACTTACTTTCTGTACTTTCAATTAAATCCAGTCTTGCACTGGTCCTATCATTATGGCCTCTGCTTTCGGCCTACTTTTCTGTTTATTACATGGCCTTTGCTTTCGGCCTACTTTCTGCTTATCATTATGGCCTCTGCTTTCGACCTACTTTTCTGTTTATTACATGGCCTTTGCTTTCGGCCTACTTTCTGCTTATCATTATGGCCTCTGCTTTCGGCCTACTTTTCTGTTTATTACATGGCCTTTGCTTTCGGCCTACTTTCTGCTTATCATTATGGCCTCTGCTTTCGGCCTACATTTCTGTTTAGTGTTATGGCCCCTGCTTCGGCCTAATTTACTTGTTAGTGTAGAGCTGCTGTGGCGACGAATGCGGTGCTTGTCCTCCCCTCGGCGAGGCCTTAGTTGGGGAAAACCCGGAGTTGAGTCTCTCCTCCCAGGTTGGTCCCAAACAAGGAGCCCTCATACCGCTAAGCCTCCCGGTACAAGATCGTGCGACCGGTCGAGTAGAATTGCCACGTGGCCTAAGGGTTTGTTTTATATAAAACGGGTGAAGATTGATTGGAAGTGGCGGGTTGGTCACGCTCGCAGACCGTTCGTACCGGTGCGGGTGGGTCGACGACTCATGGCGACAGGGAGATGTGTGCAGCGGGTTATCACCCTCCGAACATGCAGTTTTGCCTCCGCTGGTCGGCCTACAAATCGGCTCGCCGGATGTCGCTCACATCCAGTTGGTACACCAAGTTGTACAGGAGGGCCTGAATGATACGGTACGACTACATTCAGAAGTGGCAAGACTGGCCACTGTCACCGACGGCCACATCGGTGAGGCCCGCGGGGTTAGCTCCCCTGCTGGAACAAAAGCGGTCTAAACTATGTCGACACAGGGTCTTTTATGTGCGTACGGGTTTGAATACCTGGGTGTGCATCTGCGCGACATAGTATTGTGTGGTTACTATACGGCGCAAATACGGGCCTCAGGGCATACGGCCCTATCTATATATATATGCGTCTATATATACATATTCACCTGCTACTAACCCTTTTCCTTGCTTCGGCTATTTCATTCCTGTCCTTTAGCCGTCCCCCCCCCCCCCCCCCCCCGGATAAGGATCCGGGGAGGGGAGGTATTGTTCTACTTAGCTCTGTGACTAACGGTTACTTCTTATAACCAATCACAGGAAACGGGACAGCGCGAAGCCCCCACCCCGCAGGATGAGATACATTCCTTAGAGATGGCCCGATCGGACACCCCAGCCTCTCCTCCTATCTTCAGAGACGTGAGTGCGAGAGAATAAAGACTAGCCTAGGGATCCTTGTAGTTTGGACAATGTAGCCTTCGGGCAACATTTTGTAAAACGATAGGCTCCGGCCATATTTAGATGTATAATATAAGCAGTGTGCTTGTTTCCTTTATATTATCTATTTCCGATGTGCGATCTGATGTGATGTAATGATTCTTGTGCCTGACAAAGAGACCGCTCAGTGCTTGAGTGGGTGGGACGTCGCCACCCGGAAAGCACTAGGTGGCCCTCTTTGGGCAGTAAGATCCCCCCTCCCGGAACCCGGTTCAGTCTGGGGAGGGGGGGTCTTACAGCGAGTGCCCTTGAAAGATATGTATATTGATCACGATTTTTGTGCTCTCCATTTTTGTGCTCTCTCCACTTTGTTCTCATTTGTTGTTATGTCTCGCTAGGCTCGCTAGGACGTTAATTCTTTCTCATTCGCCGCTATATCTCGCTAGGCTCATTAGGACGTTTAAACTGTAGTGCAACTGTCCCGGCCACCTAGCGAATGCTCGAGGGTGACCTGGGCGTGTCTCTCCCCTTTGCTTCCCGCTGCCTCCCCCACTCGCACTTCCTTACCATTCGCCCAAACCGGGGTTTCGCTTAGGTAGTCATGAAAGTGAAGTGAGGTCGTTTCTCCCGCGCGTGGTCAATGTGAGTGCTCTTGAGGTCACCCTTTGAGAATTTTGAACCAGCCACCGAGCGAGCCTTCGGACCTGCCAGCTAGATGAGAGCCTGGACAGCGGGTCTGCTCGGGGCCTTCCTTTTCTTTCACATAGAACCTGCCTCCGAGTGAGCCTTCGGACCTGCCAGCTAGATGAGAGCCTGGACAGCGGGTCTGCTCGGGGCCTTCTTTTCTTTCACATAGAACCTGCCTCCGAGTGAGCCTTCGGACCTGCCAGCTAGATGAGAGCCTGGACAGCGGGTCTGCTCGGGGTTTTCCTTTTCTTTCACATAGAACCTGCCTCCGAGTGAGCCTTCGGACCTGCCAGCTAGATGAGAGCCTGGACAGCGGGTCTGCTCGGGGCCTTCTTTTCTTTCACATAGAACCTGCCTCCGAGTGAGCCTTCGGACCTGCCAGCTAGATGAGAGCCTGGACAGCGGGTCTGCTCGGGGCCATTTTCTCAACACCTTGGAACCTGCCACCGAGTGAGCCTTCGGACCTGCCAGCTAGATGAGAGCCTGGACAGCGGGTCTGCTCGGGGCCATTTTCTCAATACCTTGGAACCTGCCACCGAGTGAGCCTTCGGACCTGCCAGTTAGATGAGAGCCTGGACAGCGGGTCTGCTCGGGGCCATTTTCTCAACACCTTGGAACCTGCCACCGAGTGAGCCTTCGGACCTGCCAGTTAGATGAGAGCCTGGGCAGCGGGTCTGCTCGGGGCCATTTTCTCAATACCTTGGAACCTGCCACCGAGTGAGCCTTCGGACCTGCCAGCTAGATGAGAGCCTAGACAACGGGTCTGCTCGGGGCCATTTTCTCAACATCTTGGAACCTGCCACCGAGTGAGCCTTCGGACCTGCCAGCTAGATGAGAGCCTGGACAGCGGGTCTGCTCGGGGCCATTTTCTCAACACCTTGGAACCTGCCACCGAGTGAGCCTTCGGACCTGCCAGCTAGATGAGAGCTTGGACAGCGGGTCTGCTCGGGGCCATTTTCTCAACACCTTGGAACCTGCCACCGAGTGAGCCTTCGGACCTGCCAGCTAGATGAGAGCCTGGACAACGGGTCTGCTCGGGGCCATTTTCTCAACACCTTGGAACCTGCCACCAAGTGAGCCTTCGGACCTGCCAGCTAGATGAGATCCTGGACAGCGGGTCTGCTCGGGGCTATTTTGGGATCTTTCAGAGTTTTTCCTACAAGCTGCAGTATCAATCTCAAACACATATGTTAAACAAAATATTCTTATTTCAAGAACATTTTCATTTCATAGTTTCAGGGATAGAAACGTTTAAGATCGTCACCACTCCATGTGTGGCTGAGAGGTTGGCCCTCCACATTCTGAAGGCGATACCCCCCAGACTTTAGTGCCTCTTCCACGACATAGGGGCCTTCCCAGTTGGGGTCAAGTTTTCCCACCGCGGCGGACCTTCCAGCCGCGTCGACCTTCTTGAGCACCAGATCTCCCTTCTCGAACTGCTTGACCCTGACGTGCTTGTCGAAATACTTGGCCATCCGTCGCTTGACCTCTTCTTGGCAAATGGCTGCCAGGTCCTGAGCTTCTTCGATGAGGTCGAGGGAGAGCTGCAACTCCATCTCATTTTCGGCTCTCCAACTTTCCTCTCTGCTTGCGGCGGCCTTTACCCGTGGTGTCATAACTTCGAACTCTATGGGGATGACGGCCTCGCAACCGTGAGAGAGCTTGAAAGGGGTCTCTCCTGTGGCGGTGTTGGGGGTAGTTCTTAGGGCCCACAAGACCGATGGAAGCTGTTCTACCCAATTGCCCTTCAGATTTTCCACCTTTTTCTTGAGCAGGTTCACGATGACCTTGTTTGCCGCCTCCACCTGCCCGTTGCTCCTGGGATGATGAACGGATGCAAACCTGAGGTCTATCCCCAGCTGGCCACAGAAGCTGATGAATTCCTCGCTTGCGAACTGCGGACCATTATCCGTGACTATGGCCTGTGGAAGCCCGTGTCGACAAATGATCTCCCCCCATACGAAGTTGCGGATTACCTGGGAGGTGACCTTAGCCAATGCCTTGACCTCCAACCATTTTGAGAAGTAGTCAATCATTACTAGGAGAAACCTCCTCTGCCCACTAGCCTGGGGGAAGGGTCCTACCAGATCCATTCCCCATATGGCGAATGGCCAGGGCGCCGTGATACTCTTTAGCCTCTGAGCTGGCACGAGCTGAAGCGGGGCGAACATTTGGCACTTCTGGCACCTCTTGGCGAAGGCTGCCGCGTCTTTACTTAGGGTTGGCCAGAAGTACCCCTGCCTCACTATTCTTTCCTCCAACATCCTGCTCCCCGAATGGCTGCCGCACTCGCCGGAGTGGACTTCTTCCAAGATCTTTGGGAGCTCCTCCTCTGAAACGCATCGGGCCAGGAGGCCCGAGAGGGTCTTCCGATACAAATCCCCTGTAAGCCCCCCCCCCCCCCCCCCCCTATAAAATTGGCGGTCCAACCGGGGGATCTTATCGCACACCACCCTTTTTGCATGACGCCAAAGCGATCACGAAGGGTGAAGGTACTAGCTTCTTCAACCCCCTTCCTTCAACACTCCAAGGTCATGCATTGGGGTGGTATTAAGCGAAAGTCACTACACACCAACAGAGTAGGGAAGCAGTATTCTAGCGGAAGACATCATCAAAGAGTGCATATTATAATACTTAGCGGAAGACGTCATCAAAGAGTGCACTTTATAGCACTTAGCGGAAGACGTAGTTTTATCACAGAAACCACAATTTCAAGACCTGTAAATAATCTGCATATCTCTGCCGCATAAAATCCTAACCATCAAGGATTTATTGCCATTGTATATATATATATATACCCTGGGATAGGGCACCACAAAAGGAGGTGCGGCTTAACAAACTTATACCTGACGTAGCCTGCTCTGTGGCTTCATCCACATACAGATGTTGTCACTCATCCGCACCTGTCACTTGTGCCAAAGACAAGTTATTAGAACCACGAACAGAATCCAACCCTTACTAACAAACAGACATAATATAACATTTATAAGGGATGAGACATCTGGACTCTTATTGGGCCGAGGCAGTCTTCCCACGACCACCGCCTACGTACTCCGTATCATCCTGCATACGGTCTCAGACCCACGTAGTTCTATTAGTTTCGCACGGGTTGCCCTCCCAGACCGTCCGTCGTGCGGGTTGCCTTAGAGTAAAACTCATTGGCCATCCGACATTCTCCCAAGGCATATTTTATATTCCCGGAGGAATAATTCTCGAAGGCACAATATATTCTCGTAGGAATATATCTCGAAGGCAACATTTCATTCCCGTAGGAATTACTTCTCGAAGGCAACATTTCATTCCCGTAGGAATTACTTCTCGAAGGCAACATTTCATTCCCGTAGGAATTACTTCTCGAAGGCAACATTTCATTCCCGTAGGAATTACTTTTCGAAGTATATTTCATCATAAGAGGAGAAAAGAGAATTCTCTTAAAGCTTAACAATATATCCACCTGTAGTTTAGTAGAAGGAGAGAAGATGAACTACTATTTTAACCCAGCTGGTAATCGAACCCCAGCTACCCACATAAGGCACAATTGCATTCTTGTGTTCGATCATTATCTCAACCGCTGAGACCATTATTCCAACCGCTGAGACCATTTAAGCCCAACCGCTGAGACCATTTAAGCTCAGAATTTCTAACTCTCTTATGTCAACAATATATAGTAAAGTAGCTCAATATATTCCCGTAGGAATACTCCCCGAAGGCACAATATATTCCCGTAGGAATATTTTCTCAAAGGCTCAGTATATTCCCGTAGGAATATTTATTACTGTCAATACAAGAATAGACTTCAAAACATTGATTCGACTGCGCTGCTGTACAAGCGGTGGCCAGTTCGGCACTATTTAAAGTTGACTCTGAAAGTATGTCACGTCTTCACGTCAACTCTAAATTTATAGGCAATACAGAAGGAAAAGCAAAAACATCGATCTGTCCGCTCTGCTCTACAAGCGGCGGCCAGTTCGGCACTATTTAGAGTTGACTCTGAAGGTATGCCACGTCTTCACGTCAACTCTAAAGTTATAGGCAATACAGAAGGAAAAGCCAAAACATTGATCTGTCCGCTCTGCTCTACAAGCGGCGGCCAGTTCGGCACTATTTAGAGTTGACTCTGAAGGTATGCCACGTCTTCACGTCAACTCTAAAGTTATAGGCAATACAGAAGGAAAATCCAAAACATCGGTCTGTCCGCTCTGCTCTACAAGCGGCGGCCAGTTCGGCACTATTTAGAGTTGACTCTGAAGGTATGTCACGTCTTCACGTCAACTCTAAATTTATAGGCAATACAAAAGGAAAAGCGAAAACATCGATCTGTCTGCACTGCTCTACAAGCGGCGGCCAGTTCGGCACTATTTAGAGTTGACTCTGAAGGTATGTCACGTCTTCATGTCAACTCTAAATTTATAGGCAATACAGAAGGAAAAGCCAAAACATCGATGTGTCCGCTCTGCTCTACAAGCGGCGGCCAGTTCGGCACTATTTAGAGTTGACTCTGAAGGTATGCCACGTCTTCACGTCAACTCTAAATTTATAGGCAATACAGAAGGAAAAGCCAAAACATCGATCTGTCCGCTCTGCTCTACAAGCGGCGGCCAGTTCGGCACTATTTAGAGTTGACTCTGAAGGTATGTCACGTCTTCACGTCAACTCTAAATTTATAGGCAATACAGAAGGAAAAGCAAAAACATCGATCTGTCCGCTCTGCTCTACAGGCGGCGGCCAGTTCGACACTATTTAGAGTTGACTCTGAAGGTATGCCACGTCTTCAAGTCAACTCTAAATTTATAGGCAATACAGAAGGAAAAGCCAAAATCATCGATCTGTCCGCTCTGCTCTACAAGCGGCGGCCAGTTCGGCACTATTTAGTGTTGACCCTGAAGGAATGGCCCATCTTCAGGTCGACGCTAAATTAGTAGGCAATAAATCATAAGCAGCAATAAAGGCCGGAAGCAGGGGGTCATAATATCAAGCAGTAAAATAGGCCGAAAGCAGAGTTCATAATATCAGGAGTATAATAGGCCGAAAGCAGAGTCCATAATATCAGGAGTATAATAGGCCGAAAGCAGAGTCCATAATATCAGGAGTATAATAGGCCGAAAGCAGAGGCCATAATATCAGGACCAGTGCGAGACTGGAGAATTGAAAGTACAGAAAGCAGTAAATAAAGGACCAGTGCAAGACTGGATTACTGGAAATAAATGCAGAAAGTAAACGCAGGACCAGTGCGAGACTGGAGATCATAATAAATAAAAGGGTTAGTAGTCCAATCACTCCATAATCAGGAGGCTTCAGTTCCATCTCCGTCCATAGGAGGAAAGTTCTGTTCTATCTCCGTTCATAGGAGGAAATTCTGTTCCATCTCCGTTCATAGGAGGAAATTCTGTTCCATCTCCGTTCATAGGAGGAAATTCTGTTCTTTCTCCGTTCATAGGAGCTTACTTATATTTTATGAGGTTCCTTATTTTCGTGTGTCTTGATTTCACATTTTTAATTATCTTGAGGTTATTGAATTAACGGCGTCGCCTCGCGATTGCGACCTTAACTGCGCGTCGATATTTTTACTTTTAAAAATACCCAAACTTTTAGAGGGTGCGATCCAGCCTCCCGAGCTTCCCATAATTTTTTTTGGAGACGTGCTGGAGGAGGGCGTAGTTTATTAATTTCTAACATAGATTTTTAGCATCGAAAAATAGTAAACCCATTTCAACAATTCCAAAATAATTACAGTAGATGTAGGTCAGTAGTAGGAAGCTTCCCAAATTTTCTCAAATTTTTCCATCACTGTTACGGCCCTCTGATAATTCAAAAACCCAAAATAATACAGTATTTTAATTATTAAAAATACTAAATCACGACATAAAAATCTGAAATTTTTACCGGGGATACTCCTAGTTGTTATGCACAACTTTTATGTTCATCGCTTTTCCATTAGCGCTTTCTTTAACCCTCCAGAAAATTAAATACCCGAAATCTAGATTATAATATATAAAATCTTATAATTATAAAATTTTTGTTAAAAAAGAACATCTCCTCCCGCCGCCTGTACCAAGTCGCTGCTTTACGGGCTTCCCCCGCCGGCGTCCGGCCACCGGCCGGCCGTGGCTCCGCCCCCGGCCGTCTATACGGGGGCAGGCGCTCCCTCCGGCGGTGGTCCGGCGGCCTGCCGCCGCCGGCCACCGTCGGAGTTGATTTTTATCAAAATCGGCATGGAGTAGAGGGAGGGCGGTGGCGGCGCTCCGGTCGTCGACGTTTGCATGCAATGCATCCGGGGGTTAGGGAGGGAGGAGAGGAGAAGATCCCACCCTGTTTGGGGGCCTCCGAGAGCTTTCGGCGAGTTCCGCCATTGGAGGTGGTGGAGGATGGTGGAGGTTCTGCTAGCAGTTTCCGGCGAGGTGGGGCTCCGGCAGGGGTTTGGATGGGCTCGACTGAGATGGGGGAGAGGGTCTGCTGCTCTGGAGGAGGGGGGCTCCTTTTATAGGGTTGGCAGTGAGACCTCCTCCACCTCCCTCTCCTCTTCTCCTGCTTATGGTTTGATTTAAAACCAATCATAGTTAGGACACATGTCATTAAGGGATTAGGGGTGCACTGTATATGCTGGCCAATTGGAGTTCATCACAAGGATTGTGGTCTTTCTTCCTTGTTTGAGATGAACGGTAGAGGGAGAGAGAGAGAAAGAGAGAGGGAGAGGTTAGGTTGGATGAGGATTAGCTTAGGACTAAGCTTGGAAATATCTCCCCCCACTATTATTTTGCATAGAGATGTATGCACATCAGAACATGAGGGAGGGGAGTTGGCTTGGTAGGCTTGGGTGCACTTAGCTTATTTTAAGCTTATACTAATTTGAAATTCATTTAAAAAGGGGGGGGGGGGGGGGGGGGGGGGTTGACCAAAGTCAACTCTCGGGTGGGTCCCCTAGGTGGATCAAAGTCATAGTAGGTCCGAGTCGTCGAGTGTCGAGTCATTGGTGACGTGTCGGGGTTGAAATCAAGCGTTTACGTATCTCGATATTCTTATAATTTTACGAGCAATATTTTTATTTAATTGATCAAACGACGTCGTAATTGAGCGAAATAAATTTTGATGCACTCGTATCGACCATACGAGTCTTACACAACTGACAGAATTCAATTCGGAGATTGTTTGCTTAACATTTGAAAATGGCGTTGTTGCGGCGCTCGATATTACTCAAAATAGTCGTTTTCTCCAAACGAACTCGGATTGGAACGAAACGAGTCATGTTGCACTCGTATCGACCATACGAGTCTAACGCAACTGACAGAATTCAATTCGGAGTTCGTTTGCTTAACATTTGAAAATGGCGTTGTTGCGGCGCTCGATATTACTCAAAATAGTCGTTTTCTCCAAACGACCTCGGATTGGAACGAAACGAGTCCTGTTGCACTCGTATCGACCATACGAGTCTAACGCAACTGACAGAATTCAATTCGGAGTTTGTTTGCTTAACATTTGAAAATGGTGTTGTTGCGACGCTCGATATTACTCAAAATAGTCGTTTTCTCAAAACGACCTTGGATTGGAACGAAATGAGTTCAGTTGCACTCGCATCGGCCATACGAGTCTAACGCAACAGACGGAATTCAATTCGAAGTTCGTTTGCTCAATATTCTAACATGGCGTTGTTGCGGCACTCGATATTACTCAAAATAGTCGTTTTCTCCAAACGACCTCGGATTGGAACGAAATGAGTTCCGTTGCACTCGTATCGGCCATACGAGTCTAACGCAACTGACAGAAGTCGATTCGGAGCACGTATGCTCATTATACTAAAATAGCGTAGTCGCGACGCGCTACTATACTCAAAACAGTCATTTCTCTAAATGACTACCATTTATGTGGCGAGGGTCGGGCCGTGGTTGTCCTGTGACACGACCTAAGCTCTTCCAAGGGTTCAACCGAACCGACTAGACCCCTTTATAAAATTGGGATGTTACATCCCCCTCGTGGAGCACGTAGTAGGCGGACTTATATCGGAAGCGCCTCTGGTCCGGGACCTCCTCTGGAAACTTTCCTGTTGCAAGGAAGGTGACGAAGGGATCCTTCCAGGAGGGCCGTTGCTCTACTTCCATGAGTTCTCCCTCTTCAATCGAAGGGCGGAATAGATCCGTCAGGGTTCCCTCGGCCCGAGGACCGGATTTGGCCAACCGATCCGCCGGGGTGCTCTCCTCCCGCGGGACGTGCTGGATGGAGAAAGTTTTGAACGTTCCCACGAGACCTCTCACTTTGGCCAAGTACCTTATGAGCGCAGGCTCCCTCGTCTCGAACTCTCCCTTGATCTGAGAGGCTATTACCATTGAGTCGGTGAGGACCTCCACGTCATGGACACCGAGCTCCTGGGCCAACCGTAGACCGGCGATCACCGCCTCATACTCCGCCTAGTTGTTGGTGATTGGGAAGTGTATCACTAGTGTCTGCTCGATCTTTACCCCTTGGGGACTCTCCAGTACCACCCCTCCTCCGAGTGAATTCTTGCCCGAAGCCCCGTCCACCAACAGCTTCCACGGAACGTGACGAGGGGCTCCATCTTCCTTCATCTCGGCCACATAATCTGCCATGAAATCAGCCACCACATGTGCCTTCATGGATAGTCGAGGGACGAAGACAATGTTGAATTCACTTAGCTCTATCGACCATTTTGCGAGCCTTCCCGAGTGTTCCACTCCTTCGAAGATCTGGCGGAGAGGGTGGTCCGTCACCACTTGAATTGAATGGGCCTGGAAGTATGGCCTGAGCTTTCTTGCTGCGACGACCAGAGCAAAGGCCAACTTCTCCAAAATCGGGTATCTGAGCTCTGCTTCCCTCAGGACCCTGCTCACGTAGTAGACGGGCAGCTGCTTCTTGCCTTCCTCCCGAACCAGGACGGAGCTTACGGCCTCTGTCCCGACCCCGAGATATAGATATAGATCCTCCCCCTCTTTGGGACCTTGAAGCAGTGGAGCCTTGGTGAGTTGGCTCTTCAAGGCCTAGAAGGCCTCCTCGCATTCTTTTGTCCATTCAAACTTCTGGTTACCTCGTAATGTTTTGAAGAAGGGGGAGCATTTCTCCCCGGCTCGGGAGAGAAACCTGCTCAGCCCTGCGAGTCTTCCGGTCAAGCGCTGAACTTCCTTGGCGTTCCGCGGCGACCCTAACTCCATTATGGCCTTAACCTTGTCCGGGTTAGGTTCTACCACCCAAGGGGTGAGAAGATGCCCCAGGAATTTCCCCTTACTGGCCCCGAACACACATTTCAGGGGGTTCAGGCGCATCTTGTACTTGCGTAGGGTGGCGAAGGTCTCCTCGAGGTCCTGGATGTGAAAGTTCACGCACTTGCTCTTCACCATAAGGTCATCCACGTAGACCTCCAGGTTCCTTCCCCTTTGCTCCCTAAATACCCGGTCCATCATCTTCTGGTAGGTTGCTCCTGCGTTTTTCAACCCGAAGGGCATCATCTTATAGCAGTAGCATCCCTCCCTGGTGATGAACGAGACGTCTCTGACGTCTGGGGGTGCATCCTGATCTGGTGATAACCTGAAAAAGCATCCAAAAAACTCATCACAGAAAAACCGACGGCTGAGTCAACCAGCGCGTCGATCCGAGGCAAGGGATAGCAATCCTTAGGTCAGACCTTATTTAATAATGAAAAATCCACACACATGCGCCAGCGACCATCGGCCTTTTTTACCATTACGACGTTGGAGACCCAGCCTGGGTACTGGATCTCCGATACAAAACCTGCTTCGAGGAGTTTGCCACCTCCTCGCGGATGGGTCCTTCGAGCTTGCTGGCGAAGGTCCTTCTCTTCTGCCGGATGGGACGGGCTTCGGGATCGAGGTTGAGACGATGGCAAGCCACGTCCGCCTCGATGACTGGCATATCCGCTGCGCTCCATGCGAAGACATCCACGTTCCTCTGGATGCACTCCAGCATCTTCACCCTGTCCTCCGGGCCGAGACTCCCGCTGATCCGCACCTCTTTCACCCTCCCTTCCTGGGTGAGGACCTCCATCTCCACCACCTCTTCTGCCGCCTCGAGCCGGGCTGGCTCTTCCCATTGGCCCTTTGCTTTTCGCCCTTCTATCCGGGTCTCTTCCTCTGTGACTCCTTCCGCCTCTGCCGGCACGACCTCCTGCTCCTCGCGAGCGACCTCCATCAGCTCGACCTCCTGCTCCTCGCGAGCGACCTCCATATTCTCTTCTCGGGCATTGCCCTCTCCCCCTACTTCTCTCTTCTCCACTTCTTCTCCTGGCCCCTCCGGCCTCGCCATCTCCTCATCCATCTTCTTAGCATCCGCCATCCAAGAGATGGTGTTGACGGCAGTCACATAGCACTGCCTCGACACCTTAGCATCTCCTCGGACGCGGACCTGGACTCCTCCACTATGGAGCTTTAAGCACTGATGGTACGATGAGGGCACGCACCGGAAGGCGCTGATGAGGAGGCGTCCGAAAATGGCGTTATAGCTGCTCGGAGCGTCCACAATGACGAACCGACAGTTTCTTGGGACTCCTCCTAGCGTCACCTGGAGACCGACACCTCCCTCGACCTCCTTCCGCTCTCCTGAGAAACCAAATAGCGGTCCGTCGGAGGCCTGCACCCTTTTCTTTTCCACCTTCATTGCATCGAAGGCTTTCTTGAAGATCACGTTCACTGAGCTCCCGTTATCCACCAGGATCTGGGAGACCGTGAAATTTTCAATCGCCGTCTGAATCACCAGAGCGTCGCAGAACGGATCCTCATAATCTGGCATGTATTCCGAGGAGAAGGTGAGCTTCTCCGAGAGGGGTGGGGTCTGGGAAGTCGACGCGACGTCCCTTCGGAACATTGCCTGGAAGCTCCTCTTGCGAGAGGCCTCTATCCCAACCCCTCCATGAATCACCCCGATTCCTCCCCTGGTTCCTGTATCTGCCATGTCCTCGCATCGGTCTTCTTCCGCCTCCGGGAGCATTTCCTCGATCCTGACCTGCTGCCGCCGTGGCTGACCTCTCTCTCTCATCTCCAAGAATTCTGGGCAGGTGGCAGTCGCGTGACCTTCTTCCTGATGAAAGTCACAATAAGGCAACGCCACCCTGCCCCCTCTCCCTGCTCTTCCTCTTCCTCCTCTTGCTCCTCTGCCTCCTCTTCCCCGGCCTACTGCCATAGCTTGCTCCCTTGGGGGGTGAGGGGGTGAGGGGGTCTGGGACCCTGCCTCTACCCCGGATTCATTCCTCCCGCTTCTCTTCCTTGGTACCCCTCTTCCTGACCTCTCGCCGGTCCTTCCTGGTGCCTCCAGCCCAACCTGTTGTTGGGCTCCTGATTCGTCCAATTCCGAGGCGGTCTTTCGAACCCGTGACCCCTGGGTTCATCCCGCCTTCTTCCTTCTTGCTGCCTCACCTCGGGCTCGCTCATTTTTGCCAATCTCCTGTAGAACTCTGGGTTGGCCGCCTCCCCTTCAATCTCTTCTGCTGCTCGCTCCATCAATTCTTCAAAGGATGAAGGAGGTCTTCTTTTCAGGTCCATCTTGAAGAACCCGTCTCGCAACCCTACGACGAACGCCATCTGGAGGGCGAATCCCGGCACCTCCTGCACGAGGTGTATCTCCTCCTGGAACCTATCCACGTAATGTGCCAGGGACTCTCCCTCCCTCTGCCTGATCTTGAAGAGAGCCTCCGCATCCTTCTTCCTCTTTTTTGACGTCGAGAAGCGCAGCCGAAAGCCTCGGCGCAGATCATCAAACGTGTAGATGGAACCCGCGGAAAGCTGGTGGAACCAGTCCCTTGCTTTCTCCTTCAGGGTGGTTGCGAAGAGTCGGCATTGAAAAGCATCCGACATGGGAAGGATCGATGTCATGTCCTCAAACCACTGCAGGTGCACGACTGGATCCTCCTTGCCGGTGTAGTAGGACATCTCCGGCCCACGAAACCCCTCTGGCACTGGGGCCGAGAGGATCATCTCGCAAAAGGGGCTCCCTTCCCCTGCTCGGCGAATGGTCTTCTCGCGTGGACCCAACTCGCACACCTCAGCACTCGCCGGACTGCCGAACAGCTGCCGTCCCGGGAGATCTCGCGCACTTCCTTCTGCTGGCACCTCCTCCTTACCGGCCGCTGCCCCGGTGCGTTCTCGCCGATCTGCTGGGGTGGAACTACGGGGACCGACGGGGTCTCGCACTCGCTCCTTGCTGCGAGAACTGTCTGCAGGACCTCTCGCTTGAACTTCTCAAACATCTCCAGCCACTCCCATGTTGCGGGTGGCTGCGAGTGGCCTGAGTCAGAACCATTCCCGCCATCTCCTGTCATCGAACCTAATTCAAGATTTTCCTTCACCGGCTACGGTCCACGCTCACCGCACCAAAAATGTTGAAACCTGCAACAAGTCTCTTGAGTTCGGACCCACTGGGGGTGTAGCCGATGCTTACTTCTCCCTCACTAGACTCTCTTGACGGTGGATGTGAGAATATGAATAGACCCAAGGCTGAAGCGAGGAGGTCCCGCCACACACCCGGAAGATCTTAGAGAGCTTCCCCTCCCAAACTAGAGCTCAACCGGGCACCTTGGAGGGCACTAGCAGCCGACCAAAAACTAGCCTGGAGGAGAGGATTCTCTAAAATCGGATCTCCTCCAAGGTGCACTTAAGGGTCTATTTATAGATTTTTCTAGGCTGGTCTGCAAATAACATGAATCCGCCTTTTAATTTTATTAACAGCACCCCAAATTGGTCTGCTAATAGCCTAATTCCGTTGTTCCGAAGGGCTATCTGCAGCCCACCAGGGGTATTAGGGTCATTTCTCCCTCAAATCATCCTGGGCGAGTGGTCCGTGAGGGCACCACTCGCTGGGCACCCGCCTAGCTGGGCGAGTGCCCGCGCTTCCGGGCGAGTGGTCCGTGAGAGCACCACTCGCCTGGCTCCTTCTCTTCTGCACCTTACCCCCACCAAACCGGAGTACTTCCTCCTCCTAGCCGGGGCGAATGATCGGGCTGACCCAGGTCTCGCCATTTAGCTTGAGGGGCCCACTCGTCGAATACGGGTTGTACAGACACCATAGTCTAGGAGCTGATTTTGTATCCACAATATCTGTGAGCAGCAACTGCCTGCAGCTATATATTCAGCTTCAGCTGTTGATGTAGACACAGATGTTTGTTTCTTACAAAACCAAGACACAAGCCTATCACCAAGAAACTGACAAGTTCCTGATGTGCTTTTCCTGTCTACTCTGCATCCTGCATAATCTGAATCTGAGAATTCAGTTAATTCAAATTCAGATGCTGTTGGATACCAAAGTCCTAGATTAGGGCAACTCTTTATATATCTCAAAATCCTTTTTAGTAAAATTAAGTGAGATTCTTTGAGGTTAACTTGCAATCTAGCACAAATACATGTAGCAAACATTATATCAGGTCTACTAGCTGTTAAATAAAGTAGTGAGCCAACAATTGCTATATATACTTTTGAATCAACAGGTTTCCCTGATTCATCATTATCAACAACAGCAGTAGAGAGCATGAGTGTTTTCATGGTGGAAGAATCAGACATACAAATCTTTTCACTAATTACTTAGCATACTTAGCTTGGTTGATTCGACAGGTTCACTAATCATATCCTATTTTATTTTTCTTGCAATCAAAAAATTCTACATCATTAAATTTATGGTGCGTTTGGTTCGGCTTATTTGCTCCGGTGAGTTTGGATAAAAACGTCATTGTCATATCAAACATTTTATGCTTATAACTAATTTCTTTTCTTGATAATGATAGTAACATTTGTCATACCAAACATACATTCAATGACGATTTAGTGAGAATAAATTTAGATCATAAAATTGACCTCTGGGCTCCATTTGGGCTCCAGAGGATCCCGGTGCCTCCAAAACGAGCCTCTTTCTAGGCCGCAAAAGGCCGACCCCGACGCCGAGACTCCTCTTCTCTGGGCATTCTTCCCGCGGGGCATCCATGCCGAGACTCCTCCCGGCGAGCCGCCACTGTCGTCGAGCATCCTGATCTGGATTTTGCCGGTTTTAGGGCTCTGTTCGGGCGGCGAGTTGAAAAGGTCAAATTTCTTTTTTCTCCTATACTGATATAATAAATTTGGCCGGCGCTAACAAGGCGTCAATTTCTTTCCACCAGCGGAAAGGATTAACCCCAGTAACCGGCGGCGTGTCTGATCTTCTTCCACCGTCTACGATTGCAAAATCCTCCGATGGCCATAGCAAACGGCTCGCCCTCTTCCTCCTCCTCTTCCGCCAGTATCTCATCTTCCAATGAAGCCACCAATCCTAATCCTAATCCTAATCCTAACCCTAGCCCGAGTTCCAACTCCAGCAATGCGATCCACTCCTGGTGGGAATCCGTCTCCAAGGCCCAGTCCCGCATCCATGCCCTCTGCTCTCTCCTTGCCTCCCCTTCCCTGGTTTCTCTTGCCGAATCCGACCGTCCCGCTCTCTCCCTCCTCAACTCAGGCGACGCCTACCTCGTGGTCTCCGCTGCCATTTCCCACCCTTCCGCTGGTTCCGGTGACGATCCACTCTGCCAGTGGCTCTACGAGACCTACCAGTCCTCTGATCCCGATCTCCGCCTCGTTGTTCTCTCATTCGTCCCTCTCCTGACCGGCCTGTACCTCTCTCGTGTGATCACCTCCTCCCATTCTGCCGCCTCCGCTTCTGCGCCTTCACTTGCCGGTTTCGAGGCCGTACTTCTGGCGCTCCATGGCTCCGTAGTCAAGGCCCGGTCGGGCAAACCGCTCCTCATCTCCGTTCCGGATCTCTCGCAGCCATCACTCTATCACACTCCGACCAAACCCCACGCTCCATCCCCAAAACCCGCCGTCGGAGTGCTCTCTCCACCGTTAGAGCCACAGACAGCCGTGAAATCTACTAAGCGCGCCTCCATTGTTGGAATTGCCCTAGACTGCTACTGTAGTAAAATTTCTCAAATGCCTGCATGTTCCAAGATAGATTTTTGTGAGTTTGTTTCATCATGGGCTGGTCAAGACTGTCCATGCCGCTATGAATTTGATGAATTGACAAATTCATCTTCCTCGCCGGAGATGAGGAACCATGGCGAGGATTTACACATCGAGAGTGCTGCTGGGGAAATTAGTAGGCTGGCAATTCACGATCGATTGAATGGAGAATGCAGCTGGAAGAGTGGTGGAGGGGATCACCGAAGGGGTTCAAGAGTCCCGCTCCCTTGGGAGCTTTTGCAGCCCTCTCTTAGAATTTTGGCGCACTGCCTTCTGTCTCCATTTGTTCAGGCGGAGGTTAGGGATGCTGGTTCAGCTGCTATCCGATGTGTTTATGCACGCGCTTCACATGATGTAACGCCTCAAGTGATTCTTGCTGCTCAGAGTTTGATCAAGCTGGATATGAGTACTAGGAAGAAGGAAAAAGATAAACAGCTATTATCCGCACCTGGCCCAGCCTCAAATCCTAGCACTCCAAGCAAGCCCAGGAGGCCTGAGGTACTTTTGGTATCCAAATGACTAAAAAAAAATAGTATGTGCTATTTCTTTTTTTGTTTCTTGGGCATTTTGCGTGATTCTAGTTCTGTTAATGGATGAAGAGATGATTTAGTAGTTATGATGCCGAGCTTGTCATAAATGTATGATTGTGGTATGATATTTCATTACTCTTTACTTGTCGATAGACTTGAAGAACTCCGCTTTGTTTTTACAGGATTTTGATGATTGTTAAAATCGGAGTTTATGTTACTTGTATGAACTATGGGTGAAGCTTATCTTAAGTGATGCCTCACTTGATAGTGGATTCTCAAAGCATTTTTTTTGTATGTTGTATTCTTTTTTACTTCATAACTGGCAGTAATTTTGATCCTTATCCCATTTAGTTTTGTCCATATATGTGAGTTATTGTAATTGTCTTGGCATTGCATCTTTTTTTTTATTAGGTTGTTGATAAGATAATTTTAAGGCCTCTCCTTTCACTAGACAACATTAAAATATGATGCTAAGAAAAAATGACCATAAAACATAGTGTAATAACTGTAATTGTACATTTAGGGAATAGAAAGATCAAAATAAAAGATGGGAAGAAATAAGTTTCTTAGGATAAAAGAAGGGTCTTGAAATGTGAGAAGTTAATTGATGCAGAGCATAGGCGAGGACGAGCTTTGGGCCCACTCGGGGCTGATTTGGCGACTTACCATATATGGCGTGCCCGGATCGAAGATCCGACTCCATGGATGCGTTCGGATTCGTGTTGCGAGTCGATTTCATATATAGCTTTGTATTTTTCGGTTATTATTTCATGTAGTTTTGGCCCCGAAACCAACGGCCAATCATATCCGTTGATTCCGGGTGCCCTAATCTTCATTTCTTATAAATAATAGATATTAGGGCTACTGTATTTTATTACTGAAATTTGGATAGTTCATCTTCCTCATTTCCGGTGATCCTTCCGCGGTGCCGACTCCGTGGTTCCCCTTGGTGACGACTCCTTGGGTAAGTTATCTTTTTTCCCCTTTGTTCTCCTCTCCCTCCACCCATCCAAGCCGCCAGCCCCCCTACCAACAGCAGGCCACCAGCCCCCTACCAACAGCAGGCCGCCAGCCCCCCTACCAACAGCAGGCCGCCAGCCCTCCCTGCAGCCAGCCCGCAGCCAGCCAGCCGCCCTCCTCCTTCCCCTGCTGCTGCCAGCCACTTCCCTCCCCTCTGGCCTCCCATATCCCAGGCCGCCGCCCCCCCCCCCCCCCCCCCTTTTTCCCTTCCTTCGCTGCCAGCCACCCTCCCAGGCCGTGGAAACACCACCCTTCTAAATCTGTCCAGATCTGGGCGTTTCAGCCCAGATTCAGCCCTGCCACCCAGATTCAGCACCCTATTCTTCCCAGGTTTGCTGCCAGCACTCCTCCCTCCGTGGAACCACCTCCCAGCACCCCATCCCCCTTGGAACAGTCCAGATCAGGACTTTTCCAGCCAGATCCAGCCTCTTCCCTCCCCGATCCAGCCCTCCCCAATACCCAATCAGCCCTCCCCTTACCCGATCCGGTCCACCAACCACTGGAACCCTTCTTTGAGCCCTCCAACGTTCAGATTTTCTTTATTTACAACAGTCCCTAATATTTGTGTTGTGTTTTTGTATTGGTATTGGGTTGTAAAACATTGTTATCGTTTGGAATATTACATGCTTGCTTGGATGTTCATTTTATTATAGTTATTTGTGCCTAGATTAATCTCTAACTACAGAAAGGAATTATTCGCCGCACGCTCTATCTTTGGCCCTCCCCGCGGAGGGAAACCAAAGCTTGTTCGCTTAATAAATTATCTTGCCTTGCTTAGAATTATTTGCGTGGGATGTTAATGTTTATTATCTAATTTGTGATTAATCCGTCGGGCTTTGCATAACATGTAGGGTTAGATCGCAGATTTCTCGCCGCCTATAGATTCGTCATGCGTCAATTGGTATCAGAGCAGGTTACACGCTCTTTTTGCTACGCAGTCGTAGAGTCTATAGGTTTTTCATTATGTCTAGGTGTCACAATTATTCCACTCCTCACTTTGGAGGTCTCGAGTCCACTTGCACCCTCCCTCATAGATCCCATTTAGGGAGACCCTCACGATACTACGATGATTATTCGCGAACGCAGTACACCACTTTTAGAGATCGTGTTGACCCACCGACACGAGACCACTACATTAGAGACGATCAGTATGATGGTTGTCGTCGTTCTTATCCGTACACGCGAGCGGATCGTGTCGATCCTTCGTCACGACTCGGTTACCTTAGGAATGATTATTATGAGGATCGTCGTTCCGGGAGAGATCTTGAGAGTCAGTTTCGTACTGCTGCCCCTTCCTTTGACGGCTCATCGTGTCCCGAGTCTTTCAGTTGTTGGCTCGTGGATATGGAGTATTATTTTGACCATTTTGAGGTATTCGGTGAGCGTCGCGTCAAGTTTGCGAAACTTAGACTTTTAGATCAGGCGAGGGCATATTGGGCTAGCGTTGAGAGGACGCGCGAGCGAGACCGTCTACATCGCATCACTAGTTGGGTGGACATGAAGCGTACATTGTGTCAGAGGTATCTGCCTTCGTCATATCGGAGTCGCTTGCTCGACCAATTATTTTCCCTTCAGCAAGGATCCATGTCCGTCGCTGAGTGCAGAGATCGATTTGATGAGTTAGTTGTGAGGAGCGATATCCGAGAGGACCCAGCCATGACCTCTTGCAGATTTCGGTCTGGCCTTCGATCAGACATTCGTACTGAGGTGGTTTATCATAGCTCAAAATCCCTCGAGCAGACGTATCAGCTTGCCCTTCGTTACGAACAGTCTTTGAGATCCGCAAGAGCTGGTCGGTTGGATCCTCACTTTGACCTTCGCATTACGAGCTCCTCCCACACCGAGGACACCACTCTGCCTACCATTGTTCCGTCAGACATGACAGAAGTGATACCTGATACAGATTGCTCTCACCCTAGTGAGGTGCTTAGTCCGGCGATTGACCTATCTCTTGTGCCTGACCCGTCTCTTGTGTCCCCAACTGAGAGTGAGCCTGAGCGACCTATTGAGTCTGTAGTGTTGTGTCCCTCACCCACACCTCTTCTTCTGCCATCCACCAGGCTAGTTAGCACCCCAACCACAGACTCACTTCCTGACACCGCACCCACAGACCCACTCTTGAGTCTAGGTTTATGTCGCTCTCCCATTATCATGTCCCTGATCACATCGTGACCGAAAGCCCAGAGCATAGTGTTGATCTCGTAGTGGTCATGTCATCCATTCACGGGGACACTACCCCTCACGATGGTACTCATCTGGAGGACCATGACCCTAGTGACGAGTTCTATGATGAGCCCCCAGTTGAGCCTTCGGATGATCCGCCACACCCTGATGAGGATGAGATTCAGGTGAGCCTCGCATGTATGAGTATCGACTTATGGAAGCCTCTTCCATTATCGTCCCTGACCCCACCCCAGAGGATGGATATTGTGAGGAGCATCCAATGTTTAAGGCACCACCTGCTGACACATCGCACTCTCGCTGAGTTTTGGGATGCACCACCTGCTGACCAACCAGACGAGCTCTTTCTTTTCGGGGACACTCACCACACTGTAGATTCACGTCTTTTAGTCGGTGCACACGATTTTCACTTAGGCGGTCGTCGCATTCGCAATGACTTTTCTTACACACCTCCTGGCGAGCCCCCTGATGTGTCACGTTCCCTAAGGGACACTTGGATCTTTACGAGCTCTTATTCGAGTATAGTTGTCTCTCTCGATCATCTGGGCACTCGTCTCACACGAGATGAGTTTTGCTACACTCCTCCGAGAGAACCTCCTGATAGGCCACCTCCTTTGGTAGATTTTCAAATGATTATTAGTCATTCCCATAGTGAGTATGTTGTGTCGATCATGTGTCATTTACATCATTTGTATGCGTCTGTTGAGTCGTTTTGTCATCATTTGCATGAGTCTGTTACGCCGTTTTGTCATCATTGGCATAAGTTTGTTGTGTTGTCTATTCATCGTTTGCATGTGTGTCATGAGTCGGCCCGACGAAGAATCCATAATGATAATAAATTTTGTAAATCACATGCGGATGTTCATTGGCAAGTGCGGGTACTTCATGAAGGCGAGCAGGTGATGGTGAGAATCTGCGTTGTGAGGCTCCGTGCGAGGCTTGCTAAAAGCTTGAGCGTTAGGCGAATGAGTCCCTACTCAGTCCTGAGGTGCATCGGGACAAATGCTTATGAGTTGGACATCCCCGTGAGCATGGGTACCCATACTGTGTTCAATGTCGAGGACCTGACGCCATACTTTGCACCTCACGAGTATTCAGGCTTGGCGGCCCTCCCGAGCCTTTACCACTGTTTTTACCATCCACTACTCAGTCTACCCCCGAGCCCTTGCCACCACATTCATTGCCCCGTTCTCAGCCCACATCTGACCCTTATTTACCCGGGATGTTGTCCCCAACGGTATCACCTTTGGCACCTCAGATTCCACCGGATCCTTCTACTAGTGTGTTGAGAGATGAGCTTGATCGATTCGCCCTCGGACTTCGACTTCAGTACGTCGGTCTCCACTCATCGGGGATGGAAATTTTTCAGTCCGGAGGAGTTGATTGGCGATGCCACTTTTCAGCGTCGACACTTGGACGACCTCTGGCGGACCTCTTCGAGTTTTACCTGGCATGCGGCGAGAGAAGTATGACCCCTATTCATCGGGAGATGAATTCTTTCAAGCCGGGGAGATTGATGCGGAGCATAGGCGAGGACGAGCTTTGGGCCCACTCGGGGCTGATTTGGCGACTTACCATATATGGCTTGCCCGGATCGAAGATCCGACTCCGTGGATGCGTTCGGATTCGTGTTGCGAGTCGATTTCATATATAGCTTTGTAATTTTCGGTTATTATTTCATGTAGTTTTGGCCCCGAAACCAACGGCCAATCATAGCCGTTGATTCCGGGTGCCCTAATCTTCATTTCTTATAAATAATAGATATTAGGGCTGCTGTATTTTATTGCTGAAATCTGGATAGTTCATCTTCCTCATTTCCGGCGATCCTTCCGCGGTGCCGACTCCGTGGTTCCCCTTGGTGACGACTCCTTGGGTAAGTTATCTTTTTTCCCCTTTGTTCTCCTCTCCCTCCACCCATCCAAGCCGCCAGCCCCCTACCAACAGCAGGCCACCAGCCCCCTACCAACAGCAGGCCGCCAGCCCCCCTACCAACAGCAGGCCGCCAGCCCTCCCTGCAGCCAGCCCGCAGCCAGCCAGCCGCCCTCCTCCTTCCCCTGCTGCTGCCAGCCACTTCCCTCCCCTCTGGCCTCCCATATCCCAGGCCGCCGCCCCCCCCCCCCCCCCCCCCCCCCTTTTTCCCTTCCTTCGCTGCCAGCCACCCTCCCAGTCCGTGGAAACACCTCCCTGCACCCCACCCTTCTAAATCTGTCCAAATCTGGGCGTTTCAGCCCAGATCCAGCCCTGCGCCACCCAGATCCAGCACCCTATTCTTCCCAGGTTTGCTGCCAGCACTCCTCCCTCCGTGGAACCACCTCCCAGCACCCCATCCCCCTTGGAACAGTCCAGATCAGGACTTTTCCAGCCAGATCCAGCCTCTTCCCTCCCCGATCCAGCCCTCCCCAATACCCAATCAGCCCTCCCCTTACCCGATCCGGTCCACCAACCACCGGAACCCCTCTTTGAGCCCTCCAACGTTCAGATTTTCTTTATTTACAACAGTCCCTAATATTTGTGTTGTGTTTTTGTATTGGTATTGGGTTGTAAAACATTGTTATCGTTTGGAATATTACATGCTTGCTTGGATGTTCATTTTATTATAGTTATTTGTGCCTAGATTAATCTCTAACTGCAGAAAGGAATTATTCGCCGCGCGCTCTATCTTTGGCCCTCCCCGCGGAGGGAAACCAAAGCTTGTTCGCTTAATAAATTATCTTGCCTTGCTTAGAATTATTTGCGTGGGATGTTAATGTTTATTATCTAATTTGTGATTAATCCGCCGGGCTTTGCATAGCATGTAGGGTTAGATCGCAGATTTCTCGCCGCCTATAGATTCGTCGTGCGTCATTAATCTTTCAAGATAAGTTATTTAGAGTCAATTTATAATGTAATATGGGAGTCAGTCTTTTAAGATGGATAGTTGGATTAAAAGGGTTTCATATAAGTTCCAAAACGTGTAGAAATCGATTGCTGACAGGGAAATGTGATTGGAAAGGGTGGATGCATACAAATTTATTGAGCAAAAGGAATATACTTTTAATGGGCAACACAAGTTATTATTATTTGTTTTAGATGATTCATAATTAGACTAGATACTAAGAAGAACAAGAAGAACATCATCAACATCATTAATCTTATCCCATCTATTTGTTAGGGGCTTATAAATCTTTATTTTTCGTTCATTTCATTGAGTGTTACCTCTACCATTAAGTCTATTCACGATTGATTTTAAATTAGTTTTATCTATTTTTCTTCATGTCTGTCTGATATTTGTCTATTGCGTAAAAGGATGTTCGCCATGATGCCCATGGTGCGGGGGCATTTAATGGTTCATTGCCATAGCAAGGCCTAGGGAAGAAAATTAATCCTTGCCAACGCTATCTATTATCTGCATGTACCTTTTGGTTAGGAAATTAAATTATGTGGCTATTAAGAATGAGCTGGATTCTTATATAGATCTATCATAGATGTTATATTACTTGGATTAGTGTTGCTTATTAGAGGAGTATTGACATTCAAAATTATCGTAGGATAAATAAGGAAAGAAAAATGGCACATTCTAACTTACCTAGGGTTAGGACATAAATGTTAGAATCTATGATCTAGAAATGATCAAGGGATTACTCTTACTGTAATGTAATATGAATCTATAGGGTTGCACTTTAAGAACGTACGAAAAATGGATATTTGATCGTGTTGGCTTAATTTATACTAAATATAAATAAAACAAATTCTGAATATATATATATATATGTATTAGATGTTAATTGATTAATTGAGATTGAACCGCAATGACATTCCAAATATCATAACGTCCTCTGATAAGATTTGTGAAATCTTATTCTCTTGACATATAATAGCGTGTTGTTTTGGAAACTACTGAAGAGACTTGCTTTTAGGTTTTTGAGTATTGACTTGAAGAGCAAGCAATCAACCGTTACCTTGTTTCTCTCTCCCGTTGAGAACATAGTGAGAGAACAAAGAGAGCAGTGGAAGAATAATTTCTGCAGGGAATGAAACTAGTATTTTGTTGCAGGGAAATGTGATCATCTTCCAACCCCAAGGCCGTTTGATGGACTGTGCGATGTTTCCAACGTTCGTGTGGATGCCTGTAGAGGCGAGGATCTCGTTCCGCGTTTTGGTTCTCAAACGTCAGTTATTCTTCGCGAAACTTGATTTCTTCGCAGGTATAAACTCATTTCTTGATTTGATGTGTTTCGCATGGATCTTGTGAAGGGTTTCGTGTATTTTTCGTTGCGCATTTGATGCCCATGAAACCCAACCGTGGTATTAGAGCATGCTGCGAAACCACTCATTTGGAATTTGTTTCATCCCTTTCGCAGTAATCGTTTATCTTTGTTCAGTTTTGGAAACTGGGTCGTTGATCATTGATGTCCGTGTCTCCAACTACCCTCCTTGCATAACAATAACACTAAACTCAAAAGCGGGCTCACAATAGGCTGAATGATACTTTTCGCCAACATTTCAACAACTAAACACTCTATCTCATCTTTTTGATCATGTCCATAGCAGTGTTGTCTGGTTTACACATAAGTGGTCCTAAGCAGCAGGAGAATATGGCGATCCTTCGAGTGAGAAGGAAGAAGTCTATGTGGGTCCCCAAAACGGATTTGTACTCGTGAAGGAGGTCCAGTAGCTACCGCTACAATGGCAAGGCAGTGTTTTCAGAAGGCGCAGTCTCGATGTATAACAATAGAGCAATGAAGTTCTGCTCAACCATGTGATGGCTGGACCATAAGGCCACAAGGGAGCGAGAGAAAGCATTCACCCTTAGGCAGTGTGATGTGTCTTGGACTAAAAAAGACACAACGAGGGTCGTATGGTTGGTGTGCTCCAAATGTCTAAAGCCAAACTGTTCCCGGAATGGGATCCACCCGCCAATGCCGAAGATGAAGAAATTGTTTGAGAAGGAGAATGATCTGAGCGCTGCTTGCTGCTGTAAGAAACACCCCCTTGTGGTGGTGCATGGATCATCTCTGATGCAAATCAGAAGATCAGAATCAGACATCATGGGGTCAGAAGGGAGGTGACTAGCTCATGTGAAATGAAATTGTAGCTGACACCAGTATTACTCATCATTATGATGGGACTATCAAACATGAACCCCATGTAGTTTCATTGTCGTTGGGCTCATAATTTTGTTGACGAAGAAGAGAGGAAACTCTAAGTGATTAGTGTGTTGCGACGACCTAAAATGTATGATCTTCATCTAGTACATGCTAATTTTCTCCTCTGAACAAAGTAACCCCCATATCTCCTTATTGGGACACTCATGGAGAGGAGAGTTGGATTAGTTGCAATGTAAACACAACTCCTTGCTCCATAATTCTTAGCACTCCCGATGGGACAATCATTGTGGAGATGGTTTGGGTATTGCAACCAAAGGAAAACAGGGTGTTGAATTTATAAAAGTGTACCCACCCCAAAAAGTCCATGGCCGGTGTTGAAACCAATAAATTGGTCTCATGAGGAGTTCGGGGCCCTCAGCAAGCTGAGGGGCGGCCAACACTTACTCCCCCCAAGGGAGAGCTCTAGGATGAAGGTTGAGGAACTATGAACCGGACCAAGGGCTTAGTGGGGAGGTCCCACCACATACCCGGAAGTCCCTTAGGAACTTCCCCTCCCAAGCCACTACTAAGCTTGGGCACCACTGGAGGCTCTCCTCACCCCTTAGAGAGAGAGTTGGGGAGGGAGAGAGAGAGAAGAGAGCTAGCCTGGAATAAGCATCCCTCCAAATGGTGCCCCCTTGGTCCTATTTATAGGATTTCAAGATCTTGGCTGCAAATAGCCAAAAACTGGTCTGCCAGATTACCAAAATACCCTCGAAATGGGCTGCGAACAGCCAAATCCCGCCATTCCGAAACGCTAAGCGCAGACCGCCTACCCGGCTTGGAGCTGGGCGAGCCGGAGGCCTCCCGGCCTCCCCGGCTCGCCCCCACAAGGCTCTGGGCGAGCCGGAGGCCTCCCGGCCTCCCCGGCTCGCCCCCACAAGGCTCTGGGCGAGCCGGAGGCCTCCCGGCCTCCCCGGCTCGCCCCCACAAGGCGATGGGCGAGCCGGAGGCCTCCCGGCCTCCCCGGCTCGCCCCCACAAGGCGATGGGCGAGCCGGAGGCCTCACGGCCTCCCCGGCTCGCCCCCACAAGGCTCTGGGCGAGCCGGAGGCCTCACGGCCTCCCCGGCTCGCCCCCACAAGGCTCTGGGCGAGTCGGAGGCCTCACGGCCTCCCCGGCTCGCCCCCACAAGGCTCTGGGCGAGCCGGAGGCCTCCCGGCCTCCCCGGCTCGCCCCCACAAGGCTCTGGGCGAGCCGGAGGCCTCCCGGCCCTCCCGGCTCGCCCCCACAAGGCTCTGGGCGAGCCGGAGGCCTCCCGGCCTCCCCGGCTCGCCCCCACAAGGCTCTGGGCGAGCCGGAGGCCTCACGGCCTCCCCGGCTCGCCCCCACAAGGCTCCGGGCGAGCCGGAGGCCTCCCGGCCCTCCCGGGGTCGCCCCCACAAGGCTCTGGGCGAGCCGGAGGCCTCCCGGCCTCCCCGGCTCGCCCCCACAAGGCTCTGGGCGAGCCGGAGGCCTCCCAGCCTCCCCGGCTCGCCCCCACAAGGCTCTGGGCGAGCCGGAGGCCTCCCGGCCCTCCCGGCTCGCCCCCACAAGGCTCTGGGCGAGCCGGAGGCCTCCCGGCCCTCCCGGCTCGCCCCCACAAGGCTCTGGGCGAGCCGGAGGCCTCCCGACCTCCCTGGCTCGCCCTCACAAGGGAATAGTCCTGGGATGCGCCCCTCAGACTCGACTCCCTCCAAATGCTCACCCCTCCTCCTCCCGGGGTCGCGCCCTTTGGAAATATTGGGCCTAAAAATATCTTGGGCCCCGGGGGCCCACTCGGCGAATACAGGGTTGTACACAATCCCCGCTCTTTTCGAGCGTGGCTCACGCTCGAAAAGAAATGTCCAACCCTGCATATTCGACGAGTGTCGCTAGGAATCCGGTTATTGATGATATCTTGGAAAAGCCACAGCGCCTCCCCGAGAGGTCCCCCAACCTTGCCGGCTAGCGAGAGCCCGGCTAGCAGAGCCACCTCGGGGGAAAAACACAGCCTCCCCGAGAGGTCTTCCTACCCTGCCGGCTAGTGAGAGACCGGCTAGCGGAGCCACCTCGGGGGAAAAATACTGAAGAGAATTTCGGCCACTGAGCGGTTCCTGACCCTGCCAGCTAGGTGGGAGCCTGGTCAGCAGGTCAGCATGGGGACTACGTACTTGGGACTTTCCTGCCACCGAGCGATCCTCGGACCTGCCAGCTTGATGGGAGCCTGGTCAGCGGGCCAGCATCGGGACTAAGTACTTGGGACTTTCCTGCCACCGAGCGATCCTCGGACCTGCCAGCTTGATGGGAGCCTGGTCAGCGGGCCAGCATCGGGACTAAGTACTTGGGACTTTCCTGTCACCGAGCGATCCTCGGACCTGCCAGCTTGATGGGAGCCTGGTCAGCGGGCCAGCATCGGGACTAAGTACTTGGGACTTTCCTGCCACCGAGCGATCCTCGGACCTGCCAGCTTGATGGGAGCCTGGTCAGCGGGCCAGCATCGGGACTAAGTACTTGGGACTTTCCTGCCACCGAGCGATCCTCGGACCTGCCAGCTTGATGGGAGCCTGGTCAGCGGGCCAGCATCGGGACTAAGTACTTGGGACTTTCCTGCCACCGAGCGATCCTCGGACCTGCCAGCTTGATGGGAGCCTGGTCAGCGGGCCAGCATCGGGACTAAGTACTTGGGACTTTCCTGCCACCGAGCGATCCTCGGACCTGCCAGCTTGATGGGAGCCTGGTCAGCGGGACAGCGTCGGGGCTAAGTACCCTGAGACTCTCCTGCCCCCGAGCGATCCTCGGACCTGCCAGCTTGATGGGAGCCTGGTCAGCGGGCCAGCGTCGGGGCTAAGTATTTGAAAACTTTCACTACATTAATCATCACATTACATGCAAGAAAAAACTAAGTAAACAACCACGCTACATGAACTTAAGGGTGGAGAGAAGAAACTGAGCACTTAGACAAACTTGGTCTCCTACTGCCGAGGGTGGTCTCCCTCGTTCCCAATTGGTTGTTGTTGTTGCCGCACCAAACCCCTCGCTTCCTTCAATTCCAAGAACTCAGGGCAGTTGATCGTCGCGTGACCTTCCTCATCGTGGAGGTCACAATAGGGTAACTCCACCCTACCCCCTCTTCCTCTTCTTCCTGCTTTTCTGACTCTCCTCCTTTTTTCCCAGCCAATTGCCATGGCCTGTTGAGGCGGTGGAGGGGATGCCCTCGGCCTCTGCCCCCACCTAGGGGGGTCAACCCCCTCTTCCTGGAAGCTGCCTTCCTCTTGGTCGAACTTTCTCTTGGGAGCCTCTACTCTTCCCCCTTGCTGCCTTGCCTCTGGCTCACTCAGCTTAGCCAGCCTTCTTGTGAACTCCGGGTTGGCCTCCTCACTCTCAACTTCTTCTTCCACCCTTTCCATCAACTCTTCAAAGGACAAAGGAGCTCTTCTCTTGAGGTCCATCTTGAAGAAACCCTCCCGCAGCCCCAACGTGAAGGCAAGCTTGAGGGTGTACCCGGGCACTTCTTGGAGGAGGAGAACCTCTTCCCTGAACCGTTCCAGATATTGAGCCAGCGACTCCTCTGGCTCTTGCTTGATCTTGAAAAGTGCTTCGGCATCTTTCTTCCTCTTTCTTGACGTCGAGAAGCGTAGCAGAAAAGCTCGGCGCAAGTTTTCGAAGGCGTAGATGGATCCTGCAGGGAGCTGATGGAACCAGTCCCTGGCCTTCTCCTTGAGGGTGACGGCAAAGAGCCGACACTTGAAGGCGTCCGACATGGGCATGATGGAGACCATGTCCTCAAACCACTGCAGGTGCAAGACGGGGTCATCCTTGCCGAAGTAGTGAGACATCTCCGCCCCCTTGAACCCCTCCGGAATCGGGGCTGAGAGGATCAGCTCACAAAAAGGACCTCCGTTGCTCGCCCCCCTTGGGGGCTGGGCGAGCTGGGGCGGGGCGAGCTGGGAGTATGCCCCCCTCCGGAGCTCGCCCCCCCGGGGCTGGGCGAATGGGGGTATGGGACTTCCCCACTCGCCCCCTTGGGATTGGGGCGGGGCGAGTGGGGGTATGGCACCTCCCCACTCCCCCCCCCCCCCCCCCCCCCCCCACTGGTACTCGCGTCCTGGCCTGCTGGCCAAGAGTGTTCTCGCCCACCTGCTGAGGTGAGGCCTCTGGACCATCTCCTCTCACGCCTTCGACTATCGAGGTGATAGCTACCTGCAGGGTCTGCATGACCTCCTGCCTGAGATTCTCAAACATCTCCAACATCACTCCAGCCACCGGAGGTTGCGAGTGACCGGGGTCGGAACTTCCTCCACCTCCGTCCATGGAGCTCAGCTTGAGGCTTTCTTGTATTGGTCACACTCCACGCTCACCGCACCATAATGTTGAAACCAATAAATTGGTCTCACGAGGAGTTCGGCTCTCAGCAAGCTGAGGGGCGGCCAACACTTACTCCCCCCAAGGGAGAGCTCTAGGATGAAGGTTGAGGAACTATGAACCGGACCAAGGGCTTAGTGGGGAGGTCCCACCACATACCCGGAAGTCCCTTAGGAACTTCCCCTCCCAAGCCACTACTAAGCTTGGGCACCACTGGAGGCTCTCCTCACCCCTTAGAGAGAGAGTTGGGGAGGGAGAGAGAGAAGAGAGCTAGCCTGGAATAAGCATCCCTCCAAATGGTGCCCCCTTGGTCCTATTTATAGGATTTCAAGATCTTGGCTGCAAATAGCCAAAAACTGGTCTGCCAGATTACCAAAATACCCTCGAAATGGGCTGCGAACAGCCAAATCCCGCCATTCCGAAACGCTAAGCGCAGACCGCCTACCCGGCTTGGAGCTGGGCGAGCCGGAGGCCTCCCGGCCTCCCCGGCTCGCCCCCACAAGGCTCTGGGCGAGCCGGAGGCCTCACGGCCTCCCCGACTCGCCCCCACAAGGCTCTGGGCGAGCCGGAGGCCTCCCGGCCTCCCCGGCTCGCCCCCACAAGGCTCTGGGCGAGCCGGAGGCCTCCCGGCCCTCCCGGCTCGCCCCCACAAGGCTCTGGGCGAGCCGGAGGCCTCCCGGCCTCCCCGGCTCGCCCCCACAAGGCTCTGGGCGAGCCGGAGGCCTCACGGCCTCCCCGGCTCGCCCCCACAAGGCTCTGGGCGAGCCGGAGGCCTCCCGGCCCTCCCGGGGTTGCCCCCACAAGGCTCTGGGCGAGCCGGAGGCCTCCCAGCCTCCCCGGCTCGCCCCCACAAGGCTCTGGGCGAGCCGGAGGCCTCCCGGCCTCCCCGGCTCGCCCCCACAAGGCTCTGGGCGAGCCGGAGGCCTCCCGGCCCTCCCGGCTCGCCCCCACAAGGCTCTGGGCGAGCCGGAGGCCTCCCAGCCCTCCCGGCTCGCCCCCACAAGGCTCTGGGCGAGCCGGAGGCCTCCCAGCCCTCCCGGCTCGCCCCCACAAGGCTCTGGGCGAGCCGGAGGCCTCCCGGCCTCCCCGGCTCGCCCTCACAAGGGAATAGTCCAGGGATGCGCCCCTCAGACTCGACTCCCTCCAAATGCTCACCCCTCCTCCTCCCGGGGTCGCGCCCTTTGGAAATATTGGGCCTAAAAATATCTTGGGCCTCGGGGGCCCACTCGGCGAATACAGGGTTGTACAGCCGGCGTGACAAATTCTTTTACTGGTTGACCGGTCCGAACGATGACAATGGACATGAAGGATGTTTGTTAAGGACGTCTTGACGGTTTCCATGTGTGAGGCAAGCAATGCCATCGTGCGATTGAGCTCTTCAAGTTTGTTCTTCATCATGACAGAGGGGCATTCGCCAATGACGTGATACGTGGATGAGATGGTGAAATCATGAACATGATCTGCGGAACAAGGGCCCGATTTTGATGAAACATATTCCCATTCTGAATAGAGAAAAAAATGGTGTGCGATTTGAAGCTACATGGGGCTCGGTTTGACAAATCAAGGCTTTGATCCTACCCGAGACATTGAGGCGAAGCAAAATTAATTAATCAGTGGGCCACGATTTTGCATATCAAGAGCTTGATACCACACAGACAACTCGACTACCATGCGTGAATTGACAATGGAAAGTAAAGATCATAGATCGGCGATCTAGCGTAAATACATGTCAGTAATTGGGGACAAACCGGTCTACTGAGGAGGCAGAGGTGAAACGCTACCACATCGGACTTCACAACATTCTGGTTGGCATAAAGGGGATTGACGCTAGGGCACAATGGGAGATTATGTCGAGCGTCACGACATGCCTTATCAAGTTTGTTGGAGCCTAAAGAGCAAATTATAGTGCCTTATCAAGTTTGTTGGAGCCTAAAGAGCAAATTATAGTGTCTTATCAAGTTTGTTGGAGCCTAAAGAGCAAATTATAGTGCCTTATCAAGTTTGTTGGAGCCTAAAGAGCAAATTATAGTGCCTTATCAAGTTTGTTGGAGCCTAAAGAGCAAATTATACCATTGAAGGATCGTAGAAATATGCAAGAGGAGCTCCTTACTTTAGCCCAACACAACTAGATGCATGCATATTCCAATGAAGAAATATGAGAAGAAATATGAGAGGAGTTTTTATATTTTAAAGCTCAAGTAAAAAATAACCGATGTTGAGTCATTGTGCATGTAATTATGTATCCCGATAGTGGAGAGAACCTAGTTTCATAAATCTTCCCGGAGAAATTAGGAAGACTATTACCTCACATACAAGATTATTATTTTAGGCTCTGTTTGTTTGAGTGTTTTTTCTCCATTATGCTTTTTAGAAAACATGTGATACATAGAATCCGAGCAGGTTGGTTAAAGTGGAGAGGCGCGTCTGGGATCTTATGTGATCGTAAAGTACCATTAAAACTTAAAGGCAAGTTTTACCGTACTGCAATTAGGCCAGCAATGCTCTACGGTTCTGAGTTTTGGGTAGTGAATGGTGTACATGAGCAAAAAATGGGAGTTGCAGAAATGAGAATGCTTAGGTGGATGTGTGGTCACACGAGACTGGATAAAATTAGGAATGAATGTACCAGGGATAAGACAGGAGTGGCGCCAATTGTAGAGAAGATGCGAGAAGCTCGTTTAAGATGGTTCAGACATGTACATAGGAGACCATTAGAGGCACCTGTTAGGCATTGTGAGAGTTTAGTCACTAGACATGTTAAACGGGGGAGGGGTAGACCAAAAAAGACTTGGAATGACACTAAAAGGAAAGATATGATGTACTTAGGTGTTGGAAGAGGAAAATAGAAATGCTTGATTGATATTATTCATCCACATAGGGCATTATATAAGAGTTACAACATGACATAAAACACCGATAGGCGGTGTGGGACTAAACCTCAAATACATAAAGGCACTACAAGACCGACATTGACTCGATACTTCCAACACTCCCCCTCAAGCTGAAGGGGGGATCCTACAGCTTGGACATCACAAATAACGACAATGGAGGTAGATGATGCGGGACAAACATCAGACGAGCCACCGGGGGAAATTCCAAACCGGGGAATCAAGCCCGGGACATAGCCACACACGACGCAGGACCCACACACGACATGAACTCGCTGGAAACCGGTCAACCAACATCACCTACACACAAAACATGTGGAAAAAGGAACGAAAAATGAGGTGCAAATCAACACTCGAGCAACCGGGGATAATCCGTCGGGGATAATCTGTCGGGGATACATCCGCATAAGAGCGGTCCCACACGACACGGTCCCACGCGACACAACTCGAAGAGACAAGAACACCAACATAATCGCTCCCCAACACATGACCAATTGAAAGATAAATAGGGAGACACAGATGACCAATCGAAAGACAAATGGGGAGACACATACAACACACGACATAAACCTAAAGGCCGTGTGGAACAAAGGCGAAAAGTCGGGAAAGATCATCTGAGTCACCTTCCTTCCAACACTCCCCTCACGTGGATAACACGTGCATAGAAGGCAGAAACACAAGACAAACAACATACGCCCCAAAAAGATCGCACAAACAACACAAACTTCAGCATCTATTAGCATTCCGGGAAGCGGCAGCAGCGGCAAGAGCACAAGTAGCAGCAAGGCCGCCCCCGGGAGCAGCAAGGAGGCAAACAGGATCAGGAGCCATTGTCCAGATGCTAGAAAGAAGAGGGGGGCAAGCATGGGAACAGATCTGCCTCAAGGAGTGACAACGAGCCATCACCAGCACTACAGCAGCCGAACAGGAGACGACGACGAACTGCGACAAGAGCGTTGATGTAGAAAGCATCAGACGGGATCGACGAAGTTGCTGCGACAAGAATCGTCGCTGGGAGAAGCTCCAGCGGCAGAGTTGCACGGGATCGCCGATGCACTGGATTTGAACGACCGAATCTGGACGTCACACGGCAGAAGCAGGCGGGATCAGCGTCGATGTCGCAGGCGGTGCAGCACCGTGGAGACCAAGAGATGGGATTGGATCCGCTCCTGTCGACGGAATCAGCGATCGACTTCGTCGACAGGAGCGGTAGCAGAGAGGCTTAACGGGAGCAGAAGGACGGGATGAGCCCGACCAGAGGAAGGGAAGGAGAAGCCCACTGAAAAAAATAGGTTTCAGACCTTTTGCTCTGATACCATGTTGGAAGAGGAAAATAGAAATGCTTGATTGATATTATTCATCCACATAGGGAATTATATAGGAGTTACAACATGACATAAAACACTGATAGGCGGTGTGGGACTAAACCTCAAATACATAAAGCCACTACAAGACCGACATTGACTCGATAATTCCAACATTAGGTATTAATGAGGCTATGATTAAAGATAGGGCGCAATGGCGACAAAGGATCCATATAGCCGACCCCACTATGGTGGGATAAAGGCTTGAGTGTTGTTGTTGTTGTTGATGATGTTTTTTAGAAAACACAAACGCTATTTTTCCCATTTGAATAGCCTTTTTTTGGAACTATTGATCCCAAAAAACATCATTTTATGACTGATTCCAATAGCAGGGATATAGCTCCATTCAAAAAATATTGTTTTATCTTTATCTTCAACCGTCGCCACCACCCAAATAGGGCTTTAGTTGAATTGAGAATAATAATGTTTTTTCTAATGTCTTGGGTACTTTGAAGTTTGCTTTATCTGAGGAGGTTATTGATGATGTATTTGAGGTATTACCTTTGCATTTCATAGGAGGAGACTTAAATGGGCATATAGTGAAGGAAAATACAGATTATGCAGTCGTTCATGGAGGATTTGGGTATGAAGAAAGAAATGAAGAAGAAAGAACAATTTTAGACTTTGTCATTGCACATGAGCTGATTATGACAAATACGCTTTTCATTAAGAGGGAAGAACATTTAATTACGTTTAAAAGCGGACCAAATAAGTCACAAATTAATTATTTTATGACTCGTAAAATGGATAAAATGATTTGTAAGGATTGCAAAGTCATACCAGGAGAAAATTTGACAACACGATATATGTTAGTTGTGTTGGACAGCAAATTAAATATAATAAATTTAAGACAAGGACAAAAGTGTTGCCAAAAATTCGGTGGTGAAACTTGAAGATGGAAAAATAGGTTGCTTTCAAGACAACAGCTATGGAACAACTAGTTGATGACCCTTATGTTGATCTTAGTGTCTCATGGTAAATTATGTCTTCACATTTAATGATAAGTGGAAAGAACGTACTTGGAAAATCAAAATGGCGTGCGCTCTCAAATAAAGAATCTTGGTGGTGAAAAGAGGAAGTGCAAGACAAAGTGAAGGCAAAGAGGGTCGGCTATAAAACACTCTACGCTTGTTGGAATGATGAAAACTTGACAAGGTATAAAGTCGTCAAGAAAGCAGCTAAACATGCAGTAAGTAAAGCAAAAAGTCAAATTTATGAAGATTTTATAAGCGACTGGATACCAAAAATGGAGAGTGTGACATATATAATTGCTTGATCTAGAGAGAGGAAGATAAGAGATTTAAGCCAAA
The DNA here is from genome assembly GCA_033032865.1 of Dactylorhiza incarnata. Lineage (NCBI taxonomy): Eukaryota > Viridiplantae > Streptophyta > Magnoliopsida > Asparagales > Orchidaceae > Dactylorhiza > Dactylorhiza incarnata. Next base: position 3,225,672 of record JAWHQI010000193.1, on the reverse strand, counting down.
ATAAATGCATAAAGGATGAAACAAATACAATTTTGACGGATGATGTGGCTATTAAAAGTGATGGAAAAGATATTTTTATCAACTCTATAATGAAACAAAAGATAATGAACTGAACTTGGAAGAGTTAAGTAAATCGGAGGAGTATATGAACATAACGTTTTATCGTAAAATTCAAGTATCATAGGTAAATGATGCTCTAAAGAAGATGAAAAATGGAAAGGAAGTTGGGTCAGATGATATACTCATCGAAGTATGAAAATATCTAGAAAAAGAAGGATTTTTGTGGCTTACATATTTCTTCAATAAGATACTGAAGTCAAAGAGATGTCAGACCAATGAAGAGAAAGTATATTGGTACCTTTGTATAAGAATAAATGAGATACAAAATTGTATTAATTACAGAAGAATTAAATTAATGAGTCATACCATGAAAGTATGGGAACGAGTAATAGAAATAAGAGTAAGACGAGAGACTAGCATCTCGGAGAATCAATTTGGATTCATGTCAAGACGGTCACCATGGAAGCTATACATCTCTTGAGGAGACTCATTGACAACTATCGAGAAAGAAAACAAGATTTGCATATGTTGTTTATCGGCTTATGATAGGGTTCCAAGAGAGATCTTATGGAGAGTCTTAGAAAAGAAATGTGTAAATGTATCATACATTGACATAATCAAAGATATGTATACAAATTCAGTGACGAGGGTGAGGACATCTGGAGGATTAACACAGGAATTACCTATCACTGTTGGCTTACATCAAGGTTCGGCTTTAAGCGCGCTTCTCTCTTTGCCCTTATCCTAGATGAGCTCACCGGACATATCCAACAAGCAATACCTTGGTGTTTATTGTTTGTAGATGATATCCTTTTGGTCGATGAGACGCGCGAGGGTGTAAACGCTAAACTTGAATCTTGGCTAAACACTTTAGAAAAGAAGGGTTTTAGGTTGAGCAGGGCAAAGACGAAGTATATGGAGCTTAAATTTAGCAGTGCAAGAAGGACTGATGGCTTTGTTATTAAGTTTGATGCAACGACTGAAAAATGAGGCCAAAATGGGAAGCTGGTAAAGTCAAAGAGCTTTTGCTCTTCTGCGGTTGAACGGTTAGAATACAGGGTTCAACACACCAACGGGCACAGTCAGGGAGAGAGAGGAGAAAGAAGACAGAAGAATTTGTTGGATCAAGTTCATTCTCTTCTAATTCCGTCTAAGGTATATACATATATATTTATTCAATTATTTATTTATAGATTCAAGCGGTTTCTTTTGCTCACTACTAACATCTTTCAAGCCTCTTTGTACTCCTTCACAGAGTGTAACATCCTCCATCTGCAAGCAATGTGCATCAATTGTGGTCAATTCCTCTACTTCAATATGAGAATATTGGTGTTTGAATCGCTAATAATTTGAGAAGTATAATGAAATTTGCCGTACCTGGATCATCTCGCTCTCTTTTAAGCTTCGGTGGATGAACTCTTTTTCCTTCTACGGAATTTAGTTCAAGTGGATGAACTCTTTTTCTTTCTGCGGAATTTTGTTGTCAATTTCTCTACTGTAATGTTGTTCGCTCAACCGAAGATTCCTTCCCTAGATGAGACGATCTTAGTCATGATGCAAGAGGAGAGCAGGATTATGCTTCAGTCTGGTGCATCTGGACTTCCATGGGTGAAGTTAGCACTAGTGGTCAAAGGAGTGAGACACGATAGTGTTTCAACTATGGTGAGATAGGTGATCTAAGGCATGCTTGTCCTAAGCCACCAAAGGAGATGGATGCAGGTGGACAGACAATTTGGGAGTCGTGGTCGTGGTCGTGGTCGTGGGGGTCGCATAGGTGGTGGAAGAGGAGGTTACCTGGAAAATGGAAAAGAAAAAAAGAGGAAAATGGAAAGTTAGAGAAGTTAAAGAATTTTTGCTCTATTGCAGTTGGAGGAAATGTCAATGAGCCGAAGGTTAGAAGAGAGGGGGGCCAACACACGAGTTACAAGCTCGGTCGAGGAGAGAGGATAAAAAGATGAAGAATATATTGTATCTGAAATTTCATCTAAGGTATGTGTTACCGAATAGATAGGGAGAGAGAGGAAGAATCCGGCAAGGGGGAGGCCGGCGGCGGTGAGCGAGACGAAAAGGAGGAAGGATGAGGAACTTAGGGAGCAACCCTAAAATCTTGCATAAATTCAAGCATCCCTTACAAACTCCTACCCCTCCCTCTTATATAGATGAGGAAGGGCACACAAACTAAGACAATACAAATAATAATTAAGTCTAATTAATATTATTTAAAAGGCATTTAAATAATATTAATTAACACATTTATTTTCAAAAGGAATAATCATGGCGGCTTCCATGCGCGGGCCCCAAATAAGTGCGGCGGCTTTCATATGCGTGCGTCGATGATCTCCATTCGGGGGGTCCACTTGCGTGAAAGTGTATGCGTAACAGTATGCATCTCTACTAATATAAAGACAGTTATCGATTGACCAACCACAGAGACATTTTATTTCTATTTTTCCTGAATCAAGCATTCAAGCTAATATGAGCATATACCCACAGCCGCACTCCCTTAGCATCTTCTAGGGCCACAACTCCCAATCACAACTAGAATTCGCCTCAGGTTCTAGTTTAAGATTTATGATGTGGAGAATCTCTTAAAAAGGGCAACCACGGAGCATACTTTCTATCATCAATCATATGCAAGCCAGCATGAACATATCATATTCTCCTTCCCCATGCTCTAAGCGGTCTATCTTGGTTCTCCACTCCGGCGTGGACGACCAAACATAGTGCTCCCTCTTCACGTTGATTCCCCCATGTGTTCCTCGACTTTGACGATGCTCGCATCCCAGTGCTCCTCCCAGATCGCAATCATCTGCGGTCGGCTCCTCTTCTTTCTCGCCAAGCCTCTTCACAGTGAGAGAGGATTGTTTAGCTCGCGACTCAGAGCGTCTATTCTTCACACGCAAAGCCTCACCGATTCCGAGCATCCTGCAGCTTCGTCGACAACAACATTTCAGCACATGTTCTCCTTCTTAGGCAAAGGCTCGCCGATTCCAAACATCCTACAGCTTCACCGACTTCACTGACAACAACATTTCCATTTCAGCAGAGAAGATTTGCCGATTCAGAGGTTTGGATTGGCTTCATTTGTTATGCATTGAAAAATCGCTACGCTTCTGTATAAAATATTTATTTTCGTGTGCTTTTTTTATCTGTTTTTAAATCACTTGTTTTTTAATCCATGAGTTTTGATGTGTTTTCTTTAGTCCACAACTTTGTGTATTTCTCCCATGACTTCAAATTAAAGTTCTGTATAGGTATTTTTCAGAGGTCAAATTTATGTATGCGAGTTAAAGTGAACATATCTTGGTTGCATTTATGTATATCTTTTGTAACATTTAGGCTCCGTTTGGCACGATTTTTTTGCTCCGGTGAGTTTGGACAACAGTGCCACAATCATAGATTGTATGTTTGGCATGACAACGATTACGACCACCACCATGAAAAGAAAGCAATTTTTAAACATAAAAGTGGATGAAGTTCCTTAAGTGAGGTCAGACGTCCACGAACGTCGGTTCATAACCACCACGTTCATGACCGCCGCCACCGCGCCAAACGAAGCCGTACTTCTCTTCTTCCGTGATTATCGCATTCGCATGCCTTTGGAGAGGCAACACACTACATAGATTGGCCCACGAATATCTATTTCTCCTCACCTACTACAAACTCCTTCCAAAATGCAACAAAAACATACCTTCTCATAACTTTTTCCAACTCTCTTTAAGGTGGCATTCATTTATTTTCCCCACATCCTATGCTCTCATGTTTATATTCTTAACTCTTTCACCACATATCCAATGTTCCTAGGTTCGTAATGCGACTTCTAAACTTCCCGTGAAGTCGAGTCCGAACACTGTTTATGTAAGTCTTTTTCGTTCCGTTTTCTACGTATTTCAAAACTAACAATAAGCTTTAGTACTCCCTCATCGCTCAAAATTAGCTTATGATGATTTCTATTATCCATAGCCCCCAAATTCTCACACAACTTCTATTTCATTTCCACTATCTTTTTTACTCATTTTGTAGTCTTTAAGATTACTTAGATCTTCCATCTCTAAGACCTCTTTGCAAGTAGACTGCCATGAGGAGCTAAAGGTGACTATCTACTTGAGGTTTTAATTGATTTCATTTCAATCGAGTTTTAATTTAATTGGTTCGAATCCGTAGCAGGGAACATAAATAAGTCGTAAAATAAAAAATACATGCAGTTTTCGCAAAAATCAAATATAAAAATTCGCAATAAAAAATGACTCGATCCCCACTCTGAAAAGAGAATTTGTTACCTCTTTCTGTTCTTATGGAGGTTGGGAAGAAGATAATTAACCTAGAATATATATAATATCCCCCCCCCCCCCCCCCTTCGTTCCCTTTGCCGGTTCAACTCGATCGCTCCACACGTGTCTGATTACGTCTGATTCGGCAATCACGAGTTTCTACTATTCACGCAAACAAAAATGATGCGCACTCGGAGGAACTTGATAAACTTTTCCCAAATGATCAGTCCAGACAATATGGAAAAAACTAGCATTGAGACCTTAATACCTATGTCAATATAACTCTAAATAATGATTATGAATATAATTCTAATAGCTAATGTGTAAATATATTTTGGAATATGATAGAAATTTATTATTTTTAGAAATATTCTCTCCAGCATTTTCTATATTTAATTAATACATTATCTAAAATACTCTTTCTAAAATCTTCTGTATTTATTGTATTATCTTGAATACTCATTCTAGATTCTTTATTATTTATTGAAAACTAATGAAAGTGCATTAATAATACATAGCAAATTAAGAATCCCAGAAGTGTTGGATAATATTATTTCTAGAAAAACTAATAAATAATTATTTTTCAGAAAATGATTTGTATAATAAAATTAATGTGCCTAATAATGAGACGAGGCGCGTGAAATTCGCGATGCCTTACAATTAATATTGCCTCCCTCCTGTGTACGTTTACTATGATAAAATTAATCGAGAGTAAGAGCTTAGATTCTTCATGTTCTAAATTAAACATTTCATATTCATGTATCAGAGCATTACTATGTTACTTGTGAGCTTCATTAGTGGTAACAATCATAAATTTCCCTGCAAGTAGCCAGCCTCCTCGTTCGCAATACGATCCTTTTCGTGCGGGCATGAAGAATCCGCCTCGATCCAACGGCGCCCAAAAGAAAACAAAAATAAATCGTGATGCATGAAATACAAAGCAAGATGGACGGCTCACCCTTTTCCTGCACCGCGTGCAGGTAGCGCACGAAAAAATTATTCGTAGTGAGCAAGGAATATCCAGGATTAAACTAGCACTGTCCACAGATGCACATTACTGCGTTTCCGTTCAGGGAAAGAAAGCAGGTGAAGGAGCGAGCACATACATTACCAAAGAAGCTCTCCCCGCCCCGAAAAATTTATACGCACTAAATCACAATTTTAGACATCTAACCATTAGTACGGGTGACACCTCTATATTGTAGTGGAAAGACATTTGACGCCCTATAAATTTCAAAAGGACTGTGGTAACTTTTAATTTTTCATAACCGAGACATTTGACCCTCTATCGAATGAATTTGCAGATGGGTCAAATGTCTCGATTGTAAAAAAATTAGGGTTACAATAATTCTTTTGAAACTCAGGGAGTCAAATATCTTTCCTCTACTATAAGTGTGCCACAGGTATTTTACCCTTATTATTTTTACAATTATTTTAGGTACTTGTTGTCCATATTCTGATTATTTCTTGAAATAATGTGATCGAAAAATCATGCACTCCGATCAGAAAATAAAATGACAACAAAAGATACTTAAAATAATTGTAAAATTAATATTTTGAATTTTTTTTTATAAAAAAACATTTATTTAGATATCTAAAATTGTGACCGCGCCTGGGACCACTGCCTGATAAAGGAGCATGACCTGGACCGCACCGTGGAAATCAACTTGTAAAGAAGCTAATGCCAGCTGCTGCCGCTGCTGCTGCGCTTGTGAATATAGAAATTTTTTCCTTGTTAAGTCCCCAACATTTTCGTTTATTAGCCTTCTTCTACTTACTCATCTTACCAAAGAAGCTCTCTCTCTTGCTCCCACGCTCTCCCTCTCTCTCATCTCTATGTCTGGAGGAGAGAGCGAGTTCCGGCCATTTTGCAACTCCGATGACCCCTGCAGCGGTGAAGGCGAGAGCACCCAGAAATCTAGACCAGGACGCAGTTCAACGCAACACGTAAAATGACTGTTGCCGGAGAAAAAGAAGACGAAGGTGGGAAGCTGGAGAAGTCGAAGAGCTCTTGCTCTTCTGTGAGTTAGAGGAAGTGCCAACCAGATGAAGGTTATAAGAGAGGGGTCAACACACCACTCACATATGCCTCTTTCTTATTGAACTTGCTGCATAAATAAATTTATAATTTGCTTGATTATGAAATTAGCAAAATGTTTCTTTTAAATGGATTTTTTAAAGCTTATTTATTAGACGAAGCTCACATATAAAATCATTAAAATTAAATTGAACATCTGTTGTGTATGGAGAATATGGAATTGACTTAATTTAATGTTTAAAAAAAATTCAGTTCACTATAATATGAAAGCTCCTGGTGATCCGGTTTTCCTCCGGCGTTGGTCTCTTAAAGCGTGAAATCCTTTGGGCTCTGTTGGAGTTGAGCGGAATTGAGACTTAGGCTCCGTTTGGGGGGGCTTATTTTCACCGGTCAAGCGGTCACGACCGCATGAACCGGACCAAAATTAAAGTCCGGTTCATGCGGTCGTGACCGCTTGACCGGTGAAAATAAGTCCCCCCAAACGGAGCCTTAGGAATTGAAATTGAAGGTCAAATTCAATTGAAAATCACATCTAATTCCAATTATAGGTCTCCAATTCCATCCCCACTAAATTTACATTGTTAACATTCATGTACAAAAAAGAAGATGAGGGATTTTTTTTGTTGTTGCATGTATATGTTAATAATGTAAACTTGAGAAGTTTTTTTTTGTTTTTGTATTTTTGAAAAATTACCCAAAGTTTTAAACTATGGCAGACCCTAGTAGCAGGGAAGAGAAGAATCTGTTCAAAACATTATATGATTGAGAGAGTTAGCACATAAAAATGCAGTGGAAAAAACATACAAAAAAAGTGCTACAGAACTGTCAAGGAGATATATCTTGCTTAGTAATTCACATAAAGAATCATTTCAACAGCTAAAAGAAGGAAAATACAAATGAAACAATAGACCTGCTGATGCTATCTAACTAATGGCCCTGGAACTTTCAAATCCTCCTGCTCATAAATCATTCTTTTCTCGACCCCCGAGACCTTCATCATTTCTCGGTCGTCAGGCTCCCACTTCCAGCAGCAGAAGAGTTCTTCGCAAAAATTTCGGGCGATATCTCCCAATTGCTGCTTCTCCTGCCCCAGCTCGAATTCCTGGCATCAGTTCTCGTGATCGGAATCTCAGATCCGGTATTCGAGATTTGCTTATCCATTGCCGACACGGAATCCGATTCCGAAAATGTTTCGGGCCTCCTATCGCTGTCTCTCCTGCCCATCTCCTCGTCGAACTCCTCGATGTTTCGTCGCTGGGAGATCTTCAGCAGGTCGCCGCCGATATCAAGGTCGTCTTCTACTTTAGAACGAGTGTAGCTTCCTGAATCGTCTTCAGGCTCTCGAGCGCGGACAGCATTGGGCGGCGTTCTCAGGATCTCTTCTTGCACAAAGGCACGAAAATCATTTCTCGAGGGCTTGATTTTGATGCAGAATACTTCCATGAAGTTGTTCAGACAGCCACGGTCGTAGACATTGCGTCGGCGGTCAGTTCGGTACCGGAAATTCTCGTATGTGGTCTGAAACACAAGAAGAATGTTGGCATCTTAAAGAGAGAAAAATTTCAAGTTGGACCAACTAAACTAATCCAAATTTCTTGGAAGAAAACACAAGTGCATATTGGATAAAGGTCTTGACGATGTGACGTCAGTTATTAGTATGATAAATCTGTTTAGCTTAAAAAATGCGAAACAAGAAAGTAATTATCCGCCAGACACGTCTTGTTCGAGGCATATTTTTCTTGTCATTATCGGGTTTTTCATCAGCGCAGACGGGTGGGATGGAGTTGAAGGAATTATAGGAAATGCAGATGTATTTAATTCATAGTTTCATATCTGATATTTAGTTTCAACCTCGTCAATAAGTAAATGGATTACAAACATTAATCAAGTGATAGGATGGTTTCATTTTAGTTGGAAAAACATTGGTTTATCATTTTATGATCCCTATGACTTGAGCTTCACATGGTGAAACATTATGAATACAACAGAATTAACATAGAGAGTTAAGAAACCTCAAATATTTTTAATCCCTTGTTGAAAATTTTGAATTTACTCTCTCTTCAGTTTTATGGGTGGGATTGTTAGTTATACCTGAAGTTTTGAGCATATTGGCAGGGATTGGATAGAATAGAATAGACCAACAACAGAGCCTAGATTGCATACCAAGCACTCTCAGATTCCTAGCCAAAAAATACTTTCCGATGGCACAAGTCAAAGGCACGCATTTTTAAAGAGTAACAATAGTGCGATGATCCGATCGAATCTGCTGCAAGGTGGTGCTCTAAGGGTACATGTTTCGGGTACAGATGCACGGGCATGACTTGCATTGAACTATTATGTTTTGGATTTATTAAGAAAGACTAGAGCTGGCCCAAAAGGTATCCATCCTTGGAGATGTCTCTTCCTCCTCTCTACTGCTTCTCCTCTCCTAGCTTAGGCCAGTCACCCCAAGGGGGGTAACATTGCCGACTTGCAGGACTACTCTGCAGTGTTCGGCTAACGTTGTGACCCGCTCAATACAGTGATCTCGCTCATTGTTGTGATCGTGCTGCTCGAGACCAGGCATCCACTAGCACTGCTCTACATACGTAATTGCGCGCCAGCTGCGTGACCATATCACGATACTGTTTGACTACCGCAACCCTGGCTTGCTCTACATACGTAATCGCGCACCAGCTGCGTGACCAGCCATCCACGAGCACTGCTCTACATACATAATTGCGTGCTAGCTGCGTGACCATATCACAATCCTGTTTGACTACCGCAACCCTGGCTTGCTCTACATACGTAATCGCGCACCATATCATGATCCTGTTTGACTCCCACAATCCTTGCTGGTGCCGCTTACACTCTACGCCATCCCCCAATGCCTCACACCACCCACTGTTCTTCTTCAGCAGATCTACAGATCTCCTATATTATGTGCCTTCTAATGCATGTCCCTACTACTGTTGGCTTACATCAAGGTTCAATAAGCTCTTATCTCTTTACCCTTATCTTAGATGAGCTCACTAGACATATCCAACAAGCAATACCTTGGTGTTTATTGTTTGCGGATGATATCGTTTTGGTCGATGAGACGCGCGAAGGTGTAAACGCGAAACTTGAATCTTGGCGAGACACTTTAGAAAAGAAGGGTTTTAGGTTGAGTAGGGCAAAGACAGTCTATGGAGCTTAAATTTAGCAGTGCAAGAAGAACGGATGACTTCGTTATTAAGCTGGGTGATCAAGATATTTCCCACAGTGAGTGTTTTAAATATCTTGGATCGATAGTTCAAAAAGATGGACGTGTTGATAAAGATGTGATATATAGAATCCAAGCAGGTTGGTTGAAATGGAGATGCACGTCAGGGATCTTATGTGACCGTAAAGTACCATTAAAACTTAAAGGCAAGTTTTACCGTACAATAATTAGACCAGCGATGCTCTATGGTTCTGAGTGCTGGGCAGTGAATTATGTACATGAGCAAAAAATGGGAGTTGCGGAGATGAGAATGCTTAGATGGATGTGTGGGCACACGAGATTGGATAAAATTAGGAATGAATGTATCAGGGATAAGACAGGAGTGGCACCAATTGCAGAGAAAATGCGAGAAGCTCGACTAAGATGGTTTGGACACGTACAAAGGAGACCATTATAGGCACCTGTTATGCATTGTGAGAGTTTAATCACTAGGCATGTTAAACGGGGGAGGGGTAGACCAATAAAGACTTGGAATGAAACTATAAGGAAAGACATGATGTACTTAGGCATTAGTGAGATAATGACTAAAGATATGGCACAATGTCGACAAAGGAACCATATAGCCGACCCCACTATCGTGGGATAAAGGCTTGAGTGTTGTTGTTGTTGTTGTTGTTGTAATGCATGCCCCTGTTGAGAGCAACGATGGATGCACACATTGAGAGGCCACCAAGGAAGCCCCACACGGCATCTTGATCAATATGATGATTTTATGGCTTCGATGCAAGCCACCTTACTCAAGATCAATGCGCAGGTTGAGCAACTTCATCAGACGATTACCCCAAAACTCCATGGCTTCTGCAAATGATGCATACTCTTTTCTTGGCCCACCACCAGGTGGACTCAATCCCAGCTAACATGACTATCAATACTGTACAACAATCGATCAAGTCCATGTAGCTTGCAAGCTCGACAACCACTAAAGTGACTTGGATCGATCTTAACAATTTCTACCAACAGTTCCAAGAGTTCTACCATTAGGACAAGACAAAATTTTCAGATGGGAGCATTGTTACGGAATTATACGCCAGGGGAGAGGGTATTGGAAGCACATGCATGGCGCATATTCACGAGATATTTCTACATCGACCGATGGCGACAACACAGCAATGGCGGCTACTTAATCCTTAATTTGAACTCTTATTGCAGTTTTTCTTTATTTACCTATTTGCCCCTATGTTTAAGGCGTATATTAGTGAATTATTATGTTTTAGATTATCAAGAAAAGCCTAGGGTCGAACACGGAGATTTCCATCTCTAGAGATTTCTCTCCTCTCTTCTCATCCTTCCCTTCCTCTGGTCGACGGCCGGTCATCCCAAGAAGGTAAGGGTATGCAACAATTATGAAGCCACCAAAAAATGGCATGACTGTTGTTGTGGATATTGGCCGACATGTCCACAAACATATTGTTTCATGGGGGCGGGAACGACAGAACGCCGATTTTTTACCAAAATTTGTTTTTAAAAATATCAACCGAGATATTGGATTTTAGAATACGAGCCGGCGAATGGTGACGAGTTGGTGAATGGTAATGCAGTGAGAAAAGGAAAAGATGGCAGAGAGCAATGTTTACAGAGGTTGTTTTGGGGATCGCCTGAGGGCATGAGATGGACAGGGAAAACTACCATGGGGCAACAAGGGGATGATTTGACCAACATGGGTGCACTATTTGGCCAAAAAAACATGAATGACTCGGTGCACCCCTCCGCTTTTAATCTCTCGCAAGCTCACGCTCCAAGTCTCCAGTCCCAACTTGTCTTTGATTTTGACTATTCTCCCTCCATTCTTTCATATACCAACTATACTCACCTTATCCCTTTTCCTCCCTCAAAGATTTGCTTCTTTCAATTGCATCGACGACATTTTTCTCAACAATTTTTGATATTCTTTGTATCCTCTATCAACAAAAGGATTTCCCTCTAATTCCCTCTACCACACTCCGACTCACGCCCTTCCACCATCTTTTTGTGACCCTTATTAGCTTGTTGCTCTCCTTGATCGAATGTCGCTCTTCGCTGACCGACGGAAATTGAATGCTTCAACTGGAGGAGATGCTCCAGAAATGAAAAGCTTGAAGAAAGAAGGCTTGAAGAGTAGTAGAGTACATTATTAGTTGTTTGACGTCTCAATTTAATTATATTTTTGTGCAAAATTATCGATTATACTTTTAGAATTAAGATATAATTTAACAACCATAAACTTAGATTGTAAATGTAATTCAATAATTGTTTAGTTAGTGTAGAAAGGATTTAAGACCGTAGAGAGAACTATTTGTATCTTAATCTTTCCACTAGAATAATAATCTACATGTATTTGTACATACAGGATAGAGGAGTGAAGACTCAACTCCAAATAATGATGTAGGACTAAATAATATAAGAGGAAAAGAGTGGTCAACGGGCCTTTACATGGGCCTTATACAAGATCTTCTACATATAATGTTATGGGCTTTAGGCAAATTCTTCAAAACTCCTCCGCAAGCTGTAGCACATAAATCGTAGGCAGCAAGCTTAAGCGGGAACTGACGACATAGTGGGCGAGTTAAGTCCTTAGTAAGAACACCAGAAATCTGATCCGCAGCAGGCACGTGTCGCAAGTCTAATTTACGAAGTTGAACCTTCTCCCGGATGAAATGACAATAGACTTCGACGTGTTTAGTGCGTTCATGAAACACGGGATTCTTGGCGATATGGATGACAGCTTGACTATCACAGAAGGGGACGTCTGGAGATGGGAGTTTGACACCCAGATCAGTGAGAAAGATCTCCAACCATGTGAGTTTGGAGACAGCAGAGGCCATTGAGCGATACTCGGACTCTGCAGAAGAGTGTGCTACCACATTTTGCTTCTTGCTTCACGAAATGATTAGGTGCCCACCAAAATATGTGCAGTAGCCGCTTGTTGACCGACGATCATCGAGGGAACTAGCATAGTCAGCATCAGAGTATGCAATGAGGGACAAAGAAGCAGAGGGCTTATACACAAGCTCTTGTCCAAGAGAATTCTTCAAATACCTAAGGATGCGCTCTACCGCCTGGAGGGGGAGTTCCGAGGAGCATGCATAAAGTGGTTGACCACGCCAACAACAAAGGATATCGACAATATTACTCCAGATTAAGGAGAAGCAAATCAGAGTCAGAGGCATGAGCACAGAGCTTGTGGTTGGCATACATTGGTGTGTCAGTGGGCTTACACTCAAAGTAGCATGCATCCCGAAGAAGTCGAGACAGTATTTCCGTTGAGACAAGACGAGGTCATCAGGAAGACGGGCTACCTCGATACCCAAGAAGCATCGGAGAGGACCAAAATCTTTAGTTTGAAATTGGGAGGTCAAGTGCTACTTGATCATAGTTATACCATAGAGATCACCGTCCGTGGGAAGAATATCGTCAACATAAGAAAGCAGTATCACCGTGTACGTCGGGTTGGGTCAAGTAAACAAGGAGAAATTGTTCAAGCTCCGGTTGAAGCTAAAATCGCGAACAACCCGACTAAACTTATCAAACCAAGCCCAGGGAGACTGCTTGAGGCCATAGAGAGATTTCTTGAGATGGCAGACTAGAGACTCCCTCGTGGTTACATAACCAGGAGGTTGCTGCATACGCATAGTCTCAATGAGATCGCCATTAAGGAATGCATTATTGAATCTATTGATGTCAAGTTTGATGTAACCAATGGTGATGGACAACCAATGAGATTAAAACCCGGACAATATTCAGCTTAGCGGCGGGTGAGAATGTCTGCTCATAGTAGAGGTCGTATTGCTGGGTGAACCCACGAGCCACGAGACTTACTTTGAAACGATCAACTGTCTCATCAGGAAGATGCTTCACGGTGAAAACTCATTTACATCCCACACGGAATTGCCCAGAAGGAAGGGGGACAAGTTCCCAGATCTGATTGGCCCAGAGGGCAATCATTTCCTCATCCATCGTTGTCCGCCACCCCGGATGCTGAAAAACTTCCTGCACAAGAGTGGAGATAGAAGACAAAGAGGCCGCAAACCTGTGAAGATCAGGAGATAACCGATGCAAGGAGATATAATTAGAGAGAGGGTGAGCAATAGATGGCGTGTCTGAATTAGCAGATAGCGGAACAGTGTTGGTAGAGGGTAATTGTCGCAGGGCATCCAAAGAGGAAGGAAGATGAGTGTAGATCTGAAGTGGAGGGGAGGTAGAGGGTTGTTTGGCGCGGTAGTTGTTGCTGGAAACAGTGAAGGAGAGTGAGAGTTTGTAGGTACATGAGGACGCAGTAGATTGGGAAAGCAGATAGCAGGAGGAGAGGAGGAAGGAATGGTTGATCCTCGAGAAAGGTGACGTCCACATACGTAACAAACTTAAGTTCAAGGGGGGAGTAACATACATAGCCCATGAGCGTTCGAGAATATCCAACGAACATATACTCGAGAGCACGAGGAGCAAGTCTATCTATGGCAGGACCAAGGCAGTGCACATAGCAAACACAACCGAAGACTCAAAAAGTCAAGGAGAAAGGTGGTGTGGATGGAAAGAGGAGGGAAAAAGGCGTCGCAAAGTGGAAAACGGGCAAGGGCATGCGATTAATGAGCTAGCAGGCGGTGAAAACCGCAAAGTGTTAGTAGAACGTGGGAACATGCATCTGAAACATAAGAGAGCGGGCAACGTAAAGGAGATGGTGGTTCTTTCGCTCGGTCACACCATTTTGTTAGGGTGTGTAAGCACAGGGGGATTGGTGGATTATACGCAACTTCGTGCAAGCTTCCTGGAACGCATGACTTGTATATTCCCGCGCATTATCTATGCAAAGTATTTTAATGGAGTGCGAGAATTTTGGGTACGAGTCTCAGCGATAAAGGCACGATAGCCGCGTATTTTGGGTACGCGTCTCAGCAATAAATGTAACAAATAACGATAACCAGATATACTAGTCATTTTATAGGGGGTCCAAATATCATAGTGCATTAAATCAAAAGGAGCAAAGCTCCACAATAGGGGGAAGGTAGAACAGTGTTGTTTCCCGTAGATGCAAAATTCGCATGTAAATTTTGAAAAAGAAAGTTCACGAAGAGCTTTCTAGAGGATAGGAAGAGGAGTATGCCCAAGCATCGATGATAGTCAACGGAAGTGACAGGAGAGAACTGGGGGGAAGATCCAGAGTGTAGAGCCCGTTGGCAGTCACCCTCTACCAATGATATTCCGCATCCGTCGATCCTGCGCAACAAAAGAAGAAGAAACGGTGATTGAGCAATCAAGATCTTGAGTAAAACGACTAACAGAAAAGAAATTAAAATGAGAGTCTGGAACATGAAGAATCGAGCGAAGATAGAGGGATGGAGTGAGGGGCACATCATCGTTCGCCACCGTGATGAACTTAGGACAAGCAAAGTCCAAGTACTGAGAAGGCTTCAGTGGAGTAAAATGATTTGTGGCATCATAGTCCACAATCTAAGAGGGGCTACGGGAAAAACATGAGATACATTCATTGACGATAGAGGCAACTGAGTCAAAAGTGTGAGTGACCAGCCCCTGGAGATGCTGGACTTGCTCCCGCAAGGAATCAATGTCGGAACGGGATGTGGAAGAAACATTAACCGCAGTAAAGGCATGGTGTTGTCCCTCGGGGGTCTGCAGGGGGAAACCGTGTTTGCGATAGCAAGTGGTCTCAGTATGACAAGTTTTGCCGCAATTAGTACACTGACGAGTGTTTTGCCACTAGGAAAGAGTCTGGCCATTGTGGCCACCTCCCCGCGATCCATGGAGACCCCCCACGATCCGCGGGAGGTGGGAGATGCACTTCAGTAGATTGTTGGAGAAGGGTCGGAGAGGTGATCACTGGGACATCGGAAGGGGGTCACCTTCAAGATCATGGAGCAAACATCGAAGAGAGGGGGAATTGTGGGGGAGGAGAGTATAGGGCATGGACATTGTATAGATGTGGAAGGACCCGAGCTATCATCATGCAATGACAATAACTTCCTTCTAAGCGTGTTGGGAGGCGAAATTCAACGTTGGTGGCTGACGTTGGATCTACGCCTCGACGAGGGTCTTAGACTTTACAACAAAGGAAGTCGGGTCCCATCCACACCAGGTTCAATATTGTAAAGGTCTGTGAAGATATCAAAAAGATGTTGAAGGTTGACCTTCCCAGAATAGAGAGAGTGAAGTTCATCTCACATAGTTTTGGCAGTCTCATGTTGCATGGTCATGTGATATGAATCACAATCCAAGGAATTCAGAATCCAAGATTGAACATGGTCGTCGTCCCGAAGCCATTGCTCGGTAGGCTCAAGAGGTGGGAAACGAGAGAGATGATGAAGCAGCCCATTGGTTTGAAGAACATGGCGCACCGAGTGCACCCACCGACAAAATTCTTCTTCCCACTAAGGGAGATAGTGATAATCCACATTTCATCCCGAACATCAAGGAGAGGAGTTGGAGCAAGAGCAGGAAGAATCGAGAAAGCGGGGGCAGCATTCATCCCCATGAGATAGCGAATTTAATGGAGGGAGGGTACTCGAGAAGGATGTGCTGCGAGTTCTGTGGGGAGGTCCAGCGAGTACTCGAGAGGGAGGTGTTGCGAGTACGCGGTAGGGAGGCGTTGTGAATACTCGGGGGGAGGGGGGTCTGCGAGTTCGGTAGTGGTGAGATCTCGGTGGAGGGAGAGGCGACGAGTATCCTGGAAGGAGATGTTGCGAGTTCTGTGGCAAACGAGTACTGGAAAGGAGGCGAGTTCTGTGTAGGGCATGCACTGGGGAGGGCGGTTGCAAGTACTGGGGAGGGAGGTGTTGTAACGGTGATGTGAGCTCGGCGATGGTGAGATCTCGACCGAGGGAAAGACGGCGAGTACTCGGGAAGGAGGTTCTGCGAGTACTCGGAAGAAGGGTGGGGAGGTTCGGCGAGTACCTGAAGAAAAGGATAAGTAGATCAATCATCGAGAGCACGCGCTCAATCGAGAGTCCAAATCGAGGAATCGGTTGGCTCTAATACCATGTAGAAAGGATGAAATACCATAGAGAGAAATATTTGTATCTTATTATTTCCACCAGAATAATAATCATGCATGTATTTGTACATATATTTATAGGATGAAGGAGTGAAGACTCAACTCCAAAGCATGATCTCGGAATAAATAATACAAGAGGAAAAGAGTGGTCAATGGGCCTTATACAAGATCTTCTACATATAATGTTATGGGCTTTAGGCAAATTCTTCTACAGTTAGAATTGATTTTTTTAATCATATTTATCTATTTATTAAAAACTAAAATGTAAAATTCATGGGGTTACACCATATGCTTCGGAGATGCCCAACCTCATGACAAATGAAACGACACTGAATGCCTCTGCCTTTCAAAACATTGCTAGCAACCAATAGTGCAGAAAGTTGAGGCAAAGCACAACGCATAGCAAACATCAGCAAAGCGCAGACAAACAACAGAGTAAGGCATGGTGGCAGCTATAGAGTAGCAATGGATGCATGCTAGTAAATGGGCAGCAAACGGTACGATGGTGGACAGGAATCAAGTGCCTGATGCTATGAAGACATGTAATTTATTTATTTTTATTAGTGGAAGGCATTCTTATTTAATGGAAGAAAAAGATAGGAACTATCTGCATTAGGAAAGCGGGAAGGATAACGGAAACAACAAAAATAAGAATAAGCAAACTTCCAACAAAAAGGGTTCAAATTCATAAACTCAATCGAAAAGAATAGATTAGTAAATGTTGAATTAGAGAAATGGTGGAAGTCGGGTAAATTGAGATAAGATAATTAAAAATAGATTGAAGTTGTTCGGAAATGTACGACAAAGGATAGAAGGTACACTATGTATTGATAAAATTAGTGCAATAGTGTATTGATAAAATTAGTGTAGACAGGTTACAGGTTTGGAACGTAAAGGGATGGACAAAAGAAACATAACTAGAAGTTGTACAAAATAATTTGTGCAAAATAAAATAAACTACTGAGGCAGCAATAGGAACCAATGGACAATGAACCAAATGAGCTAAGAATTACTAGTCAAACAAAGCAAGTGGACAAAATGACTAGGTATTCTCCTAATTGCATGAACATTATCATTAAATTTTTTCAAGAACCATTTATTCACATAATAATCAGAACCATAAACTCAAGTGACGCCAAGATATTACCATAAAATAAATATAATTGACAATGGTAAACAGAATACTATCTACAATGGATCAATAAACAAATGAATCTAATCATTTAAATTGCTAATTTAATATTATTTTTTCTAGATTAAATACAGTCAGGTCTTGAGAAACATAATAAAGCTAAACAAAAATATCAGTGCTTTCTGGATTGAAAAACCAAATACTTGTGCAATCTCAATCAAGTTTCACATTAAGTAACATAAATTCGTGGAATATGTACAAAACCAGATAGAGATTGAAGATGTATCGACACTTGTAGGGCTACTTAGAGAAAGTAGAACTTACCTGGTTGGTGCTAATGAGGTACAAATGAAAACCAGTGAGACCACCAACAAACCACAAAGAAATAAAGCAGTATATCATTAAAACTACAGATGCTGGTGAGTGTCTTAATGCCTTCCATACTGTGGGATAGTCCCCATCCATGAGAAACTTAATGTACAGTGCGCACATTGCAAACACGTAGATGCATAGAAGAGCCGATGAAGACACAAAAAGGAAAAAATAACGGTAGTTTCTCTGCAAAAAAGATCGATTCATAATTAAGCAGATCTATTGGTGATGAATAAGTTAATCAATAGATGAAAAAAAAACGCCTAGCTGAAATGAACAGTGCAGAAACAATACTAATGAAATATTACGGTCAAAAGTAAGAGAAGATCTGCCAAGAGTTGGTCCGGTCAACTCGAATCAACCACACAACATTACAAATAGTTTCATATACATTTCTGGAGCTGTAAGACAAACAAATAGCGTAAAAAATGAAGCTATAGACAAAGAAAATGGTAGAGGTAGTATAATGCATTCCCCTAATCACGTTTTGGAAACAGGAGTTGAGGTAAATGGAAAACTCTCAGCAATCTGCAAGCAGGTATCACATTAGACAACGGTACCCGTATCTAAATAGAAAACCATACTAGTAATGCCTGCTAACTGTTTACTCCACATGCAAATCTTATATAAGTATAAATTGTTACAACAACAACAACAACATAACCCATATAGTCCCCAATCATTGGGGGTATGGGCGGGGGAAGATTGGAAACAGACCTAACCTTTGGCACTATGCACAAAGTGGCTTCTCTCAGAGGAGAAAGACCTAACCTTTGACAATAAATGCACAAAGTGGCTGCTCACAGAGTACCACTGAAATAGTGGCCCCCTATACCGTCGCGTTTGCTGCGGAATCATGCCCTCAAATCAAAGCCAAAGACATCAGAGAGGGCAGACCCAAGAATCCATTTTGATTTATGTGCACATAACCATGCTTCCTTCATTCAGCATCCAGAGCATTGGTGAAGCACAATATATAAGTATAAATTGTTAGATTAAGGAAATTTATATAGTTACCATCAAATTACTGTCATATGAATTATCACCTCAACACTCCATTCCTGTTCACTTACTAAATGGTACATGCAAATCGTTAAGTACAAAGTGTTAGATTTAGGAAAGTTTTATAGTTACCATCAGAATACTTCCCTAGAAATTATCATCTCAACACTTAGGGCCTGTTTGGATGGGCTTATTTAGAGCTGCACACAGCAGCTTTTTGATAAGCCCATCCAAACAAGATTTTAGGTTTCCTCTACTCCCACCGCACCAGCTAAAAATCGTCTTTTCTACACCCGAAAGCGTGTCTCCTCCGATTTCACTCGTCGTCCCCGATTTGGTGGTGTGCAGCGACAGAAGAAAATAAAAAAATACCTAAATCAATCGGTAAACGCCGGCCTCCGGCGTGGGTCATCCGGATACGGTCAGGGCCACCGCACGACCTCCTCCAGACGACCCACGCCGGTGTCGCCGGAGGCCGGCGACCCCGGCAGTGGGGTCCGGTCAGGCCGCCGGCGGCACCAGGGCCGGCGGCGGCGTTTACCGACCGATTTATTTTTTTATAAATATATAATAAATTATAATACATAAATATACATATATATAAATTATAATATATATATAATGTATATAATATATATAATATATATAAATGTAAAATTAAAAATAAATATATAATAAATTATAATATATAACATATATATAACATAGATAAATTATAATATAATATACAATATATAAAAATAATAATATAATATACAATATATATAAATATTTTAATGTATATATATTAAAAAAATATAAATATTTATATATATAATAAATTTTAATATAATTTTAATCTAAAATCACACACCACACACCTATTCTGTCAAACCGATTAATCAAATTCTCTGTTCAAACAACATTGAAAAAACAGTTTTTTCTATTCTCACCATTTTGCAAATCAGCTGATTTTTCCACCACTCTGCAAATCAGTTGTTTCTCCAATCGCTTCAGCTGACTCAAACAGAGCCTTAATTTCTAGTTCACAGGAATTATGCCTCTATTATATAGAGAGATTTTTTCTAGTGAATAAGGGTCTATTGGGGAAGGTTAAACCTTAGAAGGATTTGGTAACTCTCCTTCAAGCTCTCCTCACCTATGGTAGTCACAGCAAAGATTCCACTACATCGTTATGATCTTTGGATCATAATAAGCTGATATCATAGCAATCCTTCTTCCTCTACGCTCAGAATCCATCAATCTTATACATCCTCTGGACAAAACAACACCCCGCCTTCATCGAAGCTCTAAGCAGCACAGATGGGTTTGGTTGAAAATATGGCCACACCATCAAATGACAGTCGCTATCCGTTTAAATAACAAGCTATCTGATGCAGGGGTAGGCTGACGATGACTTGATCTACTATGATGCAACCTACATGCAGTGCGAATGTGATGAGGGTGCAAACAATTCGGATTGAGATCTAACAACAGTAATAAGATTTAATAACTTTATGCCAATTGCACGTTCGAGAACAAGTTAAATCGATCCAAAACTGGTTTATGAATTACCATCAAAAGGAGGCGCAAATTTCAATTAAGCATGCACCGAATGGAATCCGCAAATCAAGCAACGAATAATAATAATAAACGCACATGAAAGTCTAGATCCCACAAACAATAGTCTAGCCATTCAAAATAAAAGAAAAATAAATAACATTCATACCAAGATTTGCTCATGCATGCGGCAGCGTGATTTGGGGAAGGAGATATGTTAGTTGCAACGACCTTGGATTGGCGGGTGGCTCCAAGAGGGGGCTGCAGTGACTGGACAAAATCACGGCAGGGCTCGGTAGAGGCTGGTGAGCGGGAAATAGCGGGATCGTCGACTGGAAGTGGGCGGTTAGGGATTGTGGCTGAAGGTAGTGGGTTGCTGTTGGGGTAAGGTATCGGAGGGCTGCAGCAGGCGTGTAGGAGGATGGGGGTGGGGGTTACGGTGGTGGGAAGACGGCGATATAGTTGGGGGCGTCGATCGGGGCTGGGAGAAGTGACGGAAATTTCGCACGAGGAAGGTCACGGCTCGGAGTCCACCAAGGAGACCAGCGGATCGCACTTAGAAATCTTTAGATCCCCAAACCAGCGGCGCATGCATGTATAAATAGGGGAAAGGAAAATAAAAGGGTTTGGGCACCCGGATCAGACGGCTAAGAACGTTCGGGTCGATCCGGTGCCAAATACAACATGAAATACATAAAATAATATATGGAAAAAACTCGGAACGATCATCCGGGCGCATCCGTGGACTCGGATCGCCCAAATGGGTCGCCAATCACCGCCTCCTGCGGGAATAAACGTGTGTGTTGTCGATCGCCATCAACTCCCCCCGGCTTGAAAGCACTCATCTCCGGTGAATGGAGATGGTCATACTCTCGACGTAAGTCCGGGGCGAGTCTCTCGAGCTCCTCAGCAGAAATCCAGGTGTCGTCAGAAACTGGACGGGCGAGCCAATGAACCAGGGACCGCATAACAACTTGACCGCCCATCATAGTGAAGTCATGACCAATGATCTGTAATGCATCTCTGGTAGGCGCAGGCAACTGTGGAAGCAATGTATCTCCGTCTGAAAGTGGGGCAGGTAGAACCATCGGAAGGGTGGCATGGTCCTCCGAGTGATGCTCAACCGGCCGAGATTGCCCGGGAATGGTAGGAGTAGAAGAGCTAGAGAGGGATGGGGAAAGATGTGGCTCAGGGGTAGCTGGGGATAGTGGATTCACATACACACGCTCCTCGAAGTAAGGAGTTAAATCCTTTATATTGAATACCCGGTGGATTCCCATTGTCCGAGGGATATCAACCTCATAAGAGTTCGTACCAATCCGTCGAATGACTATGTAGGGGCCCATTCGGCGAGCACTTAACTTCTTCGTTGCCCTCTGTGGGAGCCTCTCTGATCGAAGGAAGATCATAACCTGCTCTCCAACGTAAAAAACTTGCTCCCTCCTGCGCAGATCTGCCTGAGCTTTATAAATTCCATTACTAACTGCGATCTTTCTCCGGACTGTCTCATGAAGTGCATGTATGTGCTGGATGAAAGACTCAGCGGACTCGCTAGGTCGGGCCTCTATTGGGACGTCAATCAGGTCGACAGGTTTCCTAGGCTCCTAACCTAGTATAACATGAAATGGACTCAGACTTGTGGTCCTATTGACCGAACTATTGTATGCAAACTCCGCAATAGGCAGGACGGAATCCCAAGTGGACGGACTATCTCTAACGAGACAACGCAGAAGGGTCCCAAGACTACGGTTGATGACCTTCGTCTGTCTATCCGTCTGTGGCCGGTGATAGGCGGTGGGAAACTTCAGTGTCGTACCGATCTTCTTCCACAACGTCTTCCAGAAATAATTCATAAAGCGAACGTCGCGATCGGAGACGATGGAAGTGGGCAACCCATGATACTTGAATACCTCTCTGGAAAACAGAGCAGCCACGTGGGATGCATCGAAGGTCCTACCACACGAGATAAAGTGGCTCATCTTCGAGAAGCGGTCCACAATGACGAAAATGGAGTCAAACTTCCGCAACGTGTGAGGAATCCTGAGTACAAAATCCATATTAATATCTGCCCACGGTTTGTGCGGAATGGGTAATGGAGTGTACAGACCCGTAGACTGTCGTGACCCCTTCGCCATCTGGCAGATGCGATAATGACGAACGACACGAGTAATGTCCTTCTTCAGGCTGGGCCAGAAGAAGCGGTCATCGACTAAGGCAATCATCTTGTCCCGCCCGAAATGGCTTGCGTCCCCGCCCGCGTGTAACTCTCGGATAAGTAAGTCTCGGAGAGAAGTCTGTGGCACGCAGAGGTGAGAGCCTACGAAAAGATAGCCACCTGAAATCACAAAATCCTCACGGGGCTCAGGAGGATCTCTCGTCAAGGCGGTATAAACATCGCCAAAATCTGGGCACTCTGGGTAATCGTGCACAATACGCTCAAACCCCTTCACACGCGCGCTCATGGTATGGAGAATAGTTACCCGGCGACTTAATGCGTCAGCCGGCTTGTTCTCAACACCAACTCGGTGTTTGAGAACATAATGATACTCTTGCATGAACTCTACCCATTTCGCATGGCGGTAGCCTAACTTTTTCTGGGAATCGAGGTATCGCAGGGCCTGGTGGTCAGAGTACACGACAAACTCCTTGTGTAGGAGATAGTGGCGCCAATGGCGGAGTGCCTGTACAACGACATAAAACTCTGTCATAATTGGAATACCTTAGTCAGGCGTCATTCTGTTTCACACGGAAGTAAGCAACTGAAATACCCTCCTGTCTAAGTACCCCCCCCCCCCCCCCCGATGCCCACTCCAGATGCGTCGCACGCAACCTCGAATGCCTTGGAAAAATTCGGAAGGCGTAAAACAGGAACAGACGACAACTTCTCCTTAATCTCCTCGAATGCTCTGGTGGTCGTTGTTGTCCAGACAAAATCTCCCTTATGGAGGCAGCTCATAAGGGAGGCCATGATGGAGCTAAACCCTCGGACAAACCTCCTGTATAAGGTGGCAAGTCCGTGGAAACTCCGGGCCTCGTGGATGCTAGATGGAATGGGCCACTCACGGATGGACTTGACCTTGTCAGGGTCAACCGAGATGTCGGACACAGAGACGATATAGCCTAAGAAATGCACAGACATGGTCAAGAACGAGCACTTCTTCGGGTTGATATAAAGATACTCCGTCCGTAGGAGATCAAATACCAAGTGAATGTGGCGCAAGTGCTCAGCGCGGTCTCGACAGTAGATCAGTATATCATCAAAGTAGACTACTAGGAATTTGCTCATGTACGGTCGCAGGATCTGCGTCATCACTCTCATAAATGTACTCGGCGTGTTCGACAGTCCGAACGGCATAACCAACCACTCTAAAGGCCATCCTTCGTCTTGAAGGCCGTCTTCCACTCGTCCCCTTCTCGCACCCTAATTTGATGGTACCCGCTCCGCAAGTCGATCATCGAGAAGATATGGGCACCAGTCATCGCGTCGAAGAGATCGTCGAGGCGGGGAATTGGAAAACGGTACTTCACCGTAATCTTATTGATGGCGCGGCTGTCCACACACATGCGCCAACTCCCATCCTTCTTTAGGGTAAGAAGGACATGGGCTCAAGCTCTCCCGAATGAAGCTCTTCTGAAGAAGAACATCGACCTACCGCTTCAGCTCGGCATGTTTCATCAGGTTCATGCGATAGTGGTGCAAATTAGGCAAGGATGCCCCCGGGACTAAGTCGATAGCGTGCTAGATATCTCTCAACGGGGGAAGCTCATCGGAGAGCTCCTCAGGCATAATGTTAGAATACTCGTCTAGCAGGGGTCGAACGACCGGATCAACACTCTCCAAGTCTGTGGCAGCGTCGGAGGCCATGGTGGAGGCCACCCAAACATAACTCTTGAATCTAAACTCACCCTCAGAAAACCACCTCTCCTCAAAATGTGTAGAGGCCTCGATGACCCGGCGCTAATGGATGAGTCGACCTGGCCCTTGGGGAAATCCCTGGGTTGGGTCGGGGTAAGGGTGATCTTCCGCCCCTTGTCGAAGAATACACACGTGTTGGAGCGGCCATAACACGTGGCGTCGCGATAGTATAACCAGGGTCATCCTAGAAGAACATATGCTACGTCCATCGGGATGACGTCGCAACAAACCTTGTCCTATACGGACGCTAGACGAATCAGAACAAGACATCTCTGTGTGACCAGAATGGTTGACTTGTCCACCCAGAGGACACGGTAGGGATGCGTATGTGGCTCGGTGGACAACTGCATCCTATCTGATCCCTTCTTCGTCACGATATTCACACAGTTGCCACTATCGATGGCGAGTTTGCAGAGGCCACCTGCATTCTGGAAATACGTGTGAAATATCGTGGTGCGGCGCCAGTCCTCCTCGGCATGAGGGGTGTGAAGGAGGCGTCGGATGACTCCCAACTTTAGTGATCTCTCGACGTTGCTCTCCAAGCCATACTCAATCTCGGCAGTGATCTCCACAACTACCGCATCATCAACCTCAGTACTAGCCTCGCCCTCATCCTCAATCAACAGATTCCTAGTGGGACACTGAGCGGCGATGTGTCCCCTGCCCGAACACTGATAACACTGGTCGGGCCCAGGTCTGGGGCCTCCCGGAACAATAGCTTTGCCCTTAGCATCCACTGGGATGCGGGGAGGGGCAGGGGCGGCGACCGCGGCCAGGGCGGGCCTCCCAAATGTAGGGGCATCAGACCGAGGCATAGCCTGTCTCAGACCTGCAAGGCGCAAATAGTGCTTACACTCAAGCGCGAGCTGGAACACCTGCTCAACTGTCTCTGCACGGTGAGGAATAAACTCTCTCTAAATGTCGGTCGTAAGTCCAACTCTAAATCTAGAAGCGATCGCAATAGGCTCCTCCAGGATTCACTCCTCACTACCAACTTGTCGAATCGTGTCATGTAATCGGCAACGAAAAGTGTTCACTGTCGCAGTGCGTAGAGTTGGTCGAGGAGTTGATCTTGATACGATGCAGGAAGGTATTTGTCCTTCAACCGCTACTTCATCTTGGCCCATCAGGTGACAGGATAGTATCCATCTCTCTCTAAAGATCTCTCCACACTAGTCCAAAACATTTTTGCTTGTCCCAGCAACTTCATTTTGGTGAACCGGACTCGCCTCTCATCGCTCATCCCGTACCAATCGAAGAAATGGTCCATGTCCATGAGCCAGCCGCTAAAAGCCTTCGGGTCCAGGTGACCATCGAAGGACGACGCATCAATACAAGGTGCCGAGTAATGTCGTTCCCATCCATGCTCGCTCCGCGGAGAGGCGCTAAATATCATAGGGCTCATCAGGGTCGAATTCGTGTCGTGCTGGTGGGCCACGGCCTCTGCGGGCCGGTGGTGGATGTGGCTTATAGGGAGGACGGGGGGTTCCCCATGGGGGCGTGATCGCGACGATAATCATAAACAAGCTCGGGAGTCCCTCTCACAGGTGGAGCGGGATCCCGACGTGGTAAGTCTCTAGCTCGCCTATCAGGCGATGGTGGAACGTCCTGAGGGTCGTTCACGGGCTCCTCATATCGAGGTGGTGGAGTTGGACCTCTAAGGGCTCCTAAATGGTCGACTCTAGTGTTGACCCTAGCAATATCATTCTTAAGGTTTTCAAATTGCTCGAGAACTAAGCGATGAAACTCTACGGGCGTCATGTTCGAATTTGAACTAGCGGCCCGATCGTCGGTGACGTTCTGGTCAGACATCCGTGATCGATACAACCTACCACTACGTAGCATAAAACGTGACCCAACCTAGCTTTGATACCAATTTGATGCAGGGGTAGGCTGACGATGACTCGATCTACTATAATGCAACCTACATGCAGTGCGAATGTGTTGAGGGTGCAAACAATCCGGATTGAGATCTAACAACAGTAATAAGATTTAATAAAGTTTATGTGAATTGCACGTTCGAGAAGAAGTTAAATCGATCCAAGAGTGGTTTATGAATTACCATCAAAAGGAAGCGCGAATTTCAATTATGCATGCACCGAATGGATTCCGCAAATCAAGCAACGAATAATAATAATAAATGCACATGAAAGTCTAGATCCCACAAATAATAATCCGACCATTCAACATAAAAGAGAAATAAATAACATCCATACCCAGATTTGCTCATGCATGCGGCAGCGTGATTTGGGGGAGAAGATCTGTTAGTTGCAACGACCTCGGATCGGCGGGTGGCTCCAAGTGGGGACTGCAGTGGCTGGACAAAATCACGGGAGGGCTCGGTAGGGGCCGGTGAGCGGGCAACAGCGGGATCGTCGACTGGAAGTGAGCGGTTAGGGATTGTGGCTGAAGGTAGTGGGTTGCGGTTGGGGTAAGGTACTGGAGGAGGGCTGCAGCAGGCGTGTAGGAGGATGGGGTGGGGGTTATGGTAGTGAGAAGGCGACGGTAGGGCTAGGGGGCGTCGATCGGGGCTGGGAGAAGTGACGGGAATCTCGCACGAGGAAGAGCAAGGCTCGGAGTCCACCGAGGAGACCATCGGATCGCACTTAGCAATCTTTCGATCCCCAAACCAGCGGTGCATGCATGCATGTATAAATAGGGGAAAGGAACGTTCGGGTCGATCGGGTGTCAAATACAACACAAAATACATAAAATAATATATGGAAAAGACTCGGAACGACCATCCGGGCGCATCCACGGACTCGGATCGCCCAAATGGGTCACCGATCATCGCCTCCTGCGGGAATAAACGTGCGTGTGTCGCCGATCGCCATCACTATCTCTATGATACTACGCGTAATGCATAGTTACAGAAAGAATTGGTTGGATGGCTCATTGTTGGTAATTACCCCCAAAGAGAAAGATTCACGATGTGTTCCATGTGTTGCTAGTAAAGTGGCTTGTGGGAGACCCTCCTGCCGATATTCCCACTCTTCTTCCATTGATGGATGGAAAAATTGTGCCGAAACCATTGAGGGCCTTGAAGGCCTGTTTTGAAGTGCTCATTTAGTGGGATGAAAAACATAACGAAGAAACATGGGAACCACTCAAAGAATTCAAGGAATCCTACCCCAACTTTGAGCTCGAGGAGCTCGATTTGACAAGGGGAGTGATGTCACTACCGCCGACCCCTCCTAGCAGAAATTGTGCGGTTCCTGCCGATTACAGTGCAGCAGTCGCACACCTTTTCTCCCTTTTTTCGGTCGAATAAAACCACAAAAAGGCATCATTGTCTCTTGTCATCATAGGTCGATCTAGAGGATAAAAATGAAGCAACTGGTTCAAGGGAACCCCTGCGCTCATCCCCCAATCTCTTGTCCGGCGATCAATCCCATGCTAGGGCTTGTCATAGATTCTGCAATATATTTGGAAAAGGAGAGAATAGTTGTGATGGGGGACCACCAGATCGTGCTCACCGTAAGGCGGGACCCACATTCGTATATTCGCGACGGAAGACTTGATCGGATCAGCGATCCGACCCCGCGGATGCGTCCGGTTCGATGTGTCCAGTTTTTTTCATATATTGGATTATTTTATTGCACTTTTATTTCATGTAATCGGGCCGTCACATCTACGGCCAATCATAACCGTCGATTGCGGGGTGCCCTAATTTTATTTTCTTATAAATAGAGAGTAGAGGGCTGCTTTTAGGTCATTGCAGATTTTGGTGAAGCTATTCCCGGAATCCGGCAATCCCCTTAAAGTGAAGACTCTGTGAGGCTCTAGGTGACGACTCCTAGGTGTGCTCCCGCCTCCCCAAGGTAACCCTTATCCATTCCCCTCTTCTTCCCCTCCTCCCAGCCACCGCCGGCCACCCAAATCCCCTCCCCCAAGCCGCCGCCTCCCCTATCCAGCACCCTCCAGAAACCTGCAACCCGCCGGCCTCCGCTCCTCCTTGCTGTCCAAGGTCCGGCCGCCACTCCTCCCTGCCGCTAGCCCACAGCCGCCCGCCCTCCTTGCCTCCAGCCCGCAGCCGCCGCTCCTCCCTGCCACCAGCCACCAGCCACCCCTTCCTCCTCTAACCTCAGCCTCCTTGAATGCAGCCCCCTCCTCCACCCCAAAATCTGTCTCCCCACTCAGATCTAACAAAACCCAGTCCCCCTCCACCCAAAACAGCCACTCCCACTCAGATCTACCAAAACTCAGTCCCCCTCCACCCGAAAACAGCCACCCCATCCAGATCTACCAAAAACCAGTCCCCCTCCACCCCCAAACAGCCACCCCACTCAGATCTGACCACCGTAGCCACCAAATCCAGTCACCACTCCGTCATCTTAGCCGGATCTACACACCTACGGCATCCCCCGTATTTTGTGAGCGTTATTGTTGTATGAACTCTTGTATTTTGCATTAAATATATTGTTGTGATTCAGACTCATCACTTGCTCTGATATTTCAGTATTGTAGTAGTTAGTGCTAGTTGCGCTTGTAATCTGCAGGAAGGAGTTATTCGCAGCGCGCTTTGCTTGGCCCTCCACGCGGAGGAAAGTCGTTGCTTGCTTGCCCTGAAATAATATTGCTTGCTTACTTGTTTCTTATTATTGCGTGAGTGAATAATACTTATTGCACAATCATTTTGTTGTTGAACTTTGCATGGTCGCATTATATGTTAGTACAAGGTCGCATAATCATACTTTCATATCCCCAGAATTGCATCATAGTCTAACAACCGCACCCTACCCTACATCAGTTGATATCAGAGTCCAAGGTTTGGGTCACGTCTATGCTCCGTAGTGGTAGGGCTTATAGATCCCCGATGTATGACCCAAACGTTACTGATGAGCGAACAAATAGTTCGAACTCGGGCGCGTCGCTTGCTGAATTTCAGCGCCCTTTCCTCGATCACCTAGATACCATGGGCACCCAGTTTCAGGGTTTCCGACGTGACCTTAGAGGTGAATACCCGGCTAAGACGTCTAGAAAATCCAAGTGACACCTTCCCAAGAAGGGGAACCACACGAAGATGAGCCTGAAATTCCTCTTCGTCCGGATCCACGCATTCCTCTATGTCAGAGGGGTGTTCAGCCACCTCCTGAACAGTACCGTCGTAATGCTCCCCGTCGCAGCCCCGCCCCTGAGCGTTGGATAGACCTCGAGTTTTTCCTCAGGATCATAGGGCTCGTACACCACAGCACGGCCGTCGTGATCCAGACTGCGGACTATCCTGACCCCGACCGCCGAGAGCGTGGGCCCCTGCCCGCACGGCGTGAGTATGTCTGGGATGAGTATTATGAGGATTACCCGGAACCACGCAGAGGTGGGTACCAGCATGAGCATGACGTCACCAGACGCATTCGCCTCGACGCACCTTCATTCGATGGTCGTTTGGATCCAAAAGCTTTATGTGATTGGCTCCTTGACATGGATCATTACTTTGAATGGTATGACATGAGTGATGAGCGATGTGTCCGCTTCGCCAAAATGAAGCCGCTCGGACATGCCAAAGTGTTTTGGATTAGCGTAGAGAGAGCGATAGACATGGATGGCTACTACCCCATCACCCGATGGGAAGACATGAAGCAAAAACTGAGAGAAAAATATCTCCCTGCCTCCTATAGGGATCAGCTACTTGATCAGCTGCAGAATCTGCGGCAGGGCACACTTTCCGTCGCTGATTACATGGCTCGCTTCGATGAGCTCGTTGCTAGGAGTGATATCTCAGAAGAGCCCATTTCCACCGCCGCTCGTTTTAAGGCCGGTCTCCGATCCGAGATTCGGAGAGAGCTGATTCCCCGCCGCCTCGAGACGGTCGACCAGATATTTCAGTTTGCCCTTGAATATGAGCAGTACCTCCGCCCCACCAGCACGAGGCAGTTCCCCTCTCGGACTGAGACATCTACGTATAAGAAACCCACTCCCCCCCCCCCCAAGATTACAGCGACCGCGCCCCCACGTGTCCCACTTGACACAAAGGGCAAAGTCGTTGCCACTGATGGTCAGCGTTATGGGGGTATTCAGTGTTATAGATGATCCGGCAGAGGACACGTGGCGGCGCAGTGCCCCACGCAGAATCTGCTAGTTGAGGATGAGGAGCAGGGTTTAGAGGGAAACGAAGAGGTTACTGAAGAGATTACGGTCACCGTTGAGGAAGGTTGGGAGAGCGACGTTGAGTGTTTTTTAGAGCTGGGAGTGGTCAGGCGCCTTCTACACACCCCACGTGTCGATGAGGGCTGGCGCCGCACCACCATTTTCTACAAGTATTTCCCTAGTGCAGGCGGCCCCTGCAAGCTAGTCATCGATAGCGGAAGTTGTGTGAATATCGTAGCCCAGAAGGGTCTAGACCGTATGCAGGTGAAGGTTGAGCCTCACCCACACCCATATCGTGTCATTTGGGTAGACAAGACAGCGATCCAGGTTACCCAACGCTGTCTTGTACCGATCAGCATCGCTTCATTTGAGGATCGGGTCTGGTGCGACGTCATACCCATGGACGTCGTTCACGTTCTGTTAGGACGCCCTTGGCTTTATGATTGCGACGTCACGTGTTTTGGCAGCTCGAACACGTGTGTCTTTTATGATAAGGGACGGAAGATCACGTTATCGCCAACCCAACCCAGGGAGAGACCCAAGGGTCGGGTTGAGCCTTCAGTTAGCACGAGTGCCTCGATACCCTTGCACATCCTGAGACGCAGTGACTTTATGAGAGACAGAACTGATGCTGGTATTATGTATGTAGTGGCAGCCACCATGGCACCTGATTGCCCTACACCAGAGCCTCACCCCGTTGTTCGGCTACTGTTAGATGAGTTTGCGGACATTATGCCAGATGAGCTCCCTGATGAGTTGCCCCCTCTACGGGACATCCAGCACGCTATTTATTTAGTCGCGGGGGGCCTCGCTCCCAAATCTGTCGCACTATCGTATGAATTCTGTTGAGCACGCTGAGCTCAAGAGACAGGTTGACAAGCTTCTCCGGAAGCAATTCATTCGGGAGAGTTTGAGTCCATGCGCGGTTCCTACCTTTCTTACCTCCAAGAAGGATGGCAGTTGGCGCATGAGCATCGATAGCAGAGTTATTAATAAGATCACGGTGAAATATCGTTTCCCGATCCCTCGATTGGATGATCTTTTAGATACGATGTCCGGAGCCCAGATCTTTTCGAAAATCGACCTCCGTAGCGGATACCACCAGATCAGAGTTCGAGAGGGAGACGAGTGGAAGATGGCATTCAAGACCAAAGATGGTCTGTACGAGTGGCTGGTCATGCCATTTGGGCTTTCGAACGCCCCGAGCACGTTCAT
The DNA here is from genome assembly GCA_033032865.1 of Dactylorhiza incarnata. NCBI lineage: Eukaryota > Viridiplantae > Streptophyta > Magnoliopsida > Asparagales > Orchidaceae > Dactylorhiza > Dactylorhiza incarnata. The sequence goes on along the minus strand of JAWHQI010000193.1, from coordinate 3,193,814 downwards.
GCGAGTCATGACTCAGATTCTGGGGCCCTACATGGGCAAATTCCTAGTCGTATACTTTGACGACATTCTGATTTACATCCACACTGAGTTGGATCACCTCGAGCATCTGAGACTTTTGTTTGACATCCTCCGAAAGGGAAGTTATTTATAAATATGAAAAGTGCTCGTTCTTGTCCGAATCAGTTCACTTTCTCGGGTTCATTATCTCCTCCTCAGGCGTGTCCGTTGACCCTGAGAAGGTCCAGTCCATCTGCGATTGGCCCACACCATCGAACATCCATGAGGCTCGTAGTTTCCATGGGCTTGCGACCTTTTATAGGAGATTCGTTATGGGATTTAGCTCGATCATGACCCCGTTTACTAGTTGCCTGCGCAAGGGAGACTTTCAGTGGACCGCCGCGGCCACTCGTGCATTTGGAGAGATTAAGGACAAACTAACGTCCGCTCCCGTTCTGAGACTCCCCGATTTCAGTGAGCTTTCGAGGTCGCCTGTGACGCATCAAGTGTTGGTATTGGGGGTGTGTTAAGTCAAGAGGGACACTCAGTTTCTTACTTTAGTGAGAAACTAAACGAAGCTAAGCAAAAATACTCGAACTACGATCGAGAATTTTATGTTATTGTCCAGTCATTACGATATTGGAGACACTACCTCCTACCACGGGAGTTTGTTCTCTACTCTGACCATCAGGCCCTACGTTACCTCGATTCCCAGAGGAAGTTGAGTCATCGGCATGAGAAGTGGGTTGAGTATTTACAGGATTTTCACTACGTTCTCAAACAACGCGCTGGTGTTGAGAACAAACCCGCTGACGCACTCAGTCGTCGAGTCTCACTTCTACACACGTTAAGGGCCCAGGTGAATGGGTTTGAGAGATTGATCGCGGACTACCCCACTTGTCCTGAGTTCGCTAATTTACATGTCGCGGTGTCGAAGGACCCGCCTGATCCTATTGAGGGGTATCAGCTTATTAATGGGTATTTATTCCGGGGTTCCCGCTTGTGCGTACCCAGCACCTCGTATCGCAACTATTTAGTATGAGAGTTACACGCGGGAGGTGCCGCCGATCATTTTGGGCGGGACAAGTCGATCGCTATCGTAGAGGATCGTTTCTATTGGCCGAGCCTGAAGAAGGATGTAGCTCGTGTCGTACGGCATTGTCGTATTTGTCAAACGACTAAGGGAACGAAGCAAAACACCGGCTTATACAGCCCTCTTCCCGTTCCCCATCGTCCTTGGGAGGACATTAGCACGGACTTCGTACTTGGACTTCCTCGTACTCAGAGGAAACATGATTCTATCTTCGTAGTGGTTGATCAGTTTTCTAAGATGACCCATTTCATCGTCTGCAGTAAGATCGCAGATGCACCCCACGTCACGACCTTATTTATTAGTGGCGTCTTTAGGTTACACGGTCTGCCGAAGTCCATTGTGTTTGATAGGGATGTGAGGTTCGTTAGCTATTTATGGAAGACCTTGTGGCGAAAGACCGAGACTACTTTAAAGTTTTCATCTGCATACCACCCTCAGACGGACGGTCAGATTGAGGTAGTGAATAGGAGCTTAGGCAATCTACTTAGGTGTCTAGTTGGGGAGCATGCATCTAGTTGGGACTCAGTACTCCCCATTGCGGAGCTTGCATATAACAGTTCTGTTAATAGGTCTACGGGGTTGAGTTCATTCCATATTGTATCAGGTTATGACCCTAGGAAGCCTATTGACCTCATCCCCGTCCCATTAGACGCACGCCCTAGTGAGTCAGCTGAGTCTTTTGCACGCCATTTGCATGAGTTACATGAGTCAGTTCGACGACAAATCATTACGAGCAATGAATATTATAAGACACATGCAGATGAACACAGGCGAGAGCATATATTTATGGAAGGTGAGCAGGTGATGGTGTGAATCCGCGCCGAGAGGCTCCCTCGGGGGCCTGCCAAAAAATTAAGCGTCAAGCGAATGGGTCCTACTCAGTCGTGAGACGCATCAGGACTAACGCCTACAAGCTGAATATCCCTGCAAGCTTGGGAATTCACCATGTGTTTAATGTGGAAGACTTGACACCATATTTCGAACCTCACGAATATGTGGACCCGTATTGTGGGGATTCCTCTGCACCTCTACCACCACAGACCCAACCCCCACACAGTCCACTCATGAGCCACATCCACCTGGGAGTACGTCTATTATGGCTTCACCGTTGCCACCACCAATCGCCCTGGAGACATCCATACAAAAGTTGAGAGATGATAGCATTACAGAGATCGTGTCACGTAAGTTCGTCCCCTCCTTGGATGGCCTTGTGTGTCGATACTTAGTACATTGGCATGGACGGCCTTTGACCGACGACACCTGGATTGTTGTTGTTGAGCTTGATCGACTCGCCCCTGGGCTTCGACTACAGTACGATCATCTCCATTCATCGGAGATGAAGACCTTTCAATCGGGGGGAGTTGATGGGGGACCACCAGATCGTGTTCACCGTAAGGCGGGACCCACATTCACATATTCGCGACGGAAGACTTGATCGGATCGGCGATCCGACCCGGCGGATGCGTCCGGTTCGTTGTTTCCAATTTTTTTTCATATATTGGATTATTTTATTGCACTTTTATTTCATGTAATCGGGTCGTCGCATCTACGGCCAATCATAACCGTCGATTGCGGGGTGCCCTAATTTTATTTTCTTATAAATAGAGAGTAGAGGGCTGCTTTTAGGTCATTGCAGATTTTGGTGAAGCTATTCCCGGAATCCGGCGATCCCCTCAAAGTGACGACTCCGTGAGGCCCTAGGTGAGGACTCCTAGGTGTGCTCCCGCCTCCCCAAGGTATGATCCCGACTCCTAGGTGTGCCTGAAGGAGACCCATGGGGACGGATTCAAAGATCAACCTCTAGGTCACGCCAAGGGAGTAGAGGATGGACGAGCAGGCAATGGCTTTTAGCGTCAGGCGAAACTTTACCAAAATCAAGCCCGGTCACGTGCCCAGGAGTGTCTCTACATAGGTCCGCCTATGGTTGTAAGTGCACCTTAAGCACAAAGGCATAAAGGCATATTTGTTCATACCTACTATGAGTTGCCCATAGTTTCCCAACAATTGGAGATTTTTAGACAATAAATGAATGCATTTGCACAGAGGAAGGGGCAGGAAATTGAGGTTTACAAGTTTCATAGCCTCCAGTCATTTGTAATCATTGGTTTTCGAAGAAGCAACTCTTTGAACTCTCAAATTAGTGGAGGGACCTCCTTATAGTGAAAATTATCTTGTTTTCTATTTGCTGGTATATTTACATTGTGATTTAGAATTATATATTCTTAACTCACTCCTTTTATTTTGACCAATGTATTCTTCGCCACACTTAATTTCCTTAAATATTCAACAAAAAGGTCTTGCAAAACGCCAAACTTTATTTCCTTAAATATTCAACAAAAATGGTCTTGCAAAACACAAGAATCGATATCTACTTGATGTTGTTAGGGCATTTATCCTTCATATGATTATTCCTCGATAGTTTTTGGAAGATGTCATCCTCATAGCTTGCTACTTCATCAATTGTCTCATCACCAAACTTACATAATCTATTTGACTACCATGACTCTCTACTCTCTTTCCTAGAAAAATCATATTTTGGGTGAGTTTACTTTGATCATTCATTCCGCTCCCAAAATAAATTGTCGTCGTACTATTCAACGTCTCCTTGATTATTCTCGTACTAGGACATAAAACCAATGTTACAATCCTATATTAGCTAGTCATTCGCCGTTGTTTATGCTACCTTTCATGAGAATATTCATTCTTCTCTCCATCTTCATCAATTCAATCACTATTTCTTCATCTTGCTTTAGTGGCACCTCGTTAATCGTTATATTTATTATCTTGGCATTTTCTCCTTGGTTGATAAGCTCCATATCGTCATTAATCAAGGGTGTCAAGTTTTGTAAATGGATGTGCATATGGATGATATCTTACACATTGAAAAAGACCAACAAGGTATCTCTGAGGCAGCCAACTATCTACATAAGTGCTTATTACAAAGAATTTGGAAGACACGTACTTTCTTGGAATAGAGCTTTGCCGCAAACAAAGAGCTCCCTCTCAGAAAAAATATGTTACTAATCTCCACCAAGAGACTGGACTCATTGGTTGAAAATCGATCGCCACTCTCATGGATAGACAAACGACACCTGATAGTGAGGAATTATTTGATGATCCATCTTATAATCAAAGAGTTGTCAAAAAATGATCTATTTGATTGTTAATAGAATTGATATACATTTATTTTAATGTGGGAGTAATCGGTTGCACAGGCAAACTTTAAAATCAAACCAACAGAAGGCGCTTCTACGCATTCTCAAATATATCACAAAATCCCTTAGAAAAGGAAAATTATATTATTTTATGCTAGAACTGAGCATTTGAATGTAGAAATCGTATCTAATGAAGACAACGCATGCTCAGTTGATGACAGAAATTTCAAGTTGAGATATTGCATCTTTGTTGAGCGCAATTTGGTCGTTGGAAAAGTAAAAAGGAAAATGTTGTAGATTGACCTGAAGTTTCCACAATCCATTTTGAATGTTTAATTTAGTTCACTCTAGCACCCATTTTCTCCTAAGAAGATAGTCATCTAGAAGCCTGCCAAAATCCGTTCATTGTACGGGCCTCATTACCAAGGTGACACTCTACCCTCATTGGACCATCATCGGATTTGGGATGTCAAAAGGCCCCCAGCTTCCGCTAGGTTTATCCCTGAAAACCTATGTTGTTAAATGTGCGCCTATGGCTCAAGGCTCGGTAGGCTCAATGGTTTGCGCCTTGTAGCCTTGGCGGGTGCCATTTTGTATCTTTTGGAGTATAAAAGGCGTGACTGAGTGAGATTTATGTTGTAAAGAGCAAAAGAAATTAAAAAAATGCAATAGCTCAATAACATTTGAACACTTTAGCGTTATCAAGCGTTGAAGCTTCGATATTATGCAAGTGACTGCATTGATTCCATTTCCAAGCCATTAACCACTGTAATGAACTTTGGACACGGAGGTCCAAATACCGAGGGGGCATTTGTGGAGTGATGTGGTTGGTGGCACTTGAATCCACAATCCAAGAGAGAATATGGGACAGACAGGAGATGCCTTCATTAGAGACGAAGGTAACAGAACTGGAGGAGCGAGAGATCAACCCGCGAAGAGTCTGAAGTTCCTCCCATGAGGTATCAATATCAGAGCAAGATGTGGAAGGACCATCAACAGCAGGAGTGGCATGTGGCATAGAGGAGGCATGTAGTGGAGGAAAGCCATGTTTTCGATAACAAGTAGCCTCATGTGATTTGGGCGACCACAATAAATACACATGCGAGGGGGTTGTCCCTTAGAGAGCACGACCATCTCGCCCACCACCCTGAGTACCAGGGCGACCACCACGAGTAAAGGAGGATGGAGGGCGGTTGTCAGAGCCACAATGGGGGAGAGCCAGAGGAGAGGACACTGGAAGGTCAGGTGGTGGCATCACCTTCAGCGGCATAGAACAAACATATGATCGGAGAGAGAGGGAATAGTATGGGAGGAGAGGATGTGAGCGCGGACACTGTGGAGATGCGGAAGGACCCGAGCCATCATCAGGGCAATGCCAACCGCATCTTTCTGAGCCTGTTGAGCGACCAAATCCGTCGTGGGGGGATGGTGTTGGTGCCAAGCCTCAACAAGAGTCTTGGACTAGGCAACGAAGGAAGTGAGATCCCCATCAGCACTTGGGGCGATGGTTTGAAGAGCCATGAAAATATCAAAGAGGTGTTGAAGACTGTCCTTCACAGAGTAGAGAGTGGAGCTCATCTTACATTGATTTGGCATAGTCATGGTACATGGTCATGCGGTATGGTTCAGTCTCCATAGAGTTGAGAAGCCAAGACTGAACTCGACCATCATTACGGAGTCATTATTCTATAGGCTCGGCAGGGGGAGCACGGGTAATATGAGGAAGCAGGCTTTTGTTATGAAGGGCACGTCATACCGAGTGCTCTCATTCTACAAAATTCTTCTTGCCATTGAGGAAGATAGTCTTCACCCAGAGTTCATCCCGCACCTCAGGGAGGGAGACCACGGCAGGAGAAGAGAGATCGCTGCTCAGATTGGGAGAGGCCGCAGGGGTGCCCATGACGGCCGGCAGAAAGGCAAATGCTTAGATGGAGCTCGAGTGGGAAAAGAGGCGAGGCAATGGAGGCGAGGCCAGCAGAAAGGCAAATTCTTAGATCGCTGCTCGGACTCAGTACAGGTCGCCGATGGAGGTGAGGCGAACTCAGCACAGGTTCGGGAGGCAAAACGAGGCGAAATTAGTACAGGTCGCCGATGGAGGTCGTGTGGGCAAAGAGGCGAGGCGAACTCAGCACAGGTCGCGTGGACGAGGTAGTAACCAGAGCAGTTGGGGAGATAAGGAGCTCGCATGGGCGAGGCGAGGAGAGGAAACTCGCGTGGACGATCCTGGCGTGGGGGAGGCGAGCCGAACACAGCAGCAATGGGCTCTAGCTGCGTAGGCACTGGGCGATTCGAACACAGGTGGTGCGGTCCCTGTAGGAGCGAACACAGCAAAGATCGAAGGAGGCGCGGGCAGGCTCAGTGAAGCAGAGTCCGAGCGGGTTCACGGGACCTGTTTTGTTGCTATTCCGCGTGGGGCCAATGCGGAGCTTCGAGCGGGGATGGAGAAACAATCGAGGACGTCAATTCAGGAGACGAACATAAAAACGGGGCCAATCCACGAGAGCAGAGGCTCAATCGTGTGAAGTTCGGTCGGATGGATCTTAAAACTCTGATACCATGTGTGAAATAAGAATAATAGATTAAATATTAAATTATTCTTGTTCTGCATACAATACAATACATTGATACTCTTTTTATAGAGTTGAAAAGGAGCTAAGACTAATCCCAAGATGTGGGACTAAAGGAGCCTTAAGAGAGGAAGAGAGGAATGGGCCTTGTGGGCTTTGATACATGGGATATATACAGGTAAAGTAAACATTTACTGTCTCGGGCTTTGAGTATCTGTAATCCGTAACAGTAACCATCAAATTACTTTGCAATGGATTATCTATCTAAACCCTTCATTCCTTATTCACGTAAATTGCACCTCTACTATATGCAGAGAGTTTCTCTATTGATTTTTTTTCCTATATTTACTTAACATAAACAATATTATATAGCATAAAACTGGAAAGTAGGAATACCACAAACAGGTGGGTCGATATGTGAACTATAAATTATAGAGAGCAAAAGAACCGAAGTGCTCATATGAATACAATTTAGCATATTTTAGTGATTAGAAGAGCAACCAAAGGATAATTACCAATCCAATGCATTGTCCAACCCAAGGGCAGTGATGATCAAAGCGCTCCACACAATTATTGCAAATTGAGCAATGTGAGCAACGTGGTGGCCGATAGAGCATGCAGGTATCACAGTATTTGATTTTCACAGGCATGCCATTAACCATCACCTCTTTTACACGAGGAAACTGTAGGCTTGGTGTCTGCCTTCCAGTGGAATCAGTCCTACTTGAAGCATCAAAGGAGAACTCTTCCTCTGGAGGATGGGAAGCACGGGGAATAATACCAGGATCTCGTGCTGAAGTAAGCATTTGTAGTACCAGTACCTAAGCAAATAGCAGTATGCTGTTAACAACATCAACAAAATATATAGAAAACCTTAAAAATAAACTCAACAATTAATTTGAAAACTAGGAATGCCATTCACAAAACAATCACATTCTCAACAAAATAACAGAAATATTATAGCTATGGCATCTCTCATCTTACTCTCTGCAACTGTAATTTCTGGAAGGGTGAGCTTGGCAAGAAATATTATATACCTCAAGGAGACGAATTTAGTTTAATGATCGCTCAGTAGATTTAGTAAGAAGAAGTTTTATTTCTCAAAATAATCTAAATTTACAATCCTTCCAGAGTAAAAAGAAGCCATCATTAGGTCTTCTTTGCAGGATTATATAGCTGCTGGCTCAACATGTGAAGAATATGAACAGTGACAGTAACTTAAAAGGTCCTTAGTAGAGGATCCGTGCAGTTACAATAATGGATAGCCACGCGGCCAGAGGTTAGAATGGTTGTGGTCACCAAAAAGTCACGCTAGGAGGAATGATTGTGCAAAGAAATTATGCTAGGAATGATCCACATAACATAAAAAACTTTATCATGTAGAGCAAATCATCATGCTCGCAACACCACTGTTTTTAATGACCAGCGCATAGCAAAAAATACAAAATAAAAATATATTCCCCAACAGTGTGTGTGCATGACCTCGCAGCAATACTCGCATCCTGCATTGCAACAGACCCATGCCCAGTACATGCTCTCATAAGACTCAAATGTGTAGCTCACCTCCTCAAACGTCCACGGAATGGGCTCGATCGCCCACATGAGCACAGCTGCCTCAGAAACCGCCTCAACCTGCAATGCCCCGCTGCAACCAATGGCATGTGCCCTTATAATAGGAGCATCAAAACCGAGACACGTACACATGTACAGCAGCCAAAATCAGTACTTTCCCGCCTCTCCACTAAGTAGTGCCGCTTCTCCAGGAGATTTTGGCCACTTCTTCGTCTACTAATTGGCTATCCTCCCCAGTCACCTACTGCTATCAGAACAAAAGCATATAATCTTGCATTGTCAGGCCTCAAAACCTATAGTTGCTAGCTTCAAAACCTATAGTTGCTAGCTTCAAAACCTAAAGTACTTGATACGGAGGTGGACGGGACGGACCTTGAAGGAGCAGACACGACTTGGCGGGTTTACTCTCGGAGGAAACCAACCAGAGCATGAGACGCAGGATGGCACGGCCATTACGCGGGGAGTGTTATGTTATCGCTTTTTGTCGTATTTATTTAATTGTCATTATGAGAGGATATATATATATATGACCCTTTGTCTTGTAATATTTTCATCTTTGAACTTGGAATGTTAATGTGAAGGAGCCTACGATTGGCTAAGAGGGGCTCCTCTTGGAGTTATCTCAGATTTTGTCTTCCTCCACCGCTCGATAACCCTAGGGGTATCATTTATCAGACCTGCCGCTCCTGCCTGCACCCTCAGCCGCCTGGTCTTCTCCAGCATTGCTTCCGTCCAACATCGATCCTTCGGATCGCTACTTCCGCAACCGCATGCGACATCGACATCTCCTGATCGCCTGTTGTTCTACGTCTGTAACATCTCCTGATCGTTGCTTCCGCCTCGCCCCACTGCTTCCGCCTCGCCCCACTGCTTCCGCCTCCCGCTCAACAACCGTCCGCGACATTGGCTTCTGCTCGCTGCTTCCGATCTCGCGCCTTCTATCTCGCGATGGTGTTTCCATGTCTTCTATCCGGCGCCTGCTACTTCCGATCTCGCACGGCTGCTTCCGATTTCGCGCCTTCTATTCTGTGTTACTTCTTTTGGTCGTTGCTTCCACCTCGCTTCTTCGGATCGCTGCTTCCGCATCGCCGACAGCCACTTGCAGCCGGTTGTATCGTCACTCCTTTCGCTTGCCGCTGGCGCCTTCCTCCCGCCGCCCGACCACACGCGCCATGACGGATCAACGTTTGGACACCATCGAACACCAATTGGAGGAGCAATCCTCCACCCTGGCTTCTATGCAAGCGACCATGACCGCCATTATTCAGAAGTTGGAATTTCGCGAAGACTGCGTGTCCAGTCAAGCACCGCCGCTCTCGCCCTCGGAAAGCCCCTTATCCTTCGTGGGTCGTCCGGCGACACCGCTGCCAATTCCGACATTGGTCGCCCTTGCCACGCACCTCGCGCTCTTGAGGTTCCCCATTTCAACAGGTATGACCCCCTTGGGTGGATCGCCAAGGGCGAGCAATTCTTCGATATCCAGGAGACACCTGACGACCAGAAGGTCTCATTGATGCTTCTCTCCATGGAGGGCTCTGCGTTACATTGGGTTCAGTGGCTCCGCAACACCTCCCTGCTTCTATCTTGGACCGATCTCAAGCTAGCGTTAGTCAAACGCTACAACCACCGCTACTCCGGCAATGCGGTTGAGAGCTTGTTCACCCTCCGCCACACATCCTCGGTGGATAAGTGCATCGACGACTTCATCGAGTTGGCCAACCATGTTCCCGGTCTTCCCCCGATCACTACATGGGCTTCTTCCTGCTAGGCCTCCAATCGTACACCTGATCTCGTCTCTGTACTCATCACCCGCGGGACATCTCCGACACTATGGAGGTTGCCCGATTGGTCGAGGCTGATTTTTTTTGTTCAGCCCGTTGACCGGTCTTGCACGACTCCGGCGGCCACCACCTCCTCTTCCCGCGTCTCCTTCCTTCCACCAGCAGCCCAAGGGCTTCCTACTGGTGAACCGGCCCCTCCGGCCCACCAACCTCCTAAACCGCCTTTTCCCCATCGCCCGCCTCGGCCACCGGCGCATAACCGCCTCTCTTCTCAGGAATACAATGATCTGTGCAACAAGCGGTTGTGTTTTTGCTGCAAAACAACCCTATTCCCCGGGCCACGATTGCTCTCTCAAGGAGCTGTGGGTGCTCATGTGTGAAGACGAGGACGAGATCACGGCCGCGGATTTAGATGCTTTAGACCTGGAGGACCACGCCCCGACGGCTCTGGCACCCAGCGACCCCATGCGGTTGGATCTCTCGCGCCTCTCTCTTGGGGGCATCTCCGGCCAGCAGACAATAAAACTCTAGGGGTATCTCCAAGGGACTCCAGTGGTACTTATGACGACAGTGGCGCAAGCCACAACTTTGTCTCTGTGGACTTCGTGACACGTCAACAGTTGGTTGCCGACCACGTCCTTCCTCGTTTACCTCGGGGACGACCGACGATCCCGGACAGGCGGCCTTAGTCACGGCCTTCCGTTGCAGATGAGGGAGTATAGCGCCTCCGCGGACTTCTACATTTTTTCTTTGGGTGGGGTGGGCGCCATTCTTGGCATGGCCTGGATGCAAAGATTGGGTGACATTCGGCACAATTGGGCCTCCATGCGGATGTCCTTTCAGTGGGCCCACAACACTTACACACTTTTGGAGAGGCAGCCCTCCAGCGTGTCGTCGTCTCGTCTAGCGCGGCGCGACACACTCCCTCGGTAGACTTGCAGACCCTCTTGTGGCACATCATTCCGACGGTGAACGACGAAGTCATGCCAGTCCAGCCGCCACCGCCACCCGAGCGATTTCACGTCTTGGAGCAGTTTGCCTCAGTATTTACTCTGATCCTGGGCCTCCCACCATCACGCCCCATTGACCATCGGACTCCACTTCAGGAGGGTACTCGGCAATTTATGTATGCCCGTACCGCAACGGCCATGTCCAAAACGACAAGATCGAGTGACTCGTGTCTGACATGTTTACTGTCGGCCTGATCCGCCCTAGTGCTAGTCCCTTTTTGAGTCGGTCCTCCTTGGGCAGGAGAAGGATGGCAGCTGGCGTTTCTGTGTTGATTATCGGGCCCTCAACCGAACCACCCTAGCGGACAAGTACTCCATCCCAGCCATACAGGAGCTCCTGGACGAGTTGTGTGGCGTCATTTATTTCTCCAAGATCAATTTCCGATCTGGGTATCATCAGATACGGGTGTGCGCACCGGACATTCATAAGACCGCTTTTCGTACCCATGACGGGCACTACGAATTCTTGGTTATGCCCTTTGGCCTGACCAATGAGCCCATTACCTTCCAAGTGACTATGAACGGCATCTTTCGGCCGGTCCTCCGTAAGTATGTACTAGTGTTTTTTGACGACATACTTGTGTACAGTCTGACATGGTAGGACCACCTGCGCCACTTGGAGCTCACCTTGGCGACTCTTCGCCGTCATTCATTAGTGGCCAACATGAAGAAGTGCGCTTTCTGCCAACGGACGATATCTTACATGGGCCATACGGTATCGGCCAGGGACTCATCTATCACTTGACATACATTCTTTCTCCTATGGCCTATTCAAATGTTAATTACTCTCATTCGATGGGTGATCGTTGATCTACAAGTGAATTTTGTACTTTGGTTGTTATCTTATCACTATAAGAGTAAGAAGCAACGTGTTTTTACTTGTTCTACGTCTTGTGGATGAATATAGCTCGATGCCCTAAAAGGTTTTCGAGCTCACTTAGCTTAAAAGCCTCTCTTAGCCAAACTTAGTATATCGCTTTCATCTTCAGTCGCTCTTCTCTGTGATAAACAAGTTTCTATTCACATTGTCGAATATTCAGACTTTCATAAGCGTATAAACTACATCAAAGTTATTTGGCACTTCATCATAAACAAAGCCAAGCTTTACGAATTGCAGCTTTAGCATGTCTTTTCAGTCACTCGAATCACTGACTTTTTTACCAAGCATCTACCATGTCTTTGTATCTTTGGTTTCTTTTCAATCTTGGCTCATATGACATATATGCTTCATCTTACCAGGAAGTGTAGAAAATATAATTTCATTTTATATTTAGTTCGTTTTCTTTTTGGCCAAAAAATGTTGTAGCATTAACATGGGACCCAGACCTTATATAAACAAGGGTACTGACATTGCAAATGTAATTCATTCTCTTCAATTCCTTTACTCTTTACAATCTTATTATAACAATTCTTATAAGGGTTATAATAATATGTTTTATACTCATAAGTACTATGATTCCGATCATGACTCTTATAGTGATAGAAAAATGCATCAAAGTGTGACATCTCATAATCTATGATATTCTGCATATCATTCTTGACTTAATCACCCAAATACTTACGAGTTACAATAATATTTATTATGACATTTTTGGGTATGAATACCTTTATGAAGCAATATATAACTTAACCTAGATGGTACACCGACTTAGATCAACATTTTCATTACATCTCATCTACACGCAATAGACCATCTGGTGGAGACCAGCCCAGATCAGGTCGACGCAAAAGTGTCCGACGCTGCACCCGTCCGGACTTCTACCGGCCCTGAATTATTGCATTTTAATTTTGTTATTTTGCAATTAATTTTATTTTGCATTTTATTTTGCACGCCTGCGTGCGTAGCCATGTTTGGAGCTTTAATTTTTCTTTCCAATGATATATATATATCTATATTTACACACATAAATATAGATATATATATATGGATGTACCAATGAACAGGAGCCGGTTCACCCCCTTCCCCAGCCGGTCTAGTTCGTTTGGCCAGAAGAACCTCCGCACGGCTGCTCGCGGTAGGGCTCGATGGCGCTTCCCCGATTTCGGCGCTGCACTGGAACGACAACTCCCGCACCCACGATCCAGCGACGCCGCCTCTTCCACGACCCCGGCAGTTGGCGTCGGTTGGAGGTTTCGAGTTCTTTACTCCTATTGACACCCTAAGAAGGCGGAGGACGGGAGACAGAGAAAAAAAAACTGGAAGGATGAAGGTTGTGCTTGCATCCGTGAGAGGGATCCGGCTATTGTGAGTTATTATTTACTGTTCCTGTTTAGGGGTTCTGCGTTTTTTTTTGCTTCTGTGAGAAGAGTTGGGCTGCTGTGAGTGGTTGTTCATTTTCTACTTCCTGTTTAAGAGTTTCTATTTTAATGGTTGATTTCTAGTTCCGTGAGAAGGGCTCTCAATTGCTGTTTGATTCCTAATGAAAGAGATGATGAACAGTAAAAATTAACATTACTGTTTAAATATTAATTCCCGTTGATTGAAAGAGGATTGTTGTGCTGGCTTCTTGATTTTCCATAAGCAGTTAATAGTATAGCTCTATTTTGTGTACTTGGGTGAAAACCGTGAGAGCCTTTGCCGTGCTTGTCACACTTCGTGGAGCCTCCTGCGTGTGAGTGAGATTTCGTGGAGCCTCTTGCGTGTGAGTAAATTTTAGGGTGTTAGTTTGTGGCCTCCGTGCACTAGTGAGTGTTTGAGATTCCGTGGAACCACTTTAGTGTGAGATTAAGCGAGACTATTCTGTGGTACCCGTGTGCGACAGCGGCCGACCTCGGAGCGGGAGATCGAAGGTGACGAGGAATTCCTCGCGGGATCGCCGTCGACTTCGGTTGCAGAAAGACGTCTCTTTCCGTGGGTAACTTGTTTCTTCCTCCTTCTTTGTGTGCATCTATATTTCTTCTTTAGGTTATTAGATTCATTGTGGGTTTTCGCCCGGATTTTGTCAGCGAACGCTACGTCAAAAACTCCAAACGGAAACGTATTTGGAGTTCACGATTTCCGTTTGCTACAACAAGGGGAACAGAACGAAAGTTGTGAACCTTCTTTCCCCGAATTTAGAATTGAACCATTATTTTTAAAGGAAATTTCATTTTAAAACAGAATAGTTATTTTGTGCTTTACAAAATTCTAAGTTGCTGTATTTCTTAAAGTTCGTGTAACGCCCGCTCGAAACATTCAATTTTTTTTTATTGCATGCATTTAGGGTTTCCTAGAAATAGCCGACAGGCGCGCAAACCCTACGCGCCGTCCTGCATCACCATCCCCACAAAAATTATTATCTAAACCAAATCAAAAGCATCACATTAGCCTCCCCAACTCTACCACCAACGGATTACTGAAACAGATTGCCTTCTATCACATGCTTGGATTGAGGAGGATTGGTCGGTCGCCCGCGTCTGAATTTGAGCCTGAGCTTGAGTGTGATAATATGGTGAGCTTGCTTCTATACTTGAGAGTTATATAAAATTTGACCGTCTCATGAACTGCATGTGCTTGAGAAAATTGCCGAGTATGAGAAAATGTTTCCTACAACGATTCGCCACTACTTAGGAGACATATGTTACTTCAGATGCTTATCATTTACTTTAGTTGTGTCTCAGATGCATGAGGTTTGGACGCCCAAATAGTCAAGCCTTCAGATTTATGTGTCCTTTAAAATTCCTCCTACCGCTTCTCTTTTTATTGCATGGTCACCTCTTCCACTAGATGGTGCAGTGGTGCCACCTCTTCTAGTTTTGTCGTATGCTATAAATTCATTAGATAATATTCTTTGTGAACTGAGTGAATGACAATAAAGATTATGAAGGGGATCGTGCCACACGACCCGTTAGGGTCTACCCACACCGGCCTAGGGACCAGTGACGATCTGGATCACGCATCACAAGCAAATCGCCGATCCTAATATTTTTCATCCTTTGTATTTTTTTTATTTGCACTCTATTTTGTTTCTTTTGAGGGATACAACGAACGGATAATCATGACCGTTCTTTGCCCCTTACTAGCCTATATATAGGGTAGAGGGCTCCTTAGATGGGTATTGAAAGATTGTGTAAAGATGCCTCCTTTTGATCATTCTGGTTTCGAAGTCGGAACTCCAGGTGTGAAGCTTAGACTTTGGGTCTGTTTGGAACGGAGGTTGGAGGAGCAGTGGTTGGAGGAGCAGTGGTTGGAGGAGCGGCGGTTGGAGGAGCTGATCCGCAACCGTGGGCACCTACCAGCAGTTCAAATCCCGCGGATTTCCACGGGTTTCAGCGGGAGCGCTGCAAACCGCGCCCGCCAGCTGCTGTCCCAAACAGAAAATTACCGCATCTGCGGATCAGAAATCGCTCTCTGATCCGCAGCCACTATCCCAAACAGAGCCTTTAACATTTTCTCTTTTTCCCTTGGCCGACCCCCCCCCCTTTTCGTCCATCCTTTGGCCGGCCACCTCCCACAGCCCCTAGCACCACCTCCTTCCACCCTCAATCCCTTGGCCAACCTCTCTTCACCACCCTCCCCTCCATTTTATATCCTTCTTCGGTTTTCCGGCAATCGTCGGAGAACAATTCCCGCCTCCTACGCCCACCACCACCTCCAATGTTTCCCAACATTTTTCGTTCTCCGGTGATCGCCGGTAACCACCACCGGCGATCACCACCACCTCCGGAAACTACCACCGGCCACCTCCGGCCAGCCACCACCCCATAACCACCTAACTACCTCTCCACTACCCCACTCCTAAAATTTAGGATCACTTTCTAAATTTTCTCCATTATCTCCACTCCCCCACCCCTCCCATTACAACCGGCCCCTCTCTCCCCATAGAAACATGTGGAGCCACTAACTCACACCCCGCCTCCCCCAAACGGATACCCACTTCCCAAACCAGTACCCCCCCCCCCCCCCCCACACACACACACACACATTTTCCTCTCACGTGGAGCCACTGCCCCTCCCCTTCTCACATCCAACTGAATCTCCCACTGTTGCTATTCATCAGACGGCCAGCCGCCCACATTCAGCTCCCCCCCCCCTCCTCCCTTTCAACAGCCCTCTACCTCCCTCTCGTGGAGCCAACCCTCCAGCCCACCCCCACTTGAAATCCAGCATCCAGCAAGACCCCTTCCCCAGCCCTATATATCCACCCAATCCACAGTCCTATATATCCACCCAATCCACAGTCCGGAGATCAGCAACACCTCCAGCTGCTGAAATTAAATTCCAGACAGCAGCTTCACCCATTACCCACTATTTTCAGAGCACTGCAGCCGCCTACCAGTAATCTTCCAGCCCCGGGCTAGCAATCCAGTGCATTCTGGAACCCCCAGCCCACACCCACTTGAATTGTGTGCTAATTTCCAACTTGAGGAATGTTTGTTTGTAATCTTTGTTTCCAAACTTTGAAGCGTTGTACGTTATCATTTATTTAGTAAATTGATTTCAAGCTCTCCTGCATTTATACGTCCTCTTGTGTTCCCTTGTATGTTTTACCTACTGTGGCATATCCAATATTTTGATTTTTTTTTAACATTATTGCAAATTAAATTTTGTCGAAAAATGTCTGCATTTAAAAAATTACCTCTACCCTTACTAGGACCTTACCCTGCATTAGTTTTGGTATCAGAGCCCAAGTTAGGATCATTTGCATGTTTCGTAGCATTAAGGTATTTAGGCATATCAAGATAGGGTCTCTTCCCTTAGATAGCCAAGCCACCGCCAGTTCTAACACTAACATGTCAATGTCCGATTTCCAAAAAGAAAATTCTATTCATTTTGATCAGATATAAGCATAGATTCACAGCCTTATGGAGCAATTCGGAGTCCTCACCACTAGGGTAGATGATCTAGATCCCCTTAAGAATCCACATCAACTAGACACCATTAGGCTACAGGTTGTCCACTGTGAAGGTCATCGTAATGTTGAGGGACTCCTGAACCGTATGCACATTCCTAACTGTATATTCGTTAATCTTCTTGCGCAGGCCCTTCTGCCCTTCCATGAGGGCCCGGAGCTAGCCTAAGAGCGTCGTAGAGATCCCATTGTTGGTCGATATAACAGTCCACCAGAAGAACGACCTCAACCCCGATATCCACTGCACAGAGATCGTCATGTTCACAACGCACAATACGACCCAGGTAGAGATGATTATATGGATTATCATGAGCCTCGAAGAGGCCATGGAGGTGAGGATGACATTACACATATTCGTATCGATGCTCCATCCTATGATGGGCAGTTAGACCTTAAGACGTTTAGTGATTGGTTATTAGATATGCATAACTACTTTGGCTCAGTTTGGCTCTCCGGCGGTCTTCCGGTGCGATCCATGGCAACACAACGCCGGTGCAGAGGAGCATTTGTTTTGCTGCCTTCTCTGCCTCCGTTCCGACGCAGCAGCCCAGCGAATGGAGAAAAGTCGTCGTTCGCGAACCCGCCCCCTCCCTCCGGTCTGGATCTCTGGTGGCGTTTGTTTCCTTTCTCTGTCACCGCCAACCTCCCAAATGAAGCCTCTGATTGGTAAGAGATGTCTGACGAATGAAGAGTGCGGTTTACCAAGATGAAATTACATAGGCAAGCTAAGATATATTAGACGAGACCGGAGAGCTCTTTGGATAAAGATGACTACTAATCCATCACCCAATGAAACGGTATGAAGTAAAAACTTAGAGAAAAATATCTCTCAACTTCGTATCGGAGTCAGCTCCTGGATCAACTCTAAGTCCTACGACAAGGAACCCTTTCTGTAGCCGAGTATATAACTCATTTTGATGAGCTTGTCGTTAGGAGCGATATTACTGAGGAGCACATCGTGACGGCCTCCCGCTTTAGGGTTGGGTTGAGGGCAAACATCCGTAGGGAATTCATTCCCCACCACCTGAAGTCAGTCGAACAGATCTTTCAGCTCGCATTAGAGTGCGAGCAATACTTGCGCACTTCAGGTCCAAGGCGACCTAACCCATAGCCTGATAATTTTGCACCTAGGAGGCCTCCCCAACATGGACCTAGTCCATCCATGCCTACTCATGCTCTCATAGACATGAGGGCATAATCTATTGTCACGGCCCCCCGAATCCCGGAGGGATCCAATGTTTTCATTGTCAAGGTAGGGACCATGTGGCGGCACAGTGCCCCACACGGAACCTCCATATAGAAGAAAGTCACGACCCCAGTCCAAATCTTGTAGAGAGTCCCCCCCCCCCCCCCCCGAATAAGGAGATTGTAGCTACGGTAGAGGAAGGATGGGAGAGCGAGGCAGAGAGAGCTTTAGAGTTGGGTGTTGTTCGGTGTCTCTTATCGACCTCCACCATAAGTAAGAATTGAAGGCGTACCTCTATCTTATACATGTGTTTTCCTAGCGTGGGCAGCCCCTGCAAGTTGTCCATCGACAGCAGAAGTTGCATCAATGTTGTTGCTACAAAAGGCATTGAGCGTGTGAAGTTGACACTCGAGCCGCATCCACGGCCTTACCAAGTAGTTTGGGTTGACCGGGCGGTGTTACAAGCCACCCAGTGTTTGGTGTGACGTTCTCCCCATGAACGCCACTCGTGTGATACTAGGACGACCATGGTTATATGATCGTGATGTCGCCATCTTTAGTCGATCAAATACTTGTGTATTCAATGTCAAAGGTCGCAAAATCACTTTGTCCTCAATCCCTCCCAAAAATACAAAGGAAGATGAGGATCAGAAAGTAGGTGCTTCCTCAGTGTACATCTCGTATTCGTCGAGATGGGCCCGTCCCAGTGGTGAGCCTCCGTACTTCCGAAAAGTGGTCGTTGACATACAAGGGCGAAGCCACTAGGATCAAGCAAGGAGGTCCAAGAACTCGCCTATATTACCGGCGAGCTCGCAAAGCTAGAGCTCACTTCGTCAGCAAACATGACGTCTTACTCCTCGCAGAACCAGCGAGGCGAACTCCTTCAGAGTTCACTATCAAAGCCGTCCAGCTCGAGCTTACCTCGCCAGTGAGCTCTTCTCTCAGCCGGCTTCGGCTCGTCGACGAGCTCCTCCCGAGCTCGCCAGGGAGCCCGGTGTGCTTGAGCTTACCTCTCCAGCGAGTTCTTTTCTCATCCGTCCACGGCTCGCAGACGAGCTCATCAACAAGAACTCGGCATAGGGCGACCTCACCAAAGATGACCCCAAAAAGCTCGCCAGGTACCCAGTATCTCAAGGGGCGGGGAGGTTATTCGCAGTCCATGTACCCCCCCCCCCCCCCTAAATTGCCTATAAATAGTACCCACAGGGCACAAGTTGAAGACGCATTGACCCCCCCCCCCCCCCCCCAAGGTTCCCAATAACCAGTATGTGTCTCCTTTGTGCCGAGCTCAGCTCTGGTTTGGGAGGGGAAGTTCTTATATTCCTCTGGGTACGTGGCGGTACCTCCTCTCTACAGCTCGCGAGGTCTTGTTTACAGGCAATCGGGAAAAAACCTCTTGCTCTCCACCTCCTTCTAGTTTAAGTTCGTCTGGATCGACCGTTAGACAATTAGTCTTTGGTCCCTCTTGGTACGAACATTTGTAAATCAGGATTTTACTAGTTCCAACAGTCAGGATCAGGAATTCTTAAACCACTGCAACTTATATATCATGAGCTAGGGCTATTTATCTCACACTCACTATCATTAGATGAGAGCATCCCTACCCCCAGGAGCATCCGCATAGAGTTACCTCAGTCTACGACAGTACCCATGTCATATCATAGTAGTCAATATCACTTTAATCCTCTATTGAGGAACCGGTGTCCAAAGATCTCACACACCACCCGTACCTATTATTAGTAAGTCGTCACCCAATAGTGCCTTAGAGATCGAGTCCACCATTACTACCGTAAAAGTCTCTTCTTCCATTCCTCATGCACCCCAAAGCATTGCACTTTTCTTAAAAGAGTTGTAATTTATATTTAGTCCTTTCCGAGTCGTTTTTTATTCTATTAATCCCGGATTTGGGTAGTTTAGTCTTTTTTCCGTTTTAGGTCTTTCCTTACTCAAGTATATGTAAGAGTAAGGCATCAATGGTTTAATCAATTTTTCGATTCTCTCTATTCAACTTGATATCAGAGGGTGAACCCTAAATCGCGCGTGTCTCTGCTCCCGCTCGTCTGCGCCCGCTGCTACCGCTCGACTCCACCTCCCGTCTGCGCTCGTCAGCATCTCTTCTGCTCGTCTGCGGCACGCCTCTCTCCATGCGGCCTTCGGGCGGTATTTTTGTCGCCGCCGGTTGCTGAGAAGGTCGTCGCCGTCGGTTGCTGAGAAGGTCGTCGTCGACGCCCTTCGATGATGTCACTGGTTCCTCTTCTCCATTCTTGATTTCCTGCTCCAGTTCCGTTGTGTGGATGTTGTTGTCGTCCTCGATATCGACGGCTCTCACCTCTTCCATTTCTCTTCTTCTTCGTGAGATCAAGCAGTCTGCTGGCTCCATCTACCTTCCAGAGCAGGCTCGTCATTGCTCCTTTCTCTGGTGATCCTCCCTGCTCCAGTTCTCTTGTCGCTGTCTGTCGTTGTCTGCCGTTCCATTTCTGCTGCGGCTGCCTGCTGCCATTTAGATGAGCAACTTCTCTATTGCATCCTTCAGTTGTTGGATTTGTGATTTCCGCTAGCTACCTTCTGCTTCTAATGTCATTTGTCCCCGCAGGATACCTTCTGCTTCCTACTGTTTGACCTCTCGTCTTTCCTCTTCGCCGATATGGGTGATCCTGATTTCTCTACATCTTCTCCGGGTGTGATCCAGCCTCAGATGAGCGACCCTCAACGGCCTCATGACCACTCCGGCTCCTTGAAGATTACCATGGTTCCCTTGGATGACACGAATTATCATGAATGGTCTCGCACGGCCCAACATGTCATTCGCAGCCAACATATGTTTGGGTATATCGATGGGACAATTAAGGAGCCCCTCAAGACCGATCTCTCCTGGAAGCGTTGGGATTCTGACAACTCTCTAGTCGTCTCTTGGCTCCTACATTCGATGTCCCCTAAGGTCTACCAGAGTTATATGTTGATGGGCTCGGCATTCAAGATCTGGACCCACGTACTCTCAGATTGGCAGTTCCACCCAGGTTTATGAGCTCACTCGCCGCATTTTGGAGTTGCGGCAAGGACCGATGACTGTTTCATCATTCTTCTCGGAGTTCGAGTGCCTTTTTCAAGAGCTGGACTACTTTGCGCATTTCACTCCTGCGTGTACTGCTGACGCCGTTCAGTTAAAGCAAAAGGAGGATCGCTTTCGTCTCTGTGTCTTCTTAATGGGCTTGAACATGGAATTTGATATGGTACGGACACATGTCCTCCACCGCTCTCCTCTTCCCTCTCTTCGGGAGGCATTTAGTATGGTTCTAGGTGATGAAGATCGTCGCAAGTCCCTCAGTGTTATGGCTCCTCCTGATCGCTCCGCCCTGACTAGTGTTGGTCATGGTCTTATTCCCACTCCTGGATCTTCTGTGCCCACCTGTGATTACTGTGGTTGAAGGGGACACTCTCGGGGGGTATGTTTCAAACTTCATCCGCATCCGGCACCTTCTAGACGTGGTAATCGTCGTGGTCGTGGACCTGGCCGCGTGGGCCATAGACACAGTGGTTACCGTTCTCATGATGTTGCTTACACTACGAATGTCTATGATGAGTCTCAGTGTTCCGCTTCAGCCTCTCTTATAGCTCAGGAATTGGATGCCTTTCGTCGCCTGCTTCACTCTCAGTCTGATCCTGTCACAGGAAGTTTTACTTCCCTTGCCACCATTGTTATGCCCAGTGTTCATGCAGTCACCGCCTCATCTTCTGAATGGGTGATCGACTCCGATGCTACACACCACATGACTGGGTCCTCAGGTTTTCTCTCTTATACTCCTTTGTCTGGTAAGGACAAAGTTATCATATTCTCCGTCCATTTCTATTCCCTTTGTTCTTCATGTTCCCTCCTTTCCACGCAATTTACTCTCCATCAGCAATATTACTAAATCTCTTAACTGCTCGGTAACCTTTTTTCCTGACTCTTGTGTTTTTCAGGAACTGGGTACGAAGCGGAACATTGACAGTAGTAGGAACCGTGGCGGCTTGTGCTACCTGGTCACACAACTTCCCTCTCAGGCTCTTTCCAATACCACTGTTACTGTTGATGATGGTTGTTGACATCTGCGTCTAGGACATCCGTCCTCCGTTTATCTGCAAAAAATATTTCCTGCTTTTTTACCTTTTCTTCAAAACTTTGCTTGTGATGTATGTGATATATCTAAACATGTGCGACATACTTCTTCGCATCTTTCTTCCCCTAGTAGCATCCTTTTTGTTGTTATACATTCTGATGTTTGGGGGTCGTCCCCCATTTTATCTTTATCTGGTTTTCGATGGTTTGTCGCTTTTATTGATTGTTTCTCTCGCACTACATGGGTTTATCTGTCAAAAAAGAAAAATTAGGTTTTTCCTTGCTTTCAAACGTTTCATAAAATGGTGCAAACCCAATTTGATGTCTCTATTCGTGTTCTTCGAAGTGATAATGGGGGGAGTAAGACGATCATGGTACCTTTGGTTCTTACCTCACCACTCACGGTATCATCCACCAGAAAACGTGTTCAGACCTCTAATCAAAACGGAGTGGCCGAACGTAAAAATCGGCACCTCCTTGAGGTTGCTCGTTGTCTCCTAGCTACTATGCATCTTCCTAAATCCAATTGGGGTGATGCGGTACTTACAGTTGCTCACCTTATCAACTGTCTTCCTTCTCGTGTCCTTTCCTTTACTATTCCTCCAGCTCGTCTCTCCACCTCCGGCTTGATTCGTACTTCCCATTTGGCACTCTGGGTCTTTGGGGGTGTCTGTTTCGTGCATGTTCACCAACCCCATCGCGACAAACTTTACCCACGGGCTCAACGTTGTGTCTTCCATGGCTATTCTTCTACGACCAAAGGATATCGTTGTTATCACCCCCTTCCCGGCGTATGTTTTGTACCATGGATGTCCTAATTTCTGCCTTCGACTTATTCTTTTCGTCAGGGGGAAAGTAGTGGTGATACGGATGTTACTCTTGCTCCTCTTCCTCTTCTCCCTTCCATTCCTTCTATTTCCCTACAGGCTACAGCTTCCCAGTCTGGTACCCATAGCACCTATCCCGGTACCGGACTCCTCTACTGTGATTTCTCCCTCTCCCCACGTATACCACCGTCGTTCAGGTACACAAGCTACTAGAGTTCCACCTCTACCAGTGCCAACTTCAGACTCAGATTCTGATGATACGGATCTACATATCCTTCTTGCATTGCTGAAGAAAGGTAAAGCTACTTGTACGCAACATCCTATTTCTAATCATGTGTCTTACCAGCATCTTACCCCAATTCATCAGGCTTTTGTTTCGTCCCTTTCCCTTGTCATTATTCCTAAGACATGGCAGGAAGCTTTGGGGATACCTGCTTGGACACAGGCTATGCAAGATAAGATGTCTGCCTTGGACAAATATCACACATGGAATGTTTCCTCTCTCCCTCCAGGAAAGAAAGCTATAGGTTCCCAGTGGGTCTTCTCTGTTAAGCAAAACCAAGATGGCAAAGTGGAACGGTACAAAGCACGTCTGGTCGCTCAAGGATACACTCAGACTCAGGAAGTTGATTACCAGGAGACCTTTGCTCTTGTAGCAAAGATGGACTCGGGTGTTGCTATCGTGTGTTGTTTGCCTAGACTGGAACCTTCATCAACTGGATGTGAAGAATGTGTTCCTCCATGGTGAGCTTGATGAAGAGGTGTACATGAAGTTCCCTCCTGATTTTGTGAAGAAAGGAGCTGAAGGGCTTGTCTGCCGCCTAAGTAAATCCTTATATGGCCTGAAGCAATCACCTAGGGCCTGGTTCGGGAAATTTCTCACGGCTATGCTCAAGTTTGGGTACAAGCTTAAGCTCAATCTGACCATACTATGTTTATCCGGAGGCATGAACAGAGGGTTGTGGTTCTCATTGTCTACGTTGATGATATTGTGATTACCGAAAATGACACAGAGGAGTTGTTAATCTTAAGACCCTCCTGGCCTCCTATCTGCTGAATTTGAAGTGAAAGACTTGGGAAGATTACGATACTTCCTGGGTATCGAGGTGGTTAGATCTGAGTAGGGTATCTTCATATCCCAACGGAAGTATATATTGGATCTCTTAAAGGAGACTGGTATGTTTGGTTGTGTTCCTGCGAACACCCCTATGGAGGAAAATCACAGGATTAAGGAAGATGGTGATGGTGATCACTGATGTATCACATTATCAAAGATTGGTTGGAAAACTTATATATCTATCCCACACACGCCCTGACATAACGTTTGCGGTCGATATCCTTAGCAGATATATATGCATTCTCTCAGGATCAGACATCAAGAAGCTGCGTATCGCGTGCTACGATAGTTGAAGAAAGCCTCTGGTCGTGGTCTCCTATCCTCCAAAAACAACAACTTGAAGATTGAAATTTTTACTGATGCTGATTGGTTTGGATGCTGTGATGACAGAAAGTCCACAACAGGATATTGTTCCTTTGTTGGTGGAAACCTTGTGACATGGCGTAGCAAGAAGCAGAATGTGGTGGCTAGATCAAGTGAAGAGGCAGGATATCGTGGTATGTCTCAAGGCCTATGTGAGGGTCTATGGTTGCGTACAAGATCTGGGTTTCTCTGAGATAGCCCATTTATCCTTGTTCTGTGACAATAAGGCAGCTATTAGTATAGCCCATAACCCAGTCCAACATGACAGGACAAAACATGTTGAGGTTGATCGACACTTTATCAAAGATCACTTGGATAAAAAGACGGTGGTCACTCCTTTTGTTCATTCCAAAGATCAACTGGGCGATGTGTTCGCCAAAAGTTTGGTGTGTGATGTGTTTACCGATGATATTCAAAAGCTTGGGATGACCGACATCTTCCGTCCGACTTGAGGGGGAGAGTTGTAATTTATATTTAGTCCTTTCCAAGTCATTTTTTATTGTATTAATCCCGGATTGGGGTAGCTTAGTCTTTTTCCTGTTTTAGGTCTTTCCTTACTCAAATATATGTAAGAGTAAGGCCTCAATGGTTTAATCAATTTTTCGATTCTCTCTATTCGAATAAAAGCAACTGAGTCAAACAACCATCATTCACTATCGTTTCATAGTATGCATGAGTCAATCCGACGAAGAAATACTTGCAATAATAATATTTTTAAATCTTATACTGAGAGTCACAAGAGATTGCAAAGCTTCAAAGAAGGAGAACAGGTGAGGATATGTATACATGTTTAGAGATTCCCCAAGGGAACTGCTCGAAGATTAAATGCTAAGCAAATTGGTCCTTACAAGGTATTCAAAAGAATTTGAACAAATGCTTATGAACCTGATATTCAGTAGGGTATGGGAATTTCACATGTATTCAACATAGAAAATTTGACTCCATTCTTTGAGCCACGAGACTGTATGTACCCTTCGCCCCCTGCCACCTCAGCACCTCAGCCTCAACCTTCGTCTACTACTCAGCTACAGCCCCAGCATCAATCTACTACTTCGCAGCAGTTCAGTCTTCGACACTGATTGATCACACAGCTTCTTCCACAGCAGTACCATTTCCTCCAACACTGGTTCATCGTCCAATGGTACCGGACTATTTGGCATCATCATTGTGATCGTGACCCATGAGGCCATGAGCTCGCACTAGTACCAGATAGAGTCGGATACTTGGTCCATTGGCTGGTCCGCACTCTTATTGACGACACTTGGATTTCCGCAACAGAATTCGAGAGACACGCCCAACTCTATGACGACATTATGATCATCTCATTCTTCAGGGATGAATGCTTCTAAGACGGGGGGTTGGTGGGGATCGTGTCACACGGCCCGTTGGGGTCTACCCACGCCGACCTCAAGCCCAGTGACGATCGGGACCACTCATGACGAGCGGATCGCCGATCGTAACACTTTTCCTTCTTTGTATTTTTTATTTTCATTGTATTTTATTTGTTTTTAAGGATACAACGAAGGGATAATCATGATCGTTTGTTGCCCCTCTTTAGCATATATATAGGGATAGATGGCTCCTTAGATGGGTATTGAAAGATTGTGCGAAGAAGCCTCCTTCTGATCATTTTGGTGTCGATGTCGGAACTCCAGGTGTGAAGCTTGGACTTTATCATTTTCTTTTTTATTCCCTTGGCCAACCCCCCCCCCCGGTCTTTTTCCTCCTCCATCCTTTGGCTGGACACCTCCGACAGCGCCTAGCCCTGCCTCCTTGGCGGACCACCCCTTTCCCCCACCATCACTAGCTGGTTGCCCCTCCTTCTACCCTCAATCCCTTGGTCGGCCTCTCTCCACCACCCTCCCCTCCATTTTATATCCATCTTCGGTTTTCCGGCGATTGCCGGAGAACATTTCCGGCCTCCTACGCCCACCACCACCACCTCCACAAGTTTTCCGACATTTTTCGTTTTCCGGTGATCATCGTAACCACCTCCGGGGATCACCAGACTCCTCCAGCAACCACCTCCGGCTAGCCACCAACCCACCACCCAGCACTACCTCACTACCCCACTCTTAAAATTTAGGATCACTTCCTAAAATTTCTCCATTATCTTCACTCCCCCACCTCTCCCATTACAGTTGTCCCCCCTTTCCCATAGCCACACTAGGAGCCACAACTCACACCCCACCTCCCCCAAAGCAAGCCCCACTTCCCCAACCGGCATCCCCCTTCATTTGTCTCTCACGTGGAGCCACTATCCCTCCCCTTCTAAGATCCAACTGAATCTCCCCACTGTTGTTATTCATCAGCCGGCCAGCCGGCCACATTCAGGCCCCCCCCCCCCCTCCTCCCTTTCAGAAGCCCTCTACTTCCCTCTCATGGAGCCACCCCTCCAACCAACCTCCACTTGAAATCCAGCATCCAACAGGCCCCCACACTCTTCTCCAGCCCCCCCCCCCCCCCCCCCATGCATCCACCCAATCCATAGTCCGGAGATCAGCAATACCTTCAGCTGTTGGAATTAAATTCCAAACAGCAGCTTCACCCATTACCGGTTGTTTTCAGAGCACTGCAGCTGCCTACCAGTGATCTTCCAGCACCGGCCTTGCAGTCCAGTGCATTCCGGATCCCTTCAAGCACTCGTCGACCTCCATACAGCAGCTGCTGCTACAGTTCGGCTCCCGAAAATCCTTTGAATACCCGTACAGCCCTCCCCTATTTCTGAATTGTGAGTTCTCTAAGTTTGAAGTCATTTTCTTTTAAGTTGAATTGTGTGCTAATTTCCTACTCAAAGAATGTTTGTTTGTAATCTTTGTTTCCAAACTTTGAAGCATTCTGCGTTCTCATTTATTTAATAATTTGATTTCAAGCTTTCTTGCATTTATACGTCCTCTCGTGTTTCCTTGTACGCTTTACATTGTAGCATATCCAATATTTTGATTAATAATAAAAAAACATTATTGCAAGTAAATTTTGTCAGAAAGTGTGTCTGCATTTAAAAATTTACTTCTAGCCACACTAGGACCTTACCCTGCGTCAGATTAGATGACCACTCATCTAAGTTAGTATGGATCTTTTCATAGACCAATCAAAAAGAATCGAACCACGCTTCAAAGAAACCGAACAAAATTGCTTCTCAATCTTTTTGGCCCCTT
The DNA here is from genome assembly GCA_033032865.1 of Dactylorhiza incarnata. Classification (NCBI taxonomy): domain Eukaryota; kingdom Viridiplantae; phylum Streptophyta; class Magnoliopsida; order Asparagales; family Orchidaceae; genus Dactylorhiza; species Dactylorhiza incarnata. The sequence goes on along the minus strand of JAWHQI010000193.1, from coordinate 3,166,061 downwards.
ACTAAATAAGGTTGAATTTTGCATTTATCTCATTTTAATGCAATAAAATAAGGGTAATCTCATCATTATTTTAAGAAATGGGGATAAAATCACTTCAACTTAACAATAGGGTCTGCTTCTAACGCGAGGTAGGTTGTGGAAGTGGACCAATCCTAATGCAAACCTATGTAAATGGTGTCGGGTTGACTCGCACAAACCAAACATATATTATGCGTGTTTGATTTAAATGAACCGGAATAAATTTAGCAATAGTAATTTAATAAAGCGAGTAGCAGGGGAGGAACATGGGATTTCCACATAGGAGCAGACGTCGAGAGTAAACCTGCAGGGGAGGAACATGGGATTTCCACATAGGAGCAGCAGGAGTTGGCACGGGAGCGGGCACAGGAGCAACAAAAGGAGTCGAGTGGGACTGGTACAATGAAGGAATGGGTAGCGAAGTAGTAGAGAGAGAATCAGCGGGAGTTAAGGAGCTCACTTCCAACATAGGAGAGGTCCCCCCTGAAGTGAGGGCCCATAATAGCTCTCAGATTCACGAAAAGTGACATCCATGATTACAAAAACTTTCTTGTGGATTGGGTCAAAATATTTATAATCCTTTTGAGTAGGAGAATATCCAATGAAGACACACTTGTGAGCACGAGCATTTAGTTTTCTGATGGATATGGACAAAGCACACACAACCAAAGACACGAGGTTGCAGGTTGATAGGAGGAACGCGAAGAGTGTTAAGGGGAGTTCTATACCCTAGAACATGTGAGGGCATGCGATTAATAAGATAGGCTGCAGTGAGAATTGCATCCCTCCAATAATATTTTGAAAGGTGCATTTGGAGAAGAAGACATCGGGCAACTTCTAAAAGATGACGATTCTTGCGTTCGGCCGCCCCATTTTGAGCAGGTGAGTAAACACAAGATGTCTGGTGGATAATGTCATGATTAGTAAGATAGTGTTCGAATTGGAAGTCAATGTACTCACTACCATTGTCAGTACGAAGAATTTTGATATTTATATTAAATTGCGTAGAAATCATGTTGTGAAACCGTTGAAATAGAGAAAAATTTTCATTTTTAGCTTTCATTAGGTATACACATGTAGTGCGGGAAAAACAGTCATGAAAGTTACAAATCAAAAACACCCATAAATAAAAACAGTGGGACAAGGCCCCCAAACATCTGCAAAATTAGGATAGGAAACATGATTAAAAGAAGCACGATGGTGTTTGTCAAGTTCACAAGCATCACAATAAAAATTATCTACTAATACAGATGTCATAGTAGGAAATAAATGTCTCGTAGACAAGATTGAGGGATGTCCAAGGCGACAATGTCAGGACTCCAAAGTGGCCGAGTGATCAGCATGAAGAGCCTGGGGAGGAGAGAGGTAGGGTTGGAGGAGTCAAACACGTACAGCCGATTTAGCAAACTACCAGAGCCAATCACCGTTCCCGTCTTCAGGTCCTGAAAGACACAAGACGAAAGAAAGAAAGTCACAGAACAGTTCATAGAATTGGTCAGATGACTAATCGAGAGAAGATTGCGAGTAAACTTGGGTGCATGAAGAACAGAAGAAAGTGTGAGGGAGGAGCGGGAGATGGATCCTTTCCCAACAATCGGAGAGGAGTCATCTGCAATGCTCACATTATCCCTACCAGACAAGGGAAGGTAAGACACAAAACCTGTAGCAGAGCCGGTCATATGATTTGTTGCTCCATAATCAATAATCCAGTGAGTAGATGGACGAGAAGACGGAACATGAGAACCTGAGGGTCCATGATGAGCATATGAGGACGAGGAAGCGGTTATCTCAGGAGATTGGCCTTGCATCAAGCGGCGAAACGCATGGACCACATCGGCATTTAGAGCAAAAGAAAGGACGATAGTGACAGGGAACGACAAGATCTCCTCTGGGGCATCAGAGAGATGAGCAGACCGAGACTGAGTGGAACGGCCTTGAGAGAGACCATGACCACGACCTCCTCTTGGTGCAAAATCACCGCAAGGTGTAGGAAAGCCATGAAAACGAAAGCAAGTGTCCCTAGTATGACGAGACTTCCCGCATTAATCGCATATCAAATGATCTTTGTCAGTGGACTTGGACCTTGTATCACGAGGAGCTCTACTACTAAACTGAACAGCCAGGGCAGAACCTTCAGTAGCAGTATCAGGAGTCCATGTCTGTCGCCTATCAAATTCTTGCTAAACAAGACTATAAACCTCTGAAAGAGAAGGCATGGGAGAGCGCCCAAGGATCTGAACACTGATCTGATCGAAGTCCCGATGCAGACCATGAAGAAACTCAAAAACTTTGTTCTTTTCTTCCCAAGCCCGGACAAGAATCTCATCCTCAGGGGACACAAGAGTGAAGGAGTCAAAATGATCGTACTCTTGATAAAGATGAGTGAACTCCAGGTAGTAGACACAAGGGGGACGATCACCCTGACGAAGGAGAAAGATCTTCTGTCGCAGCTGAAAAATCTGGGTTGCATTCCCCCTGGCATGAGTAAGTGGCATCAACCCTCTTCCAAATATCTGCAACAGTATCTAAGAACAGGTAATTCTGGGCAATAGAGTCCAACATGGAGTTACTCAGCCAAGATATAACTAAAGAGTTCTCAGACTCCCACTGCAACAAATCAATGGAATCCTAGGCAGGCGCCGGCGTAGTATCCAGAACATAGCCGAACAGACGTCTGCTCTTCAAGGCAAGGGTGATAGCCCGAGACCACGAGAGAAAATTGGAGTCATCCAGATGCATAGTTGTGATTTGAGGAGTATTATGGTCATGACTTGACCGAATATATCCACCGGACATCAAAGTAGTGGAGAAAACTCCAGCACCGAAAGAGATAGTAGAAGATTCATCATTCCCCGACATGATAATCCAAGAATAGAAATCAAGGAGTGAAGGAAAACAACACCACACCCACCTAGAAAGAAATTAGGGTTTTCTCATAGAAAGAGAACAGAAACCACATCCATGTAGGATCTTCCAATAGAGATTGACAACGGAAATGCTGTCAAATTAGGGTAGCATGTCCGGTGCCATGCAAGAAGCGGCAACAAACCGCAGGAGAAAACCCCCCTGCGCGACTGACGGAAGAAGAGAGCCCCCCTCCGGCTAGGACTGTTGTTGCTGGAGGAAGAAGAAAGTGGGATTGTTGCTGCTAGAAGACGGAGGCGTAAATGGATCTGGACGTTGTTGCGGGAGAAGGCACGAATGCGGGGACGCTGCTGTGGGGACTGTTGTTGTAGGAGACGGGGCACGACTGGTAGAAGACGGGCGAGGCGGATGCGGAAAGGAGACGGATGCGATGTGAAGCCGAATGCGGAACGGAGGCGGGTGCGGTGCGAAGGAGTACACCCTAAGACTCTGATAACATGAGGAAATTATTGATATTATGATAATAATGAAAACAAGGAGAACATCCCAATATATATGGGTATGGAGGACTACGGGAAAAAAGCAAGAAAAAAAATACAAATATCAGCATTCACATATTCAGTAACAAAAGATGAAACAATATGAGATACACGCGAGTAAGAAGGTCTGGTAGCGGGAAATGATAGCAGGTTGCTTCCATGTGTAGGAGACGACTTTTGACGGCAGAAAACAGGGGAACGAAGGGATGTGTTGCGGCTGGTAACAGGGTGAAGCGGGTGGCATTGGGCTGGTGCAGGGAGTCGGTGGTGTTGGGGATGGAAGAAAAGAAGCGGCTCTTTGCAGCAGGAGTCAAGGACGGATCGTGTGGTCGGCGGCTAGAGCAGAAGGATGTGTAGTTAGCGACAGGAGCAATGGAGGAGGCGAGCTTACGGAAGGGCTTGGTGAGGACGTTGGCTTGCATTAACTTGGAGAGGAGATTTTTGGTTTGCAGCAGAATCGAGAGGGGATTTTTGCGCGACTTGCGGTGGAATCTGGAGGGAGGAGTCGTGCTAGGGTGATTAGGATTACTGGAGGGGAATAAGATACAGAAAACTGGGAAATAACCCGCACGTCGCACCCCGGGATCTTGCGGCGCACACCACGATATAATTGTCGGCTCTGGATTTCTTCACAAGGCTAACAATGTCTTACAATGGCAGTCTTCACCCCCTTATTTATAATAAAAGAGGGCTAGGGCACCTGCGTGAATGGCTATGATTGGTCATTACGTCCGGTGTCCGATTACCACTAAATGAAGTCTAAAAAGGTAAAAGAAAATACATAAAGTAGTAAAACGGCGCTCCAGACGAGCTCGCGGTCTCAGATCGCTGATCCGGTCAACGCTTCCTGCGCGAGTACACATGAGCCGGCCCCGCCGAGTGGTGGTCCGATCTCGATCATGTAGTTAGTCCACATCAAATTCTTTTTAAAATAAGACTCAATATATAATATTGATTCTGATGAATGTAACCATTGCTTCTTGAGTTCATAAATTGGTTCACACCTTCTATTCAAGTGGTGAACGTGTATTGCTCCAAGTTGTTTAGAAGTACCTATTCCTTATTCTCTAAGTTGTGTTAAGTTGTGTTAATGAGGTTCTACCTTCTTCGCATCTATCAGTTGCATACTTCATCGTGCGGATGTCCATTCCTTCCACATCTCAAGTTATAAACATATAGTTTTTGTTCCTCTCGCCCCTACTTAATCCTTGAAATAAATTATCTTGTAGGCCTTCAATCGGGCCTCCCCCTACTATCCAAGTTGGTATGTATGTGGATTGCTCCAACATGGAGTTTCTCTTCATTTACCTCTCCAAGTTGTGTACACAAAATTCTCCTCCCTCTTGTCAATCCTTTTGTTGCACACCTCTGCATCACAAGTAGATTGCTCCGTGCAGAAAAGAATAATTAATGCATGCAAACAACATGCTTTTAGAAAAAATCATACTAAAGAAGCAAGTCTGCTTTCTAACATGCTTACTGAAAGGGATCTTGATATTAGAAGTAAAACGAAATGATTATGAAACAAAATCATTTATATTAGCATTCGGAAGCAGAAAAATACATCCAAAAATATGCAACATTTTAGCATTATTATGATTGAAGCTTTGTTTCACTGGAAAAGTTTACAGCACTTACATAGATGGTAAAAACTATTGCAACCACCAAGATGGCATATCCTGCATTATATGTTGGGAACTTGTGGAGAAGATGTCTTGCAACAAAGATGCAAAATATCACAACAGGTATAACAACTAGCGAGATGGTAATGAATAGCGACCAAACATCAGGTCCAAATATAAATCTCCCGCCAAAGATGAACTTCTGAAGATGTTGAAAGAAAATGGTTATGGTTGTCAAATTCAAAGGAAACAAAAAAAGACATTAGATTTACAGTCATTGCATTTTTATCTTTATAGTAACCAACATGTGTACAAATACTGGCATATATGAGTGCATAAACATATTGTATGAAGTGGTCATAAAAACACCCAACCCCATTACAGTCCCTCCCAGGAGGAGAATGGGATTTAATGAAAAGAATGGAATGTAGTATGTCATGAAGGGACCTTACGCCGAGTTGAATGCAGTATGACCCCTCTCACATGGGGATGCATGTTATACAAAATAGACGAGTGTGAAGGTTTATTTGTGCACATGCCTGAAATATTCCACGTATTTTGTTATCAAATTTCATAATGTATTTTGTTTCCAAATTTCTATAAATGTAAACTTTGACAAAGAAGCATAAACCAATCTAACATACTGCTTCAATGATCTGATTTTTTAGAAAACTAGCTGATCAATGAGGAAATGGCAATTGGTTATCAGATAGACAATAAACAAGTATGTTATCAAAAAAATGTTCGTGAACATTAAAAAACAGACCACTTGCTCTGAAAGCTGTTCATTTATTTGTTGAGTTTCACCTCTTTTTCAACTTTTAAAATTGTTGCATGGTAAAACAACCGGATTGATTAAGGATAAATAGTAGTCCCACATATGAGTTAGGCATATCATGTATGTCCATATCTTAAAATTGTTCCATCCAGGTCTTAACTGTCAATTTGACAATTTGGCTGGATGCATCAGTTGTGTTCTACTGTTCTTCACCCAAGCCACTTAGGCTAGTGCCATTAAACTTTGCCTGTTGAAAATCTTGGTCGTTAAGCATTGGACGTGAGCTGATCCAAAATCGCTTAGAATTAGAGGAAGGAGAAGAAAAGAGAGAAGGGACAGGAAAAGAGAGAGAATATACAATAGCTGGCCCTATCACCCAACCCATCTTTGGTGATATGTTGCAATTCATTTTGGTCCTTCAAATATACAAAGGCATTTAAGTCAATTCGCATAAAGAACAAGTGAGAATTTAACAGCAAGTATCCAAATGAAGAAACATAAAAAATGGAATGATTTTACAAGATTGACCGGAGTGAATTACCATTTACCTGCACATCGAAGACGGCATAATTTATCGTGTGATTAAACAACCATTATTAACCCTTAGGCCATATAAGGTAATATGTATATAAACAACCCGTGAAAAATATAATGATAGAAACTTGTCGCTTTCTAATGTAGCCATGATTTTCCTAGTAGCTATGCACTAGGGGTGAGATGGAATCAATAAAAAAGCTTTTTGTTGTTTTCCCTTCCAGCTCTATTGCTATCACCTGAGCCCTCGCATATATCCTCTCTAACCATGAATTCTTACACAACAGACTTGGGCTACATCAAGAGGTATCATAGATATCCTCAATCCCATTTTGTTCATGTTCTGGGCTTAGAGGATGTGGTGGATTCCAAAGAGAACGGGGCCACCTTGACATTTAGTTGGACGAGTTACGAAGACTGATTGAGGAGCTAAGGAGAGCGCTTGCTCGCTCGCAAGGATGACTGAAGACAAGTTCATTATTACGATACCCGGGGAGGAATCCGGAGAGGGGGAGGGCCGGCGGAGGAGGAGAGAAAGAGGAGGAAAAGGGATTGAGAGAGAGACTAGGGAGCAACCCTAAAACACATTCATCCAAAGATAAAAAAACTTAAAACAAGCATACTCCCCTTATATAACCGTGGGGGTGCGAATAACAATATCCGATCTGCGGACAGCGAAAGACAAAACAACATCAAAATGAAAACAATCCCTAGGTCGAGCATCGACGGTCTCCTCCTCAATTGGTGGACTAGTATCTGTGACCTTCCTCTATTTGTGAACTCGCCTTGGCGTGCGCGACCGTAACAATGTCGCCGTCTGGAAAATATGCTTTGTCCTCAAGGCAGTAGTCAACGAACTGGCGGTCGGAGTAGCCCTGGAGGAGTCGCGTGGCTTCGAACGTTGGATGGGTAATGCAAGCATCATGGGTCGCCTGTGAAGTATACTCCCCCGTAAGGTGGTAGCGGCAAACAAGTAGCTTGGCGGGGTAGTACGGCGCCATTGGTCATCCTTCTGGACTGGAAGACAAGGGCTAGAAAAAGGGCGTGCGCCGGGACGAAGGAGGCCCCCCTCCGCATCATTTGCACCAGATGTTCGAGTCCATCCTTCTGCACCTGATCAGAACAGTACGGTCGCGCCGAGACTGTTGCGGTCTTTGGCTGGAGGGAAAAGGCGCGGTCGGTCGACCGGGACGGTGGTAGTACTGTCGGAGGCTGGACGACGACGTCGAGCGCGGTGGGAAGCTCTGGATGGTCCGGTGGGGACGGGGAGGCACATCGATCAGTCCTGAGAGGGGCCACAGCCCCGCGGAAAGGTCGGCATCCGTGGTCCGCTGGATCGTGTAAAGGGCGACCGGAGAGCAGAGGAGAGCGGAGTCACCGTCGAGGCGACACGCTCGGCCCTCGTGGAGGAACTGCATGGACATAGTCGCTCAATTGACGCGCACCTCGCCAAGCGTGCGGAGTCAAGCCACCCCCAAAATGGCGTCGATATCGCCGAGGCTGAACGCGGAGATGTCTGCGGGCACAGAACAGGACCCCACAGAGAGAGTCACGACAGGGTAATGGCCCTGCGTCGGTCTACGTCGCCCATCACCAAGGCGGATCGAAACATCTGGGGATGGAACTGCGGAAAGTTGGAGCTGCTGCATCAGTCGCTCAGAAATAAGGTTGTGGCTCGCGCCGCTATCCACCATGATAATGATCGGGCGATCACGAAGCGTGCCCGGGATCTTCATGGCCTGCGATCCGAAGAGTTCGCCCCCCGAGACAGAAGATAACTCCAAGCGGTGGAACGTAGCCGTGGCGGTGTCAAATAGAGGACCCTCCACTGAAAACTCCAAGGCCTCAAAGTCAGCCAGGGTAACTTCAGGGTATTCGTCTGATGGCGTGGAACTCCTTCACGGAGCATTCATGGTTGGGGGAGTAAGGTTGGCGGCACCGAAAACACATGTCCTTGTTGTGGAGCTCATTGTAATCACTGTGTGAGAGGCGATGAGGGTCGAGGGCCGCCCTGGGCGGGGTCCCCCATGCAGAGGGTGTGGCAGAGGAGCCGGGGCGGGCGGACGCCAAGGTGTCTGCGGAGGGGGGTGGCCGGCTGGAGGAGCAGGAGGTTTAGGGGAGAGGTCGGCCGCCACCAAACGCGCCAAGTCGAGGGCATCGGCGACCGTCCAAGGGTGGTGCGTGCGGAGACGAGAGCGAATGTGTGGCAGCAGGCCCTGCATGAAGAAGCCCAGGTAATGGTCAGGTGGAAGGTCGGGAACGTGGGTGGCCAAGGCGACAAACTCATCAATGTAGTCGTCCAGGCCGTCTGTCTGGCGGACGCCACAAAGCCGCTCTATGGAGGATCCTGAGTAGCAGGTGTCATAATGCCGGATCATCTCCTGCTTGAGCTCGGGCCAGGAGAGGAATGGGTTGGATTGGCGGAGCCACCGAGCCCAGTAGAGGGTCAAGCCGTCCAGGCCAACCACGGTCATAGACATCTTGTCCTGCTCCGGAGTGTAGTTGAGGTCGAAATATTGCTCTGATTTGGCGATCCAACCCATCGGGTCAACGCCGACAAACAAGTAGCTTGGCGGGGTAGTACGGCGCCATTGGTCGTCCTTCTGGATTGGAAGACAAGGGCTAGAAAAAGGGCATGCGCCGGGACGAAGGAGGCCCCCTCTGCATCATTTAAACCAGATGTTCGAGTCCATCCTTCTGCACCTGATCAGAACGGTACGGTCGCGCCGAAACTGTTGCGGTCTTTGGCTGGAGGGAAAAGGCGCGGTCGGTCGACCGGGACGGTGGTAGTACTGTCGGAGGCTGGACGACGACGTCAAGCGCGGTGGGAAGCTCCGGATGGTCCGGCGGGGACGGGGAGGCACATCGGTCAGTCCTGAGAAGGGCCACAGCCCCGCGGAAAGGTCGGCATCCGTGGTCCGCTGGATCGTGTAAAGGGCGACCGGAGAGCAGAGGAGAGTGGAGTCACTGTCGAGGCGACACGCTCGGCCCTCGTGGAGGAACTGCATGGACATAGTCGCTCAATTGACGCGCACCTCGCCAAGCGTGCGGAGTCAAGCCACCCCCAAAATGGCGTCGATATCGCCGAGGCTGAACGCGGAGAAGTCTGCGGTCACAGAACAGGACCCCACAGAGAGAGTCACGGCAGGGTAATGGACCTGCGTCGGTCTGCGTCGCCCATCACCAAGGCGGATCGAAACATCTGGGGATGGAACTGCTGAAAGTTGGAGCTGTTGCATCAGTCGCTCGGAAATAAGGTTGTGGCTCCCTCCGCTATCCACCATGATAATGATCGGGCGATCACGAAGCATGCCCAGGAACTTCATGGCCTGCGATCCGGAGAGTTCGCCCCGAGACAGAAGATAACTCCAAGCGGTGGAACGTAGCCGTGGCGGTGTCAAATAGAGAACCCTCCACTGAAAACTCCAAGGCCTCAAAGTCAGCCAGGGTAACTTCAGGGTATTCTTCTGATGGCGTGGAACTCCTTCACGGAGCATTCATGGTTGGGGGAGTAAGGTTGGCGGCACCGAAAACACAGGTCCTTGCTGCGGAGCTCATTGTAATCACTGTTTGAGAGGCGATGAGGGTCGAGGGCCGCCCTGGGCGGGGTCCCCCATGCGGAGGGTGTGGCAAAGGAGCCGGGGCGGGCGGACGCCAAGGTGTCTGCAAAAGGGGGTGGCCGGCCGGAGGAACAGGAGGTCTAGGGGAGAGGTCGGACGCCACCAAACGCGCCAAGTCGAGGGCATCGGCGACCGTCCAAGGGTGGTGCGTGCGGAGACGAGAGTGAATGTGGCAGCAGGCCCTGCATGAAGAAGCCCAGGTAATGGTCAAGTGGAAGGTCGGGAACGTGGGTGGCCAAGGCGACAAACTCATCAATGTAGTCGTCCAGGTCGTCTGTCTGGCGGACGCCACAAAGCCGCTCTATGGAGGATCCTGAGTAGCAGGTGTCATAATGCTGGATCATCTCCTGCTTGAGCTCGGGCCAGGAGAGGAACGGGTTGGATTGGCGGAGCCACCGAGCCCAGTAGAGGGTCAAGCCGTCCAGGCCAACCACGGTCGTAGACACCTTGTCCTGCTCCGGAGTGTAGTTGAGGTCGAAATATTGCTCCGATTTGGCGATCCAACCCATCGGGTCAACGCCGAGAAAAGAGGGAATGTCGAGGGAGAGGGCGGACCGGCCCGGAATTGGCGGAGGAGTGGCCCCGGCGGGGATGGACGAAGGCCCGGCGCCGAGGAGAGAGCCGTCGTCCGCAGACGAACCGGAGCCGGACACGGCGGAAACGGCGACAGCGGACGCCTGGATGGAGTCAATCTTGGAGTGGAGGGCAAGGAGAGAGGCATGCATGGAGGCGACAAGTTGTTCCTGAGCCTCCACGCGTCGGGTCAAGACGTCGGCGGAGGTATCCAGCGCGGGGTCACCGGAGGAGGGCAGGTTTGGAGCCATGGGGCTGGAGCCGGAGGGTGGCGGTTGGAGCAGATGAAGTAGGACGATGGCAGAGGGAGAGAGCCGTTGGATCGGGGCTAGACGAGGCTGACGGACGGCCCTTGCAGCGGATCGGTCCGGGGCGAGGCCGACAGGAGCAGTCGGCGGCGGATGTAGCCGCTGGAGGCGGGATCGGGGTGGGGGGTGTCCGACAGGAGCAGTCGGCGGCGGATCCAGGCGCTGAAGGCGGGATCGGGGCTGGAGTCGCAGATCGGGGTTGGGTCTGATCGGGGGCTGGAGGCAGGATCGGCGCTGGAGGCAGGATCGAGGCTGGAGGCGGGATCGGCGCTGGAGGCGGGATCGGCTCTGGAGGCTGGATCGGCGCTGGAGGCGGGAACGGGGCTGGAGGCGGGATCAGAGTGGGAACGACGCGTCGGGGGCTAGATCCGATCGAGCTGGAGGCTGGATCGGCGCCGAGCAGCTGGGAGTCGGCACGGAACTGTCGCAGGAGAGCACCAGGGCCGGAGGGAGGGCGGTGAGGCAAATCGGACAAAATATACGATACCCGGGAAGGAATCCGGCGAAGGGGAGGGTCGGCGGAGGACATGAGAGAGAGAAGGAAAAGGGATTGAGAGAGAGACTAGGGAGCAACCCTAAAACACATTCATCCAAAGATAAAAAAAACTAATACAAGCATACTCCCCTTGTATAACTGTGGGGGTGTGAATAACAATATCTGATCTGCGGATAGTGAAAGACAAAATGACATCAAAATGAAAACAATCCCTAGGTTAAGCATCGACGGTCTCCTCCTCAATTGGTGGACTAGCATCTGGCACCTTCCTCTACGCGTGAACTCGCCTTGGCGTGCGCGACCGTAACATTCATATTGGGGAGATGAGTCCGACGTCAAAACAGAGAATCCCTTCACTCATGAATTCTAAGGAAGCAGTGACCGATATTGGTATGGCATCAAGTGGGCCTTCTGAATTTCCATGGAGTACCCAACCTGAGGAGTTAGACAGCTGGCTCTATACCGTAGAGCATGTCTTCGATTATAAAGATACGCCAACTGATAAGAAAGTGAAATTAGACGCCTTCAAACTTATGTTTGTGCTTCAGAATGATGGGATCCGGAGTATCGCATACTCTCATCCAAGAACAGCGAGGAAAACCAAAAATTACCAACTGGGAAAAGATGAAGGGCAAGCCCAACTACACCCAAACACATCAAGGAAAAGCTAATGTTAGCTTCGGTGTTGATCCTACTAAAATTTGAGAGAGTATTTGAAGTGGCATACGATGCTTCGAGCATTGTCATTGGCGATGTCTTCGACCAAGAAGGCAGACACTTGAATTCTTTAAGAAAAAAGAGCAATCGATTCAGAGCAAACTTAGCAGCTAAGATGTTGAATTAAATGTCACGGTATCGGTGATGTGTGGATTTCATATAGACTTTTTGTACTGTTGTTTGCTCGATTTCATTGTCTATTTCCCCTACTTGGCAAGAGATTATCAAGTTTATTGCATATATTTGTAAATTCTTGATACAGGGGCTCACTAGGAGCAAAAAAAAACTTTCGTGGGTTGTTTGGAAGTAATTGGAGCTATATTCATTGATTATGCATATGGGGCACAATCGTGCCCATCACCATGATGGGCACGATCATGCTCCCCAAGTTTGTTCCCTACTCTTCTAGTTTTATGCCTCATGTAGGTACGCACGACTGTGCACCTATTTCATGCATGCTCGTGCACTTCTGTCAGTCGACGTTCGTTGACTAGGCATGAGTCGATTGGCCAGGCGCACAATCATGCACTATTATGCACACGACCGTGCGCGCTTATTTCTAAAAATTATCAAAATTTCCCAGTTATGCCTTCTACTCGTGTGTGTGTCTTCACACACAACCGTGTGTCTTCACACACAACCGTGCACCCGCTGACGGACATACTATTGTACCCTTACAGAAATTCCGCATGATCGTGCGTGACCAAATCATAAATCAGGCTGGAAATCTAAGTACTGCTTTTTGCTTGTGCGCTTCTTCACACAATAGCGCACGAGTGGTTTGCATTTAGCAATTTACCAGGGACGTGGTGATGTGCATTTAGCGGCACGAGCGTGCTCCTAATGGTGCACGCTCGTGTGCCTTATCCTAACACCCCACCACCCTATTTTTGGTGGGTCAAATTTTCCCGCCAAATCATAAACTGACTGCGCATGATTGGAGGCCCAACTGTGCGCAAACATTTTCCTGCATCTATAAATAGATAAACTTATGGTGTTTTTAGAAATCCTTTTCCCCCCTTTGCATTATTATTCCTCCAACCGTCCCACCTGGTTCCATGGCTTAAAGGAGAAGTTCCCAAGGATTTTTGGAGGTGCTAAAAAGAACAAAGAAAATGTGGTGGCGAGAGCATGTCGAGAGAAGACGGATAAATTAGGAGGTTGGTGACGGCTCCTCCCCAACCCTGCACGGTATCCGAAACTTGTGATTGGCGTTGAATTGACAACCCGTGATTCGTCCCTCGTTCTCGAGGAATAGTTTATCCTCTCACTTTGTATCTTCATCTTTCTTTCACCCAAAACTCTAGTAATAGAGTTCATATTTTTGTGGATGTATGCTTGTTATATTCTCCTTGTAAAAGAATGCTTAGAATAGTCAACTCATTTCGATGATTCTAAACTAATGAATGTGGTTTGAATTTTTTTTGTGATATGGAACATTTGTGATGGATTTTCTCTCTCTTATGCTTTCTAGTTTTTTTAGTAAAAACACTCCCAAAACAATCTTTCGCAAGAGCTTAAATAGTTAGAGACGTCCTAGTTGTCGGATAGAGCTAATTTGTATTCCTTATGGATTCGACAAACTCACTGAGTCACTGACTATATTTGTTCGACCGGTACACTGTTGTCACACATTCTTCAAGATTTGCATCGCGCGCTCGTGGATTTGATCCCAGTAACGGCGTCAAAAACTTAACGGCATAAGCGTGCGGTACAAATCCTGAAGGAAGTCCAACGACGGTGTACCGATCGAAGTACTAGAGTGAGTGAGTTTGTCGAAAATCCACAGGAATACAGATCGATAGTAGCCGATAACTAGGACGTCTCTAACTATTTAAGCTCTTGCGAAAGATTATTTTGAGAGTGTTTTTACAACAAAAACTACAAAGCATAAGAGAGAAAAAGAAAATTCACCACAGTCGTTCCAAATCACAAATAGAGAAATTCAAACCACATTCATTAGCTTTGAATCATGAAAATGAGTTGACTATTCTTTTACAAGGAGAATCAAACAAGCATACATCCACAAAAAATATGAAGAGCCCTATTATCGGAGTTTTAGGCAAAAGGGGGATGAAGATACAAAGGGAGAGGAGAGACTATTCCTCAAGTATGAGGGACGGATTGTGGTTTGTCAATATGATGTCCCTTGCAAGCCTTCGCTACCGTCCGGGATTGGGGAGAAGCTATCACCAACTTCCTAATTTACGCGTCTTCTCTCCACGTGCTCTCGCCTCCACATCTTCGTCTTTGTTCTTTCTAGCACCTCTAAAAATCATTGGGAACTTCTCCTTCAAGCCCTGGAACCAGGTGGGATGGCTGGAGGAGGAAGAAAGCAAAGGGGGAAAAGAATTTCCAAAAACGCCCTAAGTTTATCTATTTATAGTTGCAAGAAAATGTTCATGCACGGTCGGGGGCACAGTCGGGAGTCCAATCATGCGCAGTTACTGAAAGATTTGGCGGGAAAATCTAACCCGCTAAAAACAGGGCGGCAGGGTATCACGATAAGGCGGCATAGGGCGCGCGGTCGTGCCGTTAAATGCACATCACCTTGTCCCTGGTAAATTGTTAAATGCAAACCACTCGTGCATTGACGCACAGCCGTGCGTGAAGAAGTGCACGAGCAAAAGAAAAAAACTCGAATTTCTAGCCTGATTTATGGTTTGGCCACACACGATCATGCGCGAAGATGCACGGTCGTGCAGAATTTCTGGAAGGGTACAGCAGTCTGCCCGTGCATGAAGATACGCAAGGCCATGCGTGAAGACTTTCACGCAAGATAAGACAAAACTGGAAAATTTGAACAATTTTAAGAAATTAGCACGCATAGTCGTATGAATAATAATGCACGATCGTGCGCCTGGCCAATCAGCGCATGCCCAGTCGAAGAACGTCGACTGACAGAAATGCACGAGCGTGCGCGAAATAGGCGCATGATTGTGCGTATCTACAGGAAGCATAAAACTGGAAGAGTAGGGAGCAAACATGGGGCGCATGATCGTACCAATCACGGCACACGATCATGCCCCATACACAGAATGAGTTAACATAGCCCCTTACACAGAATGAGTGAACATAGACCCAATTACTTCCAAACAGCCCAAGGAAGTGTTGTTTGCTCCTAGTAAGCACTCGTTTCAGAAATTAACAAGTATATGTAATAAACTTAATAATCTCATGCAAAGTAGGGGAAATAGACAATGAAATCGAGCAAACAACAGTATTGTGTGTGTGTGTGTGTATGAAATCCACACACCAATCGATACTATGACATTGGGAACAATACTTGCTATAGCGAGAGGTTGTCCTCCACTTGGATCACAACATCAATGGGACACAAACTTGGCCAAAGGAACGATCAATGGGTTGACAACATCTAGTGATTCACTTTATTACTAAAATACATTATTGGTGTCCAGAATCATGCGGAGGGAACCCTGAGCACGAGAAAATCTTGCTTTCTACATGTGGATCCAAGTTTTGGGCTTCGACTCCTTCAAACATTTGACCTGACAGACCTCATATTTGGACCCATATACGCAAAAGCATAAGAACATCAGTGTATAGATTACGTGTTAAATGAAGTACCTATTTGTGGGGCTTAGTTATGCATAAACGAGTGCTCGTGAGAAAATATCATGGAAGAATTTCACCATGTGACAGAATATGTGATAATCTCCTGCAACTACTTTTTGCCCACATGAAACAGAATATGTCATGTTTTAGAGAATGTTATCATATGCACAGACTATAGAAGTACAAAACAAAAAACAAGGACATATATGTTGAAATTGTTGAAGTGAGGAGTGAAGTGGAGGTCGGGCGGCCTGAGCAGATTGACCGGATGGTTTGGCAAACCGCGGAGGTCGGGCGATCTGGAAGGTTGACTGTGCGAGTTGTCTTCCCACATTAGACTAGCGGGTTGACAGTTGCAGATGGCTTTGGCTTCTCGGCTATCTGGGGTCAGTTCTCTGGTAGCAACCGGGCGGTTTGTATCTGCGGTTACCACTGGATGTTGGGACTCTGGCAGGTTCTTCTCTCGTGGACTGGCAGCTTATTGCTGGTGTAGCCGACGCCTTGCGAGTTGTCCGTGCGACTTGTTCGCATAGTCGGCGGACTGCTCTGCCTGCTTGTCTCGGCAAGTTGGGTGAGTTGTTTGCTACCCGCTGCTGTGGTGGGCGGTTATCCTATCGTTGTAGGCGGTGACGACACTCCTCGCGCCTATAAATAGGACCCCCACCGGAGCAAGGAAAAAGCAGTGAACAGTAAGTGAGAGCTCGCGGGTTGTTTGTGCGGATAGAAGTTTCTGTTCGTGTGGCTTGAGACTTGCCTTTGCTGTGTTCGCAGGTTGTGCAGCTTGTTTGTGGTTCTGATTTGATTAGAGGAGACCGCAGCGGATAAGTCGGTAGCAGTCAGCGACGGGTAGCAGGAGGAGGTCGCAGTTGGCGACAAGGCAGTTTCTCTTCAGCTCGTTTCCAACTTTCAATAAAGATCAGACCGCGGCAGTTAGGCGGTTTGCCTTTGACGGTCTGTACTTCTATTCAGTTCAGCAGTTGTGTTCGCGGTTAGAAGCGGTCAAGTGATTGCGGTCAAGTGATTGCGGTCAAGTGACTGCGGTCAGGCGGCCTTGCTTGGGCGAACAGAGTCAGCATTGGAATAACGGGCAGTCCGCGTATTGAGTTGCAGATTGGCGACTTGGCGGTTTGCGCGGACAGCTCTGTTAGTCGGGCGGCTTGGCGAGTTCTATTTGTAACCGCCAGCTTCTTGCAGTTTGTTTCTTTCTCCTCATTTGGTGTACTGGTAAATCATGTCTCGCCATGTATGCTTCGCAATGTTCAGAAGATAGTTAATACAAGATTTCTCTTGTTCCTTCATTGTTACTGGGTTCTTGCGTTTGGTATGGTTGAAGTGTTCCTACGACCTAGTTCTCGTTTTTTCCGCTTATCAGAAATTTTAACACTATACACCACATTACTCGTACCAGTTGCCTCATAGGAAGATGTAGTTGTGGAAGAACATGGGGATAAAATTTTACTAAAATAGCGATATCACCCCTTGAACGATGGAAAAAAGGAAGTGGACAATCGAAGTCTCACGAATCTCTTGCGGAACCTACTATTCATAATTTAATATAACAAAATTTTATTACAAATTTCAAATATAATTTCCATATGAAAATTTACTAAAAATACAACACGTACAAATTTCAATAGCAAACAGCTCGTTTAACAGGAAATTGATTGTAGTCTACACACATCTTCTCACTCAATTTCTTCGCCCCTAAACCCTAATTTTTCTTTGAACCCCTCATTCCTCTAAAGTGTTTACTTGTTAGCACAAACAAGATCGAATACAGCACAATAGCATTAGTACAGTGATCTGCTGGGACTGTATATTATAATGTATGAACTGAATGGGAGTATTAAACACAAGACTAAATTTTGAACTTAATTTACTAAGAAAAGCAATTGAAACTGTGGGCACGTAGAATATAGAATCAGGAAAACAATTTCAGATTGAATGTCATTTTCTTAAACTAGAACCATAAGTAATCCATAAATTAAAATTAAAAAGTCAAAATCAAACTTAATCCGCTGGCAAGCACATCAACTAAAGCTGCTTCTCCGACAGCAACCCTATAACTATCAAAACCAAAATGAAGCCAGCAAAACCTAATGAAGAAGTCAAACGACAAATTCAACCCCCAAAACAGCAGCGGATAGTAGTTGCACGAATCACCACAACAAGTCAACAACCGGGACAAAACCTACACGGTTTCAGCGATGAAGCCTACAACGATTCAGCAAACCAAATCTAACACAAATCCTACAGATAATACCACGCGAAGCGCATCCCGCAATATGAACCCTCGCAAAACCTCCAAAATAAGCAAATCCAATTTATACAGCGTGGACTTCGCTGTTCTGACACTGAAATCCATCAAGAAGCAAACACAGAAGTTTCTGATGGGTGAGATCCTTACATTGCTCCCTTTCCAAGCTTGATAGACTCGCTTGGCCATGGGAAGACGAAACGCGGGAAATCCTTAGGCCGGGAGCGAATCCGAAACAAGAAACTCCGGCAGCTCTCGCATCTTACTCCTCCCACCGGCAATCAAGATATAGGAGCCCCGGTTGAAGAACCCTGGGATTCTGCTATCGGCTTCCCGAGTTGAATTGGAGAGAGAAAAGAAGGGCTTCTCTTCTCCTTCCTCTCTCCATGGCGAAGGCTCTACAAATTATACGAGTTGGGTAAATACTATAAGTACATTTTTTTAAGGCCTATTTGGGGGAATACAACCCAAACAGTTGCTGCGAATGAACACCTTCATTCCCGATCCTGGAACACGATTTTCTTCATCCTTCTCCCTCATTTTCACATCTCAAGCTTACCTAATTTTTTGACTTTTAAAATGAGGCACTACAGTTTTCGGTATCCGCACTTTTTTTGTACGAGTTATTACGCGTCTTTTGAAAATACGTTTTGTAGATGCATTTTTAGGAAAAACGATCAACACGAAAGTCGTAGATCTCGATCGTGTTTAACACTTCATAAAAATGCACGCACAAGACATATTGCCGCCCTGATTGAAATATGTGCGTAATATAGCAATTTTTTTGAAATACGTCTTGTACATGCATTTTACGAGATCTACAACTTTCGTGTTAAACACTTTTCCTAAAAATGCATGTACAAGAAGTATTTTCAAAAGGTGCGTAATAATTCATACAAAAAGAGTGCGGATAGCAAAAATTGTAGTGCGGATAACAATCAAATAATAAAGGTCATGTTATATGCAAACCAGTTTCTGTTGTATGCAGTTCAAAGATAAATGCAGTTTAAATTATAAACCTATAGAAAGTGTGGAGCCGTTCAAAAATTGGCTTGCATATAGCCATTTTCAAATTGCACGGCCTCACTAGGTTTCTGGCAAAGTCGTCGGCCCGTGGGGTGGCAATTCTTGCCTCAAATAGGGGGTGGATTCGGGGATTTCAATATGGGAGGTCAAACATAGTCTTCTTCCAGTTAGCCGTGAATAAGAAGACTATCGGTCCGGTCCGGGACCGGTCTTTAAAAAGACCGGTCTTTTGGCCGATCGGTCCCGGACCGGTCCCGTCTAAACCAGTCCCGGTCCAGGACCGGTTTTTCCCCTCTGCAGCAGGCCGGCAGCATTAATTGTTGTCGGTCAGGTAACAACTGTTACAAACAGCTAAAACAGCTCTTTAAAGAGTTGTTAACAACTAATAGCTCTTTTAAGAGCTGTTTTAACAGCTCTCCACGAGAGTCCCGGTTTCGGTCCTATCCCAGGACCGGTAAAAGACCGGTCTAAGACCGGTCTAAGACCGGTCCCGGACCGAGACTGGTCTTTTACCGGTCCCGGTCCGGAACCGGTCTTTGAGGAAAAAAAGGGGGACTGTTGGGGACCTCTGGGACCGGTCCGGTCCTAACTGGGACCGGTCCCTAGCCGGTCTTTATTGAAGTTTTTGAGTGTGCTACCAATCAAGTGTACCAACGATGAACAAAGAAGACTATATTTCAACTAGGCAACCAGATTACAAATAAACACGGCTGAATACAAGTTGCATCCAACTTGAATCTCAACAGCCAATAGAAGGAAAGAACTTGGTCACGGACAAGGTCCGCTTCTTCTCCCGAGCACACCACGCTGGTGATACTCACTCCTCGCTGTCGCCGGCGATATCAGCTGTCGCCGGGGCGATATCTCTGATACTCGCAAGCTCGCTGCTCGCACTCCAGGATGCTCACACGCTCGTCGCGCACGTTTCCTCGCTTCCTCGCTGTCGCCGTCGATATCGCTGTCGTCGGGCGATATCTCAAAGCCTTCTCGCTGTCGCCGGGCGATATCCCTGTCGCCGGGCGATATCTCTACTCGCTTAAGGGAGCTCGCCGAACTTACTCCAAGTCCGATGCTCGCCAGGTAGCACTCTGGTATCTCTAACTCGCTCAGAGTTGATGATACTCGCCACTTCTGATGACTCTTCTTGCCACTTTCAGAATAGCTACCTCTTTAGTGGGGGGTACCCCCTATTTATAGGCAAAACCCTACTCGGGGGCGAGTAGGATACTCGCTAGCTGTCGCCGGCGACAGCCACTGTCGCCGGGCGACGGCTCACTTCAAAAATCTAACACTCCCCCTTGAAGTGAGCTCCGGGAACAACTCCAAGCAACGAGCGAAGCCTCCGGAAAGGCCTCGCAGATAGGGGCTTTGTGAATATGTCTGCAAGGTTGTCTTCACTCCGCACATGCTCCACAGTGATCAAGCCACTCAGCACCTTCTCTCTGATGAAGTGATGCTCGATCTCAATGTGTTTGGTCCTCGCATGACACACTGGATTGGTTACCAGTTTCAATGCACTCTCATTGTTCCCGTGAAGCACAGTAGGTCCGCTGACCTCCTCGTCCACATCCTCCACTAGTCTCCTTAGCCAGACACACTCCTGAGCTGCTAAGGACGATGCCTTGTACTCGGCCTCCGTGGTAGAAAGGGAAATAGAGTCATGCTTCTTGCTACACCACGAGATAGCAGCTGCTCCACAGAAGAACACGTAACCTGATGTCGACTTGCGATCATCAGCGTCACCTCCGTAATCTGCATCCGTGTACCCGTGCAGCTTGAAGACAGACTTCTCTTCATAGGACAACCCCATCTCAAGGGTGCCCTTCACGTACTTCAGTATCCCTTTGGCTACCTCCAGATGAGGCTTCCGCGGCTCCTGCATATACCGACTAACTCGGCCGACAGCAAAGGCGATGTCCGGCCTCGTGATAGTCAAGTAGATAAGACTCCCCATCAGTGCCCGAAAGATCTTCGGATCAGGAAGGATTATCCTCCCCTCTTCCTTCCGAAGCTTCAGCCCAGCCTCCAGAGGAACGGAACTGCTCTTCCCCTCTTTCATGCCGAATCTTTCGACGATCCTCTCGGCATATGCCCTCTGGGAAACATACAGTCCGCCTCTTCTCTTCTCAACTTGGAGGCCAAGGAAATGGTGCAGTTCACCAAGATCCTTCATCTCGAAACGTATGGAAAGCTGTTGTCTCAGCGTCGCGACCTCCTCAGGGTTGTTCTCTGTCACGATCATGTCGTCGACGTACAGCAGCACTAGCACGTGAAGACCTCCATCCTTCTTCACGAACATGTTGGAGTCTGAATCTGAGGCATCGTAGCCGCAGAACTGTAGGTACTCCGCAATCTTTCCATACCAGGCTCTCGGCGCCTGTTTCAAACCATAGAGGGTCTTCTTCAGCTTGCAGACGTGACGCGGCTGGGAATTGGACACGTATCCAGGTGGTTGCACCATGAATAAGTCTTTGTCGATCTCTCCGTATAGGAACGCGTTCTTCATGTCCAGCTGTCATAGCTTCCACCCTCTGCACGCTGTTAGGGCAATGATCGTCCTCACTGACGTCATCTTCGCTACAGGACTGAAGGTCTCCTCGTAGTCCTCTCCGTAGGTCTGTGAGAAGCCTCGAGCGACAAGCCTCGCCTTGTACTGCTCCACTTCTCCATCAGCCCTCATCTTCACCTTGTACACCCACTTGCAGGTGACAGGTTTGATGCCCTCCACCATGGGAACCAGGTCCCATGTCTCGTTCTTCTTTAGGGCCTCCATCTCCTCGATCATGGCCTCGCCCCACTCCTTGATGCCAGCTGCATCCTCAAAGCAGGCAGATTCCCTCTCATCGAGTGGTCCTGCGAAGAAGCAGGAAACCAGACTCACGAAGTTCCCCTCCTTATAGCGAGCAGGCGGGACGATCGTCCTCTTCGACCTCCTCAAGGCTTGGCCACTATCTACCACTCCGGTAGACTCCTCTGCTTGAGCTCCTCTCTGAGCTCCTCCTGAAGCGGTGCTCTCCCTGCTTCTTGAGTTCGTAGCTCCCCCTGAGCCAGAAGCTCCTCCCGAGCCAGATGCTCCTCCCGAGCCAGATGGCGATGGAGCACTTGGAGATAACTCCAACTCCACAGTAGGGTCCTCAGTGACCCACTCTTCTTCCTTGCTAGCTTCTCCGCTCTCGATGGGCTGAATCCCAAACTCCTTTTTACCAGATACTTATTTAGATTGGTGGACGTGTTTCCTTACTTATTTCTCATGTTACTTCTTTGGTGATTTAAGGAAAGTCCTGGGCTTCCCGCGGCCCACCCGGTGAAGGGTTTTCGGTGGTACTATGGGACGCAATGAGCTGAATCCCAAATTTCCCCTTCACAAGACATTTAATTGGTTGGTGATTTATTGCTCCTTCTTTATATTGCTCTTAAATAGATAGTGAATTTGGACACTAGACTTTCTTGGCCCAATTGGGCCAAGTGCAGCTTTCCCTCTCTCTCCTGACTTAAACTTGACCTGAA
This sequence comes from Dactylorhiza incarnata, assembly GCA_033032865.1. Taxonomy (NCBI): domain Eukaryota; kingdom Viridiplantae; phylum Streptophyta; class Magnoliopsida; order Asparagales; family Orchidaceae; genus Dactylorhiza; species Dactylorhiza incarnata. The sequence goes on along the minus strand of JAWHQI010000193.1, from coordinate 3,143,625 downwards.
TCCCTCAAGTGGTGACCCCTCATGGGTAGACATATTAATCATGAGCTCCTTATCACTACACATCAGTCATCTTCCAAGTCTCATGGGTCTAGAGGGTCAGATTACAAAAACCAGTTTTGCTAAACGCAGACCACCTAAGGGTAATCCTCCTTCCCAAAGGGAAAACCCTAACCACAGGTCCTATGGTTCCACAAATTTTATCCAAGGTTTCTACTGACCTAAATAGAACATGGTTCAATTTTCATAATTTTCCAACTTAGTTTAATATTTAATTATTTTTCTTGAATATTGTGACACACCCTAAATTGTTCATGGAGTACTCTAAATTTTGGTCCAATGCCTACCAAAGAATTATCATGTATGTATACTGAATTCAAATGCATAACCACCAAGGATGTAGGTTCATAATTACTGTTTTGCCCCTGAATTAAATAACTGAAGATAAATCCAAAATCACCCAATTAATTAAATAAATATCAAAATTGCATTGAAAAATCCCGAAAAATTCCCATAAGTTATTGTCATTGATGTGATCCTCATATAAAACTTTCATAGAGTTTCAAGGTGATTTGCTCAAGTATTTGTATAAGTCATCAAAAGGGCATAAATGGTAATTTCCTTATGAATACAAACTTTTTCACTATAAGTGTTCCAAGTAAAATTTCATATACCACATATCACCATAAGTAACCTTCCTATAGAGTTTGGGGGTCTTATGTATGGTTTTACTATACATCATAATTAAATTCCCAAAACCTAGGTTTTTCACGAAAATCATAAAATGGATAAGTTCCTAAGTAAATGGCACCCCAAATGATTCCAATACTTTAGAATATGAATGTCAATGTCTGGCCTAAATTTCAGAATTTTTCGAGGACAAATGCCATTTAATATAAATTTATTTTCAAAAGTGGCATATGTGTAAATTCAACCAAACAGGCATGGAAAAATCATCAAGGATCATAAGATTAAATCCAGAGGGTACTAATACTTCAATTGACATCATTGTTCAATTTGGTAAGGTGAAGATAACCCCAAGTTCTTGATTTGATTTGATCCATCAATTAAGCAAATTTCTCCAAAACTCAAAATAAATACTAATTAAATAGTAAAAATCTCATGATAATTCTCCTAGCCCTATAACACTATTCTCCACCTAGGGATGAAGTTTGGTTGTCTAGATATGTGTTTAGGTCCTAGTTGCTTCATTAAGGCCCAAAAGGGCAATTAAGTAATTTTAGAGGTATGAGTTAGGGTTTTTGGTCTCCATTGCTCCAATCACCCATTGATGATGAGCAAGACCCTACACAATCCCTAAGCCCCATTACCACTGGATTTGGATAAGCCCTTAAGGCTAAGCACCAAAATCCACAAGCCACCAAGGCTAAGTGGTTTTCAAACCTAGGGCATCAAAATGTCCCTTGGGGGTTCACCATTAAGATGAACTCCAATTGTCCTCAAATTTGAAACAGAGGCTACTCATATACATATCTACATGCCACCAAAAAATTTGGGGTCATTAGGGGTGATTACACCCACTAATTATTCTTAGGTCAATTTTCTAAGCTATGATCAAAACTATAACAAAAGTGCCCTAAACATACAAATATTTGAGCACAGGGTAGGCCTAGGGTGGGCACTGATGTGGCCAAAATTTCAACCCCATAGGCCCACCCATTCAAAAGATATTATGGTTTTAGTGAGCTAACCCCACCTAGGACCAACCCTAGGAAAAAGGCTCCTTTGGGGTCTACAGACCTCCAAATGCCAAAATCTTAGTTTCTAATGAAACTAGACATTTAAGGCTACAATAGTGTGTCTCACACCATAACATAAGTTACCCATATCAAGCATTGGGTATCCACCCACATGCTGACCTCTAATGGAGCTAATATCTTTATCATAGACTACTAATGCCCTAACTATCATGCCACCCCAGATTTGGGTCCGTATGGGTTGATAAACCCCAATAATTTTCATTTTAGAGAATCAAGTTTTGGTAAAAATTGTAGAAAAATAATTCCCACAAACTCTAATATATTGGTAGTACGGCTGTCCAGAGCACATACACTCATGTCCCAAAACTTAGTCCTATACCTTTGGGTAAGGCGGAAATGTTCACAAAGTAAGGTCCAGGGCACCATTAGGGTACCCTCCAGTAGATGGAGGACCCAGGGTATTGTAGGGCACCGATCCTAATGATTTAAAGCCCTATAAAAGGGTAAGGCCCTAAGCTACAACTTTTATGTTGAGCAAAATTCTCGTTTCAGCGCCTAAGGTACATAAAATTCTTTTTAAACTCGGCTATGTAAGAGTGAAAGAAAATTGCAGTTATTAAAATAAAATTACTAGCACACATCTTAAGCACATCAGACGATCACCTCATCGTCTACCTCCAGCCTAGGGCTGCGATCTGCCCAACCTGAAATATAACACATCTCTTCGTCGGCCACCAAAAACCCCAAACCGACCGACTAACACCGCCACCACCTTCCTCGCTTTGAGATACATCGACGGGTGACGTGTTAGCGGTCGGAAGTGGCCGGAACATTTACCCGGAACATTTATTTCAGGCCGTCTCTTCACAGCTTGCTCTCCAATCGACTCTATTGAGATCGATATCTCACCTAGTGTGATCTAGGAAACTAGCACCAAGGGAGAGGGGAGGAAGCTCACCGGGTGTCCATGCATGCTACCCAATAGCCGCGTATGCGGCGTTTGTCCGCCGCTCCCGGTCATGGTTGGATCTTGCCGATCCGGACCTTGCCGAATCGGATCTCGAAGAGGTGTCGGCCTTGTTGAGTGGGTTATTTTGGCTTTCGGACGTGAAGCTCGCCGGTTTGCCGGATCTGAAACGGAGAAGCTCGGCAAGGTTGTCGGCCATGGAATTTGTCGGAGCCGAGAAAGGTCGTCAGAAATCTTGAAATGGGCGGCGACCTGAACTTGGAGCAGATGGAGGTGGTCGTCCTGCTCGATTTGGAGAGATCTCGTTGGAGATGGCTGCTCGGCCATGGATCTGGAGGTTGCCGGAGTTGCTCGCCGTGAGGAGCATGCCCGAGCCGCAAGGAGAGCAGGGGCGGCCGGAGGAAGCTTGGTCGGGGATTTGGTGTGGTCGGCCATGGATGCTTTAGAGCTTGCCGGAGATAAAGAGGGAAGAGGTGGATTCGTCAGCCATGGAAGTTGTAGAGAGAGAGGGTTGCTGGTAAGGGTGGTGGAGCATGGAGCTTGCCGGAGTAGAGCTCGACGGAGGTGGCGCCGGCCGGAGGGGAGAAGGATCGGAGAGGAGGGGGATTCGGCTAGGAGGTGTTGACGGCGCAAGCTGGGAGGGATCGGGTAAGTGAGATCTCTAACCTAAGTTTATGTATTTATATATATATATATATATATATATATATATATATATATTTATATAATATATTGATATTATTATTATTAATATTATACGAAAACATTAATTAAAACATTCAAATGTTTGTATATCGCTCTAGAATGCTCGGAATTTGTCCAGGGCCGGCTCGTTTCGACCGTCTCGTCGATACGCACCCATCGAAACAAGACGAGGTCAGTTCCGAGTTCGTTTGCTCATTTTTATGCATGTTGGAGCGTTCGGTGCCTAATTTCACGTCGCACTAAAAACTCATCGAACGAAGTCGGAATTTTAAACGGATGACTCTGTTGGACTCGTATCAGCATTATGAGTCTAACAAAATCGACAGAGGTAAATTCTGAGGCTGTTTGCTCGATTTCACTATCGTGGATAAAAATGCTATTCGCAGACCATATTAATAATTTCACCGATTCTCATCGGGATCGAGCGCGGACAGTTTTACTGAACTCGTATAGGCTTCACGAGTCTAACAAAACTGACTGGGGTGAATTCCAAGGTCGTTTGCTACGTATCATTTTCTTGAATAGATATGCTATTTGAAAACCATGTCATTTGAGCTAAGGAACGCACTATAATTCCTTCAAGGCGGCACGCTTCCTTTGGGTTTTATTGCTCAAATTGTGCTCTTCAGACGGTTCGGATCCCGATACAGCAAACATCGGAACAAAGAATAGAACTGGTACTCGCCGCATTCGCCGAGTGCACTTCCCCGGCTCAGGTGCAAGCCTGGCCCTCAATACACCCCGAGCCAGAGTCAACTCGCTTGACTCAAAAAAAAACGCGCACAAGGGGTCTAGCTCGAATCGAGATGTTACAAAGGAGATATTTGGAAAATAGAAAAGAATAAGAGAGGAGAGAGATTCCAACTATGGATTCTTAATTTCAAATATTATTCATCATTCCAAATCCTTCTACAACATGGTCGTTTATGGGCTTACAACACTTATGACTACATGTAGCCTAAATAAGAATAAAATATTCCACTAGAATAAGAAACATTTAAACAAGATAAAATAATTAAAACAAGATAATAATTAATCAATAATTATAATTGAATATTTATAATTATTAATCAATTAAAATATGATAATAGAATAATTATAATTATAATAGAATAATTATAAATATTAACCAATAATTATAATTATTAATTATTTATTCTTACGCCTCGGGCGGAGGTTGCAGCGGCTATGGCGTCGGAACTTTTTGGTTGGAGAGACTCCGTCATCCGTACCATCATCTTCATGTTGAGGGCCGTCGTCTCCATCAATCCTTCCTCTCTCAAAATAACTCATCACCGATGAGTTGGCTTTAGTGTACCGGTGCAGAAGAGGATCATCCCAAAAAACCACCTCCGAATCATGTAGCCAAGAGTCGTCAGAGGCGCAATATCTAGTGTCACCCTTTGGAGATGGAAGCACAATATCTCTGAAGATCCTGTCAAATAATATGGTGGTCTTGGGGAACCTTGGAAAAGCATTAGTCAAAGAAGGAAGAAAAGTTTCTACATCAACATTCAACGTACCTCCAGTGAAAATCGATGGATAGAGCGATCCAGTGACAAGCTCACCCTCCAACCCATTAGAATACTTAGTGGAAATAAACGGAAAGGCAAATATTTCAAGTGGCGGAGAAACATATGGCGTTAAATCCGAAACATTGAAAATAAGGGATATACCCCAATCAGTGGATAACTCCAAAAGATATGTGTTTTCTCCTAATTTCCTTAAATTCGTAAAGGGTCGGCTCGCCGATTCGCCAACTTTTTTATGGTGCCCGAAGGCATCCGTTCAGGGATGAGACGCACCAATACTAAATCATCAATATTAAAGTGAGTTGCTCTTCTATGTAAGTTAGCATGAGATTGATAAGATGCATATTGTGTGCGTAACGCTTCAGTAATGTGTTTATGAATATTGTGAACATGAGAGACAAACTCTTGTGCAAAGTGACTTGATTTATAGGATGGAGGTAATGGAATTAAGTCAAGTGGCACAAGTGTCTTATATACATGCACGATTTCATTCGGCGCTAGACTGGTAAATCGATTTGGTGGTTCATTAGAAACGCGTGGGCATGTGAGATAGTCTTTAGTTATTTTGTAAGTGAGAGCATGTAAACGTGACCTAGAAAACGTGTTCTCCACTAACATAGTAGTCTTATTAAAATCACCAAGAAAAGAGTCACGAACACACTCCTTACGCTCAAACAAACTTAGCGCAGTATTCAAAATGTTTTGCTTGCCATGAAAGCGTAACACATAAATAATAGTTTTTTCAACAATTGTCATATTAAGATCATAAAACCATGGACGTCCAAGCAACACATGACAAACAGCCATCATATTCTCACAATACTTCAGACTAATCATAACCAGTTCGTGTCCAATATTATAATCCGCCAATGGCATCAACGGTTCAGGAGGGAAGGTCGGTGAAATCGAATAAATCGGGCCCGGTAGAGAAATTAAATTGGATTGATTTTTCTTTAACAGCGGCAACCTCAAAACAAGTTCCTCCGGGTTTGCATCATCTAAGTCTTCCAAAAGTGTCTTTCCCTCGCTTGCCAAATTTTCCAATGCACTAGGAGCGTCGTCCGAATCAGAATCAACAGACAATTTTAAAACTGGATCAGATGGGAGATCCTCATCCATATCACTAGGGTAACCTACCTCCTCATCATCGCTATGATCTTCCTGAATAATGACATCGTTGTCAGCGGTCGGCGCAATCAACGACACTAACTCAGAATTTTCAGAAAAATCAACAACCAGATCAGAACATTTTGGAGGAGACTTTACTAAGACCGAGGTCGCTGACGGAGCAGGGCACTCGACAGTATGGAGGTCAGACATGCCCCCCGCATCATGTATAACATTTGTGGGACGACCCTTACAGACCAGAATACTCTCACCGCGCGGGTTCATGGCATCCCTAACTGTGATGGCTACCGAGTTCGAGTCAGCGGACCGGAACGTGTCCTTATCTCTCAGGGATAAAGAGGGGGAATGTCCTAAGATGACCTTTCCCTTCTCAAACGAACGAGTCTTAGACTTGTGAGCTAGGTGCTTCTCAATTTCCAACGCGACGTTATAGGCTTATAGCAGGTGTCTAGGTCAGTGTGACAGTAGCGGAGGAGTTTACCTTGAATGTCGGGATTGAGCCCCCTACGAAACCGTGAGAGGGTGATCTCAGGCATCTCCCTAATATCGCACCTAATCATCATGTCCTCAAAAAGGCCCATGTATTCTGCAACTGAACGATTCCTTTGTCTAAGAGAAACATATACGTTAGAGGCCATACTCGTAGTGAGGTGTGTACTTGAAACGAGAACTAGTGAACATGCAATGATAGAATTTTTTTTTATGAATCTGAACTAGACAGATTTATAAAAGAGAATTTTATAAGGAGAAAAATTTTGAAATTCCAGAAAAATTTGAATTTCCAGAAATATTTGAATTTCAAATTTCAAAAATTTGAATTTGAAATTCAAAATTCAAATGTGAAAATAAAAAATTTGAATTTCAAAAATTTGAATTTTGAATTTGAATTTTGAATTTCAAAATTTTGAATTTTGAATTTCAAAGATTTTGAATTTGAATTTCAAAATTTTGAATTTGACTTTCCAGAATTGTTTTTTTTGCAGAAAAATGAGGATTTTATGCCGCTATTTGCAGACCAGAAATTTAGATCAGACCAAAATTTTATGAAATATAATTTTATTCCCACTTATTAACTAAGGTAAGTAAAATATTTTTTTTTTTTTCTTACTGAGTTAAATATGGAGAATGTCCAGAATTTATTTTTTTGATTTTCGCAGAAAAATAAAAATTTTAGGACGCTATTCGCAGACCGATGAAATTTTATTTTTAAATTTTGAACACAAAATCGTGTGAAGATTGTGAGCGTCGGCGTTCTAAGAAACTTTAGGAATGCGTCAATTAAGAAATTGACACGAACCTCGCTTTGATACCAAGTTGATGCAGGCTACGCTCTCCGACACGACCGCTAAGAAACACGCACACGTTACCTCTCAATGCTCCCAATTAATACGTTCGCACAAAATTATTGGCAGCACACACGTTATGCAATATTATTTTTCTGATGCTAACGTACGGGTAGCAACACCGTTAGAGATCGAATAAGGGCTATGAGCCAATATTCAATCAAGCTAAATAGACCAATATTGGATCCGATCAAGCGGTGTTGTACCAAAAGAGATCCACCGAAAAAGTAATGATTCGGAATAGGTAGATCTCTCCCAACAAAAAGAAAACGAGGTTCGCCAATCCTCACGAATTAAAATGAAATCAAGATGAACACGAACGATTGAAGAAAACCACGAGAAATCAACATTGTCGAGTCCAATACAAAAATTAATCCACCACAAGATTTATCAAGAGGGAATCACACAAAAGTTAGAGATTTTCGTTACCCCCGCTTGAGATGAGAGTTTCTCAAGCATATAATCGCTCAAATCGCTCTTCACCGATTCCACCGGATTCGCGTCGGATGGAGAGAAAACTCGTCCGCCTTCTTCGCTTCACGCCAGAGACGAGGTTTTGCCGGAACCACGGGGGTCTTGCCTTGGCCGAAATCTTCAAGGGAAAGAGGGGGCTGTTTTGCACTCGTCAAGGAAGGAGAAGAGTGGTCGACTATGGAGAGGAGAACAAGAGGGGAGGCTATGGAGAGGAGAATCCAAGGAGGGGGGCTGGTCCTTGTGTTGGCCGAAATTCTCAAGGGGGAGGAGGAAGGAGATATTTGGAGAATAGAAAAGAATAAGAGATGAGAGAGATTCCAACTATGGATTCTTAATTTCAAATATTATTCATCATTCCAAATCCTTCTACAACATGGCCTTTTATAGGCTTGCAACACTTATGATTACATGTAGCCTAAATAAGAATAAAATATTCTACTAGAATAAGAAACATTTAAACAAGATAAAACAATTAAAACAAGATAATAATTAATCAATAATTATAATTGAATATTTATAATTATTAATCAATTAAAATATGATAAATGAATAATTATAATTATAATAGAATAATTATAAATATTAACCAATAATTATAATTATTAATTATTTATTCTTACGCCTCGGGCGGAGGTTGCAGCGGCTATGACGTCGGAACTTTTTGGTTGGAGAGACTACGTCATCCGTAAGCGCGTCGGTACCATCATCTTCATGTTGAGGGTCGTCGTCTCCATCAGAATGACACCTTCTTTCGCCAACCTTTTAAGGCGCTCTATGAAGATGTGACCCAATCTCCTATGCCATAAACTAGATGAATGATTATTTTTCACATTGATGTTGCTACTATTATCATGCGTTGTTGTGAGTGATTGCATATAATTTAAATCTAGATCTAGACTATATAAATCATCTGTCAATATACCAGAGCCAACAGTAACTGAATCTTTAATAATCAGGAAAGAAATGTCTTTAAACTGAAAATTAAAGCTCGTAGGCACAAGTCTAGATACTAGGAATATAAAAAGTCTTCTCTAGATCCTAAATGTATCCAGTCTTTAGGACGAGCCTGTATGTCCCAACACCTTCAACAGAAGACGACATCTTGTTTCCCGAATAGGCACAGAGTTCTCCATCACTGGGTTTCCTTAGACTTTGAAACCCCTGCATGACAGTAGAGACATGGATTGCAGAGCCTGAGTCAATCCACCATATGTTATGAAAATTATGAGAATTGATTAAATTTGATTCATAACGCACTAAAGATGTCATACCTCCTATTTTCGTGAGTCATGCCTTATACTTATGGCAGTCCTTCATGTGACCATTTTTCTTGCAGAAAAAACAAGTTGATAGCTTTTGGTTATCCGGTTTCTTTATGGAACCTGCCATCAATTTGCCTTTCTCCTTTGGATCACCCTTAGGCTTGTAGGACTATCCTTTCTTGTGAGACACAAGATTAATTGATTCCAATTTTTCTTGCTTCAGTCTGCGTTGCTCTTGAACGCACATGTTCAAGAGCTCATTGACTGACCACTTTTCCTTATGTGTCATATAAGACACCTTAAAAGCAATATAGTAAGCAGGTAAGGAAGTCAAGATAAAATGGACCAGGAAAGACTCTGAAAAATCAACATCTAACGCCTTCAGCTGAGCAGCTATGTCTCTCATTTTCATAATATGTCCCCTTACGCTTTCTGTTCCTTTAAGCTTCATGGAACAGAGCTTTGCCATTAGGGTGATGGCTTGAGCTTTATCGGAGCTGACAAACTGCTCATCAATGGCCCTCATTAGTTCCTTAGCAGTTTTGCATTCGGGGATAGATCCTCTTATGCTCTGGCTAATGTGGGTCTTGATTACCATCATACTGAGACGATTGGATCTCTCCCATCGCTCGTATAAGGTGCGATCAACTGTAAAGATTTGCTCCGTAGGCATAGCTGGCTCCTCAGTGTGAAGAGACAGATATAAATCCATGCACCCTAAGGCTAGAAGCACCTTATCTTTCCATATTTTATAATTGTCCCCGGAGAGAGTGGAGATAAATTGAGTTGGGTCGATTACGGTGTTAAAAACTGTAAGAAAAAACATAAAATCACATGCTTACTATTAATTTTTTACGAACAACGAAATAATAAAGGACCATTTTAGCATTGTGAATGAAAATTTTTTAATTTAGCAACTAACCCATATTAATTGCTAATGATAATAATCCAGTCTTCCTTTGGGCAGAGACTGTCATCGCATTGGATTTTTATCTAACTTTATTTTTTATATGTATATGAATATAGCTAGAAGGAATATACCAGAATTAATGGAATCTCGTACCTGTGGGCATGAGGACCCATTAATTCTGGCATATGATTGTTACTGTATACTAAATAAATTCCAAATGTTATTAATTACTTCCTTGTGGGGCCAGGTAATTTTAACATATATGAATTTAATTGCAATGCGCGAAAAAAATTAGATTGTGATTTTAAAAAACACCACATGGTGCAATTCTTGAAAAAAATCATTTTGCTGGGTTTCTCAGGATGCTTTGGCCATTCCTGAGACGCTCAGCAAACCATATTCTAATTTTAATGCGCTAAACCAAAGTCGTAAAAGCAAAAGAACAATGAAAGCTCAAACACTATAGGACCCGAATCCGATCTTCAAAAGACTGCACCTAAAAACATGGCAGAAGGCTGGATCAACAACGTTATTCCGCCAACGAAACTTGATGCAGTAGGCTTCTCCTAGCGCTGTGCTTGCACCTTCATAGCCGCATCGGAAAACACCAAGCAATGCCACAACCAAGACACACAAGATTCTTCTTATGATGATCTCTCCAACATTGCGACGGGCATGAAAGATCGGATTCAGGTCGAGGATGCAGGATTGTTCGTTGCCACCAAAATACATTTCAGACTCTCTCAAAAATTAATTACATAGCCATGAAAAAATATTACATCCATACACAAGAATAGCAACGGATAACACCGACAACCTCAGGAACGAAAAACTATGATCTTCCAACAAGGAAATATCCGCTGATTTTGGAAGAAATCGCCACAAACATTTGAGAAAAAAAACTTCATCACAGTTTTTAGAAGAAATCACCTTAGATTTTGTAGAAAAAACACATCACAGATTTTTTTGAAGAAATCGTCACAGATTTTGGCAAAAAAAAGGGAAAATCGGATGTGAAACCCCTATATTCGCTCTGATACCAAATGTAAGAACTTCTATATTGCAGCGGAAATGAAGATCTTGGTATAGGGATTTATACCTCCAGCCATTAGGGCTACTTTTGGACGAACGGCTTTAATCCGGAGAGGAAGAAGAGTGGAGCTTGAGCTTTGCCTCTACTGGATCTGACGAGGTCTAAAGAGAGGACTCGGACAAGCCCTTCGAGAAGACAAGATCTGAGGAGAAGGATCTCGGGCGAGCTACAGAGATCTCGGGCGAGCTACAGTCGTCACCGAAGGAAGGGACTCGCCACGGAAGAGACTCCCTGGTATGAGACCAGTTCGTCAAACACAACGTCGCGCGAGACGACGAACTTGTGGGTCTGCGGATCCATGCACTTCCACCCCTTCTTCCGCTCATTGTAGCCGATGAAGATACACTTCCTCGCTTTCGGCTCCAACTTTGTTCTCTGAGCGTCCGGGACGTGCACGAAGCAGGTAGAACCGAACACCTTCATGTGACCCACATTAGGCTTCTCCTCGAACATGAGCTGGTGTGGAGACACCATCCTGTTAGGACTCAGAGGTAGCCGATTGATCACATGAGTAGCACACGCCATTCCCTTCGCCCATAAGGCCTTGGGAATGCTCTTGGCATGTAGCCAACTCCTGGTAGTCTCCACCAGATGGCGGATCTTCCTCTCTGCCACCCCATTCTGCTGATGTACAACCCTGTATCCGCCGAGTAGGTCCTCGAAGCATAAGAAGTATTTGGGAGCATTATTGTTCACTATGATCCGGGGTAAGGAAAGAGGAGGGCGAGCGGTGGAGATGGAGCCCTCCCGCTCGCCCAGCTCAGTAAGGGGGGCGATCTCCCCTCGTCTCGTGCCCCCAAGGTAGGGAGCGAGATCCCCAGCAAGGGGCGAGACCAGCCAGGGGGGCGACCCTGGCTGGGTCTCGCCCAGCCCCAGTAGGGGGGCGAGACCAGCCAGGGGGGCCGCCCCTGGCTGGGTCTCGCCCAGCCCCAGTAAGGGGCGAGACCAGTTAGGGGGGCGACCCTGGCTGGGTCTCGCCCAGCCCCAGTAGGGGGGCGAGACCAGCCAGGGGGGCCGCCCCTGGCTGGGTCTCGCCCAGCCCCAGTAAGGGGCGAGACCAGCCAGGGGGGCCTCCCGTGGCTGGGTCTCGCCCAGCCCCAGTAAGGGGCGAGACCAGCCAGGGGGGCCGCCCCTGGCTGGGTCTCGCCCAGCCCCAGTAGGGGGGCGAGACCAGCCAGGGGGGGCCGCCCCTGGCTGGGTCTCGCCCAGCCCTAGTTAGGGGGTTCGCCGAGCCCCGCGAGGTACCCCCCCTCGCCCGGTTCCGGGGGGAGGGGTTGGTCTGCGTTTAGCGCTCCAGAACAGCGGGATTCGGCTATCCGTAGGCCATTTCCGAGGGTATTTTGGTAATTTCACGGACCAGTTAGTGGCTATTTGCAGCCCAAATTCTGAAATCCTATAAATAGGACCAATGGGCACCATTTGGGGGCAAGCTTATCCTAGGCTAGCTCTCTCTCCCTCTCCCTCCCCAGGTCTCTCTCTAGTGGGGTGAGGAGAGCCTCCAGTGGTGCCCAAGCCCGGCATTGGCTTGGGAGGTGAAGCGCTCTAAAGATCTTCCGGGTATGTGGTGGGACCTCCTCGCCGAGCCCTTAGTCCAGTTCATAGTGCCCCAACCTTCAACCTAGAGCTCTCCCTTGGGGGGAGTAAGTGTTGGTCGCCCCTCAGCTTGTTGAGGGTCCCGAACTCCACAGAGACCGAGGCTTGTTCATCAAGTTGCTGGTTTCAATATTTTTGGTGCGGTGAGCGTGGAGTGTGACCGATTCAAGAAACTCTCAAGATGAGTTCCATGGACGGAGGTGGAGGAAGATCCGACCCAGGTCACTCGCAACCCCCGGTGGCTGGAGTGACGTTGGAGATGTTTGAGAATCTCAGGCAGGAGGTCATGCAGACCATGCAGGTAGCTTTCGCCACGATAAGCGAAGGCAGGAGAGAAAGTGGTCCGGAGGCCTCACCTCAGCAGGTTGGCGAGAACACCCTCGGCCAGCCATCCAGGAAGGAGGTGCCGGAAGGGGGCGAGCGGGGAGGTCCTCGACCCCCACTCGCCGAGACCCAAGTGGGCGAGCGGGGAGGTCCTCGACCCCCACTCGCCGAGACCCAAGTGGGCGAGCGGGGAGGTCCTCGACCCCCACTCGCCGAGACCCAAGTGGGCGAGCGGGGAGGTCCTCGACCCCCACTCGCCGAGACCCAAGTGGGCGAGTGGGGAGGTCCTCGACCCCCACTCGCCGAGGCACAAGGGGGCGAGCGGGGAGGCGCCATGCCCCCACTCGCCCAGCCCCAAAAGGGGGCGAGCGTGGGAAGTCCTTTTTGTGAGCAGATCTTCTTAGCCCCGGTTCCGGAGGGGTTTAAGGGGGCGAAGATGTCTCACTACTTCGGCAAGAATGACCCCGTCTTACACCTACAGTGGTTTGAAGACATGGTCTCCATCATGCCCATGTCGGACGCTTTCAAATGGCAACTCTTCGCGACAACTCTGAAGGAGAAGGCTAGAGATTAGTTCCACCAGCTCCCTGCGGGATCCATCTATGCCTTTGAAGACTTGCGTCGAGGCTTCCTGCTACGCTTCTCGACGTCAAGGAAGAGGAAGAAAGATGCCGAAGCACTTTTCAAGATCAAGCAAGAGCCAGAAGAGTCGCTGGCTCACTATCTGGAGCGGTTCAGGGAGGAGGTTCTCCTCGTCCAAGAAGTGCCCTGGTACACCCTCAAGCTCGCCTTCATGGTGGGGCTGCGGGAGGGCTTCTTCAAGATGGACCTCAAGAGAAGAGCTCCTTTGTCCTTTGAGGAGTTGATGGAAAGGGTGGCAGAAGAAGTTGAAAGTGAGGAGGCCAACCCGGAGTTCACAAGAAGGCTGGCCAAGCTGAGTGAGCCAGAGGCAAGGCAGCATAGGAGGAAGGTAGAGGCTCCCAAGAGGAAGTTCGACCAAGAGGAGGACAGCTTTCAGGAAGAGGGGGCCGACCTCCCAGGGTGGAGGCAGGGACCTAAGGCACCCTCTCCACCACCCCAACAAGCCATGATGATCGGCCACAGAAGAAGAAGGAACTGCGCAGGAGGAAGAGGGGGCGTTCGAATGGAGTTACCTTACTGTGACTTCCATCAGGAGGAGGGTCACGCGACATCCGCCTGCCCTGAGTTCTTGGAGTTAAGGGAGGCGAGGTGTCCGAAGCCACATCGTCAACAACCAGAAGAGGTCGAGGAGGACCACGCCTGGGAGTAGAAGCCCGAGTCCCGGTCTCTGTGCTTAGTTTTTTCTTTGAGTCCATGTAGTAGGATGGAGTGTTTTCATACTTAGTTTTTCCTGCATGTAACCGGATGACTCATGTAATAAAAGTTTTTTCCAAAATATTTTTCCCCTCGGATGGTTCCGCTGACCGGGCTCTCACTAGACGGCAGGACAGGTTGACCTCCCAGGGAGGTAAGTGATGTTCCCCTCGGATGGTTCCGCTGACCGGGCTCTCACTAGACGGTAGGACAGGTTGACCTCCCAGGGAGGTAAGTGATGTTCCCCTCGGATGGTTCCGCTGACCGGGCTCTCACTAGCCGGCAGGCCAGGTTGACCTCCCAGGGAGGTAAGTGATGTTTCCCTCGGATGGTTCCGCTGACCGGACTCTCACTAGACGGCAGGATAGGTTGACCTCCTAGGGAGGGTAAGTGATGTTCCCCTCGGATGGTTCCGCTGACCGGGCTCTCACTAGCCGGCAGGCCAGGTTGACCTCCCAGGGAGGGTAAGTGATGTTCCCCTCGGATGGTTCCGCTGACCGGGCTCTCACTATATGGCAGGACAGGTTGACCTCCCAGGGAGGTAAGTGATGTTCCCCTCGGATGGTTCCGCTGACCGGGCTCTCACTAGCCGGCAGGCCAGGTTGACCTCCCAGGGAGGTAAGTGATGTTCCCCTCGGATGGTTCCGCTGACCGGGCTCTCACTAGACGGCAGGCCAGGTTGACCTCCTAGGGAGGGTAAGTGATGTTCCCCTCGGATGGTTCCGCTGACCGGGCTCTCACTAGCCGGCAGGCCAGGTTGACCTCCCAGGGAGGGTAAGTGATGTTCCCCTCGGATGGTTCCGCTGACCGGGCTCTCACTAGACGGCAGGACAGGTTGACCTCCCAGGGAGGTAAGTGATGATCCCCTCGGATGGTTCCGCTGACCGGGCTCTCACTAGCCGGCAGGCCAGGTTGACCTCCCAGGGAGGGTAAGTGATGTTCCCCTCGGATGGTTCCGCTGACCGGGCTCTCACTAAACGGCAGGACAGGTTGACCTCCCAGGGAGGTTAAGTGATGATCCCCTCGGATGGTTCCGCTGACCGGGCTATCACTAGCCGGCAGGACAGGTTGACCTCCCAGGGAGGTAAGTGATGATCCCCTCTGATGGTTCTGCTGACCGGGCTCTCACTAGCCGGCAGGCCAGGTTGACCTCCCAGGGAGGGTAAGTGATGTTCCCCTCGGATGGTCCTGCTGACCGGGCTCTCACTAGACGGCAGGACAGGTTGACCTCCCAGGGAGGTAAGTGATGATCCCCTCGGATGGTTCCGCTGATCGGGCTCTCACTAACGGGCAGGCCAGGTTGACCTCCCAGGGAGGGTAAGTGATGTTCCCCTCAGATGGTTCCGCTGACCGGGCTCTCACTAGACGGCAGGACAGGTTGACCTCCCAGGGAGGTAAGTGATGTTCCCCTCGGATGGTTCCGCTGACCGGGCTCTCACTAGCCGGCAGGCCAGGTTGAGCTCCCAGGGAGGTAAGTATTGTTCCCCTCGGATGGTTCCGCTGACCGGGCTCTCACTAGACGGCAGGACAGGTTGACCTCCTAGGGAGGGTAAGTGATGTTCCCCTTGGATGGTTTCGCTGACCGGGCTCTCACTAGACGACAGGCCAGGTTGACCTCCTAGGGAGGGTAAGTGATGTTCCCCTTGGATGGTTCCGCTGACCGGGCTCTCACTAGACGGCAGGCCAGGTTGACCTCCTAGGGAGGGTAAGTGATTTTCCCCCGAGGTGACTCCGCTAGCCGGACTCTCGCTAGCCGGCAAGGTTGGAGGTCCTTTCGGGGAGACTGTGTTTTTTCCAAGGTAGCACCGTTAGCCGGATTTCCAGCGACACTTGTCGAATATACAGGGTTGGACATTTCTTTCCGAGCGTGTACCTCGCTCGAAAAGAGCGGGGATTGTGTACAACCCTGTATCCGCCGAGTAGGTCCTCGAAGCATAAGAAGTATTTGGGAGCATTATTGTTCACTATGATCCTGGGTAAGGAAAGAGGAGGGCGAGCGGTGGAGATGGAGACCTCCCGCTCGCCCAGCTCAGTAAGGGGGGCGATCTCCCCTCGTCCCGTGCCCCCCAAGGTAGGGGGCGAGATCCTCAGTAAGGGGCGAGACCAGCCAGGGGGGGCGACCCTGGCTGGGTCTCGCCCAGCCCCAGTAGGGGGGCGAGACCAGCCAGGGGGGCCGCCCCTGGCTGGGTCTCGCCCAGCCCCAGTAAGGGGCGAGACCAGCCAGGGGGCGACCCTGGCTGGGTCTCGCCCAGCCCCAGTAGGGGGGCGAGACCAGCCAGGGGGGGCCGCCCCTGGCTGGGTCTCGCCCAACCCCAGTAAGGGGCGAGACCAGCCAGGGGGGCCTCCCGTGGCTGGTTCTCACCCAGCCCCAGTAAGGGGCGAGACCAGCCAGGGGGCCGCCCCTGGCTGGGTCTCGCCCAGCCCCAGTAGGGGGGCGAGACCAGCCAGGGGGGCCGCCCCTGGCTGGGTCTCGCCCAGCCCTAGTTAGGGGGTTCGCCGAGCCCCGCGAGGTACCCCCCCTCGCCCGGTTCCGGGGGGAGGGGTTGGTCTGCGTTTAGCGCTCCAGAACAGCGGGATTCGGCTATCCGCAGGCCATTTCCGAGGGTATTTTGGTAATTTCACGGACCAGTTAGTGGCTATTTGCAGCCCAAATTCTGAAATCCTATAAATAGGACCAAGGGGGCACCATTTGGGGGCAAGCTTATCCTAGGCTAGCTCTCTCTCCCTCTCACTCCCCAGGTCTCTCTCTAGTGGGGTAAGGAGAGCCTCCAGTGGTGCCCAAGCCCGGCATTGGCTTGGGAGGGGAAGCGCTCTAAAGATCTTCCGGGTATGTGGTGGGACCTCCTCGCCGAGTCCTTGGTCCAGTTCATAGTGCCCCAACCTTCAACCTAGAGCTCTCCCTTGGGGGGAGTAAGTGTTGGTTGCCCCTCAGCTTGCTGAGGGTCCCGAACTCCAAAGAGACCGAGGCTTGTTCATCAAGTTGCTGGTTTCAACAGCTGAGGGGTGTGAGCGCAGGAGAGCTCCCGCCGAATGCCGAACCTTCTGCAGAAGGAAGCAAACTCATTGGAGGTAAACTCCCCTCCATTGTCGCTTCTCAGCTTCTTCACTCTGCGGTCCAGCCTCCCCTCCACAAGCTCCTTCCACTCGAGGAACTTGTTGAAGACTTATGATTTCTCTCTCAGAAAGTATACCCACGTATAGCGGGTATAGTCATCCACCAGAACCAACACATACTTATTGCCTCCATAAGTACGGGTAACGCACGGCCCCATCACGTCAGCATGTACGCACTCAAGAGGTGCCTTACACCTGATCTCCGACTTGTCAAATGGAAGTCGATGTGACTTTCCATATTGGCATCCGTCGCACACATGGCCGTCGTCGTAGGCAGTGAGATGAGGCAGGCCGCTCACTAGGCCCTTTGTCGCCATCATCTTCAGCTTGTCCATCCCCACATGACCCAACCTCTCATGCCAGATCACAGCGCTGTCGTTTGTCTTCAGCTTGTCCACGTAGGCATTTGCAGATAGGACATACAAATCCTTCACCCTTCTCCTGGTGAGCGTGACGTCAGCATCGATAGACGAAAGGTTCTTCAAGAACTTCACCTCCTTTGGTCCAAACAGCACGTGGTGTCCAGCATCCACGGCGTTCGCCACTGAGAAGAGGTTCTTCTTCATGCCAGGCACGTGATACACACTCTTCAGTGTCACTGGCTTCTCTCTACTCCCAAGGGACACCTTCCCTTCTCGCTCCACGGGATGTATTGTATCATCCGCAGTGATGATAGCATCTGATCCTTCATATGCTACCGAGGAGGCGAACTTCGACATATCTCCTGTGAGATGATGCCCGCAACCGGAATCCACTATCCAGTCGTCCTCGAGGTTGATGGAGGCTAAGACATCGACTGACGTTGCCGTCATCTCTGTCAGGAAACAATTGTCCCCCCTCTCACCGCCCTGGTGACCTTCACCTCTTCCTCCACCTCTCTGGTGATCTCCCTCCTTGTTAGCAGCATGACCGACCCTCAGATTGGACCGGCAATCCTTTGTCATGTGCCCGTACTTCTTACAGGCAAAGCAAAGGTATCTCCCCTTCTCGTCGCGGGCAGGAAGGAACTTCCCCCCATCTCCCTGAGAGGACGTTGAAGGTCCCTCTCCGGAGTTCTTCTTTCTCTTGTCCCAGGATCTCTTCTTTCCTGAGAACAACGCCTCGCCATCTCCTCCTGAGATGGATACTCCCGCCATCTGCTTCGCCAAGCTCTCCTGTGACGATATCAGGTTCTCTAGCTCCAGAAGGGAGGGCTGAGTAGCCCATCCTTGCACGGAAGTAACGAAGGGGACATACTCCTTCCTCAAGCCTCGGAGTATGTGTCGCTTCAACTTCGCCTCTGAGATTGGCTCTTCAGGATCCAAGGCTGAGATCTCCCCGCATAGGTTCTTCACCTTCAGGAAGAAGGTGGATATCGCCATCTCGCCTTGAGTCGACTTTGCCAACTCATTCTTCAAGAATTGTAGCCGCGCTACATTCTTCTTGTTGAACAACCCATCGAGGGCTATCCAGATCTCCGACGCTGACTTGCAACCTATGATGTGGTCAAACAAGTCAGGTGATATGACTCTCTTCAAGGTGAACTCCGCCTTGGCGTTGGTCTTCCTGCAATCTCTCACAGCTGGACCATTATCGCCGGCAGCTACAACTTCCTCTTGCTCCCCACCACCAACAACCTCTCAGAGATCTTCTCCAAGAAGGTAGCTCTCCATACAAGACATCCACTTCTTGTAGTTGGTTTGAGTAAGCAGCTCAATGCCAAGTCCTCTCGCATAACCTCCTCCGTCGTCCATCTTGGAAGACAACCTTGAACTTCGATAGCACGCGCTGCTTCAGCAACCTCCCTCTGATACCATATTGAAGTTTTTGAGTGTACTACCAATCAAGTGTACCAACGATGAACAAAGAAGACTATATTTCAACTAGGCAACCAGATTACAAATAAACACGGCTGAATACAAGTTGCATCCAACTTGAATCACAACAGCCAATAGAAGGAAAGAACTTGGTCACGGACAAGGTCCGCTTCTTCTCCCGAGCACACCACGCTGGTGATACTCGCTCCTCGCTGTCGCCGGTGATATCAGCTGTCGTCGGGGCGATATCTCTGATACTCGCAAGCTCGCTGCTCGCACTCCAGGATGCTCGCACGCTCGTCGCGCACGTTTCCTCACTTCCTCGCTGTCGTCGGGCGATATCTCAAAGCCTTCTCGCTGTCGCCGGGCGATATCCCTGTCGCCGGGCGATATCTCTACTCGCTTAAGGGAGCTCGCCGAACTTACTCCAAGTCCGATGCTCGCCAGGTAGCACTCTGGTATCTCTAACTCGCTCAGAGTTGATGATACTCGCCACTTCTGATGACTCTTCTCGCCACTTTCAGAATAGCTACCTCTTTAGTGGGGGGTACCCCCCTATTTATAGGCAAAACCCTACTCGGGGGCGAGTAGGATACTCGCTAGCTGTCGCTGGCGACAGCCACTGTCGCCGGGCGACAGCTCACTTCAAAAATCTAACAGTCATAACCGGTCCGGTCCCAATCGGACCGATTAGGACCGGTTTTTTTGTACACGACTACTTCCAGTCAAAAAAGAAATTGTAGCGTCGTCTCTTCTTCATTCGGACATCGTTTTTGACGTGTGAGTGGTCGGAATTCATTGTCCCGACAAAAAGGAATCCAAATCCACCATCTGTTTTTGCAAAGTTCTCGTAGCATAAATATTATTCTTCGTCACCCGTTCAAAAATTGGCCTGCATATAGTCATTTTCAAATTGCACGGCCTCACTAGATTTCTAGCAAAGTCGTCGGCCCGTGTGGTGGCAATTCTTGCCTCAAATAGGAATGGATTCAGGAATTTCAATATGGGAGATTGTCAAGGTGATCTCATGGCAATTCTTGCCTCAAATAAGTGTGAACCCGTTCAAAAATACTTAAACAACCAAAATTCTTGGGACCGGAATCCGGACGGAAATTTTTCCGTCAGGGTGATCTCATGCACGACCCTTTTAATCTCCTACGTAATCCTTTTGATCTCCAGGAAATCTAACATCCCCTCTCTTAGATCCCACGTGCAAAAATGTATTATAGGTGGACCCTCCTTATTGATCCCGGACGAACATTTGAAAATGAAGCTCGGTCTCAAAAACGACCCCAAACAAACATAGCCTAAATGTGATCTATTGTCGTTCTATGTTTTTTTATTTTTTATTTTTTATTTTATTATTGTTGGATATATTTTTCTAGTTGGATTTAAGCTTGGGGCAGATGGGTTGGTGGATGCTCCACCATGCAAATAAATTCATTTTAATTTAGTTGACCCCGAATTTTTTTTTTTTTTGGAAAATTTATTATAATATTAATATTTACGCATCAAAATTTTTTAGGGCTATGTAAAATTGCTGAACCCAAATATTAATTAGAGTATTATAGTAGGATTTATGCGTAGAGACGTCCATCCTGCCGTACACTTTCTGGGAATCTTCTGCTCGGGATCCTGTGTTAACGAGCTGGAAAGCGTGTTGCTTTCACAGTTTTGGCTTTCCGCACGCAGTTTTGGCTATCCGCATTACAGTTTTGACTATTCGCACTTTTTTAGGAAAAGTGTTCAACACGAAAGTTGTAGATCTTGATGAGATCTACAACTTTCGTGTTGATCATTTTTCCTAAAAATGCTTGGACAAGACGTATTTCTAAAAGACGCATAATAATTCATACAAAAAAACTGCGGATAGCCAAAACTGCAGTGCGGATAACAATCACCTTTTTCTAAACTTTGTTTTTTTTAAGGATTATATTATGGTGTTTATAATTTATAGAAGATTGTTATGTGCAAATCAAATTTGGATACGTGCAGATCAAAATATTATAAGTACAGAGCAAATTGTTACGTGCAAATCAAAATTAAAAATTGAAAGTTAGCATCAGTGACACCTAACATATTTCTGCTTTAGGAGAGCAAGACAAATGATCAAAAAAAAAATTTATTGAAAAATACAATCTGTTTACACACAACACAATATTATTTCTTCTAATAAATAACAAGTTTGAGCGACATTTTGTAGCACAAACAACTTTTTTTGTCTATACATAGTTTTCCAAAACAAACAGCTATCAAGGATGCTTAAAAATTATCACTAAAGAGGAAGCAAAATGCTCAAATGCAGCAAACAGAATCCTAAATGGCTTAAGAATCTGATTCCAAAATTATATTTTGAACAGCAAGTCTGGCATGTTACGAAGAAATACGATACATAGAAGGCATCAGAGCTTCCAGCACGGCGCAAAACAATGTTTTCCCCATTCCACCTCCATGATTATCTCATCAATTAACAGACTATCGGGAACATGAGATTGTCGTCATCTTTCATGGTAAACTATCGGGAACATGAGATTGTCGTCATCTTTCATGGTAAATGAACGTAGAAGAAGCATACCTAGGTCAAGTTCTTGAGATAAGGAGAAAGCATACTCTCTGGCCCGTACAACATGCATCTTCGTCCAGCTGGCGAAGGGTACATCGTAATGTTCTTCTACGAAGATTAGATAATTTGTGATAAGAGGTGTGCGGTGTTAATGTGTATTAATATGTCCTGCCGTGTCAAGACCGACTCGAAATAGCCTAACGGGTTCGTGTCACACTAGGACTCGGTTCTATGCTGGAAGTACTATAAATACCTCATTCCAAACTTGATGAGTGTATTGTAGAATACTTTGAGCGCTCTAACATTCTCAAAGTACAGTTAGCGCTCTGCTAGGGTTTTGGTCGCCCGCTCGGTTTTTCGTTCTTGCGTACAGCCGCCGGAAGGAATCGCCGCTCTCGATTCTCTCTCTCGGCACCGCTCCCTTCCGCTTAATCGCGATTCCTGCGCTTCCTCCTCGATCTGTCGCAAGAGATAGCAAGTTCGTCGTCGCCGTCTACAACGGATTGCTGTTCTCGTCTCTGCGAGAGGAGAAGGTCGCTCCTCTTCTTCAGAGTTTAGTCGCCCAGATCTAGATCGTGAAGAAGGGAGAACGAAGGTGCTGGATCGCAGCCGCCTGGAAGGTCTTTTGCCGCATCTTTGAGCCGCTGGAAGTTTTTCTGCCGCCGATTGAGAAGGAGGAAGATCTGCAGTGAGATCGTCTAGATCTAGAAATTTTCGCTGCCGCTGTCGCTTCTTTATGCGCCTGCTTCCGATTGTTGCGAAGGAGTCGCTGCTCCCTATTTTGGCAATCTCAGGGAGACTCCGCCGCACCTGATCTACTACGGTGCAGATCTCCACCTTCTTGCTCCAGCAGTTCTGAATATTAAAAGGGAGATCCCGTCCCTCATTGCAGCAGTAGATCGAAGGAAGCCGACTCTCTGCGATATCAGATTCACTCTCTTGCTGCATATCAGATTTTCTTGCTCTTTGTGTTGCACTCAATCCAGAGAAGGAGATCTTGTTTTTCTCTCCTTGAGAGTGTTCTTGACCAGCCGTGAGGGGAGGTCCTTCTACTGTTGGTCTTGCCAGATCCTGCTGCTAGATCTGTCAAAAGTTATAAAAATTGGCATTGTGTGGCTCATTGTTGCTTGGATTGGATCCGAAGACCGCGACTCGTCTCTGCGCAGCTCAGGTGATTTCTTTTCAGTTTTTCGGTTTATAGCTTTAGCGAGATGCCGAAGGTTACATCCTACGACATTGTCAAGCTCCAGTCGTTCGATCTCTCCGACTTCCATGCTTGGAGACTGCACGTCCAGCTTGGAATGAAGGAACGAGAGATTTTCTACACTGTTTTGAGCGATTTCGCCACAACCGAAGAGGACGTGGATGATTATTAGTGGAGAAAAGACGAAGATTTCTGTAGAGACTAACTCCTTAATTCACTTAACCCTAGACTCGCCTTGACCTACAGCGGTTATAAAACTGCAAAAGAGATTTGGGATCGCTTGAATGCACACTTCCAGAAGGAGGAGGGGTTGTCGAGGACTCTCCTTGGGGAGAGATTCTTTAATTTCAAATTCAATTTGAACTCCTCGATCACCTCCCAAATTATTGAACTGGAAAGTTTACGCCTTAAGCTGTCGGATGATAAGTCTGACATGTCCGATAATCTTTTTGTGTGTTTAATTTTAAGCAAGCTACCTCCCGAGTGGTCGAACTTCAAGACTGAAATGCACAGACTGAAGAAAAAGATCGCACTCGATGAACTCAAAAGGTTCATTCATATCGAGGATCAAAATATTGCCGGGAAGAGACAGGAACAAGGTGTTCAGTCCTCACAAACTGCCAATTTTGTGTCTCGACCCAGCAAGCCTCGTAAGAAGCCACCAACGCCCAAAAGTGATGTCTCTACCCAGTTAGTGCCTAAAAATCCCTCTTTCAAAAAGAAGAGGGGCAAGTGCCACAACTGTGGTAAGTGGGGACATTGGGCGGCTGATTGTAAGGCCCCTAAGAAAGACAAGGAGGAAGCCCCTCAAAATGTGGCGAACATGCTGGCAGATGCTTCAGATCCCAAGTCCTTCGTGGCTATGATCAGGAGCAGTCACCGCAGTTCGTCTGCTGAGTGGTGGCTGGATAGCGGTGCTACCTGTCATGTAACGAATGACAGAGGATTACTGACTGAGGTTAAGGCGGTTAAGGAGAGAGTGGAGAACTGCAATGGAGGAGAGACTCAGGTGACCCATGCTGGGACAGCCGAGCTGGTTCTCTCGTCAGGTAAAAATTTATTTTTAAAACATGTTAAAGTAGTTCCTTCTTTAACTAAAAATCTAATTTCAATAATTCTATTAGACAAGGCTGGGATGACCTTCACAACTCAAAACGGTAGAATGACTCTTACAGTCAATTCACATTATTTTGGGTGTGCGTACTTGATCAACGGAATGTATAAACTTAGCTTAAACAATGATAGCATTAACCAGGTTAGTTCAAACCTCATAGATCCTAAGTTGTTACATAACAGACTTGGACATGTGAACTATAGGAAGATGCTAGATCTAGCTAAGAGTCAAAACATCCCCTTAGATCTGTCGATTCGTTTTGACAAGTGCGAGGTGTGTGCTCAAACCAAAATCATTAGAAAGCCTTTCAAGTCAGTTTCTAGGAGCACAAAACTTCTTTAATTGATACATTCAGACCTCTGTGATTTCCGCAGTCATGCCACAAGAGGGGGAAGGAAGTATCTAATTACTTTCATAGACGACTTTTCTAGATATTGTCATGTGTATCTATTGAAATCGAAAGACGAAGCGTTTGAGGCATTCAAGACCTTTAAGTCTCGTGTTGAAAATCAGTTAAACCTGAAAATTAACAGATTTAGAAGTGATCGAGGAGGAGAATACACTGCTACTGGCTTCAAGGAATTCTGTGCCTCTGAGGGAATAATCCTTGAAACCACAACTTCTTACTCACCCCAGTCAAACGGTGTTGCTGAGCGCAAGAATAGAACGTTAACAGAGATGTTGAACTCTATGCTCCTAACAGCTGGCATGCCTAATTCTTTTTGGGGAGAAACAGTCCGAACTGCAAATCACATTCGAAATAGAGTACCTCACTCTCAGCTCACTTCTACACCGTATGAGCTGTGGCACGGTCATCTGTGCAGGTACGATACTCTAACGACTTGGGGTTGTATTACCTATGTGCGTATACAAGACCTTAAGAGGCCTAAGGTGGGACCTAAGACGACGACATGCGTCTATCTAGGTAGTGCAGAAGATAGTGCAGCAGACAGATTTCTCGATCTATCCACGAATACTGTGATAGAGTCTAGAGATGCCATATTTTTTGAAGACAAATTTGTCAAAGATCGTGGATTGTCTGTCTCCGGGTCCAATGATATGATTATTGAATCAATCGTTGAATCTGAAGCTGTCCCTTCTGGCACTGCTCCCCAACCTGTAGAGGTGGAACCTATTCCACTTAGAGCATCTACCAGAGGAAGAATCCCTAAGGATTTTGGTGAGAATTTCATCACCTATCACTTAGAAGATTATCCATTCTCCTATCAGGAAGCAATGAGGTCTAGAGATTCGTTGATGTGGGCAGAAGACATTGATGATGAGATGGACTCGCTGTTACATAACAATACCTGGTATCTAGTTGACTTACCGAAAGGTGCTAAAGTCCTAGGATGCAAGTGGGTTTTAAAGAAGAAATTACATAGCGATGGATCTATAGCCAGGTATAAAGCGCGTCTCGTAGCTAAAGGTTATAAGCAACAAGGGGGATTTGACTATTTTGACGTCTATTCACCTGTGTGTCATCTATCGACTACCAGGATTCTTCTTGCATTAGCCTCTATTGAGAACTTTATAGTTCATCAGATGGATGTCAAAACTGCATTCTTAAATGGAGAGCTTAATGAAGAGATCTACATGACTCAACCTGAAGGTTATGTACATAAAGATCAAAAAGATAAAGTGTGCAAACTCGATAAGTCAATCTATGGTCTTAAACAAGCACCTAAGATGTGGCACATAAAGTTTGATCAGGTGGTAAAGAGCATTGGATTCCAGTCCAGTCTCTCTGACAAATGCCTTTATTACCGCTCCTTGTCAAATCAAACAGTTATCATATGCTTATATGTGGATGATATGTTGATTTTAGGGTTTAATCTTTGCTGCAGTTAGGGATGTTAAATCCACTCTGGCAGAAGTATTTGACATGAAGGACCTCGGTCCTGTTGATACCCTGTTAGGTATGAAGGTTAGAGTTGACAAGGGTCGAGTTACTCTTAACCAGGCTCATTATATTGAGCAACTTCTCTCTAACTGGGGATATGATAAGTGTATGCCGATTGAGACACTGTTTGATCATAATGTTAAGTTAAGTCCTAATCTAGAGGCCAGCATTGATCAAGTCAAATATTCCAAAATAATTGGTAGTCTCATGTACGCTACAACTTGTACGAGGCCAGACATTGCTTTCTCGATCAGCACGCTGAGTTACTTTACCAACAGTCCGGGCAAAGAGCATTGGGTTGCCCTAGATAGGTTGTTGAGATACCTTCGAGGTACTACAAACTATGCTCTGTGCTACACTGGTTACCCACCTACCGTGGAAGGACATTCTGATGCCTCGTGGTGTTCAGAAGTCGGGAACAGCAAGTCCACCAGTGGATACATATTCACCTTGGGAGGAGCTGCTATCACTTTGAAATCCAAAAGACAGACCTGTATAGCTTTGTCGTCTATGGAAGCCGAGATGTTTGCCTTAGCTTCAGCTGGTGAAGAGGCAGACTGGATCAAAAACTTGATTTTAAACATTCCCCTGTCTAAGTTACAAGTCAACTCGTTGAGCTTGTATTGTGATAATCAAGCAGCAGTTCAAGTCGTTAAGAATGCCCTTTATAACACTAAAAGGAGACATGTACGACTGAGACATGTTTTACTGAATTATCTTAAAGAACAAGGAATCATCACTTTGATTGATGTACGTTCAAAGGATAACCTTGCTGATCCACTGACGAAAGGAATGCCCAAAGATCGGTTAATCAAAACAGTGGGGGAAATGGGACTAAAGACAATTTAGTTCGGTCTTAATTCAGTATCAGGCGATTCAGTTCAGCCTTAGTCCAGACGTTTTTGATTATTCCATATTTCCTTTGTCAATGCAAGCATGTTGTGGTCCGGTGATGCTCTTGGTTGCTGAGCTCGAATCTGATAAGTTGTTCATTCCAAACTTGATGTTAACAGCTTCATCGGATTCGACTTTTGCCTTGGAGGAAAGTGTTATTCCAAACTTGATAACACAATCTGACTTGGTTTGTCTCTTCTTCTGAAGATTGGTTCTATTCCAAACATGATGAGTTCCAATTGACTTTAGAAGGGCAGTAACCGTGACATTCCATATAGGATTACAGATATAGCTGCGGTGTCCAGAAGTCTGAAGATCGTTTCAGTTGAAACAGATATCAGATTCTGAGGTAAAACAATAATACTCTGTGAACGTGTTCTCCCAGCCAAACTAAATAATTCAATACTAAGTTTTAATGTTGGAGCTAGATATATGCAAATTTGCAAATGGATAAAATTCATTCTGAATGAAATTCTCTGTTGAAATTGCAGGAGTTTCTGAGATAGGAGGAGCACTGGTTGACTGATGTTGAAACCAGTAACCCGGTTTCAGTGTTCGAAAGGGGGATGCGGCTAACTCTTACTTGACCTAAGCTGAGACCCTTGACCGTTCACTAAGAACTGAGAGACCCTTGCCCTTGATGAACACCTGAGTCCACAAATGGACCCCTTAAGGTGCAGTGTGGAGGTCCCACCACACACCTGGAAGCTCACTCGGAACTTCCCCTCCCAAGCCAATGCTGAGCCTGGGCACCTTGGAGGGCACTAAGGGTCACCTCACCATCCACCTTCAATGACAGGGGGAGGGGAGGGGTAAGTGCTTGCTCACACGCGAGGGAGGGGGTAGGAACCAACCCTTCCCAAGGTGCCCATGAGGGTCTATTTATAGACTTCCCAAAACTGGGCTGCGGATAGCCAAAATTCCCCTATTCGCAGCTCAACCATGACCCTGAACGGACAACGCAGAAAGGGGGGCGAATGGAGATCGAGGTGCCCACTTCCCCCTTCGCGAGAGATCCTACCTGCCCCCTCCCCCCCAAGGGGGACGGGCGAGTGGGAGGGTCCCTCCCACTCGCCCAAAGGGGGTCGGGCAGATACTCGCTGGATAGAAAGGAGATCGCCAGAAAGCGTAATAAATACGCACCCCCCTATTTATAGTACTCGATGAGACTTGGCTTGTCGCGTACGCCGCCGCGAGCACGAGTTAGGGTGGCGAATATCGAGGAAAGTCGCCAAAATCAAACGATACACATCAAATCATCGTAGAATCCTAGAGAACTCGCCAAATAGGTGCGACATTCAACCACTACTCGCAAAACGACAGAAAAAAAGATAGGCAAAATCAGAGCATTTCAGCACAACAAGCAAGGAATAAAAGGGCGAGATTAAACTACTCGCCAAATAATATTACAGTAATAAAGGGTTCAAATTACAGGCATTCGACAGATGGCGACTGAGCGACTACAAAAGAAAAAAGAAGAAAAAGCAGGTTCTAAGGGAGGTCTGGGGGTTCGCCTGGGCATCGGGGAGTTGTGGTTGTCGTCCGACCCAACACATGCGACGAGCACGCCTATAATGCTCGAAGGCCACTGACATCGCATCCTCCCCCTGCCACAGTTGTTCCTCCATTCTCGCCAGGCGACCAGCCGAGCCCATACTCGCGCGTATCCCGACCAGCTCGTCCTGATGCAGCTGCACCCGATGATCCATCCTGCCAACCCGGCGCTCCAGGTCGTGGACAGACTGAAGACGAGCTTCCGCAGCAACTAGGCGAGTATCGAACTCTTCCAGCCGGGACATTCGCGCCTCCAACTCGGTCAAACGACGTTGAGGATCGCTAGCCGTCAGGCGCTCGACCCGAGCCTCCACGTCCGTCAAGCGACGATGCGGGTCGCTGATCGCTAGGCGCTCCAACTTTGCCTCCAGATCCAAAATAGCGCGAGTAGCCTCTCCTGGTACTCGCGCGAAGGAAGCCCCACCCCGTCAATCAAAGCTCCCATAGGAGTCTGAGCGCGAGCTGCAAAAGCGACAAAGATGAAAAGAGCTTTAGTGACGAGTACAGAAGAGACAGCTTCACACAGAGCAAATAGTTAAGTTACCGGGCCGGCGAGTATCATTCCTTGAGCTGCGAGGAGGACTGCGAGAACGCCGAGGAGGGGGACTCCTTCCTCGGCGAGGGGAGGAGCTATGATGGTCGACACCTCGCCGACCGGATTGGTTCCCAGCAGAGTGCTCCCTATCGTGAAAGGTTTCCCCCCGACCGCAACCATCCACTGGTCGCCCTCCCCCCTGGGAGCGAAGAAGCCAAAAGACCCCGCCACCCCGCCTCGGCGTGAGTACTCCGCCGGATGGGTGGTGGGAGATGAGGAAGAAAGAAGGCGCTGATCGCCCTGGATATCGGCAGGAGGAGGGAATGGAGGAGGGGGCGGAAGCTTCTCAGCGGGCGGCTGCGAGCTACTCGCCAGCTCCGATGGATTGGCAGACGATGGCCGTGGAGGCGCGCTACTCGTCAAAGGAGCCCTCTGCTCGCTCGACGGCCTCTTCTCCAGAAGAGAGCTATGAAGGATCTGAACCGTGCCACCACGAAGAGAACCCTCCCCAGTCCTGGGCGAGATCATAGGCGATGATCGCAGAAGAATGGCGACCAAAGGCTCCTCCTGAGCATCGGTAAGCGGCGGATCTGCGAGATAGTGTAAAAAGCATCAGAAACTCGCCAGTAAAATTAGGCGACTCAAATCAGAAAAACGGCTAGTAGGTAGCTCTCACTTTGTAAAGGAGGGAGTTCAGTTTGAACTCGGGCCGAGATTCCAGCCGTACTCGCCTCCGGGACGACGTTCGAATCAGGAAGATTAGGAGCAGGCGAGTCGCCCGGGTGGCCGAGACCCAAGTCGTCGAGTACCTGCTGGGTACTGCCGACCAGAGAATCGGCAACATTCTCAGAGGCGGCGGCATTCTTCTTCTTCTTATTCTTCTTCTCCTTCTTCTTTTCGAGCCGCTTCCTCTTCCTGGAGGTGAGGAAGTCCTCAAGCTCGGCGTCGCGAGCGGGCTTCCGCGACGGTGGCAGCAAACTTGCAAGCTCGGCCAAATCAGCGGCAGCTTCCTCAGCAATACTGCGCGACGACATCTTGAGCGAGATCAGAAATGTCGTGCCATCAGAGACCCCTCCCCCTCTATATATAGAGCCAGAGCGTCAACCAGCGGGATGCCGACTATCAACCAATACTCGCTCGAAGGACTGATCGTCGAGTGACGGTTGGATGATTCTTTCCGAGCAACAACGTTACTCGTAAAGAGCGGGGATTGTGTACAACCCTCATTCTCCGAGGGTGGGCCCATTCAAAGCCACGTAGGCAAAAGTCAAAGTCAAAAGGTCAACACATAAGTCAATAATTCGAGACACCAAGACAAAGTCAGCCTAGAAGAGTTCGACGAACGCAGCCAAGAGGAGTTCGCCGAGCACCGGAGTAGTAAAAGACCTGGCGAGTATTGGCCCGGCATGTGCGAGCATCACCCAATACTCGCCAGATGGGCGACTATGGCTTAATACTCGCCGAGTATCCCATAGTCGCCAGGCAGGGGCTGGGCTATAAAAACCCCCTACCCCTTGGTTTTCCTATAAATAGGACCCCAGTGGTACTTGGATTGGCACCTGAACTTGAGCTTTTGGAACCCCCCTCGTTCAAATTCTCAATCCCGTCGACCTTGGTCGTTACTCCCGGTACTAGCCAAGTCGGTGCCTTCCTCGTACCCTGCTCGGCCATTTTTTGGTTGTGGAGGGGAAGTCTCTTCTGAGCTTCTGGGTACGTGGTGGGACCTCCCTGCCGTGGCGCATGGGGTCCTGTTTGTTGCTCTTCTAGCTTCCTCATAGTTGCCAGTCAAGCCGTCTCTTCGAGCTGCTTGGCAAGTAATCTCCAGCTGCATTGGTCCGAATTTTGGAGCCTAGGATTTTCCTGGCTTCAACAGCGTATTTGAGTCATACCTTGACATCTTCGTGATAGTTTTTATCGACAACATCTTGATCTACTCCATAACTGGGGAAGATCCTACTCACCACTTAGCACTGACATTGGGGAAGTTGAGGGAGCACCGCCTAAATGCGAAGTTTTCGAAGTGCCAGTTCTGGCTTAAAGAGGTTGCTTTCTTGGGGCATATCATCAGTGGATCTGGGCTGGCTGTGGACCCGACCAACGTGCAGGCATTCCGAGAGTGGACCTCATTGAAGTCAACATCAGATGTTTGGAGTTTTCTAAGACTTGATGGTTACTACCGCAAGTTCGTGGAAGGATTCTCTAGGACTGTCCTTCCCCTCACCGCTCTAGCGAGGAAGGATGTACCGTTTGTATGGTCGCCAAAGTATGAGGCAGCATTCCAGGGGCATAAGGATCGCCTCACCTCCGCTCCTATCCTAGCCCTTCCATCTGGGAAGGAAGGATTCCAGTGCGCTCCCTCAGCTGGTAATATCCTCACCTTAGGTCGAGCTTGGAGAACCAATGTGCTCCCTCCAACTGATCAAACAGCTCATCGATTCGGGGGAGTGGGTAGGTATTCCGGACCGTCATCCGGTTGAGCTCCTGGTAGTCGATAAATAACCTGAGTGATCCATCCTTCTTCTTCACAAATAATACTAGGGCTCCCCATGGCGATGAACTAGGTCGGACAAAACCTGAATCCACAAGCTCCTGGAGCTGCGTCCTGAACTCCGCAAGCTCCTTGGGTGCCATCCAATATGGGGCCCGAGAGACGGGCCTAGCTCCTGGCACTAGTTGGATCCCCCGGGAGAGAGAACTAGTTCGGATCGTGGATATGCCAGACTCGCTCGATCCCCAGGAAAGAGAACAATCTTAACTGCAATACGCTAGCATAGCGAACGCACAAGTTTCGTGGCATAATGAACCTTCGTCGTCGTTGAACGACCCACCACCGCCGGAGAAGCACCCCACCGAGACTTGACCTTGCCGCGCCTACGCAGCCCGCCATCGTCTCCGACCTCCAAAACATCATCTTGGCAACCACTTCGCCGCCACCAACTCGCGCCAACCAAAGGCGCGCTGCTCCCCCCTTTTCGACATACATGAACGTGCATCACCTCCCTGCCAAAACATCTCGCCTACTCTGCCAACACTCCGTCTTCAACTCTATCATCGTCGTCGACTTCATGCTGCCCAAAAAGATAAGAAAAACGAGATTAAAATAGCTCGTCAATGCATGGACCAAAACTCTCCACCATTCGTCATCGCAACCACGTCTACATGCTCCCGCCGACGTGCTCCTGCATTCGCCGACGCCGGTCGCGGCCCCTCGGCCGCACTTGGTGTCGAGAGCAAAACAAGAGGAGTGGTGTTGCTCTAATGATTCTCAGTGTTCTTCCACTGGTTGGTGATGCTCTTATGATAATGACCAACTCCTTTTATAATCAAATCATAATATAAATTATGCCAAAGCTGTACATGTGCTGCCACTTACCAGCCAAAGCTTCCTCCTTTTGTTTTTCTTTATTGGCCATATTGGATGTTGGAAGATTTTTCTACTATGTTTGAATTATCAAGCCAACCCAATAATCATCACATTGGGTTGAATTTCAAACACCATATTTTGCACAAAACACCAGTCTGCACGAAGCACTGTCTGCACATTGCATCAGTCTGCACGAAGCACCACCTCAATCTCGAGGCGTCAGCCGACTTACTCCAGCCGACTCAATCTCTGCTCTGGTTTTCTTATGGGATATCGACGTACTCGTATCGCAAAAGTTGACTCGCTGAACCCAAGTCACAGAAGGGCGATCCACTACACCACCTCGACCATCCACCATGTCACCCGCAGAAATCATGGCACACCACCTCGCATCGTGGTCCTCATCAGCCAGTATAGACTACCGTACTACACAACTCTCCTGAGCACGGTACACCCTCGCTTCATCGCTAGGACTCCACCTCATGCCACCCAACTGTAGCCACTTAAGTCCAATCTGCTCAATGATGTCGAATCCCTACGTAGCTTGGGCACTATATGCACCCTCTCAAGCTTGCGCACCACCGCATCCTCATGTCACTCATCACTGTCCCCGTGATCTCGTACCTCGAGACGTCACATCTAGAGAACAAAACATCGATGCATTAGATCAATTGTGTTGCGACACACCGGGATCCAACATCCAGCTTTTAGAGTCGCTCGGACTCTCAGTGATGGCGAGGACATCATCACTCTGCACCATGACCCAGTGTCACTTAGTCCGCATCCTGGCCTCCAGGCCTTTTTGCACGTTGCGAACTTGCTCTCCTGTGTGACTGCACTGTCTGCAATGGTAATATACCATAGCCTCCTTCGATCTGGATTGAGATCGTGCTCTCTCAATCTCTTATCGAACTGCCCACCTTACCCTTCGTTGCTGCCAAGATGTGACCGTCCCCAGGAGTTGGTGTAACGACTCGGCGTAAGCAAATGCCGCCCTTCCGGCGTCGTTCTACGCTGGTGATGAGGACTGTTGAAGGTGCCTTATCAAGGGTGTCCGGGTTCGAAACCCGGCATCAACAACCCGCTGTTGCTAAGAAATAAGCTCAGCTAGGGGTTGAGGTGACACAGACTGCAGTCCTGAACGGCGTCGGAAGGGCGGCATTTGCTTGCGCTAGGTCTTTACAAAAAAAGCGCAGTTGGTGATGATGACTATTGAAGGTGCCTTATCAAGGTTGGTCGGGGTTCGATTCCCGGCGCCAACAACCTATTGTTGCTGAGAAATAGACTCAGTGATTTGGTTGGGGTGGCACAAATTGTAGTCATGTACAACATCTGGTGCACTCTATCGAGCTGGCCAGGGTTGTTACAAAAAAGTGCACTCTATTGAGTTGGTCAGGGGTTCGATTCCCGGCGCCAACAATCTACTGTTGCTGAGAAACATGCTCAGTGATTTGGTTGGGGTGGCACAGACTGCAGTCATGTACAACGCCTGGTGCAATCTATTGAACTGGTCAGGGTTGTTACAAACAAGGTGCACCAGACGCTATACAGGACTGCAGTCCGTGCCACCCCAACCAAATCACTGAGCCTATTTCTCTGCAACAGTAGGTTGTTGGCGTCGAGAATCGAACCCCGACCACTCTTGATAAGGCACCTTCAACAGTCCTCATCACCAACTGCGCTCACGAACCCCGACCACCCTTGTAAGGCACCTTTAACAGTCCTCATCACCAACTACACTTGAGCGCAGTTGGTGATGAGGACTGTTGAAGGTGCCTTATCAAGGGTGGTCGGGGTTCGATTCCCGGCGCCAACAACCTACTGTTGCTGAGAAACAAGCTCAGTGATTTGGTTGGGGTGACACGGACTGCAGTCCTGTACAGCGCCTGGTGCACTCTATCGAGCTGGCCAGAGTTGTTACAGTAGGGCCCTTTGACATTTGTCTGGATAACACCGCGATCTTGACCTCCTCTAGTTCCATTGTTTCCTTTTCATACAAGAGCTTTGCCACCAAGGCTGATAAGTTTTTGTGAGCAAGATAAGAAGTGATAGGGTCTTCACGTCTTCCTCCGTATCTACGCCAACTGCCTTTAATTGACACAGAAAACCTCTGAACACATTTTAGTGTTCCCACAGATTGTCTCCTCCCCGTGACATATCAACAGACATCATGACCCTCTCATGGGCTTGCATCTACCATAGGTCAAACTCGTCATTGTCGTTGAAATTTTTCCCTGAAAAAGCTGTTCAGATTCACGTTCTTCCCTGCCATGGTTGTCCTCTGACACGACTAGGAGACCTGATTAATTCAAAAGTTGAATTTTAAAGGATGGGGAGCGAACGTAGTCGACACTCACCGCAGTCAAACCTTCTCTAAATGTTCAATCAATCGCATACACAATCTGGCTCTAATACCACTTGTTGGGGATAAACACGGAATTCATCCCCATATCACAAACCAAATTGACACACGATGACACAAGAATTGCACTAAAATTATGAACCACACACTGCATATGTAATATATATAACTATAAAATTCATATCCGACGAAGTATACCGACGTTTGTTACAGAAACGTCGGGGAGAAGTTGGACTCGCTCGATCCCCGGGAGAGAGAACAATCTTGACTGTTATCCGCTAGAAGAGCAGACGCACAAGGTTCATGACAGAATGAACCTTCGTCGTCATTGGACGACCCACCGCCACCGGAGAAGCACCCCACCAAGACTTGACTTTAATTGCCACGCCTATGCATCCCGTCATCGTCTCTGACCTCCAAAACATCATCTCGGCAACCACTCTGCCGCCACCAACTCGCGCCAACCAAAGGCGCGATGCTGCCCCCTCTTCGACACACATGAACGTGCATCACCGCCATGCCAAAATAACCCGACTACTCTGTCAACGCTCTGTCTTCAACTCTATCGCCGTCGACGACTTCATGCCGCCCGAAAAGAGAAGAAAGACGAACTCAAGATAGCTCGCCAAAGCATGGACCAAAACTCTCCACCATCCACCGTCGCAACCACGTCGACATGCTTCCGCCGTCGTGCTCCGGCGTTCACCGACGCCCACCGGCACCAACCGCGGCCCCTCGGCCGCACTTGGTGTGGAGAGAAAAACAAGAGGAGTGGTGTTGCTCTAATGGTTCTCGGTGTTCTTCCTCTGGTTGGTGATGCTCTTATGATAATGACCAACTACTTTTATAATCTAAGCATAAAATAAATTATGCCAAAGTTGCACGTGCTGCCCGGTATCGGTCAAAGCTTCCTCTTTTTTTTCTTTATTGGTCACATGGGCTGTTGGAAGACTCTTCTACTATGTTTGAATTATCAAGCCAACCCAATAAGAAGTTGGTGCTGATTCTTCCTGTGGCTATTGCAAGTGTTGAAATAATGTTCTCAGTTATAAATTATGTGAAGAACAAGTTGTAAAATAATATGAGTGATTAAATATTGAATGATTGTTTGGTTATTTTATTGTGAGAGATATTTTTTTATAATTTGCGATGATGATTTGATCGATCATTTTCAAAAAAAAAAAAAACTCGACGTGAAAAATTGTAGTAATTTTTCGTATATGTTGTATTTTCAAATTTAGACATTTGAATGAAATTTTGCCTGACTTTGTAGTATCATCAATTTAACGTTTTGTACTATTATATTTAGAGAAAAAATGTGCACCTTCATTTAGAATTTTCTGGATCTGTCACTGTGCATGTGCCATATTGGGGCACTTATCTCTGTTGTCTATAAATGTAATGGATTTGTGCGACATTGTTTTTTGGTGTGCTCTTGCTTGATAAATTTATTTGATAGTTGGTGATCTATTAGAGTTGATGGGGTTCTCCCGAAATCTAAGTAATCAAATAGGAGTTTATGACATTCAACCTTGATCGGCTTGCTAAGACAGTTTCAACTGACTCATTTTTGTGCAATTCTGAGTCCGTTTGATTTCTCAAACGTACGTCGGGGAGCGTGGGCACGTGGACTGCGCATACGCGCAAAAAACGCCACTCCCAAGCACCCCCGCGCGCGCAGTTCGGAAGCCCGAGCACACTCCCCCGCACGCATTCTCGCTGTCGCGCCCACGCGCACCCTTGCGTGTCGTCGTCGCCATCACTGTCATCTCTCCTAAAAGAAGATTTAAATTGTGCATGGGGGTGTGAACATCATATCCAAAAAGTTCGTGATCCGGGTGACCGGAATCGTGCTTTCCTATGTAACGGCCCGAAGCCCGCCACAATTTAAATCTTCTTTATTATCTTCTGAGCAGATTTTACACAATTAAATAATGCAGCTAAGCGAATCACAGGAGTGGTACCAGTAAAAGACAAAAAGTACTTATTCATTATCATAATTTACATCATGTCCATGCTTACAGGGAGAGCCAAAATACAAAAGTACACATCAAACTGAGATGCACACTACTAAAATACATTCTAACCCGAGGACGAGATGCATCTTCCCTTTTCTTCCTTTCTGCCTCCGCAGGTCTCCTCCTAGCGGGGCCTAGCACGCCGACGGTCTGATCCTAAAAAGAAAATTAACATCCAATTAGTTTTGGAAAACTAAGTGAGATCCTTACCTCTTCTACCGCCCCACATGCAAACACGAAGAGTCAGCTATAATAAGCAGTTATATAAATCTGAAAAACTGTATGAACATGAAAGTATACAAGTAAAGTAAACTAGGACACATAAATAAACAATTTCTGTTATTTCAGTTCTTTTATCTTCTTATAGTTCATTTTCATGTTCAATTATCTTTCGTTTCGTTCTCTCGAAATACTGAGGGCCATTCTCAATCACATATCCGGGCCCATCAAATCAATGTCCATTCTAGGGCGCTCAACCACGCAACAGGCTCTCATGCGTGTCAGTTATTCTTTGTTGACTGCTCCAACAAGCGCTCATTAGCACTTGGTTTTACTCAAGACCGGACACCCCAAAAGACTTGTAAACGTGGGCGTCGTCTGTCACCCTCTGAAACACTAACTCATGTACTGATCATCTACAACTAGTGGATTTTATCAGAGCTGAGCCTGACCCCGTGGTTTTTTCCCTTTCCGATTTTCCATGTAAAAGTCATGCTGCGTGTTGTTGATTCTTCATTTTGACTGTTTGCGTGCTTAGCTCACTCTTGAGCTAAGACGGTCTAATTCCTCTGGTCCGTGGAATTGCTAAGCGACCCACAATAAGTTTATTACCTTTTAGTTTCATTCATGTAATAAGCTCGAAGTTATGTTATCATTGTTAGTAAATAAAGGTGCCGCTACGCTAATCAGTATTATCGAAAAGTTTATGACAACACTAATTACTGGATGTAGCGACTATACATATGCAGGATCGTCTTATTCAAAATCTACTAGTCTCTATTGGAATGTAAAATGCAAGATTAATTTTACTGATTAACTAAATAAATCAAGAACACACAAATAAATAAAGCTTGAGCGAAACGGTAACTGAAGTGCGGAAATTAATTTGCATCGTTCTATGCTTCAAGCTCGGGCTTCATTATTGCGGCGATATCCAAAACCTTGATGCATTTTTCTTTACGAAGTCTGCAACGGCAGCAGAGCGCGTTAAGATGCAAGAATATATAAGGTTTTGATCTCTACAATGAAAAGAGTTAGCACAACACGCATGCACATAAATTTGAATGTAATTAAATTTATGATCTCTTATCTGAATCTGATGTTGGAAGAGTGATCAAAACAAATGAAGGAATAAGATAATATTAGAATGCAAGCATCGCAAAAATTTGCATCCTTTGAATATGTTATTAAATCTTGAACACTCATATAGATCTATCCATAGAACCTGATTTAAATGCAGTTTATAAATCTGTATTCTGGACAGATCGTATGAATATCAAATGCATACCTTAGGTTGCTGTTTTGATTCGGTCTATGATCCAGTGATAATCCCATCCAACTTACTGTTTTCCTTTTGCAATCAAGAGATCAAATCAACGAAAACCTCAAAGTAAATCTGGAGTTAGTTGGCGGCAGAAAATTGTTGATCTGAATGTCACCCAGCCAGAAATAGGCGACTCGGGAAGAAATAGTCCAAAAAGGTTGTGCGCCGTACCCTTCCAGAAAACAACAAATACCAAATTTCATAGATTGACACCTTCATCTTTTCCAATGAAGAATTGACAAGGCCTGCAGTCTACAGGTTCGTTGACCTCTTAGCCTTGGTCCGACACAATGTCCAAATCCAGATGAGAAATCGATCTCAGATGAAAGTCTAGATTGCGGTCAAGAGGGAATGGGAAAAGAGGACGGTTACGCAAAACGAAAAGGAAAAAAAAACAAGAACCGCCTATCACCCTTGTTCATCCGTAAATTGCATAAAGAAAATGTTGGTTTCTCCATTGCTTAATAGGTAGGCAAAATGGGAGTTACAAAGTTGGGGCAAACTCATAACTCCCGTAATAAATAACCAAACATCAAATTAAACTCTATGAATAAATTAGGATTCATTCATCATGCAAATAACAATATGCCAAGGGCGAGACCGGGTTCGCATTCTGAAATTACGAGACGGTCTAACCCACCTATCACAGGTTTCGATCGTTCGCGCGACTGAATTAACGCACGCTCGCGGGAGTCCGAATAGACTCTAATTTTCGCGTACGACTTTTTCGGGACGTCTCGATGAATTGAGTCCACCTAACGGAAAATTTCTAACATTCATTTCTTTGTGTAGTAAGTGACATAGAACCAAGCACTTCCATTGCGAAAAAGGAATACCATACGTTCGCTAGCAAAGTGGAAGTCAATTGGCGTGTGTTGAAACCAGTTTCCCGGTCTCAGCGTTCGAAAGGGGGTTGCGACTAACCCTTACTTGACCTAAGCCTAGACCCTTGACCGGTCGCTAGGAACTGGAAGACTTGGACTTGATGAACACTTGAATCCACAAATGAACCCCTTAAGCTGCAGCGCGGAGGTCCCACCACACACCCGGAAGCTCACTCGGAACTTCCCCTCCCAAGCCAATGCTGAGCCTGGGCACCTTGGAGGGCACTAAGGATCACCTCACCGTCCACCTTCAATGACAGGGGGAGGGGAGGGGTAGTGCTTGCTCACACGCGAGGGAGGGGGTAGGAACCAACCCTTCCCAAGGTGCCCATGGGGGTCTATTTATAGACTTCCCAAAAATGGACTGCGGATAGCAAAAATCCTGCTATTCGCAGTCCAACCATGACCACGAACGAGCAACGCATGAGGGGGAGCGAGTGGGACTCGAGATGCCCACTTCCCCCCTCACGGGAGGCCATGTCGGTCTTCCCCCAATGTACCGGGCGAGTGGGGGAATCCCTCCCACTCGCCCAAAGGGGGGTGGCGAGTGGGAGGGCCCCTCCCACTCGCCCCCAAGGTGGCCGGCGAGTGGGAGGGCTCCTCCCACTCGCCCGGCGAGTGGGAGTGCCCCTCCCACTCGCCCGGCGAGTGGGAGGGGCCCTCCCACTCGCCGGGCGAGTGGGAGGGTCTCTCCCACTCGCCTAAGGGTGATTGGCGAGTGGGAGGCCCCTCCCACTCGCCCGAAGAGAGTCGGGGGAGCGGGTGCTCCCCCCCGCCTTCCCCGCGGCCTCTCTTTGCCTTGGTCGGTTTCGACCGCCCCACGTGGTCGTTTTGTCCGTCCTGGCCACCCTTGCTATATTAGCTTCATCCGGGTCGGGTCGCACCGACTCGGGAAATATGAGGGTTGTACACAATCCCCGCTCTTTGCGAGCTTGTTCCAAGCTCGGAAAGAAAGTTCAACCCACCTATTTGACGAGTAGGTGGGACTTTAGGGGAATCCACGAAAGGATCCGTCATCGGGGAACCTCTGTCAAGCCTTTCGGTTGATCCTGTCTCGAGACGGAAGGTGAACCTTTCTCCACTAAAGAGCCCTCCTATGGGCCGAGCCCGACTGGAGGTGGAGAAAGCTCGACACCTTGGGTTGGATTAACCCCGACCTGAGGTGGAGGGAAAACCCAGCACCTCTAGTCGAGCCGAGCTCGACCTGAGGTGGGAGGAAAACCTTTCTCCACTTAAGAACCCTCTTATGGGTCGAGCCCAACTGGAGGTGGAGAAAGCTCAACACCTTGGGTCGGATTAACTCCGACCTGAGGTGGAGGGAACTCAATATCTTCCAGGGAGCAGAGATCAACTGGACGTGGAAGTACCCATTCACGTCTTAGGTGCTTAGCTCACTTGGAGGCAGAGGAACTCAACGCCTTCCCAGCCTGACTGGAGGTGGAAGTACTCATCCACGTCCTAGGTGCTTAGCGCACCTAGAGGTGGAGGAACTCAACGCCTTCCCAGCCTGACTGGAGGTGGAAATACCCATCCGCGTCCTAGGGGCTTAGCGCGCCTGGAGGTGGAGGAACTCAACGCCTTCCCAATCTGACTGGAGGTGGAAGTACCCGTCAACGTCCTTGGTGCTTAGCGCACCTGGAGGTGGAGGAACTCAACTCCTTCCCAGTCTCCTTACTGATTGGAGGTGGAAGTACCCGTCCGCGTCCTAGGTGCTCACCTTCACCTGGAGGCAGAGGAACTCAACGCCTTCCCAATCTGACTGGAGGTGGAAGTACCCGTCCACGTCCTTGGTGCTTAGCGCACCTGGAGGTGGAGGAACTCAACGCCTTCCCAGTCTCCTTACCGATTGGAGGTGGAAGTACCCGTCCGCGTCCTAGGTGCTTACCTTCACCTGGAGGCGGAGGAACTCAACGCCTTCCCAATCTGACTGGAGGTGGAAGTACCCGTCCACGTCCTTGGTGCTTAGCGCACCTGGAGGTGGAGGAACTCAACGCCTTCCCAGTCTGACTGGAGGTGGAAGTACCCGTCCACGTCCTTGGTGCTTAGCGCACCTGGAGGTGGAGGAACTCAACGCCTTCCCAGTCTCCTTACTGATTGGAGGTGGAAGTACCCGTCCGCGTCCTAGGTGCTTACCTTTACCTGGAGGCGGAGGAACTCAACGCCTTCCCAATCTGACTGGAGGTGGAAGTACCCGTCCACGTCCTTGGTGCTTAGCGCACCTGGAGGTGGAGGAACTCAACGCCTTCCCAGTCCCTTACCGATTGGAGGTGGAAGTACCCGTCCGCGTCCTAGGTGCTCACCTTCACCTGGAGGCAGAGAAACTCAACGCCTTCCCAATCTGACTGGAGGTGGAAGTACCCGTCCACGTCCTTGGTGCTTAGCGCACCTGGAGGTGGAGGAACTCAACGCCTTCCCAGTCTCCTTACCGATTGAAGGTGGAAGTACCCGTCCGCGTCCTAGGTGCTTACCTTCACCTGGAGGCGGAGGAACTCAACGCCTTCCCAATCTGACTGAAGGTGGAAGTACCCGTCCACGTCCTTGGTGCTTAGCGCACCTGGAGGTGGAGGAACTCAACGCCTTCCCAGTCCCCTTACCAATTGGAGGTGGAAGTGCTCGATGCTTTCGCGATGCAATTCCTCTCCGTGGAACCTTACCAACCTGTGCTCCCATCGGCCAGAGTAACTATTTTAAGCTGGAGTAAGAGGTATGACCAAAGAGACGATCAACATATTTAGTAAGGATAAAAACGTTTGAGATCGTCGTCACTCCAAGTATTATCAAGGGGGATTCCCTCAACATTCTGGAGGCGATACCCCCCTGACCTGAGGGCCTCCAAGATCACATAGGGCCCCTCCCAATTGGGCTGGAGCTTTCCTACGTTCGCTGACCTTCCCGCGGCGTCGACCTTTTTGAGGACTAGATCTCCTGGGATGAATTGTTTGATTCTAATGTTCTTATCGAAGTACCTGGCCATCCGACGCTTCACTTCCTCTTGTCGAACCGTGGCGAGGTCCCGGAGCTCCTCAACCATATCCAGCGAGAGTCGTTGCTCCTCTTCGTTGCCTATTCTCCAGTCCACGTCCCCTTCCTCGGCAGCTACGACCCGGGGGGATCTGACCTCGAACTCTACTGGGAGCACGGCTTCTGACCCGTGGGAAAGTTTGAATGGCGTTTCGCCCGTTGCCGTGTTGGGAGTTGTTCTCAAGGCCCATAAGACCGAGGGAAGTTGCTCCACCCAGTTCCCTCTCAGGTTCTCCACCTTCTTCTTCAGCAAGTTGACGATGACTTTGTTGGCGGCCTCCACCTGCCCATTGCTTCGAGGATGGTGGACAGAGGCAAAGCGGAGGTCGATGCCCACTTGACCGCAGAAAGTGATGAGTTCATCGCTAGCGAATTGTGGTCCGTTGTCTGTTACAATGGCAAGGGGGAGTCCGTGTCTGCAGATTATTTCTCCCCAGATGAAATTCTTTATCACCCGCGAGGTCGTCTTTGCCAAGGCCTTAACCTCCACCCACTTGGAGAAATAGTCAATCATAACCAGCAAGAATCTCCTCTGACCGCTAGCCTGAGGG
Organism: Dactylorhiza incarnata; assembly: GCA_033032865.1. Classification (NCBI taxonomy): domain Eukaryota; kingdom Viridiplantae; phylum Streptophyta; class Magnoliopsida; order Asparagales; family Orchidaceae; genus Dactylorhiza; species Dactylorhiza incarnata. The sequence goes on along the minus strand of JAWHQI010000193.1, from coordinate 3,100,821 downwards.
AATGGGCCGACCAAGTCCATCCCCCAGATGGCGAAGGGCCAGGGCGCAGTGATCGTCCTGAGCCTCTGTGCGGGTTGAAGTTGGAGCGGCGCAAAGAGTTGACACTTCTGATACTTTTTTGCAAACTCCATGGCATCCTTCCGCAAAGTCGGCCAGAAGTACCCTTGCCTTAGCACCCTCTTTTCTAGGGTATGACTTCCCGAATGGCTCCCGCATTCTCCGGAGTGGATTTCCTCCAAGACCCTCGGAACTTCATCTTCCGTCACGCACCTTGCTAGGAGCCCAGCCAAGGTTTTTCTGTACAGGCTTCCTTCGCGCATCATGTAGTATGCTGACTTGTACCTGAACCGCCTCTTATCTAGGTCTCCTTCTGGGAACTTGCCCGAGGTCAGGAAGGTGAGGATCGAGTCTATCCACGAGGTTCTCCGATCAATCTCCATCAACTCGCCTTCCTCGATGGATGGGCGGAACAGCTCGGTCACCGTTCCTCCTGCGCGTGGACCGTGCTTCGCCAACTGGTCCGCTCGGGCGTTCTCCTCTCTTGGAATGTGTTGAATGGAGAAGGTGTGGAACCATCCGAAGAGGTCCCTAACCTTCGCCAGATACCTCTGGAGGGTTGGCTCCTTTGCTTCGAACTCCCCTCGAACCTGGGAGGCCACTGTTGGATCTACGGCGCCCTTAGAGGGGGGGGGGGTGAATAAGGGAATAAAATTATTTCTATAATTTTCAAGATAATTACTAAATTGTTTTATAATAAAGGAGATTGAAATAAATAATTTAGATTTAGAATTGAAAACTTAGAACACAATATAATAGAGATTACGCCAAATGATACAAATCAAGTAAACACAAAAGAGACATGATTATATATATGAAAAAGTGTTTACATAAATTTGATTTCTATATCGCTAGAAATCGGAGGCGTACAAATGTAAATTTCTTTTTGTTTACCAATCCTTCTCCCAAGGATCGGAAGGCTATCACTTGTCTCTTCCTAGACCAAGCCCAAGCCTATGACGTAGCACACAAGGCCACGATTTCCCACCAAGCCACGCAAGGACTTGGACGCTCCGCACAAGGAAGCGATTTTCCCCTAAGTCACGCAAGGACTTAGACGCTCCGCACAAGGAAGCGATTTTCCCTACCAATACAAAGTAAAATGTATATAAATGAAAATACAAGATAAAATAAGAACTCCCTAGAAATTCAGATCTCTGAAAGGAAGGTTGAAGCCTCGAGATGATCCTTGATGTAGAAGCGCGTCCGATCTCGTCTTCAATTTCAAACCTTCTCAGCATAAATGGGAGTTCATGAGGTTCTGGAGCTCTCTGGATGGAATGCACTCAGGAAGGGACTTAGAATCTTTAGTAGTTGAAATGCACAAACACAAGGTGTCAATTTATAGAAAATCGCTGTCGGAATTTCCGACAGTGACTGTCGGAATTTTCCGACAGCGCTAAACTGCCGCTGGAGTGCCGTGGGTGGAGTCGTGGGCAGTTGGTGTAACCGTCGAGCTGTCGCCTGGGCGACATCGATGTCGGATTTCCGACATCTCAAAACTGCTTTTCGTCGTGCTACCGTGGGGGAAGTAGTTGTAACTTCTCTGCTGTCGCCTGAGCGACATTGACTGTCGCCTGGGCGACATTGACTGTCGCCTGGGCGACAGTGACTGTCGCCTGGCGACATCTCCTCTTCATTTTTGCCATCCAAAACTTCTCCAGACTGTAGATTGAGTCGTTCTCATCTCCGAAATGGGGTGACACATTCCGTAACTCTTCCTGGATTGAAAGTTATGGTCATTTTAAGATCAGCACACAAAACTCATCCAACCTGAGACTTGTCGTTCTCGGATCATGCCCATGAACGAGGAATTGTCTCCTCATTGAACCTATACAACCTGGCCACTATAAACACACAAAAGACTAGATCAAATACAACACGGTATTTGTTATTCTCAAACCAAGAGATGCGGAAAGCAAGCTCCAACAATCTCCCCCTTTTGATAATAACAAATACCCATATGAGAAATTATGAGAAATTAATGAGTTTATAGATAAGTGCGATAAAAGATATGCATGAATAAAAGGTTTACTGCGTGACAGATTTTACTCCCCCTAAATATATATGTCACTAGATTTCTCATTTTATTCTCCCCCTTTTGTTATTACCAAAAGTGGGTTGTCATGATCGAGCAATAGACGCTTTCCATGAAAACTTTTTAATATAGTCCCCCTAAATTGCATTCTCCCCCTAAATGTATGCTCCCCCTAAATGTTATAATTAATTACAATGGTGCATTATTTAATTATTCTCCCCTTAATCTTCTAGATTTCTTGAATTAATCTCCCCCTTTTGGTATTATCAAAAGAAGGTGGGGTAAGGGTAGTAAGGAGGCATTTAAATAACAAAGCATGATCGAGCTTTTAAATATATGAAATGATAAAGAGTTGAAGCATAGTATATAAAAGAGATTTCAAATAAAAAGATAAGAGTTGTAAGCAAGCGGAAGATTATAAGAAACATCCTTTTTGTAAGCATGAAAAGCATAAGTAAAAATATGAGTTTTAGTTCAAAATTGAAAGATGTTTTAACCTTTTTGAAATCTCAAAGTTTTTCATAAAGATACCAAGCATGAAATGAACATATCAAAGAGAGATTATACTACAATGTTACTTAATTTTAGATTCAAGAAATACCAAAAACATTGTAAAGATCATGCTAGGTTATCTAGTGCATTTTTACATAAAGAGTAGTATAGATAAAGCATTAGAATCCAATACTCATGAGAAGAAGTGTTATGAAAGATAATGATGTGCACATAAGTGTATTTTGGGCAATGTTAACAATTGATTTAAATCATCAAAATACAAGACATATGTAGAGTAAAGTGCACAATAAAACACAAGTAAATTACTTTCACTCACTTTTAATGCACATAATTTTTTAACAAAGTGGTATAATAACTAAGATTTGCACAAGCCACTTTACTATTCTTTCCAAGGTGCTCAACCTCACAATGCTTATGAAGACTTATCAGGAGGTTCAAGTAGTGCTTGGTGGAGTTATATTTGTCTACATATATAATTTTTTTGTTCATATTTGTGAGACAACATTCTCCGAATACACTTGTTTTGCAAACCCAATATTTTTTTTAACTCTTAACCACTTTTCTAAATTTCATAAGTGCAATTCAAATGTTGTGTAGGCAATAAACTTATGCAAGTTTTAATTCATTGTACAAATACAATACACAAGCAAGCATTTTTAGATTTAGACACACATGTTGATTACCAAAATAAGTGAGTGAAATGCATCATTATCAATCATAAAACATTTACTCATACTTAGAGGCATGCTAAGCTTGGTTCTACACATTTTTCAATACAATTGATGCACTTTAAATAGATATATCAAAGCATGATAAGCAAAACAATGTTCATAGTAATTTGAAAGAATATGTTTCAACATTGTAAATAATTCTAAATGATAGAATTCATACATGCTTGATATTGACAATAAAGATCATACAATTTTTTTTTGTTTTATAATTTTTTTTAAATCAAAAACAGAAAAATCACAAAAAAAAAAAAACATATTTTTGTAAGTTTTGAATTTTGAATTTTTGTAGTAGATTTTTCATAATATGAAGAAAAACATAAATAACAAAATTTTTTTTTGTATTTTTGAATTTTGATCTTTTGTAGTTGATTTTTCATAATATAAATAAAACTAAAATAACAAAAGTCAGAAACACAACAAATAAGTAGAAAATATGAACCAACATATTTTTATGGATTTTTTTGAAATTTTAAAAATCAGAAAATTCCAACACCCACGCTAGCGCCGGCGCTAGCGCTAGCGCTGGAAACAGTACTCGATTTTTTGAGAATTTTAAAAATCTGATTTTTGATATTTATTAAATGTCCTTAGAGTAGTCTTATGCAGAAATTTTGGAATTTTCAGAGATGACTTGATTGCTCAAATTTGCATAAAACTTTAGCTTTTTCAAATACATGTGTTTTACAAAAACATTTAAACTCAAAAAGATAAATTATGCAAACACATGAAGACATTTTTATTAAACAACCCAAAATATGCATGATTTAAGTAATAAGTGAATAAAAATGTTCATGCAGTGAGTAATATAAGTATGTTCTAAGATTAAAGGCTACCCCGACTAAATGTCTACACCCTAGCCCCGTACTAAGTGACGGATGGGCATGAGGAGCTGCACGCATGCCGTAGGTTGGGGTGTTAGTCCCATATGCACACACTAGAGAACACTCAACCTAGCACTCTTTCCCCCCAGTGCCTCGCAAGGCCCCACTGGAACCCTCCCCGGTTAAGGACAAGACATGACTTAGAGGTTAGGTCTCTAATGCATACAACCCTACGCCCTCGCTATTGTGAGATATGAAGTCATAGGTGAATAATCTTTTGGACAACCTATGCTTTTTAAATCTATGGGTTGATATGTAAACTATGGGTTTTTGTGAAGAGTTATAAAGCCGTATAGTTTTTCTACTTATTATGAGATGATGAAATGAGATAACTAGCACAATTACTAATATTCAATAAGTGACAATGCTAGTATGATGAGTTTTGAGTTTAATGTCATGTCATAAGATTTATATTGAAATTGCATGTATTCCTAAATAGAATTTCAAATTATAGATCTAGAATAGAGTGATGATTAAGTTTGATGTATATCTTCATTGCAAAGTTGATTCTAGGGTCTACAAATATGAGAGATACATGCAATCACTAGAAAAGCAAATCAATACATCAAATAATGTAAAGAAAACATTATTCATAATTTTTATCATAAGATTCATAATTCCTATTATATATTTGAGATATGTCTTGATAGAACATGAATTATGATTTATGATTAAAGAGAATTTTTGCATAGAATATATGTTAGATCATCATGATGTATGAGAATTCTAATCCTTCTAGACTTATGATATAGTGATATAGTGATTTTCTTTTGAAAGAACATGATTGATTTGTAAGTCTAGGAAAAATGATGATCATCCAATAAAAAAAAAGATCATATATATATAAAGTTTTTGAATTTTTATAAGATTGCTTTCAATAATTAAATTTATTGATCTTTGGTTTTGCATGATAAGAATGATTCATGAAACAATATCCATAAATATTCTAATGAATAATCCATAAACTATGTGTTTGTTGGAATTTTAGTATTATATATATATCAAATCACATAGTTATCATGATATTTTAATAACATTGTAAATGTTCTACCCAGCATAAAAATTTAAGCACAAATTAAGAAGTGATGCTAGAATGATACGTTTGAATGCAATGTTATTACATAGAATTAATGGAGATAATGTTGCATGTAATATGAGAAGTTTACAAATTAATTTTCTTTAGACCTATAATGAAATGATTAAACTTTTGATTTGATCTTAATGATATAAGATGATTCTAAGGTCTAAATTACATGCAAACATTGGTGACACACATCACACACATAATATGAGATATGAAACAATTATACTAAGGATAGCATGTGATGAAAAAAAAAACCATAAACATAGAAATTTCCGAATCAAGCGAACTAAGATAACATTTAAAAATGGAGTTGAAATTGGGCAAACTGACAGCACCAAAAGAACTCAAATGAACAAGCCTAGTTTGCCAATAGATGGAGATTTCTGTGCTCTTTCCGAAAAGATATTAAACGCGAAAATTGGACGAGCGGATCAAAAGATATGGCTATATGAAGTTTTGATCAAAAACTCGCTTTTTGAAAGATTAAGCATGCGTTTAGATGAATTTTTGTTTTCAATTTTATTTGATAATATTTTTCATTATAGGGGCTATCATATGCAGTAAATAAAATTGAAGATTATCATAACGTTGCGCATTTTAATTTTTACCTTAAGCCCTTTAATAAACCATTTAAATCCATTTTTAAAGCTAATTTCATTAGTCTTGAAAATAATTTCAATATTCAATTTCTAATGATAATTCAAGACAATTAAGGGTAAAGGATTTAAACGGATAAAGTACAATCAAAGATGAGATATAGATCACTTTGAAAAATATATGACTTAATGTTCAATTTTAATACAAATTTGATTTGATAAACATTAGGCTTAAAATGTAAAAGTCATATTTCATAATATATCTAAGTGACCTTAGCGTGTTGGCTCAAAAATAAGAAAATAAATAAAAGAAAAAGCAATTAAGCATATCATGAAGTAGAGTAATGATATTTCATATTTAATTGTTTCTACTTCATGCAAATGATAGGATACTAATAAGTAAGAGATTTAGGTATCCAAAGTTGACCATGTGGGATGGTTCCTTTGGGTACCCAAATACATCGTGTAGGCTTTTGAGAAGTTAATAATGAATGAGCCTTTTTAATTAATGTTGATATGTCATTTTTCTTTATGGGTCTCCATTCATACATTGGTTGTTTATCACTTAAATCCATATAATGATTATGTGAATTGTTTGAAAAATAATTCATTGGATGTTTATGTTTATTTAAATTATTTTTCAAAATAGCTTGATGTTGATAATCATAATGATTTTTATTATATGGATTGTTTGAAATTTTATAAGAGTGATTGTCTTTCTTTAGAAGTGATTGTTGAAAGAGTGGGTTACAATATGTTTTAAAAGATTGATTATCATTTTGATGATTTTCATTTCCACTCTTTCTTTTAGACATACTCTTATAATATGAAGAATAATATTTTATATTTTGATTTTCATGAAAAGGAGTTTTTAAATTTGAGTCATGATTGAAAATATATTTAGACTTATAATAGTGACTCTTAAGAATTTTATTAGGATCATAATTCTTTTTTAAACCAAACTCCTTTTGATTTAATGTGTGAAAATGATCCTTTTTAGAAATGATTTTGTAAGTTAATTTATCCTTGTTATTCAAAATCTTATGATGAAATTTATTAGGTGACATTTGAAATTTTTCAACAAAAGATTTTAATTGTTTTAACTTACAAGTTAAAGCATCATTTTCAACTATCAATTTTTCATTATGTTCTTTTGAAACTAAGAGCCCTTTTTCAATTTCCTTGAATTTTTCCTTAAATAAATTGCAATCAAAACAAGGAGTAGGAATTGTAACTAAAGAGCATGAAATAGAATTTAACACATCAATATTTGTTTCTACTTTATCGTTTGCTTTTAAAGATTTATTTTCTAAACGTAATTTGGAATTAACAATTTTTAACTTTAAAATTTTACGTTTAGCAATTTTAAGCATACGAGAAGTAGAAATAGAATTCGTTACAAAAAGAGAAGATTTAGATTTTCTTACCTTGCTATAGTTTTCGTCTTCTCTTTTGCTTGATGTGTTGCTAATAAATGAGTCCAACATTGTGACGTTGTATTTTTCTTCCTCCAAGCATGAGTCCTCATCGATTTCTTCTCTTGGATCCATAAGGAATTCCTCGTCGATTTCACTCTTAGATTTATCATCCTCCAAGAGTGAGTCCTTGTCGATTTCTTCTCTTGGATCCATAAGGAATTCCTCTTGTTCATCATCTGTGGAAGGAAGATTATAAGTATTCTCAAGAAATTTCCAAACTTCATAAGCAGTAGGAAGTGTATAAATAAGTTTGAAAATATTTTGATCTAATGCACAATATAGACTATTCATAGATTTGACATTTAAAAATATTTCATTTTTATTTAAAATACTTGGGGGCATTTTAATTGTAATATTCCATACTTTAATATCCAAAGATTTAAGAAATCTTTCCATAAGAAATTTCCACCCATTATAATTTTTGCCTTCAAATAAAGGTGGTGCTAAAGATTTTTCATTTATAAGAAAATTTCCCCTACTAGTAGAAGCGAGATCATGAGACGCCATTATTCCCGGTGGTTAAACCGATTTGGAATAACCTAGCTCTGATACCAATTGTTGGATCTTACGGCGCCCTTAGAGGGGGGGGGGGGGGGGGGTGAATAAGGGAATAAAATTCTTTCTATAATTTTCAAGATAATTACTAAATTGTTTTATAATGAAGGAGATTGAAATAAATAATTTAGATTTAGAATTGAAAACTTAGAACACAATATAATAGAGATTACGTCAAATGATACAAATCAAGTAAACACAAAAGAGACATGATTATATATATGAAAAAGTGTTTACATAAATTTGATTTCTATATCGCTAGAAATCGGAGGCGTACAAATGTAAATTTCTTTTTGTTTACCAATCCTTCTCCCAAGGATCGGAAGGCTATCACTTGTCTCTTCCTAGACCAAGCCCAAGCCTATCCTCTAGATCTTCCCAAGATCTAGACGTAGCACACAAGGCCACGATTTCCCACCAAGCCACGCAAGGACTTGGACGCTCTGCACAAGGAAGCGATTTTCCCCTAAGCCACGCAAGGACTTAGACGCTCCGCACAAGGAAGCGATTTTCCCTACCAATACAAAGTAAAATGTATATAAATGAAAATACAAGATAAAATAAGAACTCCCTAGAAATTCAGATCTCTGAAAGGAAGGTTGAAGCCTCGAGATGATCCTTGATGTAGAAGCGCGTCCGATCTCGTCTTCAATTTCAAACCTTCTCAGCATAAATGGGAGTTCATGAGGTTCTGGAGCTCTCTGGATGGAATGCACTCAGGAAGGGACTTAGAATCTTTAGTAGTTGAAATGCACGAACACAAGGTGTCAATTTATAGAAAATCGCTGTCGGAATTTCCGACAGTGACTGTCGGAATTTTCCGACAGCGCTAAACTGCCGCTGGAGTGCCGTCGTGGGTGGAGTCGTGGGCAGTTGGTGTAACCGTCGAGCTGTCGCCTGGGCGACATCGATGTCGGATTTCCGACATCTCAAAACTGCTTTTCGTCGTGCTGCCGTGGGGGAAGTAGTTGTAACTTCTCTGCTGTCGCCTGGGCGACATTGACTGTCGCCTGGGCGACATTGACTGTCGCCTGGGCGACAGTGACTGTCGCCTGGGCGACATCTCCTCTTCATTTTTGCCATCCGAAACTTCTCCAGACTATAGATTGAGTCGTTCTCATCTCCGAAATGGGGTGGCACATTCCGTAACTCTTCCTGGATTGAAAGTTATGGTCATTTTAAGATCAGCACACAAAACTCATCCAACCTGAGACTTGTCGTTCTCGGATCATGCCCATGAACGAGGAATTGTCTCCTCATTGAACCTATACAACCTGGCCACTATAAACACACAAAAGACTAGATCAAATACAACACGGTATTTGTTATTCTCAAACCAAGAGATGCGGAAAGCAAGCTCCAACAGCCACCACCATTGAATCTGTGAAAACCTTCACGTCCCGGATCTCCAGTTCCTTTGCCAGACGGAGCCCTGCCACCACTGCCTCATACTCGGCCTGGTTGTTGGTCACAGGGAACCGAATGTGGATCGCTTGCTCGATCCTGGTCCCATGTGGGCTGACCAGGATCACCCCTCCGCCGAGGGAACTTTTTCCCGATGCTCCATCCGCGAACAGATCCCATGCCACCAACCCGGCGGGCTCTGGCCCGTCCACTTCTTTGACGTACTCTGCCAGGAAGTCTGTTACTGCTTGTGCTTTCATCGACAACCGGGGGATGAAGCTGACATCAAACTCGCTGAGCTCCACCGACCACTTTGCCAACCTGCCCGAATGCTCCACTCCCTCCATAATGTTGCGAAGGGGATGGTCGGTCACCACCCTGATCGAGTGAGCCTGAAAATATGGGCGGAGTTTCCGGGCCGAGATGATCAAAGCAAATGCTAGCTTTTCCAGGACAGGGTACCTCAGCTCCGCCTTCTTCAGGACTCTGCTAACATAGTAGATCGGCAGCTGCTTCTTCCCCTCCTCCCGGACCAGAACCGAACTCACTGCCTCGACCCCTACTCCTAGGTAGAGAAAGAGGTCTTCTCCTTCCCTCGGCCCCTGGAGCAAGGGGGCTCGCGTTAGTTGTTCCTTCAAGGCCTGAAAGGCTTTCTCACACTCCGGCGTCCATTCGAATTTCTGACCCTGGCGCAGGGCCTTAAAGAAAGGAGAGCACTTCTCTCCCGCCCTGGAGAGGAACCGACTCAGCCCTGCTAACTTCCCAGTCAGCCTCTGAATTTCTTTCGCGTTCTTCGGCGATTCCAACTCCAAGATGGCATTTACCTTGTCTGGATTGGGTTCCACCCCCTCCGGGGTGAGTAGATGGCCCAAGAACTTTCCTCGACTTGCTCCAAAAACACATTTGGAAGGGTTCAACCTCATCTTGAACCTCCGAAGGGTAGCGAAGGTCTCCACTAGGTCTTGCAGGTGGGACTCCACATCCCTGCTTTTGACCATCAAGTCATCCACGTAGACCTCTAAGTTGCGCCCCTTCTGCTCTCTGAAGACCCGATCCATCATCCTTTGATAGGTCGCCCCCGCATTCCTCAACCCAAACGACATCATCTTGTAACAATAACATCCATTGTCCGTGATGAACAAGACGTCCTTGACGTCAGGCGAGTGCATTCGAATTTGATGGTAGCCAGAGAACGCGCCCAAGAAACTCATCACAGGGAATCCGACTGCTGAATCTACCAATGCATCGATCCGGGGCAACTGGTAGCAGTCTTTAGGGCATGCTTTGTTCAACATAGTGAAGTCCACACACATTCTCCACCTCCCATCTCCCTTTTTCACCATTACTACGTTTGAAACCCACCCTGGGTATTGGATTTCTTCCACGAACCCGGCCTCGAGCAGCTTCCCCACCTCCTCTCTGATAGGCCCGGCGAGGGTGGGCGACACCTTCCTCTTCTTTTGGCGAATGGGGCGGACGTTCAGGTCGAGGTTGAGGCGATGACATGCCACGTCCGCGTCAATACCTGGCATCTCCGCGGCGCTCCATGCGAAGATGTCTATGTTCTGCTGGACACATCTTCAGATCTTCTCTTGATCTGGCCCGCTCAGCCTCCCGCTAATTCGCACCTTCTCCGGCCTTCCACTGCCGTTAATGACCTCTTTCTCAGTCACTTCCTCTGCCACCTCTAACTTGGTCAGATCACCCAACACATGATCTGCCTCATCTGCCTCCTCCTCCCCCGTCAACGACCGCAACATGCTGGGGGGAGGCGACCTCCCCGGTTCTTTGCTTCCCGCCATGAGACTCGGCTCGGGGCTTTCCGAATTAGCCGCTTCCACGCTCACCGCACCAGAATGTTGAAACCAGTTTCCCGGTCTCAGCATTCGAAAGGGGGTTGCGACTAACCCTTACTTGACCTAAGCCTAGACCCTTGACCGGTCGCTAGGAACTGGAAGACTTGGACTTGATGAACACTTGAATCCACAAATGGACCCCTTAAGCTGCAGCGCGGAGGTCCCACCACACACCCGGAAGCTCACTCGGAACTTCCCCTCCCAAGCCAATGCTGAGCCTGGGCACCTTGGAGGGCACTAAGGATCACCTCACCGTCCACCTTCAATGACAGGGGGAGGGGAGGGGTAGTGCTTGCTCACACGCGAGGGAGGGGGTAGGAACCAACCCTTCCCAAGGTGCCCATGGGGGTCTATTTATAGACTTCCCAAAAATGGACTGCGGATAGCAAAAATCCTGCTATTCGCAGTCCAACCATGACCACGAACGAGCAACGCATGAGGGGGAGCGAGTGGGACTCGAGATGCCCACTTCCCCCCTCACGGGAGGCCATGCCGGTCTTCCCCCAATGTACCGGGCGAGTGGGGGAATCCCTCCCACTCGCCCAAAGGGGGGTGGCGAGTGGGAGGGCCCCTCCCACTTGCCCCCAAGGTGGCCGCCGGCGAGTGGGAGGGCTCCTCCCACTCGCCCGGCGAGTGGGAGGGCCCCTCCCACTCGCCCAGGGCGAGTGGGAGGCCCCTCCCACTCGCCCGAAGAGAGTCGGGGGAGCGGGTGCTCCCCCCGCCTTCCCCGCGTCCTCTCTTTGCCTTGGTCGGTTTCGACCGCTCCACGTGGTCGTTTTGTCCGTCCTGGCCACCCTTGCTATATTGGCTTCATCCGGGTCGGGTCGCACCGACTCGGGAAATATGAGGGTTGTACAGCGTGGACTTTGTGCGGGTATGAAAGTTCGATTTGCTGATGAATATGTGACTCCAATGTTGCCACACCCTAGAATAGGGCACCGTGTAACTAGAACCCACGTTCCTAAAGTAAAGGCTTCAACAGAATAAGCTAGACAGAGACATCAACAAGAGCTTTGTATTCAAATTTGGTGACTAATGTTGTACGTTGTTTGTTAAAAAATTAAAAAAACAATATTGGGACCAAGAAAGATAATCGTGTTGTTCTAGTCAATCCATCAGAGGAAGCTGAGTTTTATAAAGAGTTATCAACTTTGTGCTTAATCTAGCATATTCATTTGCACTCACCCTTTTTTTTAATGTAATGTGAGTAAGCTAAGGAAGGTTGTAGGCATCTTGAGTGATAAAAATGTACTTGGTTATAAGATTTTCACAAAGAAGTATAAATGAAGAAATAAATGTTGGAGTTTGTAAATAAATGAAGTCAGATGGATAGTCAGACAGCATGATGCGGTATGTCGTTGGATAGTCGGATTCCATGTCGTGGCATGTAGCCAGACAGTCGGAGGACATGTCATTGGATAGTAGAATGACATGTTATCACACAGTATTGGATAGATGACATGTCACCAACCAATATTGGATAGTGAGATGACATGTCATAGCATGTCGTCGGACAATCCTATGACATGTCGTGACATGTCAGATGACATATCGTCCGACAGTCGTATGACATGCATGTCGAATGACATGCCATTTAGCATGTCGCATGACATGCCATTTAGCATGTCGCATGACATGCCGTTTAGCATGTCGTTACATTTCATCGGACGGTGGGATGACATGCCATCGGACAGTCGGCTAACATGTCGTCTGACAGTCGTATGACATGTCGCATGACATGCCCTTTGATGACGTGTCACATGGCATGTCGTGGCATGCCCTTGGATGACATGTCGCGGCATGTCATTGGACAGTTAAATGGTATGTTAGCGGACACTCACATGACATGCCCAAAGGCTTGAGGTACTCTTTTGATGATGACGATTAAACTCTAAAACATTTTAAAATATATATTATTTTATAAAATTCTTTTCCATGCATTTATTAGGCACCGCTTGTTTCGGCTTTTTTTCTTCGTTATGGTGGGAAAAACAAGGCCAACGTTACAAAAATTGTTTGGTAAAACTCTTCGCACCGCTCCAAAATCCCACCGCCGAAACAAACGATTCCTCTACTTTTCGTTTATTTCCTTTTTCACATTCAGGTCGCTGCTGCAGCCGCCATGGCCTTCGAAGTGTGGAGTGACCTTGTAAGATCCACCTACTAGGCATGTATACGCCAACGATCTGCGAGCCATTGATCTTCTTCATCGATTTCCTTCCGAAGTCATTCCTCCTATTTTGAACTAAAAATTTAGAAGCGCTAGGTTTCTCTGGAAGTCGATTCCCAGATTGTGGCAGCTTGGGAGATCGGGCGGCATCCGTAGAACATGCAGTGCGGTGGTGTTTTTGCAGTAGCCATCCGTGTGTTTTGATTGATTCGTGAAGCTCTATACCTTGCTGATGCCTTTGGAGGTGAGCATTTCTTGACTACGTCGTGGCCAACCTTGATTTTTTGGTTATAATTTATTGGAGTTTAATGGGAGTTAAAAAAAATGGAAAAATCTTGTTTTTTGTTTGAACTTTGCAAGATGTCGTCCCTCTCCTGGTAATGTTATGATGCAGTCATGGTAATGTCAAGAGAGATTAAGGTCTGCTTAAGTTAAAAAAACTGAACTTTGTATGCATTGATGATTTGAAATGGTTGAAAGTGTGTGTACAGCGATAAGAAGAACCATTGAGAGACAGAAACTCAACGTAATAAGTTGGTAATACTAACTGATAAATGGAGTGGGTCAAAGTTGACTTGGCTGAAAAGGCTTGTTTCTATAAGAATAAATGAAGTGGGCCAACATAGTGTGATTAAATTGATTACATGATGATGTGTTATATGTTTGTCTTTGTAGAAGAACCTAATAAGCCCATGTAAAGGCCCCCTCTTGTAATATATAGTTTAGTCCCATATATTGGGTTGGAGTTGAGTTTTCTCTCTTCCATCCTATATATATATGTACAAATTCTTGTATTATGATTGAAATTGTGAAGTAATAACAAAAATTATTCTGGTTTGTACTCTATTTTTCTACATGGTATTAGAGATGTGTGGGCGTGTTGGTTGACCGATTCCAGCGGGACTGTGTCGTGTGGGACCGCATCGTGTGGACCGCCCCATGTGTGGATTAACCCTGGTGACCCGTCTATTAATTAGTCTCACATCGCCTACCGCACATCACTCGCCTGTGCTTATAAGCCCCATCTTGTGCCACCTATCACTTCAGAGTTTTGGGATCGAAGTGCGGGTTTCTTACATGTTATCAGAGCGAGATTTCGATCCTGGGACCTGTGGGTTATGACTCCGTACTCCATTTTCTACAGTCTTGAATTTGGTCTGAATCAATTTTGGGTTGAACTATTTTTTGGATTGAACATGGTTCGCTTGAACGGATTTTTATATATGCTTCCTCGGTTCATTGGTGATGTGTAGAATCAATTAGTCATCGAGAGAAGAAGCCTAATCGAAGTGCGTCGTGGACGAAGTGCAATGAAGCAGAAGCATAGAATTCCTAGCCTAAAATATTGTATTCGCTGAAGACCTACAATTAGAAATGGATGAAAACATGCTACTTTTGTTTTTTTTTTGTGCAGCCACAAAAAAGAATCCTTCTTTGTTTTTTTGTCCATGCAATTGTTTGCTATTAGAGAGGGCGGAGAGTGCTTGCAATCATCGACACCAGAGGATACTTGTGCGTAGTGAAGCTTGAGTTTATGAGTAAAGACAAGTTTATGATCCCTTGCAGTCTCCTTTTCATATAGTAAAGATTGATCTTTCCTCTTCCATGTACGCAGAATCCCCTTGATTAATCGAAACATGTAAATATCTATGTTCTTTATTTTTATATATTTTTTGCTTAGATTACTTCATATTGCGTAGTTTTCAAACAATTGGTTCAGCATTAAGGTTGGGTCGATTCCAACATTAATGTTGATACTGAAGTATGAACTAAAGAAGTTTATTGAACAAAATGTCTTGATGATTTGACTGGCGAAGATGTATGCCTTGTTTGTGTAGCAGAGCTTGTTGAAAGTATTAAAGCGCCAAGAAAAGTTGCATGCGTCCATGGAAAATTCAAAGGATGATCTGTTTAATCTATCACATACGTTGTTTCATTCAAATTTGGTAGGTTTTCAGGTGAATTTTATGAAGTGACTACCGTGACTGAATTGTTTATGGCTTTCAAAAGTCTATATATGGGCCAGTCTTTTTATTCACATGGTTTATTTGAAACTACTACTATACACCCTCCGGATGAAAGAAAGTATGTCAATTAAAGATCATGATTCGTTTGGGCCTATTATTCTTGAATTAAAGAATGTCAATGTTAAAATTGATGAAGATGGTCATGCCTTAATTATGTTACATTCTGAGACACATGTGTCTTTAGGTATTTTGTCATGTAGTGTCTTTGTCTTGTAACGAGGCTCCATCTATATAAGGAGCCTTAAAGGGTGAGTTATCTTTTATCTTTCGAGTGTAGTCATTTGGTCTCTCCTTAGAGAGGGGAGTGCCTTGGAGGACCCAGCCTCCGGGTGTTTGTCTCCTGATTGTATTTTTTATTTCATACAATGCAAGTTCGTGTTCTCTGTTCTCGTTCTTGATACGGCCACCACATATCACATTCCTCATATGAACATTTTATTGATACCATTCTTTATGATAGAAAAAATATTTATGTTCTTGATGTTAAGGATGCCTTACAGTTACATAAATTGAAGAAAAATGTCTTTGAAAATTATAGGAAGAGCCAGCCGAGGGTTTGGCTGTTAGGGGAAAAAATCTAGAGAAGAGCCATGAGATTAAGGCTCCATTTGGCGTGACGTTTATGCTTCGGTGAGTTTGGACAAAAAGACCACCGTCATAGAATGTATGTTTGACATGACAACGATTATGACCGCCACCAAGAAAAGAGAACTAGTTTTAAACATAACTGTGAATGAAGTTCTTTAGGTGAGATTGGGCGTTCATGAACGACGGTTCATAACCACCACGTTCACGACCGCTACCGCCGTGGTAAACGGAGCCTAAGTTTAAGTTTAGATCTAAGTCAAAACCTAAAAATTATGGTGTTATCATTGTCATAAGGAAGTTACATTAAGAAGGATCATCGAGAGAGGAAGAAAGTAAATAAGAGACGTGGTAGCAATGCCGGGAAGGTTAAAGAAGTGAGTGATACTGTCATTCACCATGGTTCTAATGATAATAATTTTGGCATGCAATGTTATGAACACGAGAACATACTAGATTCTTGATTCGAGATGTTCATTTCATTATGTCTATAAGATGTTGATTTTCTTGTTACACTGTTAAAGTTGATACTACAAGGTGATAATAAGACTTTGAAGGTCATTGGCGTGGGATTATTCAACTCAATATGATTCATGGTGTGATAAGAAATATGAGCAAACTTTGCTTTAGAATTTACGATGACTTTGATCTCTTTGGCTAATCTTGATTCTCATGGATGCAAATTCTATGATGAGAAGGATGTGATAAGTATTTCTAAGGGTGTTGTGATTGTTATGAGGGGCAAGAAGATATATGGATTCTATTGGTTAGTGATATCAACAATTATTGATATGTCAACTACGTCTTCTTCATTAGAGGTATAGTATATTGATGATACTCGTTCGTGACACCTGTAGTTGAGGCATATGAGTGAGAGGGGAATGCTTTTTGCAGAAATGGATCTATTAACTAGTATTGAGGCATGGAATTTGGATTTTTGTGAGCACTGTATTTATGACAAGCAGCGCAAACTGAAGTTCAGTAAAAAAAATTCATAACACCAAGGGTATTCTGGATTACATTCATTCATACCTCTAGCTCTTTTCTATATTTTGCATGGTGGATGTTCTTACTTTACGACTTTCATTAATGATTATTCTCGGGAAATTTATGTATATTCTTTGAAGCATAATGATAAATTCCTTATTAAGTTAAAATAATGAAAACCCATGATTCAAAAACAACAAGAATTAGAATGCATTGTCTGGAATTACTGTTCTGGCTTGTTTGACGGGTTTCACCTGATTGAGGTTATAGTGAAACACTGTATTATACAGAAAACATTGCAACAATATGAGCTTGCAGAATAAATGGATTGGATAATAGTGAAGAGAGTTCATTATATGCTCTCAAATGTTGTACTTTCAAGGGTATTTTGCATTGAAGCTGTACATATAATAATTTTTCTTATTAAATTTTCTCTTTCAGCAACCACTGAATTCGAGGTTTCATAAGAGGTATGGTCCAGTTCGCCTTGTGATTATTTTGATATGAAAATATTGGTTGTCTTGCTTTGCTCATGTGAATGATGGTAGATTTGAATGAGAAAAAATTGCATACGTAGATGGGCTAAAATGATACAAATTGTGTTGTATAGATCCCAAGTTAACTAAATTCTTTATTTCTGTAGTTGTCTGTGGAACAAACAAATGTGTTTGTTATGAAGCTTCATCTAAAGTGAAAAAAGATTTGCTTATGAGGTAGACAATGGTGTTGAAAACAGGTGGAGTTTGTTATGAAGCTTCATCTAAAGTGAAAAAAGATTTTTCTGTTCAGATTATAAATACAAAGATGCATGATCTTGTGGAAAAAGTTCGGGTTTGAGGAACTACCTTATAATATACCCACAAGTAGGCAAAAAAGGATGCCTACCTTTGAAATATGGTTTTGCAGATGTGGCTACTTTTCTTTTGGTTTCAACTGAATGTGTCAAGGGTAGGAACCTTCTGCATATAATGAGGCATTTAAGAGAACCGAATCTGTAGAATGGGCTATTGCAATGCAAAAAGGGATTCAATCTCCTGAAAGATAGAACTTAGTAATTGGTTAGACTGTCCAATAGAAAAAAATTGTGGTAGGTTGCAAAGTTGGTGTTTAAGTTGAAACATGATATCTCAGCATCAAGACAACAAGATTCAAAGCACACTTTGACAAGGTATTCTCTCCAGTTGTGAAGCATATTTCTATTAGTTTGTTGTTTTTCATGGTGGTTATGTTTGATTGTGAGCGGGAACAACTTGATGTTAAAATTGATTTTCTTCAGGAGTTGGACGAGGAGATTTATATGTATCAACAAGAGTGCTTCTATGTTCCAAGTATGGAAGATCACGTGTGCTTACTAAAAAGTTCTTGTATGGTCTGGAGCAATCTCCTCAACGATGGTGTAAACATTTTGAATTTTTCATGGTAGAGAATGATCATCTAAGAATGCTTATGATAGTTGTGTTTACTTGAGGAAATTGTCAGATGCCTTATTTATTTGCGCATTGTAATGTTAATTGTATCAATGGATAAGTCTAAAATTGACAAATTGAAGACTCATTTAAATGATGAATTTGAAATGAATGATCTGAGAGCAAGCATATTATCCTTGTCTCAAAGAAGTCCGTTGAGAAGGTGCTTGAATGCTTCATGATGTGTAAGTACAAATCTATAAGTACTCCTTGCTGTTCATTTTTAGATTATCATCTTCATTGTCACAACAAATTGAGTAGGAGGTGGAGTACATTTCATGTATTCTTTATGCTAGTTCAGTTGATAATCTAATGTATGCCATGATGTGTATTAGGCTGGAAATTTCACATGCTGTTAGCACAGTTATCAGATTTATTGGAAAACCTGGGAAGAGACACTGGGTTGTTATGAAAGGGATATTGAGATGCTTGAGAGACAATGCAGATGTGAGTTTGATATTTGATCATCATAGAGATGTTAATGAAGGTCTTAATTTTTTTTTTTTGCAAATTTTGATTTTGCGGGTGATCTGATAGGAGACTTTCTTTGACTGAGTTATTTTCACACTTACTAATTGCATTGTTAGTTGGAGGGCTACTCTTCAGATCACTATTACTTTATCTACTATTGAGGTGGAGTATGCGACTCTTTCGAGACAATTCAACATGCTATATGGATGCGTGATTGTGCACAGTTTATATTTAGCAACAATCTTCAGTTGTTTACTGTGGTAATCGGAGTGTAATTCATTTGATTAGAAATCAAATGTTTCATGAGATGTAAGATATCACTGCATTTGGAAAGTTGTTCAGGAAGATAATATTCTACTCTAGAAAAGATTTCCACAACAAAGAACACAATAAATATATTGACCCAACCCATTCCAATAGAGAGGTTCAAGCATTTCTTGGACACTATTATGTTGTTAAGCTTGAGGAAAATCTAAGCAGAGGGATGTTTAAACATTTTTTTCATGGATGCATGACTTCGAAAATTTCAAGCTAAGGTGGAAATTTGTTAAAAGTTTGTCTTGAATTTTGGCTAAATTGATTTTGACATGAACCTGTTTTTGGGTTGAACCCGGTTCACATGAACAGTGATGTATAGAATCAATTAGTGATCCTGCAACGAAGAGCGAAGTGTGAAGAAGACCTAGCCGAAGTGCGTTGTAGCTTAAGCGGAGGCTTAGAAGCTCTAGCTGCAAGCTCTCGTATTCAGCGAATTTTCGCAGCTGGTGGCCGGAGGTAGTGTGATTTTTAATTTCTTTGTGCAACTGCAAGGAGGAAGCCTCCACTGTTCTGTTTGTCCGTGCTACTCTCGACGACCGAGAGATGTGGACTGCTCGCAACCATCAACGATGAAGGATGATGCTTAGGTGTATTGGGGTTGTCTTTGTGTGTAAAGAAAATTTTGTTGTCCTTTGTAATCTCCTTTTCATATAAAAATTATCGACCGAGAATCTATGTTATCAAAGGGGCACCTGAGGCACCCTCAGGCGCAAGGCGCACCAGGCGCTTAAGCCTCCGCCTCAAATTGGCTAAGGTGGGCGACCTGAGCCAGGCGCCTAGGTTCTACGACCCCTTTGCGCCTTGCACCTTTAATAACATATGCGAGAATAATCGCAGATTAATTAAAGTAGATACATCTCCGTATTCATTGTTTATGTTTTTTTTTGCACTTAGATTGCTTCAGATTGCATCTTTTTCACAACAGATGACATCAATAGCAACAATGACGTCATTGAAGCTAGAAAAACTTTTAGGTTTATAATTGACTTTCATGCACATGCTGGCTGAAGTTTGATGCTAAGCTCGAATAATTTGGTCTTTTTTTCCACTTGTTACAATTCAGCATAATTTGGTATGTAGCAGAAACATTATTCTTTCTTACTTTTAAATTTGAACAACTTGATATAATTTGGTATTGAAAATTTTCTCTAGTCCTTTATTTTTTTAAACCAGTATAACTTTATACACATTTATATAATGTGGTATCACGAAGAGAGAATTTCTTTTTCATAATGTTTGTTTCACTCACTAAAACTTGATATTCTGGTATAATTTTGTATCAAATAGAAATACCATCTTTCTTAATTTTTCTTCCATTTGATGCACTATCTTTCACAATTCTTCACTTGCTACAACTTGATAAAGTAAAAAAGTAATAGCTCTTCATAATCATTTCACTTGATATATCCAGTAATTGGTATGAGTCGGTATCAACTAGGAACATTGATTTTTTTTCTTGGCACAATTAGGTGAAGTAGAAATAATGCTATGTCTCATAGAATTTATGAGCACATATTAGAATTGCTCAAGAAGGTTTCTCTCATGATTGCCTTGTGAAATTAATGCTAAGGACTACAAGGCTGTTTTAGTTATGTTCAGGAAGAATAGTTAAGATTACAATTTTATGGAAAATTTACATGAGTTGTAATGTGGAGATCACCTGTTTATTTAAGAGGATAACATGCTTAACAGCATACTTATGTTCCAATACTTTGAGAGATCTGTATAAATTCCCAGAAAATTTCTATTAATAGGATTAAATTACATCTTATTTGCTTATAAAGGACTCTCATTGATTATTTAAAAAGAGTTATGCTATATAGTCAGAGAGGTTTGCCTGTATCTTTTATTCTCTTTGAAATCAGCCGTTGGTTCTACTCCATGTCTAGAATTAGAGACAGAAAAATGGTAATTTTCCCTGACAGAACAGATCGGGATATCAGAATTCGGGCAACATATTTTTTATTTTAAACATTGCTTTTTTGGAGTCAGTGCAATTAAGTCATGCTTATTGTATACTACAGTGCTAGTTAATATGCATCTTTAGGACACTTTTTAGAAAACCCTGTAAAATTTATTTCAGTCAATGGATCAATGGGTGTTATAAAAATTCCCATCCATGATATGATGCAAGCCAAGATAAAGGAACTTATATGAAGAGGTCTCCCAAAATTTAGTTAACTTAGGATCTTCTTGGATTGGAGGAGACTTTGTGAAATGAAACAAAATAAAAGTAATTTGGTGTTGATTATGAAATACATAACCTGTAAGGAAAATTGAGCCCGATGTCTAGTGAGATTACAGTCATAGAACTAGGAAGGTTGGCATAACTGTGAGTCTTTCTTAAACTAGTCTAACCAATTAACTGAAAGAATAAAATATTTTCCGTCACCTCAAAAGAAAGCTGGCCTGAAATTTTGGTTTCAAGCTTCAACATATCTATGATTTATGAACAAACATTTGCTTCTAGTACTCTAATCACAGTCCAAACCACAAATTTCTAATACAGGACCATCTGATTTGGACAAGAATGGATTCAACCGCACCCATAAGAGAGAACATACAGAAGATAGAAGGATTGACCAAACCACAACAATGGTGGGAACTCTGTTTTGATTTCTCATCATTCCCCCGAGGCAGGGGTAGAGATGAATTATGACCCATATTGCGAATAAAACCTTGCCAAAGAGAGGGCTCCAAGAATCATAATTACCATTGATTGCATTTGAAATTCCAGATACCACCCCAATAATGTTTAGTATTAGAACTGTCATTGGAGGGATCAACAAAGTTGACCGCCCGCTTTTATATTGTTCTCTAGAATCTCTATCGGATCCTGCACATGTTTGTAAGGACTTAGCTTTAATGCCCAGCATTATCTCAATAATACCACGGAAGAGCGCAAATAGATGAGAAGATGCTGTGCTAATAACCCATAATTGCTCATTCCTCCACCAATCATCGAGAGCAACTCTCCCCCAATGGGTCTCAAGACTGGAGGTAGCTATTATGGTGACAAAGAGGGTCATGAAAATAATGCTTGAGTATATGGTAACCTGCAAATATGTACAACATGCAAAGGTTTCAGGCTTTTGATTTTGGAAGATAGATTATTGGAGGAGAGGACAAGATAGAAAAAGAGGAGTGGCAGCCCTTTGACATACCAAATCCTTCTAGAAATGTAATATATCACCCCAAAATATGATCCCCCCATTTCCATTCTATTTAAGTAAGTTTTTTCCTTGTGAGCAATCACTTTATGGAAAATTGTTTTAGTCAACCTTTAACGAAAGAATGTTAAAAAAATATATTTTCAAGTAGGACCAGTTTAAATGGTTCATGCGTTTTGTGTAAAAAAACATGGAAACATTTTAGAGTTCAGTATATATTTCAAACATCACTGAGCTTAAAGCAAGAACATATACAAGTACAACTGCAACCATCAAATAAAGTAACAACAAATAGGTATATTTTATAACTTGCTATTACAACCACTTTGTTCCTCGCCTTCCTTCTTCGTTATCCTTCCTTGGCTCTGCCTTAGTTTGTTGAACCATGAACCTCTAGGGCGTTGCATTTCTTCTACTCGTGCTCCTTGGTTCCCCAAACACAACCCATGCCATCACCTCCTGTCTTCAAAGAAAGTGTGAGTGTTTCTCACGCTTCTTTATGGTTCATACACATTCATCGTTTGTGCTCCGTGCTCCCATATTGATTTTCTTCAAGGGTTCCTATGATCGGCATAGCAATTATGTTGATTGGTTTCCAGCGATTCAGTGGAATCACTTTGTTCTATACTTCTATCTCTTCGCCCGTCTTTGCTTCAGCAGCCTCTACTACTTCGAGGCTGCCTTACAAAATTCTACAAACAATCATCAGGTGGTCGGTTTGTTGATTGTTTCCAGTGATTCACCTTCTTCCTCATCATTGATGTGCTCCATGCTTAAATTTAGATGCTACAGTTAACTCCATGACACCTCTTAGGCCTCTTTCTATGAGTTCAACCAGAACAAACTAATTTCCAATTAAGTCATGATAGATTGCCGTAACTCTCAATGATACAAATTATCTAACAAATATTGCTCCATTCACTTGACGCTTCGACAATGAAAATTGCTTGATCACATTGATGGTGCAATTGTTGAACCGTCACACTGATCCAATTTGGAAAAAGTGTGACTCAAATGAATTGATGGTAATATTTTGGCATCTGAAAGGAGTTTCACTTCCAATGATACACTCCAGTTTTCTCTTACTCTTAATCACCATTAGTGTTAAAAGCAATAAGGTTAATTTTAGCCTTCTCCACAGGTTAATTTGATTCCATCCATTGCCCAAAAAAGAAGAGATAGAAAAATCAAGATTGAAAAAGGTTATCGACTTCCACAATCCAAGGGCTGGAGATAGCTTCCTAGATGCACAATGGTGCCAAACAGAGCAAGGAAGAATAATCTTGCACTGAATCGGACGGATGAAGAACCCTATGGAATTTGACAACACCAATGGAAACGACCAATGATAACCCATCATCGGTTGATGGAAACAAACGATACATAACTAGCAGGAGCAAGAACATATGCATATCTAGTAGGAGCTGAAAAGAACAATAATAGAAACAAGATGATCAATGTCGAACTGTAATATAAGGCACTCTTAGTCCTTCTATGGATTCATTACCCTTGATAAACGGCATGGGAAGCTCAACCAGAAAAACACGACGGATGGTGTACGAATGAAGGCGCATGACGAATCGCAAGCAAAAGCAATGACTAAGAATCACAGTAGTCCTTGTGTGCTGCTCTAATACCATGAAGAACATGAGTACCCAAGGTTCAGAGAGTGGAGAAGTCTTGGAAATCATTCATGCGGACCTATAATCTTCCCCTTTTCACCTTTTTCGTAATCATACAACTAGGATTACAAGCTCACCTTACTAGTCTTTTCATATCCTCGAGAATCAAAATAGAGTCGGGCTATATTAACACATCATAAAATTGAAGGGAGAACCTTAATGAGTGCCATATAACATTGGGTCCCATTTAGCTTGAACTACAATACTGATGTTCTTAGAAGACCATCTCCAGGAAAGGGTCTATCCTTTGTGACCTCACACTCATTTATGATTTGTTCTCTGTCCAAGTTTTCTTAGAAGCTTACCTTCTATTATCATATTACTAAAAGCCTGAATTATACTGCCATTTTTTCCCATTTCATTTTTAAGGACTTGTGTAAGAAGTTGTTATGGGTTGTTACGGGCCTACTCGGCCGATGCCGGAGGAGCGAAGGAACGATACCGTGGAGCCCTAACTGCGGCTGCCTAAGCGGGGTTGCTCGTTAGAGGAGAGAGCTACCAAGACCTCACACAAGAGAATAGGAATTATAA
Organism: Dactylorhiza incarnata; assembly: GCA_033032865.1. Taxonomy (NCBI): domain Eukaryota; kingdom Viridiplantae; phylum Streptophyta; class Magnoliopsida; order Asparagales; family Orchidaceae; genus Dactylorhiza; species Dactylorhiza incarnata. The sequence continues at coordinate 3,076,221 of JAWHQI010000193.1, read as the reverse complement.
TTGATTTCCTTCCTGCCACATACAAGACTCCAATGGTCCCTTAAATAGAATATATTGGGTCATTACCGTAAATAGCCCGACACACATTAATAATAACATAATAAAGAGAACAACATACAACTAGATAATATGATAACTTTATGGGCACATCGCCCATAACATCACTCCCGCCTTCCAAAAAGAGCTTGACCTCAAGCTCAAGAGAGGTCAACGGTGGTGCAACTTCATCCGACGCCCTCGTCGTCAGAGTCCTCGACATGCAGGTAGAAAAATATGTTGCACATGTGGCCGCGAGTGAACTGCTCATCGCAGTTAAAACATAATCGCTGGGCGCGTCGTTGCAATAGCTCAGCCCGAGATAATCGGCGGACCCTCAATACGGCCCTGTTGAATGATGTTGGTAAGCGGGTAGGCCTCATGTGCTAGCTGGAGGCGACAGTCGCAGAGCCTGGCCAGACTCATCGCAGTCACTAAGTCTGGAGGGCCTCAAATATGACATCCAATCGCAGGCGGCCTCAAAGTCCAGCGGTGAAAATGGCGATCTGCATATCTAGGGCAAGAGGGACATGTGCCAAAAGAAGCTGAAATTGTTCCAGGTACTCGTCCACGGACCCCGTTTGTCGTAAAGACGTGAGTTCGCCAAGGGGGTTACTGTGGATAGGAGGACCGAAACGTAAGTTGCAGAACCGCTTGAAGTCTTCCCACATCAAATTCGGCTGGTCGGAGAGGAGCCGAGAAGCCCACAATAGAGCGGAGTAGACCATAGATGAATTCGTTCTGCTTCCGGAGTTTGTTGGTGGCCAAAGAATTGCTCACATTTGGTGAACCAGCCCAATGGATCAGTTTTCCCGTCGTAGGTTGGGAAGTCCAACCCGGTATAGCGCGGTAGAATAGCCACTTCCGGGCGGATGAAAGCCGGTGACTCGTGGCGGTGGTGGCGCTTGACTGCTGTTGGCATGATCCGTTGGTGGGGTAGTAACAATGAGAAAGGCGGCGATTAGCTCATTAAGCTTGATGGTGATGGCGGTCATGTCATCCTGATGACGTGTTTCAGCCTCCCGAAGGCGGGCCTTTATGGACGTCATGAATCCGTGGAGAGCAGCCATGAAATCTTGTGTCTCCCGTATTGCGGCTTAAAAAAGTACGAGAGAAGGAGCGTGTGACTGGACAACTCGATTCCTCAGAAGAGGCTGACTGGGAGTTGCCGCGAGAGCCGCGTCGTCGCTCAATGGTGACAAATAATTATGCTCCAAGCCTTCATTCTCCCTTTGCCTTGGAGGCAGCAGAATAATTAAGTCCAATATAATGTGCGGTGTGGAGAGGGTTTTAATAAAATAGAAATTGCGTGAGAAACATGAAGTAATGCTGCGGCTGGGGGCTTGATCTGAATAGGCAGTCGTATATAAAGGAAGGAGGAAGGATAATAATAATAATAAAAAGATAGGGGAAATGGCGTGAAAAATAGGCGTGTGGGTGTGGGTATTGAAATAGGCGGACGTGGGGCTCGAGGGATCAACAAGCGGCTCAGGCAGAGGGATAAGGCGCGTGCGTGAGGGGCTCAAGGCAGAAGGGTGTGCAGGCGGATGGGAAGGATCAACCAGGGCAAGAGATCGGCGGGACCTTTCAGGAAGGGACATCGCTGCGAGGTCAGGTGCGTGTCTTGTCGTCGAGAGGGGTGGCTGAAGTGACGCGGAAAGACCGTCGTCGAAGAAGAAACACAGTGTTTCTGTCGTCAGAGGTCGCGTGCGTTGAAGAAGTGGTGTGGTTGGATGTAGGTCGCTGGATGGGCTTTAACGAGCTTTGATGGAGGCGCTGGGGTTGCAACGACGAGTGGAAGGAGGCATTTGGAGATGCGATGGCTGTGCAATTGCTTGGAACAGGAATGGACGGAGGGAGGCACAACGGTTGTGGGGGAAACGGTCGGTGGCGGAGAGGAAACCTAGAGGACAGTGGAAGTGTCGGGCCGAGGAAGGACGACTCTGATACCAAAGTTGTTACGGGCCTACTAGACGGATGTCGGAGGAGCGAAGGAACGATATCGTTGAGCCCTAACCGCGTCTTCTAAGCGGGGTTGCTCGTTAGAGGAGAGAGCTACCAAGACCTCACACAAGAGAATATGAATTAGAATTGATTTCCTTCCTGCCACATACAAGACCCCAAGGGTCCCTTAAATAGAACATACAAGGGCATTACCGTAAATAGCCCGACACACATTAATAATAACATAATAAAGAGAACATACAACTAGATAACAAGATAACTTTATGGGCACATTGCCCATAACATGGGCCTAGCCCTTAACACCGGTAGGGATGCCCTCAAGAGAGAGAGAGAGAGAGAGAGAGAGAGAGAGATCTTCCAAGATCTCATAAGGGGATTAGAAATTAGATATTCTTCATTCATAAACATACAAGACTCCAATGGTGCTTAAATAGAGCCTACAAGGGTATTTTTTGTAAATAACCCAACACAGCCCAATAAAACCTCATACAACAATAACTCCTAATACAACCTACAGATCGGGCTACAGACACAACACATAATAAAATATAATTTTAGACACAACATAGTAATTGGGCTCGAAGCCCATAACATCTCCTCCGACCTTCAAATCGAGCTTGTCTTCAAGCTCGAACGAGGCTTGCATAGCTTGATCGTTTGGCTTTTTGATTTTCCGCCAATACAACTCTCGATATCGCATTGTTGTAGCGGAGGTTGCATCGTGCGGTGGGACGTCCACGATGGCAGAAAAGATGCCGATGAACGGGCGGAACGTGGGTGCCCGACCTCTATGGACAGTCGAAGGTGACAGTAGCTCGGGCAGAGAAAGAGTGGCGGCGATCAGAATCGGTTGCGATTTTAGAATCGACAGCGTCGACTTGGGGATGGTTGGCGGGAAAAATGGATCCAGAAGGCCCGTCAGAGGAGGTGGCCGTAGAAGAGGCGACGAGGTGGCTGACGGGGCCGACAGAGCAGGGGCCAACATAGCAGACAGTGGAATGGCCGGAGGGGTCGGTATAGTAGGGGTCGATAGAGGAAGAACTGGCAGAAGAGGCGGCGATGTCGATGGAGGCGGAAGCTGCGTCAGAAGGTAGCCTGTAGGGTTTGGTAGTGGTAAGGGCTGCCGCGGCGCAATCGGCAGACCCGATGGAGCAATCGGAGGCGGTGGTGGAACCGACCAAGCAATGATGGTGCAAGGCGAGACATGGAGGCTTGAAATGAAACCAACAACGAACGGAGGATAGCCGAATCGGTGGCACACTGAGCTTCATGTTCAACATAAATAGTTAATGGGTTAATTAATTAATCCAAGTTAAGAATTAATTAATTGTTGGATTAACGGTCTGCCACAAATGCCTTTCAGTGTACTTATTTTCCCCTCCTATTTGCTATTCTAGGAGTTAAACCAAGTAACTTACAAATTCGTGTGCTTGGACTTTGGATGTATCTCTTTTGTTCATATTCACAAATCCACTTGTGGAAAACTTAATCCTAGAGCATTGAAAATGTGTCTTCCTATGGTAAAATTCTACTCCGAAGGTAAAATTCTACTCCGAAGGTATACTTGTGGAATCTCATGCCCCGTCTCACTTTAAGGGGATCATGTTAGTGAAGTGAGTCCATCACTATCTCATGCTTTATGATATTCTGTCTTACATGTGAAGGCTATCTAGGTTAAAATTCTCCTTCGACTTCGTAAAGAACTTCCAGAGACCAATTTGTTGAGAAGAAATTATTTATCGAGTTCAGAAATAAAAAAATGTCCAGTCTTACTATAGTACATTAGTACTTGACCCCTGCCTCAGACATAGATCTTGATGACCGCCTCATTGTCCTATGCAATGGTATACTCCATCTTCCCGCGTATAATGAGTGCTCTAACTGCAAAAGCCGCTTGAGACACCTTGAAAGAGGAGTTTCAAAGATCAAAGAAATTGATCTCTATTGAGGTACAAACTCTATGTAGACAATTTGAAGATATTAAACTGCATGGTGATGAAACCATTCAAACATTTTTTGCCTGCACCACAAATATCACTAACCAAATCCGCAATCTTGGAGACACCATTACCAACCAACAAATTGTTCCCAAAATCCTGAGAAACCTACCAAGAACTTATGATCATGTTGTTGCTGCCATTGAAGAGGCACGCGATCTTGACACTCCCCCTACCCCTCATTCCACTCATGGGATCTCTCCAATCTCATGAGGATCGTTTAAAAAGTGCTCAATCATCAATTGAAGAAATGCTCCACAACAAGCTTCTTCTGACCCAGTCTCAATCCAACTTTTCTGCAAAAAAGGACACCAAAACCTGCACGCAAACTCCTCACACTCCCCAGCAGCCACACCATCAGAACAATACTCAGAACACAAGCCCTTCACAAAACAACCTCACTTTTCCAAACAACAATTTTCCCAACAGTGGTACTCATTGGAGCATGAACTCTCGTAGTCAGGGGCGAGGAAGATCTCAATCTTTTCCTAATTACCACAACTCTCCTTATTGCTCTCTGTGTAAAAGGAACACTCATGATAATAAGGATTGTTACTTCAAATGCAAACGCTGCAAAAAACTCACGCACACTAAACGTGACTAATGGTTCAACAACCAAACAACAATACGCCTTTATCCCACCATAGTGGGGTCGCCAATAACCAATGCCTAAGTACATCGTATCTTTCCTTATAGTCTCATTCCAAGTCTTTATTGGTCTACCCCTCCCCCGTTTAACATGCCTAGTGACTAAATTCTCACAACGCCTAACAAGTGCCTCTAATGGTTTCCTTTGTACTTGTCCAAACCATCTTAGTCGAGCTTCTCACATCTTCTCTGCAATTGGTGTCACTCCTGTCTTATCCCTGATACATTCATTCCTAATTTTATCCAGTCTCGTGTGTCCACACATCCACCTAAGCATTCTCATCTCCGCAACTCCCATTTTTTGCTAATGCACACAATTCACTGCCCAACACTCAGAACCATAGAGCATTGCTGGTCTAATTGCAGTACGGTAAAACTCGCCTTTAAGTTTTAATGGTACTTTACGATCACATAAGATCCCTGACGCGCCTCTCCACTTCAACCAACCTGCTTGGATTCTATGTATCACATCTTTATCAACACCTCCATCATTTTGAACTATCGATCCAAGATATTTAAAGCACTCACTGCGGGAAATATCTTGATCACCCAACTTAATAACGAAGTTATCCGTCCTTCTTGCACTGCTAAATTTAAGCTCCATATACTTCGTATTTGCCCTGCTCGACCTAAAACTCTTCTTTTCTAAAGTGTCTTGCCAAGATTCAAGTTTCGCGTTTACACCCTCGCGCGTCTCATCGACCAAAACGATATCATCCGCAAACAATAAACACCAAAGTATTGCTTGTTGGATATGTCTGGTGAGCTCATCTAAGATAAGGGTGAAGAGATAAGGGCTTAAAGCTGAACCTTGATGTAAGCCATCAGTGATAGGGAATTCCTGTGTTAATCTTCCAGACGTCCTTACCAAGAAGAAGCAAAATTTCTAGATGAAGAGTCGCCCGAGACAATGTTCTACATCAGCCATCAGGGGGAGCAACGAAACACTGAAAATTTCACAACAAACTCTCTTTTATTTATCTTGATGAAAATTATAAGTCTGAAGTATTTCTTGGAGACGGGAATTCACAAGCTATTGATAGAAGAGGTACTATCTCCTTCATCATCATCACAGAAAAATAGAAACTCATTACTGAGGTCCATTATGTTCTCAAACTTGGTCAGAACTTCTTGAGCATTGGGCAACTCACTCAGAAGGGGTACACTGTCGTATTTGATCCCTTTGGATGCCGCATCATCCACAACTCAACCAAACAACAGATTCTTTCCACTCCAATGACAAAGAACAAAGTCTATTCTTTTTGCATGGGTGGTTATCAACATCATGCCCTGTACAACAAAGCCTCTACTACATCAATGATGTGGCACCAGAGACTCGGTCATCTCAACTATCAATCTACAACTTCTTCATCAACATGACATGGTAAGGGGACTGATTCAAATTCATTTTCTGTGAAAATTGTCAAGAAGGGAAAGCCCATTGAGAACATTGAGAAGTTCTACTCCATGTTGAGGTTTGGGGGAAAATTACAAGTCTATCTTGATGAAAATTACAAGTCTGAAGTATTTCTTGGAAACCGGAATTCACAAGCTATTGAAAGAAGAGGTACTATCTCCTTCATCACCAACACAGGAGAACATAAACTAATTACCGAGGTCCATTATGTTCCCAAACTTGCTCAAAACTTCTTGAGCGTTGGGCAACTCACTCAGAAGGGGTACACTGTCGTATTTGATCCCTTTGGATGCCACATCATCCACAACTCAACCAAACAGCAGATTCTTTCCACTATAATGACAAAGAACAAGGTCTATTATTTTTCCATGGGTGGTATCAACATCATGCCCTCTACAACAAAGCCTCTACTACATCAATGTTGTGGCACCAAAGACTCGGTCATCTCAACTATCAATCTATGCAACTTCTCCATCAACATGACAAGGTAAGGTGACATGACATGGTGAGAGGACTGACTCAAATTCATTTTCATAAAATCTTATGTGAAAACTGTCAAGAAGGGAAAGCCCATTGACAGCCGTTCCCCCAAACCTTAACATGTAGAAGTTCTACTCCTCTCGAACTCCTCCATGTTGACCTTTGGGGGCCTGCTTCAACCCCCACTCAAGGAGGAGCATGATATTTTCTTCTTATCGTTGACAACTTATCTAGATTTATGTGGATCTTCTTCCTACAAAACAAATCTCAAACTTGTAATCACTTCTCCAAGTTAAAAAAAAACTAATTGAAAACCAAATGGGAAGAAAGGTTAAAATAGTGAGAAGTGGTAGAGAAAGAGAATTCCTTTACATAGAATTTGATTCTTTCTTCCAGGAACATGGATTAAGGCGTGAATTAACTGCACCCAGTTCTCCCCAACAAAATGGTACAGTTGAGCGCATGAATCAAACTATTCTTGAAATGGCTCGATCACTTCTCCATTCAAATAGCATGCCCAAGGAATTCTGGGCAGGGGTCTGCAATACTGCAGTGTACTTGCTTAATCAATCTCCAACCAGAGCACTCCCAAACACCACTCCTTTTGAAGCATTGTACAACAAAAAACCTTTCATTGGGTTTCTAAGAACTTTTGGATGTCTTGCCTACAACTACATTCCAAATGACAAACGAGAAAAGCTCGACAAGAAAGATCAGAAGTGCATTCTGATTGGCTACAACCAACCAAAGGCTACTGTCTGTATCATCTATCAACAAAGAGACTAATCATATCAAGAGATGTTACTTTTACCGAAGAAGAGAATGGAGTTGGTAGTCAGAGAAGGAGAACGACACTCCGGTGGTGGTTACTTGTGACCCCTGTGAAGTCAACGAAGCCATCCTACACACCCCCTCCACTGCTCCCAATTCTTCTGATCCTGAATTGGAGCAGTCTCCTTTATCATCATCGCCGAAGAAAATGAAATCTCTGAAAGAAATATACAAAAACTGCAACCTCACATTGTTTTCCAACACACCAACATCTTATGAAGAAGGCAAAGAAGGAGGAGTGGAGAAATTCGATGGATGAAGAGATACGCATGATAGAAAAAAATGACACCTGGACTCTTGTTGATAAACCTCTCAACAAAAAAGTCATCGGGTTGAAGTTGGTCTACAAAATAAAGGTTGATGAAGAAGGCAATCCAGTCAAGTACAAAGCTCGTGTTGTTGCAAAAGGGTATTCTCAAGTCCCTGGCAAGGACTTTGATTAAACCTACGCTCAGTTGCAAGAATGGATACCATAAGACTCATCCTAGCTTATGCAGCTCAGCATCAACTTCCTGTTTTCCAATTAGACGTGAAATCTGCTTTCCTCAATAGAAAAATCACAGGAGAAGTGTATGTTCGTCAGCCTCAGGGGTATGAGACAAATGAAAAACATAAAGTCTACAAGCTATCTAAAGCCCTTTACGAACTGAAACAGGCGTTGCACGCCTGGAATGCTAATATTGTTGCATTCCTCTGCAAGGCATCCTTCACCAGAAGCCCGAACGAAGCATCATTGTATATCAAAATGGAAGGAGTAAAAAAAATCCTCATTGGCTGCATTTATGTCGACGACCTCATCCTTACCGGGAATGATCCAACATAGATAGAAGAATTCAAGAGTAAGATGAAACAAGAATACGAAATGAGTGATCTTGGTCAGCTCAAATACTTCCTTGGTCTCCAGATAAAGCAAAGCCCATGCCATATCTTTCTTTCACAAGAAAGATATGCTATTGATCTACTAAAAAAATACTCCATGGAAAAATGCAATTCCAGCGCCACCCCGATGACTCTAGAACTCAAACTATCACAGTCAGAAGAAGAAGAGGTTGTAGAAGAAGAATACAGAAGTTTGATAGGATCTCTCATATATCTTACTCATACAAAGACCTGATATTGAATATGCCGTTGGCATTGTATCTCGTTTCGTTAGCCGACTAAAAACCACCCATATGCTTGCAGCAAAACGCATATTGAGGTACATTCAAGGCACTAAAACTTATGGACTCATGTATTAGAAAGAAGAAAGCAACCACCTAAACGGTTTCAGTGACTCGGATTGGGGTGGCTTTAGTGATGATAGAAAGAGCACTGGAGCCTACATTTTCTTTGCCGGTAACAAACCTATCTCCTGGTCTTCCAGGAAACAGAGCACAATTGCTCTCTCATTGACAGAAGCCGAATATATGGCATTGTGCTCTGCATCCTGTGAAGCTGCCTTGTTAAAGCAAATTAAGAGTGAAATTGAAAGAAGAGAGGGAGAGGAAGAAATTATCCCATTAGTTGTGACAACCAGTCCGCTATTGTTTTATCCAAAAATCCCGTTTTCCACAAAAGAAGCAAACACATTGAGTTGATGTATCACTTTGCGCGGGAGATGGTAGAGAAGATGGAAATCCAAATTCTATTTTGCCCTACAAAATTGCAGCTCGCCGACATTCTTACTAAATCTTTGGGAAGAATCAAGTTCGCAAATTTAAGATCAACCCTAAATGTGAGGGACGACTCGGATCAAGGAAGAGTATTTGGAAGTGATCCCAGCCATCCAAATTATTAATGAGCTGATCAATGGAACTGCATTTTGAGTCGCATGCACCTCCTAGGATTCCACCGTGGAGACTGAAGATTATGTTAGACTTAATTGCACGTTTGTTGCTTATAAATGGCGTATCTTTGTAACCGTATTTTGTAAGATGAAAAGCATAAGATTATCTATCTATCAGAATGTGATTCCCACTTTCTTCTCTTGCTAGTTTCTCTATTTTGCTTCTTTTACATTCATCCGATCTACATTATGGCTGACCCCCTACTGCTGATGAATTGACACAATAGAAGCAAATTAAGGATATTTTATTTGTTGTAGGAATGAATGTATCAGGGATAAGGCAGGAGTGGCGCCCATTGTAGAGAAGACCATTAGAGGCACCTGTTAGCTCATTTAAGATGGTTCAGACATGTATATAGGAGACCATTATAGGCACCTGTTAGGCATTGTGAGAGTTTAATCACTAGACATGTTAAACGGGGGAGGGGTAGACCAAAAAAGACTTGGAATGAAACTATAAGGAAAGACATGATGTACTTAGGCATTAGTGAGACTATGATTAAAGATAGGACGCACAACTCCTCTTTCTATATTCTCTTTGATGAAGTGACGGTCAACCTCCACATGCTTTGTACAGTCATGTTGGACAGGATTGTGAGCAATGCTAATGACGGCTTTGCTATCACAGTAAAGTCTCACAGGGTCCTTGTTTTTCATGCCAAGATCGTTCAAAAGAGATTTAATCCACAGTCCTTCGCAAATTCCATGCGCCATAGCTCTGAATTCCGCCTCTGCACTCGACCTGGCAACCACATGTTGTTTCTTACTTCTCCAAGTTACCAAATTACCACCAACTAGTGAACAATAACCAGAGGTGGACCTCCTGTCATCAACTGAACAGGCCCAATCAGCATCAGTGTAGACTTCAACTGTCAGTTCTTTGCCCGTGGAGAACATGATACCCTTTCCAAGAGAGGATTTGAGATACCGAAGGATTCAGTGGGCTGCTTCTAAGTGACAGGTTTTTGGTGAGTGCATGAACTGACTGATGACACCAACGACATACGAAATATCTGAGCGAGTATGAGATAGATAGATAAGGCGACCAACCAGTCTTTGAAATCCCGTGATATCAGCCACCACTTTTCCATCATCCCTTTCCAATTTGTGATTGACTTCAATTGGGGTGTCAACAGGTCTACACCCACTCATCCCACATGACTGGAGCAAGTCAATGATGTACTTCCTCTGAGATATGAATATACCATGATTGGATCGAGCGACCTCAATTCCCAGGAAGTATTTGAGATTTCCCAGGTCTTTTACTTCAAACTCCTTTGCCAGTCTTTGTTTCAGAATCTTGATTTCTTCATTTTCGCCCGTAATAATGATATCATCCACATAGATAATAAGAGAAGTGAGTCTCCCATGTTTGTGCCTTACAAATAAATATGATTGACATTACTCTGGGAGTATCCAAATGTGACCATAACTCTATGAAATCTCCCAAACCAAGCCCGAGGAGACTGTTTTAAGTCATATAAGGCTTTCTTCAACCTGCATACCTTTCCCCCATATCCTGCCAGGGTAAGAACAGGTGGTAACGACATGTAGACTTCTTCTTCCAAGTCCCCATGAGAAATGCATTCTTCACATCTTACTGGGTCAAAGTCCACCCTTTGCATGCAGCACACGAGAGCAAAACTCTTACAAAATTCATCTTTGCCACATGGGCAAAGGTTTCTTCATAGTCAATCCCCATTGTTTGAGTATAGCCTCTAGCCACCAAGCGAGCTTTGTATCGCTCAACAACACCTCGAGAGTTCTGCTTGACGGAGAACACCCACTTACACCATACCACGGTCTTGCTTGGTGGTAAAGAAACCAAGTCCCATGTGCAATTTTTTTCAAGCGCCAACATTTCCTCACGCATAGCATCTTGCCACTTCAGGTGAGTAATAGCTTCCTGCCAAGTTGAGGGGATAAAAATGGAGGAGAGAGATGCAATAAAGAGTTTGTGATGGGGATAATGAGTTATATGACATAAAGTGGGACATCAGATGATGGGTAGAGATATAATTACCTTGAGTCCCCAAAGATGGATCCGATGTTGGAGCGGGTAGCCTGAGTGAAGCCGATGTACCTGGACCCCTATTCCGCCGAGTATACACCTGTAAAGGAGGAGCGGTCACAAGAGTAGGAGCAAAGGTAGGCACATATGTAGACAGAGCAGGCATGGGCACATAAGGAGTAAGGGTAGGGGTAAGAGTAGGATAGGAAGGAGGAATGGGTAGAGGAAGAGAGCTCACTTCCACTGGGTAAGACTCCCCCTGATGCGAGGGCTCGCAGTAGGAACCAGACTCCCGAAATGTGATGTCCATAGTAACGAAGGTCTTTTTGGAAGCTGTATGGAAGCATTTATATTCTTTTTGGGTTGGAGAGTACCCAATAAAGATACACTTGAGTGCACGAGGATCAAGTTTGGACTTGGGGTGCACATGGACAAAACACACACCCAAAGATTCGAGGAAGGATATGTGGGGAGAGACAGAGAGAGCCTCCAGAGGAGATTTGTGGCCAAGAACACGAGCCGACAAATGATTAATAAGGTACGCCGCAGTGAGAACCGCATCACCCCAAAAATACTTCGGGAGGTGCATCTTCAGGAGGAGGCAGCGAGCAACCTCGAGAAGATGACGATTCTTGCGCTCGGCGATGCCATTCTGGGCCGGGGTGTAAACACAAGATGTCTGATGTATAATGCCCTGATCACTGAGATAACGCTCAAAGGAAGAGTCAACGTACTCACGACCATTATCACTGCGCAAAACTTTAATGACAACGTTAAATTGAGTAGCCACCATCTTATGAAACTTTTGTAATAAGGGAAAAACATCATTCTTGTTTTTCATTAAGTAGACCCACGTACAACGAGAAAAATAATCAGAGCCCTCGCATCAGAGCGCCTCAATTGAAAAATCAGAGCGGCATTCCCACGACAGGAATAGGTAATCTCGGCACGCTTCAAAATTTCAACCACAGTGTCCAGAAATAGGTAGTTGCGGGCAATAGACTCCTGTATGGAGTTGGGAAGCCAGGACATCACTAAGGAGTTCTCAGCTTCCCATTGGGGACAATCTAGAGAGATAGTAGTAGGTGCCCGGGTAGTACCGCTGTTGTAGCCAAACAGACGACGACTCTTGAGGGCCAGAGTGACGGAGAGAGCCCACGGTAGATAATTGGTACCATCCAACTTAATGGTAGTGATCTGAGGGGTGGGGTCCCATGATCATGGGTGGCACGAAGAGAGCCACTAGAAGGAAGGGAACTTTGAGGGGCACTCCCACCGGAGGAGATATCTGGAAATTCACCACCTTCCGACATAGCAAGCGAGGAAAAAGAAACTCCGGGCTGCTAGGATAGAGTCTCACTCATAGAAAGAGGAGATGCAATGGGGGAGCGCAATCACGCATGGAGGAGAAGAGACATCCCCACAAGAAGGGAAAAAAGGACGCCGGAGGAACAATCGCTGCAGGAATCCAGTGTCAGAAATGGCTCAAGTAGTCATGCGGAGGAGAACGCCCAGCTCAGATCGGCGCTTGCGGGAGGAAGAGGGGGCCGACTCTTGCGGAGGAAGAGGGAGTCGATCCTTGCGGAGGAAGAGGGAGGCGACGGGACCGGCGAAGTCGCGGAAGACTGGAGCGCGGAAGACGGGAGCGCGGGTCGTGCGAGACGCCGGTGACGAACCAACAGAAGCAGACGAGCGGAAAATTCGGTTACGGCAACTCTGATACCATGTTGGAGAATAGAGAATGAGGGAAATTACTTAATGAAAGAAGGCTTTCTCCTATATATATGAGGGAGATACATCATGAGTAATAAGGGAAACATACAAGAAAAAGAACATAAAAATAACATAATTCCGACAGTTATTTATGTTAGCATTTATTTTAATGATTTGATTCCTCATTTCTCATTCTATGGACTTATGGTCTTTTATACTGATCTTGAAATAGTCGTATCCAAAATTTATGATGGCAGACAATCCGAATGTCTGAAATAAATATGTTTTGGACCAACTTAATTTCAGATTTAAGGGGGGGGGGGGGGGGGGGGGATTACTAATTTTGAGCTGGCTCGAGCCTACTAGCAAGTTGTTTTGTATCTGAATAAAAGGAAAACGAGAAAAAGGAGTATTATACCTCAGGAATCAAAAAATTGTTTGTTAGAAGACAGTAGGCAGGCAAAATGCAGTATATGATCAAGGGAAGAGCAGTCCAGGGATACATGACCAAACTCATGTATGATAAACGCTGCAAACTCTTCATACCACCTCCATAGCCATACCATATTGGACAATGCCTGCTGATGAAAATTTCAACAGTTCCCAGCACTCGCCAAAGAACCAGATGAAGGTAATCTAAAAGAGTGGTTGGAGTAGATCCTTTAAATGCTGTCCTTCTTGGCGCACAATAAACAGATCGCCAGCCATTGCAATGCATTTTGAAACCAGTAAGTACGCCCTCTGCTGCTGATCCATATATCCATCCCACCTGCATAACAAAATATTTAAATTGTAGAGGCAAGAAACTGATTTTGATCATTAATAGTAAGAGCTTATTTTTTTATTTGTGGATCGAGAATATATTTCAGAATGTGCTCACTAGTTTTGTGTGTGAGATTCTGTCTGTTACTATTAGGAGAAAGATAGAGAGAAGAAGGCTAGGGGAGAACTGAGAGAGATTAGGGTTAAGAAGGAGGAGAAGAAATACCTTATGTGTTCATAGATGCCTCCAAGAGGGAGAGCCCCGAGTATAAATATATCCGGGCCCAAGAGGGGCCGGCTGGCCCCTCCCATGGGGTCTGAACCGGTGCGGTTCAACCCCAGTCTGCCCGGATTAGAGAGTGGGGGCTGAACCGGATGGTTCAGCCCCATTGCCGCCTGCCTTCGCCTTGCGCAGTCGGGCGTAGGTACGCCCAAAGAACTGTGTCATGTTCGGGGGCATAACATTCCCCTCCCCATCAAGAATCAGCTTGTCCTCAAGGTGGTAGTCCGGGTAGAGTTCCCTGAATTCCAACAGATCGACCCAAGTATCGTGTGCTTCTGATATGTGTTTCCATTTGACCAGGAGCTCCGATAATTACTCGGTACCCCGCTGTTTCCATTTGAGCATCAGGATCTCTTCAGGTATCGGTCGCAGCTCGCCCGATACTGTGGCTTTGGGAAGGAAAGGTCTGGCCCGAATTGTGTCGCCTATCTTTGGTTTAAGTAAGGACACATGGAATGTCAGATGAATACGCGATCCTTCCGGAAGAGCTAAGGTGTAGGCGACAGGACCAACACGATGGACAATACGAAAGGGTCCATAGTTGCGAGGCGCCAATTTCTGGTTCGTCCTGCGGTCCACAGACACTTGCCGGTATGGTCGGAGTTTGAGGAAGACCTCATCGCCGACTGCGAACTCCCGTTCCTTGCAATGTTTGTCTGCTTGGGTCTTCATGCGATCTTGTGCGGTGCGGAGATTCTCACGCAATGTGGCGATAGTTCGGTCCCGGTCCTAGAGTGCCCGGTCCACGGCCGGTAGTGCTGTGCTGCCCGGTTCATAACTGCTCAGTGAGGGAGGAGGACGGCCATAAACGATCTCAAACGGGGTCAGTTTGCTGGCGAAATGGTAGGATGTGTTGTAGCAATATTCAGCCCAATGTAGTCAACTGGTCCATGTCCGCGGCTCGTCCATCACGAAGCAGCGAAGATATGTTTGCACCCCTCGATTGAGAATCTCCGTCTGGCCATCCGTCTGGGGGTGATTCGCTGTGCTGAAGCGCAGACACGTCCCCTGTAATCGAAACAGTTCCCGCCAGAATTTGCCCACAAATGTCGGATCCCCATCGGAGATGATGACTCGCGGTATGCCGTGGAGTCGGACAGTTTCTCGAACAAAGAAATCGGCGACGGACTCGCCGGTGTACGGGTGTCTCAAAGCCAGGAAATGCCCATATTTGGATAGCTTGTCGACCACGACCAATATAACTGTCTTGCTCTGGGACTTAGGCAACCCGTCGATGAAATTCATGGATACTGTCTCCCAAATGTGGTGGGGAATCTCGAGAGGTGTAAGTAGGCCGGCTTGAGATGTCGTCTCGTACTTCTGACGCTGGCATGTCTCACACTGCTGCACAAACTGTGGACGTCGCGTCGTAATCGTGCCCAAAACACGTTTGCCCGAGCCCGTTGAAGAGTCCGGAGAATGCCCGCATGACCGCCGGTCGGGGATGAGTGGAACTCGTGCAACATCACTGTCTTCCAGGAAGAATTTGGTGGAACGGCCACTCGGTGCTGATAATAAAGTCTGTCATTCAGCAACTGGTAGCCCGGGGTAGTGGTCTTCCCCCGCCGAAGAGCCTCCAAAATTGCCCGCAGTGCGGGGTCCCGCATGATCTCCTCCTGAATATCATCCAACGAATCGAGCAGGGGACCCGAAAGTTGAGCGAGGGAGCTCGTCGGTAAGCGGGATAAGGCGTCAACAACCACGTTCTCCTTGCCCTGCCTATAAAGAATCTCATAATCATATCCCAACAGTTTCGTCACCCATTTCTGCTTAAGCGGGGAGGAGACCCATTGTTCCAAGAAGTGCTTGAGGCATTGATGGTCCGTACGGATTTTGAAATGTCGCCCCAACAAGTAAGGCCGACACATAGCCACCGCATGAATGATTGCTAGCATCTCCTTCTCATACGTGGAAAGCCTCAGAGTACGAGGGGCCAAGGCCTTGCTGTAAAAGGCCAGTGGCCTGTCGTCTTGCATCAATACCGCGCCGAAGCCCACACCAGAGGCGTCGGTTTCCAGCACAAACTCCTTGTTGAAATCCGGGAGCGCGAGAATCGGAGTGGTCGTCATGGCTCGCTTAAGGGCCTGGAATGCCGCTTCCGCCTCATCCGGCCACTGGAAGGCGTCCTTCTGTAATAATTGAGTCAGCGGGCGGGCGATCTTGCCATAATCCTTGACAAATCGCCGATAATATCCGGTAAGTCCCAGGAAGCCGCGCTGTGCTCGGACCGTGAGAGGGCGAGGCCATGATATCATGCTCTCGATCTTCTTGGGATCGGCTTTGACTCCGCTAGTGGAGAACAAATGTCCCAGGTACTCCACTTCCTCTTGCCTGAACGAACACTTGGACTTCTTGGTGTAGAGTTGATGTTGGCGGAGGATGGTGAAAATATGCTCGACATGGCCCAAATGGTCCTCCCAATTGGTACTATAGATGGAGATATCATAAAAAAAATCAGCACTGATCGGCGGAGCAGAGGGCGAAAGATCTTGTTCATTATGACTTGGAATGTGGACGGCGCACTGGTGAGTCCGAATGGCATCACCAGGAACTGATAGTGGCCATCATGTGTACGGAAAGCTGTCTTGTATATGTCCTCCTTGCGCATCCGAATTTGATGGTAGCCCGACCGCAGGTCGAGCTTGGTAAAGAGGCGAGCACCGTGCAGTTTGTCTAACAGTTCTTCTATCAAGGGGGTTGGGAACTTATCCTTAATAGTTGAACTGTTCAGGCCGCGGTAATCCACACAAAATCGCCACGTCCCGTCCTTCTTGACCAGAATGATGGGGGATGAAAAGGAACTAGTACTGGGGCGGATGATCCCGGCTGTAAGCATTTCCCTGACACTGCGCTCTATCTCGGCCTTTTTGATGTACGGGTAGCGGTACGGTCGGATGTTGGTGGGTTCCGTGTCCATCTTGAGTTGGATCTGATGATCTCTGAACCGCGGTGGTGGAAGTGCGCGGGGTGCCTGAAAAATATCGACATACTGGGTCAGAAGCGCCTGCATCTAAACTGGAACAACTGGAGGAGCGGTAGGGGTCTGTGTAACCTCCATAATCATTTCCATCGTGCTGCCCTGACTCTCTAGTCGTTCCAAACTCCGAAGGAAAGTTTCCTTCATCGGGGAGGATTTTAGGCCCCCCATACAGTACTGCTTTCCGTGCTGTAGGAACTCCATTGTCATCTGGTCCCAGTCAAAGGTAACCCTTCGCAGTTGCTGCAACCATTGGACCTCGAGCACCATGTCGGAGCCTCAGATTGGTAGAAGATAGACGTCCGTGCGCCCTGAGTACCCCTGTATCCGTAGCTCCACCCCCTTCATAACTCATTCGCACTGAAGTTTGCTCCCATCTGCCACCATAACATGAAAGGCGGCTCCCTTATCAATCACATATCCCACCCGATGTGCCACCTCGGGGTGGATAAAGTTGTGGGTGCTCCCACTATCTACCAAAATCGTCACTTTCTCCTGCATGATCTTTCCTGCAATCCGCATGGTGAGGGGGGCGCTGCATCCTTCCATTGCCTGTAGGGATACACCAAACTCGGTAAGATCCAAGTCCTCCTCCAACTCTGACTCGTGGGGAAGCTCGTCCTCCACATCCTCATGTAGCATATAAACCTGTATCTTCTGGCAGGTGTGCCCAGGCGTAAACTTTTCGTCGCAGTTGAAGCATAGTCCCTTCTCCTTCCGCACCTGCAACTCGACCCATGATAATCATGTCACCTTCGGTTTGCCGACCGCCGACTGCTCCCTCCTGATGGTCTTGGGGCTAGTCGCGGGCCTTCCCATGGTGCGGCTTCGTTGCCTGTTGAAGTGCTCCTCTTGAATGTGGGCCAAGCTAATGGCATGGTTCAGACTGCGAGGCATATAAGCGTAGACCTCATCACGTAAGTTGTCCTTCAGTCCCGATACAAAACAACTAAGCAGTGTCTTCTCCTCCCAGTGTACCCGGTTCGCCAATTTTTCGAACTCTGCCCGATACTCCATCACTGTTCCTTTATGACGCAACTTCTGCAGGAGGGCCTCAACATCCTCGTATTCCAGGGGCCCAAATCTGGCGGTGAAGCCTTCCACAAAATCAGCCCAAGGCACATAGTCCTTGCCCCTCAGAAACCACTGCGTCCATTGAAAAGCGTCATCCTCCAAGTGGAAAGATGCTAGCTGCACCCATTGGCCCTCCGGAACCTCTTGATAACTGATGAAAAGCTCGGTCTTCTGCACCCATTCCAGAATATCCCCTCCGTGGAACCTTGGAAAATTCATGCGCGTCAACTTCGGAGGCATGTATGCTCGTGGAGCTGCTTGCCCTTGCTAGTCCGGGCCTTGCCCATTCCATGCCGGTCGCCTCGGCTCCATAGGGCCGATGTTTGCTCCCGGATAGCCTTGATATGTCTGACCGCCCCAAGGAGGAGCTGGATATGGCTGGCCTCCCCAAGGAGCACCAGCTTCGTAACCCCCTGGAGGACCGACGCCGCGTGGTTGGGGTAAAAGACCCCCCGCACCTCCTGCCGGCGCGCCTGGAACCCGTCCGGCTCCACCCTGCTCTCCTCCGAATGGCGCCGCGCCGATCTGGGCGGATCCCGTCCCAGGCGATGTCCCGCGGACTCCCCAGCCAGCTGCTGCGCTGCCGCTTGCGCTGCCCCCCGATCCGTTGGAATCCGCCCCCACGCGCACTGAATTGGCCGTCTCTCTCGCTTGCGGTGCGAGATGTTGCGACTCGTAGGTATCGACAACCTGGTTTTTCGCACCGACGACTTCCTCATGCGCCGTCGCCTTCCCTCTTAGACTTTGCGATAACAAGACTTTGAGTTCTTCCATGCGGGCGTCGATCCGTTCTTCCAGCCGTTACGTGAACGCCCTCATCTCTTCCTCAATGGCGGCAACCGAATCCGTCAATCCGACGTAATTTTCCTCTAGGGTTTCCAATCGGTTGACCTCTTCTTGCGAGCGGGTATTCACCATGGTCGTAGGACGAATGCTTTAATACCAACTGTTAGGAGAAATATAGAGAGAAGAAGGCTAGGGGAGAACTGAGAGAGATTAGGGTTAAGAAGAAGGAGGAGAAGAAATACCTTGAGTGTTCATAGATGCCTCCAAGAGGGAAAGCCCCGGGTATAAATATACCCGGGCCCAAGAGGGGCCGGCCGGCCCCTCCCATGGGGCTGAACCGGTGCGGTTCAGCCCCAGTCCGCCCGGATTAGAGAGTGGGGGCTGAACCGGATGGTTCAGACCCATTGCCGCCTGTCTTCGCCTTGCGCCGTCGGGCGTAGGTACTCCCAAAGAACTGTGTCATGTTCGGGGGCGTAACAGTTACATTTGAAGGTTTTTGAAGTTTAAGACAACATTTGGTATAACTATGATAATGTTCTACTTTTGTTATGTTTATGAAATGAATCATTCTCTGACTTGGAGTGCGAGCTGACATCATAGAGAATTGACATAGTGTAGGTAAGGAAAATGAAGAAACATGAGGATTTAAGGAAGAGGAGAACAATGGATAGGGAAAATAATGATATATAATGAAATATCCAAGTTGTTGATGCTAATCTTCAAAAGATCAGATTGTTGAATACTCAAAGCAGCGAGGAGATGCAAATTCTCAAGGATCCACAAGGGACGGAGCCTCAATGAATCATAATTCAAAATATTTCATCCATCACCAATTGATTTAAGGAGTGCACCATCATGAACTTCATTGTAAAATGTTAGTTTTCAATGAATGTTTTTCTATATAATCATACCTGTTTTTAAAAAGTTAAACAAAAGAATAGTAGATCCAAAAGAAACCTAAAATTGGTGTTAGTTTCTAATTACATCCAACCAAATGATAGAATCTCGAAAATTTTATCACTTCCTAAATCATGGTTTCTATCTACAGGCAACAAAATTTCCTCAAGTTGAGAAACTAGCTCATCATACCTCCTTTCCCCATGCAGTCCTATCCTCATAACCACAACTTATAACATGTAATGCTTCTTCCAAGGCTGAAGCAAAATTAATTTCCTTTGAAATCCTACCATTTTCTTCAATTGTGGAAGCTATAAATGCAGGAGATATGCCAAATTTTTTCTCAAGTCTCTCCAGAGGTACCAAGAAGGACATCTCACCTGCAAGTTATAAAATCAAGCATGAAATTTTTAAAAATATGAAGAAAGTGCAAATCTTGTAGTAATAACCAGTCAAACCTTCAACTTCCTCTTGTATGCTCTCAAGTGAATGAATTTGCAATGATATTTCTCGATTATTCGTCAGGCATTTCTTATTGTCCATTTTTGTTAGTCTTTTCTTATTTTTTCTTCTAGCTGAACTGCAAAGAAAGCTCCATTTTGGCCAACAATTCCATGTGCTTTTCTGGTGCTTCTTCCTAGGAGCTTCAATTCCATATAAAGCTTGTCTTCTGAAAACACATCCAGTGCCTAAGCAGATTGGCCCTTGGATACCATCAAGACCTTTCATGTTAATCTGTTCATGAATGGAAATGTCAACTTCGTAGATGATCAACAAACATATATATTATACTAGACTTAGGAGCTGTTTGGTTCGCTACCAATATTATTAAATAACAACTTCATCAATAATTCTCAAGTCCTATTTATAATACTCCTGATAGTCATCATTGATCTTCTTAGACAATATTACAATGTTTAAGATAACATTATACTACTATAAAGTGTTGACAACAGTTAACAAGTTAGCAACATACGTTGAAGTAAACTACACGATCTGAAAATTTGTTGTGCTGATCTGGCCCATCAATTTTGTATGGAAACTGCACGAAGCAAACCTTGTTTCCTGAGGTGGGATCCATCATAAAGCACATGGCTTCTCTTAGTGCTTTACTATTGTTTATATAATGGCCGCAATCCATATTCAGAATGAAAGGAGCATTTGATAATACTCCTGAAACTCGTATCTGGAATTGGATTATATTTATCAAAGTTGCAAAAACTAACTAAAGTTAGCATTTTTTGCAGAAACCTTGAAGAGAACATGGGATGTGGACAGTAGATCTCACCAGGGCATTCATGGCACCAGCCTTTTTATGGTGTTTAAATCCAAGTCTTTTTTCTCGAGATACATAAACTAAGCGAGGTAAGTTGGCCCCATTTGTATCAAATGAATCACCGTGACCTATAAACACCTGCTCAAGCATATAGTTAAGAAAAGAGAAACAACTTTTAAAGCTAAAAAAAAGCTGTCCTTCTGAACATTATTTCAAATAAAAATTGTAATTTGCTGTTAGCTTACTTAGTACATGACTGAAGTTGATAACCATGTGACTGTTACATTATACTATTGAATTTTTTTCTTCCTTTCAACTAGTTTTGGAAGGAGGTTGGAACCTGAGGAGCCCAAATTAAGCCTAATTTATTAATGGATAAAGTATCAACCCAAAAGCTAAGCCAATAAGGGCACATGCTATTGCATTAGAAACTCAACTTGGTCGCTTATGCTGTGAAATTATTTTTCACTCTCGTATGCATTTCAAAAACCTCTAGCTAATATAAGAGAGTTCTCCACATTGGCCATCACTTTGTCTTAAATGAAAGTTCAAATTTCCACCATAAAGTTTCATGTACTATGAGTTTACTCAACCAATGAAACATATATAGAAGTTACATGTTACATGTTATTGAACCTTAGCTCAATCATAAATTGGACTTCCATGACAAATGGAAGGACAAACTGAATGAAACATGTGATCCCAACCGACCAGGAGTGTAAAACACCAGAGCAAATTGAGCTCATTATGGTTTGAATCAAAACTTGGACTCAAAATTTTAAGCTAATGGGTTAAAGCCACACTAGTATATACAAACTCAACTCATATTTCACCTCCCATGTGAGACTATTTTCTACTGTCATATGCATCCCACGACAAAAAGATTATCAAATAGATTGTTTTATGGTGAATTTAATAGTTTGGTGATTACTTTGGACAATAGAAATAGCTTTCGGCACGTTTTATTTTTCCTAATTCTGAAAATTCTCCTGGCATGTAATCACCTGAACCATTCCTGGATGATCACGAGCATCATTTCCTGGCCATGGGGCTCCATGTTGCATTGCCCATCCTTCTTCTGGAACTTTTTGCGACATAGAAATCAATCCATTGATCCGAACCTTGAACTCCTCATATTTTCTCTGAATTTTTTAATAACAGAGGCCACCGAGTCAAACAAATAAAATACTGACGAAGCATTCTTTCGTATAGACATGGAGAGATTGCACCCTTAAGGTGCACTCTTAAAAAGCAAGCACAAAGGCTGTATATTTTTGGAAGTTGAAAGATAGGAAATGAAATTGAAATTATAAGTTTGAAATTGAATTTATCTATTTTTTGTTGAAGATAAATTGAGTATAAACTAATGAATTGATTGTTGGGAACTTTAATTCTTAGTTTTCACGGAGAGCGGACATGTAAGTCACAATGATGAAATGAACAAATTTTCATGTTTTCCAGTAAAGATGGGTGGGGAATTGTAACGGAAAAATGCATTTGTTAACCTTTCCTAGCTAAAAAAGTTACTTGGTACTTACATTGGAACCAAATACCTATTTTTAAAACTTTAAGAGTCCGTTCGGTTGGACTAAATTGGGGCTTCAAAATTGAAATTTGAGGTCTATTTTCATTGAAATTGGACTTCTGATTCCAATTTTGAAGCCCCAATCCATTCAACTGAACAGATCTTAAGTGAAATTCATTTGCATTTTCGCCAAAATCCTTAAACCAAGCCCAAAGTTTACTCCAAAGCAATCCAAAATGTTAAAGGGTATATTTGGTATAGGTGAGAAATATAAATGTAATTTACTTCACAAATTTGGTTTTATTTTTGGGTCCAATGTAATCTGAGGTAATTGGATGTACCTAAGTTGCATGATCCAGTGAATTTTTTATTGACATTCTTTACCAATCCTGATGAAAAGATGAAGGAAAATTTTATCAGGTTATTACTCTGGCTTGCATCCCCTGCCTCTTAACAAAATATCAAATTTTTTTATCAATCAAATAAGAAAGAAAATGAATTTCACTTAATTTTTTTCAACCACAGGAAGGTAAAATATAGTTTCAGTTCAATTTCTGTATAATTTCCATTTACTCTTAAAATTCCTTCAAACCAATTGGAGCCTAAAAGTTAGAAACAAGTATGATGAATTCTCCGAGAAATTTGAAATTGAGTTTGAATTCAAGCAGACCTTCATTGCTCGTCTTTCCCTAACAAAAGCTGGATCAACTTTGCCTTTTAGGTAGTCTATTTTTTGTGCAAAATACCATTCTGGAGCACGAGGCTCTATGTTAAACTTTTTACAGAACGGAACCCATTTTTTTGCAAATAGTGATGTTTCGGAGAGCGCCTCAAAATTGAGAATTGCTGCTACATCATCGGATACATAGCACGAAACTTTGTCAGATGGATAATCCACAGCAAGAATGGACAAAACTGCATTTGCAGTCACTAGAGGATTGTCTTTCTTAGGATCCAATGCGTTCACAAAAATATCAATATCTGCTAATTGAGATTCTTCTTCTTTCTCATACCTGTAAACCAGAAATTCCTGTTATTTTGTAAGTTAGCACAATTAGGTAGTTATACTTTATTTATTGATGTTTATTCACCTCAATGAAAGACGGTCGAGGAAAGTTTCTCGTTCTATCGGATACCATTTTGGGAACTGATCCAGTATCCATGAGATTGTAAACCATATTTCACATATGATTGATGTAAGCCACAGTGCATTTGCATTTGGGACTGGGTTTAAAAGTCTATAGTGGAAAAAGAAGCCGATAGTGATAAGCCTTAGTACTATTATTATTCGGTATGGGTTGATCTTCTTTGCTGCTATTGGTAATTTCCGTGACAGCAGTTGCCTTGCTTCATCCATTCTGCCAAAAAAACACACTAAGATGTTTGCTAAAGCATGTGATCTTGTTTGATTTATATGACATCCAATAGATGGAATTCTGTTTGATGTAGATAGGTTGACCTGCACATATAGTGTAAAAGGACAGCCTGGTGCACAAATCATCCCCGCGCAACGATTGTCCGGGAAAAGGTCCCACCACAAGAGTGAAATGTAGGCAAACCTTACCCTGCATTTTTGCAAGAGGCTGCACATATAGTGTGATGTATAATAATTGTTTGAAGATTCTAATGAGTGTAAACCTGATCAATGTTATTGGATACTGAGGAGAATCGTATTTTTGATATATTGCTTAGGAAAGGGAGTTACAAGCTATATATAGGAGAGGGAAAGCACAAAATAAAAGCTCAAAAATACACAAATACCCCCCCCCCCCCCCCCCCCCCCCCCCCCCGAAGTTGGGCGTGTGATGTCAACCATGCCCAACTTGCCAATGATCTTTTCACAGACGCCAGTACACAAACCCTTAGTGAAAATGTCAGTCAATTGTTGTTCGGATGGAACAAAGGGAGTAACCACAATGCCTCTTACAATGTTTTCTTTGATGAAGTGCCCGTCGATCTCAGTGTGTTTAGTACGATCGTGTTGCACTGGGTTATGGGCAATATTGATGGCCGCCTTGTTATCACAGTACAGTCTGATGGACTCCTCTCCTTTAAGACCAAGGTCTTTCATGATAGTTCGGATCCATAGCCCTTAACATATCCCGTGAGCCATAGCCCGAAACTCTGCCTCAGCACTGGATCTGACGACAACATGCTGTTTTTTGCTTCTCCAGGTAACCAAATTTCCACCTACCATTGTGCAGTGACCTGAGGTGAACTGACGATCATCAACCGATCCAGCCCAGTCAGCATCCGTGTAAAATTCAATAGTCAGTTTATCATTTGGTGAGAATAGGATGTCCTTCCCTGGTGAGGATTTGAGGTATCTAAGGATACGATGAGCAGCATCAAGATGATGAGTTTTCGGAGTGCATATATTGGCTTACTACAACCGCATAGGAGATATCACGACGAGTATGCGACAAATAGATCATTTTTACCACAAGTCTCTGAAAGCTGGGAATGTCTCCAATAGTTTCACCATCATCTCTTCCAAGTCGGTGGTTAGCTTCAATTGGGGTGTTAGCAGGTCTACACCCACTCATTCCTGAAGCTTTAAGAAGATCAAGAATGTGTTTCCTCTGCGATATAAAGATACCATGTTTGGACCTTGCAACCTCAATGCCCAAGAAGTACTTAAGGCTCCCTAAGTCTTTCACTTCAATATCTCTCGTCAACCTCTCTTTTAGAGTATGAACCTCATCCTGATCATCTCCTGTTATGATGATGCCATCTACATAAACTATCAGAGCTGTCAACTTTCCGTCCCTGTGTTTGATGAAGAGAGTATGGTCAGCATTGCTCTGGGAGTATCCGAAGCTAGTCATGGCCTTGTGGAATCTCCCAAACCAAGCTCTAGAAGATTGTTTCAGGCCATATAAAACCTTCTTCAGCTTGCAAACCTTCCCTTCCAATCCTTTAGGTGAAAGACCAGGAGGAAGAGCCATGCATACTTCCTCTTCCAGATCCCCATTAAGGAATGCATTCTTGACATCCAGTTGACTAAGATTCCATCCCTTACATGCAACACAAGATATGAGTACCCTTATGGAATTCATCTTTGTAACCAGAGCAAAGGTCTCTTGATAGTCGATCCCTGCAGTCTGTGTGTACCCTCTTGCAACCAACCTTACCTTGTATCTCTCCACGACACCCAAAGTGTTCTGTTTGACAGAAAGCACCCATTTACTTCCAACGATAGTCTTCCCTATAGATAGATGTACCAGATCCCATGTGTGATTTTTGTCCAGAGCATGCATTTCTTCAAGCATAGCTGTCATCCAGTTGTTGTCAGAGAGAGCTTCTTGCCACGAAGTAGGAATGGAAATCGCAGACAAAGAAGAGTGAAAGGCCCTATGGGAAGCCGTTAGAGAGGAATAAGAGACGAACTGAGATAAAATATGTTGTGTGGAGGTACCTTCCCTTAGAGCATTGGACCAAGACAACGAGTCAGATGCCGGCTCCAGAATTCTGAGAGGGGCTTGTGTGTTTGTTCCCTTAGAACGACGAGAGTACACTTGCAAAGGAGGGATATGAGATCGCGTCAAAAAAGCAGTAAGAGTTGGCACGGGAGCAACGGGAGAAGAGGTCGAGTGGAATTGATCCAATGGAGGAACGAGTAACAGAGTAGTAAAGAGATAATCATCGGGCGTTAAGGAACTCACTTCCAACATATGAGATCCCCCCCCTCAGATTCACGAAATGTGACATCCATGGACATAAAAACTTTCTTGTGGATTGAGTCAAAACATTTATAACCCTTTTGAGTTGGGGAATATTCGATGAAGACACACTTGTGGGCACGAGCATCAAGTTTTGTTTTCTGATGGATATGGACAAAGCACACACAACCAAACACACGTGGTAAATTTGTTGGAGGAACACGAAGGGTGGTAAGGGGAGAGTTATACCCTAGAATGCGTGAGGGCTATGGTTAATAAGGTAGGAAACAGTGAGGACTGAGGACTGCATCCCCCCAATAATACTTGGGAAGGTGCATGTGAAGAAGAAGGCACCGGGCGACTTCCAAGAGATGACGATTCTTGCGTTCGGTCACCCCATTTTGGGCCGGTGAGTAAACACATGAGGTCTGGTGGATAATGTCGTGAGTAGCAAGATAGTGTTCGAAGGTGGAGTCAATGTACTCACGATCATTGCCAGTATGAAGATTTTTGATAGTGGTGCCAAACTGCGTAGATATCATGTTATAAAACCGTTGAAATAAGCAGAAGACTTCACTTTTGGCTTTCATTAAGTATACCCAGGTTGTACGGGGAAAACAATCAATGAAAGTAACAAACCAGAAACACCCAGAAATAGAAGCAACGGGGTAAGACCCCCAAACATCACTATGTATAATATTAAACGGTGCAGAACTAGGGGAGGGAACATGATTAAAAAAATCACGATGATGTTTGCCAAGTTCATAAGATCACAACGAAAATTATCAACTAATACAAGTGACAAAGTAGGAAATAAATGTTTCATAGACAAGATAGAAGAATGTCCAAGGCGACAATGTCAGGACTCCAAAATAGCCGACTGAGCAGGATGAAGAGCCGCGGGAGGAGGAGGAGGGTGATAGGAGTCAAGCACGCAGAGCCCATCCAACAGACTACCAGATCAATCACCGTTCTCGTCTTCAAGTCTTGAAAAACACAATATGAAGGAAAGGTCACATAACAGTTCATAGAATTGGTTAGATGATTAATGGAGAGAAGATTGCGAGGAAACTTTGGTACATGAAGCACAAAGGAGAGGGTGGGAGAGGAGCAGGAGATGGATCCTTTTCCAACAATTGGAGAGAAAGATCCATCTGCAATGGTCCCCTTAACCCTACCCGACAAGGGAAGGTAAGAAACAAAACCTGCGGCAGACGGGCAGAGCCGATCATATGATTTGTGGCCCCAAAATCAATAATCTAGTGAGTAGACAGATGAGAAGACGCAACATGAGCACCCGAGGATCCCAAGTGCACATAAGAGGATGAAGAAGCATGGGTCTCAGCAGACTGACCCTGCATCAATTGGCGGAACACATGAATTTCATCAGCAGATAGAGTCACAGGAGCTAGTGTGTCGGAGGAAGGCAAGAGCTCTGCCGAGGCATCCGAAAGATGAGCAGACCGAGACTGAGTAGAGCGTCCTTGGGAGCGATCATAACCACGACCTCCTCGTGGTGCAGAACCACTCTGTGGTGTAGGAAACCATGAAGACGGAAGCACATGTCACGGGTATGACGAGAGTTCCCACAGTAATCACATAGCAAATGATCCTTACCAGTGGACTTGGACCTTGGGTCACGAGAAGCTCTACTACTAAACTGAGCAGCGAGGGCAGAACCTTCCGGAGCAGCATCAGGAGTCCAAGTTTGTCTTCATGATGCAGACCATGAAGGAACTCAAAAACTATGTTCCTTTCTTCCCTAGCCCGAACAAGGATCTCATCCTCGGGAGATACAAGTGGGAGTCAAAATGATCGTATTCTTGATAAAGCTGGTTGAACTCCAGGTAGTAGACTGAAGGAGGACGATCACCCTGACGGAGGAGGAATATCTTCCGTCGCAGCTGATAAATATGGGCAGCATTCCCCGTGCATGAGTAAGCCTCAACCCTCTTCCAAATATCGACACCAGTATCTAAGAACAAGTAATTTTGGGCAATAGAGTCCACCATGGAGTTGGTCAGCCAAGACATGACAAGACGGTTCTCCGACTCCCATTGCAACCAATCAGGGGAATCCTGGATAGGCGCCTTCGTAGTTCCCAACACAACCAAACAACGGTCTACTCTTTAAGGCAAGAGTGACATCCCGAGACCACGGAAGAAAGTTTGAGCCATCAAGACGTATATTCATGATTTGAGGAGTATTGTGGTCATGACTGGACCGAACAGGGCCACCAGAGACATGATAATCCAAGAATAGAAATCAAGGAGCCAAGGGAGGAACACCACACCACCAAACGAGAACCTAGTGAGTGCTCATAGAAGGAGGAATCCAACCAAGCCTATATAGGAGCATCCAAAAGAGACCGACACCGGAAATGCCTTCAA
Source organism: Dactylorhiza incarnata (assembly GCA_033032865.1). Taxonomy (NCBI): domain Eukaryota; kingdom Viridiplantae; phylum Streptophyta; class Magnoliopsida; order Asparagales; family Orchidaceae; genus Dactylorhiza; species Dactylorhiza incarnata. Next base: position 3,047,666 of record JAWHQI010000193.1, on the reverse strand, counting down.
ACTAGGTCAGCATATCCAGTGCCAAGCAAGGAGCGGGAACAAAACCGGAGAGAAGCCCCTGGCGGGAAGGAGAAGCCCTCCGGAGGGCTGCTGCTGGAGGCAAAGCCTGGCTGGAAGGAGAAGCCTGCTGGAGAAGCGCTGGAGGGCTGCAGCTGGAACGAACGAGTGAGGCGACGAGCCTGGCGTGCGTTGGAACAGGGGATGGGAGGCTGGAGGCGGGGCAAGGCTGGCCCTGGAGCGCCAGAGGCTGAACGACGTACGAATGCGGAAGAGGAGCGGACTGCGGCGAACGGGAGCGAGATCGGGTAGCGGTAGCGGTAGCGGAATCGGCGAGCGGTAGCGGGATCGGCTGACGCCCTAAGGCTCTGATACCATGAGGAGAATCATATTTTTGATATATTACTCAGGAAAAGGAGTTACAAGCTATATAAGGAGAGGGAAAGCACAAAATAAAAAACTCGAAAATACACAAATACCAGCATATACGACACAATGAATATATACTAACCGTACGAAAATAATACACTATACTATTCTATCAACCATAAGCTTCTTGTAATGCACAATTAATGGTCAAAGAAGTAGATATAATGAAATAATTATTGATGCTGTCACCTTACAATTTGAGTGAAAATTGAAGGAAAATAGTAAAGAACCCATAAATTAGGAAGCTCAATAGTTTTACAATATGTTGAATCTACTAAAATTTATTTATAGTAGTTAGGATGTTCAGCATTGAAATAGAGTACATTGTCCCTCAACATTGTTTTAATCAGTTTATTGGGCTTACTAAGTAGGAAATACAACATCACACTCAAGCCTTTATCCCACCATAGTGGGGTCGGATTAATAAGGGTGACTAAATTTTACGTTGGCCGTCTACCTAACACAACCCTCATCATTTTTCATCCGGGCTGGGACCGGCATCGACTTAGTATATACTGTTCAAAGCCCCGAAAACTTATATATATATTTCTTTTATGTAAATACAAAGGAAGAATACATATATATAGGAGAGAGAGTGAGACAGAAAAACCTATACATGGTGTGAGACTAAAGAGAAGAAGATCTAAATGGGCCTTTTTACATGGATTTCGCTAACACTCCTCCGCAAGCCGGAGCGTACAAATCGTAGGCACCCAGCTTGGATAAGAACTGGAGATATAGTGGCCGAGGAAGAGCTTTTGTTAGGATGTCAGCTATTTGTCTCGCAGCAGGAACATGCTCCAATTCTACCTTCTTCGCTTGAACCTTTTCTTTGATGAAGTGACAGTCAATCTCAATATGCTTTATTCGCTCATGGAACACTGGATTGTTGGCTATATGAATTGCAGCCTGACTGTCGCACCGAAGTGTTGTCGGAGAAGGAAGAGTGACACCCAAGTCACCAAGAAGTCTCTCAAGCCATGTTAATTTTGACACACCAACAGCCATAGCCCTATATTCAGACTCAGCCGAGGAGCGGGCGACCACAGTCTGTTTCTTGCTTCGCCATGTTATGAGGTGTCCACCAAAGTAAGTGCAAAAGCCAGTCGTGGAGCGCCTATCATCAGGGGACCCGGCATAGTCAGCATCCGAGTACACAAAAAGAGATGGTGAGTTGGATGGTTTGTAGACAAGGCCTTGTCCCGGAGCGGTCTTTAGATATCTGAGAATACACTCAACAGCTTGAAGATGAGAAGTGCGCGGAGTATGCATGAAGCGACTCACAACACCAACAACAAACGAGATATCCGGTCGAGTAACCGTTAGGTAGATCAGTTTCCCAACCAATCGTCGGTAGTATTCTGGATTCTCAAGAAGCTGGTCAGAATCAGACCCAGCAGCACACAATTTTTGATTAACATCCATAGGAGTATCCGCAGGTTTGCACCCGGAGTATCCTGCTTCACGAAGTAAGTCGATGCAGTACTTTCGTTGGGACATAACCAACCCATCGGGTCGTCGGGCGACTTCATTCCCAAGGAAGTATCTAAGATTTCCAAGATCGTTGGTCTGGAAGGCCGAGTTCAGATGTTCTTTGAGCTGTTGTATCCCAGAGAGGTCATCGCCAGTAATCAGGATATCATCAACGTAGACAAGAAGGAGTAGTGCCAGTTGGTCCATGCTTGGTGAATAGAGAGAAGTCGGTGGAGCTCCGAGTGAACATAAGTGCTAAGAGAACCTTGCAGAACTTATCAAACCAAGCTCGTGGTGACTGTTTGAGACCATAAAGAGCCTTTAGAAGGCGGCAAACGTGAAGTGTACGAGACTCCCCCGTGGTCTCAAACCCGGGAGGTTGGCACATAAACAAAGTTTCCTTCATATCGCCGTTAAGGAATGCATTCTTAATATCGAGCTGAAGAAGGGGGCCAACGTCGGTGCACAACAACGGAGATAAGAACACGAACAGTGTTGAGTTTTGCCACTGGAGAAAAGGTTTCCTCATAATCTAAGCCTTGTTGTTGAGTGAAGCCCCGGGCCACGAGACGGGCTTTTAAACGATCAACAGTCCCATCCGCATTCTGTTTGACCGCAAAGACCCATTTGCAACTAACACAATGTTGACCTGGAGGAAGGGGAACCAGTTCCCAGGTGTGATTAGCCCAGAGGACATTCATCTCCTCTTCCATAGCTGCCCGCCACCCCGGATGCTGAAGCGCCTCCTGCACAGAGTTATGAATAGAGATGGAGGAAAGAGAAGTAGCAAACTGGTGGAGGGGTGGAGAGAGCCGGTGTAGAGACACATAGTTGGCCATTGGATGAGCCGTAGAGGGAGATGCAAGATCAGCCGCGGGCGGTGTGTCATCTGTAGCAGACGGCTCCGGTAGGGAAATATCCTTAGATTTACGGCGAGAATAGACGTAGCGAATGGGCGGACGGATCACAAGCGGGGAGGGAGGTGACGGTGGAGAGGAAGGCGTGACTGGAACGATAGGACGAGTAATAGTAGAAGGGATGGATTGGGGAGAGGAGAATAGGTGGAACGGTTGATCTTCACAAAAAGTGACATCGGCCGAGACAGTCACTTTTCCTGTTGTAGGAGAATAGCACACATAACCCTTCTGAGTTCGAGAGTAGGCAACAAACATCTGTCTGGTAGCACGAGCATCAAGTTTGTCTGCTGGCGGACCGAGGTTGTGAACATAACAAACACACCCAAAAACTCGGTGTGTGAGGGGGAAAGGAGGAGTGGATGGAAGAAGAAGGCTTTGTGGAGTGGCAAAACTGAGAACGGATGAGGGCATGTGATTGATGAGGTGACAAGCAGTTGCAATAGCAAAGTGCCAAAAGTCTATTGGGACCTGCATTTGGAACATGAGGGACCGAGCGATATCGAGAAGATGGCGATTTTTTCGTTCGACCACGCCATTTTGTTGAGGTGTGTAGGCACATGAGGTTTGATGGATAACACCAAACTCAGAGCACAGAGCGGAGAAGGACCGACTTGTGTACTCGCGGGCATTATCGGTGCAGAGTATTTTAAGAGGCGTCGAGAACTGCGTACATGTTTCAGATATAAAAGCACGAAACACAGAAGTTATCTCAGTGCGATCATGAAGAAAATAAAGCCAAGTAACACGCGAGTAGTCATCAATAAAAGTGATAAAGTAGCGATGTCCAAATACACTGGGGATCCTATATGGACCTCATACATCAGAATGAACTAAAGATAACGGAGTATAACTCCGGGTACAAGAAGGAGAGAAAGAAACACGATGTTGCTTGCCGTAGATACACGATTCACAAGTGAACTCTTGGAGTAAAACACCAGGAAGAGCTTTCTTGAGAACCGGAAGGGAAGCATGCCCAAGACGACGATGTCAGTCAAAAGTGGAGATGGAAGAAAGACTGATAGGTGGGAGATCCAAGAGATACAGCCCATTCGTCAGCCGACCGCTACCAATGGTACTCCGTGTACGGCGATCCTGCAAAACAAAAGATGAAGGAGAGAAAATTATGCAACAGTCAAGATCCCGTGTTAACTGGCTGATAGAAAGCAAGTTAAACGGGGAGCCCAGAACATGGAGAACTGAGGAGAGTAGCAAGGTAGGAGTGAGGCGGAGATCAGCATCACCAGAGACCGGGGTAGTGTCTCCATTAACAACAATAATAGATGCCGGGTGAGAGGTTGTCGAATACCGAGGCGGTTTCTGAGATGTTATATGATGTGTTGCTCCAGAGTTAACGATCCAGTGTGAGCTGTAAGAAAGACAGGATATACCTTGAGTAGAGAAAGTGGCAACCGAGCCAGATGGCCTATCAAAATTGCCTTGGAGCTGCTGGAACTGAGTGCGAAGGTCTTCATATTCCTGGCGAGTAGGTGCACCAAAGTTGGAAGTGTCAGGGGCAGCAGAAGGAGGTGGAGTAGCGGAGGCGGCCAAATGCGGAGGTAGGCCATGTTTACGGTAGCATGTAGCTTCTACATGACCCTCACGAGAGCAGTAAGTACACTTCAAAGAAGAGCGGCCACCACGTCCTCGTCCCCGAGACGGGTGGCGTCCTCCCCCGGTGGAAGGGCCACGAGCAGGAGGAGGAGTTGGCAGGAGAGGTTGTTGAAGAAGAACTGGAGAAAACCCTGTGGGAGTCTCGGATGGAGGAGTTACCCTGAGTAGCATAGAGCAAACATCATGAAGGGAGGGGGTGGTAGTGGAGGAGAGTATCTGAGCTCGAACACTGTTCAGATGTGGAGGAACACGGGCCATCATCATAGCATTACATACTTCTTCCTTCTGAGTCCGTTGAGTTGCGAGATCAGTGGTAGATGGCTGATGCTGGATCCATGCTTCAGTAAGACCCTTAGCACGAGCAACAAAGGAGGTCATGTCCGCAGCCCCGCCCGTATCCAGGGCCTAGAGGTCAGTAATAATGTCATAGAGGTGCTGGAGGCTGTCCTTGCCCGAGTACAAGGAATGAAGCTCATCCCACATGCCCTTGGCTGTCTCGTGATACATGACCATTTGGTAAGGCTCGCCATCCATAGAGTTGAGAAGCCATGTCTGAACTCTACCTTCATTCCGCATCCAATCATCGGTAGAAGGTGAGGGAGGTGCCTGTGTGAGATGAGGCAAGAGTCCTTTAGCCTGAAGGACCCGGCGAACAGAGTGTACCCAAGGCACAAAGTTTTTCTTACCGGTCAGGGAAATCGTGGTGATCCGCAGCTCATCGCGGAGTTCGGGAGAAGGAGCTACGCGAGTAGCAGACAAGTCAGGAGAGTCGACCCTTCTGAGTCCGTTGAGTTGCGAGATCAGTGGTAGATGGCTGATGCTGGATCCATGCTTCAGTAAGACCCTTAGCACGAGCAACAAAGGAGGTCATGTCCGCAGCCCCGCCCGTATCCAGGGCCAGGAGGTCAGTAATAATGTCATAGAGGTGCTGGAGGCTGTCCTTGCCCGAGTACAAGGAATGAAGCTCATCCCACATGCTCTTGGCTGTCTCGTGATACATGATCGTTTGGTAAGGCTCGCCATCCATAGAGTTGAGAAGCCATGTCTGAACTCTACCGTCATTCCGCATCCAATACCGTCATTCCGCATCCAATCATCGGTAGAAGGTGAGGGAGGTGCCTGTGTGAGATGAGGCAAGAGTCCTTTAGCCTGAAGGACCCGGCGAACAGAGTGTACCCAAGGCACAAAGTTTTTCTTACCGGTCAGGGAAATCGTGGTGATCCGCAGCTCATCGCGGAGTTCGGGAGAAGGAGCTACGCGAGTAGCAGACAAGTCAGGAGAGTCGACCCTTCTGAGTCCGTTGAGTTGCGAGATCAGTGGTAGATGGCTGATGCTGGATCCATGCTTCAGTAAGACCCTTAGCACGAGCAACAAAGGAGGTCATGTCCGCAGCCCCGCCCGTATCCAGGGCCTGGAGGTCAGTAATAATGTCATAGAGGTGCTGGAGGCTGTCCTTGCCCGAGTACAAGGAATGAAGCTCATCCCACATGCTCTTGGCTGTCTCGTGATACATGACCGTTTGGTAAGGCTCGCCATCCATAGAGTTGAGAAGCCATGTCTGAACTCTACCGTCATTCCGCATCCAATCATCGGTAGAAGGTGAGGGAGGTTCCTGTGTGAGATGAGGCAAGAGTCCTTTAGCCTGAAGGACCCGGCGAACAGAGTGTACCCAAGGCACAAAGTTTTTCTTATCGGTCAGGGAAATCGTGGTGATCCGCAGCTCATCGCGGAGTTCGGGAGAAGGAGCTACGCGAGTAGCAGACAAGTCAGGAGAGTCGACCGAGGAACCCATGAAACCGAACAGTGAACGGAGCAGGCTGAGCAGACCGCGCGAGAGAGAAGTCCACAGTGGACTGGAGCGGCAGCGGGCAGAGGAGCGGTGGTCTGGGGAGACCGCAAGAGTAGCGGGTAGCGGGCAGAGCAGCGGTCTGGAACGGCGATCTGAGGCGGCGATCTGGAGCACCTGCGGGTCTAGAGTGGCGATCTGGAGCGGCAGCGGGCAGGGAGAGATCGCCATAGAGCAGATCGCTGGGAGAGATTGTCAGAGAGCATATCGCTGAGAGAGATTGCCAGAGAGCAGATCGCTGGGAGATCGCTGGGAGCAGCAGGGAGATCGCTGGGCAGGGAGAGATCGCCACAGCGGGTTCACCACAGCGGGCAGAGAGAGATTGCTGGGAGAAGTGGGGTCCACTTGTCAGTTGGGAGAAGATATAAAAGAGGGCTGAGCACGGCTTATGAGAAAGCAAAGAAGAAAGCAAGAGGGGGGTGCGGTCAGAAAAATGGGAGACCGCACGATATGAGGAGAGCTCGGCAGGGAGGAAAACGCAGCGAGAATTGGGGGGCCGGATTTCAGAACAGAAGTGAACCTGGCTCTGATACCATGTTCAAAGCCCCAAAAACTTATATATATATTTCTTTTATGTAAATACAAAGGAAGAATACATATATATATGAGAGAGAGTGAGACAGAAAAATCTATACATGGTGTGGGACTAAAGAGAAGAAGATCTAAATGGGCCTGATGGGCCTTTTTACATGGATTTCGCTAACATATACCTACTAAGTAGGAAATACACCAACAAATTTTAGTCTTTGGGTCTGTTTCGCACAGTGGTGGCGGTCATGAACGTCCAACCACACCTAAGGAACTTCATCTACTTTTATGTTCAAAATTAGTTCTTTTTCTTGGTGGCGGTCATAACTGTTGTCATGCCGAACACATTTTATGAGGGTGACATTTTTGTCTAAATTCACCGGAGCAAAAACGCCGTGCCAAACGGACCCTTCATTAAATTCTAGGAAGATTGAGTCTTGGGTGCATGCTATACTACGAGGATGACATAAATGAGGCAGGTGCAAATTATTATACACTACAAGTCGAAGGTACACGAGGAATGGCCTTTTAAGGTATGCATTATTTTTCTTTATATATAGAATTTAAGTGGGTATATACTTCTCTAGTTTTGCAAATCATATGAGATGGCATCACGAAGAGATGTGGACCAAACATTCTTTGTCATCCATAAGATGAAGCATATACACATTTTGTTATTACATACCTTGTTGGTTAGCCATTGTTACACCACATAGGCTCTGTTTGGCACGACGATGGAGGTCGTGAACACGGTGGTTATGAACCGTCGTTCGTGAACGCCCAACCTCACCTAAGGAACTTCATTCCCTTTTATGTTCAAAACTGGTTTTCTTTTCTTGATTGCTGTCATAACCATATCATGCCAAACATACATTCTATGGCGGTGGCGTTCTTGTCCAAACTCACCGGAACAAAAACGCAGTGCCAAACGGAGCCATAATCTACCACTAAAGACTTTTTTTTCAATCTTTCTTATATGTTTCTGACAACGATTATTCCAAAGCCATATTATATATTTATATGACGAGTAAGATCTTTTTTGCAATTTTTGACAAAGAGTTTCAAGCATCCATGGAATGATATTGTTCTTGCATATGATGTCTATAAAAAGAAACCAATAATCATATGGATTATTAATTTTTACAAAATATATGTTTAATCCATCAATCTAGCAATTTACTCGTAATATTCGTCTTACTTATACCTTTAGTAATATTCGTCTTACTTATACCTTTAGTAATATTCGTCTTACTTATACCTTTAGTAATATACATATACATAACCTTTGAAGTCTATAAATTATAAATTTTTGATATATGAACAGGTAATTAGTTATCAAATAAGAAATTAAGCCATAGATAAGAGAATATTTTATCAAGCTACTTGTCAACTAACAAACGAGTATGATGACCATACTACTACCTAGAATAAAAAGGAATTACATATAATAAGTCCATGACTTCTACCCTTACATACGAGTTTACCAACATAAAAAATGAAATTACTAGTAGTAATCTGGAGAGACGGGTTGCACGCAGTGCGGATCCAGTGGAACGCTGTTACGCGCACGCGCCTCCTAGTTTATTATTGCTTTTCTTTAAATGTGTTAGTTGATGTGAGCCCCCCCTCCCTATATAAGGAGATGGTTTTGGGGAGTTAGGTTATCTTTTGATCATTAGGGTTTTGGGCTCTCATTCGAGAGAAGGATCATTGGAGGACCCAACCTCCTTGATCTTGGCCGGATTTCGATCCGGATTGTATCCGTGTTTGTGTTTATTGCAATCATGTCTCGCGCTTTGTTCTAGTTCGTATTATTTGGTCTGACCTGCCTCTCCGCCTGCATCGACTGCCGCCGGGTTCGTTCAGTTTCAATTTTGCCGTCGACCTCTGCGCGTGCTTGCATCGCGTTCCCTCCACCGCCGATCGAAACCTCCGCCAGTGCAGTTCGTCTCCTACCTCTGCATCGACAGTGCATCTCGCCCGCTCCGCTAGATCCAGCGCCATCCAGCGCCGTCCACCTCTGCCTCGCCCGCTCCGCTTGACCCAGCGCCGTCCAGATCGCGCTCCTCTCGACCGCTACGCCTGCTCCAGGCCCGGATCTGCCTCATCGACGAACTGTTCGCCAACGCACGTCCGCATCTCATCGACAGTGCGTCTCTGCTCCACGAACTGTGCGCCTCATCGACAGTGCGTCTCATCGACAGTGCGTCTCATCGACAGTGCGTCTCATCGACAGTGCGTCTCATCGACAGTGCGTCGATGATGCGTCTCTGATCCAGCGCACGAACTGTTCGCCAGCGCACATCCGCGTCTCATCGACAGTGCGTCTCTGCTCCAGGCCCGGATCCTTGATCGGTGGTTCTGCCTCCGTTCGGCCGACCAGCATCCGGATTCGCCCTATCCACATCCCCGCTCTCAACCTGTCACAGCGTCAGCCGCCGCCTGCTCTTCCGCAGCGACCGTCCGCTGCTAGCCCGCTTCCCCGACTTCAGCACTCTCCTGCCAACCTCCAGCTCGGAGCAATCGTCCTCATATGCCAAAGAGCCGGATGGATGCCCGCGTGGAAGCCCTCGAGCACTCCCTCGCCACCATCAACTCTCGTCTCGAGGCACAGACCGAGCAGTTCGCCTCGATTCTGACCATGTTCCAGAAATTGCAGCCCACCCAGCACTCCGGGCCCTCTACCACCTCTGCTGTGGGATCCCCCAGCACCGTGCTTCCCGATACTTCCGCAGTGGTGGAAGTGCCTACTCCACCGTACCGTGGACCTGACATGCCTACCTTCAACGGGTCTGACCCCCTTGGGTGGATTGCTCGCGCCGAGCAGTTCTTCGACGTTCACCAGACCGCGCCGACACAACGGGTCTCCACCGCAATTATCGGCATGGAAGGGTCGGCCCTCCATTGGGTCCGTTGGCTCCGCCAGACCTCTCCCGACCTCACCTGGCCAGCTCTCTCTGAGGCCTTCATTCAGCGATATGACGCCCGCTACTCCGGCCCCATGATCGAGCGACTTTGCGGGGTCCGTCACACCGGCTCCATTGACTCATACATTGACGCCTTCGTGGAATTAGTCACTCATGTCCCCGGTCTTCCCCCAGACTATTACTTGGGGTTCTTCATGAACGACTTGCAACCTCACTTCCGCTCCCGTCTCCGCACTCTCCAACCGTTAACGGTTCACCACGCCATTGATCTCTCCCCCCTGGTGGAGGCGGAATTCCTCGCGACGTCCGGCGACATACCTTACCCATCGCCACCCTCTCGGCATCCTTCCTACACATATGTCTCGACCCATCCGAAACCTACACCTCCGCCACCTCCTCTGCCCCGGCCACCAATGATGGGTCCTCGCAACAACCGGCCTGTCCCTACCCACCGCCTGACCAACTAGGAGTACAACGACTTACGGAGCAAGGGCATGTGCTTCCGCTGCAAGCACCCATACTCTCCTGGTCATGAGTGCTCGGTGAAGGAGTGTCGAGTCCTCATCGGCGACGACTTGGCTGCGCTCTCCGCCGCCGACTTTGACGCCCTGCTGCTCTCGGATGGACTACCAGACGACGCCCCGGGCACCTCGACGGCATCCCACACGCGAGCATATCATTACTGACCGGCGGGCGGCGCTCCGACCTTGGGGTCAAGGTCGCTTTTCTGACGGGATGTATTGTTACGCGCACGCGCCTCCTAGTTTTTTATTGCTTGTCTTTAAATGTGTTAGTTGATGTGAGCCCCCCCCCCCCCCCCCCCCCCCCCCCCCCCCTATATAAGGAGATGGTTTTGGGGAGTTAGGTTATCTTTTGATCATTAGGGTTTTGGGCTCTCATTCGAGAGAGAGATCATTGGAGGACCCAGCCTCCTTGATCTTGGTCGGATTTCGATCCGGATTGTATCCGTGTTTGTGTTTATTGCAATCATGTCTCGCGCTTTGTTCTAGTTCGTATTAAACACCGCCTTGGATGTTCGGCTGCTTTGCCACCTGGCGTTACACGAAACACGCTAACAACAAATTCATGGAAAAACCGTGTATCCCGACAACCGTTTGTTGATTGTCATCACAATATGGTGTTTCGTGGATCTGTGACAGTCACCACTTCCGGACCAAACCGGCCCTTATAGAAGACCTTTAAACAATTATGTCCTCTTTTCCTAGCCTAATACAAAATTGTCTCGGAATATTCTGATAAATTCTTTTGTCTCTCCATAAAATGCAGAAAATGAAATCAAGGATGGCGAGTAAACTCACACGATTGCTTCAACATTGCCCTCTCCAGCTTCAGAATGCATGAAATCTCTTGGAAAAGTGCCATCACCAACTCCATCTTTCACATGAAAGTGCGTTCTCTTCCAGTTCTGTACTCTATTCTCCCGTGCAATGCTGCCATAACCATACAATGATATTTCTCTGCATTGGCTCATTGTTCTACGCTGAACTGCAATGAAATGAATAAGGCAAATTGTGTTACACTTTCCTCAAGAAAAATGTATAATTCTGAAAATGTTGATAAACTTACGGGGCGTGCATGATCCTTGAAAACTAGCCGGATCAGCAAAATCTTGTGAATGCACAGCTGGAGGAACAATTGGGAAGTCATGATCATGACTGTTAACCTGTAACAATCTGAGATTTTTATCAAATGTTGATGCATATTAGAACCCTTTATGGCAAGTTTTATACGGTTATACCTCTGTAAATGTTAAACGGGGAAAATTAGTGTTATTTTCTGAACTAGGATGATATAGACTAGAGTTGCAAGCCCCTTGATTGCTGTAAGATTCCCGCCAATCATATTTGTTTTGAATGTTGAATTTTGAGCCCGGGAGAATCCAATTGGCATTGCTGAAGCCAAATTCATGATCCAGGTCATCAGCTTCATCTTCTTCTTCGTCACCATCTACTCGAGCACTACCTGAGAAATGTAACACCTTTTTATGTATGTGTGTAAAAATATATGGAATATTCTACAAACCATGCTTACATTTAAAGCTCACCTATATTTGAGTTATATGTTTTTAGGTTTAGGGTACACACATATATACAAAACACAATCTTTTCTTCATCCTTTTGCTATCAGAGTCATTCAGTTCGAAACCCTACCATCACCTCCATGAATCAGGCTCTCCTGTTAGGGCTATGCATTTTGGCACAATGAAAAGAGGGGAAACGAAAAGCAAAGATAGAAGAAGAAAACGGGAAATCCGTTTCTTTTTTCATTCATAGAATTTCTAATATTCTATTACATTTTATAGGTGTAGAAGAGGACTCTTGCACTACCATTACATAAATGTAGATAAGTAATTTGCTGACTTTTCTTCTTCTTCAAAGGTGTTGTTGTCTCTTATTCTTCTTCTTAACTTACTGCTTCTTCGTCTTCTTCACTGGCCTCCTCCTCTTCTCTTCGTTAACTGGCCATTACATCTGTGATCATGATTAACATTTCTAGCACTCTTGCCAGCCATTTTCGTGAACTCGTTCATTCTCTCTTTCTTGCGACGGGTCTCCCTCTTTCGAGGCCTAGCCATCGCCAGATATGTATACGTATTACACACGCCCGACCGTCCTCACTACACAAGAGCTCTTCCGGAGATGCAACGATCTTTATGGATTATCTTATATTTCACAAGTAATTATGTAATTGTCTTTTATGTATTTCTTCATGTTTTGTCTTGTATTGTAGCTGGAGGCTCCATCTCTATGGAGTCCATAGGTTAGTAGTCTTTTCATCTTTGAGTGTTAGTCTTTTGGGCTCTCATAGGGAGAGATGAGTGTTTTGGAGGACCCAGTCTCCGGGTGCTTGGCGAGAGCTCGTCTCCCGAGTTTGTATCTTTAATTTCATGCAGTGCAAGTTATTGTTCGTGTGTTTGTTCTCGATACGTCGTAGCTAGCTCGTATATATCATCACCTCTTAGCTATAGTTGTCGCAACCTCTCTTCCAACGAAACCCTTCCTCAAAGGCCAAAGCTTCTCATCCATCAAAATCTATTGCCATTTCTACCACCTTTATCTCTCGAGTCTCGACCAGCCCTAATACAACAAACCATCAAAGTTTCCTTTGTTGAGATTGGATCTTGCCATCACCAATTTTCTCTCGCTAAAGCATCTTCTTATGTTTCATTATTCCAAGGATTTACTTGAGAAAGCTAGGAAAATGTTCAAGTTGACAGCAATCTTAGACGACCGAGACCCAATAAGTTACTTTAACAACCGACTTCTCTGGAGTTGGAAGCGAAGAAGGTACGAAGTCTTTAGCCAGAAAGAGCTACCAAAATGTTTGTCCAAACTCACCGGATCAAAATACCGCGTCAAACGGATGACGGTTTAGGGTGAAGTTCCTGTGGTGAGGTCTGGCGTTCACGAACGATGGTTCATAACTATCGCGTTCACCACCGCCACCACCGCGCCAAACGGAGCTCAAGTGCCAACGTATATAGCTTCCCTCACGGAAGGTATAACCTCCCAACCAACAATAAATAGTGGATCTGCACATCAAGTAGGCAACTCCACATGAAACAAGTAAACTCCACTCCAAATATTCTCTCCAAATAAGGCCTCATATAATTCGTCATTTTTGTGCAAAAAAAAAAGATCATGCTTTAGGCTCCGTTTGGCACAGCGTTAGCGGTCGTGAACAGTGGTTATGAGCCATCGTTCGTGAACACCCGACCTCACCTAAGGAACTTCACTGTTATGTTCAAAACTAGTTTTCTTTTCCCGTTGTCATGCCAAACAAAATATCTCACTTCTCATCTCTCACCCTTTTTCTTGGATAATAATTTCTATTTTTTCAAAATATTTTTCTTATGAGATTTTCGCGGGGACAAGATGAGATTAAGATATGAAATTAATCTCTTTCTATTTCTACTGAGAAGGGAAACATCAATTTTGGCAATATTAGTCTAAAAGTACTAGTGATTCATGTTCCTAAGTTATTGTCTATTTTGTTATCCATAAGCTTCCTCACAAAACATTTGAATTTCTCAGCAACATTCATTCTATCTCATCGTGTTTTTCAGGACCTTGGGACGAATCAAATGATCCGGAGCGGTTGTCAATTATTTCGGTCCATCTCTTGGAAGCTAGGATGTAGTCAATAGGTCAGTCATGTCATATTCGAAGCCGCGTGCTAGATAATATCGTTTGTCTTTTAAAACCTTGACAGTCGTTATGACTAATTCGTTCTAGAGACTTGTCTATTTTCACGATCTAAAATGTCGTGTTTGTGAACTCATGAAGCGAACTACACGCACATTCTAAATTTTTTTCTGTAAAGTTTTGTACTATTTGTTTGATATTGTGCAAGTTTGAGCGACAACGGACTTTCACCGTCCCCTCGGCGGCAATTGAGCCGCCTGGTGCAATCATGATAGACAAAATATATTAAGATGGACACTCATTTTATAAGGGAAAATAATTATCAAAACTTCCCCATGAGTTAACATAATTACAGGTTGCACCTCTCTTACTTTTAAAATTACAAAAATCTCCTGTAAGTTTTGAGTTTTATAACATTCATGCACAAAAATACTCTTTTGGAGTAAATTTTGAAGAGGTTTTTTTTGTGCAGGGGAGGTTTTTGTAATTTCAAAAGTCAGAGTTCAAACTATAATTTAGCAAAACTTAGATGGAGGTTCAAATAAATTTATATAGAACTTAAGTGTAGAAATATAGGTCATATTCCATAAATATCTTTGATAGTATTTAAGTTAAATATGATATTTTCATTATATATATTTGTATATAATGATGTAAGTATATTTCATTAATCGAGCTTAGTAATATATTTATATAAATATACGCCGATAGAAGACAACTTGGCAAGTGACCACTAGGTACCCAGAATTGAACTCTATGGTACCCAGAATTAAAACTTTTACTTAGAAAAATCTTGCCTAAGACCCGCCCGGTTAAGTTAAAGCCGGCCCGATTCCCGATTGTCCGGTTAAGCGGTTTTTACCAGGTTTGTGCTGAGGCCAGTTTTAAAGCAATCCGATCGGCCGATTCGGTCCGATTTTCGTAACATTGTTTCTATATATGAAATTCTTATATTTATAATTTTATAATTTACCTATAAATATGCATTCATTTTATTCCTACATGTATTAGACACATCAACGAGAATTCAACCAAAATATTTGGTTTAACTTATATTTATTTCTAGTTTTAGTATTTTTAAATAACTAACTCTGTCTTATTTCCTTCTTCCAAAAAAATATTATATATATATTTTTTAATTTGATTTTTTTCTTAGATGTATATTTTTTATTATTATTTATCATATTTTAATTTAGTCATTAGTGAGATTATGACTAAAGATAGGGCACAAAGACGACAAAAAATCCATATAGCCGACTCACTATTTTAATTTACATCATTGTATATCTTATGTTTATTTGAATAATATATTTACTTTGCGTTAATAAATTTAAATTTATAAGATAATTTCTTAATTAAATATTTTTTTTATATAAAATATAATAAAAAAAGTAAAAAATAAAATAAAAGTTATAAAAAGGAGAATTAAAATATAAAATAGAAAAAAAATAGAAAATAAAGTGAAATAGATTAGACAAATATAAATGAGAGAAAATAAAGCATCCATGAACATTATCCACGAAGAACACTTGAGATAGACTGAAATTCTAGAATGTTCTCAAGTTATTATGCACAGAGTGCTCCAACACTCCTTGTTTTCTAAGCTAACGAATAATTCGACCAAATCTTAGAAGTAACTTTTCTTTATTTCTTAGCGCTTTCGTTTCATTCCGCTCTTCTGACTAAAATTGGAGCGATTTTTGAAACCGGGCTCTGTTTCCAAACTTTTCGTCCGGGGCGAATGAGTAGGGGACGCCTGCCATTCACTTTTAAGCGTGGGGTGAAGATAGAGAGAGAGTAATTTTAGAAGATCAAATATCGTCCCGTCCCAAGAAATTTCGCTAAAATTGTCATTTTTTGGTATCATCCATTCTTTTCTTTTAAAAAAAATCTCTCCTAAATTCTCATGCATAAATGAGAAAATTGCATCTTATTCTTTAAAAAAACCATATATGAAAGCGACATCCCAGGTAGTAATAATCAACCTCATAGAGGCGAAAATTGATTAGAAATCATGCGAGGTGATTTTCGTATAACAATTAATTAAATGGTAGAATTAAAATTACAATTCGAACTGGAGAACAAAATTAAGGATCCGTTTGGCTCGGCGGTGTCGGTCGTGAACGAGCTGGTTATGAACCATCGTTCTTGAATGTCCGACCTCACCTAATGAACTTCATGAACTTGTATGTTCAAAATTAGTTTTCTTTTGACGGGTTCATAACTGTTGTCATGTAGAAATTTATCTTACAAAATGATTTATTTTACAAAATTTATTATTTTTATAGAAATTTTTACATAATATTAAATATGGTTTTTTTTACAAATATTTTAAAATCCAAATAACCATCAAATAATTATTTTAAAAACAAAATTCTGCCGACATCACGCATTGTTAAAATTCGGCGATATCGCACTTTTTCTTCTGAATTTTACTGTCGATCCGATAGCAGATCAGACGAATCTCACCCGTCCAATTCTTCTATACACTATCCGTACTTAAAAATCTCTGGAAAAACAGAGCCTAATTCAAGTTAGTAAAAAACAAACCTTTTTGCCGTTTATAGGGAGTCTTGCAGCGAGGACAAGCTCCGTCGCCTTCCCTCCTCTCGTACTCATAGCAAGGTCTGCACACAGGGAAGCCGCACTCATCGCACGCCGCAAACAGCTCCTTTACGCCGTTCAACTCCGTCATCTCAATCTCCTCTCCGCATATCTCACAAATTCCTCCCCCGAATACTCCCGCAGATTTCTGCAAAACAACCCCGGAGGTGAAAAAATCATAAATTTGTATGGCTTAACGTCGAAATTTCATCCTGTTCAACCAGGAACAGAGACGACGATTCGCAGAGGTTTACGGATTCAAAAGATGGAATCTTTGGCGCGCTCACCCTGCCGGAATCATCGCTGCTGATGACGACGAACTCCGTTCCGGAGCCGGCGACGAGGCCTCCGGCTGAGCCCATCTGCTCCGCTGCCTCTCGCTCTCTCTATTTCTCTGCCATTTTTGTTACAGAGAGAGAGAGAGCTCAGTTATTATAGAAGGATATCCGAAGAACTGCAGAGAGGAAGGAAAGAACCGGAAACTTTCCTTGCGACGATGAAAGAAGAAGGAATCCAAACCGTTTGCAAAAGCCGAATCCTTAGAAGACGGAGAATAAAACAGCTGAATCGCCGTTCTTCCCCTTCCATCATTTTCTCCTTTTTTTTAAAATATAAATATTTAAAATAATAATATAATGGACCACTATTATTTTAATTTAATTTATGATTCGGTAAAGTCCAAACAAGGGTAATATAGATGCCAGATTTTTTCAGCCCTGGTACGGGCAATGATGTAGGGCTGAGATCATACGCGATCACTTTTTTTGGTAAGATACTATAACATTTTTGTCATAAACGATCATGCTCGGGGAGAAATTAAAAATGTGCACACCGCACTTTTCACTATGTGCACATCAAACCTATAGAAATTCAGATGTAACATCTTTGCCTAAAAAAAGACTAGGTGCACCGACTCTCCCCCGACCGCCATGTTCGGCGCGGCTTTTGGAATTCCATTTTTGAGGTGCCTCAACTGCGGTGCCCTAACCCATTTATAAATCTCGCGATAGAGAAGAGAGTCGACGTCATCAATCTTTGGCACTGCTAGGGAACCTGGAGTGGGACCGTTAGGGTTCCTGAAGCGGCGCTCCCAAATTTTTTGGAGTTGGGCAGTAGGGGAGTTCGCCGTAAGTTTCTCGTTCTGCGCTTGGCAATAAACCCGATATAGTATACTAATGCCCACAGTCGTCCAAATTCTCCACGATTCACCTAGTTCCACCGCCGTCTGAAGTATACTGATGCCCGACGAGACTCTCCTTGCCAGAATATTCCTCTCAGCCGATGAACACAAGTTAACCATGAAACTGTAACACCCTTAAATTAATTCGCCAAACTAAATTTGGTTGCATGGCCTGATCTCGATCAAGACTGAGCGAGCCCACGTCGGGTCGAGGTATAATTTTTGTTACGGTTAATGTTTGCGCATCATTAATTCATTAACGAAAGTATTTGGAATACAATCTAAAGGTTTAAAATTTCTATCTTTAAAATGTAGGCCCAATACTACATATATGAAAAAAAAGATATAGTATAAAATAAAAATAAAAACGTAAGTCTCGGGTAATTGAACCATGCGGTGCGTCGTTTCCTTTTCCCCCACCTTCACGCGTAATTAAAAACCGCTGAAACCCTTATATCGCGCTCAGACGCTCGACGGAAAGAAAAACTGCCGCTCACTCTCGTCTTTTCACTTCTTCGTCGAGCGAGAGAAAGGAGGTAGGGCTTCTTCTTCCTTCCGATCGTCGCCTCTCGCACCCATCCTCTGATTGTCGACAACGGTTGACGCTAGGAGCCACCTCCTCCCTCTCGTAAACTCTCGTTTAGCCTCTCCTTCCTCACAGAACCGACGGTAGGCGCAGGAGATGACGAGTGTCGCTCTCGGAAGTTTTTCCGGTGAGGTTCCTTACACTCCAGGCCTCGATCAACGCTTCCTGTCGTGCCTTAGCCGCCGTCTGAACTCATAACAGTGTGGACTAGTTCTGTTTTCTGTTCGTGGGTAAGTAACTGTTGTTCCCCTTCCTTCTTCCTTAGGCGTTGGTGGTCCAATGGTGATGATTTTGACCTTTACCTGTCTCATTATAGTTGATAGTGGTGGTGGATTTTGTTTCCTCTACCAGGTATTAGGGCAGTCCTCTCCGATTAGAGATAGTCAACATTTCTCAGATTTTGGGAAAAAGGAGTGCTGATTCAGACGTGCTTTTTCTAGGAACTCATAATAGACCTTAAGTAGAGGAAGCTATGCCGCCGCATCATGTGTACGAGCGACGCAACACAACTGTAAGAAATTCTATTCTTTTTGGTTAGACATACCAGATAATTATATGCATAGTTTGTATTCCTTGTATAGAAGGAGGATAATTATAATAGTGTACAACCACGTATATCTAGACATTAATGTTCAACACGTTAGTGAATTACGACATATGATTAGTCAGTTTAACAATTTTAAAGAAATTCCAACTGGTAAAGGAAGATAATTAGGAGGCATGATTGAGACTCTCTCCATCGTGAAAGATAGATGCGCACTATCTTACTCATGGGGCGTAGTAGACCCTATGAGCTTCAAATGCAGGGAGACGTTTTCTCCAATAGGAATTCAGAAGATACGAGTCTATGTCCGTGAGACATTAGAACCTCTGTGTTCGCTAGTTGGGACTCGAATCGTTTGAATGCGCATAAACAGTTTCTCAGCATAAGATTTTAAGAGGAATAATCACTAGACAAACATCACTCAGCATACGACAAAATTTAGAAATGGTATTATAATTAACCTTTCTTTTTGGAGCTTGAATAATTATGTTTAAGATGTTTTCAAACTAGAACAAACATTTATGTTAAGCATTTTATAGAAAAGCATGCATATTATAACATTGTATAAATAGTTTACTTTTGTAGAATAACAATATCGTTTTCAAAAGAGAAAGCAAGAAATTATGTCCTTATAAATTATTTTTAGTGTCACTAAGAAGAATGGTCTTTCTTACTCTTCAGTTGAGCTGACCCATTTTTGGGCTTCTCATTACAGGAGTCACAGGTGGGGTGTTGCGCCTAGGATGAGCTTGCATGCAGTTTGCCCTTCTTTTAGTTCATTTATATGATGTAGTTGTTCTTATAGTTCTGTTCTGTGTTTTTGGACTTGTATCGGAATCTCTCTAATGGTTCTTGTATCAGACTATGTTTAAGATTTCAGTATTTCAAGCTTTTGGACACTTACTTTTTAGTGGCTCTGTAAAATCAAGTTTGAGGTACACTTTTACCCCTTAGTTTCTTTTACTGCTTCCGCTGTAAGTACTCTTTAGCACTTTTTAATTTATACCAGCTATGTACCAATTTTTATTACTGTTTCATGGTTTGCTTCTTATCAGGGGGCCCGACCGGACTGTTGATTTGTGGTAAAACTAAGGTGGGGTGTTACAATTGGTATCAAAGCCAGGTTTAGGATCCTACGACCCAGAAAGTTCACAGAGCCTTAGGTTTTCAACTGATTTTTTTCCTTGACGTTAGAGTCATCGAAATTTCATCTAGCTCAGCTATGCGTTGTATGGAAATATCTTTCTAGTAGATCTTTGTGTCTCGTACATCAATAACTTTTTCCCTTCCATCGTATAGGCACCGCGTACCAACGAAGCGGGCGAGCCTTCGCGACAGAATACCACTCCTGAGATAGTCATGGATGACGGTGGTGCACCAGCAGTACCAGAACCTACCGACTTAGCAACCGTTTTTGCCAGGGCAGTGGCCTTAGCTCTGCTGGAATTCAGAAATAGACTGCCTGCAGCAGATCCAACAGCAGTTCCTGTACCAGCTGCCGGAGAATTAGGAATGGATCGTTATCTGAGGAATTTCCGGGATCTTCAGCCCTCCAATTTTAATGGAGAAGAAACACCGATGGAGACCGACGATTGGCTAATAAAGACCCGTGACATGCTTGAAGTGATGCAGTGCCCAGAGAACAAGAAGGTTCCTTTAGCCGCTTTCCTCCTAAAAGGTGAGGCAAATCTGTGGTGGACTAGGCATCTGACAGATGATCCCGCTAGTAAGAAACGTTGTCCTTTTTACCCCTTTTTCTAGAATGTCTTGTCCTATTTAGTGTAACGGTAATATGAGTTATCGTTTTTGTTAGGTCGAACAGCAGATATGTTCACGTGGATAGATTTCTCGACATCGCTAGCTAGCTGGTTTGTGCCCCCATCCGAGCGCCGCAGTCTCCGGGAGAAGTACCTCCGGCTCATTCAGGGGGACAGAACTGTAATAGCTTATGAGCGGGAGTTGACTCACTTGTCTCGTTATGCGGGAAATATGCAAGGGGATGAGAACGAGAAATATAGTCGGTTCGTGGATGGGCTGCGTGACTCTCTGAGACAACCGCTGATGATGATGGTCAATGCTAATTACATGAGCTTGGTGGACACTGCAAGGAAGCTGGAGGCTAATCAGCAAAAGGTGCAAAAGCGAATTAACTTCCATTTAAAACGGACTCGGGATGCATCGCAGCAACAACAACATCAGAACAAGAATGGTCAGGGAAAGAACTGGAACAAGAAGCAGAAAACTGATGATAGGAGAGATGGTCAGACCAGGGGCAAGGTCAAAGATTACCCCCTCTGTCCTAAATGCTACCGCCACCATCTGGGTGAGTGTTTAGCTACTGCAGGAGTTTGCTACAAATGCCAGCAACCGGGACATATAGCCCGTTACTGCCAGGGAACTCCCGTGGTTCATGTACGAAATTTCGTTTGAGTAATCACCTTAAGTTATACCCTTGCCACAGTAGTCCTAATTATGATTCTTTTGTAGTCGAAGTTTGAGGTCAGTGGTCCTAGCGGAACCAACAAGGGAAAGGCACATGTCGGATCCGAGGTGAAACCACCTCCAGGACGAGGTCCGGTGCAACCCAGAGCTTATGGACTAGGCCAGCAGGAGGCTAATGATCAGGAGGATGTGGTGACATGTATGTGTATGACCTTGGCCTTTTAGTATTTCTCTCCTTAGTGGCACTAAAATAATACTTTTGTTGCATTCATGCATGTAGGAATACTTATGATACGAAACGTTCCCTCCAAGATTCTCTTTGACACGGGTGCCTCACACTCGTTCATAGCAGATTCTCTGGTGCGTAGGCTGGATTTAGGAGTCCTCCCAGAGTCAACAGTATTAGATGTTATGATGCCAAATGGGTCCCTCTTGCTGACCAGAAATAAGTGTAGAGTTCCAGTGCGGTTTGGAGAAGCGAAAATCTTAATAGAAGCTTCACTCCTCCCTATAGCAGGATTTGATCTGATTGTGGGTATGGACTGGTTTTCAGATATGAATGCAAGAATTGACTGCAGCAATAAGGTGATTCAGTTCGAAGGACCCAACCAAGTTGCCTTTACCTTCCAAGGCTTGAAGGGAGTCTCCAAATTAATAATCTCCTCAATCAAGGCTGTCAGATGCATCAACAAGGGTTGTGCGACCTTTCTAATACTGATGAATGCTGAAGCCAAGGTTGATTTGCTAGGAGTGCCTGTTGTTAAGGACTTTTCTGATGTCTTTCCAGAGGAGTTACCTAGTGCCCCTCCTACCAGAGAGATTGATTTCTAGATAGATCTTGTACCTAGAGCTGCGCTAGTGGCCAAGAGTCCTTACCGAATGGCTCCCAGAGAACTTGCGGAGTTGAAAGTTCAGTTATAGGAGTTGATTGACTTGGGTTTCATTCGCCCAAGCACTTCACCTTGGAGTGCCCCCATGCTGTTTGTTAAGAAAAAAGATGGTAGCCTGAGATTATGCATAGACTACCGTGAGCTGAACAAACTAACAGTTAAAAATAAGTACCCTATTCCCAGGATAGATGATTTGTTTGACCAGCTCGAGGGATCTAGCACGTTCTCCAAGCTAGATTTGAGGTCGGGTTACCACCAGTTGAGGATTTGAGATGTGGACATTTAGAGACAGCGTTCAGCACTAGATATGGACACTACGAGTTCATGGTCATGCCGTTCGGGTTAACTAATGCCCCGTCCGCCTTTATGGATCTGATGAATAGGGTGTTTCGAGAACTACTAGACCGATTAGTTATCGTCTTCATAGACGACATTTTGGTTTATTCAAAGAGTCAAGAAGATCATGCCGAGCACCTCCGGTGAGTGTTGAGCACTCTCAGGAAGAATCAGTTGTATGCCAAGTTTTCAAAGTGCGAGTTTTGGCTTTCAGAGGTTGCATTCTTGGGACACGTCATCAGCTAGAAGGGTCTCACGGTGGATCCTAAAAAGATAGAAGCAATAAAGGATTGGCCAAGGCCGAAGGCAGTGACTGAAGTTCGCAACTTTCTCGGTCTAGCAGGTTATTACAGGAGATTCATTAAGGACTTCTCAAAAATAGCGCTAGCAATGACTACACTTACCAGGAAGGGGAAAGCCTTCACGTGGACAGTTGAGTGTGAGTTTGCGTTTGAGGAGTTGAAATCTAGACTGATGACCGCCCCGATTTTGAGCTTACCTTCAGGCTTAGAAGGATTTCAGATTTATAGCGATGCCTCAGGTCAAGGGTTGGGTTGTGTACTTATGCAGCATGATAAGGTCGTAGCTTACGCCTCCAGACAGTTAAAGGTTCACGAGAGAAATTATCCTGTGCACGATTTGGAACTTGTAGCGGTCATCCACGCCTTGAAGATTTGGAGACACTACCTCTACGAAGTTCGTTGTGAGGTCTTTACGGATCATAAGAGTCTCAAGTATATATATGATCATCAAGAGCTTAATATGAGACAACGAAGGTGGGTGGAATTCCTCTCAGATTATGATATTGGTATCCAATACCACCCGGGGAAAGCAAACGTGGTGGTTGACGCGCTTAGTAGAAGAGGTTCGAATTATGCCCTCATTACTCAGCAGGAAGAGCTTGTGCGAGCTCTGGAGAGGTTGGAGATCAGTATCATACCACGCTCCAATCTTAGTGCTGCAAGATTAAATTGGATGGAAATCACTTGCGATATTAAAGATAGGATCGGAACGGCTCTACCCCTAGATCCGAAGATGGTAGAGATTTGAGACTTGACCCAGGCCGGTCAGAAGGAGAGGTTCAGCATTCAGGAGGGCTTACTTCTTTTCGATAGTAGAGTATGCATTCCAGACGTTGGTCACCTTCGTGAGGACATACTGTTTGAAGCTCATAATTCCAGATATTTGATACATCCGGGTAGCACGAAGATGTATGCAGATCTCAAGAAGTCAGTTTGGTGGTCAGGTTTGAAGAGTGATGTAGCAGAATATGTTGGAAGGTGTGCAACATGCAAGTTGGTTAAAGTAGAGTGCCAGAGACCAGGGGGCAAGTTGAAGCCCCTACCTATTCCGGAGTGGAACTTCGAGGATATATCGATGGATTTTGTTCACGGCCTTCCCCGATCACGGAGTGGGAATGACGCGCTATGGGTTATAGTCGATCGTCTGTCCAAGGTTGCCCATTTCATTCCCAATAAGAAAACGGATCAAGGCCCAAAATTGGCTCAGTTATATGTAGATGAGATAGTCCGACTCCATGGTGTTCCCAAGACTATTATTTCAGATAGAGACGACAATTTTACCTCCAAGGAATGGAAGTACGTTCAGGAGCGTTTGGGCACTAAGCTACTTTTCAGTACAGTCTTCCACCCCTAAACAGATGGGCAGACAAAACGCACGAACAGAACCATGGAAGATATGCTTCGTATGTGCATTCTAGATTTTGGTGGTAAGTGGGAGAAGTACGTCACTTTAGTAGAGTTCTCCTACAATAATAGTTTTCTCCAATAGGAATTCAGAAGATGCGAGTCTATGTCCGTGAGACATTAGAACCTCTGTGTTCGCTAGTTGGGACTCGAATCGTTTGAATGCGCATAAACAGTTTCTCAGCATAAGATTTTAAGAGGAATAATCACTAGACAAACATCACTCAGCATACGACAAAATTTAGAAATGGTATTATAATTAACCTTTCTTTTTGGAGCTTGAATAATTATGTTTAAGATGTTTTCAAACTAGAACAAACATTTATGTTAAGCATTTTATAGAAAAGCATGCATATTATAACATTGTATAAATAGTTTACTTTTGTATAATAACAGTATTGTTTTCAAAAGAGAAAGCAAGAAATTATGTCCTTATAAATTATTTTTAGTGTCACTAAGTAGAATGGTCTTTCTTACTCTTCAGTTGGGTTGACCCATTTTTGGGCTTCTCATTACAGGAGTCACAGGTGGGGTGTTGCGCCTAGGATGAGCTTGTCTGCAGTTTGCCCTTCTTTTAGTCCGTTTATATGATGTAGTTGTTCTTATAGTTCTATTCTGCGTTTTTGGACTTGTATCGGAATCTCTCTAATGGTTCTTGTATCAGACTATGTTTAAGATTTCAGTATTTCAAGCTTTTAGACACTTTCTTTTTTAGTGGCTCTGTGAAATCAAGTTTGAGGTACACTTTTACCCCTTAGTTTCTTTTAGTGCTTCCGCTGTAAGTACTCTTTAGCTCTTTTTAATTTATACCAGCTATGTACCAATTTTTATTACCGTTTGTTGGTTTGCTTCTTATCATGGGGCCCGGCCGGACTGCTGATTTGTGGTAAAACTAAGGTGGGGTTTTACAGAAACATGACTGCAACCTTATGTTGTGTAACATTCCCCTTGGAACTAGACCCCCCTAGTGCGACATGTGGCAAATTTTGCTGACTAGGACAAGATGATAGGTCTAAGACTCTAATGAACATGATAAATGAGACACCCAAATCTTCAATTTTGACCAAAGTCAACATAAGGTCAACCATAGTCAAATAAGCCCCAAAATTTGATTCATAAAGCCCAAACCCAATTCCATTTGGCTCAATCCAATTTTATAGACATTTCAGTTAATGAGGGCTCACCTTAGGATGCCACATCAACTAAGGTGGTCAATATATGTCAACATGCATGAAGAAATGTTGATCATGCATGTGGGGACAAGGTTGGATTAGAAGGAAGACACTTGGAGCTTGATTCAAGCTTTCAAGAGCTCGGGAAATGCCCCCCATTTCTTCCAACCGACTGTCATCAAAGTGAATGCCACTTGACAAATAGGAGGATCATCCAAGGAAATGGCCGAAACCCCCCATAATGGGATTTTCCCCATTCAGCTTTCCCCTCCCTCATTTTGAACCTCTGCCACTCTATCTCATTGCACAAGGAGTCGAGTCAGCCATTCCCTTGGAGAAAACAAATTCAGGAGCTCTATTTGGAGAAGGATTGTCGGAAACAATCGCCGCCATGCGTCCAAGAAGATCTACCTGATCAAAGGCTCTGACCAGGTGCGTTTTCGCTCTCCTCCCTTGGTGCTAGCTTCTTAGTTCAAAATAGGAGAGAAAACAAGCTCAATTGAGCTTGATCCCATTGAAATTGGAGGAGAAAATGTGCAATAAATCCAAGTCGGATTTTTCGTCTCCGGCGACAATAGGTTGCCGGACCACCACCCATCGACGACCTTTGTCGAGAGGAGGGTGGTGGTGATGTTGGCCAGCCATGGTAGGGCTTGGATTGTTGTAGGGAAGTCAAAAATGATGCTCCAGGTCAGGCAAATTATGACCATTGGTTGAAGGAGGAAGATGAGCAGCTGCCATCAGATCTGCTTTAAGATATGTGCAGATCTGCAAACCAAATTTTAATGTCATCACACCAACACATCAGTCTTCCAAGCCATTTTTAGGCACCATCCTGATAGATCCAGACCTTGGGCTCAACATGAAAGTTGTATCCCTTGGCCTGACCTTTCCAAAAAGTAGCGACACATTTCCTGAGGTGCCATGTAGCTCCTTAGATCTCATTTACAAGATTCTGTTACATAAATTTTAGGAATTTCTTGTTTGGTGTATTTATCCTTGTATGCAGCTTGGATGGACATGAAATTACATACATGCATGTTAAATAACAATATACACAACTTCTGCAAGTTTGAGAATTTTTGGTGACTAATTTCCCATAGTTTTTGTGATTAATTATGATAGATGCACTTGAGATAATTGTGAAATTAATTGGGTTAAATCTACTTGGAAAATGCCCAAATTTTGATAGCTTCCATCTTAGATAGTAATTGATATGTGGTAAAAATATGGAACATTTGGATTAGAGAATTGTAAGACTCGTCACATTATGAAACTAGGGATATAAAAATTTATCATAGTCTTTTGTCGACTAGATCTCTAGTCGACACAAGACAATATCGACTAGAAGATCTTAAGACAAGAAACCTTACCTTGTCTTGTCGACTGGAAGAGATCTTGGAACTAGAATAACTCATTTAAAATCAATCTAAGTCATTTGCCGGCTAGATCAGTAGGCGACACTATGACAATATCGACTAGAAGATCTTAAGACAAGAGGGTTTGCCTTGTCTGTCAACTTGAAGAGATTTTGGAACTAGAATAACTCATTTAAAATTAATCTAAGTCATTTGTCGACTAGACCAGTAGTCGACACTATGACAATATCAACTAGAAGATCTTAAGAAAATAGAGTTTACCTTGTCTGTCGACTTGAAGAGATCTTGAAACTAGAATAACTCATTTAAGTCATTTGTCGATTAGACTAGTCGACATAATGACAATATTGACTAAAAGATCTTAAGACAAGATGGTTTACCTTGTCTATCGACTGAAAAAGCTTGAGACTAGAATGTTTTATGAGAAATTAATCTAAGTCCTTTGTCGACTAGACCTCTAGTCGACACATGGGTAATATCGACTGGACCTCTAGTCGACATAGTGAAATATCGACTAGAAGATGATTAGCTTGGTCAGTCGACTGGAAGAGCTTAAGACCAGAATGACTAGCTTGGTCAGTCATTGTGCCCTAGCTTGGTCAGTCGACTGGACCTCTAGTCGACATATTGTTGCTGGAGGCTCCATCTATATAAGGAGTTCATAGGTTAGTAGTCTTTTCATCTTTGAGTGTTAGTCTTTTGGGCTCTCATAGGGAGAGATGAGTGCTTTGGAGGACCCAGCCTCCAGGTGCTTGGCGGGAGCTTTTCTCCCGAGTTTGTATCTTTAATTTCATGCAGTGCAAGTTATTGTTCGTGTGTTTGTTCTCGATACGTCGTAGCTAGCTCGTATCATCGCCTCTTAGCTATAGTTGTCGCAACCTCTCTTCCAACGAGGCCCTTCCTCAAAGCTTCTTCATCCATCAAAATCTATTATTTTAATTTCTGATTAAAATAATAGAAGCCAGATTCGGTAATTTCTGATTCGGTATTGTTTGTGTGGACCACTATTATTTTAATTTCTGATTCGGTAAAGTCCAAACAAGGGTAATATAGAAGCCATATTTTTTACGCGATCATCTTGATTATTACGCGATCACTTTTTGGTAAGATACTATAATGTTTTTGTCATAGACGATCATACTCGGAGAGAAATAAAAAATATACACAATTAAAAATAGGGCGTTGTTAAACGCAATGCACTTTTCACTATGTGCACATCAAACCTATAGAAATTCAGATGTAACATCTTTGCCAAAAAAAAGACTAGGCACACCACAACACCGACTCTCCCCCGACCGCCATGTTCGACGCGGCTTTTGGAATTCCATTTTTGAGGTGCCTCAACTGCGGTGCCCTAACCCATTTATAAATCTCGCGATAGAGAAGAAACTCGACGTCATCAATCTTTGGCACTGCTAGGGATCCTGGAATGGCACCGTTAGGGTTCTGAAGTGGCACTCCCATATTTTTTGGAGCTGGGCAGTATGGGAGTTCACCGTAAGTTTCTCGTTCTGCGCTTGGCAATAAACCCGATATAGTATACTGATGCCCACCGCCGTCCAAATTCTCCACGGTTCACCTAGTTCCACCGCCGTCCAAAGTATACTGATGCCCGAGTGTGACATGTGTCACATTTTGCTGACTAGGACAAGGTGATAGGTCTAAGACTCTAATGAACATGATGAATGAGCCACCCAAATCTAAGTCCTTTGTCGACTAGACCTCTAGTCGACACATGGGTAATATCGACTGGACCTCTAGTCGACATAGTGAAATATCGACTAGAAGATGACTAGCTTGGTCAGGCGACTGGAAGAGCTTGAGACCAGAATGTTTTATGAGAAATTGATGTAAGTCCTTTGTCGACTAGACCTCTAGTCGACGCAGGAGTACTATCAGCTAAACCTCTAGTCGACACAAGGGTAATATCGACTAGACTTCTAGTCGCCACAGTGAAATATCGACTAGAAGATGACTGGCCTGGTTTATCGACTGGAAGAGCTTGAGACTATAATGTTTTATGAGAAATTGATGTAAGTCCTTTATCGACTAGACCTCTGGTCGACACAGGGGTAACATCGACTATATTTATAATCGACACAAATGCAATTTCGATTAGACTTGTCGTCGACATTGAGACAATATCGGCTAGAATACCCCTCGGCATATACCATAAGCCTTTTAGTAATCCTGGTCTAATTCAATCAGTCATCATCCAAATGAATTGAAAATTGATGCATGACAAGGTGACAACCTTAGGGAAAGCTTCAAAAACCTTTGAAATTTTTGGGAGCACACACATTATAAGTTGTGAGTGAAATTATGTAATTGCCACATAAGTATATTAGTGGAATTATTATGACATTTTGGGTGATACAAAATCTTCAACTCTTACTATGGCCTAATAATAACATTGTAGACCTCTGGTAAAAGATTTTAGATCAATTGCAAATCTACTTTAAGAGGATTCAAACTATGGGATTATGAAATCAATATGTGACATATAATTTAGGTCTTGCACTATCGTTGGAATATTTCAGTCAATCCTTAGTCAAATGATTTGACTTAGTTTATGATTCCTGCAATCTTGTCCTAGTTCATGAAACAATTTAGCATATTGCAAATATAGTCAGTGTATTATGTGAAAAATCATAGTCAGTGTATTTCAAATATAGCACGAGTACCACAAGTAATCCTTGAGATCACGAGTAATTATACACATGTTTTATATATCACTACACAAGAGTCTGACCCTAGGGTTTTAGGGTGATGCCAACTCGGTGATAGTAGTAGTGGGATTCTTGATGTGGTTTGAAGGATATAGTTATATTCGCTTTCACTATAGTAAGGACTTGGTTGTAAGTCCTTGGGTGTTGGTAAGCACGAGTTTATACTCTGTAGAAATAATATTACATTAAGGACTTGGTTGTAAGTCTTTGGATGTTGGTAAGCACGAGTTTATGCTTGATAGAAACAATACTACATTAGGGACTTGGTTGTAAGTTCTTAGGTGTTGGTAAGCACTGGTTTATATTTGATAGAAACAGTATTACATTAAGGACTGGTTATTAGTCCTTGGGTGCTAGAGGCACATCTATTACACATGGGTAAATGAGTGTTGATACATACTGTTACATATTGATCCTGGTTGTAGGATTGCTTGTGGCGGGTCTAAGAGCTTACCGGTCGTCATACCGACAGAAGATGAGGGATATACACTAGGCTGGTGGGATTGTGGTCTTGTGGGTCAGCTTAGCTAGTGTCTTGGTGATATTTTCACGCCGACCCTTCCCTTTTGCTATTAAGACTCCACTGGTTTTAGCCGAGCAAGAGTACGCAGTTTCTCCACTGGTTTTAGCGTTGAGGCGTACATATGGCCTATGTCTTGTAGTGTGCATACCCACCTAATAGTGGAGAAGCTCGTTCCACTGCCACTGTCTGGCCACGACGGGAGGTGCCTGAGAGGTTAGCTACCCTCGAAAAGTGGGAACTAAAGGTCTATGTCGAAATGAAGTTGCGTGCATGAGTAAATCATGGGTGAGTCAATATCTCTCATACATTGCATTACATTGCATCACATCGTATAAACATGATCCTTATATATAAATTAGTATAAGCTTTTTTATATGATGAGTTACTTTCAAACTTTTTTACAAGATCCTTAACTTATAAACTTCTATGAGTATTTTTATAAGTTAAGTTACTTTCAGTCCTTTATATACTGTTCCTTTATATCATTATTACTTGTTCATATCACGGTTGCAATATTTAGAACTGCTTATATCAGGCTTGTAAAATATTAACTGCTAGTATATGTTTTTACTCCGACTTGTCATCTGCTTGTATATACACTACTGCTTACATTAGCTTAATTTCCATCCTTCCGCCCGGTGCCTAGGAGTCGCCGGGGGAGTGGATGCCGAAACCGCTTAGTCTTTTGAATAACGGACGTCGTACCACATCATTTTAGGAGCACGCACAGCCGTAGCAGTAGCAACAACACCTCGTGCAGGAGGACCGCTAAGCAATGGAGGCAGGGCCTGATATGATGACGCGGCATGTACCGATTCCTCCTGCGACAGATGTGACATTTTTGAGAGCTTCCGCATTACTGTGATATATCTTTATTGAGACATGTATCAAAGTATTATTCAGTATTATCATGTGGACTATTTCTATATTAATGTGATGTTGGATTTCATGCTCTTTATTTATATGAAATTGTGGTTGGCTTGTGATGATTGCAATTTGCCGACAGAATAAGCGTCTTGTAGTGGATGCTAACCCGTGAGTTGGCTCTACTGCAAGGCAACTGTTCTGGGCATAAGACCTCCCCTCGTCCGTGCTCAATTATCTGGAGGGCGGGGTATTACATGCTGCACCATGGGAAAAACATCACTTGAGAGTCGAACACCGCCAGACAGAGCTCAAAATGCCTTATGTATTTGCAGGCAACTGGCGACCAAATAACGACTTCCGGAGCTTCATGTTTGTATTAGTCCAATGATAACACTGTGGTGTACAACCCTCATTCTCCGAGGGTGGGCCCCACCAAAGGCACGTAGGCGGAGGTCAAGGTCAAAAGGTCAAGGCAGAAGTCAACAATCCAGAAGACGAAGGAAGATCAAGATCTTTTGTTGTGCGAGAAGGTACTTGCTCGCCCCATGACGAGGAGGAAAGCCCTGCCCGGCGTTTCCTACCTGGCCAGGCGAGGAAGCCATGAGCTCGGACCTGCTCGCCTATAGACGACTTAGTCGACCAACTCGCCAGTTAGGTCTGAGATCCTTACCTGCTCGCCCACATATTGCCTGGTCTAAAAACCAACTCTAGGAGGTCAGGGATAGTCATCTGCTCCCCCCTAGGATTTGTCTATAAATAGACCCCCAGGGGTACTAGAAATGACACTTGTCAAAATCAGAGCTGCACCCTTCCCCCTTTGACAATCAAGAACCTTCCCTATCAAGTGCCTACCTAGTACCGAGCTCGGCCATTCGTGGTTCTGGAGGAGAAGACTCTTTAGAGCTTCTGGGTACGTGGAGGGACCTCCTTGCCGCAGCACCTAGGGTTGTGTATCTCTCCGTTTCATCCGTAGTCGCTAACCGAAACCTTCTCGCTGAACCGCTGGGCATGTAGCCTTAGGCCGCATTGATTCGAATTTTGGGGCCAGGATTTTCCAGGCGTCAACATGTGGTGTTTGGTACTGAGGTGTGGTCCACTGTATTCAACGGTGAAACAATGAAAACCGGAAGCAAAATGCTTCCCTAGAAGGTCGGAGAGGGTGTTGAATATGCTTTTTCTCGTTGGTTTATTTTTTACAAATAATGTGATGCCTCTAATGTTTTTGTGTGCCTTTAACATAGTGCGATGCTTTTAACAAAAATATGCGCATAGCCAAAAGTGCGGCATGTTTAACAACACCCTATAAATATTGGGAAAACAAAAAGAGAATCTTCTTTCATGTATCACAAAATCGGCGTCTGAGTTCCGAACTGAATTTTTTTTAGGCTAAGTATATATTTCAATCTCAAAGGTTTGGGCACTTTTAGATTTTAATCTCTAAGGTTTTAATTTTAAGATTTTGGTACCCAAACTTTTTTACATTTAAGTTTTTAGTCCATAATATAACTTTTCATCCATTTTTAACACGTCTGCTTCTTCTCCGTTTGTTCTTCTTCGTTTGTTCTTCTTCGTTTGTTCTTCTAAAGTTTAATTAAATAGTTGCGTGAATTATTTCAACCACAATAATTATTAATTTTATTTATACTAAAATAAATTAATAAAAATGTTACTTATAATATCTATGAATATATATATTAAAGAATATTGCTATTTGATATTAAGATTATCCAATTCATCTACGACATCTAAATATGTGGAATTAGGATCTGGATATTTCTCTAGGAGGGAGCATAAATAGTGAATAAAATTCTTTATCCCATTTAAAATCACAATATGTGCACAACGCAGATCCACAAAGAGAATAAGAATACATCCCACATACAGAGAAAGTAAATCAAAGATAAAAAATAAAGTGCAGGAAAGTAAAAGCCTAAGCTGTAGAGAAATCATCCAGATGACACAAGATATAGAGGTTCCCCAATAAACTCTGAGTGCATCCTCTCTTCTACAACTTGTAGGATTCTACTTCCTTCAACAAGATCCACCGAGTCTTTTTAGTAGGAGACTCAAAAAATTTTTAGATCTTTTTGTTAGGAGACCTACAACTTCATGAATCTTTTTGCTAGGAGATTCTAAACCTCTTGAATATTTTTTTCCTAGGAGTTTTGAATGTTCCTGAAAGTCTTTTTACTAAGAGACTTGACAACAACTTTAGATCATTTGTCGGGAGATTCTGTAACTCTTACAACACGTGACATGAAAGTTTTGACAAACGAGATTCTCACAAGAGATTCTAGCTCTGTTTTAAGAGAGAAGAAAGTCACAATTTTCTGATTTCAGAGAAGAAAAAGAATAATGAGTATTCGAGAGAGACGGCTGCTAGAGCTAGTGCATCTTCTTCTTCTATAAGAGACTGTGTATAGTCCTTTTCAGCTTTTTCGTGAGCAAAACAATCTCCTTTCTTTTTCGGTTATCTTTCTCTTGATCAAGTCCAAAAAGGAATGAGGAGATTTATTTTCTAATATTTCCTTTCTCTTCAGCAACGACTATTATCGGTATCCTGACAAGCTACAATATCGGTATACGATCGATGAACACTGAGCTTTGGGTCGGTCTACGATCACCGAGCCCCAGTCGATGACCGGCGAACTCATGTCTTTGTTAATCAGAGAACTTCCTTCTGAGATCTTAGTCAGCGGTCGATGATCATTGAGCCTGGTCGACGAACTTCGGTCGACGAATGGCGATCCTTGAACATCGATCTGTGTTCGATCTCGGACACCTTTTAGGAATAACTAACGGTCGTCTTCTAGACTTTCGGTCGACGTTCGAGTACCCGATTGGCAAATGCTCGATTGACGATCAGATACTTAGTCGACGATTGACGATGCTTCTAATATAGATGGTTCTAAGTAGTTTCTTTCTTCTTCTCCTTATAGGCTTTTTCCATCTTATATATCTTGTCTTGTCATAGTGTTGGGAAATATATCGGATTAAATAAGTGATTTAGAAATGCCTTAATGAATGTATATAAATTCTATAAATATAATGTGTAAGCAGAAAAAGCTATCAGAATTGAAGGTTGAAAGACAGGAAAAATATCGAAAGAAAGCTTTGTACGTTGAGAAGTATTCGATGTACGTCGAAGATCTAAAGACAACTTACGCCGAGTTCTCTGAAGCTTAACATAAGAAGTCAAAGTTCAGTATAATAGAATACAACTTATATTGAATTCTCTGAAGCTTAATAGAAGAAGTCCAAGTTCATTATAATAGAATCCAGCTTACGTCGATTTCTTATGTATTTTGAAATCGACGAACATCGAGAAGCAATTGATGTTTTTATAAGCTTATGTCAAATTCTATATGGATGACAGATTATATTTCAAATTCAGTCATTGTACAACTCGTATTCGCCGAGTGGGCCCCTCAAGCCAAATGGCGAGACCTGGGTCAGCCCGATCATTCGCCCTGGCTAGGAGGTGGAAGTACCCCCGGTTTGGTGGGGGTAAGGTGCAGAAGAGAAGGAGCTAGGCGAGTGGTGCTCTCACGGACCACTCGCCCGGAAGCGTGGGCACTCGCCCAGCTAGGCGGGTGCCCAGCGAGTGGTGCCCTCACGGACCACTCGCCCAGGATGATTTGAGGGGGAAATGACCCTAATACCCCTGGTGGGCTGCAAATAGCCTTTCGGAACAGCGGAGTTAGGCTGTTAGCAGACCAATTTGGGGTGCTGTTAGTAAAATTAAAAGGCGGATTCATGTTATTAGCAGACCAGCCTAGAAAAATCTATAAATAGACCCTTAAGGGCACCTTGGAGGAGATCCGATTTTAGAGAATCCTCTCCTCCAGGCTAGTTTTTGGTCGGCTGCTAGTGCCCTCCAAGGTGCCCGGTTGAGCTCTGGTTTGGGAGGGGAAGCTCTCTAAGATCTTCCGGGTGTGTGGCGGGACCTCCTCGCTTCAGCCTTGGGTCTATTCATATTCTCGCATCCACCGTCAAGAGAGTCCAGTGAGGGAGAAGTAAGCATCGGCTACACCCCCAGTGGGTCCGAACTCAAGAGACCTGTTGAGGTTTCAACATTTTTGGTGCGGTGAGCGTGGACCGTAGCCGGTGAAGGAAAATCTTGAATTAGGTTCGATGACAGGAGATGGGGGGAATGGTTCTGACTCAGGTCACTCGCAGCCACCCGCGACAGGAGAGTGGCTGGAGATGTTTGAGAAGTTCAAGCGAGAAGTCCTGCAGACAGTTCTCACAGCAAGGAGCGAGTGCGAGACCCCGGCAGTCCCCGTGGTTCCACCCCTGCAGATCGGCGAGAACGCACCGGGGCAGCGGCCGGGGAAGGAGGTGCCAGCAGAAGGAAGTGCGCGAGATCTCCCGGGGCGGCAGCTGTTCAGCAGTCCGGCGAGTGCTGAGGTGTGCGAGTTGGGTCCGGGCGAGAAGACCATTCGCCGAGCAGGGGAAGGGAGCCCCTTTTGCGAGATGATCCTCTCGGCCCCAGTGCCAGAGGGGTTTCGTGGGCCGGAGATGTCCTACTACACCGGCAAGGAGGATCCAGTCGTGCACCTGCAGTGGTTTGAGGACATGACATCAATCCTTCCCATGTCGGATGCTTTTCAATGCCGACTCTTTGCAACCACCCTGAAGGAGAAAGCAAGGGACTGGTTCCACCATCTTTCCGCGGGTTCCATCTACACGTTTGATGATCTGCGCCGAGGCTTTCGGCTGCGCTTCTCGACGTCAAAAAAGAGGAAGAAGGATGCGGAGGCTCTCTTCAAGATCAGGCAGAGGGAGGGAGAGTCCCTGGCACATTACGTGGATAGGTTCCAGGAGGAGATACACCTCGTGCAGGAGGTGCCGGGATTCGCCCTCCAGATGGCGTTCATCGTAGGGTTGCGAGACGGGTTCTTCAAGATGGACCTGAAAAGAAGGCCCCCTTCATCCTTTGAAGAATTGATGGAGCGAGCAGCAGAAGAGATTGAAGGGATGACGGCCAACCCAGAGTTCTACAGGAGGTTGGCAAAAATGAGCGAGCCCGAGGTGAGGCAGCAGGAAGGAAGAAGGCGAGATGAACCCAGGGGTCAAGGGTTCGAAAGACCGCCTCAGAATTGGAGGAATCAGGAGCCCAACAACAGGTTGGGCTGGCGGCACCAGGAAGGACCGGCGAGAGGTCAGGAAGAGGGGTACCAAGGAAGAGAAGCGGGAGGAATGAATCCGGGGTGGAGGCAGGGTCCCAGACCCCCTCACCCCCTCACCCCCCAAGGGAGCAAGCTATGGCAGTAGGCCGAGGAAGAGGAGGCAGAGGAGCAAGAGGAGGAAGAGGAAGAGTAGGGAGAGGGGGCAGGGTGGCGTTGCCTTATTGTGACTTTCATCAGGAAGAAGGTCACGCGACCGCCACCTGCCCAGAATTCTTGGAGATGAGAGAGAGAGGCCAGCCACGGCGGCAGCAGGCCAGGATCGAGGAAATGCTCCCGGAGGCGGAAGAAGACCGATGCGAGGACAGGGCGGATACAAGAACCAGGGGGGAATCGGGGTGATTCATGGAGGGGTTGGGATAGAGGCCTCTCGCAAGAGGAGCTTCCAGGCGATCGCGTCGACTTCCCAGACCCCACCCCTCTCGAAGAAGCTCACCTTCTCCTCGGAAGACATGCCAGATTATGAGGATCCATTCTGCGACGCCCTGGTGATTCAGACGGCGATTGAAAATTTCACGGTCTCCCGGATCCTGGTAGATAACGGGAGCTCAGTGAACGTGATCTTCAAGAAGGCCTTCAACGCAATGGAGGGGGAAAAGAAGAGGGTGCAGGCCTCCGACGGACCGCTGTTTGGTTTCTTAGGAGAGCGGAAGGAGGTCGAGGGAGGTGTTGGTCTCCAGGTGACGCTAGGAGGAGTCCCAAGAAACTGCCGGTTCGTCATTATGGACGGTCCGAGCAGCTATAACGCCATTTTCGGATGACCCCTCATCAGCGCCTTCCGGTGCGTGCCCTCATCGTACCATCAGTGCTTAAAGCTCCATAGTGGAGGAGTCCAGGTCCGCATCCGAGGAGATGCTAAGGTGGCGAGACAGTGCTATGTGACTGCCGTCAACACCATCTCTTGGATGGCGGGTGCTAAGAAGATGGATGAGGAGATGGCGGGGCCGGAGGGGCCAGGAGAAGAAGTGGAGAAGAGAGAAGTAGGGGGAGAGGGCGATGCCCGAGGGGAGAATATGGAGGTCGCTCGCGAGGAGCAGGAGGTCGAGTTGATGGAGGTCGCTCGCGAGGAGCAGGAGGTCGAGTTGATGGAGGTCGCTCGTGAGGAGCAGGAAGTCGAGCCAGTGGAGGCGGAAGGAGTCGCAGGGGAAGAGGCCCGGATAGAAGGGCGAAAAGCAAAGGGCCAATGGGAAGAGCCAGCCCGGCTCGAGGCGGCAGAAGAGGTGGTGGAGATGGAGGTTCTCACCCAGGAGGGGAGGGTGAAAGAGGTGCGGATCAGCGGGGGTCTCGGCCCGGAGGACAGGGTGAAGATGCTGGAATGCATCCAGAAGAACGTGGATATCTTCGCATGGAGCGCAGCTGATATGCCAGGCATCGAGGCGGACATGGCTTGCCATCGTCTCAACCTCGATCCGGAAGCCCGTCCCATCCGGCAGAAGAGAAGGACCTTCGCCAGCAAGCTCGAAGGACCCATCCGCGAGGAGGTGGCAAAACTCCTCGAAGCAGGTTTTGTATCGGAGATCCAGTACCCAGGCTGGGTCTCCAACGTCGTAATGGTAAAAGAGGCCGATGGCCGCTGGCGCATGTGTGTGGATTTTTCATTATTAAATAAGGCCTGCCCTAAGGATTGCTATCCCTTGCCTCGGATCGACGCGCTGGTTGACTCAGCCGTCGGTTTTTCTGTGATGAGTTTTTTGGATGCTTTTTCAGGTTATCACCAGATCAGGATGCACCCCCAGACGTCAGAGACGTCTCGTTCATCACCAGGGAGGGATGCTACTGCTATAAGATGATGCCCTTCGGGTTGAAAAACGCAGGAGCAACCTACCAAAAGATGATGGACCGGGTATTTAGGGAGCAAAGGGGAAGGAACCTGGAGGTCTACGTGGATGACCTTATGGTGAAGAGCAAGTGCGTGAACTTTCACATCCAGGACCTCGAGGAGACGCTTCCGATATAAGTCCGCCTACTACGTACTCCACGAGGGGGACTTGTATCGGAAGACCCTCTCGGGCCTCCTGGCCCGATGCGTTTCAGAGGAGGAGGTCCCAAGGATCTTGGAAGAAGTCCACTCCGGCGAGTGCGGCAGCCACTCGGGGAGCAGGATGTTGGAGGCAAGAATAATGAGGCAGGGATACTTCTGGCCAACCCTAAGTAAAGACGCGGCAGCCTTCGCCAAGAGGTGCCAGAAGTGCCAAATGTTCGCCCCGCATCAGCTCATGCCAGCTCAGAGGCTAAAGAGTATCACGGCGCCCTGGCCATTCGCCATATGGGGGATGGATCTGGTAGGACCCTTCCCCCAGGCTAGTGGGCAGAGGAGGTTTCTCCTAGTAATGATTGACTACTTCTCAAAGTGGTTGGAGGTCAAGGCGTTGGCTAAGGTCACCTCCCAGGTAATCCGCAACTTCGTATGGGGAGAGATCATTTGTCGACATGGGCTTCCACAGACCATAGTCACGGATAATGGTCCGCAATTCGCAAGCGAGGAGTTCATCAGCTTCTGTGGCCAGCTAGGGATAGACCTCAGGTTTGCATCCGTTCACCATCCCCGGAGCAACGGGCAGGTGGAGGCGGCAAACAAGGTCATCGTGAACCTGCTCAAGAAGAAGGTGGAAAATCTGAAGGGCAATTGGGTAGAACAGCTTTCATCGGTCTTGTGGGCCCTAAGAACTACCCCCAACACCGCCACAGGAGAGACCCCTTTCAAGCTCTCTCACGGCTGCGAGGCCGTCATCCCCATAGAGTTCGAAGTTATGACACCACGGGTAAAGGCCGCCGCAAGCGGAGAGGAAGGTTGGAGAGCCGAAAACGAGGTGGAGTTGCGGCTCTCCCTCGACCTCATCGAAGAAGCTCGGGACCTGACAGCCATTCGCCAAGAAGAGGTCAAGCGACGGATGGCCAAATATTTCGATAAGCACGTCAGAGTCAAGCAGTTCGAGAAGGGAGATCTGGTGCTCAAGAAGGTCGACGCGGCCGGAAGATCCGCCGCGGTGGGAAAACTCAACCCCAACTGGGAAGGTCCCTATGTCGTGGAAGAGGCACTAAAGTCTGGGGGGTATCACCTTCAGAATGTGGAGGGCCAACCTCTCAGCCACACATGGAGTGGTGACGATCTTAAACGTTTCTATCCCTGAAACTATGTAATAAAAATGTTTTGAAATAAGAATATTTTGTTTAACATAAGTGTTTGAGACTGATACTGCAGCTTGTAGGAAAAATCCCGAACGCTCCAAAAGTGGCCCCGAGCAGACCCGCTGTCCAGGCTCTCATCTAGCTAGCAGGTCCGAAGGCTCACTCGGAGGCAGGTTCTATGTGAAAGAAAAGAAGGCCCCGAGCAGACCCGCTGTCCAGGCTCTCATCTAGCTGGCAGGTCCGAAGGCTCACTCGGTGGCAGGTTCCAAGGTGTTGAGAAAGTGGCCCCGAGCAGACCCGCTGTCCAGGCTCTCATCTAGCTGGCAGGTCCGAAGGCTCACTCGGAGGCAGGTTCTATGTGAAAGAAAAGAAGGCCCAGAGCAGACCCGCTGTCCAGGCTCTCATCTAGCTGGCAGGTCCGAAGGCTCACTCGATGGCAGGTTCCAAGGTGTTGAGAAAGTGGCCCCGAGCAGACCCGATGTCCAGGCTCTCATCTAGCTTGCAGGTCCGAAGGCTCACTTGGAGGCAGGTTCTATGCGAAAGAAAAGAAGGCCCCGAGCAGACCCACTGTGCAGGCTCTCATCTAGCTGACAGGTCCGAAGGCTCACTCGGTGTCAGGTTCAAAATTCTCAAAGGGTGACCTCAAGAGCACTCGCATTGACCACGCGCAGGAGAGATGACCTCACTTCACTTTCATGACTACCTAAGCGAAACCCCGATTTGGGCGAATGGTAAGAAAGTGCGAGTGGGGCAGGCAGCGGGAAGCGAAGGGGGGCGACACGCCTAGGTCACCCTCGAGCATTCGCTAGGTGGCCGGAACAGTCGCACTACAGTTTAAACGTCCTAATGAGCCTAGCGAGATATAGCGGCGAATGAGAAAGAATTAACGTCCTAATGAGCCTAGCGAGATATAGCGGCGAATGAGAAAGAATTAACGTCATAATGAGCCTGGCGAGATATAGCGACGACTGAGAAAGAATTAACGTCCTAGCGAGCCTAGCGAGACATATCAGCAAATGAGAAAAAAGTGGAGATAGCACAAAAATGGAGAGCACAAAAATCGTGATCAATATACATATCTTTCAAGGGCGCTCGCCCCGTTCATGATTACATTCAAAAGATTTTAAGTAAAAGACGGCAAAAAACACAGGGCCCATCTCAGGGGTCGGCAGGCTTCTCGCCAGAAGATCTATTGCTCTCGCCTGAATCCGGTAGGAGGGCGTCTTCTCGCGGCTCGCCATCCTCATCTTCCGGGAAGGGGATCGGAATGAAGAGCTCGGGGACGACCTGTCGGGCAGAGAGGCATTCGGCCTCTTCCTTCAGGTACCCAGCCTGCCGCAACACCTGCAGCGCATGCTCGGCGCTCTGGGCGTTCTCCTGCATCAATTGCTCCAGCTCGTAGTGGGGGTAGAAGTGCCCCCCACTCCCCAAGGAGAGTGCCGAGACCTCGGCTTCTCGCGACCGCTGGGCCTCGGCCTTAGCTAGCTGGACTTCGTCTTCAAGGCCGGCCACCCGAGCACGAAGCATCTCGGCAACTGTGGTATCCTAAAAATAATAATGAAGGTGGTCAGAAGAAGGTGCATCAATCGGCAACAAGTCACTCGCGGGGAGGGAGAAAATATATACCTCTGCAACGGGACGGCTGGCGAGAAGAGCTTCCGCAGCTGCCAACTTCGTCCTGAGTTCCTGCGCCTCGGCAGAAACGACGGTCGTGGACTCCTCAACCTCCGCCAAGCTCCGCGCCAGTTTGATGCTCCGGCGCGAAGACATATGCGCGAGCTCGAGCGCCCGCAGCATGGCCCTAGCGGTCTCATGGGCGAGAACCTGAGTCGTCTCGGCAT
This sequence comes from Dactylorhiza incarnata, assembly GCA_033032865.1. NCBI lineage: Eukaryota > Viridiplantae > Streptophyta > Magnoliopsida > Asparagales > Orchidaceae > Dactylorhiza > Dactylorhiza incarnata. The sequence goes on along the minus strand of JAWHQI010000193.1, from coordinate 3,006,655 downwards.
CATAGACTTCAGCATCCTCCCGGCCGTAGAGGGCATACGCGATGGCATAAGCCTCACCACTGGCGAGGTCGCTCTCTATCCACGATGGGTGAAGGGTGGAGAGCGAGACCCTGTTGACGTTCTTGTCCCACTTTACCAGGGGAGCCCGTGAGGGGTCCACGTACTTCTCGCCGCTGGGGAAGTTCCGGTGGTCCCTGGGCAATGGAGGCGGCGACAACGACGATCCCACACGAAGGGTGGTCTCGCCCGGCGCACCCACCCCCGGGGTTTGATTCTGAGCACTCGCCCCTAGGGTCTCGTCCAAGATCCCCTTCCCCTTGGCGGAGGGGGGATTCTTTGATTTCTTGGAAGAAGAGGAGGTCAGCGCCCCAGGTTTACGCTTCTTTCCGCTAGGCTTGGAGGAGGAGGGTTCCTCCCGACAGGCATCCGCTGCGGCCTGTGCGAAGGACACGGAAGCCCCAGAGGGACGCGGCGGATGAAGGGGGAAGCTACGCACGCCTGCACAATATTGTGAATAATTTAGCGAATGGTATAAGAGTCACAAGACCGAAACGAACGAAGTCCCAAAAACTTACCCTCGCCCTGCGGAATGAGCGAGAGCGAGTTGACGTTTCGCCGGAGATAGACGAGGTCCATCCCGTGCTCCAAGATGTATTGGTGGAGTTTGGCCTCGTGCCCCCCTAGGGTCGGGGGGCGGAAGGTTGACTCCTCCTCCTGCACTGGGGCGAGAAGTGTGTTCCCCAGGTTCCCGCTGACGAAGAGGAAGCGCCGAACCCAGTCGTGGTTCTTATTCGGGAGCCCATAGTGCTTGAGCGGGTTCAGACCCGAGAAGAATGAGATGTCGTTGGTGCAGCGAAAGGTGTAGAGCTTGCGGAAGACGGGGAGCGAGAACTCGATCCCCTCTTCTCGCAGGTAGCTCGCGTACCCGACCAGCATGGCGATGGAGTTGGGGTTGAGCTGGCCGGGCACGACTCCATAATACCTGAAGGTCTGGCGGAGTTCCGGCCAGATGGGAAGGCGAAACCCCACCTCTAAGTGCTCTAGCGGGATCGCGAGAGCACAGGGCGAGAGGGAGTTTAGGCGCTCGTCCGGCCTGGGCTTTCGCGTCTCGAACCCAGGCGGGATGTAATCCGCGACCGCAGTCAAGTAAGCCTCGTCGGAGAGGTCGCATGAATCGAAGGTGTGGTTGACGAACGTGCTGGCGCACCTGGCCCTGTCTTCCACATCACCACCCATGTCGCGAATGACGAAGGATAAGAAAGCAGCAGAGAAGAGAGAAGCGCGAGTGCTAACGCGAGGAAAGAGAAGGAGCGGATGGTAAGGTATTTAATACGGTGGTTGAAAGGCCTATTTATAGAGGGGCTAAACGGCATTTGGGCTTTCGAGGTAAGTGGTGTGCGGATAGCAGTCGCGCCTTCCCGACGCCTCGGAACCCGGGCCGACCCCTCTCGCCCAGTAATGACAAGTTCCCTGTGGCTATTCGCTCATCGACTACGCGAAAAAGGTTAAGAAAGCATTCGGCAATAGTAAAGCATTCGGCAACACCCAAGCAAGATATATGAAATAAAGGACAAAGAATAGAGCATTCGCAAAACACAGGACATAATATTATTACAAATAGAAATAAAAGTTCAGCATCCGCGCTACAGAAAACAGAAGAATTACAAGAAGGGCGAATGAAGACTAGCTCAATACTCCTCCCAGACCCACCGACCTCGCTTTCGCGACCCAGCTTCCAGGGGCATTCGCGGGCGGAAATATGCGAGCATGTTGGTGATCTCATGGGAAGCCAGTTGGAGTTGGTCCCGGGCTCGCGCGGCGTGTCTTTCGGGAGACAACTCCCCTCCTTCACCCCCCAGGCGGTCCACCGTCGCGAGAATGCGCGAGTAGTCCCGCTGGAGGTCCTTTAACTCATGCGCGACTCTCAGCCGCACGTCGTCCACCTGGCCGGCGACATTTCTCTGGATGTGGATGAGCCTCCCCAAGACCTCCGTGATCCGCTCCTTCAGGGTCGCGTGATCTGAGGAGTCACCCAGAAAGTCAGCGAGATCCCCAGGGGAAGGGAGAGGCGAGAGCATCCCCTCTCCCCCCTCGTAGTAGGAATCAAAGGGGGAGGCTTTCCGATAGCCCGCGAAATCACAACTAGGTCAGTGGTGGTAAAATATGCGAGTACGATAGGGGCAGGTGAGTGAACTGACTTGGGGTGGGGTCCTTGTGACCTGAAGGACGAGACGAATGGGGGTGCGTTCCAAACAGCCCGGCGGGAGGTAGGACCTTTCCCTTTCCAGGACGGTAGGGCTGTGAGGTAGGAGCTGGAGCATCCGCAGGATCATCCACGCGGCCCTGATGGCCGGATCCCTTTTGAGGAGATACCCTCGGCTCATCCGCAAGAACGGAGGGGTTCCGCAGCGGAAGGTTGGGATCAAGGGCTACAAAAAACAGTGGTCAGCAGTGAGCATCATGAAGGGTGAATCTAAAAGGGTTTACAACTTACCGGACTGCAATGAGGTCTCGCCCGGAGGAGGTGGAGGAGCAAGGTCCCGATCTGGAGGCCTCTCATCCGGGGGAGGTGGCACCACGACACTGCTCGAGACGGCCCCGTGGCCGGTCTCGGGCATCGAGATCCCCTGCGAATGGTCAGAGCAAAGGCAGGGTAAGGAGAGGAACTAAACAGAGGGACGAGAGGAATCCTCATACCTGCGTCCCGGGGTCCGGAGGATTCCTCGCCGGAAGAGTATCCGCCGGCGGAGTCCTCGCCGGAGGAGTGCCCGCAGGGGATTCCGAGGCAGTCTCGCCTCTCTGACGATTCAATCGAATCGCCTTGGCTCGACGCGAGACGTAGGGGGCACTCGGGTCCCGTTTAGACATAAGCCAGGGAGCAAATTTGGCCGCCTTGGGGGCAGTTACAGCTTGGGCCGCGGCCAGACGCTCGATCATCTCCAGCGAGAGGGGTCTCGCGGAAGGCTTGTGAGAAGACATTGATCTCGGTGAAGAGCTAAGGGAGGGAAGAAGCTCCGAATCGAGGGTTGTCAACGCTCCAGGAAGTTCTGACATGAAGAGATATATATAGGACAACGGTGGGACCCACAGAATCTTGTTAGTCCAGTCAGCAAGCACTCACCGAATACAGGGTTGGACTGTTCTTTCCGAGCGTAGTAACCACTCACAAAGAGCGGGGATTGTGTACAACCCGTATTCGCCGAGTGGGCCCCTCAAGCCAAATGGCGAGACCTGGGTCAGCCAGATCATTCGCCCCGGCTAGGAGGTGGAAGTACCCCCGGTTTGGTGGGGGTAAGGTGCAGAAGAGAAGGAGCTAGGCGAGTGGTGCTCTCACGGACCACTCGCCCGGAAGCATGGGCACTCGCCCAGCTAGGCGGGTGCCCAGCGAGTGGTGCCCTCACGGACCACTCGCCCAGGATGATTTGAGGGGGAAATGACCCTAATACCCCTGGTGGGCTGCAAATAGCCTTTCGGAACAGCGGAGTTAGGCTGTTAGCAGACCAATTTGGGGTGCTGTTAGTAAAATTAAAAGGCAGATTCATGTTATTAGCAGACCAGCCTAGAAAAATCTATAAATAGACCCTTAAGGGCACCTTGGAGGAGATCCGATTTTAGAGAATCCTCTCCTCCAGGCTAGTTTTTGGTCGGCTGCTAGTGCCCTCCAAGGTGCCCGGTTGAGCTCTGGTTTGGGAGGGGAAGCTCTCTAAGATCTTCCGGGTGTGTGGCGGGACCTCCTCGCTTCAGCCTTGGGTCTATTCATATTCTCGCATCCACCGTCAAGAGAGTCTAGTGAGGGAGAAGTAAGCATCGGCTACACCCCCAGTGGGTCCGAACTCAAGAGACCTGTTGAAGGTTTCAGTCGAATCGCCTTGGCTCGACGCGAGACGTAGGGGGCACTCGGGTCCCGTTTAAACATAAGCCAGGGAGCAAATTTGACCGCCTTGGGGGCAGTTACAGCTTAGCCCGCGGCCAGACGCTCGATCATCTCTAGCGAGAGGGGTCTCGCGGAAGGCTTGTGAGAAGACATTGACTCGGTGAAGAGCTAAGGGAGGGAAGAAGCTCCAAATCGAGGGTTGTCAACGCTCCAGGAAGTTATGACATGAAGAGATATATATAGGACAACGGTGGGACCCACAGAATCTTGTGAGTCCAGTCAGCAAGCACTCACCGAATACATGATTGGACTGTTCTTTCCGAGCGTAGTAACCACTCGCAAAGAGCGGGGATTGTGTACAACCCGTATTCGCCGAGTGGGCCCCTCAAGCCAAATGGCGAGACCTGGGTCAGCCCGATCATTCGCCCCGGCTAGGAGGTGGAAGTACCTCCGGTTTGGTGGGGGTAAGGTGCAGAAGAGAAGGAGCTAGGCGAGTGGTGCTCTCACGGACCACTCGCCCGGAAGCGTGGGCACTCGCCCAGCTAGGCGGGTGCCCAGCGAGTGGTGCCCTCACGGACCACTCGCCCAGGATGATTTGAGGGGGAAATGACCCTAATACCCCTGGTGGGCTGCAAATAGCCTTTCGGAACAGCGGAGTTAGGCTGTTAGCAGACCAATTTGGGGTGTTGTTAGTAAAATTAAAAGGCGGATTCATGTTATTAGTAGACCAGCCTAGAAAAATCTATAAATAGACCCTTAAGGGCACCTTGGAGGAGATCCGATTTTAGAGAATCCTCTCCTTCAGGCTAGTTTTTGGTCGGCTGCTAGTGCCCTCCAAGGTGCTGGGTTGAGCTCTGGTTTGGGAGGGGAAGCTCTCTAAGATCTTCCGGGTGTGTGGCGGGACCTCCTCACTTCAGCCTTGGGTCTATTCATATTCTCGCATCCACCGTCAAGAGAGTCTAGTGAGGGAGAAGTAAGCATCGACTACACCCCCAGTGGGTCCGAACTCAAGAGACCTGTTGAAGGTTTCAACAGTCATTGGTGCTCCATTTAAAGAAAGAGATTATAACGAATTAGAGATAAAAAGAAAAGAATTGAATCAGATGGACTTCTGTATTTACAAATGATTCAAACCGAGAAATTGTTGATCGATTCTTTTCTTCCTTCTCTCTATCCAAGAAGGACTCATCTTCTCTCTGAGTCTCATTTTTCTTCATCCTCTCTTTCGATTTGAAACAGACCGTCTGTTGCAAGCCCCAAGAAAAGGAGTTGTTGATTGATGTTCTGTCTTCTTCTCTTCAAGAACAACCGATTAAAGATATATTAGTATCCACACAGATTGTTAAATTCAAAGATTCTTTCAGAGATTGTCGAAGAAAGATTCTTATTGTGAAAAAATCAGCTATATCCATCCATTTAACAAAAGAGTTCTAAGAATCTCTCTTCAAAAGATTTAGTGATAAAGTTTTAAGAATTCATCTTTAAATGATTTTGTTATAGAGTTTTAAGAATCTCTCTTTAAAAGATTCAGTGATAGAGTTTTAAGAATCCCTCTTCAAAGGATTCAATGTGTTGGGAAAAATATTTTCTTGATTTACCTTACAAATTTTATAAAAGTGATTTCATTCTCTAGGATTTATTACTCATGTTGTATAGTAAGGGTAATATGGTCTTTAGATGTTCTAGGATGACATATTCACCATAGAGACTCAAAGTCTAGAAAAAGGAGATCAAAATCCAGTTGAGTTAAATTTGCGTCAAAAAGAAATCGACGCAGCTTTAATTGAAAGTCGAAGTAACATCAAATAGAAGTATAGATAACTGAGACTAATAGTCGACGCTTCATTGGAAGTCGACACAACTTCGAATGGTATTCGACGGAGAAGTCAGAACTTGAAGTCTACGATCTTTATCTCGACGGATACGTCGATAATGAATTGACGCAACGTCGATAGCAAAGTTCAACTCAAAGCTGATGAAGATTTTGAAGTTGCTTCTCGTAGAATTCAAAGATGTGTCGATATGAAGGCAGAAGTTACTCGACGCAACGTCAAATACAGTCAAAGATTTGGAAATTTCATGGAATAGATTCTGATGATTATTCAGAAGGTATATATAGAAGATATTTGAATTATAACGGGTCGCACATGTACAAGAAGAGAAAGAATCATTCGAGAGATTCAAATGTGATGAAATTGGAAGTTATATATAAGGTTACTGATGAGCTCTCAATATAAATAGAAAGAGAACAATAATTCTCCTTGGACATTCCAACTGGAGGAGGATCAGAAAAGGAATGTCATTCAATCTCAATTCAATTAAATCGACAAAAGAATATATTCATACAGAATTCAAAAAGGAGTTAGCACAACAATCCCCTCTCTTCTGCTTGGCTGATCTCTCTCTCTCTCTCTCTCTCTCTCTCTCTCTCTCTCAGCCTACCTGACAGATCTCTGTACAATATTTCATCTTTTACAAGCTAACAAAGGATGTAAAGATCAAGACTGGATCAGTGCATATAATCCTTTCATCTTTTTCTAAGCAAGTATTCATTCTCTGATAAAGGATCCATAACACTTAGTGCCTAGAATCATCAGTGACTATTGAAAGAGGATTCAAATCAGAAGAATACACTTCTTCTTCTGTTTACTCTATTTCTTATTTCTATAAATTGAGTAAAGAGTTTTAAGAATCCATCTTCAAATGATTCAGTTTGGTTCAAGATCTCCTTATCAAAAGATCTGGCTTGATTTTATGAGTCTCCTTATCAAAAGACTCAGTCCCTGGTTCTAAGAGTCTCCTTATCAAAAGATTCAGGCACTGTGACAGTGTATTCCTACCAAGGTGGTAGAAGAGTGGAGTACCCAAATTTTGGGGCTCCACTATAGCTTTTGTGTCCTCTGTGTTTGTCTTTTGATTATTTCTATTACTCTGTGATTATATTAATTATGGTTGGTATTTTGAATGCCTAGTAATTAAGATTGATTTTCTGTGCACTTATTAGTAAAAGTTTTTAAATCTATATTCACCCCTCTAGAGAATACTCATGAGAGTTATTGTGCACTTCCACAGTGGTTCTAAAGTCTCTTTACATAAAAACTCAACACTGCTTAGTAATTTCCTACCAAGTGGTAGAAGAGATGACGTACTTAGATTTGGGAAATTTCTATAAAATATTTGTATCATCTGTATGATCTATTCTATAGCTTTGATTTATTTTACTACATATTCTTCATTACTGTTTATTTAATTTATGACATGTACCGTGATTGATTGTGTCAGATGATTTTAAAATCTCTATTCACCATCTCTAGAGTAATTCTCAAGTATCATTTCACATTTTCAATTAATATCAATGGGATGTTAATAAAAAATGTTAATACCTTGATTAATAAAGATCATGATATTTGAGAATTAGTTCTTGAATAATTTTATACAATCATAAGTTTTACACGGATTAGAGATTATGTCACATCCAGATCACCAATGCGTAATTTAGATAAATTTTTATGGTAGTCTAGAATAAAATTGTATATAAATTCTATTGATGAAGGTATATTTGATTTTGTGCTTACATGCTCATATATTCCAACAAAGCTGAATATTAAAGGAGAAACAATGGCAAAGCCAAAGGCAGAATGGAGTGAAGGATATGAGAAGACTAGGATTTGTGATGAAAAATCCACGAACATTCTTATCTCTACAATGAGTGATGAAATCTACCAGAGAGTTATAGACTATCAATTTGCAAAAGAGATTTAGGAATCTCTAATCATAATATTAAAAGGAAACTCATATGAGAGAAAAAATAAAAAAAAGCCCCTCTTGATCTCTCAATATGAGAAATTCAAGAAGAGTGTTGATGATATGTACCAGAGATTCAGTTAGCCAGTGGATTAAAATGTATTGATAAAGAAATATCACTTATTTAAATAAATGACAAGCTTCTTATGTGTTTTCCTAGCTCATATGATTCTAGAATTTGTGTCATAAGAGACTTTGTATGCCACAAGGAGATCACCATAGATGCACTCCCGGGCAAGCTGAAGTCATATGAGATGCTCCTCAAAATAAGAGGAGAAAGTGAGTTGAAGGAGAATGTTGTATGTACTCCAAAAGAAAAGTTAATTGCACTGAACGATGCCGATGATAAAAGCTCAACTCTTAATGATGATCTGATGAGCTTAGTAGCCAGAAGATTCAAGAAGTGAATCAATGCAGAAGAATTTAGAAAAATAAGTAATAATTTCAGAGGCAAACTATGGTATGACAAAACTCCATCTAATGAGATTGTTTTTTACATCTACAGAAAATCTGGACATAGTGCTCTAGAATGCCCATAAAATAACAACGAAAAATCTCTAAAAAAGAAAGAACATATAATCAAAAATGATTTTAAGAAAAAAGAAAAATGCTTCATTGCTGAAACATGAAGTGAGAAAGATTTTGAGTGTACTTCAAGTTCAGATGGTGAAGCCGAAGAGAGTGAAAGTAAATATCTGATGACATTGGATCTTTCAGTTTTGAAAGATGAGGTAATTAATTTAGATGATTTTGATTTTATTTCAGAAGAGTTTAAATGTGTTTTTGAAGGAATCTGAAGAAATACATGACTATAGAAAGGAAGATTAAAATACTTCTATAAGAAAAAAAATTCCTCTTAAATGAAAGTACTATGTTAAAAGAAAAGATAACTACGATAAATCAACTTAAAGAGAATATTTATTAACTGAAATTTTACAATGTGAAAAACTAAAATATCTAGAAACAAAAATAAAAGATTTAAAGAAGAATTAACTAAAGCAAAGTAATTTCATATTATGATTTTTGCACTAAAATTAATTCGCTAAATATTATATTTCTTAAATATTTTATTTCACTCAAATAATTTCTTTCTAAAAAATTCTCTTACTATTTCCCTTTTTAGAGATCCTTCTCTCAAAAATTTTATGTCATTTGGATTCTCACAAATATTTTAAATTTAATTAATTGTAGTTTTTATTTTAAATTTAATTTATTTACCAGAACAGTAGATATTAGATCAAATCTGTTTCAGGTTCGGGTCGTAGGGGTCCTCTTTTGGGAAATTCAGGCGGCCTCAACCAGCACTGAGACAAAGCAGTGGAAGACGGCGGGAGAGGCGGAGAAAGGGTATGGCGGGGAGCTGGAGTGCGGCGGAGCTCCCAAGAAAGGAGGCCGGCGTGCTTCGAGGGCACGAAGGGGCGGTGCTGGCCGTCCGATTCAATGGCGACGGAAACTACTGCCTCAGCTGCGGCAAGGATCGCACTCTACGCCTCTGGAACCCTCACCGAGGTATTCACATCAAGACCTACAAATCCCATGGCCGCGAGGTCCGCGACGTTCATGTCACCTCGTAAGAGTCCTTCCCTCGAACTCCCTCTCTTCCTCCCCCCTCGACAAATTGCGAGGGCAGTCAAGATGATCGATCAATTCTCTCTAATCTCCGCCCTGTGTCGGCTAAGAGTTGTTTCCTTCATCACCTTCTTTATTGACAGGGACAATGCGAAGCTTTGCTCTTGCGGTGGCGATCGGCAGGTTTTTTACTGGGACGTCGCAACCGGGCGTGTAATTCGAAAATTCCGCGGGCATGATAGCGAGGTTAGTTCTCTCTGTTCAATTTTACTTAGAAGTTTAAGGACTATCAATTAATGCAGGCGCTTTGCTTGATGTTATGCTATTGTTGAGGATCAGTAAATCGTCCTTCAGATACTAATATTTTTCTGCTTTGAACTTTTCCTGTTTGAAAGAGATTCTACACATAATTAGCTTGGAAGAAAAATGTCAACTGTTCCCTAGTTCTTTTGTACTCGTGTAGACTCTTGGATACTCTAGTAACTGAGCAATGCAGTTCCACCTGAACTAAGAATCTAAGATGAAGTTATAGTGGTATGCCCTTGGGATTCCTTATAGTTACTTATTTAGGATATGGACATAAGCATTGTTGAAATGCTCAGAGAGGTTGGAGAGACGGACAAAGGATATTGTCGACATGAACCACAGGTCTACTTGAAAGATGGTAGGTCGACTTGGCTGCTATTTAGTATATGATAAATTTTTGTGGCACATAAATCTTGTTTTCATTTAATATATGATATGTGAGATATAATAACGAAACAATGAAGAAAATGTGATGTCACGCATATCTTCATATTAATTTGTACTTATATTTGAATAATTTAAATGTTCAAAAACATGTCTTGTATTCTAGATTTTTTTTAAATCACGTTTCTCGTAACGCATCACGTACCTGTGCAACATAGATACTAACATCACACTCTATGTTGAAGTTGGATAAGGGCTATGGATCATTGCTACCAACTTCATGAATTAATTTGGAGAGAACTAGGTTGAATATGTGTTGAATTTCTTGATATATATATGAATTTATGGAAATATTGATATTATCATTTAAAGATTATAAAGTTTTGATGGGGAGCAGCCCGCTCGACCCGTTCGGGTCTACTCGCGACGGCCTCGGGCACACTGACGATTTGATGAGCGGATCGCCGATCTTAGCATTAATTGTACTTTGTGTTTTTTATTTCGAGTTGTATTTTGTTTATTTTGAGGATCGCAACACGGCGAAACATGATCGTTCGTTGTCCCCCCTATTGTCTATATGTTGAGTGTGAGAGCTCTCATTTAGGGGTATTGAAGATTTGAGTGTTAAAGCCTTATCTTTGATCATTTTGGTACCGAAGCCGAGCCCCGGACGTGAAGCTTGGAACTCCTCCTTTCCCTCCTTGCCGTGAGTCCCCCTTCCTCCCCTCCATCCCATTGCTGACCCTCCACATCACATTCCAGCCCGTCTCCAAAATAGTCGACCACCACTTCCTCCCTTCCATCCCACTGTCGGCCCCTCCCCACATCCATTCCAGACCTCTCCAAAGCAGTCGGCCACCATTTCATCCTCCCCTTCCCACTACCGACCACCCATCCCACCCCCCTTCCCGTGGACCCACTTCCCTAACAACCCCCCCACTAAATTCCCAAAACAGCCCCCATCACTCCCCCAAATCCCCTTAAATTCGTCTCTGGTAGGGGTGTTCACGAACCGAATCGAATTGAATTGTTCTTCAATCGAACCCAAATTTGTCATAAATGCAGAGATTCAAATTCGGATTCGTTTGAATATTTGAATTCGGATTTAAATTTGTCCCAAAATCCTGGATTCGAATGCGGATTCGGGTTTGGATTCGAATTTGAATTTGCTTCAAATGATAGACCAAAAAGACTTTGATCGGACAAACATGATCATCTTTATATATAATATAGATATTTCTACTATTCTTGAACTATTCTCGGATCTTGAAAATAGAGATAATATTATTCAGATTTAGATTTGAATACTACTCGAATCCGGATTCGAATTCGAGAAATACGAATCTTAATCGAATCTTAACGAATCGATTCCCGAATTATTCACGAACTATTTGGTTTGCGAACAACCCTAGTCTCCGGTGATCATCGGAATCATTCTTCGGTCACCTCCGGTGATCCCCCTCTCAATTTCCTCCAATTTTCAGTTTTTCGGCGATCGCCAGAAAATACCTCCAACCATCACCACCACCTCCGACGACCCTCGCCGGAAACCACCTCCGGCTTCCACCTCCGGAAGCCACCCCCACCCCCACAATCTCACAACCACCCCATAACTACCTTCCCACTTCCTCCACTACCCCACTTTTCTAAATTTTAGGATCCATTCCTAAAATATAGCCCACAACCTCTCCCCACTCCCCCCACAACAACCGGCCCCCTCTATTCCCTCCCTACTCTTCACGTGGAGCCACAAAACTTCCTCCACCAAAACTGACCCCCACCTCCCTATATTCCAACAGCCCCTTTGACTACCCTCCCAGATGTCCACCCCCATGCTGCAGGAAATCCTCTGGACAACAATTAACAGCCCTCCCAAACTCCTCCCTGCTGCTGTCCGGCCCCCATACCAGCCCACCAGCCAATCTCCCTGCAGCCCAGAAGCCTCCCCGAGCCTCCCAGCTCCCCGCCGAGCCTCTCCCAGCAGCTGGATCCTGAATTCCAGCCACGCACAGCCATGCACAACTCCAATGGAACCTGAATCCAGTCTCATGTGGCTCTCCCGGCTACTCCACAACTCTCCAAATACACCTCCAGCCCTCCCCCTTCAGTATTGTGCGAGTCCAAGGTTTGTTTGTTATTTCTTTTTAGTTGAATATTGTGTTTAGTCTCTACTTGAGGAGATATTGGATTGTAAGCTTTGAATTCAGTTGTTTAAGTCTTTGTATTCTCTCATTTAATTAGTCATTTGTTTCCGCGCACTCCTGCGTTTGTACTCTCCTCTTGTTTCCTTAATTTAAATGTTTTTATTTTCCGACGGCAAATAAAAAGAAAGTGGTTTTTAAAAGTACTTTATTGCAAGCTTAATTTCGTTGGAAATTGTGTTAGCATCTATCCTTAGTTCCCTTAGGACCTTACCCTGCGCCAAGTTTATAATTTGATTGTTTCGACCATGCACAAGCTTGTCGCTAACAATTTGAGCTTATTCAGTGGTTTGTTGAGCTAATATGACCGTGTTTGGACTAGCTATACCAAGACAAGCCAAAAAAGTTTAGCTCAGGGAATTTTTGGGAGACTAGTAGTGGCAGCAAATGGAGTGGTGTCATATGGAGGGTTGCAAATGGAGCTGTAAGAAATTGTTTGTTGAGAAAAGTGTTTGAATGATCTCCGTTTGCAAAGCTGTTCAGAACAGAAAACCATTTTAAATTGTATGTTAAATTGTTGAGCTGATACAACCATGTTTGGACTAGCTCAACCAAAAAGTTTAACTTAGGGCTTTGACATCCTGACAATATTGTGAAATCTAACATGATGACCATTTAGTAATTCTCCAACCTATTATCTCCAGTTGGATGTGATGTCATGCATGATTTACTTCTAGATTACGATGAACTACACTCGTGCATCTGATATATTGTTGTTGTTAGAGAACTGTGACTACAAATATTTTGATTAAGATTGATTAGATGAGCTGCTCTCTGTTGAATCTCATCACTAGAATTATCTTTACAATCTTCTGACATTGTGATATTGCGACAAGTACAATAAAAATGATTTATAACATACACCATCAAATGAGAAAATGTTAATATAAAATGTAGCATCCTGTGTAGTTAAGGAAACACTTACACAATGTTCACATATATGAATATAGTTTATATAAAGAACTAACACAATCTTCTCAGATATGAATATTGTTCAGTACAATAAAGGGCTTACACATTGTTCGACAGACAGATAATATATTGTTCATAAATGTACAACACAAAGACTAATGTTCACACAAAGACTAATGTTCACACAAAGACTAATGTTCACTATCATAACATACAAACACATTCACTAGTTAGATTTATCCGCCATCAACCACCTATTTTTAAATTCTCAGGAATACTCGTGAAGGTTTCTGATGCAGGACAGGCAGAGCCTTATCAGGTCCCGCGGACCGTACACCCCAACCCATCCCCGGTCCCACCACAGGGCCGATAGGTTGTTGAGGCCAGGGCTCGATCCCCCGACCTCCTTGATAAAGAGCTCTCAGGCAAGCTCTCATCACCAACTGAGCCGCGGATCAGTTGGTGATGAGAGCTTGCCTGAGAGCTCTTTATCAAGGAGGTCGGGGGATCGAGCCCTGGCCTCAACAACCTATCGGCCCTGTGGTGGGACCGGGGATGGGTTGGGGTGTACGGTCCGCGGGACCTGATAAGGCTCATCGGGTGGACTCCCGGTGGGACCCCTGGGCCGTGGTGGGATGCCAGGTATCCAGGGTGGCAGGCGGGTGGTGATGCCTGTCCTGCATCAGTTTCTCTGTTGGTCTTCTCCCTAAAAAATATTGTTGCAAAGAGAAATCAAAGTCATTAATATTTCTGAATGTTTTCCGAGTCTTTAATTGCTTATGGGATTGTGAACAAGATATAGAAGATGTAAATTTTTGGAGTCTCCGTCATGAATCAACCAATTATATGAGATATTTCTGCTAGGTCGTCTATGGTAGAACTCATTGCTCGCTTGCTGTCAGTACTCTTCTTTTTTCTTTTATCCTTTCTCTTCTTATTAACTTGCGGTGAGGTCAAGAGTCGATTGGAATTAAAATTTCCACCCATACATGCTAGTGAGCAGATAAATGTTCCACATCTTGAACGTCATCGTCAGACACGACACATTCATCAATTGATTAGTGACCTAATTTTCGTGAATTTGGGTCTCATGCTAGATCTCTAATTGTAACTACTTGGCTAAATACCATGTCCAATTTTTTTTCCAAATTTTGTGATATTCCTAAGTAGTGAAATTTCCTTTCGGTGGGTACAATCTAATATAAATATACATCTAATTAGTCGAATGAGTAATTGTGAATTTGGAAATTATAGTGAAAAGATAATCGAAAAGAAACATCTTAACCTTGACATCGCCTAGTTTCTCCTCCACTCTAATTCGTCTACTGCGACGTAGAGTCCCATGCGTCTCCTTCCAATCCCGTCAGTCGCCATCCGCTTTGTGAATCAGGGCTCCTTCACCACCGACCGATCTATGCACCTATAGCTTCACCATCTCCCATCAACTCCACCGCACTTCCATCCACAGTTTTGTCGTGAATCACAACCCCTTCCAGCTTCATTATTCCAACAAGCTCGCCAAGCAACTACGATCCCCACAATCATCCTCGCCGACCCCACACATCGACATCCCAACATTCAACGTCACCGATTCATTGGGTTGGATTGCCTGTGCGAAACAGTACTTTGACCTCCACCATATAGTTGAGGTACAAGGTCTCTATGACCCTCATTGAGATGAAAGGGTCTGCACTCTATTGGGTTTGTTGGCTCTGTCAGTCCTCTCTGGATCTCACTAAGGTGACCGTCAAGGAGGCTCTCATACAACATTATGATCATTGCTGCTCTAGTAACACTATCAAACATTTGTGTGGGGTCTGCTAGACAGGCGCCATCGACTCTTGGGTGGAGGAGTTTATCGAGCTGGTCACACACATTCCGGGTCTTCCACTCGACCACTACTTTGGTTATTGTATGCATGGATTACAACCCCATATTCGTGCTCGGCCCAACACCCTACACCCATCTACCATCAACCAGACTCCGGACCTCTCTCTAGTTGTGGAAGACAAATTTCTTGCGGCTTCCATGGACCCCACTCTACCTCGCCTTCCAATCCACCCACTCAGCCATTCTTCAGCCATAATCCCAAACTGCCTACATCACCACCAGTCACCACCTCTTCCTCGACCGACCACCGTCTCTCCATGCAATAAATGTCCAATCCCCACTCACCGCCCATCCAACAAGGAGTTCAATGAGCTGCACAGTAAGATGCTTTGTTTCCACTACAAGAAACCTTATTCTCCAACCCATTAGTGCCCTATGAAAGACTTTCGCACCATGATTAGGGATGATTGTGTTGATATTGGCATTGTTGACTTTGAGGCCCTCACGATCCAGGACGCACCACCAGATAGAGCTCCGGGCACATACGCAAGGGCCAACTCTACAATGTACCAATGCTAGAGCATGATGGAGACTCGACCCTGGGGACATGGTCAATTTTTGGGTGGATGTTATGATACGCACGTCCGACATCGACAATTGGAATTTATTTATTTTTGGTCACTTATGTACTTTCCTTTATGATGATATTTTGGTAATTTGTAAGTGAGTCTTTCTCCATATATATGACAAAGACTAGTAAGTATGAGAGTCATCTTTGGATTGCTTAGGTTTTGGCTCTCATTTGAGAGAAGAGAAGGACCCATCCTTCGAAAGTTTGACTTCAAAGCCAAGGTAAATAACCCTTCTTCTATCCCCGTAATCACCCCATAACCAACAAACCATTCTTAGCCACTACATTTGTTAACAGAAAGTTCTGCGACCTCTATTATCTAGAATGAGTCTAAGTTAGGGGGACAAACATCACCCAACAAGACAGTCGATCTCTAATTGTCGACCGCTTGGACTAGTCAATCACCGATTGCTGACTTCTTGGGACAGTCTATTTGTTGCGGAAATTCGAGTAGAATGAAAAAAAAACAATCATAGACGACAGATTTACGTGGTTCACCCTAAGATGGGCTACGTTCACAGGCAGCAGCAATCAAATTATCACTATCAAGAACAAAGGCAGTTACAGACAAATGGGCGGATTTCTGAATTCAGAAGAAATCACAAACCCCTAGAACTACTTCGAGTTTATACAACACTCTGCACATTTATAGTTTTCGAAAAATTGGATTGACACGCCCTTGGCACACTTCCGTGTGCCTCGGTCGCGTGGCCCTATCAACGCTTCTTTTCATCGATAACCCTCTAGCAACCGTCATGGAACCGTCAGAACGGCACACGGCGGTGTCATCCGGGCGTGTGCATTTAAAAGTCGTGTCTCCTCTTTCTGGACACGTCTCCTCTTTCTGGATGCGTCCACAGACTTCTGGAACGGTCTCAACTGTTACACGACCTCAGCACACCAACCGCATCAGTCGTCGCCTTGGGTTATGATTCGAAGCACATAATTTACACTATTGTTGATTGCCGACCACCGACCGCATGGACCCGATGGTCGCCGATTGCCAACCTCTTGGGAAAGACGACATCTAATCTCTCATTATAGGTCTCGCCGACCCTTCTCCAACATTCGCGGTACATGCTTCCAGGCCACCAGGATCCGCAGACCCCAGATGGACCTCACCAGCCTTTTTCCATGATTTGCATGCTCCATTTCCAGACCAATCGGCTCGTGACTTCCACTTGTATTTTTTACTTGGTGTATTTTCTTTTCTTAAGCGGGTTGCCCGTCTTTTGTAAGCTGCCCACGGGTACGTCCTTGTTTTCTATAAATAGGGTGTAAACAGTGACCGAAGGGGCATTGGCTTCTAGCTCACAAAAACTCCTAGCACTTGTACCCCTCAAGAGGGTGTTCGCGAGTTCTATTCAGATAGTGTCAAAGATACGTCTGCTACTTGTAATCCCGTGTAATCTCAATATTCAACAACAACAACAACAACAGCAGAACCCATATAGTCCCCAATCATTGGGGGTATGGGCGGGGGAAGATTGGAAACAGACCTAACCTTTGGCCCTATGCCCAAAGTGGCTTCTCAATATTCAATCAATAAAATTACGCACAACCAAAGTTTCGCGTTGTGTGAAGCCTGGACTCGTCTGGGTTCGATTTTTCTCTTACCTTTTGGCGTTGAAGTCTCAGAGCTCAAGTAACCTCCATAGAGCAGTCTACTACCCCCATCAGTATGGATGTGAAGTTGAGGCATTTTTGACATCACAACATTAACTACCGTTCCTCACTCATAAGTACTTTTAACTACCCCACTTCTCCATATAACTGCCCGCTCCACCACTAAATCACTCCATAACTACCTGCAATCAACATTAATCCCTATATAGATGGTTGTAACTATTCATTCCGTATTAACCACAGCCCCCACCCCCGAAACCCCCGCCAATCAATCAGTACAAGATCTCGCCCATTACTCCTATGCATATCGAGCCAAACCTCCTTCAATTCTCTTTTATCATCCTTCGCCTGAGAGAGAAAAATCAAATTCCTAGTATTCGTTTCTCCTGGAATTACACAGCTCGCTGCCTACCTCCATTTCTAAGCCTAGCGAAGCCCTGTATCCCCTTCCCTGCTGTCCTAACACCCTCATTTCACCTCCTGCTGCCCCAACATTTTCCCTCATCACTACAACATCCGCCTGAGCCCTTCAATCTTCTCTAACACACATCCAATTTCTGTAATCTGCGCTCAAATCGCCATTGGATTGCTGCCCAAACCCAGAAATCAGCAACCAATCACTTCCCCGGACTCTTATTGCTTATATAAGTTCTTGTTTGAAGTCTATGTCACTTATGTTATGTATTTGGTGAACAAACATATATTTTTGGGTATTATTTCATATGCATTTGCCCATGAATTTGTCTATTTGTAGGATTTATTCACTTAGTATTTAATTGAAGCACTTTTAAACTTAATTTTATTTATTCACTTGTATTTTCAGCATTTGTTGTAACTTAATTATCTGATAGTTGTTTGTGCATTGCATCAGTTTAGATTCTTATGACACTTCAAGGTCATCATTCCACTAGTGTTTCCTTAGGTCACAATCACCACATTCGTCATGTGTCAGTTAGGTTGCTCATGGAGAGGAGAAATCCTTTTAGAAGCAATGGTTTTTCATTAGAGGATTTTAGAGGAGATCAATGGAGAGTTCATGGTGCCAAATAGGACGCTAGGCCAAGCTAGGAAAAGAGCACTTGAAGTGGGAAATTATATTTTCATTGTTTGGTAAATGTTTCCCTTCTTCTAAATATATTATTCCATAACTATGTATGAGTTTTTGCTCAAGTTTAATGACGTTTTTTTTGGATTTGGTCTAGAAATAACGATTCTTTAATTCTCTATGAAAATCTATACAAATGTTCTTGTTTTCCCGCATTCAACCAATGCTTATGCTTATGTCGCAGTTTCATTAAATTTTACATGGAATCTTATGTCATTTCTATTTTTTGTAAGAAATCTTTTATTTTCCATGAAATCCATGTTTCCACCTATGTTTATGCTCACATACGCCATGATCATGATTGTTAATTATACGTCTCGAATCCTAACGCAAAGACGGCGAGTAGCGGCGCCAAACTTTTTCCGAGGTAGTTGGGGTATTTTGTAAATGTACAGTGTTATATAAACTATTTGCCGTTCCAGGGCTTGAGTAATTTTTCGAAAACTAAAATCTGCCCACCTTTTGTAACCGTCTCTGTTTTTGAAGTAAAAAACGGACTGTTGCTGCCCATGGACGTAGACCATCTTGGGGTGAATCACGTAAATCTGTGTGTTCTGTGTTGTTGATTTTTTGTTTGTTTTTCATTCTACTCATTCCGTAACAATGATCTTCCTTATTTATGCTCATAATTCATGATGTGAATGAGAATGCACATGTGAATATTCATGTGGTGATCAATGAATGCATGTATGTGCATGAAAAGCTATGGAGCCACCCCCATATTATTAGTTGGGTGAAGAATTAGTTTACCATCTGTCAAATATGGATTAGCAGTATGGAGACAAGGTACATAGAGACAATTTTATCATTCTATTATGGGATTGCAACCATCTTTATGAGAACAAAAATGCTTATTTATCAGTCATAGAATCTTCGCCATGACTACAGTAAAGAGTACCATCTTACTGATTTCCACACTCGATCTTCTGCCAGCCAATGCACAAGTAGCTAGTATGTCTTTTCTATTTGATTACGTTACGAGCATTATCAATTGATTCCATGCACATATTCTTCGTCTTTTTCAGGTGAATGCCGTGAAGTTCAATGAGTATGGATCTGTGGTAGTATCAGCTGGTTACGATCGCTCGGTGAGGGCCTGGGATTGCAGATCTCAAAGTACGGAACCAATTCAGGTTTGCAATTGAGTAATTTATCGGTATAATTAGATGAAATAGTTGAGATGATGTTATTGATAATGATGATCTATGTAATTAGATAAGCACTCCATCTTTCTGATTATATTGGATAATAACGAGTTGGAGGTCAATTCTGATTAGTTTGTGTTTATTTTCAGATTATCGATACATTTACAGACAGTGTTATGTCTATCTGTTTGACGAAAACTGAAATCATAGCTGGAAGTGTCGACGGCACTGTTCGCACCTTTGACATTCGAATCGGCAGGTGAGTGGTTCACATAAAATCACATTCTGTGGATTCTTGCATTACTTTCATCCTTCCTCGATTCAGTGTATTACTAGTTTACGCTGTGTAACATTTTCACTGCCATGAACCAGAGAACTTGTCGATGACTTGAAGCAGCCTGTCAATTGCATCTCCCTGTCCAATGATGCCAACTGTATACTAGCTAATTGCTTAGATTCTACTCTGCGACTTCTAGACAGGTATTGAACTATGCGCTATTAGAAATATATTCGGATAAATTATAATATTTGTTAAGAATTTCATTGCAACTACAGGACCACAGGGGAACTCCTACAGGAATATAAGGGTCACATTTGCAAGGTATGAAGAACCACATATAATTGAGCTCATGTCTTTAAGCTTTCTGATGTTGTTTTGAGCTCTAATTCAGCTCATTTTGATCCCTTTAGACATCATTTTGAACCTGTGTCATTTAGGCTCCGTTTGAGAGGACTTATTTTCACCGGTCAAGCGGTTACGACCGCATGAACCGGACCTTAATTAAGGCCCGATTCATACGGTCGTAACCGCTTGACCGGTAGAAATAAGTCTCCCCAAACGGAGCCTTAGATTCTAAATCACATGGTATGGACATGTGTTATGGGTCAATCCGTAGAATGTCGGTCGCCGGAGGTACAGATGACGGGGGAGGATATTATGGAGCCGGAACCATGCTACCTAAGCGAGGTGCGCTCGGGAAAAAGAGAACTACTACAATCTCATAACAAAAACGAGAAATAGACTTAATTTTTGGATGCTCAATTCACGACCCTAGTGATCTTTAAATAAGATTACATAGTGGCATTGACGTAATAAATTCCGACACTTGGACTTCTCATAAAATAATAAAACGCAGAACATGTACTCACATAATAAAGTGACTCGTGACATTAACGCCCAACATAGAAACATCTTTCGTGAACGCCCGGACGTAGCTAAGGAACTGCATCCACTTTTATGTTCAAAACTAATTTTCTTTTCTTGGTGATGGTCATAACCGTTTTCATGCCAAACATACATTCTATGACGGTGGCATTTTTATCCAAACTCACCGGAGCAAAAACGCTGCGCCAAACGGAGCCTAAATAAAAAAAGAAAGTGATTTTTTGTTGCTTATGCGTTTTTTTTGTATTGGTTTGTAGTCTTACAAGATGGATTGCTGCCTAACAAATTCGGACGCCCACGTAATCGGCGGTTCTGAAGACGGCTTTATTTACTTCTGGGATCTAGTGGATGCATCAGCGATTTCGAGTTTTAGGGCACATGCTTCTGTTGTAAGTTTATTCTACCTGGTTAACTCATCCCTTTACACAAGCATGCTTCATTGTCTTATAACTAACATTTTAGTTCCCAAGGTTTAAATGTATGTTTGGCAGGACAATGGTTATGACCGCCACCGAGAAAAGAAAACTAGTTTTAAACATAAAAATGGAGTAAGTTCCTTAGGTGAGGTTGAGCGTTCAAGAACGACGGTTCATAACCACCACGTTCGCGACCGCCACACCACCGCACCAAACAGAGCCTAATGTGGTGGTTATGAACCGTCGTTCGTGACCACCCGACCTCACCTAAGAAACTTCATCCACTTTTATGTTCTAAACTAGTTTTTTTTTCTTGGTGGCGGTCATAATCATTGTCATGTCAAACATACATTCTATAATGGTGGTCTTTTTGTCCAAACTAACCGGAGCAAAAACATCACGCCAAACGGACCCTAAATATCCATGTGGATGGTTTTAAGTTGGGGACTAAGTTCATTCTCATGATGTCCTGGCCACAAAATTTACATACTTGAAGTGGCGGGAAATTTGTTCGTATCCGGGCCCTGGACACAAATTTGTGACCGGGATGATATCATTATGATCACATGCGATCAGAATAATGATCTCGAGGAATCATGGTGATTGCACCTGTGTTCGCGCTTGGTCATAATGATCTCATCCAATCTCACACGATCATATTATGATC
The DNA here is from genome assembly GCA_033032865.1 of Dactylorhiza incarnata. NCBI lineage: Eukaryota > Viridiplantae > Streptophyta > Magnoliopsida > Asparagales > Orchidaceae > Dactylorhiza > Dactylorhiza incarnata. The sequence goes on along the minus strand of JAWHQI010000193.1, from coordinate 2,985,020 downwards.
TCATTCAATATCGTGCATCATATCCGATCTCGCACGTTTATAATGATTGCGTCAAGTCGCACAGTTTTCTTCCACTTCAGACTGTTTGAGGGGGCGGATTCGCTGGGCGTCGTTTCGGCCGAACGGCGCAAAATCAGATATTAGAAAAAGTTGAATTTTTTTTGTTTGGGATATTGGCAGGTGACAAGCGTGAATCACCACCCGAAGGACTGTTGCATGATAACTTCTTCTATTGATGGCACTATCCGCATCTGGAAAGCATAATCAGCAAATAAAATTTGAATTAATTGTATGCGGGACAGTGGCAAAATTGTATGCGGGGCAGTGCCAAAATTGTATGCGGGGCTATACTGCTTGCATGGCTCTTGGCAGGTGAGTGATGTTAGTATGTTACTGTTAAGATGTACAGTTTCTATTTTTTGAATTCATTGTATGACCATTGCCAAAATTTGATGGAGAAGAATAGATGTGTAACTCGTAAGACCCTAATTGAGGCGGTGGTCGGGCGAGAACGCCCGAACACGGTGAACGCAGCCGTGATCATCCATGCGTAGTCGTGTTCAGGGCAAGAACGGTGTTTCCGCTCCTGTCGTGTTCCGTGAAAACACGACTGCCAGGCGCCTAAACGTACTATCATAATCTGACATTGATTTCTTTTTTCTTCAATCATCTTTCTTTAGGAGTCGGAAAGGAGAGCGGCAATCTGCATTGTTTGAGATTGGGTGAAAATCATTTTCATCTTTGAAATTTCACATTCTTCCGATCATCCTCGAGCAACATTTTCCGGCTAAAATGTCTTTTTTTTCTCCTGGAAAATGTCACCGGAGGATCACCGGCATCGTCGTAAATTAAAACCCGGGGGACGAAATTGACAAAACCTCATATTGACGTCGAATTCATACACGAGTATTTTGGAAGTCTCCTCTAGCTCGAATGAGGGAGATTTAGGGGTTCTTCTGTAAGAGAAGGGAGATGGAGAGGGCTAATGAAGTTCTCCTTGGTAGATGGCCCTCGGTTTATTGGATGTATCTTCATGCCTATGCAAATGCATCACAAATTTAGGAGTGTTCATGAATTGAATCGAATTTAATAGCTCTTCAATCGAATCCAAATATGTCATTGAATGCAGATATTTGGATTCGAATTCGTGCGAATATTTGAATTCGGATTTGGATTCTTCTCGCAATCCTTGATTCGAGTTTGGATTCGAATTCGAATTTACTTCAAAAGAAGGACCAAATAGACCATGTATAATATATATATTGTTATTATTCGTGAACTATTCGTGAATCTTGGCAATAGAGAGAAATATTATTCGGATTTGAATTCGAATACCACTCGAATTTGAGTTTGAAAATAATGAATTTTAATTGAATCTTCACGAAAAGATTCCCGAACTATTTGGTTTGCGAACAAAAATTGGGCATGTCACTATGCGTATAAAAATTGGGCGTATGCTGGGGCGCTACAAAGCGAGGTGAGCTGGACCGGTCGCAGCTTGGACACGTGCTAGCATGCAGGCGCCCATGCGCGGGTCCAGAAACACTGATTCACGCGCAGTCAGGCCCGCAAAAAGTTGTCTGGGAGGGTTTTAGGCGGGCATGAGCAATCCCATTTGGGATGTTCTCAAACTATTTTCAGGCTTGCCCCTTTAGCTGGGGAAAAATTTTCTGTACGTATAACGTTTCTATTTTTCTGTGTGCGGATTGTATTTTTAGCCCAAAATACAGTTCTTTAAAAATAATAAATCATAGAATATTAATTTACCTATTTTTATGATCATTTTAAGATTTCATATGTATATGTTACAGTCTGAAAATACACATGTTAAAAAAGTGATTTTTTGAATACAGTTATAGTTGTAAATTACATATATTTTTACGACTGTAAATATAACTATGAATACAGTTACAGTCGTAATTTCAACTAAAAATACTGTCCCGCTCCATCTCATCAAACGCCGCGTACAGAAAATTCTCTCGTAATCCGTAGCTATTTGCAGTCAACAAAATTTGATTAGGTCCTTGCGTATTCACAGTCCTATGATTTTGTTTCGGGTCATCTTCTCTCTCCCCACAGAAAGATATATCAGCGCGAACAAGAAAACTAAAGATTTTGAAAATAAATTAATATTAGTGTTCTTATGAATATTATGAATAATGCTATACATACCTAAAGTCTACCTAAAAGCCACAAAAAATGGCCCCCACAGGTCACAAAAACACCCGATTTTAGGGTTTTTTTGCGCCAAACCCTAAAGTCGGGTGTTTTTGTGCCGAGTGGGGCCCACTTTTTGTGATTTTCACCCTAACCCTAGAAGAATCGGGTGTTTTTGTGACTTGTGGGGCCCATTTTTTGTGACTTTTAGGTAAACTTTAGGTATGTGTAGTATTGGCCTTATTTTATATAAATAAATAAATCTTTTTTTATTAATTAAAAAACATTTTCTAAGTTGAAATTTATTGATTCGGGGCTTATATTTACGAAAACATTCTCTAAACTCAAAAGATGGTTAATATCTGCCTGAATTGAGCACTCACACGTGGTATTAAACGTGTAACTAAAAAAATAACTATATAACTAATTAAATACATCAAAGCAATTCAATTATTTGATTGTTATTTTTTAAATAGCATAGAAATTAGAATAAATAAACTATAAAAATAATAAATATTTTTTAAAAAATAGATTGAACTTGTCATTAATGTTTGGAAGAGAATAAAATTAATATAATACACACATTTACCCAATTTGATCCCAAGTATGATCAATCATGTGCAGGGTGGGTCTTGCTGGTCAGCTTGGCATATATATGGCGAGAAGATAAGTTATGACCGAAAAATATTTTTAAATAATATTGCCTCAATAATGCATTTATAATATATATATATATATATATATATATATATATATATGTGTATTATATACACATCAACTTTAAGAGAAAAAGACATAATAAATTTTTTTGTGTATTTATCACTGATGTGCACACATTCATTTTTGGTGTGCTATATATATATATCTACTATATATAAATAAATATCAAAACCGTGAATTTTAAACTCATTGAAATAATTACAGCCGTCGAATCTAGCATGATATTTCATCAGCCGTCGGATCAAACAACTCCCTCTCTCTCCACTTTTTCGTAGGTCTCCTAAATCTACTAGGGGACGACCTAAAATTATGAAGTTGTAGGGTGTCCTACAACATGAAATTACGATATTATCCTTAAATTAATTGAAAAATGAGTCACAAAAATTGCCAAGCAAAGATGACAGTCATCACACATGATTTTTGTTGAACAATATTGAATTAAGTTATATATATACGTATATAAGTATAGACCGCCCCCACCGAATGTCGCCGCCCCTGTCAAATGTCTCTCATGTCGAATGTCGCCGCCCCTGCCGAATGTCATCGTCCCCGCCGAATATCGCCGCCCCCGCAGAATATCACCGCACGCACGGGAGCCCTCCGTGCCCTGTCACTCATGTGTGTGTGTGTGTGTGTCTATATATATGGAGAGAGAGAGAGAAGAGGGCTGAAGAGACCCAGTTTATGGCTTCTCCTGGTTGGCCATTCTTCATCAGATGCCTTATTTCCTTGTGCTTAATAACGAAGGATCCATCGCTGCTTCTCTGCGGTGCTGATCCCACCGATGGGTTTATTAATGTCCCTTTGGCGGACTCAGATTTTAAGATTCAAAAGCCGTACGACGTGTCGTTAGCGGATCGATATTCCCGCGTTGACGGCGTTCATCGTCTGTGGGTTTATTCCACCGACAAGCCTTTCGAAATCGGCAGCCCCACTCTTCCCCGCACCGAGATTCGTATCAGAGTAATTTCTTCTTCCATCTCGCCGCTTGTTCGTCTTTGCGATGCATCTTTCTTTAGGGGAAAGGGGGCCGGTAAAGTGCACTTTCGCACTTTACGGTGTAGTGCACTAATCCGACGGTCTACGTGGATCAGTGCATTGCACTTTGAGATACATGTGTGCACTTTTTCACGCGGACCGCCGGATCAGTGCATTCTATCATAAAGTGCAAAAATATGCTTTGCCGCCCATTTGATTTACAGGGGGGGGGGGGGGGGGGGGCTCGGGATTTTTGGGCGAGGGAGGGAGGAGACTTTTCTTCAAATGACTATTTGCAGGTCATATTGATGACTTGATTTTGAGATCAAACGATGAAGAATCATTCAATGCCTTCTTTAGCTTGCCTAATTACCAAGGCACCATGACACCATATTTCTTTTTAAGCAGTAATATATATATTCATATATGTATATATATATATATATAAGAAGGCAAACCAGGGTTAGATACGGGTTTGCCAAGCTCGAGCTTTTTTAGCACGGGCCTAGTCCTATGCCTAGCACGACCCAGTCCTACGCTTGATAGCATGTTTTTAAATTATTTGAATTGTGTGTAGAATCACGAATACTCTAGCGGAGTTTGGCAGTTTGAGGGTTACGCTTATGTGCCTAATGGAACCAGTGGCGTGTGTATCATGCAAATTCATAGATCAAAAGGCGAGAAACCAGCTACGGATCTGATGTTGTGGGTTTACGATGGAGAGTTACAATTCTACTCGAGAACTGTGGTGGAATGCAATGCCTACGATAGGTGGATGAGGGTGAATGTGATACACGATGTTGATGCTAACAAGGTGATGGCTTTTATCGACGGAGTCCAAAAATTAGAGGCGCGCGGAAGAGGAGCGAGTAATTTTTACTTCAAATGTGGTGTTTATGCACAAAGAAATGAGAGCTTCTACATGGAATCGAGATGGAGGGATATCAAAATCTACAAGAAGGATGGGCGCGTAGAGATGCCGAACTCTACCAATGTTACGAGCTAGCTAGACATGAAATGGGAGAATTTTAATAATGATTTATATTGTAATTTCAATTTTTTTGCTCCCAACATCGTTGAACACTCAACCTAAGATCACGGTGCGAGTAACGCACCTAAGATCACGGTGCGGAACCCCCGATCTCACCGTCTATTTTCGCTAGCATGATTTTTATTGATCTAAAATATGGCCAGTATTTAATGCGATCATATTATATAAACACGGTCGTATATTTTCACAGATCATTTCCGTCATTGAAATCACGATCATACGACTCTATTTGCTCCCGCACGGCGATCTATTTTTATCACCGTGTGTTGCAGGCACCTAAATATCTCTCCTAGTTGATACGTAGTTTATTCGAATTGCATATTAAATCAATCACTGATCAATAACTGACATTTTATGACAGCTTAGATATTCAAAAAAAATGGCAAAATACCTAAATCAGTCCCTAAACTTTGGGATTGAGTTGAAATAGGTCCTAAAAGTTACAAAAAGTTGAAATCAGTCCCAAATATTTACAAACTTTTCTACATCAGTCCTTAATTACTTTTCCGTCCATATTTGAAACGGAATTAAACGGAATTTGATTAGCACCTGTTTCCTAAATAAACATTTCCCTTTAAAATCTCCTATTTCCTAAAAAAACCCTTCCCTTTTAATTCTTCTGTTTTAATTCTACCTGCTGCATTCGCTGCTTTGGTATCTGCTGCGTCCGCTGCTTTGGTATCTGCTACTTCCGCTGCTTCGTCGCTGCCCTCCATGTCTCCGGCGACCGGGTAGGGGCTTTGCCGCTCGCCTCTGAAGCTTCTATATCTGCTACTTCTTGTTCTGAGGACCACCGTGTTAGGGCTTTCGCTGCTCGCCTGAATAAGACGTTGATCTGGTTTTGCCGGGTTAGGGCTTTTGCCGCTCTTGTTCTGAGGACCACCGGGATAGAGGAGTACCGGTTAGGGCTTTCGCCGGCGACCAGTAAGAGCTTTCTCCGGCGACCGGTAAGGGCATTCCCTTATTCAGAGGACCGACCACGTATCCATTTCTAAAACAGTAAGGGCTTTTACAGAAGTTGCACATGCTTTTTGCTGCTCTTACAGAGGTTGTGAAGGCTTTAATCAGAGATTTAAAACATTGATTTGCTTCATTCATTTTTGTCAAATCTTAAGGTAATAATCTGCTTCATTCATTTTTTGTTTAT